>CM034157.1:5226206-6524980 GCA_019776745.2 Taxus chinensis
CTTAGACCAAAAATTAGTTGACAATCAGATCCATCTGGTTCATCTCCATATCTATTTTTAGATGATGAACATTCAGTGTGTTATGCCAAGAATGAACAATGCTCTCGGAGTATGTACCCACCTGTAGGAAGTTTACAAACACAACCCAAGATTTCTTCTCAAGAAAATACCTCCATGCCACTACATATAGAAAATGCACTCAGGGAAACTTGTCAGGTAAATGATTAGTTCATAGAAGGGTATCACATGCCTATACAATCTCAGAATATACAACAAATGAAGCTAAGGAAAAATACCATGACTTCACCAAATGAAGTCATTTCAACTCTAATAGAAAAGGTTAAAGGATTAGAACTTGCTCAAGCAAGTCAAAATTCTCAATTCATGTAGGCAGGAAGTTCCAATCCTCTACACCATCCTAGTCAAGTAGACCTCCTCACAGGAATAGGCACATTGGGCATGCCTCCTCAGTATTCACAACAAATGCCAACTAGAACCGTTGCTTCTAACACATTCTAGTACCTCTCGGTCTAGTACAAAATAATCCATTCTTAGACAATACCCCTTCATACTTAAACATGTACTCCAAGTCACCACAAGGAGATATGTTCTCCTCTCCCGGCATGCTTTCTCAACCATAAGTATTTCCTTATGTCATGGCAAATGCATATGCTACGCCATATCAATAACCCATTCCACCTCCACCCCCTCAGTAGGCACCATCAATGGTTGAAACCTACGTGATAGGGACTTATACAGAATATTTGAAACAACCCTTGGACTTCACCATACAAAGCATCATGCTTCCAAGACCTCTTCCTGATTTGCCCAAATACAAAGGGGAGGGAGATCCAAACACACATATTAAGGCCTATGCCACATAGATTCAAGAATTGCTCCCGTAGGATGGGGTTGTTGCAAAAATATTTCCCAAAATGTTAGAGGGCATCACCCTCGATTGCTATTATAGAATACCTGAAGCCTCCATCCATTCATTTAAACAACTCATTTCTAAGTTCATCAAGGAATTTAACATGAACAAACTATTGAGAATAGGAATCAAGGAATTCTTGCACATTAAGTAGGAACACAATGAATCTATTGCTCATTTCATTCAAAGATGGTGTACAGTCCTCTATTCTTTGGCAAGTGCTCCAAATATGGATCAGATGGAACTATGCGATTTATTCCTTCATTCTTTCAGTAGAGAAGTGAAGGAATAAGTCAAAAATCTCCCATTAAGAACTTACGATGAAGTACTTGAGAGGGCTCTCTGAATAGATCAAGTGGTAATAGATAGTGGTCGCAAGACATATGGAGCAAACGGGAGATTGGTCACCCCCAACCAGAATACTACAACTTATCCTACTACCAAAAATGTCAATCAAGGACCTAAAATCCTTAACAAAAATCGCGGCACAACAAAAGATGGAGTAACTGACCAAGATAAAAAGGCAAATGTTGTGAATACTCCACCACTGATTAACAATCAATGAAACAACAATATGACCCTAATAATCAATACAATGAATTTTAATCATCCACAACAAAAATAACAACAATGGAAAAACCCTACACAGGGTCTAAGCCAAAACTCAACAGGATATCAAAACCAAAACCAAAACAAAAAACAACAAATGCAAAACCTTAATCCTAATAGGCAATGGTTTGATCAGATTTTTGGGCCATAATATGCACCAAGCCAGCAACCTAGGAATTACAATGCTAACTTGTATTGTGGTTTCCACAAAATTCGAGGCCGTGACACTAGATCGTGCCGTGACTACAATAAATTCATGCAACGTTTTCCAGAGGAACAAAGACAACTTTTCATAGATATGTTCTTGGTAGATCCTACATCATCAACACCAAATACTTTTATAGGGGTAGTCTCCCCTCAAGATGTACCCCTCAAAATCTTTAATGATCCACTCCCAAATCACAATAACAACAGGTTAAATCCAAATGGGAAAAATAAGGGCATAATGACAGGAAATAATGATCATGAAGCCTCAACTTAACTAAATCCATTAGTTGCACCACAATTAGGAAGTCAGCCACGACCTATGATAGTCGGTTTAGTGGAGTTAGACACCAAACTACCCATAGAAGTTGTAACAAGGACACAAGAGTATTCCTCTTAGCCAAGTCCAAGTTACCCACTAGAGACTAAAAACATCCAAAAAATATTAGTGAAACCCATATGTGCCTATGATTTGATTAATGACCTAACAAAGACTTTCTCTCATATCTCCTTTTTGGATTTATTAAATAACTCTCCTACCCACAGGGCCACTCTTTTAAAATCATTAGGTTTAGGTCATTTAATTAACATCACTCCACCTCTCGAAACATAGGTAAACCATATAGACTTTGATATCGACCCTCCGGGACATCCGGATAGAGATACCGAGTTTATATTTGAAATAGACAAAATGTCAACAGACACTGAGATTACACAAAAAGGTGATCCAACCTTATATTTAGAAGTCTGGGTTTATAAAAATTACGTTAAATGCATAATGATTGATGATGGGGCAGCAGTTAACATAGTTCCCTTCTCTTTCCTTCAAAATCTAGGGTATGGAGAAACAAAATTTTCCACGACTTGAAACATGCTAAGAGGCTATGATAGCCTTAAAGCCACTTTGATTGGAACTATAATACTACCAGTCACCTTAGGACCCAAAACAATCCTAACTAAGTTTTATATTATAGATCAGGAGACCAACTATAATATGATCCTTGGATGACCATGGATACACCACATAAAGACAATCCCTTCTACGTTATTTCAAGAAGTAAGGTTTTTACACTTAGGGAAGGTATTCATAGCAAAAGGCGATCTGAAACCATTTGATACACACCTAGCAGACCTGAAGAAAAGGCCAGGAATTCACTCTGAGTTCGAACTCCTGACAAACCAACTTAATAAACCAACTGATGCAAAACTAGAAGAAAATTTGGTGCCTACAAAGGAAATAGAAGTTACGAACCCAATCAAGACTATCCCAACCCTCAAGGATGAGGCTAACATTGTCGAAACTGTATCATTAGGAACTACTATAAAGATTGTTGAGTTGTTAGAATAGGATCTACAATCTTCTTACCATTTAATTCTGTAGGCATGGGATATACCTTAGGAGTTGGTTCTCTTCTAGCAGAGGACCTCTACATGGTAGAAGTAACCAAAGAAGAAGAAATTGATGTAACAAATGTCCCAACATCCATCTTCCCAACTAAATATTGGAATCTCCATTTTGATGGAGCTAGATGTTGTTATGGGGCTAGGGCAGGTGCAATCTTTACTTCTCCGGAGGGAAATATCTTACCGTTCACCTTTAAACTAAATTTTGAGTGTACAAATAACGGAACTAAGTAGAAAGCCCTCCTCCTTGGCCTCATCTTAGCTAAGAGGCTCAGGGTTGATAACATCAGGGTGTTAGGAGACTCTCAATTAGTAGCAAACCAAGTCTCTGAGATGTATGAGACAAGAGCTGAGCACTTATAGCTCTACAAAATAGTAGTATTAGATTTAAGTAAAGGATTTGACTTCATATCCATTGACGCAATCCCACGAGAACAAAATATTCTCGTAGATTCAATAGCAACCTCAGCTTCACGCTTCACTCCAAACAAAGAGTTGGAAGACACCCGTTTTATGGTATCCCTTCGTACTGAACCATTAGTGAAGAAAATGTCAAACCTTCTCTTAACAAATGTAGATGAGAACAAATCTACTATCTTAGATCACATTGATAGTGATAGAGCTAATCTTGATTACTTAAATGCCTATACAGTGTTACATCTCACCCATCACGTGGTGGATTTTTCTTTAATCCCACATTCATCTTCTTACTTTGGAAATCCCATGATAGAACTTCCCCCACAACAGGAAATCGACATATACGTGGTATAAAATGGAGAATATCTTGAATCCACATTTTAATACTTTAGAACAAGAAATTTTAATTTTTTTATTAGTGTTTTCTAGTTCTAAATACATAATTTAGAACACACAGATCATAACAATCATTCTTATAATAGATAACCATATGCAACTGTAATGACTCGGTATACCACCGATCTATTCATTCCATGACTCGGTGAACTACCGATCTATTCATGTGTATCTTAGAGTTTGGTGTTTTCAACAGAACACTTCATTCTCATGGTTCTCTTCCCTAATCCAGGATTCTGAGTGCTCTGTCCAAGGAACCTATCTGAATAATTGTTACCATTATTCATCGGCATCACGTTCCTTAGACTAGGTGACATAGGACAACGCAATCAGCAGCTTGCAATACTTTGGCCAAAGATTTGAAACATACTGTTGATGTTACTTATTCCTTAATGGCATACTCATCAATCCTGGAATACGTCCTTCACCCCACTCCAATGTTATATAGAACGTCTTATACTGACTTCTATCAGTCCCCTTGCCCCAATTTTTCACTCTGGATTGGGTTAATATCATATTCCATGTTATAAGGATGCCCTTGAAGACTAGGGGTAAGCTGACATACTGGGTCAACCAATGTTAACCCCATGTGTCAGGGTACCCTGAGTCTCAAAGGACTGCCTCATAACCTGTCTATGGTCCTAACCAGTCCCGAAGGGAAATCTTGATCAAGTTTCGAGTGTAAATCTTAATGATCAATGCAGAAGGGTGTTGCCATATGTCATCTGCATTGTTGTATCCTCGAGAAGATCCTAATCTTCTCGAAGGTACAACCCTGTAGTTGACATGTGTCAACATCCTACGAAACAGCCTCGGAAAGATGTACATACCTCCAAGAATTCACTTATGTTGAGTTATATTTGGATTACAGGCCCTCCTAATTGGGTAGCTTTCCCCAACCCTGGGTCCCACACTTCTTGAGTTACCTTTTGTAATTAGGTTCAGTTTCACAGAGAAAAGTTTTAATAAGATTTAAGATTGTTTCAAGTTGCCGATTGGTACCTAACAACCTTGTACCCTCAGAATAGGACAACAGCCCTAAGTTTTCCCATTAGGAAAATAACTAAACCAGCAAGGGTTCGTAACAACCTTAAAGACTGAAACATATCAAACTTATTACCATTAAGACATGGTGATTTATAACCATCAATTTCATTGCTTTGAATTTGAACATTAAGAGAGTATTAGAATACTCTTCCAGTTATAGCTACATTTTAGGGCATAGTTCTACCTCAACGTTCCCTAGAAATGCAGTGGTCTTATTTACAATTTTACCAAAATCATAAGATGTAAAGAATTAATAACTAGAAAAATGTAGTACCCAGCCATATATTTAGCTAAGGCTTACTTAGGGAATCCATCTAGATTCCATTGAATATAATAGTAAGAATGCACTCTCATTCATACAGACATAAGAAGATCATTTCAACAAATAAGAACACAACCACATAAGTAATATGTCCCCAATTCATTTATTTCCAAATCTATACAATTACAACCTATGCACCTATGCATATTTTAATACAATAGTCTTCAGCAAAAGAGTAACTTTCTTATATAGTACAATTAGAAAAATCATGTCGGAATTCTTCATAAAAACCAGATTAAACAGTATCTGCAACATTTCAGATCTACCTGCCTTTACCACTTAAGATGACCATCTGCAAAAATTGCTAGCACGGGTCAGTTCAGTGAACTGAGCATGATAAGCACTAATCCTTAAACAAATGCATTCCACTAATTGTTTTCATTAAACAATCCTGTTTAAATGACATCAATTTCATCAAATCCAAAAACATGGCTCACACTAGTTTCCTTTTTCAAATGACTGTATATCATAATTCAAATCACAGACATAATTTCAACTTAGTCTATTTCAGATGATTTGAATAATACAAGAAAAGAAGAAAGGACATTCGGTATCATATGTACCTAGTCATCCGCAAGGCCAAAACAATGTCAATCATTTTAATTCATTCCAATTAAAGAATAAAACCTTTTTAAGGTAAGCATACAACAGGTTCGCATAAAAACAATTTAAGCAAAGGATAGATTACTGTCTCATGCAAGATCACCCAGCAAACTACCATTAACTCTATTATACCAATTTTCAATCATTGATAAGTATGCAAAATTCTAACTACAGGGTTACCTTTATACAAGAGATAACAAACTGAGTTTAAATTCAAGACAATGGTACTGCCAGTAAATGAAAGGAGTCTTCTAAGTTAAGATCTCACCTCTTACAATTTCTTCCCTCTTATTCTTAACAGTCTTGTCATCTCATAACCAGACAGTAGAGTTCCTTATAGGAATTCTAAAGAAGAGAACACTATAATTTCAAGAGAGAGTGAGTGTGATTACCTTTGTATTTCGAAATCCTATAATTTCTTTCCTTCATAACAACTTTATTTTAATCAAGTTCAGAACTATACTAACATCCAAGTAGTAATGTACATTCTCTCTTCCAATCAGGTAAGAAGAAGGCAAGTAAAACAATACTTACGTTTAACCACAGGCTCAGATCAAATAGAACCACCTTAAGATTTGCCAATAGATCATTACGATCTTACAACTATACATTTAACAAAAGCCAATAATATTTTCTTTACATTAAACATTAAAAATGATCTAATCTCATACCACAATCCTGCTCTAAAGTAAACAGTCTACATTTCCTTCTTTTCTTGAACCATTTGGTCTAAGAGTTAGGATAATCTTCCCATTATCTATTTATTATTAATATATCAAAACTAAATTATCTCAACCGTTGCACAGTTAAGTTGTTATATCATTTCAAGATACTAAACTAAAAATACATGTACAGAGTCAATAATAGGATTCTAAATACAGATTCAACAATGCCTCAAAATCCATACTACTTATACTATAGTAGTTATTAACACTTTAACGGTGCAAAATAAATAAATCAATCTGTTGCATATGGATCATTTCAACCCAAATCTCAACTACAAAAGGAATAACATTAGTTGTACATAAATAAACTTAACGACGTTGAAGTCGTTGTTTTACTTTTATAGTAGAATTCTTGACATTGTATAATGCGGCCTTAAGAAGTAGACTTCGCAGTCACCTCAGGGTAAAACACAGTCATAACTCAACCACACATTATACGAATTTTCCACTATGGCAGATCCAAGATTAATCCGTGAATTTTCTAGGAGATACAGAGTTTGTCCAAATATGTATTCTCTTCCTAATATCCATGTAAAATCACAAAAACAACAGTTTAACCAAATACTTCCATGCTCACAAAACTATGTATTCATAAGAACATTCATACTCTTTTAAAGTAAAAAAATACAGGCTTTGATTTCAAACAACCTTTCCAACTCACGTAACTAAAACAGTCGAGTTTCACTGATTAATCTAACATTCCAACCACAAATTCTATTACCTACTTTCCTGAACATGGACCAGTAATAGTTAGAGCCCATACGACGGAGCAAACAATCATTTAATCCAATCATATTCGAGCAGCAAATAATTACAGTGGTGCTTTAAAACACATTATCACTATGCAAGCATTCATTCATGGAGCTAGTTTCAAATCAAATACCCTCGACAGATAAAGAAAACTTACAACATTTCCAACCAGAAAGCAAAACTCCATAATGGATTCACAGCATGGAAACAAGAATAATGAAACAAGATTCATCCAGGATTCAAATACAACCCAGAACCCCAAATCAACATAAAACCCAAATAATTGCTACCAGTCAAGTCAAAATATGCCAATATCATTAGAACAGAGTTGTTCTAATGAAAAAATTTAAAGGAAAGCAAGATTTTAACAGTTAGGGCCTATCATGCCTGATAGTGTCGCTAAAAATTTGAAGAAGACCTCTGAATGCGCTCGCACCTTCTCTTCTTCTTCCACGAAAGATTAAACAACAAAATATTGTTACCTCCATGCCTTATATACTTCCCTTGACAGAGAAATAAATTTGAAACTCTCAAAATTTCCATGCAACGAAGAGTAGACGGCTGGTTCGAAGAACCAGTGCTCATGCAGAGCGAAAAATGGAATGCATGGAAAACAAAACAACCAAGCAAAATTCCACTTGCATGCCTTCCCAAGCAATCCACGCTCGAGGCCCGATGCTCATTAATTGCATTTATTTTTATTCTCCCACCTATTTTCCATTGCCACCGACTGCCAAAGTTGGTGAATGCCAAAAAAAATAAACAAACATTCCCATCCTTAGAGATATTGCCACGTAAGACTCTCTTAGCAAATTTACCCTCTGCTAAACTTGGCAGCACTCCCTGTCCTTCATCCTTATCCTTTCTTAAATGCCATGGAAACTACCTCCGATGACTTGCGACCCTCCTTAGTTCCCCCTTTATAACATTAGTTTAGTATAGGTTAGTGACTTAGGTTAGATCATAGGTAGACTTAGTCTCATTGCCTTAGGATATAACATTAGTCACCCTCCATAGTGATAGGTTTAGTTAACCCTTAGGAGTATTAAGCTCATAGTTTTAGGACTAGGTTAGATTAACTAACCTTGCAACATTAGGTTATAGTTTAGGTTAAAACTACTAACCTTACTGATTCTAGTCTAGGTCCCCTAAATAGGACTAATCAGTAATAGAGTTCAAACAGGATAAAACATTCCTGGATCAGATTCTGTTTGACATCAAGTACATTAAGCTTTAGATATAAAACATACACATCTTACCTGGCTTAAGGTCTAGGTCCTTCCTGATGTTATGATAACTAGAACCAGATTCAAATTACCATGATCAGCCAGAGTTAACCTCCGGAATTGAACATTCAAAGCTCAGTCAGACTTAGTAACTTTCAAAAATTCGATACCATTTGCTCATCCTGCATAAAATTAAAAAATCCCTTGGATCAATGCAACTGATCCAAGGTTGAGTCATAAAGGTGGATAAATCCACAATCATCCAGAAATCAGATTGTACTCAAATGTGAAGAATGAAAGAAACAAAAGAGTCCAAGCATATTCCGGTTCAGTCAAAGATCTTAAGAGTAGAAAAGATATAATCCAAATCAAGCATGACTTCCCGAAACCAAAGGAACATGTCCTTATACAGGAGAAATCATATATCAACACTTGAATGCTCAGGAGAAAGTAACAATAGTTCAGGGTGTTACATGCTTCCCTCCTAAAAGATTCATCATCCTGATGATTACATCCTTTGATTTATCTTCTGGTCAATCAATTCTTTGACTCACTGAACAAATTAACTATTTCAAACTTGAATAGTTTCAGAAATCAGTATCATGATACCATTTATTCAACCTGAATGAATGTTTGCCCCAAAACTGGCTTACATAAAGACATGTAAAAGATAAATTCATAATAATTAATTTTTTTTTAATCAGTCAACAGATTCAATTCTGTTAAAAAAGAAAGGGAAAAGTAGTTTTCATCTCTTCCAGATTTTCCCAAGTTGCACTTTCTTCATTAAACTGGTCCCACTGGACCTTACATTGCTGTATTTCTCGATTTCTCAAATGCAATTGGTGAGTTTCCAGCACTCGAGTGGGTTTAACCATGATTATTCCTGGGTCTTGGACCTGCAAGGAATTCCAATTTAACACATGTGACAAATCTGAAACGTATTTCTTAAGCAAAGAAATATGGAAAACATCATGCATTCGTGACAAAGTAGGTGGTAATGCTAATCGATAAGCTACGGGATTGATTACTTTGACAATTTCGAAAGGTCCCACAAAATGAGGTGATAACTTGGCAGCCTTGCCAAACGTTATAGAACTCTTTCTTGGTTTAACACGAAGAAAAACCTTTTCACCAAGTTCATATTTTTGGTCCACCCGCTTTAAGTCAGCATAACTCTTCTACCTATCTGCTACTTCCTTCAATCGTTCCCGAATCATTTTAACTTGTTGTTCCATTTCAGTAAGGATTTCAGGCCCAATTACCTCTCTATCCTCAACACTATCCCAACTAACAGGGGTTCTGCACTTTCTTCCATAAAGTGCCTCGAAAGGTGCCATTTTAAGAGAAGAGTGATATGTGTTGTTGTATGCAAATTCAACTAATGGGAGATACTCTTCCCATTTATACTGTTGATCCATGCAATACATTCGTAACATATCTTCCAACACCTAATTTACTCTCTCAGTTTGTCCATCTGTTTCTGGATGATATGCAGAACTGAAGTTTAGTTTAGTTCCAAGAGTTGTATTAAGTTTGCCAAAATCTTAATGTCATTCTAGGATCCCTGTCAGATATTATTAATTCTGGTACTCCATGTAACCTAAAAATTTCATGCACAAATCTTTTAGCTAACACAGGAGAATCATCCTTTAGATTTCCAGCGATAAAATGAGCTACCTTCGTTAGTTTGTCAACAACTACCAAGATAACATCATGTTTATTTCTCGACATAGGAAGCCCTTGTACAAAGTCCATGCTTATTACTTGCCATTTGTACTGCGGTATGCTATGGGGATATAATAAACCAGCAGGGTGCATGTGTTCTACCTTCACCCACTGACATTCCAGACAATGAGTCACAAAGTTAATAACATCCTTTTTCATTCCTTTCCAGAAATATTGTTGTTTTAGATCGGAAAGCATTTTGGTAATACCCGGGTGTCCAGAAAAGGGTGAATTATGAAATTCAGTTAACAATTTATTTCTCAAATTATTTAGTAAAGGTACGTATACTCTGTTTCCATAACGTAAGATTCCTTCATTATCAAAATGAAAACCTTTATACCTTTCATCTTTTGGTTCTGCAGCAAGCGCTGCTTTTACTTGCTGAAAGTATATATCAGATTCTAATGCACTTTTCACCTCATCTTTAAACTGAGTTCTTAATGTTATAAGAGCAGAAATGTGCTTCCTACGACTTAGAGCATCTGCTACTCTATTCTATTTTCCTTTAATGTAACTAATATCAAAATCATATTGAGACAAAAACTCTAACCACCTTCACTGTCTTGCATTTAGATTAGGCTGAGTGACAATATATTTCAGCCCTAGATGATCAGTTTTCAACTCAAAAGGTTTCCCAAGTAAATAGTGTCTCCAAACTTGAAGTGCATGAACAATGGCAGCAAGCTCTAAATCATGAGGGGCATAATTCAGCTCATGTAACTTAAGTTTCCTACTTTCATATGCTATGACATGATCATTTTGTAACAAAACACCTCCAAGGCCTTCCCCAGAAGCATCTGTTACAACAGTAAAGTCTCCATTAGGGTCAGGTACAGCTAAAATAGGTGCTGAAGTCAACTGAATTTTTAGACTTTTAAAATCAGATTCACACTTATCATTCCAAACAAATTTCTTATCCTTTTTTTACAATGAAGTTATCGGTGCATCCACCTTAGAAAAATATTTAACAAATTTTCTATAATAACCAGCAAGGCCCATGAAGCTTCTTACTTCATGTACATTCTTTGGTGCAGGCCATTCAGTTATTGCCACTATTTTTGAAGGATCTACAACAATTCCTTCTTTACTAATGACATGACCCAAATAGTGAACTTCAGTATCAAAGAAAGAACATTTGGATAACTTACCGTATAACCTTCTTTTTCTCAAAATTTCCAAAACTACTTTCAAATGCTCATTATGCTCCTCAACACTTTTAGAATATATGAGAATATCATCCAAGAATACAAGCACAAACTTGTCCAAATATTCTTGAAAGATATTATTCATTAAGTTCATAAAAGTTGTGGGTGCATTAGTTAATCCAAAGGGTAAAACCGTGAATTCATAATGTCTGTACCTTGTCTGGAAAGTTGTTTTATGAATATCTTCTTCTTTAATTCTTAATTGATGATACCCAGATCAAAGATCTATCTTGGAATACACCGATGCTCCATGCATCTGATCAAATAAATCATCAATTCTTGGAAGTGGGTATCTATTCTTGATTGTTTCCTTGTTTAACATCCGATAATCAATACACAGTCTAAGTGTTCCATCTTTCTTTTTCACAAATATCACCGGCGCTCCCCAGGGTGAAACACTTGGTCTAATCAAACTTTAGACAAAAGTTCTTGCAATTGAGCCTTAAGCTCGACTAACTCTGTAGTAGTCATCCGATAAGGTGCTTTAGAAATAGGCTCCATCCCTGGTTTGATTTCAATGGTGAAGTCAAATTCCCTTTTGGGTGGTAAACCTGGTAATTCCTCCGGAAATACGTCTTTGAAACTCTGTAGCAGTGGGTATCATTTCATGAATTCACCATCTTCTTCTACAGATTCAGATATCTTTACTGCATATAAGGTACATCCTTTATTTTTAGCCTTTTTAAGTTGCATAGCTGACAGTTTCCTAACCAAAATTTCCCATTTTACACCTTGAATCTCTGTTGTTTTCTGCAGATCATCCAAACATCTTATATATTTTTCAAAGCAGTCCACTTTTGCTTTATGGTCAGCTAACCAATTAACGCCGATGACAATGTCATAGGATCCCAAAGGTGCAACATAGAGGTCAACTTCCATGGAAAAGTTAGGTAAGTCAAGGACTGCCCCAAAAAGACACATACTAACTGTATGAACAGAGTTATTACCATACTGTACAGTCCAAGATTTATCCATTTTTCCATCTTTTCTTTTAAGTTTCGAAGTGAGTTTACTAGAAATAAAACATTCAGTAGCTCCTGTATCAAAAAGAATAGTTACAGGTATGCCAAATAACTTACCAGGAACTTCTATAGGTGTCACTTGCTTTTCAGCTTGCTTGTCTGCTACTGCAGCATGTATCTTATGCTGCTGATTATGATCATCCTTCTTCAAAGGACATTGGTTTGCGTAGTGATCTTTGCCACAATTATAGCAGCCTCCTACAGGTCCCTTTTTAGGCTCAAAATTACTTCCAGCCTTAAAATTATCACGTTGGCCTCCATAGGACTTCTGCCCATTATTATAATTCTTGGCAAAACTATCCCTTACATTTCTAGCAGGCTTATTCGTTGTCGTTTTCTTATTATTATCCACTGAAAACTTATTTTTGTTGCCAAAATTTTTCCATGGCCCCTTCTTGGGTGCAAGAGAAGTTGAAGAAGGGTTTGGAATCTTCTTCCACACTTCCTCTTTATGAGCAGAAATAGCCTTTAATTTCTGTTCTTGCCTTATGGATTTTTCAACAACCCCTTCCATAGTGGTTGGGCTGTGAACATCAACCTCTCCTCCAATCATGGGGTTTAGTCCCATGATGAATTTCCATATTCTAAACTTCTCGTCAGTTTGATACTGTAGTACGTACTTGAGGAGTTTCGTAAACCACTCCCAGTACTCAGTTACAGTTAGCTTCCCTTGAACTAAGTTCTAGAATTCTATCATTTTCTGATCATAGAAAAGTTGTGGCAGCCAACGTTGCCTAAAATAGCCTTTAAATTGATCCCAAGTGATGTTAGTTTCATCAATATTTAGCTCAGCCTTACGGCTGTCCCACCATGAAGATGCTTCATGGAAAGCTGATATGCTCCCCAAATAGCTTTGGTTTCCTCTGAGAAGTTTCTTATTGCAAAGTACTTCTCCATTTTGCTGAGCCAGTTCTCAGCTCCATCTCCTAATGTGGTGCCATCAAATTTAGGTGGACTTATCCTTTTTATATCATTAGTGAGTTCCACTGCCATCCTGGCCTTTTTGTTTTCTAGTTGGATAGGTACATTTCCATTGTTATTACCAACACCCATATCGGGGTTGTCCTCAGGAGGTGGCTGATTGTTGTTACCAGCTTCATCGTCCTCCTCATTTCCCATCACTTGTTGTTCAAGTACAGCCAAATGATCTCTTGTGTCCAATAGGGCAGCAAGGATCTCATCAAGTTTTTGGGTTGTTGCCACCCCTTCCTCAGGTGGAGCATTATTTGCAACATTTCCCCTTGTTCTAACCATTTTCTGTTACAAGAAAATTCAGGTTTTTATCAGATTATGGACACAATAGGTCCAAGAGCTGTAACCTTCAGCTCTGATACCAAGATGTAACATCCACATTTTAATACTTTAGAACAAAGATTTTTTTTTTATTAGTGTTTTCTAGTTCTAAATACATAATTTAGAACACACAGATCATAACAATCATTCTTATAATAGATAACCATATGCAGCTGTAATGACTCGGTATACCACCGATCTATTCATTCCATGACTCGGTGAACTACCGATCTATTCATGTGTATCTTAGAGTTTGGTGTTTTCAACAGAACACTTCATTCTCATGGTTCTCTTCCCTAATCTGGGATTCTGAGTGCTCTGTCCAAGGAACCTATCTGAATAATTGTTACCATTATTCATCGGCATCACGTTCCTTAGACTAGGTGACATAGGACAACGCAATCAGCAGCTTGCGATACTTTGGCCAAAGATTTGAAACATACTGTTCATGTTACTTATTCCTTGACGGCATACTCGTCAATCTAGAATACGTCCTTCACCCCACTCCAATGTTATATAGAACATCTTATACTGACTTCTGTCAGTCCCCTTGCCCCAATTTTTCACCCTGGATTGGGTTAATATCATAATTCATGTTATAAGGATGCCCTTGAAGACTAGGGGTAAGCTGACATACTGGGTCAACCAATGTTAACCCCATGTGTCAGGGTACCTTGAATCTCAAAGGACTACCTCATAACCTGTCTATGGTCCTAACCAGTCCCGAAGGGAAATCTTGATCAAGTTTCGAGTGTAAATCTTAACGATCAATGTAGAAGGGTGTTGCCATATGTCATCTGCATTGTTGTATCCTCGAGAAGATCCTAATCTTCTCAAAGGTACAACCCTGTAGTTGACATGTGTCAACATCCTACGAAACAGCCTCGGAAAGATGTACATACCTCCAAGAATTCACTTATGTTGAGTTATATTTGGATTACAGGCCCTCCTAATTGGGTAGCTTTCCCTAACCCTGGGTCCCACACTTCTTGAGTTACCTTTTGTAATTAGGTTCAGTTTCACAGAGAAAATTCTTAATAATATTTAAGATTGTTTCAAGTTTCCGATTGGTACCTAACAACCTTGTACCCTCAGAATAGGACAACAGCCCTAAGTTTTCCCATTAGGAAAATAACTAAACCAGCAAGGGTTCGTAACAACCTTAAAGACTGAAACATATCAGACTTATTACCATTAAGACATGGTGATTTATAACCATCAATTTCATTTCTTTGAATTTGAACATTAGGAGAGTATTAGAATACTCTTCCAGTTAAAGCTACATTTTAGGGCATAGTTCAACCTCAACGTTCCCTAAAAATGCAGTGGTCTTATTTACAATTTTACCACAATCATAAGATGTAAAGAATTACTAACCAGAAAAATGTAGTACCCAGCCATATATTTAGCTAAGGCTTACTTAGGGAATCCATCTAGATTCCATTGAATATAATAGTAAGAATGCACTCTCATTCATACAGACATAAGAAGATCATTTCAACAAATAAGAACACAACCACATAATTAATATGTCCCCAATTCTTTTATTTCCAAATCTATACAATTACAACCTATGCACCTATGCATATTTTAATACAATAGTCTTCAGTAAAAGAGTAACTTTATTCTATAGTACAATTAGAAAAATCATGTCAGAATTCTTCATAAAAACCAGATTAAACATTTTGTGCAACATTTTAGATCTGCCTGCCTTTACCACTTAAGATGACCATCTGTAAAAATTACTAGCACGGGTCAGTTCAATGAACTGAGCATGATAAGCACTAATCCTTAAACAAATGCATTCCACTAATTGTTTTCATTAAACAATCCTGTTTAAATGACATCAATTTCATCAAATCCAAAAACATGGCTCACACTAGTTTCCTTTTTCAAATGACTGTATATCATAATTCAAATCACAGACATAATTTCAACTTAGTCTATTTTAGATGATTTGAATAATACAAGAAAAGAAGAAAGGACATTCGGTATCATATGTACCTAATCATCCGCAAGGCCAAGAACAATGTCAATCATTTTATTCATTCCAATTAAAGAATAAAATATTTTTAAGGTAAGCATACAACAGGTTCGCATAAAAACAATTTAAGCAAAGGATAGATTACTGTCTCGTGCAAGATCACCCAGCAAACTACCATTAACTCTATTATACCAATTTTCAATCATTGATAAGTATGCAAAATTCTAACTACAGGGTTACCTTTATACAAGAGATAACAAAATGAGTTTAAATTCAAGACAATGGTACTGTAAGTAAAAGAAAGGAGTCTTCTAAGTTAAGATCTCACCTCTTACAATTTCTTCCCTCTTATTCTTAACAGTCTTGTCATCTCATAACCAGACAGTAGAGTTCCTTATAGGAATTCTAAAGAAGAGAACACTATAATTTCAAGAGAGAGTGAGTGTGATTACCTTTGTATTTCGAAATCCTATAATTTCTTTCCTTCATAACTTAGAGGAAGGAGCAGAGAAAATCAGAACTTTATTTTAATCAAGTTCAGAACTATACTAACATCCAAGTAGTAATGTACATTCTCTCTTCCAATTAGGTAAGAAGAAGACAAGTAAAACAATACTTACATTTAACCACAAGCTCAGATCAAATAGAACCAACTTCAGATTTACCAATAGATCATTATGATCTTACAACTATAATTTAACAAAAGCCAATAACGTTTTCTTTACATTAAACATTAAAAATGATCTAATCTCATACCACAATCCTGCTCTAAAGTAAACAGTCTACATTTCCTTCTTTTCTCAAACCATTTGGTCTAAGAGTTAGGATAATCTTCCCATTATCTATTTATTATTAATAGATCAAAACTAAATTATCTCAACCGTTGCACAGTTAAGTTGTTATATCATTTCAAGATACCAAACTAAAAATACATGTACAGATTCAATAATAGGATTCTAAATATAGAATCAACAATGCCTCAAAAGACATACTACTTATACCATAGTAATTATCAGCACTTTAACTATGCAAAATAAATAAAACATTCTGTTGCATATGGATAATTTCAACCCAAATCTCAACTACAAAAGGAATAGTATTAGCTGTAAATAAATAAACTTAATGATGTTGAAGTCATTGTTTTACTGTTATAGTATAATTCTTGACATTGTATAATGTGGCCTTAAGAAGTAGACTTCGAAGTCACCTCAGGGTAAAACATAGTTGTAACTTAACCACACACATTATACAAATTTTCCACTATGACAGATCCAAGATTAATCTGTGAATTTTCTAGGAGATACAGAGTTTGTCCAAATATGTATTCTCTTCCTAATATCCATGTAAAATCACAAAAACAAAATTTTAACAAAATACTTCCATTCTCACAAAACTATGTATTTATAAGAACATTCATACTCTTTTAAAGTAAAAAATATAGGCTTTGATTTCAAACAACCTTTCCAACTCACGCGACTAAAACAGTCGAGTTTCATTGATTAATCTAACATTCCAACCATAATTCTATTACCTACTTTCATAAACATGGACCAGTAATAGTTCATAGAAGCCCATACGATGGAGTCAAAACAATCATTTAATCCAATACATATTCAAACAGCATATTCAAATGATTACAGTGGTGTTTTTCAAACACACATTATCACTATGCAAGCATTCATTCGTGGAGGCAGTTTCAAATCAAATACCCTCAACAGATAAAGAAAAATTTCAACATTTCCAAACAGAAAGAAAAACTCCATAATGGATTCACAGTATGGAAACAAGAATAATGAAACAGGTTTCATCCAGGATTCAAATACAACCCAGAACCCCAAATCAACATAAAACCCAAATAATTGCTACCAGTCAAGTCAAAATATGCCAATATCATTAGAACAGAGTTGTTCTAATGAAAAAATTTAAAGGAAAGCAAGATTTTAACAGTTAGGGCCTATCATGCCTGATAGTGTCGCTAAAAATTTGAAGAAGACCTTTGAATGCGCTCACACCTTCTCTTCTTCTTCCACGAAAGATTAAACAACAAAATATTGTTACCTCCATGCCTTATATACTTCCCTTGACAGAGAAATAAATTTGAAACTCTCAAAATTACCATGCAATGAAGAGTAGATGGCCGGTTTTAAGAACCATTGCTCATGCAGAGTGAAAAATAGAATGCATGGAAAACAAAACAACCAAGCAAAATTCCACTTGCATGCCTTCCCAAGCAATCTGCGCTCGAGGCCCGATGCTCATTAATTGCATTTATTTTTATTCTCCCACCTATTTTCCATTGCCACTGACTGCCAAAGTTGGTGAATGCCAAAACAAAATAAACAAACATTCCCATCCTTAGAGATACTACCACGTAAGACTCTCTTAGTAAATTTACCCTCCGCTAAACCTGGCAGCACTCCCTGTCCTTCATCCTTATCCTTTCTTAAATTCCATGGAAACTACCACCCATGACTCGTGACCCTCCTTAGTTCCCCCTTCATAGCATTAGTTTAGTATAGGTTAGTGACTTAGGTTAGATCATAGGTAGACTTAGTCTCATTGCCTTAGGATATAACATTAGTCACCCTCCATAGTGATAGGTTTAGTTAACCCTTAGGAGTATTAAGCTCATAGTTTTAGGACTAGGTTAGATTAACTAACCTTGCAACATTAGGTTATAGTTTAGGTTAAAACTACTAACCTTACTGATTCTAGTCTAGGTCCCCTAAATAGGACTAATCAGTAATAGAGTTCAAACAGGATAAAACTTCCTAGATAAGATTCCATTTGACATCAAGTACATTAAGCTTAGATATAAAACATACACATCTTACCTGGCTTAAGGTCTAGGTCTTTCCTGATGTTATGATAACTAGAACTAGATTCAAATTACCATGATCAACCAGAGTTAACCTCTAAAATTGAACATTTAAAATTCAGTCAAAATTAGTAACTTTTAAAAATTTGATACCATTTTCTCATCCTGAATAAAATTAAAACATCCCTTGGATCAATGCAACTGATCCAAGGTTGAGTCATAAAGGTGGATAAATCCACAATCATCCAGAAATCATATTGTACTCAAATGTGAAGAATGAAAGAAACAAAAGAGTCCAAGAATATTTCGGTTCAGTCAAAGATCTTAAGAGTAGAAAAGATATAATCCAAATCAAGCATGACTTCCCAAAACCAAACGAACATGTACTTATACAGGAGAAATCATATATCAACACTTGAATGCTTATGAGAAAGTAACAATATTTCAAGGTGTTACAAAACTCCTCTAAGTAGGATTCATAAAACTAGTCAATTACTCTCAGTGGGTATCCAATACCTTTCCCATTCTCAAAAAGAATGGGAAGATATGCATCTGCATATATTTCCAAGACATTAATAAGGAATTCCCCAAAGATGACTTTCCGTTACCATCCATTGACGTCATCATTGACGCAATAACTAGATTTGTGCTTTTATCCCTCATGGATGGGTTCTCAGGATACAATCAAATCAGAATATCTGAATAAGACCAAGACAAAACCATGTTTATAACTCCTTGTGGAACCTATTGCTACGCTATTATGCCATTCGATCTCAAGAACACTGGTGCTACATACTTACGGGCAATAACATACATATTTCATGATATTATTCACAAAATTGTGGAATCCTACATAGATGACTTGTTGGCCAAGGCCAGGAAGCATTTTGATCACCTGAAAGTGCTCTGCATCATCCTTTCACGTCTAATAGAATATAGAGTCACACTAAATCTAGAAAAATGTGTCTTTGGTGTGACAGAAGGGAAGCTCCTAGGTTACATTATATCGTCACGAGGGATCAATGTAGACCCAGCCAAAATCTGGGCTATTCTTGAAATGATCCTACCTTTGGATGAATCTGGAATCAGGTAATTTCTTGGGAAACTCGGTGTAATCTGAAGATTCATCCCAGATTTAAGTTTTACCCTTCATCCAATCAACAATCTACTCAAGAAAGATTATAGTATAGATTGGAATGAAGACTATAACGAAGCTTTCGAAGTAGTTAAGCATTTATTGTTATCACCACCCACGCTAATGCCACCTAAGCCAGATCACCCTTTGATCTTATACTCATGAGCTACCAATGTCTTGCTAGCCTATATGCTAGCCCAAGAAGATGATGACAAATGAGAACATGTGATCTATTTCATTAGATGAATGTTTCTTGACTATGAAACTCGTTATACACAAGCATAACAATAATTCCTTACCATGGTCTTTGCAACCAAACACTTAAGACATTACATGTTAAATCAAGAAACAAAAGTTATTGTAAAAACAGACCATTTACAAACATTCCTCACGCAAGGATCCTTATCCAAAAAGGCTGAATGATTTATAACCTTAATGGGTGAATTAAAATTGACCTTTTTAATTAGAAATCCATTAAGGGACAAATCATTCCAAATTGGTTAGCTGATAACCCATTAGACGGAGGTGATCTAGTAGATCTAAACTTTCCCGATGAATGCATATACTATGTTGAAACTAGACCTCCCATCTCTGAATGTCCTTGGTATACTGATATTATTAATTATATCATGGAACATATGTATGCAAAAGATGCTACACCACAAAAAAGAAGGTGGTTACGCATTATCATATCCAAATACATTATTATAGAATAGGTGCTCTATCGTAAGGATTTCGATGGAATGCTCCTAAGGTGTGTTGACACAGAAGAATAAAAAAAAAATCTATACGAATCTCATAGTGGCATATGTGGAGGCCACTTCAGTGGCCATGCCACCACTCACAAAATACACTGGATGGGCTATTTCTGGCCCACTTTAGAACACGACGTAGTAAATTTTGTATGTAAGTGTCATAAATGCCAATAATTCTCCCACGAGATTCACATGTCGGCTCAAGCTCTACAACCAATCGCTACTCCATGGCCCTTTTCTACATGGGGCCTAGATTTCATAGGGAAGTTCTCTCCCTCATCTACAGATGGCCATAAATTCATAATCACAGCCACCAAGTACTTTACCAAATGGGTAGAGGCTATGCCTCTCACCACTATACCAAGTTCCATGATCGCCAAGTTCATTTTGAAATAGATCATTTGTAGGTATGGTGTCCCATAAATCATTATCTCAGATAATGGTACTTCCTTTAAGAATGATGAGGTCTATGAACTATGTAGTAAATTTAAAATAAGTCATCATACGGCCTCCATGTATTACCCTCAAGCCAACGGGTAGGCTGAAGCAAAAAACAAAACATTAAAATCCATTCTTCTCAAAACGGTGAAAGAAAACAAAAGGGATTGGCATTTATAGTTATACCCAGCCTTATGGGACCATCAAACCTCAATAAGAACACCAACAGGAGTAACTCCTTTCTCTCTAGTATTCGGAGCGGAAGTATTTCTCCCACTTGAGGTTGAAATACCCAGTCTCCGTATTTCATTACAAGGGATTTTGGATGAAGAAGCTTATAGAGAAGCACGCCTCTCCCAACTAGAAATCCTAGATGAGGCCAGGTTAAACACTGAACAGAGGCATAGATTCTATGCTAACCGGATGTTCCAACAGTATAACAAAAGGGTCTATAAACGAGATATATATGAAGGAGATTTAGTTCTAAGACTAGATAGCCAGATTGATAAAAATACCGGCGAAGGAAGGAAATTCTGGCCCAAATGGTTGGGCCCATATTGAGTCATGAAGGACTATGGAAATGGAGCATATCTCTTATGTACATTGGAAGGTGAGGAATTTGGTGAAACTGTCAATTCCCTGCACCTTAAATGATTCTATGCATAAGCAACCAACACTATTTGTATAATTATATCTACATTACATCTTCATGTAGTTAGGTTCATTTTGTCCACTTATTTCATACACTTTTGTGATCAATGAACTCATTCTCAAAGTAATTCACTACAATTTCTAATGTTATTAGCATAAACACTGTAATTATAATTCTTCACTTCCATAGCATCATCAACCATTTCATAATCATTTCATTAGATAAAGCTAGATATGACAAAGTCTTAACGGTAACCATACCAAGGTATGCATGCTTGTTCTCACCTTTGGTTTCTTCTTAGGATAGGTGTCTTGACTATGGTCTATTCTAGAAGCTTCATCGTGTCACATTTATCCCCTATGTATATCTATTTGGAAATAAGAACACACTAACATTTTACTCAAATAAACAAGTCAAACATAGATTAAACATAAAATTTTATTTTTACACATTTCCTTTCCCTACCAACCTTCGGTGGTGAGCTTGCATCTCTTACTAGTGATGTAGGGTTGGGAAAGGATGGGAATTCCCTTTCTCATCTGTACCTTGTCCATGGTGATAATTCCATGCTTCTTACTATTAGCATGGGGCAAGGTGTGGGGGGTCCTCTTGACAAATAAACATTGAAGGTCATAAGCAAAAAATTCAAATGAACTTTTGAAATCTTGAGTCAAAAACAAATGAATCAGATGTCCAAAATTCCAAGAGAGTTTAAAACCCTGGAACCCATATTTTGTCTACCATGTGGCCATCTACGGATCTAATTCGAGATAAATTGCAAAGTAAGTCACATTCTAAACTATGGAGTCACTCGAGTAGAGTAGGCTTGTATCATCCTAATTTGGTTCCACCAAATCTTTTTCTATCTCTCATCACTACCATTTCAACACATTTCATAACTTGTGCCCTTTTCTAGCTCTTGGTGAAGAGCCCTCGCATCTTACTAGTTGCGTGGAGTTAGGAGTGGGGCAAGTTCATCTGCTCATTATACTGATTTATCATCTCATTTTGTCACAACAAATATGAAGTACCAAAAAAAAATTGGTTATAAGAAATTGGAGCTCAAAATCACATTATGTCTACATTATCATATATTAGCATCACAAAATACAAAAAGAAAGCAAAACATTTGTATCATTCGTTATCCATTGCATACATTCTGAAAAGCATACAAACATAAAATTATGGTTTAAATATGGAAAATAAAGTCATAATGCCAAGATTCTGATCCAAAAAGAATATATATATAAATATAGTCAAGTTTCCTGTATAATGCCATCATGCGCTAAACATGGTCAAAATGCTCGAAGAGCTTGGGAAATATAAAATACATCATACAAACTATCCAAGAGATCCAAGTGTCTTCTCAACCCCTATGAGATCCCTCTGAGGGTGCACACCCATGTTTAGGACTCCGGATATGCCAGAACTCTGAGTGCACGGAGGGCTCATCATCCTGAGTAGTAGCTATGGTCTCACCATGAGAATGACTCCTCATCAGGTGCTCTACTATCCTGTACCCTGCCAACTTAGTACAGAGGGTAGACACCATCCTGGCCATGTGCTAGATAGGGAAAAAAACATCCGTATGCCTACCAGCTGCTGAAGGCTCCCCTACATCCATGTATAGCTCTACATGGGTCTTCTCTATAGGGATCATCAGGGTATTGGTGCATACCCAGCGAATCAGGTCTCGCCACTCATCAGTAGTCTCTGCAAGTAAAGGAGAAAATAAATTAGAAACAATCAAAAGATAAAAACAAAACAAACAAGAGTAGGGACAACAACTAAGACAAATCCTAGCTAAAGACAAATATTAAGAGAGGGATGATAACTCACTCGGATCTCTAGGCCTCCAAGAGGGATCCCTAGGGTCAGCAACTACCATAGATGTCATCGCTGACTGAGGTACTCCTCCCATGGCTGGAGAAACATAGAATCTTGCTACAAACTCATCCTCTCCACCAAGGCCCTAAGAGAGTGGCTCCTCTAAAGCTAGGGTCACCCTCTCTGCACTCTACTTTGCCCTCTCTACCTGTAAAATATCCTAAGTGTCATGCCACTCAGGATTGATGTCCTCCTCTCCACCCGACTCACTGACCTCAGCCTCGGTCTCCTCCTCTGTCTCTCCCCCTGTAAAATCCTCAGACTTAGAGTCTATGTCAATGGGGTTGTCACTATTGTGGGCGGGACCGGTAGTAATCTGAAGTAAAGGTGCCTGAGGAGCACCGGCTCTCCCTCAAGTGCATACTACCCGCCTAGCTACAATAGGGACACCAGGAGTAACAACTGTCTAACCCCGGCCTCTAGTACCTCCCCTGAACTCTTAAATTGATCTGTATACTGGCACAACTTGGGGAAGCATACCCACGTAAGGCAGGCCAAACTATTGAGGCACTCGATCAAAAGGATGTATCTCCACCCTCCCCACCATGTCAAATAGTTTCCCTATGGTGGAGCAAGAAATCAAAGTAAGATCCTCCTCGCCCCATAAACCTGCCATGGCCTAATAAGGTGTGGCCTCCATGTTATCAGTGGTCAAGGAGGTGACTAGCTGGTGGGGTGCTCTGACCACTGACATGTCACTCCATCTGGTTGCCCTCACAGCTCTGAGATCTGCCACCTCTACACCTCTCCCATAAGGGATGAAATGCTCATAGACCCAACTCATAACCAGGGTCAGATGGCTCAATGACTACCCCTGTAAACAGACCACCTGGTACAAATCATGATAGGTGGTCCCAAGAATGTCAACTCCCTAGGCAAAAATCTTGCCATGTCCCTCAATCTGTGCAATGATGGGGGACCAACATCATAATAAAGTGTCTCCTCCCTTGTCCCTGATCAATCTCGAGGTAAGGATCCCCATGATGGCCTGGCGAATCAAGGGGATAGGTAGGCTAGGAATAGATCCGACCCTCACCCCCTTCTTTAAACCAGTGGAGATAACTGCATCTCCCATATATGAGACCCACTGTGTTGTCTGAGCCCGTGACCCTGCTTTCTCAAGAGTGAGTCATCTCCCAATGATCGGGACCCCCAATATGTGGTAAACATCCTCTAAATTAATGGTCCACTCACCTCAGTCCCCTAGTAATTGGAAAGTGTTCCAATTATCATCCCAATATGAAAATAAGTCACAAAGTATGTGACTAGACGGAGTAACATGCGAGACCCGTGATATGCGCAGTATACTAGCCCTCTGAAGAGTGTTCTACTCATCCTGAGAAAGGGCATCTAATACTGCCAGGAGCCAATCACACACTCTCTCTTGGCTCCATCGAATATACTCCTCCCTCACCTGCATACACCCAAGAACACACAAAATAGAGTAAGTTAGTATCCAAATGACATTAGAAAAATCATGAAAGCAGGTAAAGATGCTAAAAATGTAAAAACAAATTCTAGTAAGTGTTATTTAGGCATAATGTGAAGGACCACCACCTTGAGCAGGGCGGTGGTTCCATAATCACGACCTTAAAGGTGGCAGTTTTGTAACCTCCACCCTGATCAGGGTGGTGGTCATGTAACCACCGCCCTGCCCAGGTCAGCAGTTGTGTCCCAAATTTCTGTATGGGTCACATGCCCTAAATGACACCTTAAAACAAAAATAAAGCCCATTTTGACTCAAACAAATCCTACCTAGTAGGTTCCCCCCAAATAAACCTATTTAAACTGACATTTTCAAAAATAACCCCCCCATGACAAAGATTTCAACATTTTAATCTTGTGGGGATAAAAATGGTAAATCATGAAAAACTAACCTATGATCTCATGGGTCGGTGTTCCACTTGTGGAGGCATGATCATGATCTTTGTAACGTCCTCATTTTTGTACATTAGAACAAGTAAATTTTTTTTATTTTTTTTCATAAATGCTTCCTGGTTCTAAATACATAATTTAGAACTCACAAATCAAAACAACCATTCTTATAAAAGATAACCATATGTAGCTGTAATGACTCAGAGTACTTCCGATCTATTCATTCCATGACTCAATAATCTACCGATCTATTCATGAGTATCAAAGAGTTGGTGTTTTTATTTTAACTTGAGCATATCAGCGAGCTCCCAGAATCTCTCCCAGGTGAGCTACTTTGTGAACTATTCGGCAAGCTCTCGAGTGAGCTGCTAGGTGAGCTCCCAAGTGAGCTACTTAGCAAGCTCCCAGATGAGGTCCCCATCATGTTACTCAGTGAGCTCACGAGTGACTCAAGTCAACGTACTCAAAGAGCTACTCGGTGAGCTCTCAGGTGATCTCCCAGGTGAGCTATTAGGTGAGCTCCTAGGTGAGCTACTTGGTGAGCTACTCAATGAACTCCGAGGTGAGCTACCAGATGAGCTCAAGGTGAGTTGGCAAGGTGAGCTCCTCAATGAGCTCAAGGTGAGCTGATATGTGAGATCCTGTGCAAGTTAGCAAGGTGAGCTGTCAGGTGAGCTCCCATGTGAATTTTCAGGTGAGCTGTTTGACAAGGTCCCAAGTGAGCTCAAGTTGAGCTACTTGGCGAGCTGCCTGGAAGCCCACTGAGCAGCTCACCTAGGAGCTCACTTGGGAGCTTGGTAAGGAGCCCATGTAGGAGCTTTTCTAGTAGCTCAACTTGAACTTGCCCATAAAATTTCTAGGGAGCTCACCTAAAATATCACCTTGCCGAGATCAAAGGTGAGCTTGTAAGAAATCTCTTCAGTGACCTTACATGTGAGCTACTAGATGAGCTCAAGGTGAGTTGGTAAGGAAAGGAGAGCCCCCAAGCGATTTCTCAAGAGAGTTACTTGATGAGCTCCCAAGTGAGCTCAACTTGAGCTGATCAGTGAGCTCCCAGAAGAGCTCAAAGGTGATCTACTTTGCGAGTTATTTGGTGAGCTCCTAGGTGAGCTCCCAAATAGCTACTTGGTGAGTCCGTAAGTGATGTACCTAGTGAGCTACTCGGTGAGTTCATAAGTGAGCTAGAGATAACCTACTTAGTGAGCTACTTAGTGAGCTCCCAAGTGAGCTCCCAGGTGAGCTACTAAGTGAGCTTCTCAATGAACTCTGAGGTGAGCTACAACATGAGCTCAAGGTGAGTTGGCAAGGTGAGCTCCTCAATAAGCTCAAGGCAAGCTGGCAAGCCAGGCTAATAGATGAGCTCCCATGCGGGTTTTTGGGTGAGATGTCAGGTGAGCTCCCATGTGATTTTTAGGTGAGCTATTTGACGAGCTCTCGGGCAAGCTCAAGTCGAGCTACTCAACGAGCTCCTGGGTGAGTTGCTTACCGAGCTCTAAGATAAGCTCTTAGGTGAGTTGCTTGGTGATATCCTAGGTGAGTTCAAAGGTGAGCTTGTCAGAAATATCTAATGTGAGCTTACATGCAAGCTACCAGAAGAGCTAAAGGTGAGTTGGCAAGGTGGCCTCAAGGTGAGTTAGCAAGGTGAGCTCAAAGTGAGTTGGTAAGGTGAGCTGTCAAGAAAGCTCCTAGGTGAGTTCCTAGGTGAGTTCTCAGGTGAGCTCAACATGAGCTGATCAGCGAGCTCCAAGAAGAGCTCCTAAGTGACCTACTTGGTGAGCTATTCAGCAAGCTCCTAGGTGAGCTGCTAGGTGAGCTCCCAAGGGAGCTACTTGGTGAGCTCCTAGGTGAGGTCCCCGGTGAGCTACTCAGTGACCTCACAAGTGAGCTCAAGTTAACCTACTCGGTGAGCTGCTCAGTGAGTTCCCAGGTGAGGATTTTAGGTGAGCTCCCAAGTGAGCTACTCAACGAACTCTGAGGTGACCTACCAGACGAACTCATGGTGAGTTGGAAAGGTGATCTCCTCAGTGAGCTTAAGGTGAGATGATAGGTGAGCTCCCATGCGAGTTGGCAAGGTGAGGTGTAAGGTGAGTTCCCATGTGAGTTTTCAAGTGAGCTACTTAACAAGCTCCCGGGTGAGCTCAAGTCAAGCTTCTTGGCAAGCTCTTGGGTGAGCTCAAGGTGATCTGGCAAGCCGAGATGCCTGCTTCAACTACCACTTGAGACCAAGAAACAAACTAGGAAAATTATGGAATAATTTTTTTTTTTTGTAAGGAAGGGTCTACAACCAAGTTGCAAGACACTAGTTTGAAACTAAATAGGTTCTGGAATAAATTCTGATTAACCAAACACAAGATTTCCATCTTTATCTTATAACAAGTTTACAAGGTTCCAATTTGGGGTTACAAGTTTTACTAAGGTTCAGGGAGAAATTTATCGCCAGGCATGCTCTCTATCAAGCCCTGAAATTCAACTATATTTTTCACACACTTAGAATTATCAAAACTTTCCTAAACTAGGCTCATTGGATAGGAAATTTCCTCACCTTTCCAACCATATAAAGAAGTCCTCCTAACTCCTTGTAAAACTCAAGTTATGGCCGGGCGGAGTTTTAGGGGAAAATTTTCCCTTAGAGGTCCACGGGGATAGGGAGAAAATTGGGAAAATTTTCCCAAATGCCACGTGTCATCACGTGATTCGTTCGGGCAGGCGGGTCGTGGGGAAAATTTGAAATTTTTCCCAAAACCAAAGTCTCAATTTTCCAAAGGAAAATTTTCCTCCATGCCTCCGCACTTGCTCAAATGGCCACGTGGCGCTTTGTGATTCACCGTGGGCCAGCAGAGGAAAAAGAGAAATTTTTCCAAAAGGGCAAAAAGGGTTAAGTTTTTCCATTTTTGATCTGTGCACCCCCCTGCCACGTGTCAGCACGTGATTGGTTGGGGTCCGCAGGGTTGCGGGGAAATTTGTGAAAATTTTCCCAAGGCAAAATTTTCAAAAAGTTAAGTTTTTATTAATGGCCTCCCCTCCAAGGTGCCACGTGGCAACTTCTGATAGGATGAGAGGGTGGCGGGGCCATGGAAATTTTTAGGAAATTTTTCCAAAGTTCAAAATTTAAATTTTTCTAAGGTCGAATTATTTCATTTTTGGTTTGGGATGGCCATTTTGAAGTAAAACTTCAAATGGCCATAACTTTTGATAGGAAGCTCCATTTTAGGAAAACAAGGACTTTCCGGAAAGCTCTCGAAGTCCTCTTTGCACAAGAAATCATCAATTTTATAATTTGATAACGTTTAGATGGTCAATTTTAAGAAATAGATCTGCAGCGTTTGTAATTGAAGACCGACAATTTTTATAACTTTTAAGATTTGTTCAATTTGATTTCTTTTCTCCTCAGCATGCAACCAGAACATGAAGGGATGGTCTAGGATGAGTTTAATATTGTTTCCAAGATTCAATTTGTTGATTGCTTTCCCATTTGCATTTTTACATCTTTTGACAGAATTCAAATTACGCAAGTATAATTTCTAGTTTTGAAGGGGATCTTGTTGTTCATTTTAATTGCTGAGTGCCACAAGGTTTCTTATACATTAGTACATATTAATTTCATTGTCTCATTCCTTAATTTTAGTCATAACTCTAAAATGTACATCAGTTGCATTATTTTTTTTTCTTATTTATTTTAAAAAAAGCCAGAGTTACAATTTAAAACAAAGTTATTTCTTGCACGAGTTTACAATTTAATATGCAGATTTCAATTAAGGGAAAACATACCAATTTCCTCTCTCAGTCATCAAATTGATTCAACACACACTTACATTCAAAATGCAAAGTGGATTTCAATTCTAAGACTTAATTCAAAGTATCTAATTTCTGTCAATTTTCTTTATACATACTCTCTTTTCTAAAACAACATTTGCATGATATAACAGTCCTTAAAATTTACAACACAACAATGCAATTGAACAAGGAACATGATTCTTTCATTGATTTCAAACAACACATTACAATTTAACTCCCTTCCAGTTGATTGAATTTTCCATTTTCAATTTCCAAAAGGATACAAGTATATCATTTCAATTTCATTTCTTTACAAGTAAAATAGAGAATTACAATTCTTCTCTACATTCCTCAAATTTGATTACATCTTTCAATAACAAGGTAAACATCTCACATATCTATATCAATTACATTCATCCACTTGAGGTGGGTGGGGTTACATTAAAACTGCTCAAAGGAATGACTGTCAAACTGTATTTTTCTTTCTCCAAATAGAAACTTGTTGATTTATTCATTCTTGCAATTTGAATCACAACAAGGAAGGGGGAAAGACAACACTCTCCACCCAACCAAGACATCCAATGGGAAAAGAGAAGCCATCTTTCCCCATTGGCCCCCGAGCCCCAACCATATTGGAATGGAGCATGATAAAACAACACATGGCAACATAGCTTCTTTCACATATAACATACATTCACATGCACAAGGAAATGCACAAAAAAAAAGATGTAGTTCTCAACTACAACAAACAACTTCAATCAAAACAAAGCCTCCTTCTCACAGGAAGCAAGCCAAGCAAGAGCAAGAACTATGGAGGTCCCCTTATGCCTCCCATGTTGAAATTGGGCATCCACCTAAAACAAACCGCCAAAACATAACCATCCCATAAACCTTATCCCTCCTCAACCCCTCCTTATCCCTCCTCCAAATTTATCCCTTATACCTCCCCAAAGTAAGAAATGCAAGCATATTATTTTCCCTAGGTGGATCCCAACCAACACTCCCTCCACAAGACAAATGCCAATGGTAAATCCCTTATCCCTCCTCTGATAAACCTCATAGTCTTCTCTCCACACCATGCCCTAAGCATTCTACCCATCCCTCTAAGAATTAAAAACACAATTACATTCAAATTTCATGCTAAAAGAGGAAACAACAACAATATTAAAAAGGTGAGAGCCTACCTCTCCATGATGGAGACTTGCTTCCAAAACAACAGTCTTTATTACATCAAAACCCAGTCCCAAATCAGCAAGGTAAATGTATGCACAATCAAATCCTCTTCTTCCACCAAGAAAACTCCAAAATGCAAGAGAAATTTGACCCAAGAGTGCAATCTCCAACTTTCAACAACCTCAAAATGAGGAGGAATTCCAATTTTAAAGGGAGAGGGTGGAAGAGGATGATGTGGATTCCAAGTGGGATGCCACATCATTTTTCCTCATCCAAAAATCAATCAACATCAAAAAATTAAATCACAATAAATGTGAATGACAAAATTACTTACACACTTCATTTTTTCCCATCCCAAAAAAAGAATGCATTTAAAATTTGTTAGACAAGTGCAAACAAATCTTACAATAAATCATGTCAAAATGCAATAAAATAAATTGATTTTGACTCCAAATTAATAAACATGGTTGGTGGAGGATTTTGAGAGGTGTGGGACAAGTTTAACTTGTCCCACAAGCCTCCAAATTTGTCCTCCAAGCTCAAATTCGAATTTCAAGAGAGAGATGGAGTGTTTGACCTTCCAAAATCTTCTTACAACCTCTTACAATTTCTTACACAATCTATCACTTCACTTACACAACCCATACTTGGTAACTTACACACTCTTTTAAAATGCATTTATTTCTATGACATTTATTTATTACAAACTTTAGACACAACCATATATTTAATTACCATATGGTTATAAAATATATAAATAAATTTCATTTTCAACCAAGACAATAACATTTAATTTCACCTTCCACATCCTATTTAATTTAATTAAATTTTAACTATATGACTCTCACATTATACTATCACTTTTAAATAATTAAAACAAAAGCACATTACAAATAAAATACACACAACAATAATTAAAAAGGGAACACATAATAAAACACACATATGCCCCTATGGTCACAATAATGGAAATCCCCCCCATGGGAAATCCTAAACTAAACAACATACAATCAAACACAGTTGCCATGGTGACCTTGTTGATTTCACACTGAATTCCTATATGGTTAGTCTCCAGTCCCCCAACATTGTTGTGATTTTAACCTGCAAAATGCAAAATACCTCCTTCGGCCTCGTGGCCATATCAGAACATCCAAATGATATATAGCAACATAAAATTATTAATCAAATCACAACAATATCAAGGATTCAATATTTATCATTAAAATTCAATTTGTAACTATATCATCATCCAATAGATTTCTATACTAGAGCTATTCATAATAATCAATGTCACATGTCTAAAATTAACATCAATAACCTGTCCATGTCAACTAGTATATCATCATCCACATAATAATAAAAATGTCTCAATGATCCTCAAGCACAATAACTGAATCCAGATCAATATTAATCCATGAGTCTAACATCTAACCATCATGCTAATCAAAACATATTAATGTCCATAATAATCCATGAGCTAGTATATACACATCCTGTTACATCAAAATATAATAATATCCAAAATATGATCCATAGAGTCAGGATCAGTATCTAAACAATTTCAAAGGGAAGTGGGCATTATAGTGAGTTGGAAAGGTGAGCTCCTAGGTGAGTTACTTAATGAGCTCCCGGGTGAGCTCAACTTGAGCTGATTGGTGAGCTCCCAAAAGATCTCCCAGATGAGCTACTTTGTGAGTTGTTCAGTGAGCTCCTAGGCAAGTTACTAGGTGAGATTCAAAGCAAGCTACTTGGCAAGCTCCTAGGTGAGGTCCCCGGCAAGCTGCTCAGCAAGCTCACAAGTGAGATCAAGTCAACCTACTTGGTGAGCTCCCACGAAAGCTATTAGGCGAGCTCCCAGGTGAGCTACTTACTTAGCTACTTGAAAAAATTTGAGGTGAGCTACCAAATGAGCTCAAGGCATGTTAGCAAAGTGAGTGAGCTCAAGGTGAGCTAGAAACATGAGCTGATAGGAAAGCTCCCACGTGAGCTTCTGGGTAAGCTGTCAAGTGAGCTCCCATGGGAGTTTTCAAGTGAGCTGTTTGATGAGCTCCCGAGTGAGCTTAAGTCGAGCTACTTGATGAGATCTTGGGTGAGCTAGCAAGGTGAGCTATCAGGAAATCCCCTAAGTGAGTTTCTGAGTAAGCTCAAGTCAAGCTTCTCGATGCACTTTTGGGCAAGCTACTTGCCGAGCTCCCATTTGAGCTCCTAGGTGAGCTACTCGGTGAGCTCCCAGGTGAGTTCAAATGTGAGCTTGTCGGTAATATCTTAGGTGAGCTTACATGCAAGTTACCAGATGAGCTCAAGTTGAGTTGGAAAGGTAAGCTCAAGGTGAGTTAGCAAGGCAAGCTATCAGCTGAGCTCCCAAGTGAGTTCCCAAGTGAGTTACATGACAAGCTCCCGAGTGAGCTCAAATCGAGCTGATCGATGAGCCCCCATAAGAGCTCCTAGGTGACCTACTTTGCGAGGTCTGAGCTAAGGTCCCCACTGAGCTCACAAGTGAGCTCAAGTCAACCTACTTGGTGAGCTCCCAGGTGAGCTGTTAGGTGAGCTCCTAGGTGAGTTGTTATACGAGCTCTTAGGTGAGCTTCTTAGTGAGCTACTCGATGAACTCCAAGGAGAGCTACCAAACAAGCTCAAGGTGAGTTAGCAAGGTTATCTTCTCAGCGAGCTCAAGGTGAGATCCAATGTAAGTTGGCAAGGTGAGCTGTAAGGTGAGCTTCCATGTGAGTTTTCAGGTGGGCTACTTGATGAGCTCCTGGGTGAGCTCAATTCGAGCTACTCAAAAGAGCTCCTATGCAAGCTAAAGGTGAGCTGGCAAGGTGAGCTATCAGGTGAGATCCCGTGTGAGTTTCTGGGTAAGCTCAAGTTGAGCTACTCGACGAGCTCCTAGGTGAGCTGCTTACTGAGCTCCCAGATAAGTTGTTCAGTGAACTCCCATGTGAGCTTGTTGGAAATTTCTATGGTGAGCTTACATGTGAGCTACCAAATGAGCTGAAGGTGAGTTGGAAAGGTGAGCTGAAGGTGATTTGGTAAGCTAAGCTCAACATGAGTTGGTAAGGTGAGCTATCAGGTGAGATCCCAGGTGAGTTACTTAACGAGCTACCGGGTAAGCTTAACTTGAGCTGATCAACAAGTTCCCAAACGATCTCCTAAGTGAGATGCTTGGTGAGTATTTTGGAAAGCTCCCAGGTAAGTTATTAGGTAAGCTCCTAGGCAAGGTCCTCGGCAAGCTACTCAGCAAGCTCACAAATGAGTTCAAGTCAACCTACTCAGCAAACTACTCGGTGAGCTCCCAAGTGAGATATTAGGTGATCTCCTAGGTGAGATCCTAGGTGAGCCACTCGAAGAACTCTGAGGTGAGCTACCAGATGAGCTTAAGGTGAGTTGGTAAGGTGAGTTCCTCAGTGAGGTCAAGGTGAGATGCCAAGGTGAGATGATAGGTAATATCCCATGTGAGTTTATGGGTGAGCTCCCATGCGATTTTTTAGGTGAGCTCCCATGTGAGTTTTGGGGTGAGCTGCTTGATGAACTCCCGAGTGAGCTCAAGTCGAGCTGCTCGATGAGATCCTAGGTGAGCTCAAGGTGAGCTCTCGGGTGAGTTTTTGGGCAAGCTCAAGTCGAGTTACTTGCCAAGCTCCCAGCCAAGCTCTTAGGTGAGATTCTTGGTTAGCTCCTAGCTGAGCTCAAAGCTGAGCTTATCGGTAATCTCTGAGGTGATCTTACATGTAAGCTACTAGATGAGCTCAAGGTGAGTTGGAAAGGCAAGCTCAAGGTGAGTTGGTAAGGTAAGCTCAAGGTGAGTTGGTAAGGTGAGCTATTAAGCGAACTCCCAGGTGAGTTACTTTATGAGCTCCTGGGTTAGCTCAACTTGAGATGCTTGTTGAGCTCCTTGTTGAGCTCCTAGGTGAGCTACTCAGTGAGCTCCTAGGTGAGCTCAAAGGTGAGGTTGTCAGTAATCTCTTAGGTGAATTTACATGTGAGCTACAAGATGAGCTCAAGGTGACTGGGCAAGGTGAGCTCAAGGTGAGTTGGAGAGGTGAGCTCAAGGTGAGCTGTCAGATGAGTTCCCATCTGAGTTAATCAATGAGCTCCCAGGTGAGCTCAACTTGAGCTAATTGGCGAGTTCCTAGAAGAGCTCCCAGGTGAGCTACTTGGCAAGCTGCTCAATAAGCTCCTAGGTGAGCTGCTCAGTAAGCTCCCAGATGAGCTGCTTGGCAAGTTCCCAGGCCAGCTGCTAGGTGAGCTCCCAAATGAGCTACTTGGTTAGCTCCTGGGAAAGGTCCCCGATGAGCTACTCAGACATCTCACAAGCGAGCTCAACTTCACCTACTCGGTGAGCTATTCATTGAGCTCCCAGGTGAGCTCCAAGGTGAGCTACTTGGTAAGCTGCTCAATGAAATCTAAGGTGAGATACAAGAAAATCTCAAGGTGAGCTCCTAAGGGAGCTCAAGGTGAGCTAAAAAGGAAAGCTCCCATGTGAGTTGGTAAAGCAAGCTATCAGGTGAGATCCAATGTGAGTTTTTAGGTTAGATGCTTCACGAGCTCCCAGGTGAGCTCAAGTTGAGCTGCTATGGTGAGCTCACGGTGAGCTATCAGGTGAACTCCCGATTGAGTTTCTAGGTAAGCTCAATTTGAGCTTCTTGATGAGCTCCTGAGTGAGCTTCTTACTGAGCTCCCAACTGAGCTCCTTAGTGAGCTACTCAGTGAGCTCGTAGGTGACCTCAAAGGTAATCTTATCGGTAATATCTGAGGTGAGCTTACATGTAAGCTTTCAGATGAGCTCAAGGTGAATTAGCAAGGTGAGGTCAAGGTAAGCTCAAGGTGAGTTTCAAAGGTGAGCTATCAGGTGAGCTCCTAGGTGAGTTCCCAGATGAGCTCCCAGGTGAGCTCAACTCAAGCTGATTGGTAAGCTCCTAGAAGAGATCCTAGGAAAGCTACTTGGAGACCTATTAAGTGAGCTTCTGGGAAATCTACTCGGTGATCTCCCATGAAAACTCTTAGGTGAGGTCCCTGGTGAGCTCAAAAATGAGCTCAAGTCAACCTACTCAGCGAGCTGCTTGGTGAGCTCCTAGGTGAGCTGTTAGGTGAGCTCCTAGGTGAGTTACTTGGTGAGCTTCTCAACAAATTCTAAGGTGAGCTAAAAGATGAGCTCAAGGTGAGTTGGCAAGTTAAGCTCCTCAGTGAACTCAAGCTGAGCTGGCAAGGTGAGCTACTAGGTGAGCTCCCATGTGATTTTCTGGGTGAGCTATCAGGTGAGCTCCCATGTGAGTTTTCAGGTGAGCTTTTTGATGAGCTCCCAGGAAAACTAAAGTAGATCTACTCAGTGAGCTCCTGGGTGAGCTCAAGGTGAGATGGCAAGGCGATGTGTCAATTGATCTCCCAGGTGAGTTTCTGGGTAAGCTCAAGTCAAGCTGCTTGACGATCTCCTAGGTGAGTTACTTGCCAAGCTCCCAACCAAACTCCTAGGTGAGATATTCAGTGAGCTCCCAGGTGATCTCAAAGGTGAGCTTGTCTAAAATCTCTGAGGTGAGCTTAAATGTGAGCTCAAGGTGAGTTGGCAAGGTGAGCTGTCAAGTGAGCTCCCAGGTGAGTTCCTAGGTGAGTTACTTGATGAAGCTTGGGGAGAGCTCAACTTGAGCTGATCGGTGAGCTCCCAGAAGAGCTCCTAGGTGAGCTTCTTCATGAGCTATAATTTGAGCTCCCAGGTGAGCTACTAGGTGAGTTCCCAAGAGAGCTACTTGGTGAGCTCCTAGGTGAGGTCCTTAGTGAGCTTACAAGTTAGCTCATAAGTGAGCTCAAGTCAACCTACTCGGCGAGCTTCTCGATGAGCTCCCAAGTGAGCTGTTAGGAAGGCTCCCAGGTAAACTATTAGGCAAGCTCCAAGGCGAGCTACTTGGTGAGCTACTTGATGAACTATGAGGTGAAATACCATATGAGCTTAAGGCAAGTTGGCAAGGTGAGCTCCAATGAGAGTTGGCAAGGTGAGCTTTCAGGTGAGCTCCCATGTGAGTTTTCAGGTGAGCTGCTTGACAAGCTCCCAGGTGAGCTCAAGTCAAGCTGCTCAGGTGAGCTCCTAGTTGAGCCTGCAAGGTGACCTATCAGGTGAGCTCCTAGGTGAGTTTCTCAGGAAAACTCAAGTTGACCTACTCGACGAGATCCTGGGTGAACTAATTCCCTAGCTCCCAGCCGAGCTCCTAGGTGAGCTGCTAACTGAGTTCCAGGGTAAGCTCAAAGGTGAGCTTATCGGCAATCTCTAAGGTGAGATTACATGCGAGCTACTAGATGAGCTCAAGGTGAGTTGGTAATGCAAGCTCAAGGCAAGTTGGTAAGGTGAGCTTGAGGTGAGATGGCAAGGTGAGCTCAAAGTGAGTTGACAAGGTGAGCTATTAGGGGAGCTCCTAGGTGAGTTCCCAGGAGAGTTACTTGATGAGCTCCCAGGTGAGCTCAACTCGAGCTGATTAGTGAGCTCCCAGAAGAGCTCCTTGGTGAGCTACTTGGAAAGCTATTCGGTGAGCTCCCAGGTGAGCTGCTAGGTGAGCTCCCAGGTAAGCTACTTGGTGAGCTCCTAGGCAAAGTCCCCGATGAGCTGTTTGGTGAGCTGAAAATCAACCTTAAGTCAACCTACTTGGTGAGTTGCTAGGTGAGCTCCTAGGTGAGCTATTAGGTGAGCTCCTAGATGAGCTACATGGTGAGTTTCTTGATGAAATCTAAGGAGAGCTACCATACGAGCTCAATGCGAGTTGGCAAGGTGATCTCCTCAGTGAGCTAGTAAGGTAAGCTCCCATGCAAGTTAGTAAGGCAAGCTATTAGAAAAGCTCCCATGTGAGTTTTCAGGTGAGCTGCTTGACGAGCTCCCTAGTGAGCTCAAGTTGAGCTGCTCGGTGAGCTCCTGAGTCAGCTCAAGGTGAGCTGTCAAGTGCACTCCCAGGTGAGTTTCTAGGTAAGCTCAAGTCGAGCTACTTGATGAGATCCTAGGTAAACTACTTACCGAGATCCCAGCCGAGCTCCTAGATGAGCTACTCGATGAGATCAAAGGTGAGCTTGTCGGTAATCTCTGAGGTGAGCTTACATGTTGTTGTTACTTCCTCCTGAGCATTCAAGTGTTGATATATGATTTCTTCTGTAAAAGGATGTGTTCCTTTGATTGTGAAGTCATGCTTGATATGGACTGTATCTTCTTTGCAATTGAAGATCTTTGACTGAGTCGGAATATGATTGGACTCTTTTATTTCTTTCATTTTGCACCTGAGTTTAATCTGATCTCGGAATGAATTGTGGATTTATCCATCTATAAGACCCAGCCTTGGATCAGTGGCATTGATCCAAGAGATGCTTTAAGTTTATTCGGGATGAACAAAAATTATAGACCTTACGCAGGTTGCAAGGTCTGAATGCGTTGAATAAGCTATTCCGGAGTCTAACTCAGGCTGATCGTGTTAAATGAATTGGTTCCCGATATCGTAATATCAGGAAGGTCTTGATCGTGGGCCAGGTAATAAATTCAGATACATTTATTCAACTAGCTTATTGGCAGTGCTGGAGTGAATCCTTTTCGTGAATGTATATCTGTAGGTTCTTATTCTGAACATTCTAAATGTTAGACCTAAACTGGATTTATTAAGGTTAATAACCTAAACCTAAACTATAACCTATGGGTTAGATTAGTGTTAATCTAACCTAGGCCTAAGCTATAAGCTAAATGTTCTAAGTTAGCAACCTAGCGCTAAGGAGGTTAGACTAAGTATCATCTTAAATCCTAACCTATGCTTCTAACCTAACAAATGTTAGTGGAGGAAGGGGACCTATGAAGGGGTGCGAGCCATGGGCGGTAGTTTCTATGGCATTAAATGGGATGGATAAGTATGAAGGACAAGGAATTAGCGGAGGTTTCAAACGGCTAGTGAAAGCCGACGTGGCAGAGTCGCCAAAGTTAGAAATGGTCTTTGACTTGCATTTTATCCATCGCCAACTATGGCGGTCGGTGGCAATGGAGATTGAGCGGGAATTTTGGAGTTAATACAATTAATGAACTCGGTCTTCGAGCTCGGATTTCTCGGGAAGACATGCAAAATGGAAAACTGGTAGTTTGTTTGGTTTTTCATGCGCTCCGGTTTTCTCTCTGTTTGATCACTGGTTCTTCGCACCAGTCTACTTGGTGTTGCATGGAAAATATGAGAGTAACTAGCTCTTTTCTCTGTCAAGGAAAGTTTATAAGGCATGGAAATAACAAATTATTGTTGTTGAATCTAACGTGGAAAAAGAGGAGAAGGCTCGAGCTCTTTCAGTGGTCTTCTTCGGATTTTTAAGCAACATTACCAGGCATGTTAGGCCCTAACTTTTAAAAATCTTGCTTTCTTTCAAATGATTTCATTAGAACAACTCTGTTCAGATGATTTTTGGGATCAGTTGGTTTTTATGGTAGCTTTGTGTGAATTAGTTGTTGTATCTTCTTACTGGCTCGATTTTTCAAGTGAACCCTTGATGGGTGTGCATTTTGTTTCGAACAGATGTACTATCTTGCTGTGTTTTGCATTCCGGATAGATTTTGTAGAAATGTTGCAAGGAAAATATATGAATTCGGATCTGTAGGAGTCCATGAATTGTTTTCTTGTTTGATTCAGACTTCATTCGATACTTTACTGTTTCCACTTGTTGAAAATGATACTGTTGGATTTCTTGAATGTACAGTATATACGACTTCTTTAAAAGTTTTGTCGTGAGTAATATATGTTATGGTTGCTGAATCTTGTTGGATCTTGCTATAATACTTAAGTTACTTCTGATTGGATAACTTGCTGTGTTTATAGTATTTGAATGCGACTTTGTAGAAGTTTCCCCCCTTGTGTTGCAATTATGGGATTTAATCCGTTGATAGTTTGCAATATATTTATATATATACGAAATGACTCTGTGGAGTCCTTGGAATGTTTCGTATATTTTGGACTTCTGTAGAAGTCATAAATGTGAATACTATTAGTTTGATTCAGTTGGAGTCCTTGAGGGGTAACTGGTAATACGACTTCTGTTGCCTTGTTATGAATACTTTCGCTTAGCAATGAATTTCATTGGTACAGACTCAGTTGGAGTTCTTTTTATGTTTCGTCTTCTGCTTAAGCTTAGAGTGAATACTGTTGTTATGGATTCAGTTGAAGTCCTTGATATGAAACCAGTGTTTCTGCTTCTGTATAAGCCTGGTTGTGAATACTTATTATTATTGGCTCTGTTGGAATCCTTAATATATATATATATATATCTTGTATTTTGGCTTCTGTAGAAGTTAGTCGTGAATGCCATACGTTTCTACTTCTGAAGGAGTTCAGATGTGAATACGGTATGTTATTGTTTTGGTTGGAATTCTTGAATTTGATATGTATCTTGTATCTTTCTACTTCTGTAGAAGTTTATTTGAAGAATACCACATGGGTAAGACTCCTTTTTAATCCTGGAGGCGTATATTATGTTTTCTCTTCTGAATAATCTCAGTTGTGAATACTGTTGTTATGGAATCAGTTGGAATCCTTGATATTTGGTTGTCATACTTCTGTGTAAGCTTCAATTTATTACCTCGATATTGACTAAGTAGTGGTCCTTGAATTTGGTATCTAGTATTGTTAAACTTCTGTCAAGCTTGGTTATGATGTTGTTGTGTGTTGGCTGAAAAGTAATTCTCTGTAGAAGATTTTTGGATCCTTGTTGTCATGTTTTCAACTTCAGGGATTAGATTGAATTTGGCACTGTTGGAGCCCATGTATTTGTGTGTTGGCTCGATTCTGATGAGATTTTTTCTTGCTGTGTTTTAGTAGGGATTAGATTGAACTTGTGTTTGAGAGTTTGATTACGTGTGTTTGAGCATGATTACGTCTTCTGTGAATATCTAGTCGTGTGCTTGACTGAAGTAAAGAGCTATTAACTGTACCTTGACAAGCGATGGCGTTGGATATTTTCTCGTTTGTTGAATAATATGGAAGGTTATGTGGAGTCTATTTGATGGATTATTCATCACTGCCTTGTCACGAGAGCTACTGTGTTGTTCAGTAAGTTACAGGCAATTTTTATATGTGTATTTTGACGAACTGTAGTTCTTCCTGTGGTCTCGACTGGCTTAGTCGCAGGTGTATAATGTGATTGCATTACTCTTAAGTGGACGGTACAGTCATGAGCATGTTTGGAAGGGACATCTGAATGTCTCGGTTTCTTTCTCTTCTGCTGTAAAGTATATGTTGATAAATTTATATTTAATTGTTGGATTTGTAAAACATACTGATGGATTCATGAATTGTTAGGATATTCATTTTGTTGAATATAATGGCCTGTTGGATGTTTGTTGTCCTTGGGATTCAGATGGATAGTTGTTTTAGATACATTTGTTCTTCTTGGTCACTAATATTTATGATGAAATATCTGAAAAGTATCTAGGACTATTTAGTAACTATAATATGAGTTACGCGTTATAGTCATGTTTGTATTACAAGAGCATAGTCTGAAATATGTTTTCATGTTTGGTGAAATGATTTCATTTAAACAGGTTGTTTAATGAAAACAATTGGTGGATTGCATTTGTTTTAAGAGTTAGTGCTTATCATGCTCAGTTCATCGAACTGACCCGTGTTGACAATTTTTGCAGATGGTTGCCGTAAGTGGTAAAAGCACGCAGATCTGATAGGATGTTCAGATTGTTTAATTTGGTTTTATGATGAATTACAGCTTGATTCTCTGAATGTACTACTTGAAGAAAGATGTTCTTTTGCTGTTGAGTATTGTATCAAGTATGCTGAATGCATAAAATGTATTTGATTAGCTTGAAAGGAATGAAAAGAGATATTTGTTACTTATGTGTTTGTATTCGTATCTTGATGGTTTGACCTTCTTCGGTTCGAATGATCTTGAGAGCATTATTATTATTGTATAAAGTGGAGACTTTTGTGATTATCTAAGTAAGCTTGCAAGATTATGTGACTGAATACTTATGATTGTTTAGTAGTTCTAGTATGTTCTATCTAAAGCTAAATTGGAATTTAGATCACTGTCTTTCTGGAAGCTAGGGTTAAAATAAACCTGAGCAGGAAGCTAAACGAGCTGAATAAATTATTACTTCCTAGTCTTGATCTAAGTCAAGACAACGTTTAATTGGATTCTTAATCACTATATCTCGATACTAATAAGTAAGATATAAATTCAGTTATGAGAACTGATATAAACCTAAAAAGGGTTTGGTTAGCAATCTCATGTGAAGGTTGAGGGTTATTGTCCAATTTCGTTGATTTAGAATTATGTATATTCTATGAACTCCTTGAAGGGACCTCTAGTCTTAATAACTTCTCTTGTGTAATGGGTTTTACTATGAAAGGTAATTCTAAGGTGAGGAACCCAGGGATTGGGAAAGACTAACCTTAAGGGAGCGTCTTTTAGTATAATTTTAACTCAACGTATGTAACACTTATTAATAAGTAGATCTTTTCGAGGTGGATTTAAAGGTTGACGGCACAAGTCAACTGCAGGGTTGTACCTTCGAGAAGATTAGGATCTTCTCGAAGATACAACAATGCAGGTGACTTATGACGACACCCTTTGCATTGATCGTTAAGATTTACACCTTAAACTCGAACAAGTTACTCTGGGACTGATTAGGAATGTGGTCACGTTATAAGGCTGCCCTAGGAGACTCGGGGTATCTTGACACACTGGATTAACTAGGGTTGACCCAGTATGTCAGCGTATCCCTAGTCCTCGGGAGCATCCCTATAACGTTGTCATCTTACTAATCCATTCCTGAGTGAATAACTTGGGACAGGAGAGTCTGACAGAAGTCAGTATAAGACATTCTACATAACATAGGAATGGGGTGAAGGACGTATTCCAGATTGACGAGTATGCCGTCAAGGAATACGAGACATAAGCAGTATGTTTCAAATCTTTGGCCAAAGTATCGCAAGCTGCTGATTGCGTTGTCCTAAGTCACCTAGTCTAAGGGATGAGATGCCGATGAATAATGGTAACAATTATTCAGATAGGTTCCTTGGACAGAGCATTCTGAATCCCAGATTAGGGAAGAGAACCGCAAGAGTGATGTGTTAAATAAAAATGCCAACTCTTAATACTCATGAATAGATCGGTAGATTACCGAGTCATGGAATGAATAGATCGGAGGTACTCCGAGTCATTACAGCTGCATATGGTTATCTGTTATGAGAATGGTTGTTTTTGATTTGTGAGTTCTAAATTATGTATTTAGAACCAGGAAGCATTTGTCAAAAAAAAAAAAAAAATTACTTGTTCTAATGTATAAAAATGAGGATGTTACATCTTGGTATCAGAGCTAAAGGTTGCAGCTCTTGGACCTATTGTGTCCATAATCTGATAAAAACCTGAATTTTCTTGTAACAGAAAATGGTTAGAACAAGGGGGAACGTTGCGAATAATGCTCCACCTGAAGGAGGGGTGGCAACAACCCAAAAACTTGATGAGATCCTTGCTGCCCTGTTGGACACAAGAGATCGTTTAGCTGTACTTGAACAGCAGGTGATGGGAAATGAGGAGGATGAAGAAGCTGGTAATAACAATCAGCAACCTCCTGAGGACAACCCCGATTTGGGTGTTGATATTAATGCTGGAAATGCACCTGTCCAACCAGAAAACAAAAAGGCCAGGTTGGCAGCAGAACTCACTAATGATATAAAAAGGATAAGCCCACCTAAGTATGATGGCACCACATTAGGAGATGGAGCTGAGAACTGGCTCAGCGAAATGGAGAAGTACTTTGCAATAAGAAACTTCTCAGAGGAAACCAAAGCTATTTGGGGAGCCTATCAGCTTTCCCACGAAGCATCTTCATGGTGGGATAGCCGTAAAGCAGAGCTAAATATTGATGAGACCAATATTACTTGGGATCAATTTAAGGGCTATTTTAGGCAACGATGGCTGCCACAACTTTTCTATGATCAGAAAATGACAGAATTCCAGAACTTAGCTCAAGGGAAGCTAACGGTAACTGAATACTGGGAGCGGTTTACAAAACTCCTCAAGTATGTACCGCAGTATCAAACTGACGAGAAGTTCAGAATACGGAAATTCATCATGGGATTGAATCCCGTGATAGGGGGAGAGGTCGATGTTCACAGTCCAACCACTATGGAAGGAGTTGTTGAAAAGGCCATAAGACAAGAACAGAAATTAAAGGCTATTTCTGCTCATAAAGAGGAAGTGCGGAAGAAGATTGCAAACCCTTCTTCAACCTCTCTTGCACCCAAAAAGGGACCATGGAAAAAGTTTGGAAACAAAAGTAAGTTTCCAGGGGATAATAGTAAGAAAGCAGTAGCAAATAAGCCTGCTGGAAATGTAAGGGATAATTTTGCCAAAAATTATAACAATGGGCAGAAGCCCTATGGAGGACAACGTGATAATTACAAGACTGGAGGCAATTTTGAGCCTAAAAAGGGACCTGTAGGAGGCTGCTACAATTGTGGCAAAGACCACTACGCAAATCAGTGCCCTTTGAAGAAGGATGATCGTAATCAGCAGCATAAGATACATGCTGCAGTAGCAGACAAGCAAGCTGAAAAGCAAGTGACACCTATAGAAGTTCCGGGTAAGTTATTTGGCATACCTGTCACTATTCTTTTTGATACAGGAGCTACTGAATGTTTCATTTCTAATAAACTTGCTTCTAAACTTAAGAGAAAAGCTGGAAAAATGGATAAATCTTGGACTGTACAGTATGGTAATAACTCTGTTCATACAGTGAGTATGTGTCTTTTTGGGGCAGTCCTTGACTTACCTAACTTTTCCACGGAAGTTGACCTCTATGTTACACCTTTGGGGTCTTACGACATTGTCATTGGTGTCAATTGGTTAGCTGACCATAAAGCAAAAGTAGACTGCTATGAAAAGAATATAAGATGTTTAGATGATCAGCTGGAAACAACAGAGATTCAAGGGGTTAAACGGGAAATTTCAGTTAGAAAACTGTCAGCTATGCAGCTTAAAAAGGCTAAAAACAAAGGATGTACCCTTTATGCAGTAAAGATATCTGAATTTTCAGAAGAAGATGGTGATTCCATGAAACGATTTCCTCTGCTACAAAGTTTCAGGGATGTTTTTCCTGAGGAATTACCAGGGTTACCACCCAAGAGGGAATTTGACTTCACCATCGAAATCAAACCAGGAACGGAACCTATTTCCAAAGCACCTTATCGGATGACTACTACAGAGTTAGTCGAGCTTAAGGCACAATTGCAAGAACTTTTGTCTAAAGGTTTGATTAGACCAAGTGTTTCACCTTGGGGAGCGCCTGTAATATTTGTGAAAAAGAAGGATGGAACACTTAGGCTGTGTATTGATTATCGGATGTTGAATAAAGCAACAATCAAGAACAGATACCCACTTCCAAGGATCGACGATCTATTTGATCAGATGCGTGGGGCAGCGGTTTATTCTAAGATAGATCTTCGATCTGGTTATCATCAGTTAAGGATTAGAGAAGAAGATATTCATAAAACAGCTTTCCGAACAAGGTACGGACATTATGAATTCACGGTTCTACCCTTTGGATTAACTAATGCACCCGCAGCTTTTATGAACTTAATGAATAATATTTTTCAAGAATATTTGGACAAGTTTGTACTTGTATTCTTGGACGATATTCTCATTTATTCTAAAAGTGTTGAGGAGCACAATGAGCATTTGAAGATAGTTTTGGGGATTTTGAGAAAAAGAAAGTTGTATGGTAAGTTATCCAAATGTTCTTTCTTTGATTCAGAAGTTCACTATTTGGGTCATGTCATTAGCAAGGAAGGAATTGCTGTAGATCCTTCAAAAATAGTGGCAATAACTGAGTGGCCTGCACCAAAGAATGTGCACGAAGTAAGAAGCTTCATGGGTCTTGCTGGTTACTATAGAAAATTTGTTAAGGATTTTTCTAAAGTAGCTGCACCGATAACTTCATTGCAGAAGAAGGATAAGAAATTTATTTGGAATGATAAGTGCGAAGCGGCTTTCAAAAGTCTGAAAAGCCAGTTGACTTCCGCACCTATATTAGCTGTACCAGACCCTAATGGGAGCTTTACTGTTGTAACGGATGCTTCTGGGGAAGGCCTTGGAGGTGTTTTGTTACAAAATGATCAAGTCATAGCATATGAAAGTAGAAAACTTAAGTTACATGAGCTGAATTATGCTCCTCATGATTTGGAGCTTGCTGCCATTGTTCATGCGCTTCAAGTCTGGAGACACTATTTACTTGGGAAACCTTTTGAGTTGAAAACTGATCACTTAGGACTGAAATATATTTTCACTCAGCCTAATCTAAATGCCAGACAGAGAAGGTGGTTAGAATTTTTATCACAATATGATTTTGATATTAGCTACATCAAAGGGAAGGAGAATAGAGTAGCAGATGCTCTAAGTCGTAGGAGGCACATTTCTGCTCTTATAACATTAAGAACTCAGTTTAAGGATGAGGTAAAAAGTGCCTCAGAATCTGATATTTACTTTCAGCAAGTAAAAGCAGCGCTTGCTGCAGAACCTAATGATGAAAGGTATAAAGGTTTTCATTTTGATAATGAAGGAATCTTGCGTTATGAAAACAGGGTATACGTACCTATGCTGAATGATTTGAGAAAGAAGTTGTTAGTTGAATTTCATAATTCACCTTTCTCTGGACACCCGGGTATTACAAAAATGCTTGCTGATCTGAAACAACAATACTTTTGGAAAGGTATGAAAAAGGATGTCAGTGAATTTGTAACTCATTGTCTGGAATGTCAGCGGGTTAAGGCAGAACATATGCACCCTGCTGGACTGTTATATCCTCATAGCATACCGCAGTACAAATGGCAAGTAATAAGCATGGACTTTGTACAAGGGTTACCTATGTCCAGGAATAAACATGATGTTATCCTGGTAGTTGTAGATAAACTAACTAAGGTAGCTCATTTCATCGCTGGAAATCTAAAGGATGATTCACCAGTGCTGGCCAAAAGATTCGTACATGAAATTTTCAGATTGCATGGTGTACCAGAATTGATTATATCTGACAGGGATCCTAAAATGACGTCAAGGTTTTGGCAAACGCTTAATACAGCTCTTGGAACGAAACTAAACTTCAGTTCTGCATATCATCCGGAAACGGATGGACAAACTGAGAGAGTAAATCAAGTGTTGGAAGACATGTTGCGAATGTATTGTATGGATCAACAGTATAAATGGGAAGAGTATCTTCCATTAGTTGAATTCGCATACAACAACACTTATCACTCATCTCTTAAAATGGCACCATTTGAAGCACTTTATGGAAGGAAGTGCAGAACCCCTGTTAGCTGGGATAGTGTTGAGGATAGAGTGGTAATTGGACCAGAGATCCTCACTGAAATGGAACAGCAAGTTAAGCTGATTCGTGAACGATTAAAGGAAGCAGCGGATAGGCAGAAGAGCTATGCTGACCTTAAGCGGGTTGATCGAAGGTTTGAGCTTGGTGAGAAGGTTTTTCTTCGTGTTAAACCCAGAAAGAGTTCTATAACTTTTGGCAAGGCTGCCAAGTTGTCACCTCGTTTCGTGGGACCTTTCGAAATTGTCGAAATAATCAATCCTGTAGCTTATCGATTAGCATTACCACCTGCTTTATCTCGCATGCATGATGTTTTCCATATTTCTTTGCTTAAGAAATACGTTTCAGATCTGTCACATGTTTTAAATTGGAATTCCTTGCAGGTCCAAGACCCAGGAATAATCGTGGTTAAACCCACACGAGTGCTGGAAACTCGCCAATTGCATTTGAGAAATCGTGAAATACAGCAATGTAAGGTCCAGTGGGACCAGTTTAACGAAGAAAGTGCAACTTGGGAAAATCTGGAAGAGATGAAAATTGCTTTTCCTTTTCTTTTTCAACAGAATGAAATCTGTTGACAAAACATTTCTTTTATGAACTTATCTTTTTCAAGTTTATATGAAAGCCAGATGGAGGCAAACATTATTCAGGCTGAATAAAATGTGTTGTGACATTGATTTCTGGAACTATTCAAGTTGGAAATAGTCGCATTGTTTTGTGAACTAATAAATTGGTTGACCTGAAGGTTAATCGAATATGTAATCATCGGGACGATGAATCTTTTAGGAGGGAAGCATGTAACACTCTGAACTGTTGTTACTTCCTCCTGAGCATTCAAGTGTTGATATATGATTTCTTCTGTAAAAGGATGTGTTCCTTTGATTGTGAAGTCATGCTTGATATGGACTGTATCTTCTTTGCAATTGAAGATCTTTGACTGAGTCGGAATATGATTGGACTCTTTTATTTCTTTCATTTTGCACCTGAGTTTAATCTGATCTCGGAATGAATTGTGGATTTATCCATCTATAAGACCCAGCCTTGGATCAGTGGCATTGATCCAAGAGATGCTTTAAGTTTATTCGGGATGAACAAAAATTATAGACCTTACGCAGGTTGCAAGGTCTGAATGCGTTGAATAAGCTATTCCGGAGTCTAACTCAGGCTGATCGTGTTAAATGAATTGGTTCCCGATATCGTAATATCAGGAAGGTCTTGATCGTGGGCCAGGTAATAAATTCAGATACATTTATTCAACTAGCTTATTGGCAGTGCTGGAGTGAATCCTTTTCGTGAATGTATATCTGTAGGTTCTTATTCTGAACATTCTAAATGTTAGACCTAAACTGGATTTATTAAGGTTAATAACCTAAACCTAAACTATAACCTATGGGTTAGATTAGTGTTAATCTAACCTAGGCCTAAGCTATAAGCTAAATGTTCTAAGTTAGCAACCTAGCGCTAAGGAGGTTAGACTAAGTATCATCTTAAATCCTAACCTATGCTTCTAACCTAACAAATGTTAGTGGAGGAAGGGGACCTATGAAGGGGTGCGAGCCATGGGCGGTAGTTTCTATGGCATTAAATGGGATGGATAAGTATGAAGGACAAGGAATTAGCGGAGGTTTCAAACGGCTAGTGAAAGCCGACGTGGCAGAGTCGCCAAAGTTAGAAATGGTCTTTGACTTGCATTTATCCATCGCCAACTATGGCGGTCGGTGGCAATGGAGATTGAGCGGGAATTTTGGAGTTAATACAATTAATGAACTCGGTCTTCGAGCTCGGATTTCTCGGGAAGACATGCAAAATGGAAAACTGGTAGTTTGTTTGGTTTTTCATGCGCTCCGGTTTTCTCTCTGTTTGATCACTGGTTCTTCGCACCAGTCTACTTGGTGTTGCATGGAAAATATGAGAGTAACTAGCTCTTTTCTCTGTCAAGGAAAGTTTATAAGGCATGGAAATAACAAATTATTGTTGTTGAATCTAACGTGGAAAAAGAGGAGAAGGCTCGAGCTCTTTCAGTGGTCTTCTTCGGATTTTTAAGCAACATTACCAGGCATGTTAGGCCCTAACTTTTAAAAATCTTGCTTTCTTTCAAATGATTTCATTAGAACAACTCTGTTCAGATGATTTTTGGGATCAGTTGGTTTTTATGGTAGCTTTGTGTGAATTAGTTGTTGTATCTTCTTACTGGCTCGATTTTTCAAGTGAACCCTTGATGGGTGTGCATTTTGTTTCGAACGGATGTACTATCTTGCTGTGTTTTGCATTCCGGTTAGATTTTGTAGAAATGTTGCAAGGAAAATATATGAATTCGGCTCTGTAGGAGTCCATGAATTGTTTTCTTGTTTGATTCAGACTTCAGTCGATACCTTGCTGTTTCCACTTGTTGAAAATGATACTGTTGGATTTCTTGAATGTACAGTATATACGACTTCTTTAAAAGTTTTGTCGTGAGTAATATATGTTATGGTTGCTGAATCTTGTTGGATCTTGCTATAATACTTAAGTTACTTCTGATTGGATAACTTGCTGTGTTTATAGTATTTGAATGCGACTTTGTAGAAGTTCCCCCCCCCCTTGTGTTGCAATTATGGGATTTAATCCGTTGATAGTTTGCAATATATTTATATATATACGAAATGACTCTGTGGAGTCCTTGGAATGTTTCGTATATTTTGGACTTCTGTAGAAGTCATAAATGTGAATACTATTAGTTTGATTCAGTTGGAGTCCTTGAGGGGTAACTGGTAATACGACTTCTGTTGCCTTGTTATGAATACTTTCGCTTAGCAATGAATTTCGTGGTACAGACTCAGTTGGAGTTCTTTTTATGTTTCGTCTTCTGCTTAAGCTTAGAGCGAATACTGTTGTTATGGATTCAGTTGAAGTCCTTGATATGAAACCAGTGTTTCTGCTTCTGTATAAGCCTGGTTGTGAATACTTATTGTTATTGGCTCTGTTGGAATCCTTAATATATATATATCTTGTATTTTGGCTTCTGTAGAAGTTAGTCGTGAATGCCATACGTTTCTACTTCTGAAGGAGTTCAGATGTGAATACGGTATGTTATTGTTTTGGTTGGAATTCTTGAATTTGATATGTATCTTGTATCTTTCTACTTCTGTAGAAGTTTATTTGAAGAATACCACATGGGTAAGACTCCTTTTTAATCCTGGAGGCGTATATTATGTTTTCTCTTCTGAATAATCTCAGTTGTGAATACTGTTGTTATGGAATCAATTGGAATCCTTGATTTGTTGTTTCATATGAACCCCAGTTGTTCAACTTCAGATTTCCTTTTTAAGTATTCTTAAATGTCCAGCTTCTGTGGAAAGTTATGAATGCTGTTGTTTTATTATGAATACTAAATGTTATCGACTTGATGGAGTCACTGAAAAGTAATTTATGTTGTAACTTCTGTAGAAGTTTTTGCTGTGAGTACCCATTTGTTGTCATATGAATTCAACTTCAATTTAAACCTTTAATATGTATTGTTGTTGGCTCGATGTTTCTCGATTTTTTGTCCTTGCTGTGTTTTAGTAGGGATTAGATTGAACTGTATGTTGATGAGAGTTTTGACTCAGTGGGATTGTTCTTGTGTTTGAGCATGATTACGTCTTCTGTTAGCGTGAATATCTAGTCGTGTGCTTGACTGAAGTAAAGAGCTATTAACTGTACCTTGACAAGCGATGGCGTTGGATATTTTCTCATTTGTTGAATAATATGGAAGGTTATGTGGAGTCTATTTGATGGATTATTCATCACTGCCTTGTCACGAGAGCTACTGTGTTGTTCAGTAAGTTACAGGCAATTTTTATATGTGTATTTTGACGAACTGTAGTTCTTCCTGTGGTCTCGACTGGCTTAGTCGCAGGTGTATAATGTGATTGCATTACTCTTAAGTGGACGGTACAGTCATGAGCATGTTTGGAAGGGACATCTGAATGTCTCGGTTTCTTTCTCTTCTGCTGTAAAGTATATGTTGATAAATTTATATTTAATTGTTGGATTTGTAAAACATACTGATGGATTCATGAATTGTTAGGATATTCATTTTGTTGAATATAATGGCCTGTTGGATGTTGTTGTCCTTGGGATTCAGATGGATAGTTGTTTTGGATACATTTGTTCTTCTTGGTCACTAATATTTATGATGAAATATCTGAAAAGTATCTAGGACTATTTAGTAACTATAATATGAGTTACGCGTTTATAGTCATGTTTGAATTACAAGAGCATAGTCTGAAATATGTTTACATGTTTGGTGAAATGATTTCATTTAAACAGGTTGTTTAATGAAAACAATTGGTGGATTGCATTTGTTTTAAGAGTTAGTGCTTATCATGCTCAGTTCATCGAACTGACCCGTGTTGACAATTTTTGCAGATGGTTGCCGTAAGTGGTAAAAGCACGCAGATCTGATAGGATGTTCAGATTGTTTAATTTGGTTTTATGATGAATTACAGCTTGATTCTCTGAATGTACTACTTGAAGAAAGATGTTCTTTTGCTGTTGAGTATTGTATCAAGTATGCTGAATGCATAAAATGTATTTGATTAGCTTGAAAGGAATGAAAAGAGATATTTGTTACTTATGTGTTTGTATTCGTATCTTGATGGTTTGACCTTCTTCGGTTCGAATGATCTTGAGAGCATTATTATTATTTGTATAAAGTGGAGACTTTTGTGATTATCTAAGTAAGCTTGCAAGATTATGTGACTGAATACTTATGATTGTTTAGTAGTTCTAGAATGTTCTATCTAAAGTTAAATTGGAATTTAGATCACTGTCTTTCTGGAAGCTAGGGTTAAAATAAACCTGAGCAGGAAGCTAAACGAGCTGAATAAATTATTACTTCCTAGTCTTGATCTAAGTCAAGACAACGTTTAATTGGATTCTTAATCACTATATCTCGATACTAATAAGTAAGATATAAATTCAGTTATGAGAACTGATATAAACCTAAAAAGGGTTTGGTTAGCAATCTCATGTGAAGGTTGAGGGTTATTGTCCAATTTCGTTGATTTAGAATTATGTATATTCTATGAACTCCTTGAAGGGACCTCTAGTCTTAATAACTTCTCTTGTGTAATGGGTTTTACTATGAAAGGTAATTCTAAGGTGAGGAACCCAGGGATTGGGAAAGACTAACCTTAAGGGAGCGTCTTTTAGTATAATTTTAACTCAACGTATGTAACACTTATTAATAAGTAGATCTTTTCGAGGTGGATTTAAAGGTTGACGGCACAAGTCAACTGCAGGGTTGTACCTTCGAGAAGATTAGGATCTTCTCGAAGATACAACAATGCAGGTGACTTATGACGACACCCTTTGCATTGATCGTTAAGATTTACACCTTAAACTCGAACAAGTTACTCTGGGACTGATTAGGAATGTGGTCACGTTATAAGGCTGCCCTAGGAGACTCGGGGTATCTTGACACACTGGATTAACTAGGGTTGACCCAGTATGTCAGCGTATCCCTAGTCCTCGGGAGCATCCCTATAACGTTGTCATCTTACTAATCATTCCTGAGTGAATAACTTGGGACAGGAGAGTCTGACAGAAGTCAGTATAAGACATTCTACATAACATAGGAATGGGGTGAAGGACGTATTCCAGATTGACGAGTATGCCGTCAAGGAATACGAGACATAAGCAGTATGTTTCAAATCTTTGGCCAAAGTATCGCAAGCTGCTGATTGCGTTGTCCTAAGTCACCTAGTCTAAGGGATGAGATGCCGATGAATAATGGTAACAATTATTCAGATAGGTTCCTTGGACAGAGCATTCTGAATCCCAGATTAGGGAAGAGAACCGCAAGAGTGATGTGTTAAATAAAAACGCCAACTCTTAATACTCATGAATAGATCGGTAGATTACCGATTCATGGAATGAATAGATCGGAGGTGCTCCGAGTCATTACAACTGAATATGGTTATCTGTTATGAGAATGGTTGTTTTTGATTTGTGAGTTCTAAATTATGTATTTAGAACCAGGAAGCATTTGTCAAAAAAAAAAAAAATTTACTTGTTCTAATGTATAAAAATGAGGATGTTACAGTTAGGTGAGCTCTTAAGAGAGATACTTGGTGAGTTACTCGATGAGCTCTAAGGTGATGTACCAGATGAGCTCAAGGTGAGTTGGTAAGGTTAGCTGTTTAGTGAGCTCAAGGTGAGCTAGCAAGTCGAGCTAATAGGTGAGTTCCCATGGGAGTTGGTAAGGCAAGCTGTCACGTGAGCTCCCATGCAATTTTTTAGGTGAGCTATTTGACTCAGCTGGGAGCTTGTAAGGTGAGTTCTCATGCAAACTCAGTTGGGAGCTTGTATTACAGCTCGCTTGCCAACTCACCTTGAGCTCACCTTACCAACTCACCTTGAGCTCATCTTGCTAACTCACTGAGTAGCTCACCTAGGAGCTCAGCTAGGAGCTCGGTAAGTAGCTCATCCAGGAGCTCATCGAGTAGATCGACTTGAGATTGCATGAAAACTCACCTGGGAGCTCACCTGATAGCTCACCTTGCTAGCTCACCTTGAGCTCACCCAGGAACTCACTTAGCAACTCAGCTTGAGTTCACCTGGGAGCTTGTTAAGAATCTCACCTGAAAAATCTCAGGGGAGCTCACCTTATAGTTCACCTTGCCAACTCATGGGAGCTCACCTTACTAACTCACTTTGAGCTTGTATGGTAGCTCACCTCAAAGTTCATCGAGGAGCTCACTAAGTAGCTCAATTGGTAGCTCACCTAATAGCTCTTCTCATAACTTGTCTAGGAGCTCACTCAGTAGCTCACTGAGTAGGTTAACTTGAGCTCACCGAGCATCTCACCGGGGACCTCACCTGGGAGGTCACTAAGTAGCTCACTTAGGAGCTCTCCTAGAAACTCACTTGGGAGCTCTCCTAATAGCTCACTAAGTACCTCACCTGGGAGCTCTTCTGGGAGCTCACTAATCAGCTCGAGTTGAGTTTGCTTAGAAGATTGTTGAGTAACTCACCTGTGAACTCACCTAGGAGATCACCTGTTAGCTCTCCTTGCTAATTCACCTTGAGATCATCTGGTAGCTCACATGTAAGCTCACCTCAGATATTATCGATAAGCTTATCTTTTAGCTCACCTGGTAGTTTACCTAGGAGATCAACTGTGAGCTTAGAAAGTAGCTCAGGTAGGAGTTCGTCAAGCAGCTCAACTTAAGCTTATTAGGAAACTCAACTAGGAGCTCACTTGATAGCTCACCTTGCTAGCTCACCTTTAGCTCACCCAGGAGCTTGCTGAGTAGCTCGAATTGAGCTCACTCAGGAGATAGTCAAACAGCTCACCAGAAAACTCACATGGGAGCTCACCTTCCCAACTTGCTTGGGTGCTCCCCTATAAGGTTTCCTTGCCAGCTCACCTTGAGCTTGCTGAGGAGCTCACCTTGCCAACTCACCTTGAGCTCTTCTGGTAGTTTATCTCAGAGTTCGTCATGTAGCTCGCCTAACACCTCACCAAGGAGCTCACCAAGTAGCTCGTCAAGTAGGTTAACTTGAGCTCGCTTGTGAGCTTGCTGAGTAGCTCACTTGGGACCTCACCTGAGAGCTTGCAAAGTAGATCTCTTAGGAGCTCACCTAGCAGCTTGCTAGGGAACTCGCTAAGTAGATCACCTGGGAGCTCACCAAGGAGCTCACCTAACAACTCACCTAGGAGCTCACCGAGCAGCTCTCCAAGTAGGTTAACTTGAGCTCACTTGTGATATTACCAAGTAGCTCGTCAAGGACCTTAACTCGAAGCTCACCAAGTAGCTTGATTCTAAGCTCCACTAGTAGTTCACATGGGAGCTCACCGAACAACTCACAAAATAGCTCACTTGGGAGCTCTTCTAGGAGCTCACCGATCAACTCCAATTGAGCTTGCTCAGGAGGTCATCGAGTAACTCACCTTGGAGCTAGCCTAAAAGCTCACCTTTGTAACTCACCTTGAGCTCACCTTTCCAAATTTCCTTGAGTTCACCTTGCCAACTCACCTTGTGCTCATCTGGTAGCTCACATGTAAGCTCACCTCAGAGATTGCTGACAAGCTCACCTTTGAGCTTTCCTGGGAGCTCACCAAGAAGCTCACTTAGGAGCTCGAATGGGAGCTCGGTAAGTAGCTCACCTAGGAGCTGGTCGACTAGCTCAACTTTAACTTACACAAAAACTCACCTGGGAGCTCACCTGACAGCTTGCCTTGCCAGCTCACCTTGAGCTCACACAGGAGCTCACTGAGCAACTTGACTTGACCTCACCCGAGAGCTCGTCAAGTAGCTCACCTAAAAACTCACAGAGGAGCTCCCTTTACCAACTCACATGGGATCTCACCTATCAGCTCACCTTGAGCTCACTGAGGATCTCACCTTGCCAACTCGCCTTGAGCTTGTCTGGTAGCTCATCTCAGAGGTCATCAAGTAGCTCATCAAGTAGCTCACCTGGGAGCTCCCTTGATAGCTCCCCTAGATGCTCAACGAGTAGCTCGCCGAGTACATTGACTTAATCTTGCTAAGAAGCTTGCTAGAAACTCACATCGGAGCTCACTGAATAGCTCACCAAATAGCTCACCCGAGAGCTCTTCTCGGAGCTCACTAATAAACTTTAGTTGAGCTTTCCTAGGAGCTCATCAAGTAACTCACCTAGGAACTTACCTGGGAGCTCACTTGACAGCTCACCTTGCCAACTCACCTTGAGCTCTCATGTAAGCTCACCTCATAGATTGTTGACAAGCTCACCTTTGAGCTCACCGAGTAGCTCACCTAGGAGCTCAGCTGGGATCTTGTCAAGTAGCTCACCCAGGAGCTTGTTGAGCAACTCAACTTGAGCTTTCCAAGAAAATTACCTAGGACCTCACCTAAGAGCTCACCTTACCATCTCACCTTGAGCTCATCTTGTACCTCAGCTCAGAGTTCATCGAGTAGCTCACCTAGGAGCTTTCCTAATAACTCACCTAGGAGCACACCGAGTAGGTTGACTTGAGTTTTCTTGTGAGCTCACTAGGGACCCCACTTGGGAGCTCACCAAGTAGCTCACTTGGGATTTCACCTAGCAGCTTGCTTGGGAGCTCACCGAATAGCTCACCATGTAGCTCTCCTAGGAACTTGCCTGGGAGATCACCTAATAGCTCACCTTGCAACATCACCTTAAGCTCACCTTTCCAACTTGCCTTGAGCTCACCTTACCAACTCACCTTGAGCTCATCTTGTATCTTTTATGTAAGCTCACCTTAGAGATTACTAACAATCTCACCTTTGAGCTCACCTGGGAGCTCACTGAGAAGCTCACCTAGGACCTTGGCGTGGAGCTCAGCAAGTAGCTTTCCTAGAGTTTCATCAAGCAGCTCAACTTGAGCATGCTCAAAAACTCACTTGGGACCTCACCTTTCCAGCTCACCTTGAGCTCACCCAAGAACTTGCTGAGCAGCTCAACTTGAGCTCACCCGGGAGCTCATCAAGTAGCTCACCCAAAAACATGTATGGGAGCTCCCCTGACAGCTCACTTTTCCAACTCTCATGGGAGCTCACCTATCAGCTTTCCTTGAGCTCACTGAGGAACTCACCTTAAGCTCATCTCGTATCTCACCTAAGAGTTCATCAAGTAGCTCATTGAGTAGGTTGACTTGAGCTCGCTTGTGAGCTCACCTGGGACCTTACCTGGGAGGTCACCAAGTTATTCACTTGGGAGCTCGCCGAACAACTCACCAAGTAGCTCACCTGGGAGCTCTTGTGGGAGCTCACCAATCATCTTGACATGAATCTCACCTGAGAGATCATTGAGTAACTTACCTGGGAGCTTTCCTAGGAGCTCACCTGACAGCTTATCTTGCCAACTCACCTTAATATCACCTTACCAACTCACCTTGAGCTCATCTGGTAGGTCACATGTAAGCTCACCTAAGAGATTGGTGACAAGATCACCTAGGAGCTCACCTAGGAGCTCAGTTGGGATCTCAAAACGTAGCTTTCCTAGGATCTCATTGAGCAGCTTGACTTGAGATTGCTCGGATACTCACTTGGGAGCTCACCTGAGAGCTCACCTTTCTAGCTCACCTTGAGCTCACCTAAGAGCTCGCTGAGTAGCTTAACTTGAGCTTTCCTAAGAGCTCATCAAGTAGCTCACCTAAAAACTCACATGGGAGCTTGCAAGTAGCTCTCCCAGGAGTTTTTCGAGCAGCTCAACTTGAGCTTACCCAGAAAATCACCTGGGAGCTCACCTTTCTAGCTCACCTTGAGCTCCCCCAGGAGCTTTCCGAGCAGCTCGAATTGAGCTCACCTAGGAGCTCATCAAGAAACTCACTTGAAAACTTGCATGGGAGGGTTCCTGACAGCTCATTTTGAAAACTCTCATGGGAGCTCGACTATCAGCTTACCTTGAGCTCATTGAGGAGATCACCTTGCCAACTTGTCCTAAGGTCATCTAGTAGCTCACCTTGGATTTTACTAGTAGCTCACCTTTTAGCTCACCTAACAGCTTTCCTGGGATCTCACCAAGTAGCTCACCAAGTAGGTTGACATGAGCTTGCTTGTGAGCTCATTGAGCAGCTCACTACGGACCTCACATGGGAGCTTGCCAAGTAGATCACTTGGGATTTTACCTAGTAGCTCACCCGAGAGGTCACCAAATAGCTCACCAAGTAGCTCAACTGGGAAATCTTCTGGCAGCTCACTGATTAGCTCGAGTTGAGCTCACCCAGGAGATCATCGAGTAACTCACCTGGGAACTCACCTGAGAGCTCACCTGATAGCTCATCTTCCCCAACTTACCTTGAGTTCACCTTGTCAACTCACCTTAAGCTCATTTGGTAGCTTACATGTAAGCTCATCTCAGAGATTACTAATAATATCACCTTTGAGCTCGCCTGGGAGCTCATCGAGCAGCTCACCTAGGAACTCGGCTAAGAGCTCAGTAAATAACTCGTCTAGGATCTCATCTAGCAGATCAAGTTGAGATTTCCCAGAAACATGTATGGGATCTCACCTCACAACTCGCCTTACCAGCTCACCTTGAGCTAGCCCAAGATCTCACCTAACAACTCACCTTGAGCTCATCGAGCAGCTCTACTTGAGCTTACCTGGGAGCTCTTCAAGTAGCTCACCTAAAAACATGCATGTGAGCTCACCTGACAACTTTCCTTGCCAGCTCACCTTGAGCTCACTGAGGACCTCACCTTGCTAACTCACCTTGAGCTCATTTTATATCTTACCTTAGAGTTCATCGAGAATCTCACTAATTATCTCACCTGGGAGCTTACCTAACAACTCACCTAGGAGCTCACCGAATAGCTCGCTGAGTAGGTTAACTTGACCTCACTTGTGAGCTCACCAAGTAGCATGCTGGGGACCTTACCTAGGAGCTCACCTAGTAGTTCACATGGGATCTCACCGAACAGATTGCCAACTAGCTCACCTAGGAGCTCTTCTGGGATCTTGCCAATCAGCTTGAGTTGAGTTCACCTGGGAGCTCATCGAGTAACTCACCTAGGAACTCACCTGGGAGCTCACATTACAGCTCATCTTGCCAATTCACATTAATCTCACCTTTCTAACTCACCTTGCCAACATACCTTGAGATCATATGGTATCTCGCATGTAAGCTCACCTCATAGATTACAGAAAAGCTTACCTTTAAACTCACCTGGGAGCTCACTGAGTAGCTCACCTAGGAACTTAGCTGGGAGCTTAGTAAGTAGCTCACCTAAGAGCTCATCGAGTAGCTCAACTTGAGCTTACCTGAAAACTCACTTGGGAGCTCCCTTGACAACTCACCTTGCTAGCTCACCTTGAGCTTGTCAAGAAGCTCACCCAAAAACTCGCATGAAAGCTCACTTGATAGCTCACCTTTCCAACTCGCATGGGAGCTCACCTATCAGCTCACCTTAACAACTCACCTTGAGCTCACTGAGGAGCTCACCTTACCAACTCACCTTGAGCTCATCTGGTAGCTTACCTTAGAGTTTGTCGAGGAGCTCATCAAGTAGCTCACCTGGGATCTCACTTAACATCTTACCTGGGAGCTCACTGAGTAGCTCACTGAGTAGGTTGACTTGAGATCACTGAGAACCTCACCTAGGAGGTCCCTAAGTAGCTCATTTGGGAGCTCTCCTAGCATCTCACCTAGGAGCTCACTGAATAGCTTGCTAAGTAGCTCACCTAGGAGCTCTTCTGGGAGACCACCGATCAGCTTGAGTTGAGCTCACTTGGGAGTTCATCAAGTAACTCACCTAGGAACTCACCTGGGAGGTCGCTTGATAGCTCACCTTGCCAACTCATGTTGAGCTCACCTTACCAACTTACCTTGAGCTCATCTGGTAGCTCACATGTAAGCTCACCTCAGATATTACTCCCAAGCCTACCTTTGAACTCACCTAGAAACTCATTGAGTAGCTCACTTAGGATATCAGCTGGGATCTCACCTAGTAGATCACCTAGGAGTTTTTTGAGTAGATCAACTTGAGCTTGCCCAAAAACTCACCTAGGAGCTCACATGACAGCTCACTTTGCTAGAAAACTCACATGGGAACTCACCTGATAGCTTTCCTTAAAACCTCGCATGGGTGCTCACCTATCACCTTGCCTTGCCAGCTCACCTTGAGCTCACATTACCATCTCACCTTGGCAACTCACCTTGAGCTCATCTGGTAGTTTTCCTCAGAGTTTGTCATGTAGCTCACCATGTAGGTCACCTAGGACCTCACCTAACATCTCACCTAGGAGATCACCGAGTAGCTCGTCGTGTAGGTTAACTTGAGCTCACTTGTGAGCTCACTGAGCAGCTCACCGGGGACCTTGCCTGGGAGCTCGCAAAGTAGCTCACTTGGGAGCTCACCTAGGAATTTTCCTGGGAACCCACCTAGTAACTCACCTGGGAGATCACTGAGTAGCTCTATGAGTAGGTTGAATTTAGCTTACTTATGAGCTTACCGAGTAGCTCACCAGGGACCTCAACTGGGAGCTCACAAAGTAGCTTGATTTTGAGCTCACCTAGCAGCTCACCTAGGAGCTCATGAAACAGCTCACCAAGTAGCTCACCTAGGAGCTCGCTGATCAACTCGCGTTGAGTTCACCTGGGAGCTCATTGAGTAACTCACCCAAGAGCTCACCTAACAGCTTTCCTTTCCAACTCACCTTGAGGTCACTATGCCAACTTGCCTTGAGCTCACCTTGCCAACTCACCTTGTGCTCATCTGGTAGCTTGCATGTAAGCTCACCTCAGTGAATGCAGTCAAGCTCACCTTTGAGTTCACCTGGGAGCTCATCGAGCTCACCTAGGAGCTCAGCTGGGAGCTCATCTAGTAGCTCACCCAGGAGCTCCTTGAGTAGCTCAACTGGAGCTTGCACAAAAACTCACCTGGAATCTCACCTGATGAGCTCACCTAAAAACTCTTGACCTGATAGCTCGTCAAGTAGCTCACACAAAAACTCACCTGGGAGCTCACCTGAAAACTCGCATAGGAGCTTTCCTTACCAACTCACATGGTATCTCACCTATCACCTTACCAGCATTATTGTAAGCTCACCTTGAGCTCACTGTAGAGCTCACCATGCTAACTCACCTGGGAGCTCACCTTGCCAGATTTCCTTGAGCTCATCTGGTAGCTCGCATGTAAGCTCACCTCAGATATTGACAAGAATCTTACCTTCGAGCTTTCCTAGGAGCTCACTGAGTATGTCAATTAGGGGCTTAGTTCACTTGGACCTCACAAATAGCTCATCTAGGATCTCACTGAGCACCTCGACTTGAGGTCACCTAGGAGCTTGTCAAGCAGCTCACTCGAAAACACACATGAGAGCTCACATGACAGCTCACCCTACCAACTTGCATGGGAGCTCACCTATAGGAGCTCATCTTACCTACTCACCTTGAGCTCATTGAGGAGCTCACCTTGCCAACTCACCTTGAGCTCATCTTATAGATCACATTGGAGTTCATCAAGTAGCTCGCTAAGAAGCTCACCTAGGAGCTCACCTAACAGCTCATCTGGGATCTCACCGATTAGCTCAATGAGTAGGTTGACTTGATTTTCTTTGTGAGCTCACCGAGTGACTCACTAGGGACCTCACCTAGGAGCTCTTCTCGGAGCTCACTGATTAGCTTGAGTTGAGCTCACCTGGGAGCTCGTTAAGTAACTGACATAGGAACTCACCTAAGAGCTCACCCGATACCTTGCTAGCTCACCTTGAGCTCCCATAGGAGCTTTCTGAGTAGCTCAACTTGAGATCACCTAGGAGCTCATCGACCAACTCACCCAAAAACTCACATGGGAGCACTACTGATAGCTCACTTTGAAAACTCTCATGGGAGCTCACCTATCAGCTTGCCTTGAGCTCGTTGAGGAGCTCACCTTGCCAACTTACCCTAAGCTCATCTAGTATCTCACCTTGGAGTTCATCGAGCATCTCACCTTGTAGCTCACCTGGGATCTCAACTAACAGCTCACATGGGAACTCACCAAGTAGCTGACTTGAGCTTGGTTGTGAGCTCCCCAAGTAGCTCACCAAGTAGCTCACCTAGGTGATCTTTTCAGAGCTCACCGATCAGCTCGAGTTGAGCTCATCTAGGAGATCATTGATCAACTCACCTGGGAGCTCACCTGACAGCTCATCTTTCTAACTCACCTTGATATCACCTTGCCAATTCACCTTGAGCTCATATGGTAGCTCATAGAAGAGCTCCCAGGTGAGCTACTTGGTGAGCTATTTAGTGAGCTCCTAGACGAGTTGCTAGGTGAGCTCCTAAGATAGTTACTTGGTGAGCTCCCAGGCGAGGTCCCCTATAAACTACTTGGTGAGCTCACTAGGTGAGGTCCCCAGTAAAGCTACTTAGTGACTTAAGTCAACCTACTCAATGAGATTCCAAAATAACTCTGAGGTAAGCTACCAGATGAGCTTAAGGTTAGATGGTAAAGTGAGATCTTTCACTTGTGAGCTCAAGTTGAGCTGAGCTCAAGGTGAGGTGATAGGCTAGCTTCCATGTGAGTTCAAGGTAAGCTTTAAGGTGAGATCCTATGTGAGCTTTCAGGTGAGATGCTTGATGAGCTCCCAGGAAAGCTCAAGTCAAGCTGCTCAGTGAGCTCCTTGAGCTCACCTAGGAGCTCACAAGCTCAAGGTGAGCTAACAATGTGAGCTGTCATGTGAGCTCCTAGGTGAGTTTCACCTAGAAACTCACCATCAGAGTTTCAGCTAGCTCGACGACCTTTCCTAGGTGAGCTCACTGAGTTTGCTGAGCTCCTAATCGAGCTCCTAGGTGAGCTACTTGGTGAAATCCCAAGCTCATCGAGCTCAAATGTGAGCTCCTCGGTAACTATCTGAGGTGAGCTTCATATGAGAGCTACCAGATGAGCTAACAAGGTGAGCTCACCAAGCGAGCTCAAGGTAGGTTGGCAAGGTGACCTTAAGGTGAGTTATCAAGTAAGGTGAGCTCAACTTGATCTGATTGGTGAGCTCACCTAAGAAGAACTCCCAGGTGAGCTACTTTATGAGCTCATTTAGCAAGCTTCTAGGTGAGCTACTAGGTGAGCTCCCAAGTGAGCTCACTTGGTGAGCTCCTAGGTGAGCTCCCCGGTGAGGTTTCCTCAGTGAACTCACAAGTGAGCTCAAGTCAACTCTACTAGGTGAGCTCACATGGTGAGCTGAGTTACCAAGTGAGGTACTTGGTGAGCTCCTAGGTGAGCTCACCTGGTGAGCTGCTCGGTGAGCTTCCAAGTGAGCTCACAAGGAGCTCCTTTGGGAGCTCAAGTAGCTTTGAGTTGCTTGGTAAGCTCCCATGTGAGCTCCCAAGTGAACTCACTTGGTGAGCTCACTTAATGAGCTCTGATAGGTGAGCTACCAACTCAAGGTGCTTGGCAAGGTGAGCTATAGTGAGCTCACAGGTGAAATGGTAACCTAAAGATTGATCTAAGTAAGCTCCCATGTGAGATTTATGGGTGAGCTGTTATGTAAGCTCAGCATGCAAGCTCACACAGGTGAGCTTACCTTGAGCTACCAGTAGCTCCTAGGTGAGTGCCCAAAAAATTATCATGGTGAGCTCACTTGATAGCAAGACCTCAAGGAAACCTTAGTAAGGCTAAGCTCTAGGTGAGCACTAAGGTGAGTTTCTAAGAAAGCTTAAGTCAAGCTACTCAGGCATGCTCACCTTGGGTGATCGGTGAGCTCCCAGAAGAGGTCCACAGGTGAGCTACTTGGTGAGCTATTTAGTGAGCTCCCAAGGTGAGCTGCTAGGAAGCTCCCAAGGTAGCTACTTGGTGATCTCCCAGGAAAGGTCCCCGGTGAGCTACTCAGTGAGCTCACAAGTCAAGACTCGAAGTCAATCTACTCGGTGAGCTGCTTGAGTGAGCTCCTAGGTGAGCTCCCAGGTGAGCTTTTAGATGAGCTACTTGGTGAGCTTCTCTATGAACTCCAAGGTGAGCTACTAGATGAGCTCAAGGTGAGTTAGTTGAGCAAGGTGAGTTCCTCAGAAGAGCTCAAGTGAGCCCAAGGTGAGCTCAACTCAAAGGTGAGCTCTCATGTGAGTTGGCAAGGTGAGCTGTAGGGTGAGATCCCATGTGAGTTTTCGGGAGTGCTACTTGATGAGCTCACTGGGTGAGAGCTCCCAACTCATGATACTCGGTGAGCTACTTGGTGAGCTCACAAGTGAGACTGATAAGGTGAGCCTATCAGGTGAGCTACTCAGTGAGTTTTTAGGCAAGCTCAAGGTGAGCTGCTCAAGTGAACTTGGTGAGATGCTCCTGAGGTGAGCTACTAGATGAGCTCCAAGGAGAGTTGGTAAGGTGAGCTCCTTAGTGAGATCCCAAGGTAAGTTGGAAAGGTGAGCTGGTAATCTCTGAGGTGAGCTGATATGTGAGCTAAGTGAGTCCCATGCTGAGTTGGCAAGATGTGCTGTCAGGTGAGCTCCTATGTAAGTTTTCAGGTGAGCTACTTGATGAGCTCCCGGGTGAGCTCAACTTGAGCTGGTCGATGAGCTCCCAGAAGAGCTCCTATGTGAGCTACTTGGTGAGATGTTTGGTGAGCTCCTAGGAGAGGTGCTAGGTGAGCTCCCAAGTGAGATACTTGGTGAGCTCTAAGGTAAGGTCCCCAGTGAGCTCACAAAAAAGCTCAAGTCAACCTACTCAATGAGCTACTTAGGTGAGCTCCCAGGTGAGCATCCAAGGTGAGCTACTTGGTGAGCTACTTGATGAACTCTAAGGTGAGCTACCAGATGAGCTCAAGGTGAGTTGGCAAGGTGAGCTCCTCAGAGCTCAAGGTGAGCTAGCAAGGTGAGCTAATAGGCGAGCTCCCATGCGAGTTTCTAGGTGAGTTGTCATGTGAGATCCCATGTTTTTTTTTGGGAGTGCTTCTTGATGAGATCCTGGGTGAGATCAAGTCGAGCTACTCAGGGAGCTCCTGGGTGAGCTCAAATTGAGTAAGAAAGGTGAGCTATCAAGTGAGCTCTGATGCATGTTTCTAGGAAATTTCAAGTTGAGCTACTCAACAAGCTCTTGGGTGAGCTACTTACCAAGATCCCATCTGAGCTCCAATGTGAGCTACTCGGTGAGCTCCTAGGCGAGCTCAAAGGTGAGCTTATTGGCAAAATCTGAGTTGATCTTATATGCAAGCTACCAGATGAGGTCAAGGTGAGTTGGTAAGGTGAGGTGTTAGGTGAGCTCCCAGGTGAGTTACTAAACGAGCTCCTGAGCAAGCTCAACTTGAGCTGATCGATGAGCTCCTAGAAGAGCTCTTAGGCAAGCTACTTAGTGAGTTGTTCAGTAAGCTCCTAGGTAACCTACTAGGTGATCTCCTAAGCTAACTACTTGGGGAACTCACAAGTAAGATCAAGTCAACGTACTCAGTGAGCTACTCGGTGAGTTCCTAGGTGAGCTAATAGGTGAGCTCCCAGGTGAGCTACTTGGTGACCTGCTTAATAAACTCCAAGGTGAGCTACTAGATGAGCTCAAGTTGAGTTGGTAAGGTGATCTCCTCAGTGATCTCAAGGTGAGCTAACAAGGTGAGATGATAGGTAAGTTCCCATGCAAGTTAGTAAGGCTAGCAGTTAGGTGAGCTCCCATGCAAGTTCTTATGTGAGCTATTTGACGAGCTACCATTTGAGCTCAAGTCAAGCTACTTTCCAAGCTCTCGAGTGAGCTCAAGGTGAGCTATCAAGTGAACTCTTAGGTGAGTTTCTGGGTAAGCTCAAGTCGATTTGGTCGAAAAGCTCTTGGGTGATCTTCTTGTCGAGCTCCAAGCTGAGCTCCTAGGTGAGCTACTCAGTGAGCTCCTAGGTGAGATCAAATATGAGCTTATCAGCAATCTCTAAGGTGAGCTTACATGCAAGCTACTAGATTAGCTAAGGGTGAGTTGGCAAGGTAAGCTCAAGGTGTGTTGGCAAGGTGAGCTCAAGGTGAGTTGGTAAGGTGAGCTATTAAGAGAGCTTCCAGGTGAATTCCTAGTCAAGTTACTCCACAAACTCCTATGGGAGCTCAACTTTAGCATATTATCAAGCTCCCAGAAGAATTCTTAGGTGAGCTACCTTTTGAGTTGTTCAGCGAGCTCCTAGGTGAGCTGCTAGGTGAGCTCCCAAGTGAGCTACTTGGTGAGCTCCGAGGTGAGGTCCCCATCATGCTGCTCGGTGAGCTCACAAATGACACAAGTCAACCTACTCAGTGAGCTCTCAAGCGATCTCCCAAGTGAGCTATTAGGTGAGCTAATTTATGAGATGCTTGATGAAATTTGAGGGGAGCTACCAGATGAGATCAAGGTGAGTTGGCAAGGTGAGCTCCTCAATGAGCTCAAACCAAGCTTATAGGTGAGCTCCCATGTGTGTTGGTAAGGTGATCTGTCAGGTGAGCTCCCATGTGAGATATTGGGTGAGCTGCTTGACAAGCTCCCAGGTGAGCTCACGTAAAGCTACTCAACGAGCTCCTGAGTTAGGTCAAGGTGAACTGGCAAGGTGATCTATCAGGTGAGATCTGAGGTGAGTTTCTAGGAAAGCTCAAGTCAAGCTACTATATGACCTCCTATGTGAGATACATGCTAAGCTCCCAACTGAGCTCTTAGGTGAGCTTCTCGGTGGGTTCCCCTAGGTGAAGTCAAAGGTGAGATTATTGGTAACCTCTAAGGTGTGCTTACATGTGAGCTACTAGATGAGCTCAAGGTGAGTTGGCAAGGCAACGTGAGCTCCCAGGAGAGTTCTCAAGTGAGTTACTCGACGAGCTCCTGGGTTAGCTCAACTCAAGCTGATTGGTGAGCTCCAAGAAGAGCTCAAAGGTGATCTACTTTTTGAGCTATTAGGTGAGCTCCCAAGTCAGCTACTAGGGGAGCTCCTAATCGAGCTACTTGGTGAGCTCCTAGGTGAGGCCCTCAGTAAGCTACTCAGTAAGCTCACAAGTGAGCTTAAGACAACCTACTTGGTGAGCTACTCAATGATCTCCTAGGCAAGATCTTAGGAGAGATCCCAGGTGAGCTACTTAGTGAGCTTCTCAATGAAATCCTAGGTGAGCTACCACGTGATCTCAAGGTGAGTTGGTAAGGTGAGCTCCTCAGCAAGCTCAAGGTGAGTTGGTAAGGTGAGATGATAGATGAGCTCCTATGTGAGTTTCTGGGTGAGTTTTCAGGTGAGCTTCTATGTAATTTTTTGGGAGAGCTAATTGATGAGCTCCTCGGCAAGCTCAAGTCGAGCTCCCAAGTGAGTTTCCTGGTAAGCTCAATTCAAGCTACTCAACGAGCTCCTGGGTGAGCTGTTTATTAAGTTCCCAGCTGAGTTCTTAGGTGATCTCCCTAGTGAGCTAAAAGGTGAGCTTTTCAGTAATCTCTAACGTGAGCTTACATCTGAGCTACCAGATGAGCTAAAGGCAAGTTGGCAAAGTGAGCTCTAGGAGAGTTAGTAAGGTGAGCTCAAGGTGAGTTGGCAAGGTGAGCTGTCAGGCGAGCTCCAAGGTGAGTTCCCAGGTGAGTTACTTGATGAGCTCCTGGGTGATCTCAACTCGAGCTGATCAGTGGGCTCAGAAGAGCTCCCAAGTTTCCTACTTGAGCTATTTGGTGAGCTCCTAGGTGAGTTGCTAGGTGAGGTCCCAAGGGAGCTACTTGACGAGCTCCCAGGTGAGGTCCCCGGAAAGCTACTTGGTGACCTCACAAGTGAGCTCAAGTAAACCTACTCAGTGAGCTACTTGGTGAACTCCCATGTGAGCTATTAGGTGAGCTCCTAGGTGAGCTGTTAGGTGAGCTACTTGGCAAGCTACTCGATGAACTCCAAGGTGAGCTACTAGATGAGCTTAAGGTGAGTTGGTAAGGTGATCTCCTCAATGAGCTTAAGGTGAGATGATAGGTGAGATCTCATGCAAGTTGGTAAGGTGAGCTATAAGGTGAGCTCCCATGTGATTTTTTAGACAAACTACTTGATGAGCTCCTTGGTGAGCTCAAGTCAAGCTGCTTGGAAAGCTCCTAGGTGAACTCAAGGTGAGCTATCAAGGTGAGCTCCCATGTGAGTTTCTGGGTGAGTTGTAAGGTGAGCTGTCATGCATGTTTTCAGGTGAGCTACTTGACGAGATCCTAGGTGAGCTGATTGTCGAGCTACCAGCTGAGCTCCTAGGTGAGATACTCGGTGAGCTCCCATGTGAGCTAAAAGGTTACCTTGTCATAAATCTCTAAGGTGAGCTTACATACGAGCTACCAGATGAGCTCATGGTGAGTTGGCAAGGCTAGCTATCAGGCAAGCTCCTAGGTGAGTTCCTAGGTGGGTTACTCGAGTAGCTCTTGGTCGAGCTCAACTCTAGATAATTGGTGAGCTCCTAGAAGAGGTCTAAGGTGAGCTATTTAGCAAGTTATTCAACAAGCTCCCAGGTAAGCTACTAGGTAAGCTCCCAAGTGAGATACTTGGTGAGCTCCTAGGTGAGGTTTTCAGTGAGCTACTCAATGAGCTCATAAGTGAGCTCACAAGTAAGCTCAATTAGACCTACTCGATGAGCTGCTCGGTGAGATATTAGGAAAGATCCTAGGTGAGCTACTTGGTGAACTACTATACAAACTCTAAGGTGAGCTACAAGACAAACTCAAGGTGAGTTAGCAATGTGATCTCATCAGCGAGCTCCCAGGTGAGCTGTTAGCTGAGCTCCTAGGTGAGCTACTTTATGAGCTACTCGAAGAACTCCGAGGGGAGCTACCAGATGAGCTCAAGGAGAGTTTGCAAGGTGAGCTCCTTAATGAGATCAAGGTGAGCTTATTGGTGAGCTCCCATGTGAGTTGGCAAGGTGAGCTGTCAGGTGAGCTCCCATGTGAGTTTTCAGAGGCGAGTTACTTGACAAGCTCCTAGGTGAGCTCAAGTGAGGTAGAGATGACTCAAGGTGAGTTGCTAAGAAATCCAAGGTGAGCTTCAACGTCAAGCTAGCAAGGTGATCTCCCAGGGGAGCTAAAATGTGAGTTACTCTAGGTAATGTCTAAGGTGAGCTCAACTACGAAGGTGATCAGATGAGATCCTAGAAGAGATTGGGTTCTGACCTATTCGTGAGCTCAAAGGTGACTCCCTGAGTTACTTGGTGAGCTCTTGAGGTGAGGTCCGGTGAGCATGCTTGGTGAGCTACACAAGTGAGCTCAAGTCAACCTAGTTGGCAAGGAAAGCTCGGTGAACTTGTAGGTGTACCTATTAGGTGAGCTCCCAGGTGAGCTGTTAAGTGAGCTCCCAGGTAAGCTCCTTGGCAAGCTAGTCGATGAACTCCATGAGGTGAGCTACCAGAAGAGCTCAAGGTGAGTTGCTAAGGTGATCTATCCTTGGTGAGCTCGAGGCAAGGTGAGCTCCCGTGTGAGTTGGTCAAGGTGAGATCCTACTTGGCAAGTTTTCACAGGTGAGCTCCCTTGACAAGGATTACTTAAGGTGAGCTCACATTTGAGACCTCCTAGCTGATTCAAGACAAGCTACTCAGGTGAGCTCTTGGGTGAGCTGGCCAGGTGAACTCCCATGTGATTTTTTGGGCAATCTCAAGTTGAGCTACTTAGACAAGCTCCTAGGCAAGCTACTTGTCGAGCTCCCAAGCTCCTAGGTGAGCTTATCGGTGAGCTACCATGTCAGCTCAAAGGTGAGCTTGTTGGCAATCTATAAGGTGAGCTTACATGTGAGCTACCAAATGAGCTCAAGAAAGAGTTTCAAGGTGAGTTTCAAGGTGAGTTGTCAAGGCGAGCTCCCAGGTGATTTCCTAGGTGAGTTACTTGACGAGCTCCCAGGTGAGCTCAACTCAAGCTAATCAACGAGCTTCCAGAATATATCCTAAGTGAGCTATTTGGTGAGCTATTCGGTGAGCTCCCATTTAAGTTGTTAGGTGATCTCTAAAGTGAGCTTCTTGGTAAGCTCCTGTGTGAGGTTCCCGTCAAGCTAATCAGTGACCTCACAAGTGAGCTCTAGTTAACCTACTCAGTAAGCTAATTGGTGAGCTCCCAGGTGAGCTATTAGGTGAGATCCTAGGAAAGCTACTTGGTGAGTAGCTTGATGAACTCCAAGGTGAGCTACCAGATGAGCTCAAGGTGAGTTAGTAAGGTGAGCTCCTCAGTGAGCTTAAGGTGAGCTAATAGGCTAGCTCCCATTTGAGTTTCTAGGTTAGCTGTAAGGTGAGCTTGCATGTGAGTTTTTAAGTGAGCTACTTGATGAGCTCCTGGGTGAGCTCAAGTCGAGCTGCTCGGTGAGATCCTCGGTGAGCTCAAGGTGAACTGACAAGGTGAGCTGTTAGGTGAGCTCCTAGGTGAGTTTCCAGGCAATCTCAAGTCGAGCTACTCAATGAGATCCTTTACAACCTACTTGCTGAGCTCCCAGTCAAGCTCCTAGGTGAGCTACTCGATGAGCTCCCAGGAGAGCTCAAAGGTGAGCTTGTCGGTAATCTCGGAGGTGAGCTTATATGTGAGCTACAAAATGAGCTCAAGGTGAGTTGGCAAGGTGAGCTACCTAGTGAGCTCCCAAGGGAGCCAGCTACTTGGTGAGCTCCTAGGCAAGGTCATCACTAAGCTCATAAGTGAGCTCAAGTTAACCTACTAGGTGAGGTTCTCGGTGAGCTCCTAGGTTACCTATTAGGTGAGCTCCTAGGTGAGCTATTAGGTGAGCTCCCAATAAAGCTTCTTAGTGAGATGCTCAATGAAATCTGAGGCTAGCTATCAGATGAGCTCAAGGGGACTTAGCAAGGTTATCTTCAAGGTGAGCTCCCATGCAAGTTGGTAAGGTGAGCTCCCATATAATTTTTTAGGCAAGCTACCTGATGAGCTCTCGGGTGAGCTCAATTCAAGCTGCTTGGTGAGCTCCTGCGTAAGATCAAGGTGAACTGGTAAGGCGAGTTATTAGTCGAGGTCCCATGTAAGTTTCTGGGTAAGCTCAAGTCGAGTTACTCAACGAGTTCCTAGGTGAGCTATTTGCTGAGCTCCCAGTTGAACTTCTAGGTGATCTACTCAGTGAGCTCCCATGCAAGCTTATCAGAAATCTCTGAGGTGAGCTTACATGTGAGCAACTAGATGAGCTCAAGGTGAGTTGGCAAGGTGAGCTCAAGGTGAGTTGGCAAGGCATGCTCAAGGTGAGTTGGCAAGGTGAGCTATCAAGTGAGCTCCTAGGTGAGTTACTTGACGAGCTCTCAGGTGAGCTCAACTTGAGTTGATTGGTGAGCTCCCAGAAGATCTCCCAGGATAGCTACTTTACAAGCTATTCGGTGAGCTCCCAGGTATGTTGCTAGGTGAGCTTTGAAGTGAGCTACTTGGAAACCTCCCAGGTGAGGTCCCTGGTAAGCTATTCAGTGAGCTCACAAGTAATCTCAAGTCAACCTACTCGACGAGCTACTCATTGAGCTCCTATGTGAGCTCCTAGGTGAGCTACTTAGTGATGTATTCGAAAAACTCTAAGGTGATCTACTAGATGAGCTCAAGGTGAGTTGGCAAGGTGAGCTCCTTAGTGAGCTCAAGGTAAGATAGTAAGGTGAGCTGATAGTCAATCTCCCATGTGAGTTTCTGGGTGAGCTGTCAGGTGAGCTCCCACGTAAGTTTTCAGGGGAACTACTTGACAAGCTCCTGAGCAATCTCAATTCAAGCTGCTCAGTGATATCCTGGGCGAGCTCAACTTGAGCTCGTAAGGTGAGCTATTAGGTGAGCTCCCAAGCAAGTTTCTGGGTAAGCTCAAGTCAAGCTACTTGCAGAGCTCCCAGCTGAGCTCCTAGGTGAGCTACTCGGTGAGCTCCCAGGTGAGCTCAAAGGTGAGCTTATTGTTAATCTCAGAGGTGAGCTTACATGCAAGCTATCAGATGAGCTCAAGGTGAGTTGGCAAGGTGAGCTCTAGGTGATTTGGTAAGCCGAGATGTCAAGTGAGCTCCCAGGTAAGTTCCCAAGTAGGTTACTAGAGGAGCTCTTGGTCAAACTCAACTTGAGCTGATCGGTGAGCTCCTAGAAGAGATCCCATGTGAGCTACTTATCAAGCTATTCTATGAGCTCCCAGGTGAGCTCTCAGGTAAGCTCTGAAGTGAGATACTTGGCGAGCTCTTAGGTGAGCTGCCATGTAAGCTCCTAAGTGAGATACAAGCAAGCTCAAGTCAACCTACTCGGTGAGCTGCTCAGTCAGCTCTCAGGTGAGCTATTAGGTGAGCTCCTAGGTGAGCTACTTGGCGAGCTACTTGACAAACTCCGAGGTGAACTACTGGATGAGATCAAGGAAATTTGGTAAGGTAAGCTCCTCAGCTAGCTCAAGGTGAGCTAGAAAGGTGATCTCCCATTTGATTTTTTAGGCATGTTGTCAAGTGAGCTCCCATGTGAGTTTTTAGGTGAGCTACATTATGAGCTCATAATGCAGCTCACCTTGAGCTTTCCTTGAGCTCACCTTGAGTTTTTAGGTGAGTTGGCAAGGTAAGCTGTCAGGTGAGCTCTTAGGCGAGTTCCCAGGAAAGTTACTAGACGAGCTCCCAGGTGAGCTCAACTCGAGCTGATCGGAGAGCTCCGAGAAGAGATCTCAGGTGAGATACTTGGAGAGCTATTAAGGGAGCTCCCAGGTGAGTTACTCGGTGAGCCCCTGTTGTCCACTCAAAATTCCCCTACTTTTAAGAATTTGAAAATTAAAATTTTGAGGTTAAGTGTCTTTTCTGTTATCCTGGTAATGTGAAAAGTCAAAAAATTGGAAAAATCTGCATTTTTGGGTCATTTTGTGTGGTTTTCAGGCTCGTCGGACATTTTTGTCCCGTGTGTCCCAGGTTCATTCGGACTCTCTGTTCCCTGATCGACCGGTCTACCCGAAGTCCATTCTTTTCGGGCTCGTTATACATTTTTGTACCACGTGTCCCAGGTTCATTCAGACTCTCTGTTCCCCGATCGGCCGGTCTACCCGAAGTTCGTTATTTTCGAGCCCATCGGAGCTTTTTGTCCCAAGTGTCCCAAGTTCACCCGAACCTATTATTCCCTTTTCGTCTGATTCGTCCGAGTCGCGTATTCTGCGTACTTTCATCCTGCATGTCCCAAAAACATTTGTGCGTCTTTTCCCCGCATCCCCCGAATCGGCCGAACCATGTACTTCGCACTTTCGTGTCCCTCGTGTCCCAAATGAACCAAGTGCCATTCGTGCTAATTTTTCCCGCTCTACCCAAATATCTTGCTTTTTAATTTGGTAGATGTGTATTTAATGCGCATTTATTATCTTTCTCTCTCCTAAACAACTATATAACAAGTTGCCCCCTATGCATTTTTGCACACTTCTTTCATGCTATCAATTGCTTGAACCTTTGTGACTAAAATTCCTGCATGTGTATTCATTCCCCCTGCAATTCCATCCCAAGTCCAGCCAGCAGCTTTGCTCTCCGAGTTACTATCAACATGAAGATCAAATTCCAGGGGCAGGAACAAATTTCACCACTCGAGTCTTTCGTTCCCGATATTGGGGATAGTGAAGTTCGCCACCATGATTTTGGAGATTTTTGGGCAAGGATGACCGATGTAAACTCTTCACCTATGGCACAGATGATCCATGACAGTGGTTTGGCTTTCACCGGTGGCTTCCCTATCTCAGTGCAATGCATAGATACAGTGCTCTCCTGCGGTGCTCATTTCAACCCTGACTCGAGTGAGTTGGCCAACGTGCATGGGGAGCTCATCGCCAAACTTGATGCTACCACCATTGGCACTGCCCTAAGAATTCCAAAAATGGACAATTCCATAGTAATCTCTCAAAACCAGGCACAGGCCCTCTTCGACCAAGACAGTGAAGAATATACAAAGCAAGAGTGGCGAAGTCATGGCTTAAAAACCCTAAAAAGGGGGCATCCCGTCTATCCAAGGTTCTGTTCCATTCCGATTTCAATGAAGAACTATCAGACTTTATAATCCTACTGGCTCGGATTATGGGCTTACCCTCTACCAACGAGTTCCATTTCTGGATGTTCCCACTTATCAACATGGTGTGCGAAGGAACTCAGAGTGTCAACCGGGTAGAGATCATCACTATGAACCTAGTGGAGTAGCTATCTAATGTACAAAAGACAAAGAAACTCTATATGAATCCATACCTGATGTATACTTTGGCAGCATCAAGGCAATGGTTTGGTTTCTCATACATCGATGCTCACAAGGATGACCCCGTGTATGCCTACTACCCGCAGTTCACCCTGGAAACCAGCAATTGCAATTTCTGAAGGGTGAATGATGCTTACACCATGTACATTGTTCAAGATCTTCTGGAAAGTGACATGGCGAGGAAATTTTCTGATAAAGCTATGAGCCTGATAGCGCCTTACGGTGCTTATTTCATCCAATTTAGAAAGTTTTCTTATATAAGGCTTGCAGGCTATGAGAGCACTCCTCTCAAGCTTCCTATGTTCTGCAATGACAAAATGGCCTTGATAGAAGTGTGCAGGCAATTGGACAAATTGCATAGAACCTGCAGAGATAAGAAAATTACTGGTTTGCACTTCCCCATCTCTTTGGGAAATTACACCTGCAAAACAGCCCTGGATGCACAAAATATAGAAAGGGCCCTAGCTCCCATTACTATCCATTTCTTCAGGCCCAGAACTTACTTTGACTTGAAAAAGTTTATTGAAGCAGAACATCAAGATCACTTATCATCATAGGACAGACATAGAGGATTATTGGACTGACTGTGTTGATGATTTTGAAGCAAGAAGGAGGCATTACAGTAGGTTTTCTCTACAGTTGATTCAAGAACTCGGCTTGTACCAAGTTCCTGAAGGGATTCAAGATTATAATTCTGACCTGTACTCATATGAGTATGATAATGTGGTCAAACACACTCCCTTGGAGGACTTGGATTGGTTTTAAAAGGAGAAGGATGATTTGGCTGAAATCCTAGCTCCGGTCTTAGTCAGGACCAAGATCTGGTTTGATAGGAAAGTCCGTGAGCTTAGGAGGCACTCAGGGGAATCCTCCTCCAAGGATGCTTCAACACCAAGGAGGGAAGCATCAACACCCAGATCAGAAGCACCTGTGCAAACCCCTCCTGCCTCATCAACTCAAGGACCTGCAGTCTCTACTCCTTCCTCATCCACCCAGGTGTATCAGAAGAAAGTCAAAGAAGTTAAAAAGGAGCCTGTGGAGGAAGACCCCCTGAGGAAGCATGCAGAATTTCCTTCGGGACTAGAGAACATTATCGTTCTCAGTGAAAGTGAAGAGAGTGAAGTGCCAGCTCCTGCAAGCACCCCTGAAGCCCCAATGGATAAGGATAAAGAAGTCTAGAGCACTGAACTTCCAAGCACTGTTTGATTCTTCTGCACTAGGAGCCCCAAGCATTCCACTCATATCTCAACTCGAAGAAACAGCAGTACAAACCTTGGGAGTCATGAGTTCTCTGTCTCTTAGTCCTCTCGCCCCACCTACTTCTTCCTGCTCCTCTTTTGCATGGGTGCAACTTCTTGTTGACAGTAGGAAGAGAAAGTCTTCCTCCCGGATCTCAGGACCAAATTTTGATGTTGTGGCAGCCTTGTTAGGCACTACCCCTCCTACTCATGCCAAAAAATCTAGAATTACCTCTAGGATAGTGTCTGATGCTCAAGGCCAACAATTCCTGGAGATAGCCAAGCCTAAGGTAGACAAGCCAGAGCAAGATTTGCAAGCTTCTGATCTGGAGCTCTCAAGAATTCCCATGGGAGAATCTACCCCTAAAGGTGAGATCCACAATCTTCAGGAAAAATGTCACCAGAGTCATTGGGAGGGTAGAGAAAGGGCAGCAAACCATAGAACAGTTGGAAGAACAAGCCCAGATTCTTACAAGTTTCATCAAATCCCTTTTTTCCAAGGACAAAGTTTTGGATCCTACCCCATTGACTACTCTTCCACCACCTGTAATTCTGAGCCAAGATGAAGTACAGAGTGTCAAAGATATACACAAGTATTTCATCTATGGCAGAGCTATGGAGGCCATGGTGGATGATATGCTTGTTGCAGGATTGAACTTCATTGATGAAGCTTTCAAACTCCACGGGAAGGTGAACAAATTGCAACAGAAGCTCTCCTCCACTATTGGGATCATAGATAAAGAACTTAAACTTTGGAGTAGTTGCATAGTAGACCTCTGCCTCATGGGACAAACAGATGAAAAAAATTTATTGGCAAGCAAGGTTTTTGAAGATACAAACTATAATTTGTCAAAGTCCTAGGTCTACAGCGTGGAATGGAAGATCAAGGTCCTGGAGGAGGCTTTGGGAGAATTAAGAAATAGCTGGCAGAAGGGCTGAGGCCTTCAAAACACTAGTTATATCTGCCTTCAAAGATATACATTTCCATCTTCATGATGAGACTTCTAGTGTGCCTCTCTCCTTACAAGAAATCAAAGCTCAATTCAGAGCTTTTGTCAAAGGTGATCTATTCAAGGAGAGTTCCATTTCCAAGGAAAAAGATGAAGGAGATCTGCTCTCTTCAATCTGCTATAGAGGAAGCGAATAAAGATTATCATACTCATGTCAAATTCGACAAGGAAATGGAGAAGTGCCTCGGATTTTTGACTCAGTCTACTGCCAACACATCAGTCCCATGAGGCAGAGACATAGCAGAGGCGTTGAAGAGATTCAGACAGCGGATCTTAAAGTTGGTGGGTCCCTCCCAATCATGAGTGCCCGTCTTCTTCTCCTAATTCTTCTCTTCTCTTCCTCCTTTTCCTCTCGTATTTGTTGTAATTAGTTGGGGTATTGCGATTAGCAGCCCTTTAACTAAACATTAGTTAAAAGAAGTAGTTACCAAGAGTAACTAATTTGTAAACTATATAATGGCCTCTCCTCACCATTTTAAAAGGGGAAGAACTTGGCTTATTTCTGAAAGTGTAAATAAATCATAAAGAAATCAATACAGAAGGATTTTTCATTCTTTTTCTATCTGGTTTCCTTTATTCTCAAGCTATTCATTTAATCTTGTTAGATCATTTGTCTGTATTATGCTGAGAAGCTTTGTATTCTTGCAGATGTTATTTACAGAACTTTGTGTCTTTTCAAATTTCATCTTATTAATGTGATACAAATGATCTTATTCCAATTCGATGTACCCTCGCATGCATAAGGAATTACTCTGTCATCTATAATTCTGAATGGTGCCTTTCCGCTCATTCTCGCATTTTCATTCCTCAGTCCTTTTGTGATTGATGATCCTTTTAGAAAACACTTTCATAATATCCAAGTTCCATAGTAAAACCATGCTTTGTATATGTGTAAATAGGTTCGTTTCTGAATAAGGGAACCTCTCCCATTAAAGAGGAGGGACTTCTTGTCCCCTGACTGTTGCTCTTCTTGAAGTCCTTTTTGACGACCAACAGTTTTTGGCGACTCCACTGGGGAATCATATTCCAGTTCTATAATCATTTATCGATCATCTTTTGATCTGGTGACTCCACATTTTACTCAAGGGAGATGGGACCTTGGTATTGAAGATTCTTAGTTTCAGATGTTGGAATAGAAGGGGTTTCCTTTCCCTTCAGCACGAAGAAATATAAGAGCTCGTTCAACAAGCACTCCTCCTGTCAAAAATAGAATCCCTACCAGTGATATTCCTTCAGAACAAATCAGTCCTAATCTTCGAGCTCTGATTCTTGCTGGTGTTTCAGTTCCTCTTCAAGCCATTTTTCCAAGAATGGCAGGTACCATTGCCTTGGGGGCATCATGTTGGGCCTCTTGCCCTTCCTCAGCCTTTGCATGAGTTACCCAGAGGTAACCGGAAGAACTTTCCTAAATTTAAGGGTGATGGTAAAGTACATCCTGATGAACACATCGCAGCCTTCATAGTTGCATGCGGAGTTCTGGGAGTTGAACATGAAGACATCTCCGTAAGGATTTTTGTTGAGACTTTACAAGATAATGTTGCTGATTGGTTCTATCACCTTCCGGCCGGAGCTATCACTAGCTGGAACACAATGAGAACTAGGTTTGAAAACCGTTTTAAACCGGTGGAAGACGTGCATGCTTTTTAGCCCAAATTTCTCAAATAAAGAAGGAATCACAAGAGCCCATGAGAGAATTTGTGGCTCGATTCAACAGGTTGATTAACAAAATTCCACCAAATACTCAACCTGTAGATCAAATTCAAAAATGCTTCTTCCTAAACACCCAATTGCCTGAAGTTAGTTATGCACTGAGAAGGGCTAATCTCGCAACATTGGCCGAGGATCAAACTCTTGCTGTTAGTGTTGAAGATGATTTAATCATGTCAGGGAAGTTGAGGAGAGACCCTTCTAAATCTAAGTCTGCTTCTTCCTCCTCTTCCACTCCTGGACCTAATACTGATCCATTGGTACAAAAACTTGCAAATGATCTCATCGCCATTAAGAAACAATTGGCTCAGCATACTCCCTATGCAGATGTTCCAAGGAGGAATTTTCAGCCCAGAAATCGTTTGCCTGCTTCTCAAACAAGGCTAGCGCTTGAAGGACCTCCTATTAAAGTTCCTGTCAATGCAACCTGTGAAGTTGAAGAACCAGAGGATGAGGAGGTTAATGAAGATTGTGAGGAATTTGTTGAAGAGGTTGATGATGAAACAGATGAACTTGAGGGATCTCGAGTTAATTTCTTCACCACTAAAGGCATTGATGAAGGAGATGATTATGATGAAGTAGTAGTAGACATGAATAGTGAATCATACGCTGTCATGACTTGAGAGTAGACAAATCAGAGGGAGAAAGTGATGCAACCTACCAAAAGATCTAAGGAGCAGCCGACAACTATCCCTGTAATTGCAAAAAGAGGATCCCCTATACCCATTTCATCTACACCAAAGGTGAGTCCTGTCAATTTTGCTACTAAAGTTACTTCTTTTTCCCCTAAAATTGATAAACCTAGGATCTCAAGCGATGATAACCCATCCACTTCTGGGTCTTTCGATATTATTGATCACCTAAAAAAGACTAAGGTTCAAATCTCAGAGGCTGAATATTATCAAACCCATCCCAAGGCTTTTGCTAAAATGATTCACTTTGTCAATTCCCATTCTAAAACTACCTCTAAAGGCCTTTTACCCACTCACTTCTTCTACACCACAGCCTAATCTGGTAGCCACTGTCACCTCACCCAATGACAAAATCAAACCATTCTATGTAACACTCCTTATAGCTGGCCATAGGTTCAGTAATTGCGTCATAGACTCAGGAGCATCAGACAATGTAATGCCTGCCAAAGTAGCTCATGCCTTAGGCTTAACTCTCACACGTACTTACGGATCTTGTTATTCCATGGAGAGTAAGGAAGTGCCCTTGGTCGGAAGAATTAAGGATGCACAAGTGGCTTTTGCTACTTTACCTGAGAAGAAAGTTTTGGCTACTATCCTAGTAGCAGATATTCCTCCTTCATATGGGATGCTGCTAAGTAGAAATTTTGTAAGGATGTGGGTGGAGAAATTCAAATGGATTGGTCACATGCCCTCATACCTGTTAATGGGAAAATGAAGAAGCTGCTGCCTGAGAAGCAGTCTGAGTATATTGTACAAAAAACTGATGATCCCAAAGCACAAATACTCTATGAGGATATGGGTCATGGAAACTACATGATTATGTCTCCAGAAGAAATCCAACTCCCCAAAGTGTCACCTAAAGATCCTAATGGTGTTTGGATACTAGAGTTTGATGAGAAGTTGTTCTTCAGCTGGTTCTAGAGCTGGTGTCATATTGGTGTCACCTGAAGGAAGCATTCATCCTTTCTCATTCAAGTTGCAATTTGAAAATACCAATAATACAACAGAGTATGAAGCTCTCATTCTTGGACTCCAGGTGGCAAAAGAACAAGGTGTGAAGAATATTCTAGCTCGTGGGGATGCAGAATTGATTGTCAAGCAAGTTAAGAACCTCTTCCAGGTAAAGAATAGAAGGTTTAAACATTACAGGAATCAGGTTTGGGACTCCATTGAATTTCTTGATGCTTTCTCCATCAAAGAAATGCCTAGGGAAGAGAATACCAGGGCTGATTCACTGGCAGTCTCAGGGTCACTGCTTATACCTCATCCTGACTTTTCTCAAGATAAGTTCACCATCGAGATGATCCATAGACCCAGTGTACCTGATAATACAAGTAACTGGCAAGTTTTCAATGACGATCAACACTTGCTTTCTTTCTTAGAACTCAAGGATAATTTTGAACAGTTGTACTTTGAAGGAAGTGATAATTTACCTCGTGAAAGTGTGCCCTTTGACAAAGAAGCGTTCCAAAGAAGAAGAAGTGGATCAAGGATGGATGTATCAAACTCAAAGGAAACAAGATTCCAAAAGGATTGGTGAGTTTAGAAGAACTTTTGACAAACATGACAGGTATGTAAAGTTTAAAGCTTCTACTGGACCTCAACAATCAGCTGAATATGAAAAAATTAATATTGGGAGTTCTACTGATCCTAAACTCGTGAACATTGGAAAATGTTGCACCCTAGAAGAAAATAAGAAGGTAATTAGTCTTTTGAAAAATTATAAAGATGTCCTTGTTTATTCCTATGAAGACTTAAAAGCCTTTCAACCAAAGGAGATGCAGCATTTTATCCCTCTCAAACTTGGGATTAAGCCTTTTAAACAGAAGTAGAGGCAATACAATCCTAAGATAGCTGACACCATATTTCAAGAAATACAGAAGTTATTAAAGGCTAAAATCATTTTTCCTATCCATCATTCAACATGGATTGCCAATATTGTGCCTGTTAGAAAGAAAAATGGTGAGATTTGTATCTGTGTTGACTTCAGGAATCTAAATCAAGCTTCCTTAAAAGATAATTATCCCTTACCTATGATGGATCAGGTCTTGCAAGCAGTAACGGGATCTGAAATGTTGTCTATGCTTGATGGATTCTCAGGATATAACCAGGTAGAAGTTAATACCACAGATCAACACAAAATGGCTTTCACTACTCCTTGGGGTACCTTTGCTTACAAAAGGATGCCTTTTGGGCTCATTAATGACCGGTGCTACTTTTCAGAGAGCTATGGACTTGGCCTTTGGAAGTTTGAAAGGAAAGTGTATCGTCGTATACCTTGATGACTTGACTATATTTTCTAAAAAAAGGGCGGATCATTTTCAGCATCTAGAAACAGTTTTGCTGAAATGTTGAGAACATGGGATCTCTTTAAATCCTAATAAATCCATCTTTTGTGTCATGGAGGGGAAATTATTGGGGCACATTTTCTCCAAAGATGGTATAAAAATTGATCCTGAGCGAGTTCAAGCTATTCAGCAAATTCCTCTTCCAACTAGCAAGAAAGGAGTGCACTCCTTTGGTAAGATTAACTTTCTGAGGAGATTCATCCCTGATTTTGTAGAGCTAACTTTGAATATCTCTCAAATGATGAAAGGCAAACAGATGTTTGGTTGGTCTCTTGAAGGGAAAGAGGCCTTTGAAGGTATTAAAGAGGCTATTGCTAAGACTCCTGTTTTAGCATGTCCAAATTTCAACAAAGATTTTATTATCTATTGCTATGCCACAGTTAACACCCTAGCTATTGTTCTGACTCAAAAATATTCTAATGATCATGAACTCCCAATCGCATTCATGAGCTACATTCTAAAAAATCATGAGCTAAGATACACCATAATGGAGAAACATGCTTTCGCAGTGGTTAAAGTTGTCAAGCAGTTTCATTTTTACATTCTTAATTCTCACTCCATAGTATTTGTACCAGATACAACTATCAAGTCGATTCTCACACAGCAAGAGTTCGGATCCAAGAGAGGGAACTGGGTGGCTAAGGTCCAAGAATATAACATTGACATCAGACCAACTAAACTCGTTCGTGGAAAAGGCTTGTGTGAACTCATCGCTGAGGGAGCTTGGACATGGGTTACTGGAGGATGAGGCTGATCTTCCTACCGTTTTGTTTCTTGGCTCAATCGATGAATGGTATGCTGATATCACACATTTTCTCACCTATGGGGAATGCCCCTCTCATTTGACTACCAAAGAAAAGAGAGCTATTAAACTAAGGTCAGCCCAATATGTTTTGTGGGAAAATGCCTTGTTTAAGCATGGATTGGATGGGAGATTTTTAAAATGTGTGGACAAGGAACAGCAGAAGAAACTACTTTCTGCTTTTCATAATCAGGCATGTGGAGGGCACTACTCATCAACTGTTACTGCTCACAAGATTCTTCGTGGAGGATATTACTAGCCTACCTTGTTCAGGGATGCATCAAAGTGGGTTGATAAATGTGAAGCATGTCAGACTTTCGTGGGTAGACCCAAGTTGGCCTCGTTACCCCTTAAACCAGTTGTGATCGAAGAACCTTTTTAACAATGGGGTTTGGATTTCATTGGAACACTTAATCCCTCTTCTAGTGCTGGTCATACCCATGTATTAACTGCCACATATTATTTCACCAAATGGGTAGAAGCCATTCCAGTAAAGAGTACTACTTCAGAAGTAGTATGCAGTTTTATCAAAGAAAACATCTTGGTAAGGTATGGTGTGCCAAACAAGATCGTGACAGATAATGCTTCAAATTTTTCTTCAACTGAGATGATGGATTTTTGCTATGGATATGGCATCTCCCTAGCTCACTCCTCATATTACTATCCTCAGGGAAATGGACAAGCAGAATCAACAAATAAAAATATGGTGGCCATAATAAGGAAATTAGTCAACGAATCCCAACGGAACTGGCACAAGAAACTCTATGATGCTCTTTGGGTAGATAGGATCACACCTAAGAGAGCCATTGGGATGTCTCCTTTTCAGGTAGTATATGGAGTGGAGGCCCAATTTCCATTCATAGTGGAGCTTCCAGCCCTACATTTAATGAAGGCCATTGAAGATACCAGTTTCAATAATTCTTTGGATAAGAGGATCGTGTATCTCCATAAATTGAATGAGGATATATTGAGAGTTGCTGATAGGATATCTGCCCACCAACAGAAAGTAAAGATCCTATTTGATAAAAAGGCCAGGTTCAGAGATTTCAAAATTGGAGACATTGTTTTACTATGGGATAAAAGGCATGAACCTCGTGGCAGCCATGGCAAGTTTGATTCCCTTTGGCTCGGACCTTTCAAGATCAGGAACTTTGCTGGTGAGAATTATTTTTACCTTGATTATATGGATGGTTCTTCTCTCCCACTTCCGTATAGTGGGCAGTACCTGAAATTTTTTAAGTCATAGGTGATTAGGAAGTCCTTTTGTACATTCTGTATAGCATTGTTGTCTTTTCCTTCCCTTCTCTCTGTGTGTTGTTTGTTTGGGGTGTTGTCTTCTGTATTGTTTTGGTTTGTTGACTCTGTGGCCCAATGGATAAGGTACTAGTCTACTTCCCCAGTTTGTCTAAATTCTTGCCTTGTCTCGTTCCTTGAATCCATGCCAAGTCATCCCCAGAAGGAGCCAGCTGTTGTCCACTCAAAATTCCCCTGCTTTTAAGAAGTTGAAAATTAAAATTTTGAGGTTAAGTGTCTTTTCTATTATCCTGGTAATGTGATAAGTCAAGAAATTGGGAAAATCTGTGTTTTTTGGGTCATTTTGTGTGTTTTTTCGGGCCTGTCAGGACATTTTTGTTCCGATCGGCCAGTGTCCCAGTCCGTTCATTCGGGCTCTCTCCCACGTTCCTAGGATTGGCCGGTTTACCGGTCGAAGTCCGTTCTTTTCAGGCCCGTCAGAACTTTTTGTCCCAAGTGTCCCAAGTTCACCCGGACCCGTTATTCCCTTTTCATCTGATTCAGCCGAATCACGTATTCCACGTACTTTCGTCCCGCATGTCCCAAGAACATTTGTGCGTCTTTTCCCCGCGTCGCCCGAATCGGCCGAACCGCGTACTTCACGCTTTCGCATCCCTCGTGTCCCAAATGAACCAAGTGCCATTCGTGCTAATTTTTCCCGCTCTACCCGAATATCTTGCTTTTCAATTTGGTAGATGTGTATTTAATGCACATTTATTGTCTTTCTCTCTCCTAAACGGCTATATAACGAGCTTGCCCCCTATGTGTTTTTGCACACTGCTTTCATGCTATCTATTGCTCGAACCCTTGTGACCAAAATTCTATGTGCGTATCCATTCCCCCTGTAATTCCATCCCAAGTCGAGCTTGCAGCTTTGCTCTCCAAGTTACTATAAACATGAAGATCGCATTCCAAGGGCAGGAACAAATTTCACCACTCGAGTCTGTCGTTCCCGATATCGGGGACAGTGAAGTTCGCCACCTTGATTTTAGGGATTTTTGGGCAAGGATGACAGATGCAAACCCTTCACCTATGGCACAAATGATCCATGACAGTGGTTTGGCTTTTTCCGGTGGTTTCCCTATCTCAGTGCAATGCGCAGATACAGTGATCTCCTATGGTGCTCATTTCAACCTCGACTCGAGTGAGTTGGCCAACGTGCATGGGGAGCTCATCACCAAACTTGACGTTGCCGCCATTGGCAATGCCCTAAGAATTCCATAAATGGACAATTCCATAGTCATTTCTCAGAACCAGGCACAAGCCCTTTTTGATCAGGATAGTGAAAAATATAAGGCGCGGGTGGCGAAGTCCTGGCTTAAGAACCCTAAAAAAGGGGCATCTTGTCTGTCCAAGACTCTTTTCCATGCAGATTTCAATGAGGAGTTGTCAGACTTTATAATCCTACTGGCTCGGATTATGGGCTTACCCTCTACCAATGAGTTCCATTTTTGGATGTGCCCACTTATCAACATGGTGTGCGAAGGAACTCAGAGTATCAACTGGGCAGAGATCATCAGTATGAACCTAGCAGAGCAGCTGTCTAATGTACAACAAACAAAGAAATTCTATATGACTTCATACCTGATGTATACTCTGGCAGCATCGAGGCAATGGTTTGGTTTCTCATACATCGATGCTCACAAGGATGACCCCGTGTATGCCTACTGCCCGCAGTTCACCCTGGAAACCAGCAATCACAATTTCTGAAGGGTGAATGACACTTTCACCATGTACATTGTCTGGCTTCTTGAGAGTGACACAGCGAGGAGATTTTCTGATGAAACCATGAGTCTGATATCGCACTACGGTGCTTACTTCATCCAATTTAGAAAGTTTTCTTATATAAGGCTTGCAGGCTATGAGAGCACTCCTCTCAAGCTTCCTATGTTCTGCAATGACAAAATGGCCTTGATAGAAGTGTGTAGGCAATTGGAAAAATTGCATAGAACCTGCAGAGACAAGAAAATTACTGGTTTGCACTTCCCCATCTCTTTGGGAAATTACACCTGCAAAACAGCCCTGGATGCACAAAATATAGAAAGGGCCCTAGCTCCCATTACTGTCCATTTCTTCAGGCCAAGAACTTTCTTTGACTTGAAAAATTTTATTGAGCAGAACATCAAGATCACTTATCATCATAGGGCAGACACAGAGGATTATTGGGCTGACTGTGTTGATGATTTTGAAGCAAGAAGGAGGCATTACGGCAGGTTTTCTCTACAATTGATTCAAGAACTCAGCTTGTACCAAGTTCCTGAAGGGCTTCAAGATGATAATTCTGACCTGTACTCATATGAGTATGACAATGTGGTCAAACACACTCCCTTGGAGGACTTGGATTGGTTTAAAAAGGAGAAGGATGATTTGGCTGAAATCCTAGCTCCGGTCTTAGTTAGGACCAAGATCTGGTTTGATAGGAAAGTCCGTGAGCTTAGGAGGCACTCAGGGGAATCCTCCTCCAAGGATGCTTCAACACCAAGGAGGGAAGCATTGACACCCAGATCAGAAGCACCTGTGCAAACCCCTCCTGCCTCGTCAACTCAAGGACCTGCAGTCTCTACTCCTTCCTCATCCACCCAGGTGTATCAGAAGAAAGTCAAAGAAGTTAAAAAGGAGCCTGTGGAGGAAGACCCCCTGAGGAAGCATGCAGAATTGCCTTCAGGACCAGAGAACATTATTGTTCTCAGTGAAAGTGAAGAGAGTGAAGTGCCAGCTCTTGTAAGTGCCCCTGAAGCCCCAATGGATAAAGATAAAGAAATCCATAGCGCTGAACTTCCAAGCACTGTTGATTCTTCTACACCAGGAGCCCCAAGCGCTCCACTCATATCTCAACTCGAGGCAACAGTAGTACAAACCTTGGGCGCCATGAGTTCTCTATCTCTTGGTCCTCTCGCCCCACCTGCTTCTTCCTCCTCCTCTTTTGCATGGGTGCAACCTCTTGTCGACAGTAGGAAGAGAAAGTCTTCCTCCCGGATCTCAGGACCAAATTTTGATGCTGTGGTGGCCTTGTTAGGCACTACTCCTCCTACTCACACCAAAAAGCTAGAATTACCTCCAGGATAGTGTCTGATGCTCAAGGCCAATAATTCCTGGAGATAGCCAAGCCTAAGGTAGACAAGCCAGAGCAAGATTTGCAAGCGTCTGATCTTGAGCTCTCAAGAATTCCCATGGAAGAATCTACCCCTAAAGGTGAGATCCAAAATCTTATGGAAACTATCACCAGAGTCATTGGGAGGGTAGAGAAAGGGCAGAAAACCATAGAACAGTTGGAAGAACAAGCCCAGATTCTTACAAGTTTCATCAAATCCCTTTTGTCCAAGGACAAAGTTTTGGATCCTACCCCATTGACTACTCTTCCACCACCTGTAATTCTGAGCCAAGATGAAGTACAGAGTATCAAAGATATGCACAAGTATTCCATCTATGGCAGAGCTATGGAGGCCATGGTGGATGATATGCTTGTTGCAGGATTGAACTTCATTGATGAAGCTTTCAAACTCCATGGGAAGGTGAACAACTTGCAACAGAAGCTCTCCTCCACTATTGGGATCATAGATAAAGAACTTAAACTTTGGAGCAGTTGCATAGTAGACCTCCACCTCATGGGACAAACAGATGAAAACATTTTATTGGCAAGCAAGGTCTTTGAAGATACAAAGGATAATTTGTCAAAGTCCTGGGTCTACAGTGTGGAATGGAAGATCAAGGTCCTGGAGGAGGCTTTGGGAGAATTAAGAAATAGCTGGCAGAAGGGTGAGGCCTTCAAAACACTAGTTATATCTGCCTTCAAAGATATACATTGCCATCTTCATGATGAGACTTCTGGTGTGCCTCTCTCCTTACAAGAAATCAAAGCTCAATTCAGAGCTTTTGTCAAAGGTGATCTATTCAAGGAGAGTTCCATTTCCAAGGAAAAGATGAAGGAGATCTGCTCTCTTCAATCGGCTATAGAGGAAGTGAACAAGGATTATCATACTCATGTTGAATTTGACAAAGAAATGGAGAAGTGGCTCAGATTTTGGACTCAGTCTACTGCCAACACATCAGTCCCATGAGGCAGAGACATAGCAGAGGCATTGAAGAGATTCAGACAATGGATCTTAAAGTCGGTGGGTCCCTCCCGGTCATGAGCACCTGTCTTCTTCTCCTAATTCTTCTCTTCTCTCCCCCCTTTTTCCTCTAATATTTTTTGTAATTAGTTGGGGTATTGCAATTTGCAACCCTTTAACTAAACATTAGTTAAAAGAAGTAGTTACCAAGAGTAACTAATTTGTAAACTATATAATGGCCTCTCCTCGCCATTTTGAAAGGGGGAAGAACTTGGCTTATTTCTGAAAGTGTAAATAAATCATAAAGAAATCAATACAGAAGGATTTTTCATTCTTTGTCTATCTGGTTTCCTTTATTCTCAAGCTATTCATTTAATCTTGTTAGATCATTTGTCTGTATTATGCTAAGAAGCTTTGTATTCTTACAGATGTTATTTACAGAACTTTGTGTCTTTTCAAATTTCATCTTATTAATGTGATACAAATGATCTTATTCCAATTCACTGTACCCTTGCATGCATAAGGAATTACTCTGTCATCTATAATTCTGAATGGTGCCTTTCTACTCATTCTCACATTTTCATTCCTCAGTCCTTTTGTGATTGATGATCCTTTTAGAAAACACTTTCATAATATCCAAGTTCCATAGTAAAAACAGGCTTTGTATGTGTGTAAATAGGTTCATTTCTGAATAAGGGAACCTATCCCATTAAAGAGGAGGGACTTCTTGTCCCCTGACTGTTGCTCTTCTTGAAGTTCTTTTTCAGTGACCAACATGATCTTAGGTAGATATATGCGATGAGCTCATAAGCAAGCTCAAGTCAACCTAATGCGAGACGAAAGCTACTTGGTGAAATAACTAAGGCTATATTTTCCCCACTGAACTACTTGGAGACCTTGTCAATTAAAATCTGAGGAAAAATATGTTAAAAAGCAGGGGCAGGGGTGATTTTAACTTCTTTGGAAGGTAAATATTATACCACTTTGAATTTAAATTAGAGCTTCGAATGCACAAACAAGCTGCTAGGAAGAGCATGAATCCATTTAAGTTTCTAGGTGAGCTGTCAATGTAGGAAAGCTCCAATGTGAGTTTTCAGGTGAACTACTTAACAAGCTCCTTGGTGAGATTCACATTTGGCATCCAATCAAGTGATTTAATGGGTACGAAACTCATAGCGAAACACCTGGCAACTTTACTAGGTCCATTATATGTGAGCTCCTAATTAAAGTATTTTGAGTAAGCTCAAATCAATTAGTTTAAACCAATATCCTAGGGAGAGAAATCGATTGTCGATGATTATAACTGAGCCTTTTCCTAGGTGAGCTCACTTCTACAAAGCTCAAAGGTGAGCTTGTAAAAAAAATCCTTGAGTTCAGCTTGTATCCATGAGCTCAAGACAAGGTGAGCTAGTTAACCAAAATGCCAAATGACGTTGATTTTATCAGCTCCGATGTAGAAAAACAAGGATAAACCTGCTAGTCATGCGATTTTGTTGACAATGACGAGGTAAACTTAGTGTTTCTTACATGCGTATAATGTTCTCCGTTCTACATACCACAAGGTGGGATTTTCTCTTATCCCATATCCCTTGATCCTATTTTGTGAGATAAGATGATTTCCAGGTCCCCTCCGCTCAAGACTTTAAAGTTAGCTCACGAGTGAGCTCAAGTCAACCTACCTCGTTGAACTCCCATTTCTCATCCTAAAATTGAAGAAGAAAATAGACTCTTTAGGTAGAGGTCACCCATCAATCTCATATTGCCAGCTTGCCTTGAGCTCATTGAGGAGATAGACCATACCAGACTCACCTTGAAATTTGGTTCTAGTCAGCTCACCTGTAGAGTTCAGTGCAATATAGCTCACTAAGTAGTCCATAATGGAACATTCACCTAGATATCTCGCTTGGCAGTTCAACTATAAGGAGCATGTACCATAGTAGATCCTTTTGACTGTGAGGTCACTTATCCTTGCTCATCTCGAGTAGCTCATTTTCCAGCTCATTTGGTGAGCTCACCAAGTCATCTAAGGTGAGATCATCAGTCTTAGGTAGCTCACTTAAGAGATATGCCAGATATTCTCATCATATAGTATATCATATGGGAGCTCTTCAATGTGCATCTATGCAAAAATCATTTACTTTCCATTGTTGGAACGTAACTCCTGGAGTCTCCCTTGTGTAGAGTCACCTGATGGAGCTCACTTGTATTAGCTCACCTTGGTACACATCACCTTGACCTCATCTTTTACCTTATTTTATGATCTAACCTCAGAATGATTACCAATCATTTTACCTTTGCATGCACATTCCACAGTGGTTGAATGCTCATCTTACTAGCATGGAAAATTTCCTAGGAGCTCGACTGGGAGCTCGGTAAGGAGCTCGCCAAGAAGCTCATCGAGTAGCTCGACTTGAAATTTCCCAGAAACTATCCTGGGAGCTCACCTTTACAGCTTACCTTGAGCTCACCCAAGAGCTAACCAAGTAGCTCGAATTGAGCTCACCTGGGAGCTCGTAAAGCAAGTCTCCCAAAAACTTGAATGGGAACTCACCCAGAAACTCACTTGCCTGGTCACCTTGACCTCGATGACGAGCTCACCTTGCCAACTCACCTTGAGCTCATCTGGTAGCTTGCCTTAAAGTTCATCGAGCAGCTCGCAAAGTAGCTCACCTGAGAGCTTGCCTAACAACTCACCTTGGAGCTCGCCTAATAGCTCACCTAGGAGCTCACCGAGTAGGTTGACTTGAGCTCTCTTGTGAGCTCACTGAGTAGCTCACTAAGGACCTCGCATGAGAACTCACCAAGCATCTCACCTAGGAGCTTTCTTAGTAACTCACCTAGGAGCTCACCGAACAACTCGCCAAGTAGCTCACCTAGGATCTCTTCTGGGAGCTCTCCGATCAGCTCAATTTGAACTTTCCCACGATGTCATCGACTAACTCACATGGGAACTCACCTAGAAGCTCACCATATAGGTCACGTTGCCAACTCACCTTGAGTTCACCCTACTAACTAGCCTTGACCTCATCTAGTAGCTCACATGTAAGCTCACCTCAGAGATTTCCAATAAGCTCACCTTTGAGATTGCCTAGAAACTCACCGAGCATCTCACCTAGGAGCTTAGCTAGGAGCTCGGCAAGCATCTCATACAGGAGCCTATTGAGCAGCTCAACTTGAGCTTACCAAGAAAATCACATGGGGGCTCACCTGACAGCTCACCTTCATAGCTCACCTTGAGCTCACCCAGTAGCTCGACATGAGCTCACTCAGGAGCTCGTCAAGTAGCTTGCCCAAAAACTTGCATGGGCGCTCACCTTACTGCTCACCCAAAAAATCACATGGGAGCTCACCTATCAGCTCCCTTTGCTAACTCGCCATGAGTTCACTAAAGAGCTGACCTTACTAACTTGCCTTAAGCTTGTCTGCTGAGGTTGTAGGTAAGGCAAGTTGTAAGGTGAGCTCCTATGTGAGTTTTAGAGTGAGCTGCTTGATGAGCTCCCAGACGAGCTCAGGTCAAGCTACTCAGTGAGCTCCTGGGTGAGTAGACAAGGTGAGCTATCAGGCAAGCTCTCAGGTGAGTTTCTAGTTAAACTCAAGTTTAGCTACTTGAAAATCTCCTGGGTGAGTTGTTTGCTGAGCTCCTAGGTGAGCTCAACGGTAAGCTTGTTAGTAATATCTAAGGTGAGCTTATACGTGAGCTACCAGATGAGCTCAAGGAAAGTTGGAAAGGTGAGATCAAGGTAAACTGGAAAGGTGAGCTCAAGGTGAGTTACTAAGGCAAGCTCAACTTGATCTGATCGGTGAGCTCCAAGAAGAACTCATAGGTGAGCTACTTTTTGAGCTATTTGGCGAGCTCCCAGGTGAGCTCCCAAGTGAGATACTTGGTGAGATGCTACGTGAGGAGATCACCTTCCTAACTCACCTTGAGCTCATCTGGTAGCTCACCTCAGAGTTCATCAAGCAACTTTCCAATTAGCTCACCTGGGAGCTTAGCTAATAGCTCACCTGGGAGGTCACTGAGTAGCTACCGAGTAGGTTGACCTAATCTCACTTTTCAGCTTGCTTGTGAGCTCAACGGGGACCTCGTATGGGAGCTCACTAAGTATCTCACTTGGGATCTCACCTAACATATTTCCTAGGAGCTCACCAAACAACTCATAAAGTAGCTCACCTGAGAGCTCTTCTTGGAGCTCACCGATCAGATCGAGTTGAGCTCACCTGGGAGCTCATCGAGTAACTCACCTAGGAGATCAGCTAAAATCTCACCTTACCATCTCTCCTTGAGCTCATCTGGTAGCTCACATGTAAGCTCACCTCAAAGATTTCTAACAACCTTACCTTTGATCTTGCTTGTGAGCTCACAGAGTAGCTCACCTAGGAGATCAGCTAGGAGCTTAGCAAGAAGATCACAAAGGAACTCGTTGAGTAGCTAAACTTGAGCTTACCTGTAAAGTCAGCTGGGAGCTCACCTGATAGCTCACCTTGAGCTCACCTAAGAACTCATTGAGAACCTTGACTTGAGCTAAGCTAGGAACTCGTCAAGCAGCTCACTCAAAAACTCAGATGGGAGCTCACCTGACAGCTCACCTCGGCAACTCACATGGAATCTCACCTATCAACTTACCTTTAGCTCATTGAGGAGCTCACCTTGCCAACTTACCTTGAGCTCCTCTGGTAGCTCATCTTGGAGTTTATCGAGTAACTTTCCAAGTAGCTCACCTAGAAGCTCACTTAACAGCTCACTTGGGAGCTCACCTAACGACTCACTTGGGAGCTTACCTAACAGCTCACCTAGGAGCTCACAGAGTAGGTTTACTTGAGCTTTCTTGTGAGTTCATTGGGGACCTCATCTAGGAGCTCAGCAAGTAGCTCACTTAGGAGTTCACCTAGCAACTTACTTGGGATCTCGTTGAATTGCTCGCAAAGTAGCTATTATAGGAGCTCACTAATCAACTCGAGTTGAACTCACATAGGAGCTCACCTTACCAACTCACCTAGAGCTTTCCTTGCTAACTCACCTTGAGATCGCATTACCAACTCACCTTGAGCTTATCTTGTAGCTCGCATGTAAGCTCACCTAAGAGATTACTAACAAGCTCACCTTTGAGCTCAAATGGGAGCTCACCAAGTGGCTCATCTAGGAGCTCAGCTGGGAGCTCAATAAGCAACTCACCCAACAGCTCGTTGAGTAGCTTGACTTGAGATTTCTTGGAAACTCACCTAGGAGCTCACCTGATGGCTCACCGAGAAGCTCAACTTGAGCTCACCTGGGAGCTTGTCAAGTAGTTAACTAAAAAAATTACATAGGAGCTCACCTATAAGGTCACCTTACAAGCTCACCTTCAGCTCACTGAGGATATCACCTTGCTAACTCACCTTAAGCTCATCTGGTAGCTCACCTTGGAGTTTTTCAAGTAGCTCACCAAGTACCTCACCTGGGATCTCACCTAACAGCTCACCTAGGAGCTCATAGAGCAGCTTGCCAAGTAGGTTGACTTGACCTTCCTTTTAAGCTCGCTTGTGAGCTCACCAAGTAGCTAACTGGGGATGTCACATAGGATCTTGCCATGTAGAATGCTTGGGATCTCACCTAGAAGCTCACAGAATAGCTCACCAAGTATCTCACTTGGGAGATCTTCTTAGAGCTCACCAATTAGCTCGAGTTGAGCTTGACTGGGAGCACATCAAGTAACTCACTTGGGAAATTGCCTAGGAGCCCACTTAACAGCTCACCTTTCCAACTCACCTTGATCTTTCCTTGCCAAATCTCCTTGAGCTTGCTTGCCAACTCACCTTGAGCTCATCTAGTAGTGCGCATGTAAGTTGACCTCAGTGATTACTGACAAGCACACCTTTGAGCTCACTTTGGAACTCATGAAGTAGCTCACCTAGGATTTGGGATGGGAACTTAGCAAATAGCTCACCCAGGAGCTCGGAGAGTAGCTCAACTTGAGCTTTCCTGGGAGCTCATCAAGTACCTCACCTGAAAAATTGAATAGGAGCTCACCTAACAGCTTGCCTTGCCAACTCGCATGGGAGCTTGCCTATCAACTCACCTTGCTAGCTCACCTTAAGCTCACTGAGGAGCTCACCTTCGCAACTCACCTTGAACACATCTGGTAGCTCACCTATGAGTTCATCGAGTAGATCACTAAGTATCTCACCTAGCTACTCACCTAGCAGCTCACTTGGGAATTCACCGAGTAGGTTGACTTGAGCTCACTTGTGAGCTCACCGAGTAGCTTGCTAGGGACCTCGACTGGGAGCTCACCAAGTAGTTCAGTTTTGAGATCACCTAGCAGCTAACTTGGGAGCTCACCAAATAGCACACCAAGTAGCTCACTTGGTAGCTCACCTCAGACCTCACCTAATAGCTCACCTGGGATCTCACTTAATAGCTCACCTTGGAGCTCACTTAGTAGCTCGTTGAGTAGGTTCACATGAGGTAACTTATGAGCTCCCCGAGTAGCTCACTAGGGACCTCACCTGGGAGCTCACCAAGTAGCTCACTTGGGAGCTCACCTAGTACTTTTCCTGGGAGCTCCCCAAACAACTCACCAAGTAGCTCACCTAGGATCTCTTCTAGGAGCTTGCTGATCAGCTCGAGTTGAGCTCACCTGGGATCTTATCGAGTAACTTTCCTGGGATCTCACCTAACAGCTAACCTTGCCAATTCATCTTGAGTTCACCTTATGAACTCACCTTGAGGTCACCTTTCTAACTCACCTTGAGCTCATCTGGCAGCTTGTATGTAAGCTCACTTCAGATATTATTGACAAGCTCACCTTTGAGCTCAATTGGGAGTTTACCGAGTAGCTCACCTCGGAGCTTGGTTGGGAGCTCAAAAAGTAGCTCACCCAGGAACTCATCAAGCAGCTCAACTTGAGCTTACCAAGAAACTTTCCTTGGAGCTCACCTGATAGCTCAACTTGCTAGCTCACCTTGAGCTCACACAGGAGCTCACTAAATAGTTCAACTTGAAATCACCTAGGAGCTCGTCAAGTAGCTTTCCTGAAAACTCACAAGGGAGTTCACTTGAGAGCTCACCTTACCAACTCACATGCGAGCTCCCCTATCATCTCATCTTGCCAACTCACCTTTAGCTCACTAAGGAGCTCACCTTGCCAACTCACCTTAAGCTCATTTGGTAGCTCACATTGGAGTTCATCAAGTAGCTCGCTAAGTATCTCACCTAGGAGCTCGACTAACAGATTACCTGGGAGCTCACCTAACATCTCACCTAGGAGCTCACTGAGTAGGTTGACTTGAGCTCACTTATGAGCTCACTGAGGAGCTCATCAAGGACCTCACCTAGGAGCTCACAAAGTAGCTCACTTGGGAGCTTGCCTAACAACTCACCTTGGAGCTCACCAAACTACTCACCTAGTAGCTCACCTGGGAGCTATAATGGGAGATCATAAATCAGCTTAAGTTGACCTCACCTAGGAGCTCATCAAGTAACTCACCTGGGAACTTGACTAGGAGCTCACCTGACATCTCACCTTACTAACTTGCCTTGAGTTCACCTTGCCAACTCACCTTAAGCTCGCCTTGCAAAATCACCTTGAGCTCATCTGGTAGCTTACATGTAATCTCACATCAGAGATTACCGACAAGCTCACCTTTGAGCTCACTAAGAAAATCACCTAGTAGCTCGGCTCGGAGCTCAAAAAGTAGCTCACCCAGGAGCTCACCTGATAGCTTGCCTTGGCAGCTCGCCGAGCATCTTGAATTGAGGTCACCCAAAAGCTCATCAAGTAGCTCACCTAAAAACTCACATGGGAGGTCACCTTACTAACTTACATGAGAGCTCACCTATTAGCTCACCTTTCCATCTCACCTTACACTCACTTGTGAGCTCACTGAACAGCTCACTAGGGACCTCACCTGGGATTTTGCCAAGTAGCTCTCTTGGGAGCTCATCTAGCAGCTTGTGTAGGAGTACGCCAAACAACTCACCAAGTAGCTTGCCTAGGAGCTCTTCTAGGAGTTCACCGAACAGCTCAACTTGAGCTCACGTGAGAGCTCATTAACTAACTCACTTGGCAACTCACCTAGGAGCTCACTTGACAGCTCACCTTAACAACTCACCTTGACCTCACCTTTCCAACTCACCTTGAGATTGCCTTACTAACTTGCATTGAGCTCATCTGGTAGCTCAAATATAAGCACACCTCAGAGATTACCGACAAGATCTCCTTTGAGTTCACCTGGGAGCTCATCATGTAGCTGACCTAGGAGCTTGGCTGGGAGCTTGGCAAGCTGCTCGACTTGAGCTTGTCTAGAAACTCACCTCAGAGATTTCCTGACAACTCACCTTGCCAACTCACCTTGAGCTCACCAAAGAGCTCACTGAGTAGCTCACCAAGAAACTCACCTTATAGCTCACCCAAAAACTCACATGGGAGCTCACCTTGCCAGCACTCCTTAAGCTCACTAAGGAGCTCACCTTGCCAACTCACCTTGAGCTCATCTGGTAGCTCACCTTTGAGTTCATCGAGTATCTCACCAAGTAGCTCTCCTAGGATCTCATAGAGTAGCTCTCTGAGTTTGTTGACTTGAGGTCACTTGTGAGCTCACATGTGAGTTCACTGAGTAGCTCGCCAAGGTCCTCACCTGGGAGCTCACCAAGTAGCTCACTAGGAACCTCACCTAGCAGCTCACTTGGAAGCTCACCGAACAACTCGCTAAGTAGCTCACCTCGGAGCTCTTCTATGATCTTGCTGATCAGATCGAGTTGACCTCCCCTAGGAGCTCGTCGAGTAACTCACCTGGGAACTCACCTGGGAGCTCACCTGATAGCTCACCTTACCAACTTACCTTGAGCTCACTTGTCCAACTTGACTTGATCTCTCCTTGCCAACTCACCTTGAGCTCATCTGGTAGCTCACATGTAAGTTCACCTTAGATATTACTGACAAGCTTGCCTTTGATCTCACCTGGGAGCTCACAGAGTAGCTCACTTAGGAGTTCAGCTAGGAGCTTGGCAAGTAGCTCACCTAGGAGCTCATCGAGCAGATCGACTTGAGCTTGCCTGAAAACTTTCCTAGAAGCTTTCCTTACAGCTCACCTTGCCAACTTTCATTGAGCTTTCCCAGGAGCACACCAAACAACTCAACTTGAGATCATCCATGAGTTTGTCAAGCAGCTTCCACAAAAACTCATATGGGAGCTCACCTGACAGCATACCATGCCAACTCGCATACAACTCACCTTATCAGCTCACATTGAGCTCACTCAGGAGCTCACATTACCAACATGCCTTGAGCTCGTCTAGTAGCTCACCTCAGAGTTCATCGAGCAAATCTCTAAGTAGCTTGCCTAGGAGCTCACCTAATAGATCACCTGGGAGTTCACCTAACAGCTCACCTGGGAGCTCACCAAGCAGCTTACTAAGTAGGTTTACTTGTGCTTGCTTGTGAGCTCACCGATCAGTTCTCTGGGGACCTCACCTAAGAGCTTGTCAAGTAGCTCACTTGGGAGATCACCTAGTAGCATGACTGGGAGCTCACCGAATAGCTTGCCAAGTAGCACACCTTGATCTCTTATGGGAGCTTGTTGATTAGCTCAAGTTGAGCTCACTTAGGAGCTCATCGAATAACTCACATGGGAGCTCACTTGATAGCTCACCTTACCAACTTACTTTGAGCTCACCTTCCCAACTCACCTTGAGATCACCTTGCCAACTCACCTTGAGCTCGCCTTTGAGCTCACCCAGGAGCTCAGTGAGAATCTCACCTAGGAGCTTGGCTAGGAGCTCAGAAAACACCTCACCCAGAACTTCGTCGAGTAACTCAACTTGAGCTTGCCTGAAAACTCACCTAGGAGCTTCCATGATAGCTCACCTTGCCAGCTTACTTTGAGCTCTCCTTAGAGCATATCAAGTAGCTCGACTTGAGTTCACCGCAGAGCTCATCAAGTAGCTCACCTAAAAACTCACATGGGAGCTCACCTGACAGCTCACCTAGAAACTCGCATGGGAGCTCACCTATCAACTCACCTTGAGCTCGCTGAGGAGCTCACCTTCCAAACTCACCTTGAGCTTGTCTGGTAGCTCACCTCAGAGTTTGTAGAGAAACTCATCAAGTAGCTCACCTAGGAGCTAACTGAGTAGGTTGACTTGAGCTCACTTGTGAGATCACTAGTGACATTACCAAGCAACTTTCTAGGGACCTCACCAAGTAGCTCGCTTGGGAGCTCGCCTAGCAGCTCGCCTGGGAGCTTGGTGAATAGCTCGAAAAGTAGCTCGTCTGAGAACTCTTCTTGGATCTTACCGATTACCTCAAGTTGAGCTCACCCAGGAGCTTGTCAAGTAACTCACCTGGTAATTAGCTTGGGAGCTAGCCTGATAGCTTACCTTACCAACTCACCTTGAGCTCACTTTGCCAACTCACCTTAAGCTCATCTGGTAGCTCGCATGTAAGCTCACCTTAGAGATTACCGAAAAGCTCATTTGGGAGCTCAGTAAGTAGCTCACCCAAGAGCTCAGCTAGGAGCTCAACAAGTAGCTCACCCAGGAGCTCGTTGAGCAGCTCAAGTTAAGCTTCCCCAAAAATTTTGATGGGAGCTTACCTGACAGCTCACACAGAAACTCATATAGGAGGTCACCTATCAGCTCACCTTAACATCTCACCTTGAGCTCACTAAGGAGATCACCTTCCCAACTTACCTTGAGATCATATGGTATCTCACCTTAGAGTTTGTCAAGTAGCTCGTCAAGCAGCTCACCTAGGAGCTCACCAAGCAGCTCACTAAGTAGATTGACTTGAGCTCACTTATGAGCTCACTAGTGAGCTTACCGAGTAACTCACAAGGAACCTCACCTGGGAGCTTGCCAAGTAGCTCGCTTGGGAGCTCACCTACTAGCTCTCCTAGGAGCTTACCGAATAGCTCACAAAGTAGCTTGTCTAGGAGCTCTTCGAGGAGTTCACCAATTACCTCGAGTTGAGCTCACCTGGGAGCTCATTGAGTAACTCACCTAGTAACTCACTAGGGAGTTAGCCTGATAGCTCACCTTACCAAATCACCTTGAGCTCATCTGGTAGTTCGTATGTAAGCTCAACTTAGAGATTACCGATAAGCTCAATTTTAAGCTTGCCTGGGAGCTCACCAAGTAGTTCACCTAGGAGCTCTACTGGGAGCTTGGTAAGTAGCTCGCCTAAGAGCTCGTTGAGTAGCTCGAGTTAAGCTTGTCTAGAAACTTACCTCGAAGCTCACATGACATCTCACCTTACCAACTCACCTTGAGCTCGACAAGTAGCTTGACTTGAGCTTGATAGGGAGCTTATCAAGTAGCTCACTTGAAAACACACATGGGAGCTCACCTGACAGCTCACCTTACCAACTCACATGGGACCTCACCTATCAACTCGGCTTGTTAGGTCACCTTGAGCTCACTGAGGAGTTCACCTTTCCAACTTACCTTGAGCTCCTCTGGTAGCTCACCTCAGAGTTCATCAAGCATCTCACCAAGTAGCTCACCTAGGAACTTACCTAACAGCTCACCTGGGAGATCACTGAGTAGCTCTCTTAGTAGGCTGACTTGAGCTTGCTTATGAGCTCACCAAGCATCTCATCGAGTAACTCACCTAGGAACTCACCTTGGATCTTTCTAGATAGCTCACCTTGCTAACCTACCTTGAGCTCACCTTGCTAACTCACCTTGAGCTCACCTCGCTAACTTGCTTATAGCTAAATTGGTAGCTTGCATGTAAGCTCACCTCAGAGATTGTTGACAAGATCACGTGAGAGCATTTTTGGGAGCTCACCGATCAACTTGAGTTGAGCTCACCAAGGATCTCTTCGAGTAACTCACCTTAAAACTCACCTATGAGCTCACCTAACAACTCACCTTGTCAACTTGCCTTGAGCTCACCTTGAGCTCATCTGGTAGCTCGCATATAAGGTTACCTCAGATATTTCTGACTAGCTCACCTTTGAGCCCACCTGGGAGCTTGACAAGTAGCTCACCTAGGAGCTCGTTGAGTAGGAGCTCACCTGACACCTCACCTTGCCAATTCACATTGATTTTACCTTACCAACTCACCTTGAGCTCACCTTGACAACTCACCTTAAGCTCATCTAGTAGCTCATATGTAAGCTCACCTCAGAGATTATAGATAAGCTCACCTTTGAGCTCACCTAGGAGCTTATCGAGTAGCTCACCTAGGAGCTTGGCTTGGAGCTTGGCAAGCAACTCACCCAGGAACTCATCGAGTAGATTGACTTGAGCTTGTTTAGAAATTCACTTAGGAGCTCATCTAATAGCTCGCCTTGCCATCTACCTTGAGCTCACCCAAGATCTCACCAAGCAGCTCAACTTGAGCTCAACTGGTAGCTCATCAAGTAGCTTACCTGAAAACTCACATGGGAGCACACCTTACAGCTCACCTTTCTAACTCACATGGGAGCTCCCCTATCAGCTTGCCTTACCAGCTCACCTTGAGCTCGCTGAGGAGCTCACCTTGCAAACTCACCTTGAGCTCGTTTGGTAGCTCACATTGGAGTTCGTTGAGTAGCTCACCTAGGAGCTCAACTAATAGCTCACCTGGGAGCTCTCTTAATAGCTTGACTAGGAGCTCATCGAGCAACTGGCTCAATAGGCTGACTTGTACTCGCTTATGAGCTCACCAAGTAGCTCATCAGGGACCTCACCTGGGAGCTCACCAAGTAGCTCACGTGGGAGTTTTCCTAGCAGCTCACCTAGGATATTTTCAAATAGCTCACTTGGGTGTTGTTCTGGGAGCTCACCGATCAGCTTGAGTTCAGCTCACCAGGGAGCTTGTCAAGTAAATCACCAGCAAACTCGACTAGGAGCTCACCTGACAGCTCACCTTACCAACTCACCTTGAGTTTTCCTTACCAACTCACCTTAAGCTTGCCTTGCCAACTCACCTTGAGTTCATCTAGTAGCTTGCATGTAATCTCACCTCAGAGATTGCCAACAAGCTCACCTTTGAGCTCACCTAGGAGCTCACTGAGTAGCTCACTTAGGAGCTTAGCTGGGAGCTTAGAAAGCAACTCACCTAAGAGCTCACCTGACAGCTCACCTTGTAAGCTCACCTTGAGCTCACCCAGGAACTCGCGGAGTAGCTCGACTTTAGCTCACCCAAGAGCTCATCAAGTATCTCACCCGAAAACTCACATGAGAGCTCACCTATCAGCTCGCCTTAAGATCACTTAGGAGCTCACCTTGCCAACCCACCTTGAGCTTATCTGGTAGCTCACATCAGAGTTCATCAAGTAGCTCACCAAGTAGCTCACCTGGGAGCTCTCCTAACAGCTCACCTGGGAGCTCACCTAATAGCTTGCTTGGGAGCTCCCAGAGAAGCTCACTGAGTAGGTTTACTTGAGCTCACTTATGAGCTTGCCAAGTAGCTCACTGGGGACCTCGCCTAGGATTTTACCAAGTAGATCACTTAGGAGCTCACCTGGTAGATCGTTGGGGTGCTCGCCAAACAATTTTCCAAGTAGCTCACCTAGGAGCTCTTCTTGGAGCTTGCTGATCAGCTCGAGTTGAGCTCATGTGGGAGCTCATCGAGTAACTCTCCTAGGAACTCACATAGGAGCTCACCTGATAGCTCACCTTACCAACTCACCTTACCAACTCACCTTGAGCTCACCTTGCCGACTCACATTGAACTTACCTTACCAACTCACCTTGAGCTCATCTGGTAACTCACATGTAAGCTCACCTCAAAGATTACCGACAAGATCACCTTTGAGATCACTTAGGATCTCATCAAGTAGCTCACCTAGGAGCTTAGCTAGGAGCACAACAAGCCACTCGACTTGAGATTTTCTAGAAACTCCCCTTGGAGATCACCTAACATCTCACCTTGCCAGCTCACCTTGAGCTCACCCAAGAGCTCACTAAGTAGCTCACCTAGAAACTCACACGGGAGCTCACCTTGCTAGTTCTCCTTGAGCTCAGTAAGGAGCTCACCTTGCCAAATCACCTTGAGCTTGTCTGGTATCTCACCTTGGAGTTTGTCGAGTAGCTCGCCAAGTAGCTCACCTGAGAGCTCACCGAGCAGCTCTCCAAGTAGGTTGACTTGAGCTCACTTGTGAGTTCACAAAGTAGCTTGACAGGGACCTCACCTAGGAGCTCACCAAGTAATTCACTTAGAACCTCACCTAGAAACTTTACTGGAAGCTCACCAAACAAATCGCCAAGTAGCTCACCTGAGAGCTCTTCTGGGAGTTCACTAATCAAATCGAGTTGATCTCGCTTGGGAGCTCGTCGAGTAACTAAACTGGGAACACACCTGGGAGCTCACCTTGCCAACTTACCTTGAGCTCACCTATCCACCTCGACTTGATCTCACCTTTCCAGTTCAACTTAAGCTCATCTGGTAGCTAGCATTCAAGCACACCTCAGAGATTGCTGACAAGCTCACCTTTGAGCTCATAGAGTATCTCACCTAGGAGCTTGTTTTGAGCTTGCCGAGGAGCTCACCAAACAACTCGACATGAGTTCACTTGTGAGTTTGTTAAGTAGCTTTTCTGAAAATTCACATGGGAGCTCACCTGGTAACACACCTTACCAACTCACATGGGAGCTCACCTTGCCAGCTCGCATTGAGCTTGCTTAGGAGCTCACATTTCCAAATCACCTTGAGCTCATCTGGTAGCTCACCTCAGAGTTCATTGATAAAATCTCCAAGTAGCTCACCTAGGAGCTCAACTAACAACTCACCTGGGAGCTCACCTAACACCTCGCATGGGATCTCACCGAGTAGCTTGCTGAGTAGGTTGACTTGAGCTTGCTTGTGAGCTCACCGATCAGCTCGTCAGTGACCTCACCTAGAATTTTTCCAAGTATCTCACTTGGGAGCTCACCTAGCAGCTTTCCTGGGAGCTCACCAAATAGCTCACTAATTAGCTCACCTTGAGCTCTTCTAGGAGCTCCCCGATTAGCTCGAGTTGAGCTCACCCAGGAGTTCATTGAGTAACTCACCTGGGAGCTCGCTTGACAGCTCACCTTGCCAACTCAATTTGAGCTTGCCTTCCTAACTCACATTGAGCTTGCCTTGCCAACTCACCTTGAGCTCACCCTAGATCTCACCAAGCATCTCACCTAGCAGCTCAGCCGAGAGCTCAGCAAGCAGCTCACCTAGGAGCTCATCAAGCAACTTGACTTGAGCTTGCTTGAAAACTCACCTGGGAGCTCACCTGATAGCTCACCTTGCCAGCTCACTTTGAGCTCACCGAATAGCACGACTTGAGCTCACCCAGGAGCTTGTCAATTAACTCACCCAAAAACTTGTATGGGAGCTCACCTGAAAGCTCACCCAGAAACTTGCATGGGAGCTCACCTATCAGCTTACCTTAATAGCTCACCTTGAGCTTGCTGAGGAGCTCACATTCCCCACTCACCTTGAGCTTATCTAGTAGCTTGCCTCAAAGTTTGTCGAGTAGCTCATCCAGTAGGTTGACTTGAGATTTCTTGTGAGCTAACTAGTGAGCTTGATGAGAAACTCATTAGGGACCTCGCATGGGAGCTCACCAAGTAGCTCACTTGGGAGCTCACCTAGCAGCTCACCTGGGAGCTCACCGAATAGCTCACAAATTAGCTCACTTGGTAGCTTGCCTAGCAGCTTGCCTAGGAGCTCATGGAACAGGTCGAAAAGTAGCTCACCTGGGAGCTCTTCTAGGAGCTCACCGATTACCTCGAGTTGAGCTCACCTGGGAGCTCATTGAGTAACTCACCTGGTAACTCACCTGGGAGCTAGCCTGACATCTCACCTTGCCAACTCACATTAATATTACCTTGCTAACTCACCTTGAGCTCATCTGGTACCTCACACGTAAGGTCGCTGAGTAACTTGACTTCAGCTTGCCCATGATTTTATCAAGTAGCTTCCCCAAAAACTCATATAGGAGCTCACGTGATAGCACACCTTACCAAATTGAATGGGAGATCACCTTACTAGCTCATATTGAGCTTGTTGAGGAGATCACATTGCCAACTCACCTTGAGCTTGTCTGGTAGCTCACCTTGGAGTTCATCGAGAAAATCTCTAAGTAGCTCACCTAGGAGCTCACCTAGGTTTACTTGAGCTCGCTTATGAGGTCACTGATCAGCTCATCGGGGACCTCACCTGGGAGCTCACTAAGGATCTCCCCTAGTAGCTCACCTAGGAGCTCACTGAATAGCTTACCAAGTAGCTCACCTAGGAGCTCTTCTGGGAGCTCACCGATTAGCTCGAGTTGAGCTCACCCTAGAGCTCGTTGAGTAGCTTACTTGGGAGCTTAATTAACAGCTCACCTTGCTAACTCACTTTGAGCTCACATTCCCAACTCACCTTGAGCTTTCCTTTCCAACTCACCTTCATCTCGCCTTTGTGCTTTCCTAGGAGCTCACCAAGCATCTCACCTAGGAGCTCAGCTGGGAGCTCGGCAAGCATCTCACCTAGGAGCTCATCGAGCAGCTTGACTTCAGCTTTCCTAGAAACTCACCTGGGAGCTCACCTGATAGCTCACCTTGCTAGCTCAATTTGAGCTCACCTAAGATCTTGCCGAGTAGCTTGACTTGAGCTCACCCGGGAGCTCGTCAAGTAGCTTACAGAAAAACATACATGGGAGCTCACCTGACAGCTCACACAAAAACTCACATAGGAGCTCACCTATCAGCTCTCCATAAGAACTCACATTGAACTCATTGAGGAGCTCATCTTCCTAACCCACCTTGAGCTCGTCTGGTAGCTCACCTCAGATTTTATCAAGTAGCTCATCAAGTAGCTCACCTGGGAGCTCACCAAGTAGCTCACTGAGTAGGTTGACTTGAGCTCACTAGTGAGCTTACTAAGTAACTCGCCAAGGACTTCACCTAGAGCTCACCAAGTAGCTCACTTAGGAGCTCACCTAGGAGCTCACCAAACATCTCACAAAGTATCTCACATGGAAGCTCTTCTGGGAGCTCACTGATTACCTCAAGTTGAGCTCACCCAGGAGCTCGTCGAGTAACTCACCTGGTAACTCACCTGGGAGCTAGCCTGATAGCTCACCTTGCAAACTCACCTTGAGCTCATTTGGTAGCTCGCATGTAACTCACCTTAGATATTCTCGACAAGATCACCTTTGACCTCAATTACAAGCTCATCGAGTAGCTCACCTAGGAGCTCAGCTGGGAGCTCAGTAAGGATCTCAAGTTAAGCTTGCCTAAAAACTCACCTGGGTGCTCACATGACATCTCACCTTACCAACTCACCTTGAGCTTGCCAGGTAGCTCAACTTGAGCTTGATTGGGAGCTCATCAATTAGCTCACTCAAAAACTCACATGGGAGCTCACATGACAGCTCGCCTTGCTAACTCACCTTAATCTAATCTGATAGCTCACTTCAGATTTCATCGAGTAGCTTTCCAAGTAGCTAGCCTAAAAATTTACCTGGGAACTTACCTGAAAACTCTCCTGGGAGATCAACAAGTAGCTCTCTGAGTAGGTTGACTTGAGCTTACTTGTGAGATTTCCGAGTAGCTCATTAAGTAACTCACCTGGGAACTCACCTTAGAGCTTACCTGACAACTCACCTTGTCAACTCACCTTCAGCTCACCTTGCAAACTCACCTTGAGATCACCTTGCCAACTCACCTTGAGCTAATCTGGTAGCTTACATGTAAGCTCACCTCAGAGATTTCTGAAAAGCTTTCCTAGGATCTCTTCTAGGAGCTCATCGACCAGCTTGAGTTGAGCTCACCTGGGAGCTCTTTAAATAACTCACCTAGGAGCTCACCTAATAGCTCACGTTGTCAACTCACCTTCAACTCACCTTGCCACCTCACATTGAACTCATCTAGTAGCTCGCATGTAAGCTCACCTCAGAGAATTACTGACAGGCTAACCTTTGAGCTCACCTGGAAGCTCACCTAGGAGCTCAGCTGGGAGCTCAACAAGTAGCTTGCCTAGGAGCTCATCAAGTGGGAGCTCACCTAATAGCTCACCTTGCCAATTCACCTTGAGTTCACCTTACCAACTCACCTTGCCAACTCACCTTGAGCTCATCTGGTAGCTCATATGTAAGCCCACCTAAGAGATTACCGATAAGCTCACCTTTGATCTCACTTGGGAGCTTACTGAGTAGCTCACCTAGCAGTTCAAAGCTTCACCAAGAATTTTTTCAAGTAGCTCGACCCTATAAAACTCACCTTGGAGCTCACCTGACAGCTCACCTTTTAGCTCACCTTGAGCTCACCTAGGAGCTCACCAAGTAGCTCAACTTGAGCTCACCCAGGAGCTCGTCAAGCAGCTCACCTGAAAACTTGCATGGGAGCTCACCTGACAGCTCACCTTGCCAACTCACATGGGAGCTCCCGTATCAGCTCACCTTGCCATCTCACCTTTAGCTCACTGAGGATCTCACCTTGCCAACTCACCTTGAGCTCATTTGGTAGCTCACATCCAAGTTCATCAAGCACCTCACCAACTAGCTCACCTAGGAGCTCCACTAAAAGCTCACCTGGGAGCTTGCCTAACAGCTCGTCTAGGAGCTCACTGAGTAGCTCACCAAATAAGTTTACTTGAGCTCACTTATGAGCTCACTGAGTAGCTCATTAGGGACCTCACCTAGGATGTCACCAAGTAGCTCACTTGGGAGCTCACCAAACAGCTCATCAAGTAGCTTGCCTAGGAGCTGTTCTAGGATCTCGCCGATCAGCTCGAGTGTAGCTCACCAAGGAGCTTGTTGAGTAACTCACCTAGGAACTCGACTAGGAGCTCACCTAATAGCTCACCTTACCAACTTGCCTTGAGTTCACCTTGCCAACTCACCTTAAGCTCACCTTGCCAACTCACCTTGAGCTCATCTAGTAGCTCACATGTAATCTCACCTTAGAGATTTCTGACAAGCTCACCTTTGAGCTCACCTGGGAGCTCACCAAGTAGCTCACCTAAGAGCTTAGATGGGAGCTCACAAAGTAGCTCACCTTGCCAACTCATCTTGACCTCTCCTAGGAGTTCACCGAGTAGCTCAACTTGAGCTCACCCAGGAGCTCATCAAGTAGCTCACCTGAAAACTCACATGGGAGCTCACCTTACCAACTTTAATGGGAGCTCACCTTTCAGTTCACCTTATCAGCTCTCTCAGGAGCTCACCTTGCTAACCCACCTTGATCTTATCTGGTAGCTCACCTTAAGTTTTTTGAGTAGCTCACCAAGTAGCTCACCTGGGAGCTCACCTAATAGCTCACCTGAGAGCTCACCTAACAGCTCGCTTGGGAGCTCACTGAGAAGCCCATTGAGTTGGTTGACTTGAGCTCACTGAGTAGCTCACCGAGGACCTCACCTGGGAGTTGTCCAACTAGCTCACTTGGGAGCTCACCTAACAGGTCACCTGGGAATTCACCAAATAACTCGCCAAGTAACTCACCTGGGAGCTCTTATGGGAGCTCGCCGATCAACTCAAGTTGAGCTCGCCTAGAGATCTCATCGAGTAACTAACCTACGAACTCACCTTGCCAACTTGCCTTGGAGCTTCCCTGATAGCTCACCTTTCCAACTTACCTTGAGCTCACCTTACAAACTTACCTTGAGCTCATCTTTCTGACTCACCTTGAGCTCATCTGGTAGCTCGCATGTAAGCTCACCTCAAAAATTTCTGACGAGCTCACCTGGGAGCTCATCAAGTACCTCACCTAGGAGCTCAACTTGGAGCTTGAAAAGTAGCTCACCCAAGATCTTGTCGAGTAGCTTAACTTGAGCTTCCCTGGAAACTCACCTGGGAGCTCACCCAACAACTCACCTTGCTAGCTCACCATGAGCTCACCCAAGAGCTCGCTGAGCAGCTTGACTTGAGCTCACCTGAGAGCTCGTCAAGTAGCTCAACCAAAAAATTCACATAGGAGCTCACCTGATAGCTCACCCTGATAACTCACATGGGACCTCACCTATCAACTTACCTTGTTAGCTCACCTTGCCAACTAGCCTTGAGCTCATTTGGTAGCTCACCTCAGAGTTCTATCAAGTAGCTTGCTTAATAGCTCATTGAGTAAGATGACTTGAGCCCACTTGTGTGCTCACTTGTGAGCTCACCACATAGCTCGCTAGGGACCTCACCTAGGAGCTCACCAAGTAGCTCACTTGGGAGCTCACCTAGCAGCTCACCTGGGAGCTCACTGAATAGCTCACCAAGTAGCTCACCTGGGAGGTCTTCTGGGAGCTTTCCAATCAGCTTGAGTTGAGTTCACCTAGGATCTCATCGAGTAACTCACATGGGAACTCACAATTCATCCAGGATCTCATCAAGTAGCTCACCTGAAAACTAAAATGGGAGCTCACCTTACCAGTCTACCTTAATCTTACTGAGGAGCTCACCTTTCCAACTCACCTTGAGCTTGTTTGGTAGCTTGCTTCAGAGTTTTTTGAGTAGCTCACCAAGTAGCTCACCTGGGAGCTCACCTAATAGCTCATTGAGTAGCTCACTGAGTAGGTTGACTTGAACTCACTTGTGAGTTCACTGAGCAGCTCACTTGGGACCTCAATTGGGAGCTCACCTAGCAGATCACCTTGGAGTTCACTGAATAGCTCACCAAGTAGCTCACCTAGGAGCTCTTCTGGGAGCTCAAGTTGAGCTTACCCAGTAGCTCGTTGAGTAACTCACATAGGAACTCACCTGGGAGTTCGCTTGATAGCTCTCCTTGCTAACTCACTTTGAGCTTTCCTTTCCAACTCACCTTAACCTCACCTTGCCAACTCACCTTGACCTAGGAGCTTGGCTGAGAGCTCAGTATATAGCTTACCCAGGAGGTCATCTAGCAGCTCAACTTGAGCTTTCACCTGGAAACTCACCTAGGAGCTCTCCTTACCAGCTCACCTTGAGCTCACCCAGGAGCTTACCAAGCACCTTGACTTGAGCTCACCTAGAAGCTCATCAAGTAGCTCACCCAAAAACTCACATGGGAGCTTGCTAGCTCATCAGTGAGCCAACTTCCTAGGTGAGTTACCTCTTACCATCTCACATGGGAGCTCACCTTTCCAGCTCACCTTGAGCTCGCTGAGGAGCTCACCTTGCCATCTCACCTTGAGCTCATATGGTACCTAGCCTTAGAGTTCATCAAACAGCTCACCTAACAGTTCTCCTGGGAGCTCACCTAACAACTCACCTGGGAGCTCACCGAGAAGCTTGCCGAGCAGGTTGACTTGAGCTCACTTGTGAGCTCACCAAGCAGCTTACTGGGGTCCTCACCTGGGAGTTCACCAAGTAGCTCACTTGGGATATCACCTAGTAGCTCACCTGGGAGCTAACCGAATAGCTCACCAAGTAGCTATCTTAGGAGCTCTACTGGGAGCTCGCTGATAAAATCGAGTTGAGCTCACCTGGGAGCTCATTAAGTAACTCACTTGGGATGTCACCTGGGAGCTCAGTTGACACCTCCCCTTGCCAACTCACCTTGAACTTGCCTTGCTAATTCACCTTGAGGTCACCTTGCTAACTCACTTTGAGCTCATCTAGTAGCTCACACGTAAGCTCACCTCAGAGAGTGCTGACAAGCTCACCATTGAGCTCACCTAGGAGCTCACTGAACATCTCACCTAGTGGCTTGGCTGGGAGATTGGTAAGTAACTCACTCAAGAGTTTGTTCAAGCAGCTTGACTTGAGCTTTCCTGGAAACTCACCTGGGAGCTCGCTTTATAGCTCACCTTTCCAGCTCACCTTGAGCTCACCCATGAGCTCACCGAGTAGCTTGACTTGAGCTCTCTCGGGAGCTCATCAAGGAGATCACCTATAAAATTGCATGGGATCTCTCCTAAAAAATCACCTTGCTAACTTGTTGGTGAGCTTCACCTTGAGCTCACTGAGTGAGCTTACTTGGTCACCTTACCTTGAGCTCATCTGATAGCTCGCCTCAGAGTTCAAGCTCAACTCAACCTACTCGGTAGCTACTCTAGTGAGCTCCTAGGTGAGCTCACCTAGGGAGCTCACTTGAGTAGCTCACTCGAAGTAGGTCCAACTTGAGCTCACTTGTGAGCTAGCCGAGTAGCTCACCTCAGTGAGCTCAAGGTAAGCTGACAAGGAGCTCACCTAGGTGAGCTCATCCTTAAGTTTACCGAAGGTGAGCTCACCAAGCTCACTGAAGCTCACCTAGGAGATCTTCTTAGGAGCTCAGTCAAATCAACTCGAGTTGAGCTCACCTGGGAGCTCGTCAAGTAACTCACCTAGGTGAGCTCACCTGGGAGCTCACCTGAAATCTCAAAGCTCACCTTGTCAACTCACCTTGACCTCACCTTAGATGCGAGCTCACCTTGAGCTCAAGCTTGCTAGTTCAACTTGAGCTCATCTGGTAGCTTACATGTAAGCTCACCTAAGAGATTAACTTGATAACGTGACTTACCTTTGAGCTCCCTAGGGAGCTCACCTAGGAGCTTGACAAGATCTTGAAAAGTAGCTCAACTCAAGCTCGTCGAGAAAGCTCAACTAGAGATTTCCCAGGAAAACTCACCTAGAGAACTTGCTTGGTGAGCTCACCTTCCTCAAGTAGCTTGTCTTGAGCTCACCCAAGAGCTCACCAAGTAGCTTGACTTGAGCTCCCCTTAGCAACTCACTGAGTGAGCTCACCAAGTTAGCTCACCTTCTAACTCACTTGGTGAGCTCACCTGAGTGAGCTCACCTGAACTAATTCACCTTGAGCTCGGAAGGTGAGCTCAAGGCAAGTGTTCAATGAACTGAGCAAGATACCAGATGAGCTCTCCTAGGAGCTTACCTAAGGTGAGCTCACCAATGATCTCACCTAGGCGAGCTTGCTTGGGAGATCTCTAAGGTGAGCTGGCAAGGAGATCTCACATGTGAGCTTTCAGGAGAGCTACATCGAGTAGGTTGGGTGACCTCAGCTCAAGCTTGCTAAGTGAGCTCACTTGGGAGCGCCAAGTGAGCTGGCACTGTGGGAGCTCATCAGGTGAGCTTCAAGTGAGCTCGACTGGAATAAGCTCACCAAGTAGCTCACCGATCAGCTTCTAATTGAGCTCTCCTAGAAGCTCGTCAACTAAGCACCTAGGTAACTCACCTGGGAGCTCACCTAGGTGAGCTCACCTTTCTAACTCACCTTAAGATCACCTTGCCAATCTTACCTTTGAGCTCAAATAGGAGCTCAAGGTGAGATTGCTCACCTAGGAGCTTAAGGCTGAGCTTGGCAAGATCTCCTGGGAGCTTGTCAAGTTAGCTCACCTGGGAGCTTTCAACCAGGTCAGCTTGAGCTCTCCCAAAAAACTAACTGTAGACACCAAATTTGTGTCTTACGACCCCCTATGCCCCGCATCTCATTTCACAACCTAACCTCATCACCTAAACCTTACACAATTATTTATTAATTACCTTATAATTAATAAATCCACATCGCTCCATACCTACCACCTCATTTCGCCACCTCATCATGACCTAGTATTAACCCTAAACTAACCTAATTAAGACCTATAACTTGGTCTACATCCACACCTATGATTAATTACTCCTCACCCGCACCTAAAACCAACCTCATAATGACTTGACCAAGCCCACAACTAATCCCTCAGGAGAAAAGGAGGGAAAGCTGGCTATTTTACCAAAAATAGCCCACTTTGACCTAACCGATACCGGTTCCTACTCGACCACCGTCGGTTGTCGTAACCGCCATCGGTTCCCTGTAAATGACCACTTCCAACCAAAAACAAAGGATCAGATTTTCATTTGATCGAAAAGGAGGAGAAATCATTGAAAGGATCCGGATTTGCTGAGCTGAGCAGAGACAAGTGAAGAAACAAGAAGAGTTTGCAGAGAAGGAAATCAAGCCCAAGACTGCAACCGAATAACCGGAGCCCAGTGACACTCATCCAAGCATCAGAAGAGGAGATAGCTCATCTTGGATTGTCAGATCATCCTACTTGAGCCCTGTCTTTGTCATCACAGTCCTGGAACCTGCATCTTCATCAGGAACGAGTAAGTAGTGTCTTATATGTTTCTAAGCACAATTTCTTGAGCCTGTGGATTGATAGTAATCATAAGTTTATTCCTAGATCTACTACCAGCAACATACTACACTTAACCTCCATCCATACATCCTGGTATTGCCCAGAAGACCATTTTATCCCACTCTGAGTCTTCCCTATTCCCCCATTATTTCCCTCAGCCATCCACCAATCTTAATAACCCCACAATCACCCTGCAACCAACCTCTACCTAGAAGCACCTAGATTAATGACCCTACCAGTGTCGGTTATCCCCTACCGGCAGCAGTTCTCTAACCGCGGTCGGTTATCCAGTGACCGCCGTCGGTCACTGTGACTTATACCCCAAAACCTTTTTCTTGCCTATTTGTCACCTAACAACCACAGATCCAGTCTGGTTTATCCCTATAACTCAACCTGAATGTATCAACGACCAGTAACCAAACAAACAACGTGATGTTTTATTATTGATAGTTTAGCTTCTATTGCTTTGTAACGAGGTACCTAAATCATGATTTTGCAATAGCTTTCTTTGTTATCATTTGTGTTAATTCGTATTAAAAGGGGAACTGACCACCTTCGAAAGGAAGTTTTATATTTCCTGGGCCTAAGGCAGCTCCCTCATTTATTGTCTAATTAAAATCTGGTGGTCTTATATTCTTACTTGTAGGTAGTCCTTCCAAGACAAAAAGGAGTTCTTCGCAATCGATCTGATCGTTCTCTACGGTACGCGCACACCATCTCAACATTCAACAGGTATTCCTCCTAGCCCTAACCCTTATCTGTTTCTCAAAGGAATGAAAGGATAGAAGCTAGTCTATTCTGCAGAGCTGAAACATTCCATGTGCGAAACATTTTGGCACGCCCGGTGGGACCCATTTCAGGTTTCTGTTTCTCTTGCTTGCTTTCATTTAGGGAGCATACTTGTTGTTGCTAAATTTTTGTTATATTTAGTAAAGGAATTTGTCTTGCTTTCCTAGTTTTGCATTAGTGAAAGTCATCTTATTTGCTTCATCGAATATCATTTTTGATTTGGGTTTAAAACACGTGCATTACATTCTTGCTTGTTGTTTTCAATTCTAGTGAACATAGACTAAGTAACAGGTTGTACACGTGGGGGTGATTTCCACGGTATTGACAGGAAATTAATCTTACTTTCACTACACAGCACATACCGAATCACTTCATAATTAACACAACAGCTTAAAACATCCCCCCTTTTTAGCGGTATTCCTCCGCCCAATTGAGGTAACCTTATAAGCCAAAACAAACCTGACATTTCCCCTAAGTATTTTGTTTAGGATTGATATCATTCCGTGTCTAAAGGCATAAGCCCACAATAATTAAAATTAACCCTAGGGTTAGTCTCTGGATTTGTTTGTGCATCTTGCTTGTTTTCAGTTCTGTTTTCTCTGTTATACACTGTTTTCTGTGATCACCTTAGAACAGTTTGGTAGGCATGTACTAAGCATTGTTAACAATCAAGTCAGTAACTTCTTATATTTTCTTACACCAGTCTTATTATACTGACATCGGTTAACTTACCAACGTCAACTACAGTCTGACCGACATCGGTTATCAGACTGATATCGGTTACTATCTTTTACATTTCCTGACAAACCTAGCAACCTACCAATTTCAACATTCTGTTGTCTGTTTCTGTTCCTGATAGATTGAAACCCTACTATGTACTCCTATCCATGGTTGTTATCACTCGAAAGCAAGCCTACCGCCATGGTTTCACATGCTTGCTCTATGCCTTTTCCTGAATCACCCCCTTCACATTCTGTGGGGAATCCTATGGACACCAGCGAGGTTCCTAAAATTCCTGTAGGAGATAAAGAATTTGCCAAATTTCTGGATGTTAATCCTAGCGCTATACAATACTATTTGTCTCATGCCCCTGATCGTACACCCAATGGTCAACTCCTTGTTGGCATGCCTATTAGTATAGCTGCTCATTTAGCCCCTTCTCCACCTGATAACTCCACTTTGCCTTCCACATCCTTAGCCCCGTCGCCCACCTCAGCAGCTTCAAAGGTTCATACAGCACAAATTGGCTTTCCTTTGGTTAATCTTGGGCCCAACATGTCATTACCGCTGACTGCTCCTACCTCATCTCTCTTGCAGACTATTCTGTTCATGAATTGCTCTCTGCCACCTATCCAGACGAGCTTTCCTTCTCAAGCTCCACCCACCTTTTCATTTCCACACACATATCCGGTAACCTCAACAGCTTATATAGGACATCCCTATTCGGTTGCCTTAACATATTTGTCCTCCATACCTTATCAACATTTAACCCCACCATTGTCTAGCGGAGGCCCTTGGCCCAATTTGCCTCCATTTAACACAACCACACCATCATCTCATCCAACCATACTGATTTCATCAAACAAATGATGGACAAAATGCAAAATCTGGAGGCTTCTGTTTTAGGAAGTCATAGCGCCTTGACATACAAGAAAGTTTGTCAGGAGCCTATTCACCCTTCAGTCCCCCTTCATTCATATCCTCCTCAATGGGAATTACCAAAATTTACTCGTTTTAATAGTAAGGAGGATCCTCAACAACACTTGCGATCATTTAGACATGCCTGCTATCTGATTGCTCATGACGATGCCTTACTACTTCGCACCTTTCCCATGTCCTTATCAGGACCCACCTTGGAGTGGTACAGTTCTTTAACCCAGCACTCAATCTTCTCTTTTAACCAGCTAGCCCAATCTTTCTTGGATCATTTCTCCATTAACATTGCCAAGAAAGTATCTATCACCGACCTTTATGCCATCCGACAATTTGAAGACGAATCTATCGCAGATTTTGTTGGATGATGGCGGGGCCTTATCAACCAACTTACGTATGCCTTGCCTCAGGCCGAACTTATCGAACTCTTTACGTGGGCCTGCGCTAAGCACATCTCTCCTACCCTCCAAATTCAAACTTTCCACACATTTGACGAGGCCTTTACTATGGCTCGAAAACTAGAGATTCAAGCCTTAGAGGAAGAGAAATTACGGTTGCGCAACAAAAACCCCAATTTCTGAACCCAAGATTCCACCAACAAACCTAACACCACCAATCCTCACCCATCGACTGCTTCGAAATCAAAAGGGGCCATGCACGTGGTGATGGTCAAATCCCAACCACCGTCTAATACCCCACCAAAAACCACCTATAAGTATAAAGCAGAGCCCATCAACTACACTCCCTTGGGAGAAACATATGGTGTGATATTGGAAAAATTGCTTAAAGTAGGAGCCATTACCTTACCTCCTATTAAACCTCACTCCGGGTTTGATTCCACTCGTGCCATACCTTCTTGGTACAAAGAAAATGACTTCTGTAACTTCCACCGTGTGAAGGGACACAGTCATGAAAACTGCAAGATGTTGAAAAACATAGTGCAGGAAATGGTTGATGTGGGGGATATAGCCCTCGATAATCCTAACGCCCCTGCTAACCAAAATTTGAAAATATTCAACAAACCATTCCTGAACCACTCTTCTAATAGTAATCTAAACCAAGATATCTTAGCCAAGGAGAGCGTTCATGAGATCCATGCAGTCTTCGACTCCCAACCAAAGACCTCTATCGAACAAATTCTGAATCAAGCCTCTTCACTAACGCAGGAAATCCGAACCCCCTTCCTCGCCATCAAGACAAATTGAAATCCTTGCCATTCCTTTACCCATCAAGGAATTAACCACCCAGAGTTCCCTTCTCACAAATGAGCCTTCTTACACCACATCCTTGCAAGACTGTGAGCAGGATGTTATCTAATTTATCTATTTCCCAAACGTCTCCTTCTACCATTCTTGCTGTACAAGAGGAAGGCTCGCCACTTCTTTTGTCATCCTTAGACAAGAAACCTCTTGAACCGACATCACCACATTCTTTAAACATGACAGATCCTCTCAAACATGCCCTCCTACCTATTAGTCCTTCATCACCTAAATCTTTTCAGCAACCGGTTGACCTCTTAACGCCCATTGATACAGTGCCTCATCTACCCCCTGTATCACACCCACAGTGGACCAGAATCACAACCCACCTTTCTTCCATACAAAAGTTCCTATTCACACGTGAGGACTGTCATTCCCCAGAAGATAGACAGGTCCTATGGGAACGTTTGAGTACGCCATATTCTACTCAAATGCAGATGACCGATCCAGATGCCTCTACCATATACCCGAAGTGTTTACAGAAGCTTAAAATGCCTATGTCCTCATCTTCACCCCCCTCATCTCTACCAAATACCTCATCCACTTCTATTAACCTAACCAAATCTTCCCCTACACTTGGGACCTCACCAATACCTAGTCTAACACACCCACCTAAGCGGCTTGATTTATCTAAAAATAAAGCCATCCATCCCATTAGGAGACAGACCCAATCTCCTCAATCTATGCCGCTATCACAACTAAAACCCTCGTCGTCACACCTACCTTCCATATTGGGACCCCATCCCTCTACCTTGCATCAATATATCATACCTCCTATGTTTTCTTTAAAGCGACCTACGCCTTCTGCACCCATACAGAAATCCAAGGGTATAGCAACACCGTCACCCCATGGATCCTACCCACCTATCAACCATAAAAAAATTCCATCATCAAAAGATTTGTTTTCTGTCACTCCTATTTCTCTGTGGTTGTTTTCTGATACCACATCATCTGTGGCCTCATCATCCAACCTAGCTTCTGTGTTAAAGAAACCACAGTTTAGTTAAAACCCACTATCAAAACTCCTTGGCTAAACCACCACCCATACAAACCAACCATACCACGTCATCACCAGAATCTAACCCAGTTAATAGCCTCATCTTCCTCTAAATTTGACCCACTCAAAGGGTCTTACGCCAAAATCCTTCTTATGTTGGTGGAGAATGCAACCATTTCCCTACCCCCACTTAGACCTTATGATCCATCTAAACCTCGACCTATAGGTTACGATGAGTCTAAAATCTATGCTTACCACCGCACACCAGGACATGACGTAGAGGGATGCAAAGCGTTGAAAGCTATACTTCGTCATTCACCTCTCTCAGATAGAAAAGTTAAGAAAGATAACTTACGAAGAGAGAGACCTTTAGCTTCAATTCCCTCTCCTATACCACCTGTCCCCGCCTCACCAAGATCTATCATTATTACAGCCCCACCTCTCGAATACCATGACCTATCCCTACCATCTTCCTCCTCTCGTATTCACGAGATCAATATGATTAGTGTTGCTACTCGAGGGCAAAAAAACAATGGGAAACTGAAAGAAAACAAACCTGTGTCATCTCTTTCTCTGTCCACCATCCCAATTGCACCACCACCTAAAGTGGTTATTCATGGACCTACCTACCCCATCTCTAATGGAATTGCCCACCGAACCATGATCAAATAGCTTCACCAATCGCCTATAAAAATGACACTGTATGATCTCACTCAGACTTCTAAATCTCATCAACAAGCTCTTGTTGAAATCCTTCAAGGGATATAGGTCTTACCTAATGAAACCTTTCCTGTTACCTCTATTCTAACACCCATTCACGTTGCTTCACTCACCAAACAATCTATCTCCCCAACCACTTCTGTCTCAGTACAGCAAGCCACTGCTGTCAGTTTCTCTGAAGACGAAATTATCGACTTTGGTGCCGAAGATCCTAACCTTGCTCTTTTCATTTCAGCTTACGTTCGGGACATTCGGGTACGTCGTGTTATGATTGATGGGGGTGCTATCCTAAACATCATCTCTTCAAAATCCTTCCAACAAATGAATATCCCTTCTAGTTGCATGTGTGCCAACCCCATCATGTTACGGTCATTCAATGATGCTATTACTTCTACCTTAGGCACCGTGATTCTTAACATTCGTGTAGGACCACGTACTTTACCTGAAATCTTCTATGTCCTTGAGGGAGAGTTCCAATACAATATGTTGTTAGGCTGCCCTTGGATCCGGGCTATGGGATGTGTTCCCTCCACCTTACATAGATGCATAAAATTTGAGTACAAGGGGAAGTCCTACACCATAAAAGTTGATCCTCCCCCCTTCAAAACTTGCAATATGTTGTATCTCCCTAATGATGTGCTTGTACCGGTCAAGACACCCATTTATCCAACCCAGCCATCCACTTCCAACACACCTACACCTTCAACCAATGAAACCGCCGTTACAACTATCACTTCCTTTCCCGCAGATAACATCCCAACCTCTAACCCCTTAGTAGATGTTTTTCAACACCTTACACTGGGGGAATACCGCCTATATAACGTTAGCTCTTTCCATACCCCGCGAGAGTATAGACAGTTACATGCACATCCCACCTATGACCGTCGTGTGGGGGAGGTAATCTCTTACGGACCACCCCATTGCCGCACCAACCTAGCGTATGGGGGTGTTGATGCATCCTCCGTTACCCCTGAACCTCCTCTTGGTGCGGTTCCCTTCCAATCCGATTTTCAATACTTGAAAAATCGTCGTTTCGCCCTCACCTTCTTGACTCGATGTGCTTGGAAAGGCTTTGGTTTTGGTCTTTATGAACAAGGCTGACATACACTCATTCCCGTGACTACACACAAACACAATGATCGTAGTGGTCTAAGTTTTCCTGAAACACTTACACTGGAGAAACCTCGTGTTAATTGTATCCTGGAGGATGACGACTTCACCCCTACCAAACCATCATCATCACCCATTTTTCCATCATCACCCACAGAGTCGATAGACCCTGAATCTATCCCTCCTAACTTTTTTTTTTCATAAATGCTATCTTCATAGGTCCTCTCACTTATCAACGTGATAATGAGGACCCATCTTCTCTTCCCCTTCTATATCCAGACATGATCGAAGAGTATTCGCCTTCGATTAATGTTGTTGAGTGCCAGGATGACGACTCCATCCTCACTTACCTTGGGGCGGACGACTCCTATATTCAACGTGCCTTACCATCTGAAACTCAAACCATGTTGAATGAGTCGACTATAGAAATAAACGTCCACACAGAGGAGGATCCTCACGTTGTGAAGATCGGACAATCCCTTAACACATCAGAACAAGCCACCTTTACTACCTTTCTCCGTACCCGTAACCAAGCTTTTGCTTGGTCCTACGCTGACATGCCAGGAATTGATCCTACCATTACTGTCCATAACATCACCCCAAACCTCGATTCCAAACCAGTCAAACAAAAACTGAGAAAAATGCATCCACGCATTGCCCTCTTGGTCAAATAAGAGCTTCAACGAATTCTTTCGGTTTCCTTCATCTTTCCTATTGACTATCCTCAATGGATTTCTAACATCGTACCTATCACTAAAGTGATGAGGGGACTTCAGATATGCACGGATTTTCGAGACCTTAACCTCACTTGCCCCAAGGATGACTTCCCCCTCCCAAGTATTGATCAACTTGTTGATCTCACTGTGGGCCATGAAATTCTTTCTCTCATGGATGGATTTTCGGGATACAATCAAATTTTGGTAGCCCCGGCCGATCAACATAAAACTACCTTCATAACTCCTTGTGGAACCTTCTGTTATCATGTCATACCATTTGGCCTGAAGAATGCTCGTACGACCTATCAGCGGGCTATGACTTACATTTTTCATGACATTATGCACACTATCCTTGAGGATTATGTCGATGATCTTCTTGGAAAATCTAAACATCGCAGTGAACATCTCGATGTTTTAACCATTATTTTCAATCGCCTGTTACAATATTCAGTCTTGCTTCAACCAAAGAAATGTGTCTTTGGTGTTCTTTCAAGAAAAATTCTTGGCTTTATCATCTCTTTGCGTGGCATTGAGGTCGATCCATCTAAAGTCAAAGCTATCCTAGAAATGCCCCCACCCAAAAACCTCAAACAATTGTGTAGTTTGCAGGGTACACTTCAATCCATCCGGCGTTTCATCTCCCAACGCTCAGATTGATGTCAACCTTTTCATCACCTTCTTAAAAAGGACATTGCCTTTCAATGGAGTGAAGAGTGTCACCAAGCCTTTGAAGCTCTCAAAGCCTATCTCTTGCAGCCACCCATGCTTATTCCACCTCAGGATGATCGCCCTTTCTACCTTTACCTTTCTGCCACTGACCATGCTATAAGAGCCATGCTCACACATCAGGACTCGGCACGTCGAGAAAAATCCATTTATTATATAATTCGTACTCTCGTGGATTACGAGACTAGGTATACACATGTAGAAAAATTGTGCCTAGCCCTATCATTCATAGCGACCAAACTCCGACATTACCTCCTAAATCACAAAACTTTTTTCATCACCAACACGGACCCCATTCATTATATGTATGCCAAACCACATCTAAACCAACGCATCACCCGATGGCTTATGCTCCGCGCTGACCTCGACCTTGAGTTTGTACAACAGAAGTCAATCAAAGGACAAACTATTGCGGACCAACTTGCGGAGGCCCCTTTACCTCGGGAACAATTCACCAATTTTAATTTCCCCGACGAACTCATCGCCACTCTTTCACTCAGGGAAGAGTCGTATCCAATGACCCTCTTCTTCGATGGATCCAAATGCCAGCGTGGCGGAGGAGCCGGAGTTGTTCTCATTCCTCTTGACACTGAACCTATGCCTCTTTCATTCCTGCTTGATTTCCCCTGCACTAATAATACAGCGGAATATGAGGCCCTTGTTTTGGGTCTCCAAGTTGCATTACACTTAGGGGTCAAATCTATTAATATTTTTGGTGACTCTCAATTGGTAGTCAACCAAGTTATGGGCATCTACCAATGTAAAAATGAGGAACTTCAAAAGTACAAACATTACGTGGATTCACTTTTGACCTCATTTACTCATTATTCTATCCAGACCATTCCCCGCTCCACTAACAAATTTGTGGATACTATGGCTTGCTTAGCCTCATAAATTCCTGCCTCACCAACTGACTCTAACATATTCATCTTGGTCCAACAACTCTTTGCCTCATCTTACTCAGCCCCGGTTGTTTGTATGATAAATAATGTGTCTGCTAATTCGTAGGATACCTGGTACCACCAATTTCATGACTACCTTACAACCTCTGTTCTTCCACCTGACCTTACTAGTAATGGAAAATGCACTTTTCTTAAACATGTTTCTCATTATGTCGTCATGGGGGGACTCCTTTATAAACATGGCTTTGTTGGTATCCTCCTTCGATGTCTAACCAGCGCAGAGGTCACCTATACCATCCAACAGGTCCATGATGGTATTTGTGGCAGACATTTTAGTGGCCTTGCCATGGCTAAACAAATCCTTCGCCTAGGTTATTATTGGCGTACTCTTAATAATGACTGCTACGAATATGTTAAGAGTTGTGTTATGTGTCAACAACATGCCAACCTTCAACATACTCCTAGCCATCCGCTATAGGTCGCACGACATCTTTGGCCTTTCTCACAATGGGGTTTAGACCTTATTGGTGAGATCCACCCACCCTCTTCGCAATGTCACTGTTGGATAATCACGGCAACCGAATATTACACAAAATGGGTGGAAGCCATTCCACTCATTTCAATCAAAAAAGAAAAAAATGTCGAATTCGTTAACCATCACATTATCTATCGTTTTGGTATTCCTCATCACCTAATAACAAATAATGGTAAATCTTTTTAAAATAAGTTATTACAAGACCTTTGTGACAACTTTGGTATCAAACTTAGTTTCTCATCACCTTACTATCCACAGGCCAATGGTCAGGCTGAATCTTCTAATAAAACCCTAACCAAAATCCTCATCAAAGTTGTCAATGAGTCCGGTGGAAATTTTTCCTGACAGCTCACCTTGCCAGCTCACCTTAAGCTCACCTAGGAGCTCGCCAAGTAGCTCAACTTGAGCTCACCTAGGAGCTCATCAAGTAGGTCACCCAAGAGCTTGTCAAGTATCTCACATGAAAACTCACATGGGAGCTCACCTGACAGCTCACCTTACCAACTCATATGGGAGCTCACCTATCAGCTCACCTTGCCAAATCACCTTGACCTCACTGAGGAGCTCACCTTGCTAACTCACCTTGATCTTGTCTGGTAGCTCACCTTAGATTTCATCAAGTAACTCACCAAGTAGCTCACCAAGTAGGTTGACTTGAGCTCACCTGGGAGCTCATCAAGTAGCTCACCTGAACACGTGCATCAGAGCTCACCTAACAGCTTGCCTTTCCAACTCGCATGGGAGATCCCCTATCAGCTACCCTATCAGAGTTCATCGAGTAGCTTCCCAAGTAGCTCACTTAGAAACTTTACTAATAGCTCACCTTGGAGCTCACCTAGGAGGTCATCGAGCAGTTCACTAAGTAGCTCACTGAGAAGGTCACCGAGAATGTTAACCCAAGCTCACTTGTGAGCTCACCAAGTACCTCGCCGGGGACCTCACCTGGGAGCTCACCAAGTAGGTCACTCAGGAGCTCACCTAGAAGTTCACCTGGGAGCTCACCGAATATCTCACCAAGTAGCTAACCTAGGAGCTCTTCTGGGAGCTCACCGATCAGCTCAAGTTGAGCTTACCCAGGAGCTCGACAAGTAACTCACTTAGGAACTCACTCGTGAGCTTACTTGATAGCTCACCTTGCTAACTTTCCTTGAGCTTATCTGGCATCTCACATGTAATCTCACCTTAGATATTGTCGACATGCTCACCTTTGAGCTCACCTAGGACCTCACTAAGCAGTTTACCTAGGAGCTTGGCTGGGAGCTCGACAACAGGTCACCTAAGAGTTCATCAAGCAACTTAACTTGAGCTTTCCTGGAAACTCACTAGGGAGCTCACCTGATAGCTCACATTGCTAGCTCACCTTAAGCTCACCTAGGAGCTCACCGAGTAGCTTGACTTGACCTCACCTAGGAGCTCATCAAGTAACTCACCTGGGAACTCACCTAAGATCTCGTCTAACAGTTCACCTTGCCTACTCCACTTGAGATCACCTTACCAACTCACCTTGAGCTCATCTAGTATCTCACATGTATGCTCACCTTAGAGATTGTTGACAAGCTCACCTTTGAGCTTGCCTGGGAGCTAACTAAGTAGCTCACCTAAGAGCTTGACTGGGAGCTCAGCAACCGGCTCACCTAGGAGCTCCTCAAACAACTCAACTTGAGCTTGGCTGAAAACTCACCTTGGAGCTCACCTGATAGCTCACCTTGAGCTCACACAGGAGCTCACCAAGCAGCTCGACTTGAGCTCACATGGGATCTCATCAAGTAGCTCACCTAAAAACTCACATGGGAGCTGACCTAACAGCTCACCCAGAAACTTGTGTGGGAGCTCCCCTATCAGCTTTCCTTGCTAGCTCACCTTGAGCTCGCTTAGGAGATCACCTTGCTAACTCACCTTGAGCTTGTCTAGTAGCTCACCTCAAAGTTTGTCAAGCAGCTCCCTATATAGCTCACCTGGGAGCTCACTAAGTAGCTCATCGAGTAGGTTGACTTGATCTTGCTTATGATCTCATTTGTGAGCTCACTAAGTAGCTTACTTGGAACCTCGCATGGGAGCTCGCCAAGTAGCTCACTTGGGAGCTTGCCTAGAAGCTCGTCAAACAACTTGTCAAGTAGCTTGCCTAAGAGCTCTTCTTGGAGGTCACTAATCATCTCAAGTTGATCTCACCTAGAAGCTCGTTGAGTAACTCACCCAGGAACTCACAACTCATCTAGGATCTCATCAAGCAGCTCACCTAAAAACTCACATGGGAGCTCACCTTGCCAGCTCACCTTGAGCTCACTGAGGATCACACCTTGCTAAATCACCTTGAGCTCATTTGGTAGCTCACCTCGTAGTTCATCGAGTAGCTCACCAAGTAGCTCTCCTGGGAGCTCACCTAAAAGCTCACCTGGGAGCTCACCTAATAGCTCACTTGTGAGCTCGCCAGGGACCTCGCTTGGGAGATCACCAAGTAGATCATTTGGGAGATCACCTAGTAAATCACCTAGGAGCTTTTTGAACAACTCACTAAGTAGCTCACCTGAGAGCTCTTCTGGGAGCTCACTGATCAGCTTGAGTTGAGCTCACCTGAGAGCTTGTCGAGTAACTCACCTAGGAAATCACCTGGGAGCTCACCTGATAGCTTTCCTTACCAACTCATGTTGAGCTCAACTGGTAACTCACATATAAGCTCACCTTAGAAATTACCAAGAAGCTCACCTTTGAGCTCACCTAAGAGCTCACCTAGGAGCTCAGCTAAGAGCTCAACAAGTAGCTTTCCCAGGTGCTCGTTGATCAGCTTGACTTGAGCTTGAATGGAAACTCACCTTGGAAATCACCTAGCCAGCTCACCTTGAGCTCACCCAGGAGCTCGCTGAGTAGCTTGACTTGAGCTTGTCAAGTAGCTCACCCAAAAACTCACATGGGAGCTCACCTAATAGCTCACCTTACTAACTTGAATGGGATCTCACCTTGCTAGCTTGCCTTGAGCACACTAAGGAACCCACCTTGCTAAATCACATTGAGCTCATCTGGTAGCTCACCTCTAAGTTCATCAAGTAGCTCACTTGGAAGCTCACGTAATAACTCACCTGGGAGCTCAATGAGCAGCTCACCGAGTAGGTTGACTTGATCTCACTTTTGAACTTGCTAAGCAGCTCATCAAGGACCTTACCTAGGAGCTCACCAAGTAGCTCACTAAGGAGCTCACCTGGGAGCTCACTGAATAGTTCACAAAGTAGCTCACTAGGGAGCTCTTCTAGGAGCTTGACAATTAGCTTGATTTGAGCTCACCTGGGAGCTCGTAAAGTAACTCACTTGGGAACTTACCTGGGAGCTAACCTGATAGCTCACCTTACCAACTTGCCTTGACCTCACCTTTCCAACATACCTTGAGCTCACCTTGCCTACTGGCCTTAAGCTCATCTGGTAGCTCAGATGTAAGCTCACCTTAGAGATTACTGACAAGCTCACCTTTGAGCTCACATGCGAGCTCACCAAGTAGCTCACCTAGGAGCTCGGCTGGGAGATCAACAAGAAGTTCACTTTAGATCTCATCAAGCAACTCGACTTGAGCTTCCTTGGAAACTTACCTGGGAGCTCACCTCATAGCTCACCTTACCATCTAACCTTTAGCTCACACAGGAGCTCACCTAGCACCTTGACTTAAGCTTGAGTAAGAGCTCATCAAGTAGCTCACTCAAAAACTCACATAGGAGATCACCTGATAGCTCACCCTGACAACTTACATGGGAACTCAACCTATCAGCTCACCTTACCAACTCACCTTGAGCTTACTAAGGATCTCACCTTGCCAACTCACCTTGAGCTCATTTGGTAGCTCACCTTGGAGTTTGTTGAGTAGCTCACCTAATAACTCGCCTAGGAGCTCACCAAGTAGCTTGTCAAGTAAGATGACTTGAGCTCACTTATGAGCTCACTGATCAGCTCTCTAGGTTCCTCCCCTAGGAGCTCGCCATGTAGTTCACTTAGGAGATCACCTAGTAGATCACCTAGGAGCTTTCCTGACAGCTCACATTACTAACTCACCTTGAACTTGCCTTGCCAACTCACCTTAAGGTCACCTTGCCAACTCACCTTGAGCTCATCTGGTAGCTCACATGTAAGCTCACCTCAGAGATTGCTGACAAGCTCACCTTTGAGCTCACCTAGGAGTTCATCGAGCATCTTAACTTGAGCTTGCCCAGATACTCACCTAGGAGCTCACTTGACATCTCACCTTACTAGCTCATATTGAGCTTGCCTAGGAGCTTTCTCAGCAGCTCACCTAGAAAATGACCTAGGATCTTACCTTGCTAGCTCACCTTGAGCTCACCCAGGACCTCACCTAGTAGCTCACTCAGAAACTCACATAGGAGCTCACCTGACAACTCGTCTTCCCAAATCGCATGGAAGCTCACCTACCAGCTCACATTGAGCTCACTGAGGAGCTCACCTTGCCAACTCACCTTAAGCTCATCTGGTAGATTTCCTAAGAGTTCCTTGAGTAGCTCACTTGGGAGCTTGCCTAACAGCTCACCTTGGAGCTCACCGAGTAGGTTGACTTGAGCTTGTGTGTGAGCTTGCCAAGCAACTCATCGGGGACCATGCCAACTCACCTTGAGCTCACCTTGCCAACTCACCTAGATATCATCTCATAGCTCAGATGTAAGCTCACCTAAAAGATTACTGACAAGGTCACCTTTGAGCTTTCCTAGGATCTCACCAAGTAGAACACCTAGAATCTCGGCTAGGAGCTTGGCAAGTAACTCATCTATGAGCTTATCAAGTAGCTCAACTTGAGCTTTCCAATAAAATCACCTAGGAACTCACCTGATAGCATCAGAGCTCACCTGATAGCTTTCCTTCCCAACTCACATCGAAGCTCCCCTATTAGCTCCCCTATCAAAGTTCATTAAGAAACTTTCCAAGTAGCTCACTTGGGAACTTGAATAACACCTCACCAGAGAGCTCACCTAACATCTCACCTAGGAGCTCACTTGTGAGCTCACCGAGTAGCTCACGGGTGACCTCTCCTGGGAGATCACCAAGTAGCTCACTCGAGAGCTCACCTAGCAGCTAGCTTGGGAGCTCATTGAAAAACTCACCAAGTAGCTCACCTAGGAGCTCTTTTGGGAGCTCACCGACTGGCTCAAGTTTATCTCACCTAGGAGCTCGTCAAGTAACTCACCTGGGAACTCACCAGGGAGTTCACCTAATAGATCACCTTGCCAACTTGCCTTGAGCTCACCTTAACAACTCACCTTGAGCTCACCTTGCAAAATCACCTTGATCTCATCTAGTAGCTCGCATGTAATCTCACCTCAGAGATTGCTGACAAGCTCACCTTTGAGCTCACCTGGGATCTCACTGAGTAGCTCACCTAGGAGCTTTTCTTAGAGCTCGGCAATAGATCACCCAAGAGCTCGTCGAGTAGCTTGACTTGACCTTGCCCAGAACCTAGCCTGGGGGTTTGCTTGACAACTCGCCTTGCCATCTAACCTTAAGCTCACCCAGTAGCTCACTGAGCAGCTTGACTTGAGGTCACCTAGGAGCTCGTCAAGTAGGTCACCCTAAAACTCACATGGGAGCTCACCTGACAGCTCACAAGGAAACTCACATGGGAGATCACCTGATAGCTCACCCAGAAACTTGTATGGGATCTCACCTATCATCTCACCTTACCAGCTCACCTTAAGCTCACTGAGGATATCACCTTCCCAACTCACCTTGAGCTCATCTAGTAGCTCGCTTCAGAATTCATTGAATAGCTTGCCAAGTAGCTCACCTAGGATCTCACCTAAAAATTCACCTAGGAGCTCATCTATCAGCTTACCTAGGAGCTCATTGAGTAGCTCACCAAGTAGGCTGACTTAAGCTCACTTGTGAGCTCACTGAGTAGCTCTCTGGGGACCTCACCTGGGAGCTCACCAAATAGGTCACTTGGGAGCTCACCTATTAGCTCGCCAAGTAGCTTTCCTGAGAGCTCTTCTGGGAGATCACCGATCAGCTCGAGTTGAGTTCACCTGGGAGCTCATCTAGTAACTCACCTAGGAAATTGTATGGGAGCTCGCTTGACAGCTCACCTTGCCAACTCCCCTTGAGCTCACCTTTCCAACTCACCTTGAGCTCATCTGGTAGCTCACATGTAAAATCACCTTAGAGATTGCTGACAGGCTCACCTATGAGCTCGGCTGGGAGCTCAGCAAGTAGCTCACCCAGGAGCTCCTCGAGCAGCTCGACTTGAGCTTTCCTAAAAAATCACCTGGGAGCTCACCTTGCTAGCTCACCTTGAGCTCACATAGGAGCTCATTGAGTAGCTTGACTTGAGATTACACGGGAGCTCATTAAGTAGTTGACCTGAAAACTCACATGGGAGCTCACTTAACATCTCACCCAGAAACTCATGTGGGAGCTTTCCTATCAGCTTGCCTTGTAAGCTCACCTTGAGCTCACTTAGGAGATCACCTTGCTAGTTTACCTTGAGCTTGTCTAGTAGCTCACCTCGGAGTTCATCGAGTAGCTCCCCAAGTATCCCACCTAGGAGCTCACCTAACAGCTTACCTAAGAGCTCATCGAGTAGCTCGTCAAGTAGGTTAACTTGAGCTTACTTGTGAGCTCACTTATGAGCTCACCGAGCATCTCACTAGAGACCTCACATGGGAGCTCACCAAGTAGATCACTTGGGAGCTCACCTAGTAGCTAACCTACAAGCTCACCAAATAGCTTTTCAAGTAGCTCACCTAGGAGTTCTTCTGGGAGCTTTTCGATCATCTCAAGTTGATCTTACCCAGAAGCTCATCGAGAAACTCACCTGGGAACTCACAGCTCATCTAGGAGCTCATCAAGCAGCTCACCTGAAAACTCACATGGGAGCTCACCTTGCTAGCTCACCTTGAGCTCACTAAGTAGCTCACCTTGAGCTCATCTAGTAGCTCATCTTAGAGTTCATCAAGAAGCTCACCAAGTAGCTCACCTAGGAGCTCACCTAACAGCTCACCTCGGAGCTCACCTAATAGCTCACTTGTGAGCTGCTAGGGACCTTGCTTGGGAGATCACCAAGTAGCTTGTTTGGGAGCTCACCTAGAAACTCACCTGGGAGCTCACCAAAAAACTCGCTAAGTAGCTCACCTGGGAACTCACCTGGGAGCTCACCTGACAGTTTACCTCTCTAACTCACCTTGAGCTCAGAGTAGCTCTTATATAAGTAACTCAGACATTGGGAACTCACCTAGGAGCTCACCTGAGTAGCTCAGCTAGGAGCTTGCAAGCAGCTCACCTAGGAGCTCAGAAGGTATTGCTTGAGCTAGCATCTCACCTCACCTTGCTTGTCAGCTTTCTTTGAGCTTAGGATCTCGCAGATAAGCTTCACCTGAGGCTTGTCAAGTAGCTCACATAGGAACTCAATTAGGAGCTCAAGAAGCTAGCTCACCTAGGGAGCTCGCCTTGACAAGCTCACTTGAGCTCACTGAGCTCACTTTGCCAAAAAGCTCATCTGGTAGCTCACCTTTGATTTCATTGACTAGCTCTTTAAGTAGCTCACCTAGGAGCTCAACGAGTAACTCACTAATTAGGTTGACTTGAGCTCACTGAGCAGCTCGCCAGGGAGGTCATCGAGTAGCTCACTTGGGAGCTCTCCTAGAAGCTCACTTAGGAGCTCACTGAACAACTCACAAACTAGCTCACTAGGAAGCTCTTCTGGGAGCTCGATGATTAGCTTGAGTTGAGATCACCGAGGAGCTTGTTGAGTAACTCACTAAGAAGGAGCTCACTTGATAGCTCACCTACAAACTTGCCTTGAGCTCATCTTGCCTTAGCTCACCTTGCCAAGTCAGCTTGAGTAGCATGTGGTAGCTCATAGTATCTCACCTAAAGCTCACCAAGTAATCTCACTTTGAGCTCACCTGGGAGCTAACGTTGAGTAGTCTCACCATAGGAGCTCGCCTGGGAGCTCACCAAGTAGCTCACTAGGAGCTCTCTGAGTAGCTCAACTTGAGCTCACCTAGGAACTTACCTGGGAGCTAAACTGATAGCTCACCAAGTAGCTCACCTTGAAGCTCACCTGGGAGCTCTGAGCACCTTGACTTAAGCTCACCCTATAGCTCATCAAGTAGCTCACCCAAAAACTTTCATAGGAGCTCACCGAGTAACTCACCTAAGACCTTTCCTGGGAGCTCACCTGATAGCTCACCTTGCCAACTTGCCTTGAGCTCACCTTACCAACTTGCCTTGAGCTCACCTTACCAACTCACCTTGAGCTCATATGGTAGCTCGTATGTAATCTCACCTCAAAGATTACACAAAAGCTCACCTTTGAGCTCACCTAGGAGCTCACTGAGTAGCTCACCTAGGAGCTCATCTGGGAGATCAAAAAGGAGCTCACCTAGGAGCTCATTGAGTATCTCAACTTGAGCTTCCCTAGAAACTTACCTAGGAGCTCACCTGATAGCTCACCTTGAGCTCACCTAGGAGCTCACCGAGCACCTCGACTTAAGCTCACCTGAGAGCTCATCAAGTAGCTCACCCAAAAACTTGCATAGGAGCTCGCCTGATAGCTCACCCTGATAACTCACAGCTTCACTTGTCAGCTCACCTTGAGCTCGACTGAGGATCTCACCTTTCCAACTCCCATTGAGCTCATCTAGTAGCTCACTACGGAGTTTTTCGAGTAGCTCGCCTAACAGCTTGCCTAAGAGCTTTCCTGGGAACTCACCAAGTAGCTCATCGAGTAAGATGACTTAAGCTCAGTTGTGAGCTCACTGAGCAACTCACTGGGGTCCTCACCTAGGAGCTCACCAAGTAGCTCACTTAGGAGATCACCTAGCAGCTCACCTGGGAGCTCACCTGATACCTCACCTTGCCAACTCACCTAGAGCTCACCTTGTTAATTCACCTTGAGCTCACCTTACCAACTCACCTTGAGCTCATCTGGTAGCTCACATGTAAGCTCACCTCAGAGATTGCTGAAAATCTCACCTTTGAGCTCACCCAGGAGTTCGTCGAGCATCTCAACTTGAGCTTTCCTAAAAAACTCACCTAGGAGCTCACCTGATAGCTCACCTTGCTAGCTCACCTTTAGCTCACCCAGGATCTCACCAAGTAGCTCACCTAGAATCTAAACTAGGAGCTCCACTTGCTAGCTCACCTTGAGCTCACCTAGGAGCTCACCCAGTAACTCACTCACTTGAAAACTCACATGGGAGCTCACCTGACAACTCACCTTAACAACTCACATGGGAGCTCACCTATCAGCTCACCTTGAGCTCGCTAAGGATTTCACTTTTCCAACTCACCTCAAGCTCATCTGTTAGCTCACCTCAGAGTTTTTTGAGTAGCTCACCTAACAACTCACCTAGGAGCTCACCTAATAGATCACCTAGGAGCTCACCTAACAGCTCACCTTGGAGCTCACTGAGTAGCTCACCGAGTAGGTTGACTTGAGCTCATGTGTGAGCTCACCAAACAGCTCATCGGGGACCTCACTTCAGAGCTTACTAAGTAGCTCACTTGGGAGCTCACCTAGTAGCTCACCTGGGAGCTCACTGAATATCTCGCCAAGTAGCTCACTTAGGAGCTCTTCTGGGAGCTCACCGATCAACTCGAATTGAGCTCACCCAGGATTTCATCGATTAACTCACCTGGGAAATCACCTGGGAGCTCACCTAATAACTGACCTTTCCAACTCACCTTGAGCTCACCTAGCATCTCACCTTCCAGCTCACCTTGAGCTCACCTTTCCAACTCACCTGGAGCTCATTTGGTAGCTCACATGTAAGCACACCTAAGAGATTACTGAAAAGCTCACCTTTGAGCTCACCTGGAATCTCACCATGTAGCTCACCTAGGAGCTCAGCTGGGAGCTCAACAAGCAGCTCGTCCAGGAGCTTATTGAGCAGCTCGACTTGAGATTTCCTAAAAAATCACCTAGGAACTCACCTGATAGCTCTCCTTACTAGCTCACCTTGAAATTTCCTAGGAGCTCCATGAGCAGTTCAACTTGAGCTCACCCAGGAGCTCATCAAGTAGCTCACCCAAAAACTCACATGGGAGCTCACTTGACAGCTCACCTTGCCAACTCGCATGGGAGGTCACCTATCAACTCATCTTTCTAGCTCACCTTAATCTCGGTGTGGAGCTCACCTTGCCAACTCACCTTCAGCTCAGAAGGTAGCTCACCTCAAAGTTTTTCAAGCAGCTCGAGTTGAGTTTTCCTAGGAGCTTGTTAAGTAACTCACCTGGGAACTCACCTGGGAGCTCACCTGACAGCTCACCTTACCAACTCACCTTGAGCTCCCCTTGCCAAATGGCTCACCTTTGAGCTCACCTGGGAGCTCACCTAGTAGCTCACCTAGGAGCTAGGCTAGGGGCTTGGCAAGCAACTCACCCAAGATCTCATCGACCAACTCAACTTGAGCTTACCCAAAAAATCACCTGGGAGCTCACCTGATAGATCACCTTACTAACTTACCTTGAGCTTTCCCAGGAGCTCGCTAAGTAGCTCAAATTGAGCTCACCCAAGAGCTCATCAAGAAAATCATGTGAAAACTCACATGGGAGCTCACCTTATCAAATCTGATGGGAGCTCACTTATCAGCTCACCTTGCGAGATCACCTTGTGCTCACTGAGGAGCTCACCTTGCCAACTCACCTTTAGCTCATGTGGTAGCTCACCTCAAAGTTCATCGAGCAGCTTGCCAAGTAGCTCACCGGGGACCTTGTAAGGGACCTTGCCAATTAGCTCACTTGGGAGCTCACCTAGCAGCTCACTTGGAAGCTCACCAAATAGCTCACAAAGTAGCTCTCCTGGGAGCTCTTCTGGGAGCTCACTGATCAGATCGAGTTGAGCTCACCTAGGAGCTCATCTAGTAACTCACCTTGGAACTCACCTGGGAGGTCACCTGAAAGCTCACCTTGCCAACTCACCTTAAGCTCATCTAGTAGCTCACATGTAAGCTCACCTCAGAGATTGCTAACAAGATTACCTTTGAGCTTGCTTGTGAGCTCACCGAGTAGCTCACCTAGGAGATCGGCTAGGAGCTCGGCAAGTAGCTCACCCAGGAGCTCATTGTGTAGCTCAACTTGAGCTTTCCTGGAATCTCACCTGATAGCTCACCTTGAGCTCACCTAGAAGCTAACTGAGTAACTCGATTTGAGCTCACTCGAGAGCTCGTCAAGTAGTTCACATGAAAATGTGCATGGGAACTCATGTGACAGCTCACCTTACCAACTCGCATGGAAGCTCACCTATCAGCTCACCTTACTAGCTTACCTTGAGCTCCCTAAGGAGCTCACCTTACCAACTCACCTTAAGCTCATTTGGTAGCTCACCTTGGAGTTCACCAAGTAGCTCACCTAGAAGCTCACCTAACAGCTCACCTGGGAGCTCACCTAACAGCTCACCTGGGAGCTTACCTAACAGCTCACCTGGGAGCTCACCGAGTAGCTCATTGAATAGGTTTACTTGAGCTCACTTGTGAGCTCATCAGGGACCTCACCTGGGAGCTTGCCAAGTAGCTCGCTTGGGAGCTCACCTAGCAGCTCACCTGGGAGCTCACTAAATAGCTCGCAAAGTAGCTCACCTAGGAGCTCTTCTAGGAGCTCACTGATCAGCTCAAGTTGAGCTCACCTGGGAGCTCATTGAATAACTCACCTAATAGCTCACCATGCCAACTCACCTAGAGCTCACCTTGCCAACTTACCTTGAGCTCACCTTGTCAACTCACCTTGAGCTCATCTGGTATCTCACATGTAAGCTCACCTTAGAGATTACCGACAAACTCACCTTTGAGCTTAAGTGGGAGCTCACCAAGTGGCTCACCTAGGAGCTTGGCAAGTAGCTCACCCAGGAGCTCGTCAAGCAACTCAAATTGAGCTTACCCAAAAACTCACTTTAGAGCTCGCATGATAGCTTACCCAGGACCTCACCGAGTAGCTCAACTTGAGCTCACCTAGGAGCTCGTCAAGAAGCTCACCTAAAAACTCACATGGGAGCACACCTATAAGGTCACCTTGCCAACTCACCTTGAGGTCACTGAGGAGCTCACCTTGCCAACTTGCCTTGAGCTCATCAGGTAGCTCACCTCAAAGTTTTTTGAGTAGATCGCTAAGTAGCTCACCTGGGAGCTCACCTAACAGCTCACCTGGGAGCTCACGGAGCAGCTCACTAAGTAGGTTGACTTGAACTCACTTTTGAGCTCACTTGTGAGCTCACAAAGCTACTCGACGGGGACCTCACATGGGAGATTTCCACGTAGATCACTGAGGAGCTCACCTAGTAGCTCACCTGGGAACTCATGGAACACCTCATCAAGTAGATCACTAGGGAGATCTTCTGGGAGCTCACCGATTAGCTTGAGTTGAGCTCACCTAGGAGCTCATCGAGTAACTCACTTGGGAACTCACCTTGGAGCTCACCTGACAGCTCACCTTTCCAACTCACCTTGAGCTCACCTTGCCAACTCTCCTTGAGCTCACCTTGCCAACTCACCTTGAGATCCTCTGGTAGCGTGCATGTAAGTTGACCTCAGAGATTGCTGACAAGCTCACCTTTGAGCTCACTTGGGAGCTCATGGAGTAGCTCACCTAGGAGCTGGGCTGGGAACTTGGCAAGTAGCTCACCCAGGATCTCATAGAGCAACTCCACTTGAGCTTTCCCAGGAGATTGTCAAGCAGCTCACCTGAAAATGTGAATGGGAGCTCACTTGACAGTTCACCTTGCCAACTCACATGGGAGCTTACCTATCAGCTCATTTTTCCAACTATCCTTGAGCTCACCGAGGAGCTCACCTTACCAATTGACCTTGAGTGCATCTGGTAGCTCACCTATGAGTTCGTCAAGCAGTAGCTCACCTAGTAGCTCACCTAGGAGCTCACTAAGTAACTTACTGAGTAGGTTGACTTGAGCTCACTTGTGAGCTCACCGAGTAGCTCACCAGGGACCTTGACTGGGAGCTCACCAATTAGTTCACTTTTGAGATCACCTAGCAGCTCACCTATGAGCTCACTGAATAGCTCACCAAGTAGCTCACCTAGTAGCTCACCTCAGAGCTCACCTAATAGCTTACCTAGGAGCTCACCTAATAGCTCACCTAGGAACTCACTGAGTAGCTCACCGAGTAGGTTGACATGAGCTCACTGAGTAGCTCACCGGGGACCTCACTGGGAGCTCACCAAGTAGCTCGCTTGGGAGCTCACCTAGAAGTTCACCTGGGAGCTCACCAAACAGCTCACCAAGTAGCTCACCTAGGAGCTCTTCTGGGAGCTCATTGATCAGCTTGAGTTGAGCTCACTTGGGATCTCATCAAGTAACTCACCTGGGAACTTGCCTGGGAGCTCACCTTGCCAATTCACCTTGAGTTCACCTTACCAACTCACCTTGAGCTCACCTTGCCAACTCACCTTGAGCTCATCTGGTAGCTCGTATGTAAGCTCACCTCAGAGATTACCGATAACCTCACCTTTGAGCTCACCTAGGAGCTTACCGAGAAGCTCACCTAGGAGCTTGATTGGGAGCTTAGCAAGTAGCTCACCCAGGAACTCATCAAGTAGCTCGACTTGAGCTTTCCCAGAAACTCACCTGGGAGCTCACCTGACAGCTCACCTTGCCAGCTCACCTTGAGCTCACCCAGGAGCTCACTGAGCAGCTTGACTTGAGCTCACCCAAGAGCTCATCAAGTAGCTCATCCAAAAACTCACATGGGAGCTCACCTGACAACTCACCTTGCCAACTCTCATGGGAGCTCCCCTATCATCTCACCTTGAGCTCACTGAGGAGCTCACCTTGCCAACTCACCTTGAGCTCATCTGGTAGCTCACATCAGAGTTCATCAAGTAGCTCACCAAGTAGCTCACCTAGGAGCTTGACTAATAGCTCACATGGGAGCTCACCTAATAGCTCACATGGGAGCTCACCGAGAGCTCAACCGAGTAGGTTGACTTGACCTCACTTATGAGCTCACCGAGCAGCTCATTGGGGACCTCACCTGGAGCTCACCAAGTAGCTCACTTGGGAGCTCACCTAGTAGCTCACCTAGAAGCTCACCAAAAATCTCACCAAGTAGCTCACCTGGGAACTATTCTGGGAGCTTTTTGATCAGCTCAAGTTGAGCTCACCTGGGAGCTCATCAAGTAACTCACCTAGGAACTTGACTAGGAGCTCACCTGACAGCTCATCTTACCAACTCACCTTGAGTTCACCTTGCCAACTCACCTTAAGCTCACCTTGCCAACTCACCTTGAGCTCATCTGGTAGCTCACATGTAATCTCACCTCAGAGATTACCCAACAAGCTCACCTTTGAGCTCACTTGGGAGCTCACCGAGCAGCTCACCTAGGAGCTCAGCTGGGAGTCTAGAAAGTAGCTCACCTGACACCTCACCTTTCCAGCTCACCTTCAGCTCACCCAGGAGCTCACCGAGTAGCTTGACTTGAGCTCACCCAGGAGCTCATCAAGTAGCTCACTCAGAAACTCACATGGGAGCTCACCTTACCAACTTGCATGGGAGCTTACCTATTAGCTCACCTTGCCAGCTCACCTTAAGCTCACTCAGGAGCTCACCTTGCCAACCCACCTTGAGCTTTGTCTGGTAGCTCACCTCAGAGTTCATCAAGTAGCTCACCAAGTAGCTCACCTGGGAGCTCACCTAACAGCTCACTTGGGAGCTCACCGAGAAGCTCACCGAGTAGGTTGACTTGAGCTCACTTGTGAGCTCACTGAGTAGCTCACTAGGGACCTCACCTAGGAGCTTTCATAGTACCTCACTTGGGAGCTCACCTAGTAGCTCACCAAATAATTCACCAAGTAGCTCACCTGGGAGCTCACCGATCTACTCGAGTTGAGCTCACATGGGATCTCATCAAGTAACTCACCTGGGAACTCACCTAGGAGCTCACCTGATAGCTCACCTTACTAACTCACCTTGAGCTCACCTTGCCAACTCACCTTGAGCTTGCCTTGCCAACTCACCTTGAGCTCATCTGGTAGCTCGCATGTAAGCTCACCTCAGAGATTACCGACAAATCTCCTAGAGAGCTCATCAAGTAGCTCACCTAGGAGCTCATCTAGGAGCTCAACTTGAGCTTGTCCAGAAACTCACCTAGGAGATCACCTGATAGCTCACCTTTCCAACTCACCTTGAGCTCACCTAAGAGATCACCTGAGTAGCTCACCTGGGAGCTCACACTTACACCTAGAAACTCGCATGGGAGCTCACCTTGCCAGCTCACCTTGAGCTCACTAAGGAGCTCACCTTACCAACTCACCTTGAGCTCATCTAGTAGCTCACCTTGGAGTTTGAGTAGCTCACCAAGTAGCTCACCTAGGAGCTCACCGAGTAGTTCTCTGAGTAGGTTGACTTGAACTCACTTATAAGCTTGCTTGTGAGTTCACCGAGAAGCTCACCTAGGAGCTCACCAAGTAGCTCACTTGGAACCTCAACTAGCATCTCACCTAGAAACTCTCCAAAAATATCACCAAGTAGCTCACCTAGAAGCTCTTGTGGGAGCTCACCAATCATATTGAGTTGAGCTCACCTAGGAGCTTATCGAGTAACTCACCTGGGAACTCACCTGGGAGCTCACCTGATAGCTCACCTTGCCAACTCACCTTGAGCTCACCTTCCAACTCAACTTGATCTCACCTTGCCAACTCACCTTGAGCTCATTTGGTAGCTTGCATGTAAGCTCACCTTAGACTCCGACAAGCTCACCTTTGAGCTTCCTAAGACCCATCTGAGTAGCTCACCTAGGAGCTCAGCTAGGAGCATGAAAGTAGCTCACCTAGGTGATCTGGTTGAGTAGCTTGTCTTGAGCTTGCTCAAAACTCACCTGGGAGCTCACCTTCCTAGCTCACCTTGAGCTCGCCCAAGAGCTCACCGAGCAGCTCGACTAGAGCTCATCAAGTAGCTCACCCAAAATCTCACATAGGAGCTCACCTGAAAACTCACCTTACTAACTCACATGGGAGCTCACCTATCAGCTCACCTTGAGCTCACCTTAAGCTAACTGACGATCCCACCTTACCAACTCACCTTGAGCTCATCTGGTAGCTCACCTCTGAGTTTGTCGAGTAGCTCACCTGGGTATGGGAGCTCACCTAATAGCTCACCTCATCAAGCTCAATGAGTAGCTCACTGAGTAGGTTCAACTTGAGCTCACTTGTGAGCTCACCGAGTAGCTTGCCAAGGACCTCACCTAGGAGGTCACCAAGTAGCTCCCTTAGGAGCTCACCTAACAGCTCACATCAGGAGCTCACTGAAATAGCTCACAAAGTAGCTCACCTAGGACCTCATCGAGGAGCTCTCAGCTTGGAGAAGCTCACTGGGAGCTCATCTAAGTAACTCACCTTGCCTGGAGCTTGCCTGATAGCTCACCTTGCCAACTCACCTTGAGCTCACCTTGCCAACTCACCTTGAACTCATCTGGTAGCTTGCATGTAAGCTCACCTCAGAAATTACCGACAAGCTCACCTTTGAGCTCACCTGGGAGCTCACCGAGCAAGCTCACCTAGGAGCTTAGCTGGGAGCTCGATAAGTAGCTCACCTAGGAGCTCATTGAGTAGCTTGACTTAGAGCTTCCTTGGAAAATCACCTTAGGAGCTCACCTGATAACTCACCTTGTAAACTCTCCTTGAGCTCATGGAGCACCTCAACTTGAGCTCACCTAAGAGCTCGTCAAGTAGCTCACCTGAAAACTCACATAGGAGCTCACCTGATAGCTCCCACCTAACAACTCACATGAGAACTCACCTATCAGCTCACCAAACAGCTCGCTCAACCAGCTCACCTTGAGCTCACTAAGGAGCTCACCTTGCTAACTCACCTTGAGCTCATCTGGTAGCTTCACCTCAGAGAGCTCATTGTTAGCTCACCTGTAAGCTCACCTAACAGCTCACCTGGGAGCTTCAGCTCAAGTAGCTCGTGAGTAGCTCACCAAGGACTCACCTGGGAGCTCACCAAGCAACTCACCTGGGAGCTCAGCTTGAAGCTCACCTTGAGCTCACCTAGAAGCTCACTTGGGAGCTCACCTAGAATGCCAACTCAACTTGCCAGCTCACCTAGGAGCTCACAGAGTAGCTTCACTTGAGCTCACCTGAGAGCTCACCTCAAGTAGCTCACATTACAACTCAGTATAGGAGCTCACCTGATAGCTCACCTTGGGAGCTCACCTAGGAACTCACCTTAAGCTCACCTATCAGCTCACCTTGCCAGCTCACCTTGAGCTCAAAGCTCACCTCAGAGTAGCTTGTTGAGCTTCACCAAGTAGCTCACCTAGGAGGTCAAGCTTCCTCAGAGGAGCTTGTCAAGTAGCTCACAATTGAGCTCACCTGGGAGCTCACCGAGCTCACCTAGGAGCTCATCGACCTTAGCTCACCTTTGAGCTCACCTGGAGCTCACTCACAGCTCATCTAGAAGCTCGTCAAGTAGCTCACTTGGGAGCTCACCTAGCAACTCACATGGGAGCTTCACCTAATAGCTCACCTATTAGCTCACCTTGATCTTTTGAGTAACTCTTCAGCTTGAGCTTTGAGCTCACCCAAGAGTTCAAAGTAACTCACCAAGAACTCACCTTGTAGCTCACCTAAAAACTCACTTGAGCTCACCTGAGTAGCTCACCTTGAGCTCACTAGGAGCTCACCTCAGATTACCTTGGGAGCTCACCTGAGTAGCTCACCTCAGTCTCTTTCAAGTAGCTCACCAAGAGCTCACCTAATAGCTCACCTAGGAGCTCATTGAGTAGCTCACCAAGTAGCTTGACTTTGAGCTCACTTCTGAGCTCACTAAGAAGCTCACCTGGACCTCACCTAGGAGCTCACCAAGTAGCTTGCTTGCATGTTCACCTAACAGCTCACCTGGGAGCTCACTAAACATCTCACCAAGTACCTTGGCTAGGAGCTCTCCTGGGAGCTCACATTAATCTTGGGAGCTCAGCTCTGTAAGCTCACCTCAGAGATTACTCAACAAGCTTCACCTTTGAGCTCACATGGGAGCTCACCAAGTGTCTCACCTAGGAGCTCAGTTGGGAGCTCAACAAAAATAGCTCACCTAGGAGCTCATTGAGCAGCTGACTTGAGCTTCTCCTAGAAACTCACCTGGGAACTATATGATAGCTCACCCAGGAGCTCACTGAGTAGCTCAACTTAGCTCACATGGGAGCTCGTCAAGTAGCTTGCACAAAAACTCACATAGGAGCTCACCTATAAGGTCACCTTAGCTCACCTTGAGCTCTAAGGAGCTCACCTTGCCAACTCACCTTGAGCTCATCTGGTAGCTCACCTTAGAGTTCGTCGAGTATCTCACCAAGTAGCTCTCCTAGGACCTCACTGGGAGCTCAAGGATAGCTCGCTGAGTAGGTTGACTTGACCTCACTTTTGAGCTCACTTGTAGCTCACTGATAAGCTCACCTTGTGAGGACCTCACTCATGGGAGCTCACCAAGTAGATCACTTGGGAGCTCACCTAACAGCTCACCTGGGAACTCATAAAATAGCTCACCAAGTAGCTCACTTGGGAGATCTTCTGGGAGCTCACCGATTAGCTTGAGTTGAGCTCACCCAGGAGCTCATCTGAGTAACTCACTTAGGAACTCACCTAGGAGCTCACCTGATAGCTCACCTTTCCAACTCACCTTGAGCTCACCTTGCCAACTCTCCTTGAGCTCACCTTGCCAACTAGCCTTGAGCTCATCTAGTAGTGTGCATGTAAGTTAACCTCAGAGATTGCTGACAAGCTCACCTTTGAGCTCACTTGGGAGCTCACAGAGTAGCTCACCTAGGAGCTGGGCTAGGAACTTGGCAAGCAGCTCACCTAGGAGCTTGTAGAGTAGCTTGACTTGAGCTTACCCAAGAGCTTGTCAAACAGCTCACCCTAAAACTCAAATGGGAGCTCATTGCGTGACATCTCACCTTGCCAACTCACATGGGAGCTCACCTATCCAGCTCACCTTGAGTAGCTCACCAAGTAGCTCACCAAGTAGCTCACCTAGAGCTCACCTAGTAGCTCACCTAGGAGCTCAACGAGTAGGTTGACTTGAGCTCACTTGTGAGCTCACCGAGTAGCTCACCAGGGACCTCAACTAGGAGCTCACCAAGTAGTTCACTTTTGAGATCACCTAGCAGCTCACCTTGGGAGCTCACAGAATAGCTCGCCAAGTAGCTCACCTGGTAGCTCACCTTGTATCTCACCTAATAGCTCACCTAGGAGCTCACCTAATAGCTCACCTGGGAACTCACTGAGCAGCTCACCAAGTAGGTTGACATGAGCTCACCGAGCAGCTCACCAGGGACCTCACCTGGGAGCTCACTAAGTAGCTCACTTGGGAGCTCACCTAGTAGTTCACCTAGGAGCTCACTGAAATAGCTCACCAAGTAGCTCACCTAGGAGCTCTTCTGGGAGCTCACTGATCAGCTCAAGTTGAGCTCACCTGGGAGCTCATCAAGTAACTCACCTGGGAACTCACCTGGGAGCTCACCTGACTGAGCTCACCTTACCAACTCACCTTAAGCTTACCTTACCAACTCACCTTGAGCTCACTAAGGAGCTCACCTTGCCAACTCACCTTGAGCTCATCTGGTAGCTTGTATGTAAGCTCACCTCAGAGATTACTGAAAAGCTCCCCTTTGAGCTCACCTAGGAGCTTATCGAGGATCTCACCTAGGAGCTTGGCTAAGTAGCTCACATAAGGAACTCATCGAGTAGCTTGACTTGAGCTTGCCAAAAATCACCAAGGAGCTCACCTGATGCTCAACTAGCTCACTTTGAGCTCACCTAGGAGCTCACCAAGTAGCTCAACTTGAGCTCACCTGGGAGCTCATCAAGTAGCTCACCTAAAAACTCGCATGGGAGCTCACCTGACAGCTCACCTTGCCAACTCACATGGGAGCTCCCCTATCAGGTCAACTTGGTAGCTCACCTTGATCTTGTCAAGGAGCTCACCTTACCAACTCACCTTGACCTCAACTAGTAGCTCACATTGGAGTTCATCAAGTATCTCACTATGGGAGCTTGACTAATAGCTCACTTGGGATCTTAACCTAACAGCTCACCTAGGAGCTCGACTACCAGCTCACCTAGGAGCTCACCGAGTAGGTTGACTTGAGCTCACTTATGAGCTCACCGAGTAGCTCATCAGGGACCTCACCTATGAGCTCACCAAGTAGCTCACTTGGGAGCTCACCTAGTAGCTCACCTGGGAGCTCGCCAAATAGCTTCACCAAGTAGCTCACCTGGGAGCTATTCTAGGAGCTCACCGATCAGCTTGAGTTGAGCTCACTTGGGAGCTCATCAAGTAACTCACCTGGGAACTCAACTAGGAGCTCACCTGATAGCTCACCTTACCAACTCACCTTGAGTTCACCTTTCTAACTCACCTTAAGCTCACCTTACCAACTTTCCTTGAGCTCATCTGGTAGCTTGTATGTAATCTCACCTCAGAGATTACCAACAAGCTCACCTTTGAGCTCACCTAGGAGCTCACCGAGTAGCTCACCTAGGAGCTTGGCTGGGAGCTTGAAAAGTAGCTCACCCAGGAGCTCACCTGATAGCTCACCTTGCTAACTCACCTTGAGCTCACCCAGGAGCTCGCTGAGCAGCTCGACTTGAGCTCACCCAGGAGCTCATCAAGTAGCTCACCTAAAAACTCACATGGGAGCTCACCTTACAAACTTGCATGGGAGCTCACCTATCATCTCACCTTTCTAGCTCACCTTAAGCTCACTCAGGAGCTCACCTTGCCAACCCACCTTGAGCTTGTCTAGTAGCTCACCTCAGATTTCATCGAGTAGCTCACCAAGTAGCTCACCTTGGAGCTCACCTAACAGCTCGCTTGGGAGCTCACTAAGAAGCTTGCTGAGTAGGTTGACTTGAGCTCACTTGTGAGCTCACCGAGTAGCTCACTAGGGACCTCACCTGGGAGCTTGCCAAGTAGCTCACTTAGGAGCTAGCCTAGCAATTCACCTGGGAGCTCACTGAATAACTTACTAAGTAGCTCACCTGGAATCTCTTCTAGGAGCTCCGATCAGCTCAAGTTGAGCTCACGTGGGAGCTTCATCGAGTAACTCACCTAGGAACTCACCTTACCAACTTTCCTGGAAGCTCACCTGACATCTCACCTTGCCAACTTACCTTGAGCTCACCTTACAAACTTGCCTTGAGCTCACCTTACCAACTCACCTTGAGCTCATCTGGTAGCTCACATGTAAGCTCACCTCAGAGATTGTTGACAAGCTCACCTTTGAGCTCACCTGGGAGCTCATCGAGTAGCTCACCTAGGAGCTTAGTTGGGAGCTCGACAAGTAGCTCACCTAGGAGCTTGTTGAGCAGCTCAACTTGAGCTTTCCTGGAAACTCACCTGGGAGCTCACCTGATAGCTCACCTTATCAGCTTGCCTTGAGCTCACCAAGAGCTCACCCTAAGCAGCTTGACTTGAGCTCGAGACTTGTCAAGTAGCTCACCCAAAAAAATCACATAGGAGCTCACCTGATAGCTCACCTTGAAAACTCACATGGGACCTCACCTATCAGCTCACCTTGCCAGCTCACCTTGAGCTCACTGAGGAGCTCACCTTGCTAACTCACCTTGAGCTCATCTGGTATCTCACCTCAGAGTTTCAAGTCACCTAAAGCTCACCTGCTCACGTAACAGCTCACCTGGGAGCTCATCTAATAGCTCACCTAAGACCTCACCTAATAGCTCATTTGAGTCAAGATAGCTCTCCTAGGAGCTGACTTCGAGTAAGAGCTTCAGTTGGTTGTGAGCTGAAGAAGCTCACTAGGGACCTCACCTAGGAGCTCAGTAAGTAACTTGCTTGGGAGCTCACCTAGCAGCTCACCTGGGAGCTCACCTGAATAGCTCACCAAGTAGCTCACTTGGGAGGTCTTCTGGGAGTTCACTGATAAGCTTGAGTTGAGCTCACCTAGGAGCTCATCGAGTAACTCACATGGGAACTTGTAGTTCATCTAGGAGCTCATCAAGTAGCTCACCTAAAAACTCACATGGGAGCTCACCTTGCCAGCCTACCTTGAGCTCACTGAGGAGCTCACCTTGCCAACTCACCTTGAGCTTGTCTGGTAGCTCACCTCAGAGTTTTTCGAGCAACTCACCAAGTAGCTCACCTAGGAGCTCACCTAATAACTCACTTGGGAGAGTTGAGCTAGCTCACTGAGTAGGTTGACTTGAGCTCACTTGGAGTTCATTGAGTAGCTCACCAGGGACCTCACCTAGGAACTGACTTGAGCTTGCTTATGATCTCACCAAGCAGCTCACCAGGGACCTCACCTGGGAGCTCACCAAGTAGCTCACCTAGGAGCTCACCGAATAGCTCACATAGTAGCTCACCTGGGAGCTCGTTGATCAGCTCAAGTTGAGCTCTCCTGGGAGCTCATCGAGTAACTCACATAGGAACTCACCTGGGAGCTCACTTGATAGCTCTCCTTGCCAACTCACCTTGAGCTCACCTTTCCAACTCACCTTGAGCTCGCCTTGCCAACTCACCTTGAGCTCATCTGGTAGCTCACATGTAAGCTCACCTAGGAGCTTGGTTGAGAGCTCAGCATGTAGCTTACCCAGGAGCTCATTGAGTAGCTCAACTTGAGCTTACTTGGAAACTCACCTAGGAGCTTACATTGCTCAGCTCACCTTGAGCTCACCCAGGAGCTTGCCAAGTACCTCAACTTGAGCTCACCTGGGAGCTCATCAAGTAGCTCACCCAAAAACTCACATGGGAGCTCACCTGATAGCTTGCCTTGCCATCTCACATGGGAGCTCACCTTGCCAGCTCACCTTGAGCTTGCTGAGGAGCTCACCTTGCCATCTCACCTTGAGCTCATCTAGTAGCTCACCTCAGATTTCATCAAGTAGCTCACCTAACAGCTTACCTGGGAGCTCACCTAATAGCTCACCTGGGAGCTCACCAAGAAGCTTACCAAGTAGGTTGACTTGAGCTCACTTGTGAGCTCACCAAGCATCTTCCAGAGGTCCTCACCTAGGAGCTCACCAAGTAGCTCACTTAGGAGATCACCTAGTAGCTCACCTGGGAGCTCACCAAATAGCTTGCCAAGTAGCTAGCTTAGGAGCTCTTCTAGGAGCTCACTGATAATCTCAAGTTGAGCTCGCTTGAGAGCTTATCAAGTAACTCACTTGGGAACTCACCTGGGAGCTCACCTGATAGCTCACCTTGCCAACTCACCTTGAGCTCACCTTGCCAACTCACCTTGAGCTCACCTTGCTAACTCACCTTAGAGCTCATTTAGTAGCTCACATGTAAGCTCACCTGGGAGCTCACCGAAAATCTCACCTAGGAGCTTGCTAGGAGCTCGATAATAGCTCACCTAGGAGCTCATCAAGTAGCTTGACTTGAGCTTACCCAGAAACTCACCTGGGAGCTTACATTTCTAGCTCACCTTGAGCTCACCCAGGAGCTTGCGGAGTAGCTTGACTTGAGCTCACCTGGGAGCTCATCAAGAAGCTCACCCAAAAACTCACATGGGAGCTCACCTGAAAACTCACCTTGCCAACTCACATGGGAGCTCACCTATATACCTTGAGCTCTTGAGGAGCTCACCTTGCCAACTCACCTTGAGCTCGTCTAGTAGCTCACCTCAAAGTTTATCGAGTAGCTCACCATGTAGCTTACCTAACAGCTCACCTGGGAGCTCACCTAATAGCTCACCTGGGAGCTCACCGAGTAGCTCACCAAGTAGGTTAACTTGAGCTCACATGTGAGCTCACTAAGTAGCACACTAGGGACCTCACCTGGGAGCTCGCTAAGTAGCTCACTTGGGAGCTCACCTAATAGCTCACCTAGGAGCTCGCCAAATAGCTCACCAAGTAGCTCACCTGGGAGCTCTTCTGGGAGCTCACCGATCAACTTGAGTTGAGCTCACCTGGGAGCTCATCAAGTAACTCACCTAGAGACCAACTCACCTTGAGCTCACCTTTCACCTTGAGCTCACCTTACCAACTCACCTTGCCAACTCACCTGGAGCTCATATGGTAGCTCACATGTAAGCTCACCTAAGAGATTGATGACAAGCTCACCTTTGAGCTCACCTAGGATCTCACAAGTAGCTCACCTAGGAGCTCGACTGGGAGCTCACAAGCAGCTCACCCAGGAGCTCATTGAGCAGCTCAACTTGAGCTTTCCTAGAAACTCACCTGGGAACTCACCTTACACACACACCTTATTAGCTCATCTTGACCTCACCCAAGAGCTCACCAAGTAGCTCAACTTGAGCTCACCTAGGTGCTCGTTAAGCAGCTCACCGAATCACATGGGAGCTCACCTGATAGCTCACCTTGCCAACTCGCAGCTTGTACAGCTCTATCAACTCACCTTGCCTTGAGCTCGCTTAGGAGCTCACCTTACCAACTCACCTTGAGCTCAGAAGGTAGCTCACCTCAAATTTTATCGAGTAACTCACCAAGTACCTCACCTGGGAGCTTGCCTAACAGCTCACCTGATATCTCACCTAACACCTTGCTTAGGAGCTCACCGATTAGGTTGACTTGAGCTCACTTTCATGAGCTCACTCAAGCTCACCTAAGAGCTCACCAGGGTAGCTCACCTGGGAGCTCACCAAGTAGCTTGCCTAGCTCACTTGGGAGCTCACCGAATAGCAGCTCAAGTAGCTCACCCAAGTGAGCTCTTCTGGGAGCTCACCAATTAGCTCGAGTTGAGCTCACCCAGGAGCTCATTGAGTAACTCACCTAGGAACTCACCTGGGAGCTCACCTGATAGCTCACCTTGCCAACTCACCTTGAGCTCACCTTACCAACTAGCTCACCTTTGAGCTCACCTAGGAGCTCACCAAGTAGCTCAGCTAGGAGCTTGGCTGGGAGCTCGATAAGTAGCTCACCCTAAGGAGCTCGTCGACCAGGTTGACTTGAGCTTACCCAAAAAACTCACCTGGGAGCTCACCTGATAGCTCACCTTGCTAGCTCACCTTGAGCTCACCCAGGAGCTCACCAAGAGCTCATTAACCTAGCTCACCTAAGAGCTCGTCAATTAGCTCGTGTGAAAACTCACATGGGAGCTCACCTGACAGCTCACCTTACCAACTCAGATGGGAGCTCACCTATCAGCTCACCTTGCTAGCTCACCTTGAGGTTGCTAAGGAGCTCACCTTGGAAACTCACCTTGAGCTCATCTAGTAGCTCACCTCGGTGTTCATGAGTAGCTCCCCAAGTATCTCACCCTATTAGAGTTCACTCAAGTAGCTCACCAAGTAGCTCACTTGGGAACTTGACAAACAGCTCACCTGGGAGCTCACCTAACAGCTCACCTAGGAACTCACCCAGTAGCTTTTCACTGAGTAGACTTAACTTGACTCACTTATGGAGCTCACCGAGTAGCTCACCTAGGGACCTCACCTTGGGAGCTCGCTAAGTAGCTCACTTAGGATCTCACCTAACAGCTCACCTGGGAGCTCACCAAACAGCTCACCAAGTAGCTCACCTAGGAGCTCTTCTGGGAGCTCATTGATCAGCTCAAGTTGAGCTCACCTGGGAGCTCGTCAAGTAACTCACCTAGGAACTCACCTAGGAGCTCACCTGGGAGCTCACCTTGAATAACTCACCTTGAGCTTAGCTTGACCTTAGGAACTCACCTTGAGCTCATCTGGTAGCTCACATTTAATCTCACCTCAGAGATTGCTGACAAGCTCACCTTTGAGCTCTCCTGGGAGCTCACCTTGACAGCTCACCTAGGAGCTTGGCTGGGAGCTCAGCAATGTCACCCAGAACCTTGCTCAACTCACCTTGACTTGAGCTTTCCTTGAAAAACTCACCTGGGAGCTCACCTGTACAGCTCACCTTAAGCTCACCCTTAGAGCTCACCTAAGCAGCTCACTTGAGCTCACCTGGGAGCTCATCAAGTAGCTCACCTAAAAACTCATGGGAGATATCCTAATAGCACCTTAAAACTCACATGGGAGCATCAAGGAGCTCACCTAATAGCTGATAGCTCACCTAGAGAACTCTCTTAAGCTCACTCTCTGAGGAGAGCTCACCTTGCTAACTCACCTTGAGCTTTCTAGTAGCTCACCTTAAGAGCTCATCGAACAGCTCACCAAGTAGCTCACCTTGGGAGCTCACCTGGGAGCTCACCTGGGAGATAGAAAGCTCACCTTGCCAACTCACCTTGAGCTCACCTTACCAACTCACTTGAGCTCACTTGATCTCACTTGTGAGCTCACTTATGAGCTTGTCGAGTAGCTCATGTAGGACCTCACCTGGGAGATTCACCAAGTAGCTCACTTGGGAGCTCACCTAGGAGCTCACCTTGGAGTTCACTGAAATAGCTCACCAGTGTAGCTTGCCTGAGAGCCCATCTAGGAGCTCACTAATCAGCTTGAGTTAGCTCACCTAGGAGCTCGTAGAGTAACTCACCTAGGAACTCGCCTACCAACTCACCTTGAGCTCACCTTATCAACTCACCTTGAGCTCATCTAGTAGGTCAATGTAAGCTCACCTCAAATATTGTCTGACAAGCTCACCTTTGAGCTCACCTAAGAGCTCAAGTAGCTCACCTAGGAGCTTAGCTGGGAGCTCAACAAGTAGCTCACCCAGGAGCTCACCTGAGTAGGTCTGACTTGAGCTTGCATAGGAGCTTGTCAAGTAGCTCACCTGAAAACTCACCTTGCACATGGGATCTCACCTAACAGCTCACCCAGAATCTCCTTGTGGGAGCTCACCTATCAACTTACCTTACCGGCTCACCTTTGAGCTCACTTACAATATCAGCTTACCAACTCACCTTGAGCTTGTTTGGTATCTCACCTCAGAGCTCACCTAGGAGCTCACCAAGTAGCTCATTAAGTAGGTTGACTTGAGATTTCATGTGAGCTCACTTGTGAGCTCACCGAGAGCTTGCCGAGGACTCACGTATGGGAGCTCACTAAGTAGTTCACTTGGGAGCTTGCCTAGCAACTCACCTAGAAGCTCACCAAACATCTTGCTTTCAAGTAGCTCACCTAGGATCTCTTCTCAGAGCTTGCCAATCATCTCAAGTTGATCTAACCCTAGAATCTCATCGAGTAACTCACTTGGGAACTCATAGCTCATCCAGGAGCTTGTCAAGTAAGCTCAGCCTAAAAAATCACATGGGAGCTCACCTTCCTAGCTTGCCTTGAGCTCACTGAGGAGCTCACCTTGCCAACTCACCTTGAGCTCATCTGGTAGCTCACCTCATAGTTCATTGAGTAGCTCATCAAGTAGATCACCTAGGAGCTCACCTAACCAGCTCACCTGGGAGCTCACCTAACAACTCACTTGTGAGCTCGCCAGGGACCTCACTTGGGAGATCACCAAGTAGCTCATTTGGGAGCTCACCTAGCAACTCACCTGGGAGCTCACCGAACAACTCGCTAAGTAACTCACCTGGGAGCTCTTCTAAGAGCTCGCTGATCAGCTTGAGTTGAGCTCACCCAAGAGCTTGTCGAGTAACTCACCTGGGAACTCACCTGGGAGCTCACCTGATATCTTTCCTTGCCAACTCTCCTTGAGCTTAGCTGGTAGCTCACACATAATCCCACCTTAGAAATTTTTGACATGCTCACCTTTGAGCTCGCCTAAGAGCCCACCGAGCATCTCACCTAAGAGCTCAGCTGGGAGCTCCGTAAATAGCTTACCTAGGTGCTCATCTAGTAGCTTGACTTGAGGTTACACAGAAGCTCACCTAGGAGCTCACCTTGCTAGCTCACCTTGACCTCACCTAGGATCTCACTTAGCAGCTCAACTTCAGCTCGTCAAGTAACTCACCCAAAAACTCACATGGGAGTTCACCTGACAGCTTGCCTTATAAACTCGAATGGGAGCTCACCTTGTAAGATCACCTTGAGATCACTGAGGAGCCCACCTTACCAACTCACCTTGAGCTCATTTAGTAGCTTACCTTTGAGTTTTTTGAGTAGCTTACCATGTACCTCACTTGGGAGCTTACCTAACAGCTCACCTGGGAGCTCAACAAGTAGCTCACTGAGTAGGTTGACTTGAGCTCACTTGTGAGCTCACTAAGAAGCTTGCCAGGGAACTCATCTGGGAGCTTGCTAAATAGTTCACAAAGTAGCTCACCAGGGAGCTCTTCTAAGAGCTCAATGATTAGCTTGAGTTGAGCTCACTAGGGAGCTCATCGAGTAACTCACTTGGGAACTTTCCTGGGAGCTCAACTTGGTAAATTACCTTGAGCTCCCCTTGCAAACTTTCCTTGAGCTCACCTTGCCAACTCACCTTGAGTTCATCTTATAGCTCGCATGTAATCTCAACTCAGGGACTTCCGACAAGCTTGCCTTTGAGCTCACATAGGAGCTCGCTAAGTAACTCACCTAGGAGCTTAGCTGGGAGCTTGACAAGCATCTCACCCAGGAGATCATCAAGTAACTTGACTTGAGCTTCCCTAGAAACTTTCCTGGGAGCTTACCTAACAGCTTGCCTTACTAGCTCACCTTCAGGTCACCCATGAGCTAACCAAGCACCTCAAATTAAGCTCGCCTGAGAGCTTATCAAGTAGCACACCTTAAAAATCACATGGGAGCTCACCTGATAGCTCACCTTAACAACTCACATGGGAACTCACCTATCAGGTTGCCTTACCATCTCACCTTGAGCTCACTAAGGAGCTCACCTTGCCAACTCACCTTGAGCTTGTGTAGTATCTCACCTCAGATTTTGTCAAGTAACTCACCTAACAACTCACCTAGGAGCTCACTTGACAGCTCGCGTAGGAGCTCACCAAGCAGCTCATCAAGTAAGATGACTTCAGCTCACTTGTGAGCTCACCGAATAGCTCGCTAGGTCCTCTCCTTGGAGCTCACCAAGTAGCTCACTTAGGAGATTTCCTAGTAGCTCACCTGGGAGCTCACCTTACCAACTCACCTCGCCAACTCACCCTAAGCTCAACTTGCCAACTCACCTTAAGCTCATCTGGTAGCTCACATGTAAGCTTACCTCAGATATTGTTGACAAGATCACCTTTGAGCTCACCCAAGATTTCATCGAGCATCTTAACTTGAGCTTTCCCAGAAACTCACCTAGGAGCTCACCTGACAAATCACCTTGCTAGCTCACCTTGAGCTTTCCTAGGAGCTCGCCGAAAAACTAACCTAAGAGCTCACCTTGCTAGCTCACCCAGGAGCTCACCCAACATCTCACTTGGAAACTCACATGGGAGCTCACATGACAACTCACCTTACCAACTCAGATGAGAGCTCACCTATCAGATCACCTTGAGCTTGCTGAGGATATCACCTTGCCAAATCACCTTGAGCTTATCTAGTAGCTCACCTCAGAGTTCATCAAGTAGCTCACCTAATATCTCACATGGGATCTCACCTAACATCTCACCTAGGATCTCACCTAACAGCTCACCGAGTAGCACAATGAGTAGGTTGACTTGAACTCGTGTGTGAGCTTGCCGAATAGCTCATCGGGGACCTCACCTGGGAGCTTTCTAAGTAGCTCACCTTGGAACCCACCAAATAGCTCACCTGGGAGCTCCTCGATCAACTCAAGTTGATCTCACCTGAGAGATCGTTGAGAAATCACCTAGGAACTCACCTGGGAGCTCACCTAATAGCTCACCTTGCTAACTCACCTTGAGCTCACCTTACCAACTCACCTTGAGCTCACCTTGCCAACTCACCTAGAGCTCATCTTGTAGCTCGCATGTAAGCTCACTTAAGAGATTACCGACAAGCTAACCTTTGAGCTCTCTTGGGATCTCACTAAGTAGCTCACCTAGGAGCTCGATTGGGAGCTCAGCAAGTAACTCATCCAAGATCTTGTCAAGCAGCTCAACTTGAGCTTTCCTGGAAACTCAACTAGGAACTCACCTGACAGCTCACCTTGCCAGTTCTCCTTGAACTCACCCAGGAGCTTGGTGAGTAGCTCAACTTTGTCTCACCTGGGAGCTCGTTAAGTAGCTCACCCAAAAACTCACATGGGAGCTCTCCTGACATTTCACCTTGCCAACTCACATGGGAGCTCACCTTGCCAACTCACCTTAAGCTCAGCAAGGAGCTCACCTTACCAACTCACCTTGAGCTTAGAAGGTAGCTCGCCTCAATTTTTTTCTAGTAGCTCAAGTTGAGTTCACTTGGGAGCTCGAGTAGTAACTCACCTAGGAACTCACCTGGGAGCTCACCTAACAGTTCACCTTACTAACTCTCCTTAAGCTCAGCTTTCCAAATGGCTCACCTTTGACCTCACATGGGAGCTCACCTAGCAGCTCACCTAAGAGCTAGGCTGGGAGCTCAGCAAGTAGCTCACGTAGGATCTCATCAACCAACTTGACTTGACCTTTCCTAAAAACTCACCTGGGAGCTTACCTGATAGCTCACCTTGCCAGCTTACCTTGAGCTTGCCCAACAGCTCACCGAGTAGCTCATCTTGAGCTCACCCAGGAGCTCGTCAAGCAACTCATGTGAAAACTCACATGGGAGGTCACCTTATCAAATTGGATGGGAGCTCACCTATCAGCTCACCTTGCCATATAAACTTGAGCTCACTAAGGAGCTCACCTTTCCAACTCACCTTGAGCTCATCTAGTAGCTCACCTCGGAGTTTGTCAAGTAGCTCGCCAAGTAGCTTGCCTAGGAGCTTACCTATTAGCTCACCTAGGAGCTCACTGAGTAGCTCACCAAGTAGGTTGACTTGATCTCACTTGTCAGCTCACTTGTGAGCTCTCCGAGTAGGTCATCGGGGACCTCACTAGGTAGCTCACCAAGTAGCTCACTTGAGAGCTTGCCTAGCAGTTTACCTAGGATCTCGCCAAACAACTCATGAAGTAGCTTACCTTGGAGCTCTTCTGGGAGCTCACCAATCAGATCGAGTTGAGCTTTCCTAGGAGCTCATCCAGTAACTCACCTGGGAACTCACCTAGGAGCTCACCTGAAAGCTCACCTTGCTAACTTGCCTTGAGCTTAGAAGGTAGCTCGCCTCAGAGTTTATCAAGTATCTCTAGTTGAGTTCACCCAGGAGCTCATCGAGTAACTCACCTAGGAGCTCACTTGACAGCTTGCCTTGTCAACTCTCGTTGAGCTCACCTTACAAAATGGCACACCTTGGAGCTTAGCTGGGAGCTCACCTAGAAGCTCATCGAGGAGCTAGGTTGGGAACTCGGCAAGCAGCTCATGTGGGATCTCGTCGACCAACTTGACTTGAGCTTGCTTGAAAACTCACCTGGGAGCTTGTCTGATAGCTCACCTTACCAGCTTACCTTGAGCTTGCCCAGCAGCTCACCAAGAATTTCATCTTTAGCTCACCTAGGAGCTCGTCAAGCAACTCATGGGAAAACTCACATGGGAGCTCACCTTATCAAATTGGATGGGAGCTCACCTATCAGTTCACCTTGCTAGCTTGAATTGAGCTCACTGAGGAGCTCACCTTTCCAACTCACCTTGAGCTCATCTAGTAGCTCACCTCAGAGTTTTTCGAGTAGCTCGCCAAGTAGCTCACCTGGGAGCTCACCTACTAGCTTGCCTAGGAGCTCACTGAGTAGCTCACCAAGTAGGTTGACTTGATCTCACTTGTCAGCTCACTTGTGGGCTCTCTGAGTAGCTCACTAGGGACCTCGCTAGGGAGCTCACCAAGTAGCTCGCTTGGGAGCTTGCTTAGCAGTTTGCCTAGGAGCTCACCAAATAACTCGTGAAGTTATTCACCTGGGAGCTCATCTAGGAGCTCACCTATCAAATCGAGTTGAGCTTTCCCGGGAGCTCATAGAGTAACTCACCTAGAAACTCACCTAGGAGATCACCTGAAAGCTCACCTTTCCAACTTCCCTTGAGCTCATCTTGTAGCTCACATGTAAACTCACCATAGAGATTGCTAATAAGCTCACCTTTGAGCTCACTTGTGATCTCACCGAGCAGCTCACAAGATTGCTGACAAGCTTTCCTTTGACCTCACTTGTGAGTTCACTGAGTAGCTCACAAGATTACTGACAAGCTCAAATTTGAGCTCACTTGTGAGCTCACCGAGCAGCCTTGAGCTTACCCAGGAGCTCAGGGAGTAACTCAATTTGAGCTCACCTAGGAGCTTGTCAAGGAGCTCACCTGAAAACTCACATGGGATCTCACCTAATAGCTCACCTTACCAACTCACATGGAAGCTCACCTTGCTAGCTTGCCATGACCTTACTTAGGAGCTCACCTTGCCAACTCACCTTGAGCTCATTAGGTAGCTCACCTCAGAGTTCATCGAGAAGCTTGCCAAGTAGCCACCTAGAAGCTCACCTAACAGCTCACCTAGGAGCTTGCCTAACAACTCACCTGGGAGCTCACCAAGTAGCTCACCAAGTAGGTTTACTTGAGATGGCTTGTGAGATCATCAAGGACCTCACCTCAGATCTCACCAAGTAGCTCACTTAGGAGCTCACAAAATAGCTCGCCAAGTAGCTCACCTAGGAGCTCTTCTAGGAGCTCACTTATTAGCTCGAGTTGATCTCACCTGAGAGCTCATCGAGTAACTCACTTGGGAGCTCATCTGGGACCTCACCTGATAGCTCACGTTGCCAACTCACCTAGAGCTCACCTTGCCAACTCACCTTGAGCTCGCCTTGCCAACTTGTCTTAAGATCATTTGGTATCTTGCATGTAAGCTCACCTCAGAGATTACCAACAAGCTCACCTTTAAGCTCACATGGGAGCTCATCAAGTGGCTCACCTAGGAGCTTGGCTGGGACCTCAACAAGTAGCTCACCTAGGAGCCCATCGAGCAACTCTAGTTGAAATATTAAAAAAATCACCTGGGAGCTCATGTGACAGCTCACATAGGAGCTCGTCAAGAAATTTACCTAAAAACTCACATGGGAGATCACCTATAAGGTCACCTTATTAGCTCACCTTGAGCTCAATTAGGAGCTCACCTTGCCAACTCACTTTAAGCTCATCTGGTACCTTACCTTATTAGCTCACCTCAGAGTTCATCAAGTAGCTCACCTAGGAGCTCACCTAACAACTCACCTAGGAGCTCACAGAGTAGCTCACCGAGTAGGTTGACTTGACCTCACTTTTGAGCTCACTTGTGAGCTTTCCCAGTAGCTTACCATTGACCTCACATGGAAGTATACCATGTAGATCACTTGTAAGCTCACTTAGTAGCTCACCTAGGAGCTCGTTGAGTAAGATGACTTGAGCTCACTTGTGAGCTCACCGAGTAGCTCGCTAGGGACCTCTCCTGGGAGCTTGGCAAGTAGCTCACTTGGGAGCTCACCTAGCAGCTCATCTAGGAGCTCGCCAAATAGCTCACTAAGTAGCTCACTTTGAGATTTTCTAGTAGCTCACCTCAGAGTTTGTCAAGCATCTCACCAAGTAGCTCACCAGGGAGCTCATCTAACAGCTCACCTGGGAGCTCATTGAATAGCTCACCAGGTAGGTTGACTTGAGCTCACTTGTGAGTTCACCGAGTAGTTCACTACGGACCTCCCCTGGTAGCTTGCTAAGTAGCTCACTTGGGAGCTCACCTAGTAGCTCACTTGGGATCTCACTGAATAGCTCACAAAGTAGCTAACCTAGGAGCTCACTTGGGATCTCACCAATCAGCTTGAGTTGAGGTTACCCAGGAGCTCATCGAGTAACTTGCATATTAAATCACATGGGAGCTCACATGACAACTCTCCTTGCTAACTTACCTTGAGCTCACCTTTCCAAATTACCTTGAGCTCAACTTGCCAACTCTCCTTGAGCTCATCTGGTAGCTTGCATATAAGCTCACCTAGTAGCTTAGATGAGACCTTAGCATACAGCTTGCCGAGGAGCTCATCGAGCAGCTCAACTTGAGCTTGCTAAGAAAATCACCTGGGAGCTCACTAAGGAGTTCACCTAAAACCTCATATGGGAGCTCTCTAGACAGCTTGCCTTACCATCTCGTGTGGGAGATCACCTTGTCAGCTCAACTTGAGCTCGCTGAGGAGCTCACCTTGCCATCTCACCTTGAGCTTGTTTGGTATCTTACCTCAGAGTTTGTCGAGTAGCTCACCTAATAGCTCCCTTAGGAGCTTGCCTAATAGCTCACTTGGGAGCTCACTGAGAAGCTTACTGAGTAGGTTTACTTGAGCTCACTTGTGAGCTTACTGAGCAGCTCATAGAGGTCCTCACCTAGGAGCTCGCCAAGTAGCTCACTTGGGAGATCACCTAGTAGCTCACCTGGGAGCTCACTAAACAACTTACCAAGTAGCTAGCTTAGAAGCTCTTCTGGGGGCTCCTGATAAGCTCAAGTTGATCTTACCTATGAGCTCATCAAGTAACTCACCTAGGAACTCACCTAGGAGCTCACCTGATAGCTCACCTTGCCAACTCACCTTGAGCTCACCTTTCCAACTTGCCTTGAGCTCATCTGGTAGCTCACATGTAAGCTCACCTCAGATATTACTGACAAGCTCACCTTTAAGCTCTCTTGTGAGCTCACCAAACAACTCACCTAGGAGGTTGGCTGGGAGCTCGGTAAGTAGCTCAACAAGGATTTTGTTAAGTAACTCAACTTGAGCTTACCCAGAAACTTACCTGGGAGCTCACCTGACAGCTCACCTTTCTACCTCACCTTGAGCTCACCTAAGAGCTCACCGAGTAGCTTGACTTGAGCTCACTCGGGACCTCATCAAGCATCTCAATCCAAACCTCACATAGGAGCTCACTTGACAACTCGCCTTGCTAACTCACATGGGAGCTCACCTATTAACTCACCTTAAGCTCACTAAGGAGTTCACCTTTCCAAATCACCTTGAGCTCATCTGGTAGTTCACATCAGAGTTGGTCAAGTAGCTCACCATATAGCTTTCCTAACAGCTCACCTAGGAGCTCACCTGGGAGATCAATGAGTAGCTCACCAAGTAGGTTGACTTGAGCTTGCGTGTGAGCTCACCGAGTAGCTCACCGGGGACCTTGCCTAGGAGCTCACTAAGTAGCTCACTTTGGAGCTCACCTAATAGGTCACATAGGAGCTTGCTGAATATCTCTCCAAGTAGCTCACATGGGAGCTCTTTTAGGAGCTCACTGATTAACTCGAGTTGAGCTTACCCAGGAGCTTGTCGAGTAACTCACCTGGGAACTTGTTATCTCATTTTTGTGTTTACACCAAAATTTAGTGATAACCCTAAGAAATTTTTGAGCTGGTTTCCTAAGAATGCCCTTTCAAAGAGATAATCAGGTTTTTCAGGTTTCCATAGCAAGACAACATGAGTTTTGGATGCTTCATGTTGTATGTTCCACGAAACCCAAAACCTGCATCAAGTAAGTCTTTCGGGTTTTTGGGTCTTCTGAGCATCAGAACATGCCTTCATCAAAACATGCTTTATGTTGCATGTCTTTCGATTCCCGAAACTCGACTTGCTCCTTTGTATCAGGTTTCCGGTTCTTCGAGCATCAGAACATGCCTTGTTTAAAACATGCTTCATGTCACATGTCTTCCGATTCCTGAAACCTGATTTGCTCCTTTGTTTTAGGTTTTTGGAACCATCAAGCATCACATGCTTCATGTCGCTTGTTTCACGCAACCCGAAACTTGAATTAATATGAAATCCTTTGTGTCGGGTTTCCGGATATCCCAAGTATGCTGACATGGCATTAACTCTGAGTTGTTGGGTAGTTGACACACGTGTCAACTGAAGTGTATTAAATGTGAAATTTCTTATAAATACTTGGATTTCCATGTCATTTTTACCAGACGTACTTTTTACCTCATGGATTTTTGTGCATGCGTCTTCGACCCCAAAACCTGACTCACCTTTGTGCTTGATTACGTTGCTCATTTTTTATCATTTTTGATATGATTGAAGGTATTTCCCTCTGTTATTTTTTTGTGAAGTTTTTGGAAGTATTGTGTGATGATCTTCCTAAAAATCCCTCTTCCTTTTTGTTAGGGTTTTTGGTTTTTGTTTACTTTTTCCTTTTTTTAGGTTTTTTCCAATCAGGTTTGTGTTTTAGGGTTCCCCCTTGAAATGCTTAGTTTTATTCCTTGGAATATGTTGTTGTTATGAAATAGAATAATGTATCAAATATTCATAACAATGGAGAGGAATTTGCATGTTTTTACCTTGACAAAAACCCGATTCCTTCTTTTCAGGTTTTGCAGGGTGTTTTGCAGCTTCCAAAACCTACAGTTTGTTCGAAAAATCTAAGGTGTCAGACATCTCGACATTTTTGGCATCCTCTAAGGTGTCGGACACTTCAAACCTTCTGACATCCTCCAAATATAGTAGGATTTCTAATCTTCCCGGCATCTAACAATAGTGCGGGTTTTATAAACCCTTTGACATCTTCCAGTGTTGCGGGTTTTCCAGAGTGGCGAATATCTCATACCTTCTGATAGGTTCAACAGATTGTCGGGACTTTCCAAGTGTTCGACACCCACTAATCTCTGATACTCTCTGTAGTGTTTCGGGCCTCTGGGATTGCTGAGTAGGTCCTCAAACCTGAAGTGTCTAAATCAGAAGTAATCAGTTCACTCCTCCTTTGAAATTCCTCATGTCAGATCTTGGTTCATCACAGGATAAGATGGAAAAATCAGGGAGGATGAAGTACAAATTTAGGAAGGTGGAGTCTCCTTCCTACATTGATTGTAATTATGACATCCGGGATATAGAACTTGGAAACATAGATATGGAAGACTTTTGGAATAGAGTCAAGAGTTCTTCCCAAACCCCATGGATGAAATCAATAGTTAGCAGTGGTCTCCCTCTTGCAGCAGGTTTCCCCATGTCTGCTCAGTGCCCCGAGTTCATCTTAGCCTATGCTTAAAATTACGACTCTGCTTCTTGTTCTCTGAAAAATCAGGCAGGAGAGGTCGTAATCAAGTTAGACGGAGGTTACTTCGATGACCTTCTCAAGCTGCCTAACTTTGAGGAGTATGGGGACGTAGATCTCAAGTCAGCCCAAAAATCTTGGGACAATGATCAGGAAGATTGTATCAAACACGTGAATAAGAAGTTCCTAATCAAAGCCAAGCCGGTTGTTTCTAGGTTCCCAAGACTTGTTCCTAGAAGTGATTTCATTCAGGAAATCAATGATATCATTACTCTGTTGAGTCAGGTTTTTGGTTTCCCTGAATCAAATGTTTTCCAAGGATGGATGTACCAATTCATGATCATCATTAAGAAGAATCAATAGGGGATTGATTGGGGTACCCTTATCAGTAACGAGATAGATTCTTAGATGACAATAGTCTTGTCTACTGGGAAGTTTTATATGTCCTCGTATGTCACCTATGCAGTGACTGGCATGAGGAATTATCCTAGATTGGACACAAAGGGTAACAAGATAGTGGAACATATTTATCAATATTTTCCTTAGTTAACAAGAAAAGGGTCCGAAGACCAATTCAGAAGGGTAAATGATGCCTTCTTTTATGAGAACATCTACAGGTTAAACCCCAAACTGAGGAAAACAAGAGTCTCTGATGAGGCATGGGCTGAAGTTTCAAAATGGGGTTGTGTCTTCTTACAATTCAAGAAGTTCACATACCTTCGAGTGGTCATGTACCTCGGGTGATCCTTTCCATTTGTCTAGATATCTAGGAGACAAACTAATCTTGATGGAGTTGGTCAGGAAATTGTTGGATTTTCACAAGTTCCAACAGAGTAAACACAAGGCCGCCGTATCCTTCCCAATTTCTATTGGAAGGTATACCTGCTCAACGGTGGTAAAAGCCAAGAACGTTGTACATGAGCTTCAAGATAAGTTGAAAAAGCACATGAAGCCCAGAGATGGGTTCAACTTTCGAGGAGTCCTCAAGTCATATGGAACTCTGCACCTGCACGTACCAAGCATAGAAGACATCTGGATTGATTTACGTGATGAAGTTGCTGTCTGAAGAAAAGATCATAGCAGGTTGACACTTGTAGAGATTCAGACACTCGAGCTCACTGACATTCCAGAGGGTACTGGTGATAATGAAAGTGTTCTGGATCCTTCCTATGATGGACTGAATGAAGATCAATATGTTTTCCCACCTATTGATTGGTCTATCGGTGAAAAAGCCTCTATTACAGATAGATCAGCCCCGATTCTCACATGCACCAAGGCATGGCTCACCTCTTGGGGGATGAGTTTCAAAGAAGATAGTTTTTCAAAGTTGGTTGCTTTAGAGGTGGGGCCCTCCAAAAAGGAAAAGGACAAAAGCTCTTCCAAGGGACCTATAAAGGTCAAATTTGTCAAGAAGAGAAGAGAAGAAGAAACCCCTTCAACTGCTACTCCAGTTGAAATGGTGAACGTGCCAGAGTCACCAACACCACTAGAAATAGGGGAAATTTCTTTGGAAGGAGAGGTGAGTCAGCCCCTAATTTCACCATTTGCTGACTACCCAATAGAAGTAACTCTATCCCTTGCATCCCAGGCTTTGGCGTCAGGATCTGCACTTCCTAATTCACAACCACTTCCTACCTCCTCTTTCCCCATCCACTTCATCAGCCATGGCCAACATTTTCTCTGGACTCTCACCTCTCTCTACTGGGACCAAAGTAACTACAGATATGCCTCCTCCTACACCTCTTTTTACTGAATCTACTACCACACTGGTGACTGTTCCCACTCCACCAATGAATCTCCCTCCACCTGAGAGTATGACACCAACTTCTACAACAGTGGAAACTCCTTCTGGCACTATGCCTCAATGGTTACTTGAGAAAACTCCAAGGAAAAGGAAGGTGGTTGTACCCATACCAGCCTTTGATTTTAGTTCACTCAAGGATTCCTACAGCTAAATCAGCCAAGAAACCCAAAACAGTTTCAAGGGTTTTAGTGGATGCTTCGGGACATAAGTTTGCAGAGATCGCCACTCCCATGACTGACAAGACCAAAGAGGACATAGTGGCCTCTGACTATCAGATAACTAGGGTTTCTCTAGGAGAGGTGATGGTAGAAGAAGCACAACAAGATGCATGAGATGCTATGAACGTGCTATGCTAGAAATTAAAGGAAACAAAGGACAATAGGGATGAGCTTAAAGAAAAGGTGGAGCAGTTGACTGAGGTATTACTTAAGCTCTCAAAACCCCTTGAGTCCGTACCATCATCCTCTGTTCCTATCGGGTTCGATTTCTCATCGGTACCCATAATTGAAAAGATTAATGAAAAGGGGAGAGTGGTCGATGAATGGACCCAAAGGCTGCTCCTACAGGGGAAAGAAGTAATCCAAGACACTGTAGAAGTCTATCAATCTTTGGAGAATATACAGAGTGATGGGGAAAAGATGGATGATGATTTCTCTCAAGAGATCAGACACCTGGAGTTGAATTTCGAAGCTCTCTAGGTGCTGAAACAAATCCCATCATGCATCTTGGTGAAGAGGGCATCATCCCACATGCGGATAAGCATTTCCAGCTGACCAAGGCCATCAGATTCAGAATAAAGATTCTCAACGAAGCTTGCAGAAAATTGAGAGAATCAAGAGATCAATTGATTGATGGCAAGAGTGACCTGGAAGAAGAACTGATCAAAATCTGTGCAAAAGTGTTGGGTGGAGACTCAGGTATCCTACCAGTTGATGATCTTTTCAAACAAATCCAAGAATCAATTCAGCATGAACCAACTCATGGATTTGGCATGGAAATCATTGACAGGTTTGTAAAGATTGAACATTCTTTGGAGACCCTGAGAAAACTCAACAAAAGATTGAGAAAGCTTCCCGAGCAATGCCAGTGACACTCATGAAACATGTGAAGTCTTGAGTGATCATTCCACTGCACCTGATGAGAATGAGATGCAAGGTATAATCCAGAAATTCCAAGAATTTTCGGAACAAACAGGCTCTGTTGGAAGGAGAGAAAGATGAGGAAGAGAAAGATGATGATTCAGACTAAGTCACAATGCAACATGTCATTTCAATCTTGAAATTGACATGTCTTTTTCATTTCTGTTTCGTCACATAGGAAGTAAATTTTGACTTGGTCTCCTGCATGAGAGTCAAGTGGAATAGGACTCTTGTTAAAACACAGTTTTTCTAGGATTTATCCTATTTTCTCTCTACTCTTTTTATTATAAATAAGGGATGTTCATGCATTCCAAAGGGTTGAGATTTTTGGAATATTGAGAACCTTTTTGTAGAAGAAGAACTTTGTATTTTCTTTCAATCATTCAAAGAACAGAAATTGATGTCATTTTTGCAAACTTTGTGTTGTGAGATTCATCTCTCTTAAGATATTGCTCTTATGTTCAGGATCTTAAGCTATTCTTGGTTTAGTGTTCTCAATCATTTTAAATTGTTTCAAACATTACATTACATTTGTTATCTAGAACTCGTATGATTATTTTGTGATCTGTGTTTGCTCAAAAGAAAGTACGTTCCTGTTATTTTCTTTCTGTGATGTGTTCTTTCTAATCCATTTTACTTCCAAAGCAGCAATATTTCCAGTTATTGTGGATGTGGCTTTCAGGATTCTATCCTGACCCCAATGGTTAGATTAGTGTGAATATTGTATGCATTATTTCTATTGTGTTTTAGATTAGTAATAAACAGGAAGCCTCACCTATCTTTGAGGAGGGATTCAATCCCATGTACTGTGGTTGAACCTCATATTTCATCTTAGCAAAATATCCAACCAACAGTTTTTGGTGACTCCACTGAGGAATACGGATTAATAGTATAAAGCTTATCCTCTTGGTGTCTGGTGACTCCGTATTTTCCTTATTTTTAACAAGATTTCTTTTCTGGTTCAAGCTGGCTGGAAAGATCTTCACTCGGTCCTGCCGAGCCTGGGGTGAAATTGATCCACTCTTTGATTTGCTGCAACAACATAATTTCAGTCTTTCCCCCAACAGCATTATTTCTAACCAAACCAGAAGTTCTTCACCTGTTCAGAGAAACTGGATCCCCGTAGAACAAGAAGTGTCTGCAACTTGTCGTGCATTATTCTTGTCTGACACTCAGATCCCTATACACACTCTTTTCAGAAGGATGGCAGCACAACCTGTGCCCTGGGGCGCAGCTATTGGTCCTCTTTCTTTAACTCCACCATTGCACGAGTTACCACATGGATCACGTAAGAACATTCCCAAGTTCAATGGTGATGGGAAGCAGCATCCTGATGAACACATTGCATCTTTCTTTGTAGCATGTGGTGTCCTTGGAGTAGCTCACGAAGATGTCTCTGTTTGACTCTTCATTGAAACATTGCACGGTGCAGCAGCCGAGTGGTTTTACCACCTTCCAAACACATGCATCACAAACTGGGCTACCCTGAGGACCAGATTCAAAGCATGATTCAAACTGGCTGAAGATTCTCATGCTTTGTTAGCACAACTTACCCATATGAAAAAGGAATCTCATGAACCCATGCGGGACTTCATGGCAAAGTTCAACAAGATGATCAGAAAGATTTCGGAACTAGCTGTACCTACTCTGGAAAATAAGAAATGCTTCTTCATTAATGCTCAGCCCCCCGATGTGAGCTTCCTATTAAGAAGGTCGGCTATCCCTGATTTGGCTACCACTCAGTCAATGGCTATTGAAATAGAGGATGATCTCATTCTGGCAGGAAGAATCAGGAAAGATGCACCCAAGCCTAAAAATCAAGGTTCTTCTCAAGGTAATACTGACCCTATGATTCAAAAGATGGCTAATGATTTGATTGCTTTGAAAAAGCAAATGTCCCAGTAGGTGAGTAATGTTCCGTATCGGGATATCCCTAGACAGAATTTCAATAACACCAATGGTGCACCTACAAGAGGCAGGCCGCAGTTAACTCCTACTCAACTGAGGCTGGAAATCGAAGCTCCTCCCGTTAATGCAGTAGTAGAGATAGTTGAAGAAGAGGAAGAACCAGAAGAACAGGATTCCTCTGAAGCTTTTGAAGCTTCAGGATACGCTGATGAGTCTTATGATGATTCGGCTGGCGACTCCAGCATTGGGTATTTGGAATACGAGGAAGATGAATGTGCACTGGATGGTCAGTCATTTGCTGTCTTCACTCGATCCCAATCTCAGAATCCAAGAAAACCTCTTGAAAGCCCCAAGGAGAAGAACAAGGAAGCTCCCATAGCCATAGTTAAGAGAGGTACTCCTATCTCAGCACAAACTGAAAGAGAAGTCACCAAAAAGGTAACAACTTCCCCTCATTCTCCTTCTCCCAAGGTCAGTACCTCAGCTCAAGCTCATGTGATTAGAACCAGAACCTACTATCACTCCTTCTTATACTACTTTTGACATTATCGACCATGCAAAAAGAACCAAGATCCAAATGTCAGAAGTAGAATACCTTCAGTCAAATCCTAAACAGTTTGAAAAACTCACCAAATTCATTAGAAGCAAAGCTGTTGTTCCCCCACCTTCAAAAGGTATTTTTCCAAATCCTACTCAATCCCCACCTCAGAACAATCTGACCTCTGCTTCTTCTTCAGGAAAGATTGAACCATTTTATTTGTCTTTGCTTATAAACGGGTTTAAACTCAGCAATTGCATCATCGACTCAGGGGCCTCCGACAATGTTATGCCCGCAAAAGTAGCCCATGCCCTTGGGCTTACTTTGACTAAGTCATATGGATGGTGTTACTCCATGGAAACCAAGCAAGTTCCCTTGATTGGTCAAATCAAAGATGCACAGTTTGCATTCGTTGCCTTCCCAGAGAAGAGAGTGAAAATGACCATTCTAGTTGCTGACATTCCTGCAGCTTACGGTATCCTCTTGGGTAGAGGTTTTTGTAAAGACATCAGAGGAGAGATTAATATGGATTGGACCAAGGCCAAAAATCCAGTCAATGGGGTTTATCGTGTTCTCCATCCTGAGCCTCAGGAAAAGTATTTGGTAACTAAATCAGATGACCCTAAGGCTCAAATCCTTTTCGAAGATGCTAGTTTTGGAAATTACTTCATGACATCAGAGGTACCAGCTGTAGATGTCAAGGAAGAAGATTCTAATGCTATTTGGACCCTTGAATTTGATCGTAGTTGTTCAACCACTGGATTAGGTTTTGGTGTAGTTCTTATATCTCCTGATTCTGAGATCTTTCCCTCTGCCTTCAAGTTGCAGTTTGATAATACTAATAACACGGCTGAATATGAAGCTTTGTTATTAGGATTAGAAATGGCCAGACAAAAGGGAATTTGAAATCTCAAGGTTCAAGGAGATGCAGAGCTGATTGTCAACCAGGTCAAAGGGATCTATCAAGTGAAAAATGATCACCTGAGACATTACAGGAACAAAGTTTGGGATAATATAGAATGCTTTGACGCATTCTCCATCAAAGCAGTTTTGAGAGATTATAACGACAAGGCTGATTCTTTAGCCGTGTCTGCATCCCTCCTTCTCCCTCATCCCCAGTTCAAACAAGATACATACACCATTGAGATTGTGTATCGTCCCAGTATCCCAGATAATGTGGCTCATTGGCAAGTGTTCAATGATGATCAACAGGTGTTGTCTTTTCTAGAAAAAACTGACAATTTTAGTGAGCTATACTTTGAAGGTTCAGAATCAGCTTTCCGTGAATCTATTTCAGATCCATATCAAGAGGTTGATGGTGAGTTTATTCAGCTTAAAGGAAACAAGATTCCCAAAGGGTTGGTTTCTCTGGAGGGTTTGTTTGACAAGCATGACCGTTTCATTCAAAACAAGAGACAAACTGAAGGAGCTTCTTCCTCGGAAGTAGATCAAGTCAATCTAGGTTCGTCTGATCAACCTCAGATGGTGAATATTGGGAAATGTTGTTCCCCTGAGGAGAAAGAAAAATTCACTTCACTCCTAAAGAGATACATGGATGTCTTAGCCTGGTCCTATGAAGATTTAAAATCCTTCAAGCCCAAAGATGTACATCACAATATTCCTTTGAAGCCTGATGTAAAACCCTATAGGCAGAAGCAACAACATTATAATCCTAAAATATCATGAACCATTCTTGCAGAAATCTAGAAGATGATAGATGCTAGGATTATCTTTCCAATCCACTATTCCACCTGGGTTGCTAACATCATACCCGTCAGGAAGAAGAATGGTGAAATCTAGATTTGTGTTGATTTCTGGAACCTGAATCAGTCTTCATTAAAAGACAACTATCCCTTGCCTATCATGGATCAGGTGTTACAGACTGGTTACTGGATCAGAAATGCTATCCATGCTCGACGGATTTTTAGGATATAATCAAGTTGAGGTAGCTGCTGAGGATCAACACAAGACGGCCTTCACAACCCCATGGGGGACCTTTGCTTACAGGAGGATGCCTTTCGGCTTGATCAACGCCGGAGCTACCTTTCAGAGAGCTATGGACTTAGCATTCAGAGATCTGATGGGAAAATTCATAGTGGTATATTTGGATGACTTGACCATTTTCTCTAAAAAACAGAGTGATCATTATGATCATCTAGAACAAGTACTCTTGAGATGCCGGCATCACGGGATTTCATTAAATCCCAAGAAGTCCATGTTTGGAGTGACTGAAAGAAATTTGTTGGGTCATATTATGACTAGGGAATGAACCAAGATCGACCCAGAAAGGGTGAAGGCCATTCAAAGCCTTACCCTACCCACAAGTAAAACTGGAGTTCATTCCTTCTTTGGAAATTTCAATTTCCTAAGAAGGTTTGTACCTGATTTCGCTGATAAAACCAAGGATATCCTTGGGATGATGAAAGGAAAAATTCCATTTCGATGGAGTACTGAAGGGAAGCTTGCATTTGATGAAGTCAAAAGGGAAATTGCTTGCGCTCCTATCCTAGTATGTCCAGATTTCAAAAAAGATTTCATCATGTACAGCTACGCCTCCACACACACAGTGTCAGCCATCCTGATGCAGGAGAATGGAGAGGGCATTGAAGCTCCCATCACTTTCATGAGCTGCCCATTAAAGGAACATGAACTAAAAATGTCACAAATTGAAAAGCATGCTTATGCAGTGGTACGAGTGGTGAAACATTTCAGGTACTATGTGCTGAACTCTCATACCCTCGTTCTCGTTCCCGACACCGCTGTTAAATCCATTTTGACTCAACAAGAGCTGGGTAGTCAACGAGGTAACTGGATAGCTAAAGTTTAGGAGTATGACTTGGACATTAGACCTACCAAGTTGGTACGAGGAAGGGGCCTGTGCCAATTGATCATAGAAAATCATGCTGAAATAGAATGCGAAAGGACTGAAGACACCTCTTCAAAGTTTCCCATGGTGCTTTTCGTGAGCACAACTGATGAATGGTACACAGATATTGCTTTCTTTCTGACTTATGGTGAATTCCCCCCACATTTAAGCCAAAAGGAGAAGAGGACAGTCAAGTTAAGATCTGCAAGATACCTCCTGTGGGATAATGGAATATATAAGAAAGGTATTGATGGTGTATTCCTGCGCTGTGTTGATAAGTCACAGCAGGTAAAGTTACTAGAATCCTTCCATAGTCTAGCATGCGGAGGACATTTCTCATCCTCTGTAACAGCTTATAAGATCCTACGGGCTAGGTACTATTGGCCTACTCTCTTTCGGGACTCAACAGAATGGGTGTCCAAGTGTGAAGCTTGTCAACATTTCGTTGGTCGCCCTAAGCTAGCAGCTCTTCCCCTGAAGCCTGTAGTGATTGAAGAACCTTTCCGCCAGTGGGGAATTGACTTCATTGGAATGTTGAATCCTACCTCCAGTGCCAGACACAATTACATACTTACTGCTACAGACTATTTTACCAAGTGGGTGGAAGCTACACCAATCAAGCAGGCAACCTCAGAAGCCGTGTGTAAATTCCTTAAAGAAAATATAATTGTCAGATTCGGTGTGCCTCACAAGATTGTGGCTGATAACGCCTCCAATTTCTCATCGCATGAGTTGACAAAATTTTTTATGGATTCGGCATCACCCTGGCTCACTCATCTGACTATTATCCCCAAGGCAATGGGCAAGCTGAGTCCAGCAACAAGAACCTGGTTACCATAATTAGAAAGCTAGTAGATGAAAACCAGAGGACATGGCACAAAGCATTGTATGATGCGTTGTGGGTGGATCGGATTACCCCAAAGTGAGCTATAGGAATGTCCCCTTTCCAAGTACTGTATGGGATTGATGCTGAGATCCCTATCTCAGTAGAGTTGTCAGCCTTACAGTTGGCCAAAGCAGTCGAAGATGTGACTTTTCAAGATTCTATTGAAAAAAGGGTTATGTACCTAGCTAGGCTAGAAGAGGAATGAAGCAAGGTGGTTGATCACATTGCGGATCATCAGAGCAAAGTAAAGAAATTTTTTGACAAGAAATCAAGGCAACGTAATTTCCAAATTGGAGATCTGGTGTTGCTTTGGGATAAGAGAAGGGAGCAGAAAGGAATGCACGGAAAGTTTGATTCTTTGTGGAAAGGACCTTTTAAGATTCATCAGCTGAATGGTGAAAATAGTTTCTGTCTATCATATCTTGATGGAGAGTCACTCCCCTTTACCTTTCAGTGGCCAACATCTGAAGTTGTTCCATCATTAATGCAAGATGCTCTTTTGCATTGTACATACTTTATTTTTTGTCGTGTGTTTGCTTTTGGTCTTCTTTCTTTCTTTGTTTTGTTTTCGGTTTTCTTCTTTTCTGACTCCATAGCCCAATGGATAAAGCCAGAGATTCTGAGTTCTCTTCCTTTGATGTCACAAAGAAAGTCCCCAACTGGAGCCAGTTGTTATCTCATTTTTGTGTTTACACCAAAATTTAGTGATAACCCTAGGAAATTTTTGAGCTGGTTTCCTAAGAATGCCCTTTCAGAGAGATAATCGGGTTTTCAGGTTTCCATAGCAAGACAACATGAGTTTTGGATGCTTCATGTTGTATGTTCCCCGAAACCTGAAACCCGCATCAAGTAAGTCTTTCAGGTTTTCGGGTTCACCGAGCATCAGAACATGCCTTAGTCAAAACATGCTTCATGTCGCATGTCTTCTGATTCCCGAAACTCTTTTGATTTCAGAACTCCTTTGTATCGGGATTTTTCTTTGTATCGGGTTTTTCAGAGCATCGGAACATGCCTTAGTCAAAACATGCTTCATGTCGCATGTCTTCCGATTCCCGAAACCTGATTCACTCCTTTGTATTGGGTTTTCAGAACCATCAAGCATCATGCTTCATATCGCTTGCTTCCCGCAACCTGAAACCTGAATTGATATGAAATCCTTTTTGTCGGGTTTCCAGACATCCCGAACATGCTGACATGGCATTAATGCCGAGTTGTTGGGTGGTTGACACACGTGTCAATTGAAGTGTATTAAATGTGATTTTTTTATAAATACTTGGATTTCCACGTCATTTTTACCAGATGTACTTTTTACCTCGTAGATTTTTGTGCATGCGTCTTCAACCCCAAAACCTGACTCACATTCGTGCTCGATTGCATTGCTTGTTTTTTATCATTTTTCGATCTGATTGAAGGTATTTCCCTTTGTTCTTTGTTTGTGAAATTTGTGGAAGAATTGTGTGATGATCTTTCTAAATCCCTCTTTCTTTCTTGTTAGGGTTTTGGGTTTTGATTATTTATTCCTTTTTTGGGTTGTGTTCCAATCAAGTTTGTGTTTTAGGGTTCACCCTTGGAATTCTTACTTAGTTTTATTCCTTGGAATATGCCATTGTAATGACAATAGAAGAATGTATCAAGAATCATAGCAATGGAGAGGAATTTACTTGTTTTGACATGAAAAAAACCCAATTCCCTCTTTTCAAGTTTCATAGGGTGTTTTACAGTTTCCAAATCCCGCAGTCTATCAGGAAATCGAAGGTGTTGGACACTCCAAAATCTCCAGCATCCTCTAAGGTGTCGGATACTTCAAACCTCCCGGCATCCTCCAAGTGTAGCGAGATTTCCAACCCTCCAAGCATCTAACAAGAGTGCGGGTTTTCCGAGCCCTCCGACATCTTCCAGTGTTGCGGGTTTTTCAGAGTGGCGGACATCTCATACCTTCCGACAGGTTCAACTGATTGTCGGGACTTTCCAAGTGTTCAACACCTACTAATCTCTGATACTCTCTGTAGTGTTTCGGGCCTCTGGGATTGCTGAGCAGGTCCTCAAACCTGAAGTGTCTAAATCAGAAGCAATCAGTTCACTCCTCCTTTGAAATTCCTCATGTCGGATCCTGGTTCATCACAGGATAAGATGGAAAAATCAGGGAGGATGAAGTACAAATTTAGGAAGGTGGAGTCTCCTTCCTACATTGATTGTAATTACGACATCTGGGATACAGAACTCAGAAACATAGATATGGAAGATTTTTGGAATAGAGTCAAGAGTTCTTCCCAAACCCCATGGATGAAATCAATAGTTGGCAGTGGTCTCCCTCTTGCAGCAGGTTTCCCCATGTCTGCTCAGTGCCCCGAGTTCATCTTAGCCTATGCTTCAAATTATGACTCTGCTTCTCGTTCTGTGAAAAATCAGGTGGGAGAGGTCGTAATCAAGTTAGACGGAGGTTACTTCGATGACCTTCTCAATCTGCCTAACTTTGAGGAGTATGGGGACGTAGATCTCAAGTCAGCCCAAAAATCTTGGGACAATGATCAGGAGGATTGTATCAAACACGTGAATAAGAAGTTCCTAATAAAAGCCAAGCCGGTTGTTTCTAGGTTCCCAAGACTTGTTCCTAGAAGTGATTTCATTCAGGAAATCAATGATATCATTACTTTGCTGAGCTGGGTTTTTGGTTTCCCTGAATCAAATGTTTTCCAAGGATGGATGTACCAATTCATGATCATCATTAAGAAGAATCAACAGGGGATTGATTGGGGTACCCTTATCAGTAACGAGATAGATTCTCAGATGACAACAGTCTTGTCTACTGGGAAGTTTTATATGTCCTCATATGTCACCTATGCAGCAGCCGGCATGAGGAATTATCCTAGATTGGACACAAAGGGGAACAAGACAGTGGAACATATTTATCGGTATTTTCCTCAGTTAACAAGAAAAGGGTCTGAAGACCAATTCAGAAGGGTAAATGATGCCTTCTTTTATGAGAACATCTGCAGGTTAAACCCCGAACTGAGGAAAACAAGAGTCTCTGATGAGGCATGGGCTGAAGTTTCGAAATGGGGTTGTGTCTTCTTACAATTCAAGAAGTTCACATACCTTTGGGTGGTCATGTACCTGGGTGATCCTTTCCATTTTCCCAGATATCCAGGAGACAAACTAATCTTGATGGAGTTGGTCAGGAAATTGTTGGATTTTCACAAGTTCCAACAGAGTAAACACAAGGCCGCCGTATCCTTCCCAATTTCTATTGGAAGGTATACCTGCTCAATGGTGGTAAAAGCCAAGAACATTGTACATGAGCTTCAAGATAAGTTGAAAAAGCACATGAAGCCCAGAGATGGGTTCAACTTTTCGAGGAGTCCTCAAGTCATATGGAACTCTGTACCTACACGTACCAAGCATAGAAGACATCTGGATTGATTTACGTGATGAAGTTGTTGTCTGAAGAAAAGATCATAGCAGGTTGACACTTGCAGAGATTCAGACACTCGAGCTCGCTGACATTCCAAAGGGTACTGGTGATAATGAAAGTGTTTGGATCCTTCCTATGATGGACTGAATGAAGATCAATATGTTTTCCCACCTATTGATTGGTCTATCGGTGAAAAAGCCTCTATTACAGATAGATCAGCCCCGATTCTCACATGCACCAAGGCATGGCTCACCTCTTGGGGGATGATTTTCAAAGAAGATAGTTTTTCAAAGTTGGTTACTTTGGAGGCGGGGCCTTCCAAAAAGGAAAAGGACAAAAGCTCTTCCAAGGGACCTATAAAGGTCAAATTTGTCAAGAAGAGAAGAGAAGAAGAAACCCCTTCAACTGCTACTCCAGTTGAAATGGTGAACGTGCCAGAGTCACCAACACCACCAGAAATAGGGGAAATTTCTTTGGAAGGAGAGGTGAGTCAGCCCCTAATTTCACCATTTGCTGACTGCCCAACAGAAGTAACTCTATCCCTTGCATCCCAGGCTTTGGCGTCAGGATCTGCACTTCCTACTTCACAACCACTTCCACCTCCTCTTTCCCCATCCACTTCATTAGCCATGGCCAACATTTTCTCCAGACTCTCACCTCTCTCTGCTGGGACCAAAGTAACTACAGATATGCCTCCTCCTACACCTCTTTTCACCAAATCTACTACCACACTAGTGACTGTTTCCACTCCACCAGTTAACCCCCTCCACCTAAAAGTATGCCACCAACTTCTACAACAGTGGCAACTCCTTCTGGCATGCCTCAATGGTTACTTGAGAAAACTCCAAGGAAAAGGAAGGTGGTTGTACCCATACCAGCCTTTGATTTTAGTTCACTCAAGGCTTCTACTGCTAAATCAGCCAAGAAACCCAAAACAGTTTCAAGGGTTTTAGTGGATGCTTCGGGACATAAGTTTGCAGAGATCGCCACTCCCGTGACTGACAAGACCAAAGAGGACATAGTGGCCTCTGACTATCAGATAACCAGGGTTTCTCTAGGAGAGGTGATGGTAGAAGGAGCACAACAAGATGCATGAGATGCTATGAACGTGCTATGCCAGAAATTAAAGGAAACAAAGGACAACAGGGATGAGCTTAAAGAAAAGGTGGAGCAGTTGACTGAGGTATTACTTAAGCTCTCAAAACCCCTTGAGTCCATATCATCATCCTCTATTCCTATCGGGTTTGATTTCTCATCGGTACCCATAATTGAAAAGATTAATGAAAAGGGGAGAGTGGTCGATGAATGGACCCAAAGGCTGCTCCTACAGGGGAAAGAAGTAATCCAAGACACTGTAGAAGTCTATCAATCTTTGGAGAATATACAGAGTGATGGGGAAAAGATGGATGATGATTTCTCTCAAGAGATCGGGCACCTGGAGTTGACTTTTGAAGCTCTCCAGGTGCTGAAGCAAATCCCATCACGCATCTTGGTCGAAGAGGGCATCATCCCACATGTGGATAAGCATTTCCAGCTGACCAAGGCCATCAGATTCAGAATAAAGATTCTCAATGAAGCTTGTGGAAAATTGAGAGAATCAAGAGATCAATTGATTGATGGCAAGAGTGACCTGGAAGAAGAACTGATCAAAATCTGTGCAAAAGTGTTGGGTGGAGACTCGGGTATCCTACCAGTTGATGATCTTTTCAAACAAATCCAAGAATCAATTCAGCATGAACCAACTCATGGATTTGGCATGGAAATCATTGACAGGTTTGTAAAGATTGAACATTCTTTGGAGACCCTGAGAAAACTCAACAAAAGATTGAGAAAGCTTCCTGGTAATTCCAATGACACTCATCAAACATGTGAAGTCCTGAGTGATGATTCCACTGCACCCGATGAGAATGAGATGCAAGGTATAATCTGGAAATTCCAAGAATTTCGGAACAAACAGGCTCTGTTGGAAGGAGAGAAAGATGAGGAAGAGAAAGATGATGATTCAGACTAAGTCATGATGCAACATGTCATTTCAATCTTGAAATTGACATGTCTTTTTCATTTCTGTTTCGTCACATAGGAAGTAAATTTTGACTTGGTCTCCTGCGTGAGAGTCAAGTAAAATAGGACTCTTGTTAAAACACTTGTTTCTAGGATTTATCCTATTTTATCTCCACTCTTTTTATTATAAATAAGGGATGCTCATGTATTCCAAAAGGTTGAGATTTTTGGAATATTGAGAACCTTTGTGTAGAAGAAGAACTTTGTATTTTCTTTCAATCATTCAAAGAACATAAATCGATGTCATTTTTGCAAACTTTGTGTTGTGAGATTCATCTCTCTTAAGATATTGCTCTTATGTTCAGGATCTTAAGTTGTTCTTGGTTTAGTGTTCTCAATCATTTTAAATTGTTTCAAACATTACATTACATTTGTTATCTAGAACTCGTATGATTATTTCGTGATCTGTGTTTGCTCGAAAGAAAGTACATTCCCATTATTTCCTTTCCGTGATGTGTTCTTTCTAATCCATTTTACTTCCAAAGCAGCAATATTTCCAGTTATTGTGGATGTGGCTTTCAGGATTCTGTCCTAACCCCAATGGTTAGATTAGTGTGAATATTGTACACATTATTTCTATTGTGTTTTAGATTAGTAATAAACAGGCAGCCTCACTTTTCTTTGAGGAGGGATTCAATCCCATGTACTGTGGTTGAACTTCATATTTCATCTTGACAATATATCCAACCGATTAACCTCACCTTGCCAACTCACCTAGAGTTCATATGGTAGATCACAAGTAAGCTCACCTAAGAGATTATTGACAAGCTCACCTTTGAGCTTACCTGGGATTTCATTGAGTAGGTCACCTAGGAGCTCAACTAGGATCTCAAAAAGTAGCTCACTCAGGTGCTCTTCGAGCAGCTCGACTTGAGCTTTCCTAGAAACTCACTTGGGAACTCACCTTGTTAGCTCATTTTAAAATCACACAGGAGCTCGCCAAGCAGCTCAACTTGAGCTCTCCTGGGAGCTCGTCAAGAAACTCACCCAAAAACTTGCATGAGAGCTTGCATGATAGCTCACCTTGCCAACTCACACACAAGATGGCCTATCAACTCACCTTAAGGTCACTAAGGAGCTCACCTTTCCAACTCACCTTGAGCTTGGAAGGTAGCTCACCTTGGAGTTTATCAAGTAGCTCACCAAGTAGCTCACCTGGGAGCTTACCTAACAACTCACATGATATCTCACCTACAGCTTACATGGGAGCTCACCGAGTAGGTTGACTTGAGCTCACTTGTGAGCTCATCGAGCAGCTCACCGGGGACCTCACTTGGGATCTCACCAAGTAGGTCAATTGGGAACTTGCCTAGTAGCTCACCTGGGAGATCTTTTGGGAGCTCATCGATCAGCTCGAGTTGAGCTTGCCAGGGAGCTCGTCAAGTAACTCACCTGGGAACTTACCTAGGAGATCACCTGACAACTCACCTTTCCAACTCACCTTGAGCTCACCTTGCCAACTGGCTCACCTTTGAGCTCACCTAGGAGCTCACCAAGTAGGTCAACTAGGAGGTCAACTGGGAGCTTGGTAAGTAGCTCACCTAGGAACTCGTTGACCAGGTCGACTTGATCTTGCCAGAAAAACTCACCTGAGAGCTCACCTAACAGTTTATCTTGCCAACTCACATGGGAGATACCCTATCAACTCCACTATTAGAGTTCATCAAGCAGCTTTCCAAGTAGCTCACTAGGGAACTTAACTAATAGCTCACTTGGGAGCTCGCCTAACAACTCACCTAGGAGCTCACCGAGCAGCTCACTGAGTAGGTTGACTTGAGCTCACTTGTGAGCTCGCCGAGTAGCTCGTAGGGGATCTCACCTGGGAGCTCACCTAACAACTCACCTATGAGCTCATCGAGAAGCTCACTGAGTAGGTTGACTTGAGCTCACTTGTGAACTCACCGAGTAGCTCGTAGGGGACCTCACCTGGGAGTTTTAGAACTAGCTTGCTCGGGAGCTCACCTAAAAGCTCACTTGGGAGCTCACCAAACAGATTGCCAAGTAGCTCACCAAACATATCACTAATTATCTCACATGGGACCTCTACTAGGAGCTCATCAATCAGCTCAAGTTGAGCTCTCTCAGGAGCTCATTGAGTAACTCACCTAGGAACTCACCTTGGAGCTCACCTGATAGCTTGCCTTGCCATCTTGCCTTGAGCTCACCTTGCCAACTGACCTTGAGCTCATTTGGTAGCTGGCATGTAATCTCACCTCAGAGATTACCAAGATGGTTGCCTTTGAGCTTGTCTAGGATCTCACTGAGTAGCTCACCTACAAGCTTGGCTGGGAGCTTGGCAACAGGTCACCCAGGAGGTCACCGAGTAGCTCGACTTGAGCTCTCCCAGAAACTCACCTGGGATTTCACCTGATAGCTCACCTTGCCAACTTACCTTAAGCTCACCCAAGAGCTCACCAAGTAGCTTGACTTGAGCTTGCCCTGGAGATCATAAAGTAACTCAACCTAAAACTTACATGGGAGCTTTCCTGACAGCTCACCCAGAAACTCACATGGGAGGTCACTTGATAACTCACATAAAAACTCACATGGGATCTCACCTATCAGCTCACCTTACCATTTCACCTTAAGCTCGCTGAGGAGATTACCTTGCCAACTCACCTTGAGCACATCTAGTAGCTCACCTCAGAGTTGATCGAGTAGCTCGCCAAGTAGCTCACCTGGGAGCTTGCCTAATAGCTCACCTCAGAGCTCACCTAGCAGCTCACCGAGGGTCCTCACTTAGGAGCTCACCAAGTAGCTCACTTAGGAGCTCACCTAGTAGATCGCCTTAGAGCTCACCGAATAGCTTTCCAAGTAGCTCACGTAAGAGCTCTTCTGGGAGCTCAACAATCAGCTTGAGTTGAGCTTGTATGGGAGCTTGTCAAGTAACTCACCTGAGAATTCACATGGGAGCTTACCTGATAACTCACCTTACCAAATCCCCTTGAGCTTTCCTTGCAAACTCACCTTGAGCTCATCTGGTAGCTTGCATGTAAGCTCACCTCATATATTGCCTACAAGCTCACCTTTGAGCTCACCTAGGGGTTAACCAAGTAGCTCACCTAGGATCTCAGTTGGGAGCTCAGTAAGCAGCTCACCAAGGAGCTCCTCGAGCAACTTGACTTGAGCTTTCCTGAAAAATCACCTGGGAGCTCACCTGACAACTCACCTTGCTAGCTCACCTTGAGCTCGCATAGGAGCTCTCCAAGTAACTCGAATTAAGCTCACACAAGAGCTCATCAAGTAGCTCGGCCTTAAACTCGTATGGGAGCTCACCTGACAGCTCACCCAGAAACTCATGTGGGAGCTTGCCTATCAACTTTCCTTGCTAGCTCACCTTGAGCTCGCTTAGGAGATCACCTTACCAACTCACCTTGAGCTTATCTGGTAGCTCACCTTAGAGTTCGTCGAGCAGCTCCCAAATTAGCTCACCTAGGAGCTCACCTAATAGCTAGCCTAGGAGCTCACTAAGTATCTCGTTGAGTAGGTTTACTTAAGCTTACTTGTGACCTCACTTATGAGATTACCAAGTAGCTCATCGGGGACCTCCCATGGGAGCTCACCAAGTAGCTCTTTTAAGGAGCTCAACTTAGCATAGCTCACCTAGGAGATCAACCGAAAAAATTTGCTAAGTAGCTCACCTAGGAGATCTTCTAGTAGCTTTCTGATCAGCTCGAGTTTGAGCTCACCCGAGAAGCTCATTGAGTAACTTGCCTGGGAACTCAATTAGGAGCTCACCTGACAAGTTTCCTTGGTAACTAAACTTAAGATTAGCTGGTAGCTCACATATAAGCTCACCTCAGACATTTCTAACAAGCTCAGCTTTAAGCTCACCTAAGAGCCCACTGAAGTATCTCACCTAGGAGCTTAGTTTAGGAGCTCGGTAAGTAGCTCACCCTAGGTACTTGTCAAGTAGCTTGACTTGAGCTTGCATGGAAACTCACCTAGGAGATAACCTTGCCAGCTCACCTTGAGCTTACCCAGGAGCTCACTGAGTAGCTTGACTTGAGCTTGTCAAGTAGCTCACCTAAAAACTCACATGAGAGCTCACCTAATAGCTCACCTTACTAACTCGAATGGGAGCTCATCCTTATAGCTCACCTTGAGCTCAACTCGAATGGGAGCTCCACCTTACCAGCTTACATTGAGCTCATCTGGTAGCTCACCCTCTGAGTTTGTCTGAGCAGCTCACCAAGTAGATCACCTATGAACTCGTCTAACAACTCACCTAGGAGCTCAACATGAGTTAGCTCATCCGAGTAGGTTAAATTAAGTTCACTTGTGAGCTCACCAAGTAGCTCACTAGGGACCACACCTAGGGATCTTGCACCAGTTAACTCACTTTGGAGATCACCTAGAAGCTCACCTGGAAGCTTGCCGAACAGACTTGTAAAGTAGCTCACCATGGAGCTCTTCTAGGAGCTCCACGATTAGCTCGAGTTGAGCTCACCCGGGAGCTCGCCAACTAAGTCACCTAGGAACTTTCCTAGGAGCTTTTCTGATAGCTCGCCTTGCTAACTTGCCTTTAGCTTACCTTGTCAACTTACCTTAAGCTCACCTTGCCAACTCTCCTTGAGTTCATCTAGTAGCTCGCATGTAAGCAAACCTCAGAGATTGCTGAAAATCTCACCTTTGAGCTCGCATGGGAGCTCACCGAGCAGCTCACTTAGGAGCTCGACTGGGAGCTTGACAAGTAGCTCATCTAGGAGATCATCAAGCATCTCAACTCAAGCTTCCCTAGAAAATTTATTGGGAGATCACCTGATAGCTCGCCTTACCAACTCACCTAGAGCTCGTCGAGCACCCCCAACTTAAGCTCACCCAAGAGATTGTCATGTAGCTCACCTAAAAATTTGGATAGGAGCTCACCTGATAGCTCACAATGAAAAATCACATGGGAACTCACCTATTAGCTCACCTTAGTAGCTCACCTTGAGCTCGCTAAGGATCTCACCTTTCTAACTCACCTTGAGCTCATCTGGTACCTTGCCTTGGATTTTTTTGAGTAGCTCACCTAATAGTTCACCTGGAAGCTTGCCTAACAGCTCACCTAGGAGATCACCAAGAAGCTCGTCAAGTAAGATGACTTGAGATCACTGAGAAGCTCATCGAGATCCTTGCTTGGAAGCTCACCAAGTAGCTCACTTAGGAGATCACCTAGCAGTTCTCACTTGGGATCTCACCTGACAAACTCGCCTTACCAACTCACCTTGAGCTCACCTTACCAACTCACCTGGAGCTCACCTTTCCCAACTCACCTTGAGCTCATCTAGTAGCTTACATGTAATTTCACCTCAGAGATTGCTGAAAATCTCACCTTTGAGCTTTCCTAGGTGAGCTCTTATGTTGAGCATTACTTGACTTGAGATTACCCATAAACTCAACTAGGAGCTTACCTAACAGCTCACCTTGAGCTTGGCAAGGTGCGCTCTTCCACCAGCTTGCCTAGATATGGAACTCCTTACAAGCTCACCATTGAGCTCACCTAGGATCTGGGTCCCAGTAGCTCACTCGAGGAACTCGCATTGGGGAGGTCACCTGACAACTCACCTTAGGCCAACTCAGCATGGTGAGCTCACCATAGCTATGCCAGGATCTCACCTTGCCAACTCGGCTCAAGTTCATCTGTTAGCTCACCTCATAGTTTGTCGAGTATCTCACCTAACAGCTCACCTAGGAGCTCACCTAATAGCTCACCTGGGAGCTCACCTAATGGCTTGCCTTGAATCTCACTGAGTAGCTCATCGTGTAGGTTGAATTGAGATCATATGTGAGATTACCAAGCAGATCACCGGTGACCTCACCTAGGAGCTTGCTACAGTAAATATGGAGCTCACGAATCAACTTACAATAGTAGGGCTCACCTGTGGAGCTCACCAAATAGCTCACCATAACTCAAGTTGGCTTCACCTGTGAGCTCATAAATAGGAGAAACTCACTTGGGAAAGCTTTACCTGATACATCTCACCTTGCAAACTCGCCTTGAGCTTACCTTACCAACTCACATTGAGCTCACCTTGCAATTCACCTGGAAGCTCATCTGTAGCTAGCTCGAATGTAGGATCATCACCTAAGAGATTACCCGAGCCTGGTCACTAGGAGCATTTAGCTATTAGGAGCTCAGTTTTTAGGAAGATAGAGTGTCGCTCACCTAGGAGCTTATCAGCAGTTTGACTGGAACTTGGCAAGAAAGTTCATCCTAGGCTTCACATCGAGACAGCCTCACCTTGCCAGATTTGCCTTGGTGCTCACCTAAACTCACCTAGTGAACTCGAAATTCATTTTCACACGGGAGCTCACCTTTCAAACAGCTCAACTTGAACTTGCCCAAGAGCTTTCCTAGACATAATCAAGTGGTAGAATCTTGTTGTTTGATGCTCTGGCTTGAGATAATGGTGGAGGATATCACCTTGCGATGACTCACCATGTGAGGTTGGAAGGTAGCTCAAATTTTTGTCGAGCAGCTAGAGCTTAGTTCACCTGGGAGCTGCAACTAACTCACCTTGGGAAGCTTCAATTGAGAGCTCACCTTTCTCAACTGGACCTTGAGCTAACGATGCGAAATGGCTCACCTTGCTAGCTCACCTTGGGAGCTCACCTAGTATAGCTCACCTAAGAGTTTGCTGACGCAACTGGGGAGCTTGAGTTGATGAGAGGCACCTCAAAATGACCTGGGATATCACCTGAGGGAACATTCACTTGACTAGCTCACCTGAGCCAAGCTTGCCTTGACCATATTACCATGATGGAAACTCACCTGGGAGCTCACCTGATAGCTCACCTTAATATCTCACGTTAGCTTGGAGCTACGTTGAGTAGCATGGCATTGAGCTCACCCAGGAGCTCGAGCAGCTCGTGTGAATAATTACGATGGGAGCTCACCTTGATCAAATTGGATGGGATTACCTTATCAAATAGTGTCTTGGGAGCTTGCCTGAGGATAGCTCACCTTGCCATCTATACGCTGAGGAGCTCACCAGGAGCTCACCTTGAGCTCAGATAGTAACTTGAGCTCAGATGGTGATCTCATCAAGTTTTTTCATGTAAGTAGACTCACAGGTGGGAGCTCACCTTGTTCAAATCTAGATGGGAGCTCTCCTATCAGCTCACCTTGCCATCTCACCTTGGATATCAACTAAGGAGCTTGCTTTTCCAACTCACCTTGAGCTTATCTAGTAGCTTGCCTTAGATTTTTTCAAGAAGCTTGACAAGTAGCTCACCTAGGAGCTCACCTAATAGCTCACTTGGGAGCTCACTGAGCAGCTCACTGAGTCAGTTGACTTGATCTCACTTGTCAGCTTTCCAAGTATCTTTCTTGGGCAGCTCAGCCTAGCAGTCTCGCCTGTTGGAAAAGCTCACAAAGTAGCTTCACCTGGGAGCTCTTCTGGGATATCATCGATTAGATCGAGTTGAGCTCACCCGGGAGCTCATCGAGTAACTCACTTAGGAGGTCACCTGAAAGCTCACCTTCCAAACTCACCTTGAGCTCATCTGGTAGCTCACATGTAAGCTCACCTTAGAGATTCCTGACAAGCTTACCTTTGAGCTCACTTGTGAGCTCACCTAGGAGATCAGCTAGGAGCTCGGTAAGTAGCTCACCCAGGAGCTCATTGAGTAGCTCAACTTGAGCTTGTCTAGAAACTCACCTGAAAGCTCACCTGATAGCTCACCTTGAGCTCACCCACCAGCTCATTGAGTGACATGATTTGAGCTCACCCAGGAGCTCATCAATCAGCTCACCTGAAAACTCGCATGGGAGCTCGCTTGACAGCTAGATTTTTCAACTCACATGGAAGCTCACTTATCATCTCACCTTGCTAGCTTTCCTTGAGTTTGTTAAGGAGCTCACCTTGCCAACTCACATTGAGCTTGTCTGGTAGCTCACCTCAGAGTTCATCAAGTAGCTCACCAAGTAGCTCACCTAGAAGCTCACCTAATAGCTCACCTAGGAGCTTGCCTAATAGCTCACCTGGGAGCTCACTGAGTAGCTCACTGTGTAGGTTTACTTGAGCTCACTTTTGAGCTCATTGGGGACCTCACTTGGGAGCTTGCCAAGTAGCTCAATTGGGAGCTCACCTAACAGTTCACCTGGGAGCTCACCAAACAGCTCACTAAGTAGCTCACCTAGGAGCTCTTCTAGGAGCTCACTAATCAGCTCGAGTTGAGCTTGCCTGGGAGCTCATCGAGTCACCTGATAGCTTACCTTACCAACTCACCTAGAGCTCACCTTGTCAACTCACCTTGAGCTCTCCTTGCTAACTAAGCTTTGAGCTCATCTGGTAGCTCGCATGTAAGCTCACCTCAGAGATTACCAACAAGCTCACCTTTGAGCTCACATGGGAGCTCACCAAGTGGCTCACCTAGGATCTTGGCTTGGAGCTCGGATAAGTAGCTTTCCTAGGAGCTTGTTGAGTATCTCAACTTGAGCTTTCCTGGAAACTCACCTGGGAGCTCACGTGACAGCTTGCCAAGCATCTCGACTTGAGTTCATCTAGGATCTTATCAAGTAGCTCACCCGAAAACTCATATGGTAGCACACCTATAAGGTCACCTTGCCAGCTCACTGAGGAGCTCACCTTGCCAACTCACCTTGAGCTCATCTGGTAGCTCACCTCGGAGATTTTCATCAAGTATCTCGCTAAGTAGGTTGACTTGAACTCACTTTTAAACTCACTTGTGAGCTCACCAAGTAGCTTGTGAGGGACCTCACATGGGAGCTCACCACATAGATCACTTGGGAGCACACCTAATAACTCACTTGGGAAATCACAGAACATCTCACCAAGTAGTTTTCTCTAGAGATCTTCTGTGAGCTCACCGATCAGCTTGAGTTGAGATTTCCTGGGAGGTCATCGAGTAACTTGGTTGAGAACTCACCTGGGAGCTCACCTAACAGCTCACCTTTCTAACTCACCTTGAGATCACCTTACCAACTCTCCTTGAGCTTGCCTTTCTAACTCACCTTGAGCTCATCTGGTAGCACACATATAAGTTGACCTCAGAGATTGCTAACAAGCTCACCTTTGAGCTCACTTGGGAGCTCACGGAGTAGCTCACCTAGGAACTAGGCTGGGAAATTGGCAAATAGCTCACCTAGAAGCTCGTGTAGCAGCTCGACTTGAGCTTTCCTAGAGAGCTCATCAAACAGCTCACCCAAAAACTCAAATGGGAGCTCACTTGATAGCTCACCTTGCCAACTCACATGGGAGCTTGCCTATCAGCTCGCATTTCTAGCTTGCCTTGAGCTCACTAAGGAGCTCACCTTACCAACTCACCTTGAGCACATCTGATAGCTCACCTATGAGTTCATCGAGTAGCTCACCAAGTAGCTCACCTAGGAGCTCACCTAGTAGCTCACTTGGGAGCTCACCTAACAGCTTTCTTGGGAGCTCACCTAGTAGCTCACCTAGGATCTCACCAAGAAACTCACCGAGTAGGTTGACTTGAGCTCATCTTGTGAGCTCACCAAGCAGCTCAGTAGGGACCTCGACTAGGAGCTCACCAAGTAGTTCACTTTTGAGATCTCACCTAGCAACTCACCTCAGAGCTCACCTAATAGCTCACCTGGTATCTCACCTCAGAGCTCACCTAATAGCTCACCTGGGAGCTCACCTAATAGCTCACATGGAAACTCATTGAGCATCTTACTAGGTAGGTTAACATGAGCTCACTTGTGAGCTCACTGAGAAGCTTACCAGGGACCTCACCTGAGAGCTCACCAAGTAGCTCACTTACGAGCTCACCTAGAAATTCACGTGGGAGCTCACCGAATAGCTCACCATGTAGCTTTCTTGGGAGCTCTTCTTTGAGCTCACTGATCAGCTTGAGTTGATTTCACCTGGGATCTTGTCAAGTAACTCACCTAAGAAATTACATGGGAGCTTGTCTGACAGCTCACCTTGAGCTCACCCAGGAGCTCACTGAGTGACTTGATTTGAGTTCACCTGGGAGCTCATCAATCAGCTCACCCAAAAACTCACATGGGAGCTCACCTGACAGCTTGATTTGGCAACTCATATGGAAGCTCACCTATCAGGTCACCTTGTTAGCTTGCCTTGAGCTGACTGAGGAGCTCACCTTTCTAAATCACATTGAGCTCATCTAGTAGCTCACCTCAGAGTTCATCAAGGAAATCACCAAGTAGCTCACCTAGAAGCTTGACTAATAGCTCACCTAGGAGATCACCTAATAGCTCACCTAGAAGCTCACCTGATACCTCACCTGGGAGCTCACGGAGTAGCTCACTAATTAGGATTACTGGAGCTCACTTCTAAGATCGTTGGGGACCTCATGTGGGAGCTCACTAGGTAGCTCACTTGGGAGCTCACCTAGGAGCTCACCAAATAGCTTGCCAATTAGCTTGCCTAGGAGCTCTTCTAGGAGCTCACTGATCAGCTTGAGTTGAGCTTTCCTTGGAGCTCATCAAGTAACTTACCTAACAACTCACCTTGCCAACTCACCTAGATCTCACCTTGTCAACTCACCCTGAGCTCACCTTGCTAACTCGGCTTGAGCTCATCTAGTAGCTCACATGTAACCTCACCTAAGAGATTACTGAAAAGCTTTCCTTTGAGCTCACATGGGAGCCCACCAAGTCACTCACCTAGGAGCTCGATAAGTAGCTCACCCAGGAGTTTGTCGAGCAGCTCGACTTGAGATTGCCTAGAAACTCACCTGGGAGCTCACGCGATAGCTCACCTAGGAGCTCACTGAGTAGCTTGACTTGAGTTTACCCGGGAGCTTGTCAAGTAGCTCACCTTAGGAACTTGAGTATGGTAGCTCACCTAATAGCTTTCACCAACTTACCTTCAGCTCACCTTGCCCAACTCACCTTAAGGAGCTCACCTTGCTAACTCACCTTGAGCTCATCTGGTAGCTCACCGCAGATGTAAGTAGCTCACCTCAGAGATTAGGTTGACAATGAACCTCACCTTTGAGCCTCACTTGTGAGCTCACTGAGTAGCTCACCTAGGAGCTAGGCAGTTGGGAGCTCACCACATAGATCAAGTAGCTCACCTAGAACCTCACCTGATTAGCTCGACTTTAGCTTCACCTTGGGAAACTTACTTGGAAGCTCCAATCCTGAGTTGAGCTCACTCGAGTAGCTCAGTCGAGTCACTCTTGAGCTCACCTAGGAGCTCACCTAATTCCATCTCGCCCTTGAGCTCACCTGGGAACTCTGTCAATATCTCACCTTGCCAACTTTCACCTGGGGGCTCATCATATCAGCTCATGGCTTGAGCTCACTTAGGAAGCTCACCTGCCAAGCTCACCTTGAGCTTGTTTAGTAGCTCACCTCCAGGATTTTCATCGAGTAGCTCACCAAGTAGCTTACCTCACTCGCATGGGAGCTCACCTAATAACTCACCTTTCAAATAGCTTGCCTTGAGCTCACTTGTGAGACTCACTGAGCAGCTCACCAAAGTACCTCACCTTGAGCTCACTCAAGTGAGCTCATGGGAGTATGTCACTAGAAATGCTGGGATTGGGAACTTACCAAATAGCTCACTCGGGTGTTCACCAAGGAGCTCACCTGAATAGCTTGACCTTGAGCTCTTCTGGGAGCTCACTCGAGTAGCTCAACTGGGAAGCTTTCACCTGGGAGCTCACGATGATAGCTCACCTTGCCAACTCACTAGGAGCTCACCTACAGCTTACATTTACCAGGCTCACCTCAGACTCATTTCTGAAGCCTCACCTTACCTGGGACTCACCTTGAGTGCCTCTGCAAGTAGCTCACCTATGAGCTCATCGAGTAGCTCGTGATTGTAAGCTCACCTTAGAAAAGCACGCTTGGGAGCTCACCTGAGCAGCTCACCTGGGAGCTCACCTTGAGAAACTCGCCCACTAGGAGCTTGAGCTCGATTGGGAGCTCGCCAAGTAGCTCTGGCCGAGAGCTTGTCTAGCAGGCTCACCTCAGTAGACCTTAAATTTGTGGGAGCTCACCTTGATAGCTCACCTTGAAGCTCACCGAATGGGAGCTCGTCCTAGTCAACTCACCTTGCCATCTACAACAAGCCCAAAAGCTCACATGAGGAGCTCACCTTACCAGCTCACCTTGAGCTTCATATTAGGTCACCTGGGAACTCAATGATCAGTTCTTGAGCTGAGTAGGTAGACCAAGTAGCTCAGTTTGTGAGCTCACCAAGCAGCTCACCTAGGGAGCTCACCTGAGTAGCTCTACTGAGTAGGTTGACTTGAGCTCACTTTGGAGCTCACCTAGCATCTCACCTAGGATCTCACCAAACAGCTCACCAATTAGCTCACCTAGGAGCTCTTATAGGGAGCTCAATGATTGAATCTCGAGTTGAGATTCACCTGGAGCTCGTCGAGTAACTTGCCATAGGAACTCACCTGGGAGCTCTCTTGATAGCTCACCTTGCCAACTTAACCTTGACCCTCACCTTACAAACTCACCTTGAACTCACCTTGGACCAACTCACCTTGAGCTCATCTTGTAGCTCACATGTAAGATCACCTCAGAGATTACTGACAAGCTTTCCTTTGAGCTCACTTGGGAGCTCACCGAGTAGCTCACCTAGGAGCTTGGCTGGGAGCTTGACAAGTAGCTGGCCCAGGAGCTCATCGAGTAGCTCGACTTGAGCTTCCTTAGAAACTTTCCTAGGAGCTCGCCTGATAGGTCACCTTCCCAGCACACCTTGAGCTCAGGCTCACCGAGCCAGCTCAACTTGAGCTCACCCATGAGTCTATGTCAAAAGTAGCTCACTTGAAAAACTCACATGAGATCTCACCTGACAGCATCACCTTGCCAACTTACATGGGAGCTCACCTTGGCAGCTCGCCTTGAGCTCACTGAGGATTCTCACCTTGAACAAACTTACCTTGAGCTCATATGGTAGCTCATCTTGGAGTTCATCCAAGTAGCTCACCAAGCTAACCATAGCATCTCACCTAGGATCTCACTAATAGCTCACTAAGTGGGATCTCACTTGAGTAGGTTTGACTTGATCTCACTTGTGAGCTCACTAAGCAGCTCACTAGGGACCTCACCTGGGAGCTCACCAAGTAGATAGCTTGGGAGCTCTCTAAGCAGCTTACCTAGAAGCTCGCCAAGTAGATTCACAATTGGGAGATCTTCTAGGAACTCATGTTGGGATCGCTAATCAAGTTGAGATCACCTGGGAGCTCGTCTAGTAACTCACCTAGGAACTCGCCTAGTGAGCTTACCTGATAGCTCACCTTACTAACTCACCTTGAGCTCACATTTCCCAAACTCACCTTGCCAACTCACCATTTGGTAGCTGAAATGTAACTCATATTTTGAGCTCACATTTGAGCTCAGCCTGAGAAGCTCACCTAGGAGCTCACCTAGGAGCTCAGTAAGTAGCTCACCCAGGAGCTCGTCGAGTAGCTTGACTTAAGCTTGCATAGAAACTCACCTAGGAGCTCACCTGACAACTCACCTTACCATCTCACCTTGAGCTCACCCAGGAGCTCACCGAGAAACTCAAATTGAGATCACCTAGGAGCTTCGTCAAGCAAGCTCACCCAAAAACTCACATGGGAAATCACCTAGATTGCTCACCCTAAAAAACTCACATGGGAGCTCACCTATCAGCTTACCTGGAGCTCACCTTGAGGAGCTCACATTACCAACTCACCTTGAGCTCATGTGTGGTATCTCACCTCAGAGTTTATCGAGTAGCTCATCTAGGAGCTTACCTATGTGAGCTCACCTGGGAGTAGCATCTCATCGAGTAGGTTGACTTGAGCTCACTTGTGAGCTCACTAGTGAGCTGCCAAGAACCTCACCGAGGACCTCACCTGGGAGATTACCAAGTAGCTCACTTAGGAGATAACCCAGAAGCTCACCTAGGAGTTCACCTGAGTACAGCTCACTTGACAAGTAGCTCACCTAAGAGCTCATCTGGAAGCTCACCCAATTACTCACTGGGAGTTGTCCTGAAAAACTCAGGATTGATCTCACATGGGTAATTCAACTAGGTATCTCATTAAATGGGAGCTCACCTTCCCAACTTTCCTTAAGCTCACCTTGCCTCATGTTTTTGAGCTCATCAAGTATCTCACCATAGTGAGCTCACCAAAGAATCTTGCTGAGCAAGCTCGACCTTTGAGCTTTCACCTATTAACTCATCTAGTGAGCTCACCTAGAGTAGCTCAGCTGGGACTCGATCACCTAGTAGCTCACCCAAGATCTCACTTGAGCAACATGAGCTCACCTGCCCAAAACTAACCTGGGAGCTCACCTTGAGTAACTCACCTTGCCATCTCACCTGGGAGCTTACCCATTGATAGCTTGCTCAGAGCTCACTAGGAGCTCACCTAACAACTCACCTTGCAAAAACTCACATGGGAGATCACATATACCAGCTCGCTTAGGATCTCACCTAACTCAGCTCGAGCTTATCTAGCTCACCTGGGAGTTCGTCAAGAATTTCACCTAAGAGCTCACCTTAGGAGCTCACCTAGGATCTGGTAACTCGCCTCAGGAGCTCACCTTGTAACTTACTGAGGGAGCATCTCGACCTTGGAGCTTGCTAATACTCTCAATGAAGATCTCACCTAACAAGCTCACTGGGAGCTCTCCTGAATAGCTCATCAACTTCACTAGGAACTTGACTTGGGAGCTCTCGTGAGGTAGCTCATCTAGGTTAGCTCACTTGAGGAACTCACCTCAGGAGCTCACTGAATAGCTCACCTTGCCAACTCACCTTGAGCTTTCCTTTCTAGCTCACCTTAGAGTTCATCGAGCCAACCTCACCTTGATGCTTACCTAACAGCTCACCTGGGTAAATCACCATAACAATCTCACCTAGGAGATCAATAAGTTGCTACCGAGTAATGACTTGAGCTTAGTTGTGAGCTTACCGAGTAGAGTCATTGCCGTTGAACTCACATTGGGGAGCTCATCTTGGAGCTCACCTGAGTAGCTCACCTAGGAGCTCACCTAATAGCTCACCTTGACAAGTTCACCGTTGAGCTTACCTTGTCAGATCTCACTTGAGCTAATCTGGTAGCTCACATGTAACCTCACCTCAGAGATTACCGAAAAGCTCATCTTTGAGCTTTCCTGGGAGCTCACCTGATTAGCTCACCTTGAGCTCACACTAGGAGCTCAGTCAAGTAGCTTGCACCTTGCCGAACTCACCTCGAGTGGGATCTCACCTAACAGCTCACCTTTCCAGTAGCTCACATGTAAGATCACCTCAAAGAGTTCACCTTACCTATCTCACCTTGAGCTCAGTGAGGATCTCACCTTGCCAACTCACCTTGAGCTCACCTAAGGTAGCTCACCTCAGAGCACACCTAGGAGCTCACCTTACAGATCACCTTGCAGGACTTACCTTGAGCTAACTTCAGCTTTGAGCTCACCTGGGAGCTCACATGAGTAGCTCACCTCAGATATTTCTCATAATGGCTCACCTTTGAGCTCACTTAGGAGCTCACCAAGCAAGCTCATCTAGGAGCTCGACTTGCGAGCTCAGACTCAAGTAGCTCACCTAAGGAGCTCGTCCACCTACAACTTGAATTCACCCAAGAGCTTGCACCCAAAAACTCACCTGGGATCCTCACCTGATAGCTCACCTTACAAGCTTACCTTGAGATCTACCCAAGAGATTGCACTTGCCAGTAGCTTGACTTGAGCTCGTCTAAGGAGCTCACATTGCCAACTCAGCTTGTTGAAAGCTCACTTGGAGGTCACCTTATCGGAATTCAGATGGGAGCTTACCTGATAGCATGCCTTACCTGCTTGACTAATTACTCACCTTGGGAGCTCACCTAAAATCAGCTCACCTATAAGAGTTCATCAAGATCATGAGTAGCTCACCTGCGGAACTCAACTAAGTAGCTCACTTAGGAGCTCCCCTAAAAGCTCACCTAGGAGCTCGTCGAACAGCTCAACTGGGATATCTTTCCTAGGAGCTCTCTTAGGAATCTCACCAATTAGCTTGAGTTGAGCTCACCCTGGGAGCTCATCAAGTAACTCACCTAAGAACTCACTTAATAGCTTACATGATAAGCTAACCTTGCCAATTTCACCTTGCCAGCTTGTCTGGTAAGGTCACACTTGCAAGCTCACCTTAGAGCTCATCAGATAAAAGCTTGCATGTAAGCTCACATCAGAAGCTTTCCGAGTAGCTCATGTAGGAGTCTCAGCTGGAAGCTCAACTAGCATCTCACCTAGGAGGTCATCTGAGCAGCTCGAACTTGAGGTTGCCTAGGAATCTCACCTGAGGAGCTCACCTTGACAGCTAGCCTTGCTACCTTCACCTTAATCCACCCAGGACCTCACTGAGTAGCTCAACTTGAGCTCACCTGGGAGCTCATTAAGTAGCTCACCCTAAAACTCACATGGGATCTCACCTGGAAACTCATTTGCATGGGAGACTCACCTGATCAGCTCACCCAGAAATTTAAATGGGAGCTCACTCATCAGAGCTCAACTTACCGATCTCACCTTAAGTTTATTTGAGTAGCTCACCTTGCAAGACTCATCTTTTAACTCACCTAGTAGCTTTCCATAAATCTCACCTAACAGCTCGCCTAGCAACTCGCTTCAAGTACCTGACCTGGAAGCTCGCCTAATAGGCTCACCTGAGGAAACTTGTGAGCTCACCAAAAATCTCACTCGGAACCTCACCTGGGATCTTGCCAAATAGCTCACTGAGTAGGTTGACCTTTGAGCTCACTTAGTGATCTCAACAAACAACTCACCAAGTAGCTCACCTGGGGACCTAACCTCCGGGAGCTCACCGCTCAGCCAAGTTGAGCTTGCTTGGGAGCTCGTCCTAGTAGCTCACCTTGGAGTTCTCAATTATAGCTCATCGAGTGCTCACCTAGGAGCTGAGTTGGGAGTCTCAAAAAGTAGCTTTCCCAGGAGCTCATCTTCTGATAGATTGCCTTACCAGTTTGACCTTGAGCTCACCCAAGAGCTCATCGCTAAGCAGCTTGACTTGGGATCTCAACTGTGAGATCACGTGAAAGCTCAGCTTTCCTGAAAACTCCCATTGAGCTCTGCATTACCAAATTCTATGGGAACTCACTTAAGCTCATCTTGCCAGCTCACATGTAAACTAACTCAAAGATGTCTCCGATAAGCAGCAATCCTCAGGAGCTCATCGAGAAGCTCAGAAAGTATCTCACCTGAGAGCTTGCCCATAACAGCTGGCCTAGGATCTCACCTAACAACTCACTTGGGAGCTCACCAAGAAGCTCATCGAGCTGTTTGACTTGACCTCACCCGAGTAGCTTCACCAAGTACCTCACCTAAAGAACTTGCCAAGTGGGAGTTCACTTGACAGCTCACCCAGAAGCTCACCTGGGAGCTTGCTGACCTAACTCAGCATAGCTAACCTTATAGCTCTTCTTGGAGCACACAAATAATCTCGACCTTGAGCTCACTTAGGAGCTCACCTTGCCAGTAACTCACCTGGGAAGCTTGTGTGGGAGCTCACCTCAGGAGCTCACCTTAAGTAGCTCACCTTGGGAGCTCACCTAGCAACTCACCTGAGGAGCTCACCAAGTAGCTCGTCAGGTAGGCTCACATGTAAGCTCACCTTGACTTGAGCTCATTTGTGAGCTCTGCTTGAGTAGCTCGCTAGGGACCTCGCACCTAGGAGCTTGAATGGGAGCCAAGTAGCTCACTTTTGAGCTTCACCTAGCAACTCACCTTAGAAGCTCGCCAACTTATCTTGAGCTAAATTGAGCTCACCTAGCAGCTAATGTCACCTTAGAGCTTACTGAATCAGCTCACCAAGTTGAGCTCACCAGGATCTTATCTCAAGTTGGATCTTACCTAACTCACAGCTCATCTTCAAGGAGCTCACCTCAAGTAGCTCACCTGGGAACTCACATAACAGCTCACCTTGTCAGCTTGCCCATGAGATCACTTGTCATCTCAGCTTCAGCTCATAGTAGCTCACCTGTACAGCTCACCTTAGAGATCTACTAAGAGCTCACCTTTAAGCTCACCTTGAGCTTGAGCTCACCTGGGATCTCGGTAAGTAGCTCTTACCTAAGAAACTCGTCGACTTGGGAGCTCACCTGACAGCTCACCTTGCTAATTCACCTTGAGTTTGCCTTACCAACTTACCTTAGGAGATCTTACCTTTCCAACCTCACCTTGAGCTCATATGGTAGCTCATATGTAAGCTCACCTCAGAGATTACCGACAAGAATCTCACCTTTGAGCTCACTTGGGAGCTTACTGAGGAGCTCACCTAAGAGCTCGAGCTAGGTTGACTTGGAGCTCACCCAGGAACTCATCGAGTAGCTCAACTTGCAGAATTACCAAGAAACTCACCTGGGAGCTCACCTAGCATGAGCTCACCCATAAGCTCACTGAACAGCTCAACTTGAGCTCACCTAGGGACCTCTTCTTCAAGAGCTCACCTCAAAAACTCATCATGAGTTGATCTCACCCTGACAGCTCATCTTAGTAACTCACATGGGAGCTCACAACTCATCCTTAGCTCGTACAAGTAGCTCACCTTGAACTCGCATGAGGAGCTCACCTTGCATAACTCACCTTGAGCTCATAAAGTAGCTCACATACCAGAGTTCATTGAGTAGCTCGATCAAGTAGCTCACCTATGAGCTTAACTGAATAGCTCACCAAGGAGCTTTCACCTGGGAGCACACCGAGTAGCTCACTGAGTAGGTTGACTTGATCTCACTTATGAGCTCACTAAGTAACTCATTAGGGACCTCACCTGGGATCTCGCCAAGTAGCTCACTTGGGAGCTCACCTAGCAACTCACTTGGGAGCTCACGAGCTCACCAAGTAGCTCACCTAGGAACTATTTTATGATCTCACCGATTAGCTCGAGTTGAGTTCAACTGAGAGCTTGTCGAATAACATCACCTAGGAACTTGACTAGGAGCTCACCTGACAGCTCACCTTACTAAGCTCACTTTGAGTTTCACCTTGCCAACTCACCTTAAGATCACCTCAAATAACTCACTTTAAGCTCATCTGGTAGCTTTCATGTATAATCTCACCTAAGAGATTACTGACAAGCTCACCTTTGAGCTTGGCACTTGGGAGCTCACCCAAGTAGCTCACCTAGGAGCTTGGCTTGAGAGCTTGCAAAGTAGCTCACCTGGGAGCTCACCAGATAGCTCACCTTGCCAACTCACCTTGAGCTCACCCAGGAGCTTTCTGAGTAGCTCGACTTGAGCTCACCTAGGAGCTCATCAAGCATCTCACCTGAAAACTAACATGGGAGCTCACCTTACTAACTTACCATGGGAGCTCACCTATCACGTACCTCACCTTAAGCTCACTCAGGAGCTCACCTTACCAACCACCTTGAGCTTATCTAGTAGCTCACCTCTAATTTCATTCGACTCAAAAAGTAGCTCACCAAGTAGCTCACCTAACAGGAGCCTGGGGGCTCATCTAATAGCTATCGCTTGGGAGCTCACTGAGAAGCTCACCGAGTAGGTTGACTTGAGCTCACTTGTGAGCTCACCGATCAGCTCATTGGGGACCTCACCTGGGAGCTTGCCAAGTAGCTCACTTGGGAGCTCACCTAGCAGCTCACCTGGGAGCTCATCAAATAACTCGCCAAGTAGCTCACTTGGGAGCTCTTCTAGGAGCTTTCCGATTCGATTGAGTTGAGATCACCCAGGAGCTCATCAAGTAACTCACCTAGGAAATCACCTAGGAGCTCACCTAACAGATCACGCCTTGCCAACTCACCTTGATCTTTCACCTTATCCGACTCACCTTTAGCTCACCTTTACCAAATCACCTTGAGCTCATCCAGTAGCTCACATGTAAGCTCACCTCAGAGATTACTGATAAGCTCACCTTTGAGCTCACCTGGGAGCTCATCGAGAAGCTCACCTAAAAGCTAGTTGGAGAGCTCATCAGCTTACCCAGGAGCTCGAGCAACTCAAGCTTGAGCTTCCCTGGAAACTTGCCTCAGAGATCTCGCTTGATAGCTCACCTTACTAGCTCACCTTGAGCTCACCCAAGAACTCTCCAAGTAGCTCAACTTGAGAACCCTCACATGAACCCTTGTCTATCATCTCACCAATTCTCATAAGCTCACTCATGGAGCTCACCTTACCAACTCACCTTGAGCTCACCCAGGAGCTTTATGATCTCTCTAGTAGCTCTTGCCCTCACATCGGAGTTCACCTTGAGAAGCTTGAGCTCAAATAACATCTCACCTGGGAGCTTACCTAATAGCTCACCTTAGGAGCTCACCTAACAGCTCACTTGGGAGCTCACACAAGAAGCTCACCGAGTAGGTTGACTTGAGCTCACGTTTGAGCTCACTTGTTGGGACCTTATCATGGGAGCTCACCAAGTAGCTCACTTGGGAGCTCACCTAGTAGCTCACATGGGAGCTCGCTGAATAGCTCACCAAGTAGCTCACCTAAGAGGTCTTCTGGGAGCACTATGATAAGCTTGAGTTGAGCTCAAGTGGGAGCTCGTCGAGTAACTCACCTGGGAACTTACCTAGGAGCTCACCTATACAGCTCACCTTAATCCAACTCACCTTGAGCTCACCTTACCAACCTCACCTTGAGCTCACCTTGCCAACTCACCTTGAGCTCATCTGGTAGCTCACTATACCTGTAAGCTCACCTCAGATATTGCCAACAAGCTCACCTTTGAGCTCACTTGGAGCTCATTGAGTAGCTCACCTAGGAGCTGGGCTGGGACTTGGTAAGTAGCTCACCCAAAAGTTGTCAAGTAGCTCAAGTTGAGCTTCCCTTGAAACTCACCTAGGAGCTCACCTAACAACTCATAGCTCACCTTGAGCTCACCCAAGAGCTCATTGAGCAGCTCAACTTGAGCTCAACCAAGAGCTTTTCAAGTAGCTCACCTAAAAAACTCACATGGGAACTCACCTGACAACTCACCTTACCAACTCAGCTCACCTGAAAACTCACATGGGAGCTCACCTATCAATCTCACCTTGCTAAGCTTACCTTGAGCTCACTGAGGAGGTTACCTTGCAAACTCACCTTCAGCTCATCTGGTATCTCACATCAAAGTTCATTGAGCAGGTCAACAAGTAGCTCACCTTGGAGGTCAACTAACATCTCACCTGGGAGCTCACCTAAGTAGCTCTCTTAGGAGCTTTACCTAATAGCTCACATAGGAGCTCACCAAATAGCTTACCAAGTAGTTCACTTGAGTTTCAGCTCTGAGCTTGTCAGGGACCTCATGCCTAGGAGCTCACCAAGTAGCTCCCTTAGGAGCTCACCCAGAAAGCTTTCTGGAAGCTCCTGAAGAGCTTGCCAAGTAGCTCACCTGGGAGCTCTTCTAGGATCTTACTGATCATTGCTTGAGCTCACCTTGCCAAATCATCCTTGAGTAACTCACCTAGTGCCAACTTGACCTTGAGCTTCTCACATTTCCAACTCACCCTTGGAGATCATATGGTAGCTTTCCACATGTAAGCTCACCTAAGAGCTCATTGCTAACAAGCTCACCTTTGAGTTCACTTAATACTCACCTTTCTAGCTCACCTAAGAGCTCGACCTTGGAGCTTAGCAAGTACCTTCCCAACTCACCTAGGAGCTCATCGAGCAGCTTGTAAGTTGAGCTTTCCCAAAAACTCACCTGGGAGTTCACTTTTGAGCTCACCTTAGCTAGCTCACCTTGAGCTCACCTAGGAGCTCAGCTCAAGAGGTCCTGGAGTAGCTTGACTTGAGCTCACCTAGATGAGTTCATCAAGCAGCTTTCCCAAAAACTTGACATGGGAGCTCACCTGACAGCATGCCTTGCCAACTCACATGGGAGCTCACCTTACCAGACTCACATTTCCAAGCTCATCTAAGGAGCTCACCTTACCAACTCACCTTGAGCATCATCTGGAAGGTAGCTCACCTCCATGGATTTTGTCGAAGCAACTCTACCAAGTAGCTCGCCTGGGAGCTGCACCTAACAGCTCACCTGGGAGCTCACCTAATAACTTACCTGGGAGCTCATCAAAGTAACTCACCAAGTAGGTTGACTTGAGCTCACTTGTGAGCTCACCGAGTAGCTCACCGGCAGGGACCTCGACTGGGAGCTCACCAAGTAGCTCACTTTATGAGCTCACCTAGTAGCTTCCCTAGGAGCTCACTAGAACAGCTCACCAAGTAGCTCACCTCTTAGCTCTTCTTGGAGCTCACCTCAATAGCTCGAGTTGATTTCACCTCGGAGCTCAGCTGAGTAACTCACCTGGGAACTCATCTGGGTAGCTTGCTGAGTAGGTTGACAGATCACCTTACCGAAGCTCATCGGGGACCTTGATCTCAAGTAGCTCACTTGGGAGCTAGCCTTGGCTCACCTGGTAGCTCACCGAGTAACTCAACTAAGGATCTCATCTATGAGCTCTTCTAAGTAGCTCACTTAAAACCGAGTTGAGCTCGCCAGGATCAACATTGAGTTCACCAAAAGAACTTACCTGGGAGCTTCACCTTGACAGTTCACCTTACCAATTCACCTTGAGTTTTCCCTACCAACTCACCTTGCTAACTCACCTTTACCTCCTTTGGGAGCTTGTATGTAAGTTCACCTCAGAGATTACCGAATAAGGTCACATGAAAAACTCACATGGGAGCTCTACTTGAGTAGCTTGCCTTAGCAGCTCAGTTCAGAGCTCAGCAAGTAGCTCACCTATTAGCTCACCTTGCCAACTTCACCTTGAGCTTGCCTAATGAGGAGCTCACCCTAGGAGCTCACCTAAACATCATCTGCCTATGCTAACACCTCATCTTGAGTTCGTCGAGCAACTTGCCAAGTAGCTTATTTGGGAGCTCACCTAGGATCTCACCAAACTTGAGCTCACCTGGGGAGCTTATCATGGTAACTACTCGTAAAAACATGCATGGGACAGCGCACCTTGAGCTTGCTGAGGAGCTTGCCTTATCAACTCACATGGGAGCTCCCCTATGTAGGTCCCCTATCAGAATTCATTGAGAAACTCACCAAGTAGATCGCTTAGGAATCTTGGCTAACAAATCATGTGGGAGCTTACCTAACAGATCACCTGGGAGCTCACCAAGTAGCTTGTCAAGTAGGTTGACTTGAAGTCACTTGTGAGCTTTCCGAGCAGGTTACCGGGGAACCTCGCTTGGGAGCTCACCAAGTAACTCACTCAAGAGCTAACCTAGCAGCTTGCTAGGGAGCTCGCCCAACAACTCACCAAGTAGCTTGCCTAGGAGGTCTTCTTCTAGCTCACCGAACAGCTCAAGTTAAGTTCAACCTGAGAGCTTGATCAAGTAACTCACCTGGGAACTTGACCTCGGAGCTCACCTGACAACTCTCCTTATAAAATCTCTTTGAGCTCACCTTACCAACTCACCTTGAGCTGACCTTGCCAACTCGCCTTGAGCTCATTTGGTACCTCACATGTAATCTCACCTCAGAGATTTACTGACAAGCTCACATTTCAGCTCACCTGGGAGATCAACAATTAGGTCACCTAGGAGGTCAGTTAGGGTGTTCAAAAAGTAGGTCACCCAAGAGCTCACTTGATAGCTCACCTTGCTAGCTCACTTTGAGCTTGCCTAGGAGCTCGCTGAGTAGCTTGACTTGAGCTCACCTAGGAGCTCGTCAAGTAGCTTGCCCAAGAACTCATATGGGATCTCACCTTACCAACATGCATGGGAGCTCACCTATCATCTCACCTTAAGCTCACTCAAGATCTCACCTTGCCGACTCACCTTGAGCTTATTCTGGTATCTCACCTCATAGTTCGTCAATCAACTCACCAAGTAGCTCACCTTGGAGCTCACCTAATAGACCTCACCTGGGAGCTTACCTAACAGCTCACTTGGTAGCTCACCAAGAATTTTCACCGAGTAGGTTGACTTGAGCTCACTTGTGAGCTCACTAAGTAGCTCACTAAGTAGCTCACCAGGGACCTCACCTGAGAGCTTGCCAAATAGCTCACTTGGGAGCTCACCTAGCAGCTCACTTAGGATCTTACACTGAACAACTCACCAAGTAGCTCACCTAGGAGTTGTTTCTTGCAGCTCACTGATCAGTTCAAGTTGAGATTTCACCTGAGAGATCATTGAGAAACTCTCCTGGGAACTCAACTAGGAGCTCATCTGAGTAGCTCACCTTACCAACTCAGCTTGATCTTGCCTTATCGACTGAACCTTGAGCTCGCGCTAGGAGCTCAACCTCACCTCTCAGCTCATCTTCTAGTTCAACCTATGAGCTCACCTTAGGGATCTTGCTGACAGGATCTTGACCTTTGAGATCCCCCATGAGCTCATCGAGCAGCTCACCTAGGATCTCGACTGGGAGCTCAACAAGGAGCTCGACTTTAGGATCTCTCCTTACCAACTTCACATCAGAGACTCACCTGACCAATCTCACCTTTCTAACCCACCATGGGCTCACCCAAGAGTTCACCGAGCATCTCACCCAGAAACTTTCCGTAGAGTTCATCGAAAAAAATGCAGAAGAGGTCACCTTGTAAACTTTCCTTGAGCTCGCTAAGGAGATTACCTTGCCAACTCTCCTTGATCTCATCTGGGAGCTCACCTCAACAATTCACTTGAGAAGCTCACCAAGAAGCTCATCACCTAGGTTAACTTGAGCTCACCAAGTCAAGCTCACCGAGGGACCTCGCCTGGAGAGCTAGCCAAGTAGCTCATTTGGGAGGCTCACCTAGTAAACTCATGTGGGAGCTTTCCGAATAACTCGCCTAAGTATCTCACCTTATATCCCTTCTGGGAGCTCACACAAATTAACTTGAGTTGAGATCGCCTGTAGGATCTTGTTGAGTAACTCTCCTAAGAACTTACTTAGGAGCTCACCTGACAACTCACCTTAATAACTCATCTTGAGCTCACCTTACCAACTCACCTTGAGCTTACCTTACCTACTCACCTTTTGCTCTGTTGGTAGCTCACATGTAAGCTCACCTCAGACATTACTGACAAGCTCACCTTTGAGCTTTCTTAAGATCCCACTGAGCAACTCACCTAAGATCTCAGCTAGGAGCTCAACAAGTAGCTCATCAAGCATCTTGACTTGAGCTTGTATGGAAACTCACCTAGGATCTCACCTTGCTAGCTCACCTTGAGGTCACCCAAGATCTTGCTAAGAAACTTGATTAGAGCTCATCAAGTACCTCACCCAAAAACTTAGATGGGAGCTCACCTGACAGCTCACCTTACCAACTCACATGGGAGCTCACCTATCAACTCACCTTACCAGCTTATCTTGAGCTCACTAAGGATCCCACCTTGCCAATTCACCTTGAGTTCATCTTATAGCTCACCTCTAATTTTTTATAGTAGCTCACGAAGTAGCTCACCTGGGAGCTCAATGTGCAGCACACTGAGTAGGTTGAATTGAGCTCGCTTGTGAGCTCACCAAGGACCTCACCAAGGACCTCACCTGGGAGCTCACCAAGTAGCTCACTTGGGATCTCACCTAGTAGCTCACATGAGAGCTCATCGAATAGCTCGCAAAGTAGCTCACCAGAGAGCACTTCTGGGAGCTCGATGATCAGCTCGAGTTGATCTTTCCTAGGAGGTCATCACATAACTCACTTGGGAACTTCCCTGGGATCTCATCCTATAACTCACCTTGCCAAATATTCTTGAGATCACCTTACCATCTTGCCTTGAGCTCACCTTACCAACTTTCTGTGAGATCACCTTACCAACTTGCCTGAAGCTCACCTCAGATATTACTAACAAGCTCACCTTTGAGCTCATCTAGGAGCTCACTGAGTAGCTCACCTAGGAACTCAACCGGGAGCTCGATAAGCAGCTCACCCAGAAGCTCATCAAGTAGCTCAACTTGAGCTTCCGTAGAAACTCAACTGGGAGCTCGCTTGATAGCTTGCCTTGCTAGATTTCCTTGAGCTCACCAAGCACCTTAACTTGAGCTCTCCCAAGAGCTCGTCAAGTAGCTCACCCAAAATCTTGTATAGAAGCTTACCTAATAGCTCACCCTGAGAACTCACATGGGAAATCACCTATCAGCTTTACTTGGTAGCTCACCTTCAGCTAACTGAGGAGCTCACCTTGCCAACTCACCTTGAGCTAATCTGGTAGCTCACCTCAAACTTTTTCAAGCAGCTCACCTAACAGCTCACATGGGACCTTACCTAATAACTCACCTGGGAGCTTACCAAGTAGCTCATCGAGTAAGATGACTTGAGGTCACTTGTGAGCTCACTGAGTAGCTCACCAAGGACCTCACCTAGGAGCTCAGCAAGTAGCTCACTTACGAGCTCACCTAGGAGCTCGCATGGGAGCTCACTGAACAACTCAAAAAGTAGCTCACCTAGGAGGTCTTCTGGGAGTTCACCGATAAGCTCAAGTTGAGATTTCCCAAGAGCTCATTGAGTAACTCACCTAGGAACTCATAGCTTATCTAGGAGCTCATCAAGTAGCTCACCTGAAATCTCACATGGGAGCTCACCTATCAGCTCACCTTGCCAGCTCACCTTAAGCTCACAGAGGAGCTCACCTTGCCAACTTACCTTTAGCTCATCTAATCTCACCTCGAATTTCATTGAGCAGCTCACTAAGTGGCTCACTTGGGAGCTCACCTAATAGCTCACCTGGGAGCTCATTGAGCAGCTCACCGAGTAGGTTGACTGGAGCTCACTTGTAAGCTTGCTTTGGTGTTTACCTAGTAGCTCACCTAGGAGCTCACTAAACATCTTGCCAAGTAGCTTGACTAGGAGCTCTTCTGGGAGCTCAATGATCAGCTCAAGTTGAGCTCACCTAAGAGCTTGTCAAGTAACTCACATAAGAATTCACCTGGGAGCTCACCTGATAGCTCACCTTACAAACTCTCCTTGATCTCACCTTTCCAACTCACCTTGAGCTCACCTTGCCAAATCACCTTGAGCTAATCTGGTAGCTCACACATAAGCTCACCTAGGAGCTTGGCTGAGATCTCTACAAGTAGCTCACCCAGGAGTTCCTTGAGCAGATCAACTTGAGCTTGCCCAAAAACTCACCTGGGAGCTCATCTTGCCAGCTCACCTTGAGCTAACCCACAAGCTTGCTAAGCACCTGGACTTGAGCTCACCTGGAAGCTCGTCAAGTAGCTCACCGAAAAACTCACATGGGAGCTCACCTGGTAGCTTGCCTTACCAACTCGCATGGGAGCTCACCTATCAGCTTGCCTTGCCAACTCATGGAGGAGCTCACCTTACCAACTTACCTTGAGCTCATCTGGTAGCTCAACTAGGAGGTCACCTAATAGCTCATGTGGGAGGTCACCTAACAAATCACTTGGGAGCTCTTCAAGATGCTTTCCCAACAGGTTGAATTGAGCTCACTTGTGAGCTCACCGAGTAGCTCGCTGAGGTCCTTACCTCGAAGTTTGCCAAGTATATTACTTAATAGATCACCTAGTAGCTCACTTGGGAGCTCACCGAATAGCTCACCAAGTAGCTCACTTAAGAGCTCTTCTGGGAGCTCCCTGATAAGCTTGAGTTGAGCTCACCCGGTAGCTCATCAAGTAACTCACCTAGGAACTCACCTAGGAGCTCACCTGATAGCTTACCTTGCCAACTCACCTTGAGCTCACCTTGAAAACTCACCTTGAGATCATCTTATAGCTCACATATAAGGTCACCTCAGAGATTTTTGACAAGCTCATTTTTGAGCTCACCCAGGAGTTCATCGAGCATCTCGACTTGAACTTACATGAAAACTTGCCTAGGATCTCACCTGACAGCTCACCTTGCTTGCTCACCTTGAGCTCACCCAGAGCTCGCCAAGTAGCTCACCTGAAAAATTTCCTGGGAGCTCACCTGAAAACTCACCTGGGAGCTTGCCTTGCTAGCTCACCTTGAGTTCACCTAGGAGCTTACCTAACAGCTCACCTGAAAACTCACATGGGAGCTCGCTTGACAACTCACCTTGCTAGCTCACATGGGAGCTCACCTTGAGCTCGCTGAGGAGCTCAGCTTTCCAACTCACCTTAAGCTTATCTAGTAGCTCACCTTATATTTCATCGAGTAGCTCACCATGTAGCTCACCTCAGAACTCTCCTAACATCTCGCATGGGAGATCACCTAACAGCTCACCCGGGAGCTCGCCAAACAACTCACTTTGGAGTTTACCGATTAGCTTGCCAAGTAGGTTGACTTGAGCTTACATGTCAGGTCACCAAGAAGCTCACTGGGGACCTTGCTTGGGAGCTTGCTAAGTATCTAACTTGGTAGCTCACCTAGTAGCTTGCCTGGGAGATCACTGAATAGCTCACCAAGTAGCTCAGTTAGGAGCTTGCTAATCAACTTTAGTTTAGTTCACTAAGGATCTCGTCGAGTAACTCACTTAGGAACTCATCTAGGAGATCACTTGATAGGTCACCTTACTAACTCACCTTCAACTCACCTTGTCAACTCACCTTGAAATCACCTTACCAACTCACCTTGAGCTCATCTACTAGCTCACATGTAAGCTCACCTAAGAGATAGCTGCTAAGCTCACCTTTGAGGTCACTTGGGATATCATTGAGTAGCTTAGCTAGGATCTTGACAAGTAGCTCATCTAGGAGCTCGTCGAGTAGCTCGACTTGAACTTTACCGGAAACTCACTTGGGAACTCGTATGACAGCTCACCTTGTTAGCTAGCCTTGAGCTCACCTAGGAGCTCACTGAGTAATTCAAAATTAGCTCACCTAGGATATCGTCAGGTAGCTCACCCAAAAACTCTCATGGGAACCCAACTGATAGCTCACCTTACCAACTCGTATGGGAGCTTACCTATCAGCTCACCTTACTAGCTCACCTTGAGCTCACTGAGGAGCTCACCTTTCCAACTCCCCTTGAGCTTGGAAGGTAGCTCAACTCAGTTTTTTTGTGCATCTTCCCTAAAAACTCACCTATGAGTTCACCTGATAGCTCACCTTAATCTCACATAGGAGCTCACCGAGAATCTTGACTTGAGCCCACACCGGATCTCATCAAGTATCTCACCCAAAAAATTGCATGGCAGCTCACCTAATAGCTCACCCAGAAACTCAATTGGGAGCTCATGTATCATCTTACCTTACCAGCTCACCTTGAGCTCACTTAGGAGATCACCTTGCCAACTCACCTTGAGCTTGTCTGGTAGCTCACCCCAGAGTTTGTCGAGTAGCTCCCAAAGTAGCTCACTTGGGAGCTCACCTAACAGCTCACTAAGTAGCTCGTCGAGTAGGTTAACTTGAGGTTACTTGTGAGCTCACTTGTGAGCTCACCGAGTAGCTTGTCAGGGACCTTGCATGAGAGCTCACCAAGTAGCTTAGTTGGGAGCCCGGCTAGAAGTTCGACAAATAGCTTGTCAAGTATCTTGCCTAGGAACTCTTCTAGGAGCTTTCCTTACCAACTCACCTTGACCTCATTGAGTAGCTCACATGTAATCTCACCTCAGAGATTTCTGACAAGCTCACCCTTGAGCTCACTTGGGAGCTCACTGAGTAGCTCACCTAGGAGCTCTGCTGGAAGCTTGACAAACAGCTTGCCCAGGAGCTCATTGAGTAGCTCGACTAAAGCCTCCCTAGAAACTTACCTGGGAGCTCACTTGATAGCTCACCTTACAATCTCACCTTGAGCTCACCCAGAAGCTCACCTAGCACATCGACTTAAGCTCGTATGAGAGCTCATCAAGTAGCTTGCCTAAAAACTTACATAAGAGCTCACTTGATAGCTCTCCCTGACAACTTGCATGGGAACTCACCTTGCTAGCTCACCTTGCTAACTTGCCTTGAGCTCATCTATTAGCTCACCTCAGAGGTCATCAAGCAGCTCACCTAACAGCTCACCTAGGAACTCGCCTAATAGCTCAACAGGGAGCTCACCTAATAGCTTGCCTCAGAGCTCACCAAGTAGCTCTTCAAGTAAGATGACTTGAGCTCACTTTTTAGCTTGCTGAGTAGTTCATCAGGGCCCTCACTTTGGAGCTTGTGAAGTAGCTCACTTAGGAGATAGCATAGTAGCTCACCTGGGAACTCACCTTGCTAACTCACCTTGAGCTCACCTTACCAACTTGCCTTGACATCATCTGGTAGCTCACATGTAAGCTCACCTTAGAGATTGTTGACAAGATCACCTTTGAGCTCACCCAGGACTTCATTGAGCATCTCAACTTGAGCTTGCCCGAAAAATCACCTAGGAGCTCACCTGACAACTCACCTTGGTAGCTCACCTTGAGATCACCTAGGAGCTTTCTCAGTAGCTTACTTGGAAACTAACCTAGGAGTTCACCTTGAGCTTTCCTAGGATCTTTCCAAGTACCTCACTCAGAAACTCACATGGGAGTTTACCTGACAACTTGCCTTGCCAACTCACATGGGAGCTCTCTTATCAGCTTTCCTTGAGCTCGTTGAGGAGCTCACCTTGCAACCTCACCTTGATCTCATCTCATAGCTCACTTCAAATTTCATTGAGTAGCTCACCTAGGAGATCACCTAACAACTCACCTTGCATCTCACTGAGTAGCTTTCCAAATAGGTTGACTTGAGCTCACTTGTGAGCTCACTAGGTAACTCACCAGGGACCTCACCTAGGAACTTGCTAAGTAGCTCACTTCGGAGCTCACTTAGTAGCTCACCTAGGAGCTCACCAAATAGCTTGCCAAGTAGCTCACCTTGGAGCTCTTCTTGGAGCTTACCGATTAACTCGAGTTGAGCTCACCCGGGAGCTCATGAAGTAACTCACATGGGAACTCACCTAGGAGCTTGCTTGACAGCTCACCTTACCAACTCACCTTGAGCTCACCTTGCCAACTCACCTAGAGCTCATCTGGTAGCTTGCATGTAAGCTCACTAGAGAGATTACCGACAAGCTACCTTTGAGCTCATTTGGGATCTCACTGAGTAGCTCACCTAGGAGCTCAGCTGAGAGCTCAGCAAGTAGCTCATCAGGAGTCTGTTGAGTAGCTTGACTTGAGTTTTCCTGGAAACTCACCTGGGAACTCACCTGACAGCTCACCTTGAGCTCAGTAAGGAGCTTGGCGAGTAGCTTGTCTTGAGCTCACCTGGGAGCTCATCAAGTAGCTCACCCAAAAACTCACATGGGAGCTCACCTGACAGCTTGCCTTGCCAACTCACATGGGAGCTCACCTTGGCAGCTCACCTTGAGCTTGAGGAGGAGCTCACCTTACCAACTCAACTTAAACTTAGATGGTAGCTCACCTTAGAGTTTTTTTAGGAGCTCAAGTTGAGTTCACCCACGTAGCTCATCGAGTAGACTCACATTGAGCTCACCTTGCCAAATGGATCACCTTTGTAGCTCACCTAAGAGCTCACATAGTAGCTCACGTAGGAGCTAGGCTTGGAGGTCTGGCAAGTAGCTCACCCAAGTAGCTTAACTCGACCAGCTCGACTTATGAGCTTTCTTGAAAAATCTCACCTAGGAGCATCACCTGATGAGCTTGCCTTACTAGCTTTCACTTGAGAGCTTGCCTAGGAGCTTCTTGATCAGCTCAACTTGAGCTCACCTCGAGAGGTCATTCTGGGACAGCTCCTGCAATTAACTTCACATTAGAGCTCACCTTATCAAATCAGATCAAGTAGCTCGCCTTACCAGCTTCACCTTAGGAGCTTTCACTAAGGAGCTCACCTTGCCAACTCACCTTGAGCTCACCTTTGTTAGCTCACCTTAGGATCTCACCTTAACAACTCACCTGGGAGCTCACCATGGTAGCTCACCGAGTAGGTTTACTTGATCTCACCTTATCAGCTCACTTTTGAGCTCACCTTGGGGACCTCAACTGGGAGCACACCAAGTAGCTCACTTGGGAACTTTCCTAGCAACTTGCCTGGGAGATTTCCAAACAACTTGTGAAGTAGCTCTCGCTTAGAAGCTCACTCAAGGAAGCTCACTAAGTAGATCAAGTTGAGCTTACCTAGGAGCTCATTAAGTAAGCTCACCTCAGAAACTCACCTGGGAGGATCTCACCTTACCAAGCATGCCTTGTCAAGCTCACCTATGAGCTCACCTTAGGAGCTTACTCAGGAGCTCAGCTTGCCAACCCTACTTGAGCTTGTCCGAGTATCTCATCTTTGAGCTCACTCAAGGAGCTTACCAAGTAGCTCACCTAGGAGCTCAGCTTGAAGCTCAGCTAAGTAACTCACCAAGGAGCTCATCAAGCATCTCAACCTGAGTAGCTTGACCCAGAAAATCACCTAGGAGCTTGCACTTGAACAGCTCACCTAGGGAGCTCACCTAAGAGCTCACTGAGTAGCTCGACTTGGGAGCTCACCCAGGAGCTCATCAAGCAGCTCACCTGAATAACTCACCATGGGAGCTCACCTGACATCTCACCTTTCCAGGATCTCACTGATGGGATCTCCCCTATCAGCTTGTACTTGACCTCACTCAAGGAGCTCACCTTAGCAACACACCTTACAGAATTTCATCAGGTAGCTCACTATGAGAGCTTGCATTGACCATAGCTTGCCAAGTGAGCTCACCTAGTAGTTCAACTTAACTTGAGCTCACCTTAGGAGCTCACCTATTAGATCATCTGGTAAGCTCACCTCAGTAGATTTCCAACTTGAACTCACCTTATGAGCTCACCTAAGCATCTCATTTGGGACACTCACCTATGAGATCTTACCAAGTAGCTCACTTGAGTAGCTCACCTGGGAGCTCAGTCAAGTAGCTTCACCTCGGAGCTATCCCTGGGAACTCGTCAATTAGCTTGAGTTGAGTTCACCTGGGAGATCGTCAAGTAACTCACCTTCGAACTTGACTAGGAGCTTTCCTAATAGCTCACCTTACCAACTAACCTTGATTTCACCTTTCCAACTCACCTTAATCTCACCTTTCCAACTCACCTTGAGCTCATATGGTAGCTTGCATGTAATCTCACCTCAGAGATTACCGATAAGCTCACCTTTGAGATCAAATGGGACCTCACCGAGTAGCTCACTTAGGAGCTCAGATGATAGCTCACCTTGCTAGCTCTCCTTTAGCTCACCAAGGAGCTCACTGAGCAGCTCAACTTGAGCTTCCCTAGGATTTCATGAAGAAGCTCACTCAAAAACTCACATAGGATCTCACCGAGTAGCCAACTTGCATGGAAGCTCACCTATTAGCTCACCTTAGTAGCTCACTCAAGAGCTCACCTTGCCAACCCAACTAGGAGCTTGTCAAAATAGCTCACCTAAGTAGTTCATCAAGTTGAGCAGTTCATCCAAGTAACTCACCTAGCGGCTCACCTAGAAAGATCAGCATAACAGCTCACCTTGGGAGCTCTACCGAGAAGCTCGCTGAGTAGGTTGACCTTTACAGCTCACTTGTGAGCTCACCGAACAACTCACTAGCTTGACCTCAAAGTCTTATCGAGCATCTCACTAAGTAGCTCACCTTGGGAGCTCACCTAGCATCTCACCTAGGAGCTCACTGAATAACTCACCAAGTAGGCTCACTTGGGATCTCTTCTAGGAGTCTCACTGAGTCAGCTCAAGTTGTAGCAACCTTACCTGGGAGCTCATCTAAGTAGACTCATTTCAGGAACTCATCTTAGCAGACTTTCTTAGGAGCTCGCTTGAATAGCTTGCATTACCAACTTTCCTTGAGCTCTCCTTGTTAACTCACCTTGAAGCTCACCGATACCAACTCACCTTGAGCTCATCTTGTAAACTTACCTCAAAGATTTCCAACCAGCTCGACCTTTGAGCTCACCTCAGGAGCTCATTAAGTAAGCTCACCTAGGAGCTCAGCTGGGAGCTCAAAAAGTAGCTCACCCAAGAGCTTGTCGAGCAGCTTAACTTGAGCTTTCCTAGAAACTCATCTAGGAGCTTTCCTGATAGCTCACCTAGGAACTCACATAATAGCTCAAGTAGCTCACCTGAAAAACTTGCATAGGATCTCACCTGAGAGCTCACCCTGACAACTCGCATGGGACCTTACCTATCAGCTTGCCTTTCTAACTCACCTTGAGCTCATTGAGGAGCTCACCTTACCAACTCACCTTGAGCTTGTCAGGTATCTCACCTTAGCTTTTGTCAAGTATCTCACCTAATAACTCACCTGGGAGCTCGCTTAACAACTTGTCTTTGAGCTCACCTATCACCTCACCTGGGAGCTCACCAACCAGCTTGTCAAGTAAGATGACTTGAGCTCACTTGTGAGCTCACCGAGTAGCTAGCTGAGGACCTTGCCTAGGAGCTCAGCAAGTAGCTCACTTAGGAGCTCACCTAGCAACTCACCTAGGAGCTTGCAAAATAGCTCACCAAGTAGCTCAAGTTGAGCAGTTCATCCAGGATCTTGTCAAGCAGCTCACCTGAAAAATCACATGAGAGCTCACCTTACCAGCCTACCTTAAGCTCACTGAGTAGCTCACCTTTACAACTCACCTTGAGCTTGTTTGGTAGCTTGCCTCAAAGTTTATCGAGCATCTCACCAAGTAGCTCACCTTAGAACTCACCTAACAGCTCACCTGGGAGCTCATTGAGTAGCTCATCAAGTAGGTTGACTTAAGATCACTTGTGAGTTCATCAAGTAGCTCGGTGAGAACCTTACCTGGGAACTCACTAAGTAGATCACTTCAGAGCTCACCTAGCAACTCACTTTGGCGCTCGCTGAATAGCCTGCCAAGTAGCTCACCTAGGATCTCTTCTTGAAGCTCTCCGATAAGCTTGGGTTGAGCTCTCTTGGGATCTCCTTGATCAGCTCGAGTTGAGCTCACTCGGTAGCTTATATGTAAGCTCACCTAGGAGCTCAGCAGAGAGCTCAGCACGTAGCTCACCCAAGAGCTCATCGAGCAGCTTAACTTGAGCTTACCCAGAAACTCACCTAGGAGCTCACCTTAAGCTCACCAAGGAGCTTGCCAAGCACGTTGACTTGAGCTCGCCTAGGAGCTTGTCAAGCATCTAACTCAAAAACTCACATGGGAGCTCACCTGACACATTTCCCTGCCATCTTGCATGAGAGCTTGCCTTTCCAACTCACCTTTAGCTCACTGAGGAGCTCACCTTGCCATCTCAACTTGAGCTTTTCTAGTAGCTCACCTCAGAGTTTGTTGAGTAGCTCATGTAATAGCTCACCTAGGGAGCTCACCTAACAGCTCACTTGGGAGCTCACTGAGAGGCTTACCGAGTAGGTTGACTTGAGCTCACTAAGTAGCTCACTGGGGTCCTCACCTGGGAGCTCACCAAGTAGCTCTCTTGGGAGATCACCTAGTAGCTCACCTAGGAGCTCACCAAACAGCTCACCAAGTAACTAGCTTAGGATCTCTTTTGGAAGCTCACTAATAAGCTCAAGTTGAGCTCACCTGGGAGCTCGTCAAGTAAGTAACTTGGGAACTCAGTTGGGAGCTCACCTATCCAACTCACCTTGAGCTCACCTTGCTAACTCACCTTGAGCTCACCTTTCCAACTCACCTTGAGCTCATCTGGTAGCTCACATATAAGCTCACCTTAGAGATTACTGACAAGCTCACCTAGGAGCTCATCGAATAGCTCACGTAGGAACTTGGCTGGGATCTTGGTAAGTAGCATAAATAGGAGTTCATCAAGTAGCTCAAATTAAGCTTTCTTGGAAACTCACATGGGAGCTCACCTAACAATTCACATTTCTAGCTCACCTTGAGCTCACCCCAGGAGCTTTTCGAGCAGCTTAAATTGAGCTCGCTTGGGAGCTTATCAAGCAGCTCACTAAAAAACTCACATGGGAGCTCACCTGACAACTGATTTTTCCAACTCACATGGGAGCTCACCTATCAACTTGCCTTGAGCTCGTTGAGGTGCTCACCTTGCCAATTCACCTTGAGATTGTCTGGTAGCTCACCTCAGAGTTTATCTAATAGGTCACCTGGGAGCTTGCCTAACAACTCACCTAGGAGCTCACTATGCAGCTCGCTAAGTAAGTTGACTTGATCTCACCGAGTAGCTCACTGGGGTCCTCACATGGGAGCTCACCAAGTAGCTTAGTTGGGATCTCACCTAGCAGCTCACTAAGTATCTCACCTAGGAGCTTTTCTTCGAACTTGCTGATTAGCTTGACTTGAGCTCACCCGACATCTTGTCGAGTAACTCACATGGGAACTCACCTGGGAGCTCACCTGACAACTCACCTTTCCAATTCACCTTAGGTTCACCTTACCAACTCACCTTGAGCTCTCCTTACCAACTTGCCTTGAGCTTATCTGGTAGCTCCTATATAAGCTCACCTAAGAGATTACTGACAAGCTAACCTTTGAGCTCACCTAGGAGTTGACCAAGCATCTCACCTAGGAGCTCAGCTGGGAGCTCAGGAAGTAACTCACCAAGGAACTCATCGAGCATCTCGACCTCAGCTTGCCTGAAAACTCACCTGGGAGCTCACCTTAAAGCTTACCTTGTTAGCTCTTCTTGAGCTCACCGATGAGCTCACCAAGTAGCTCAACTTAAGCTCACCTGGGAGCTCATTAAGTAGCTTTCCCTAAAACTCACATGGGAGCTAACCTTGCCAACTCACATAGGAGCTCTCCTTGAGCTTGCTGAGGAGCTCTCCTTGCCAACTTGTCTTGAGCTCGGAAGGTAGCTCACCTCGGATTTTGTCGAGTAGCTCACCAAGTAGCTCACCTAGGAGCTTACCTAACAACTCATCTGATATCTCACCTAATAACTTACATAGGTGCTCAGCAAGTAGGTTGACTTGGGATCATTTGTGAGCTCATCGAGTAGTTTGGTAAGGACCTCACCTAGGAGCTCACCAAGTAGCTCACCTAGTAGCTCACCTGGGAGCTCGATGAATAGCTCACCAAGTAGCTTTCCTAGGAGCTCTTCTGGGAGCTCACTGATCAGCTCGAGTTGAGCTCACCAAGGATCTCATCGAGTAACTCACCTGTGAACTCACCTGGGAGCTCTCATGACAACTTGCCTTACCAAATCACCTTGATCTCGCCTTGCCAACTCACCTTGAGCTCGCCTTGAAAACTCACCTTGAGCTCACCTTGAGGTCAACTTGAGCTTGCCCAAAAAACTCACCTGGGAGCTTGCCCGATAGCTCACCTTTCCATCTCACCTTGAAATTACCCAAGAGCTTGCCAAATAGCTCTACTTGAGCTCACCCGGGAGCTCATCAAGCAGTTTGTGTAAAAAATTACATGGGAGCTCACTGATAGCTTGCCTTACTAACTCAGATGGGAGCTCAACTATCAGTTCACCTAACTAGTTCACCTTGAGCTCTATGAGGAGATCACCTTGCCAACTCACCTTGAGCTCATCTAGTAGCTTACCTTGGAGTTCGTCGAGCAGCTCACTAAGTAGCTCACCTAGGAGCTCACCGAGTAGCTCAATGAGTAGGCTGACTTGAGCTCACAATTGAGCTCGTCAAATAGCTCACCTGAAAAACATGCATGGGAGCTCACCTAACATCTTGCCTTGCCAACTCGTGTGGGAGCTCCCCTATTATCTTCCCTATCAGAGTTCATCGAGTAGCTTACTAAGTAGCTCGCTTGGGAACTTGACTAACAGCTCACCTAGGATCTCACCTAGCATCTCACCTAGGATCCCACAAAGCAGCTCACCAAGTAGGTTGACTTGAGCTCACTTATGAGCATGCCAAGTAGCTCTCTGGGGACCTCACCTGGGAGCTTTCCAAGTAGCTCACTCAGGAGCTCACCGAAGATCTCACCAAGTAGCTCAACTAGGAACTCTTCTAGGAGCTCACCAATCAGCTAAGGTTGAGCTCACCTGGGAGCTCATCAAGTAACTCATCTAGGAACTCAACTCAGAGCTCACCTAATGGATCACCTTGCCAACTCACCTTGAGCTTTCCTTACCAACTCACCTTGAGCTCATCTAGTAGCTTGCATGTAATCTCACCTTAGAGATTACCGACAAGCTCATGTTTTAGCTCACCCTGGAGTTCACTAAGTAACTCACCTAGGAGCTTAGCTGGGAGCTTAGAAACAGGTCACCCAGGAGCTCGTCGAGTAGCTTGACTTAACCTTTCATAGAAACTGGCCTAGGAGTTCACCTGATAGCTCACCTTGCCAGCTCACCTTAAGCTCACCTAGGAGCTCAATGAGTAGCTTGACTTGAGTTCACCCGGGAGCTTGTCAAGAAGCTTTCCCTAAAACAAGCATGGGAGCTCACCTGATATCTCACTTGGAAACTCGCATGGGAGGTCACCTAATAGCTCACCTATAAACTTGAATAGGATCTCACGTATCATCTCACCTTGCCAGCTCACCTTAAGTTCGATAAGGATCTCACCTTACCAACTCACCTTGAGCTCATCTAGTAGCTCACCTCAGAGTTCATCGAGTAGCTTGCCAAGTAGCTCACCTAGGAGCTCACCTAAAAGCACACCTAGAAGCTCACCTAATAGCTCACCTGGGAGCTCACCAAGTAGCTGACCAAGTAGGTTGACTTGAGCTCACATGTGAGTTGACTAGTGAGCTCACTGAGTAGCTCTCTGGGGACCTCACGTGGGAGCTCGCCAAACAACTCACTTGGGAGCTCACCTAGTAGCATGCCTTGGAGGTCACAAAGTATCTCACTTGGGAGCTCACCTAGCATCTTGCCTTGGAGTCACCAAATATCTCACCAAGTAGCTTGCTTGAGAGCTCTTATGGGAGCTCACCGATCAGCTCAAGTTGAGCTCACCCAGGAGCTCATCGAGTAACTTACCTAGGAACTCACCTATGAGCTCACCTGATAGCTCGTCTTGTCAACTCCCCTTGAGCTTACCTTGCCAACTCACCTTGAGCTCATTTAGTAGCTCTCATATAAGCTCACCTCTGAGATTTCTGACAATCTCACCTTTGAGCTCACCTGGGAGCTAACTGAGTATCTCACCTTGGAGCTCGACTGGGAGCTCAGCAAATAGTTCACCCAGGAGCTCCTTGAGCAGCTCAACTTGAGCTTTCCTGAAAAATCACCTAGGATCTCACCTAATAGCTCAGATTGCTTGCTCAACTTGAGCTCACACAAGATCTCATCAAGTAGCTTAACTTGAGCTCACACAGGAACTCGTAAAGTACCCCACCTAAAAACTCACATGGGAGCTCACCTGACAGCTCACCTAGAAACTCAGATGGGAGCTCACCTATCATCTTGCCTTACAAGCTCACCTTGAGCTCACTTAGGAGATCACCTTACCAACTCACCTTGAGCTTATCTGGTAGCTCACCTCAGAGTTCATCGAGTAGCTCCCTAAGTAGCTCACCTAGGAGCTCCCCTCACAGCTCACCTGGGAGAACACCCAGTAACTCATGTAGTAGGTTGACTTAAGCTTGCTTGTGAGCTCACAGAATAGCTCTCTAGGGACTTTGCATGGGAGCTTGCCAACAAATCACTGAATAGCTTGCCAAGTAGCTCACCTAGGAGCTCTTCTAGGAGCTCACTGATCATCTCAAGTTTATCTCACCTAGAAGCTAGTTAAGTAACTCATCTGGGAACTCACAGCTCATCGAGGAGCTCATTAATTAGCTCATACAAAAAATTACATGGGAGCTCACCTTTCTAGATCACCTTGAGCTCACTAAGGAGCTCACCTTGCTAACCAAGTGAGGAGATCACCTGGGAGCTCATCCAAGTTGCTCACCTGGGAGCTTACCTAATAGCTCACTTGTGAGATGACCAGGAACCTTGCTTAGGAGATCACCAAGTAGCACATTTGGGAGCTCACATAACACCTCACATAGGAGCTCGCTGAATAACTCACTAAGTAGCTCACCTAGGAGCTCTTTTGGGAGCTCTCCAGTTAGCTCGAGTTGAGCTCACTCGAGAGCTTATCAAGTAACTTACCTGTGAACTCACCTACGAGCTCACCTGATAGGTTGTCTTGCCAACTTGCCTTGAGCTCAACTAGTAGCTAGCATATAATCTCTCCTCAGACATTGAAGACAAGCTCACCTTTGAGCTTACCTAAGATCCCACTAAGTAGCTCACCTAAGAGCTCAACAAGTAGCTCACCCAGGTGCTCATATAGTAGCTTGACTTGAACTTGCATAGAAACTTACCTGAAAGCTCACCTTTCCAGCTCACCTTGAGCTCACCCAGGAGCTCACCGAGTAGCTCGACTTGAGCTCGTCAAGTAGCTCACCCAAAAACTCACATGGGAGCTCACCTTACCAAATCAAATGGGATCTCACCTTGCCAGCTCACCTTGAGCTTACTAAGGAGCCCACCTTGCCAACTGGCCTTGAGCTCGTATGGTAGCTCACCTCTAATTTTGTTAAGTAACTCACTAAGTAGCTCACCTCGGAGCTCACCTAACATCTCACCTAGGAGCTAAATGAGTATCTCACCGAGTAGGTTGACTTGAGCTCACTTGTGAGCTCACTAAGCAGCTCGCCAGGGATATCACCTTGGACCTCGCTAAGTAGCTTGCTTGGGAGCTCACCTAGAATCTCACCTGGGAGCTCGTTTAATAGCTCACAAAGTAGCTCACCATGGAGATTTTCTGGGAGCTTGACAATCAACTCGAGTTGAGCTCACCCAGGAACTCATCGAGTAACTCACTTGGGAACTTACCTGGGAGCTCGCTTGATAGCTCACCTTGCCAACTTACCTCGAGATCACCTTGCCACCTTACCATGAGCTCACCTTACCAACTCACTTTGAGCTCATCTGGTAGCTTACATGTAAGCTCACCCTAAAGATTTCTGACAAGCTTGCCTTTGATCTCACTTGGGAGCTCACCAAGTAACTCACCTAGGAGCTTGGCTAGGAGGTCAACAAGTAGCTCACCCAGGAGCTTGTCGAGTAGCTCAACTTGATCTTCCCTAGAAACTTGCATGGGAGCTCACCTGATAGTTTACCTTACCAGCCTACCTTGAGCTTACCCAGGAGCTTGTCGAACACCTCGACATAAGCTCACCTGAGATCTCGTCAAGTAGCTCCCCTAAAAACTCACATAGGAGCTGACCTGATAGCTCACCCTAACAACTTGCATAGGACCTTTCCTGATAGCTTGCCCTGAAAAATCATATGGGAACTCGCCTTGCCAGCTCACCTTGAGCTCGCTGAGGAGCTCACCTTACTAACTCACCTTGAGCTTGTCTGGTAGCTCACCTAATATTTTATCAAGTAGCTCACCTAACAAATTGTCTAGGAGATTACCTAATAGCTCATGTGGGAGCTCACCAAGCAGCTCGTCAAGTAAGAATACTTGACCTCACTTATGAGCTCATCGAGCAGCTTGTCAAGGTGCTTGCCTAGGAGCTCACAAAGTAGCTCACTTAGGAGATCACCTAGTAGCTCACTTGGGAGCTCACCTGACAGCTCACCTTTCCAACTCACCTTGAGCTCGCCTTGCCAACTCACCTTGAGATTACCTTGCCAACTCTCCTTGAGCTCATTTGGTAGCTCACATGTAACCTCACGTTCGAGATTGCTGAAAAGCTCACCTTTCATTTTAGCTAGTAGTTTTTGAAGCATCTCGACTTGATTTTCCCTAGAAACTTACCTAGGAGCTCACCTGATAGCTTACCTTACTATCTCACCTTTAGCTCACCTAGGAGCTCACCCAACAGCTCACCGGGAAACTAACCTAGGAGCTTTCCTAAGAACTCACTCAAAAACTTACATGGGACCTCACCTGACAACTTACCGTGCCAACTCACATGGGAGCTTGCCTATCATCTTGCATTGATCTCACTAAGGATCTCACCTTATCAACTCGGCTTAAAATCATCTATTAGCCATCCTCGGAGTTTCTCAAGTAGCTCACCTAATAGCTCACTTGGGAGCTCACCTAATAACTAACATGGGAGCTTGCCTAATAGCTCACCTTGGAGCTCACCGAGTAGCTTGCTGAGTAGGTTGAATTGAGCTCATGTGTGATCTCACCGAGTAGCTCACCAGGGACCTCACCTGGGACCTTGCTAAGTAGCTCATATAGGATCTCACATAGTACCTCACCTGGGAGCTCACATAGTAGCTCACCTAGGAGTTCATGAAATAGCTCGTAAAGTAGCTTGCCTAGGAGCTCTTTTGAGAGCTCACCAATTATCTCAAGTTGAAGTCAACCGAGAGCTTGTCAAGTAACACACCTGGGAACTCAACTAGGATCTCGCCTGACATCTCACCTTACTAACTCACCTTAAGTTTTCCTTGCCAACTCACCTTAAGCTCACCTTACCAACTCACCTTCAGCTCATCTGGTAGTTTGCATGTAATCTCACCTTAGAGAATGCCGACAAGCTCACCTTTAACCTCGCATGGGATCTCACTGAGTATCTCATATAGGAGCTTGGCTTGGAGCTTGGAAAACAGCTCACCCAAGAGCTCACCTGATAGCTTGCCTTGCCAGCTCACCTTGAGGTCGCCCAATAGCTTACCGTGTAGCTCAACTTGAGCCACCCAAGAGCTCATCAAGTAGCTCACCTGAAAACTAACATGGGATCTCACCTTACCAACTTGTATGGGAGATTCCCTATCAGCTCACATTAAGCTTGCTCAAGAGCTCATCTTCCCAACCCACCTTGAACTTGTCTGGTAGCTCACCTCAAACTTCATCAAGTAATTCACCAAGTAGCTCACCTGGGAGCTCACCTAACAACTCACTTAAGAGCTCACCGAGAAGCTCACCAAGTACATTAACTTGAGCTTACTTGTGAGCTCCCCGAGTAGCTCACTAGGGACCTCACTTGGGTGCTTGCAAAGTAGCTTTCTTAGGAGCTCACCGAGTAGCTCACTTGGGAGCTCACCAAACAACTCACCAAGAAGCTTGCTTGGGAGATCTTCTAGGAGCTCACCGATCAGTTTGAGTTGAGCTCACCTAGAAGCTCATCAAGTAACTCACTTAAGAGCTCACCTAGGAGCTTACCTAATAGCTCACCTTACCAACTCACCTTGAGCTCACCTTACTGACTCATCTTTAGCTTGCCTTGCCAAATCGCATTGAGCTCATCTTGTAGCTCGCATATAAGCTCACCTTAGAGATTACTGAAAATATCATCTTTGAGCTCACCTGGGAGCTCATCGAGTAGCTCACCTAGGAGCTCAGCTAGGAGCTCAACTTGAGCTTGTCCAGAAACATGCCTCTGAGATCACCTGACAACTCACCTTACCAGCTCACCTTGAGCTCACCCAAGTGCTCACCGAGTAGCTTTCCTAGAAACTCACCTTACAGCTCACCCAGAAACTCACATCGGAGCTAACCTTACCAGCTCACCTTGAGCTCACTTAGGAGCTCACCTTGCTAACTCACCTTAAGCTCATCTAGTAGCTCACCTCGGAGTTTGTCAAGAAACTCACTAAGTAGCTCACCTAGGAGCTCACCAAGAAGCTCTCTAAGTAGGTTGACTTGAGCTCACTTGTGAGTTTACCGAGCATCTTGCCAAGGACCTCACTTGGGAGCTCACCAAGTAGCTCACTTGGAACCTCACCTAGTAGCTCACCTAGAAACTCACCGAACAGATCACAAAGTAGCTCACCTGGGAGCTCTTCTAGGAGCTTACAGATCAGATTGTGTTGAGCTCACCTGGGAGCTCATTGAGTAACTCACCTGGGAACTCACCTGGGAGCCTGCCTGATAGCTCAACTTGAGCTCACTTGTCTGACTTGACTTGATCTCACCTTGTTAACTCACCTTGAGCTTAGCTGGTAGCTCGTATATAAGCTCACCTCAAAAATTACCAACAAGCTCACCTTTGAGCTTGCCTAAGACCTCACCTAGGAGCTTAGCTGAGAGCTCAGCAAGTAGCTTGCCCAGGTGCTTATCGAGCATCTTGACTTGAGCTTGTACGAAAACTCACCTGGGAGCTCACCTTACTAGCTTGCCTTGAGCTCACCCAAGAACTCACCGAGAAGCTTGACTAGAGCTCATCAAGTAGCTCACCCAAAAACTTAGATGGGAGCTCACCTGATAGCTCTCCTTACCAAATCACATAGGAGCTCACCTATCAACTCACCTTGCCAGCTCGCCTTGAGCTCACTGAGGAGCCCACCTTACCAACTCACCTTGAGCTCATCTTATAGCTCACCTCTGATTTTGTCGAGTAACTCACCAAGTAGCTCACTTGGGTGCTCACCTGGTAGCTCAACGAGCATCACATCGAGTAGGTTGACTTGAGCTCACTTGTGAGCTCACTGAGGAGCTCCCAGGGGCCTTTCCTGGGAACTTGCCAAGTAGCTCACTTGGGAGCTCACCTAGTAGCTCAGATGAGAGCTCACTTAATAGCTTGCAAAGTAGCTCACCATAGAGCACTTCTAGGAGCTCAATGATCAGCTCGAGTTGAGCTTGCTTGGGAGGTCATTGAGTAACTCATTTGGGAACTTGCCGAGGAGCTCATCCTATAACTCACCTTGCCAACTTTCCTTGATCTCACCTTACCAACTTACCTTGAGCTCACCTTGCCAACTTTCCTTGAGCTCACCTTACCAACTTGCCTTAAGCTCACCTCAGATATTACTGACAAGCTCACCTTTGAGCTTGTCTGGGAGCTCACTAAGTAATTCACCTAGGAGCTCAGCGGGGAGCTTGACAAGTAGCTCACCTAGAAGCTCGTCGAGTAGCTCAACTTGAGCTTCCCTAGAAACTCAGCTGGGAGCTCACCTGATAGCTTGCCTTGCTAGATGTCCTTGAGCTCACCGAGCACCTCAACTTGAGCTTACCTGAGAGATCGTCAAGTAGCTCACCCAAAAACTCGTATAGAAGCTTGCCTGATAGCTCACCCTGAGAACTCACATGGGAATTCACCTATCAGCTCACCTTGCTAGCTCACCTTGAGCTAACTGAGGAGCTCACCTTGCCAACTCACCTTAAGCACATCTGGAGCTCACCAAATAGCTCATCGAGTAAGATGACTTGAGCTCACTTGTGAGCTCACTTCTCAACTTGCTAAGTAGCTCACCGGGGACCTCACCTAGGAGCTCAGCAAGTAGTTCACTTGGGAGCTCACCTAGCAGCTCGCACGGGATCTCGTTGAATAGGTCACCAAGTAGCTCACCTGAGAGGTCATCTGGGAGTTCATCGATAAGCTCAAGTTGAGCTTGCCCATGAGCTCATCGAGTAACTTGCCTAGGAACTCATAGCTCATCTAGGAGCTCGTCAAGTAGCTCACCTAAAATCTCGCATGGGAGCTCACCTATCAGCTCACCTTGCTAGCTCATCTTGAGCTCACTAAGGAGATCACCTTACCAATTTACCTTAAGCTCATCTGGTATCTCACCTCGAAGTTCGTCAAGCAGCTCACTAAGTAGCTCACTTTGGATCTCACCTAATAGCTCACCTGGGAACTCACTGAGCAGCTCATTCAGTAGGTTGACTTGAGCTAGCTTATAAGCTCGACGAGGACCTCACTTGAGAGCTCACCAAGTAGCTTGCTTGGGTGTTTGCCTACTAGCTCACCTAGGATCTCGCTTAACATCTCGCCAAGTATCTTGGCTAGGAGCTCTTTTGGGAGCTCGATGATCAGCTTGAGTTGAGCTCATCCAGGAGCTCGTTGAGTAACTCACATAAGAACTCACCTGGGAGCTCACCTGACAGCTCACCTTACAAACTCTCCTTGAGCTCACCTTTCCAACTTGCATTAAGATCACCTTGCCAACTCACCCTGAGCTAATCTAGTAGCTTGCATGTAAGCTCACCTAGGAGCTTGGCTGAGATCTCTACAAGTGGCTCACCCAGGAGCTCCTCGAGTAGCTCAACTTTAGCTTGCCCAAAAAATCACCTGGGAGCTCACCTTGCCAACTCACCTTGAGCTATCCCACAAGCTTGCTAAGCACCATGACTTGAGCTATCCTAGGAGCTCGTCAAGCAGCTCACCCAAAAAGTCACATGGAAGCTCACCTGGTAGCTTTCCTTACCAACTTGCATGGGAGCTCACCTATCAACTTTCCTTACCGTGGAGGAGCTCACCTTGCCAACTTTCCTTGAGCTCATCTGGTAGCTCGACTGGGAGGTCACCTAATAGCTCGCTTGGGAGGTCACCTAACATATCACCTAGGAGCACTTCAAGAAGCTTTCCGAGTAGGTTGACTTGAGCTGACTTGTGAGCTCACCGAGTAGCTCACTGAGGTCCTCACCTAGGAGATTGCCAATTAGCTTACTTAATAGATCACCTAGTAGCTCTCCTGGGAGCTCACCGAATAGCTTGCCAAGTAGTTCACATAGGAGATCTTCTGGGAGCTCACTGATAAGCTTGAGTTGAGCTCACCTGGGAGCTCATCAAGTAACTCACTTGGGAATTCACTCAGGAGCTCACTTGACAGCTTACCTTGCCAACTCACCTTGAGCTCACCTTAACAACTCACCTTGAGATCATCTTATAGCTCACATATAAGGTCACCTCAGAGATTGTTGACAAGTTCACCTTTGAGCTCACCCAGGATTTCATCGAGCATTTCAACTTGAACTTCCATGGAAATTTGCCTAGGATCTTGCCTAATAGCTCACCTTTCTTGCTCACCTTGAGCTCACTCAGGAGCTTGCCCAGTAACTCACTTGAAAACTTTCCTGGGAGCTCACCTGAAAACTCACCTAGGAGCTCACCTTGCTAGCTAAACTTGAGCTCACCTAGGATCTCACCCAGAAACTCACCCAGAAACTCACATGGGAGCTCGTTTGACAACTCACCTTGCTAGCTCACATGGGAGCTCATCTTGAGCTCGCTGAGGAGCTCATCTTGCCAACTCACCTTAAGCTCATCTGGTAGCTCACCTAGGATTTCGTCGAGTAGGTCACAATGTAGTTCACTTGGGAGCTCTCCTAACAGCTCGCATGGGAGATCACCTAACAGCTCACTTGGGATCTTTCCAAACCACTCGCTTTGGAGCTTACCATGTAGCTCACTGAGTAGGTTGACTTGAGCTTGCGTGTCAGCTCACCAAGCAGCTCACTGGGGACCTTGCCTTGGAGCTCACTAAGTAGCTAACTTGGTAGCTCACCTAGTAGCTTACCTAGGAGCTCACTAAATATCTCACCAAGTAGCTCGATTGGGAGCTCTTCTGGGAGCTCACCAATCAACTCGAGTTTAGTTCACCAAGGAGCTCATTGAGTAACTCACCTGGGAACTCACCTGAGAGCTCACTTGACAGGTCACCTTGCCACCTCGCCTGCAGCTCACCTTGCTAACTCACCTTGAGCTCACCTTGCCAACTCACCTTCAGCTCATCTACTAGCTCACATGTAAGATCACCTAAGAGATAGCTGATAAGCTCACCTTTGAACTCACCTAGGATCTCATTAAGTAGCTCACCTAGGAGCTTGGATGGGAACTTGACAAGTAGCTCATCTAGGAGCTCATCGAGTAGCTCGACTTGAGCTTTACCGAAAACTCACTTGTGAATGCATGACAGGTTGCCTTGTTAGCTTGCCTTGAGCTCACCTAGGAGCTCACTAAGAAATTTGACATTATCTCGGCTAGGAGTTCATCAGGTAGCTCACCCAAAAAATCTCATGGGAGCTTGACTAATAGATCACCTTGTCAACTCGCATGAGAGCTTGCCTATCAGCTCACCTTGCCAACTCACATTAAGCTTGCTGAGGAGCTCACCTTGCCAACACCCCTTGAGCTTGGAAGGTAGCTCGACTCTTTTTTTTTGAGCAGCTTCCCCGAAAAATCACCTAGGAGTTCACCTAATAGCTCACCTTACTAGCTCACCTTAAGCTCACACAGCAGCTCACCGAGAATCTTGACTTGAGATCACACGGGATCTAGTCAAGTATCTCACCCAAAAAATTACATGGCAGCTCACCTTATAGCTCAGCCAGAAACTCACTTGGGAGCTCACATATAATCTTACCTTGCTAGCTCACCTTGAGCTCACTAAGGAGATCACCTTGCCAACTCACCTTGAGCTTGTCTGGTAGCTCACCTCAGAGTTCATCGAGTAGCTCCCTAAGTAGCTCGCCTGGGAGCTCACCTAATAGCTTTCCTGGGAGCTCACTAAAAAGCTCATCGAGTAGGTTAACTTGAGGTTACTTGTGAGCTCACTTGTGAGCTCACCAAGTAGCTTGTCAGGGACCTTGCATGAGAGCTCGCCAAGTAGCTCACTTGGGAGCTTGGCTAGAAGTTCAAGAAACAACTTGTCAAGTAGCTCACCTTGACGTCATCGAGTAACTCACATGTAAGCTCTCCTCAAAGATTGCCGATAAGCTCACCTTTGAGCTCGGCTGGGATCTCACTAAATAGCTCACCTAGGAGCTCAACTGGGAGCTCGACAAGCTGCTTTCCCGGGAGCTCATTGAGTAGCTCGACTAAATCCTCCCTAGAAAATTTCCTGGGAGCACACCTGACAACTCACCTTAGCAGCTCACCTTGAGCTCACCTAGGAGCTCACCTAGCACATCGACTTAAGCTCACATGAGAGCTTGTCAAGTAGCTTGCCTAAAAATTTACATAAGAACTCACCTGATAGGTATCCCTGATAACTCGCATGGGAACTCACCTATCAACTCACCTTACTAGCTCACCTTGAGGTCACTGAGGAGCTCACCTTACTAACTTTCCTTGAGCTCATCTGTTAGCTCACCTCAGAGTTCATTGAGCAGATCACCTAATAGCTCACCTAGGAGCTCACCTAACAGCTCGACTGGGAGCTCACCTAATAGCTCACCTTAGATCTGACCAAGTATCTCATCAAGTAAGATGACTTGAGCTCACTTATGAGCTCGCTGAGTAGTTCATCAGGGCCCTCACCTGGGAGTTTGCTAAGTAGCTCACTTAGGAGATTGCCTAGCACTGGGAACTCACCTTGCTAACTCACCTTGAGCTCACCCTACCAACTCACCTTGAGCTCACCTTGCCAACTTACCTTGACCTCATCTGGTAGCTTGCATGTAAGCTCACCTTAGAGATTGCTGACAAGCTCACCTTTGAGCTCACCCAGGAGTTCATCGAGCATCTCAACTTGAGCTTGCCTGAAGAATCAACTAGGAGCTCACCTAACAACTCACCTTGGTAGCTCACCTTAAGATCACCCAGGAGCTTGCTTAGTAGCTTACATGGAAACTAACCTAACAGCTCACCTTCCTACCTCACCTTGAGCTTTCCCAGGAGCTTGCCAAGTAGCTCTCTCATAAAATTAGATGGGAGTTTACCTGAAAAATTTCCTTTTCAACTCATATGGGAGATCTCTTATCATCTTATGTTGAGCTCACTTATGAGCTCACCTTCTAACCTCACCTTGAGCTCATCTTGTAGCTCACCTCAAATTTCATTAAGTAGCTCACCTAGGAGCTCGCCTAACAACTCACCTTACAGCTCACTCAATAGCTCCTTGAGTAGGTTGACTTGAGCTCGTGTGTGAGCTTGCCGAGTAACTCATCGGGGACCTCACCTAGGAGCTTGCTAAGTAGCTCACTTGGGAGCTCACTTAGTAGCTCACCTAGGAGCTCACCAAATAGCTCACTGAGTAGCTCACCTAGGGGTTCTTCTTGGAGCTCACTGATCAACTCAAGTTGAGCTCATTGGGGAGCTCGTCCAGTAACTCACCTGGGAGCTCACCTGATAGGTCACCTTGCCAACTCACCTTGAGCTCACCTTGCCAATGCACCTGGAGCTCATCTAGTATCTCACATGTAAGCTCACAACAGAGATTACCAACAAACTCACCTTTGAGCTCACTTGGGATCTCAATGAGTAGCTCACCTAGGAGCTGAGCTTAGAGCTCAGCAAGTACCTCATTAGGAGCCTTTTCAGTAACTCAACTTGAGATTTCCTGGAAACTCACCTAGGAACTCACCTAACAGCTCACCTTGAGCTCACCAAGGTGTTTGTCAAGTAGCTTGACTTGAGCTCACCTAGGATCTCGTCAAGTAGCTCACCCAAAAACTCATATGGGAGCTCACCTGACAGCTTGCCTTTCCAACTTGCATGGGAGATCACCTATCAGCTCACCTTGAGCTCAGTGAGGATCTCACCTTACCAACTTGCCTTGAACTTGGATTGTAGCTCACCTTAGATTTTTTTGAGCAGCTCAAGTTTAGTTCACCCGGGAGCTCATCGAGTAACTCACATTGAGCTCACCTTGTCAAATGGCTCATCTTTGATCTCGCTTATGAGCTCACCTAGGAGCTCACCTAGGAGCTCACCTAGGAGCTAGGCTTGGAGCTCAGTAATTAACTCACCCAGGAGCTCATCGACTAGCTAGACTTAAGCTTTCTCAAAAAATCACCTAGGAGCTCACTTGATAGCTTGGATTGCTAGCTTGCCTTCAGCTTGCCCAGGAGCTTAGCGAGTAACTCACTTTGAGCTCACCCAAGAGCTCGTTAAACAACTCCTACAAAAACTCACATGGGAGCTTGCCTTATCAAATCGGATGGGAGCTCACCTTACCATCTCACCTTAAGCTCACTAAGGAGCTCACCTTGCTAACTCACCTTGAGCTCATTTGTTAGCTCACCTCAGATTTTTCCGAGAAGCTCACTATGTAGCTCACCTAGGAGCTCACCTAACAACTCACCTAGGAGCTCACTGAGTAGCTCGTTGAGTAGGTTTACTTGATCTCGCTTGTCAGATCACTTTTGAGCTCACCGAGAAACTCACTGGGGACGTCACCTGGGATCTCACCAAGTAGCTCACTTGGGAGCTTACCTAGCAACTCACTTAGGAGCTCACCAAATAGCTCGTGAAGTAGTTCGCTTGGAATCTCTTTTGGGAGCTCGCTGATCAGATCGAGTTAATCTTACCTGGGAGCTCATTAAGTAACTCACCTAAGAACTCACCTGGTAGGTTACCTAAAAGCACACCTTGTCAATTCACCTTGAGCTCATCTAGTAGCTCACATGTAAGCTCACCTCAAATATTGCTGACAATCTCACCTTTGTGCTCACTTGTGAGCTCATTGAGTGGCTCACCTAGGAGATTGGCTAGGAGTTTAGTAAGCAACTTGCCTCTAGTTCACCTAGGAACTTGCCGAGTAACTCAACTTGAGCTCACCCAGGAGCTCATCAAGTAGCTCACCTAAAAACTCACATGGGAGCTCACCTGATAGCTCACCTTGCTAACTTGCATGGAATCTCACCTATCATCTCACCTTGGTAGCTTGCCTTGAGCTCGCTAAGGAGCTCACCTTGCCAGTTCAGCTTGAGCTCATTTGGTAGGTCACCTTGGAGTTCGTCGAGTAGCTCACAAAGGAGCTCACCTAGAAGCTTACCTAACAGCTCACCTAAGAGCTCACCTGAGAGCTCACCTAATAACTTGCTTGGGATCTTTCCTAACACCTCACTTGGGAGCTCACTGAGAAGTTTGTTGAGTAGGTTTACTTGAGCTCGCTTGTGACCTCGTTAGGGACCTCACCTTTGAACTCACCAAGTAGCTCGCTTGGGAGCTCACCTAGTAGCTCACCTAGGAGCTCGATGAACAGGTCACCAAGTAGCTCACCTAGGAGCTCTTCTAGGAGGTCACTGATAGGCTCGAGTTGAGATCACTTGGGAGCTCATCGAGTATCTCACCTGGGAGCTTGTCTGACAGCTCACCTTACTAAATCATGTAGAGCTCACCTTGCCAACTCACCTTGAGCTCACCTTGCCAACTCGTCTTGAGCTCACCTGGGATCTCGGTAAGCATCTCATCCAAGAGCTTATCGATTAGCTCGAATTGAGCTTTCCTGAAAACTCACCTAGGAGCTCACGTGATAGCTCACTCAGGAGCTCACCGAGCAGCTCAACTTGAGCTCATCCAAGATCTTATCAACCATCTCGCCTAAAAACTTACATGGGAGCTAACCTATAAGGTCACCTTGCCTGCTAGCCTTGTGCTCGGTGAGTAGTTCACCTTGCCAACTCACCTTGAGCTTGTCTAGTAGCTCACCTCAGAGTTCATCGAGTAGCTTGCCAAATAGCTCACCTGGGAGCTCGCCTAACAACTCACTTGAGAGCTCATAGAGTAGCTTTCCAAGTAGGTTGACATGACCTCGCTTTTGAGCTTACTTGTGAGCTCACTGAGTAGATCACCTGGGACTTTGCATGGGAGTTTGCCACATAGATTTCTTTGGATCTCACCTAGTAATTCACCTTGGAACTCATGGAACAACTTCCCAAGTATCTTTCTTGGGAGATCTTTTGGGAGGTCACCGATTAGCTCGAGTTAAGCTCACCTAGGAGCTTGTCAAGTAACTCACCTGGGAGCTCACGGAGTAGGTCACCTAGGAGCTGGGCTAGGAACTTGGCAAGCAGCTTGCCCAAGAGCTCAGCTTGAGATTACCTGGGAGCTCGTCAAGAAGCTCACCTGATAACTCGAATGGGAGCTCACTTGACAACTCACCCCTCCAACTTACATCAAAGATCACCTATTAGCTCGACTTGTCAGCTTGTCTTGAGCTCGTTGAGGATCTCACCTTGCCAACTCACCTTGAGTGCATTTGGTAGCTCACCTATGAGTTTTTCAAGTAGATCAGAAAGTAGGTCACCTGGGAGCTCACCTAGCAACTCACTGAGTAGGTTAACTTGAGCTCACTTGTGAGCTCACATAGTAGCTCACTGGGGACCTCACCTAGAAGCTCACCAAGTAGTTCACTAGGGAGTTCACCTAGCAGTTCACCTAGGAGCTCACTAAACAACTCACCAACTAACTCACCTGGGAGCTCTTCTTAGAGCTCACTGATTAGCATGAGTTGAGCTCACCTAGTATCTCATCGAGTAACTCACATGGGAACTCACCTGGGAGCTCACCTGACAACTCACCTTACCAATTCACCTTGAGTTCACCTTACTAACTCACCTTGAGCTCATCTTGTAGCTCGTATGTAAGCTCACCTTAGAGATTACCGACAAGATCACCTTTGAGCTCACCTAGGAGCTTACTGAGTAGCTCACCTAGGAGCTTGGCTTGGAGCTTGATAATTAACTCACCCAGGAACTCATCGAGTATCTCAATCTCAGCTTACCTAGAAACTCACCTGGGAGCTTGCCTTGCCATCTCACCTTGAGCTCATGTAAGAGCTCACTGAGTAGCTCGACTTGAGCTCACTCAAGAGCTCATCAAGCAGCTCACCTGAAAACTTACATGGGAGCTCACCTGACATCTCACCTTTCCAACTCAGATGGGAGCTCCCCTATCAGCTTGACTTGAGCTCACTCAGGAGCTCACCTTACCAAAATGCCTTGAGCTCATCTAGTAGCTCACATCAGAGTTCGTCGAATAGCTTGTGAAGTAGCTCACCTGGTAGTTCGACTAACAGATCACCTAGGAGCTCACCTATCAGCTCATCTGGTAGCTCATCGAGTAGGTTGAATTGAACTTACTTATGAGCTCACCAAGCAGCTAATTGGGGACCTCACCTACGAGCTCACTAAGTAGCTCACTTGGGAGCTCACCTGGGAGCTCAGCAAGTAGCTCACCTAGGAGCTATTCTGGTAACTCGCCAATTAGCTTGAGTTGAGTTCTCTCAAGAGCTCGTTAAGTAACTCACCTAGGAACTCGACTAGGATATTTCCTGATAGCTCACCTTACCAACTAACCTTGAGTTCACCTTTCCAACTCACCTTAAGCTCACCTTGCCAACTCACCTTGATCTCATCTTGTAGCTTGCATGTAATCTCACCTCAGACATTACCGACAAGCTCACCTTTGAGATCGACTAGGAGCTCACCGAGTAGCTAACTTAGGAGCTCGGCTGGTAGCTCACCTTACCAACTCTCCTTTAGCTCACCAAAGAGCTCACCGAGTAGCTCAACTTGAGCTTCCCGAGGAGATCATAAAGAAGCTCACTTGAAAACTCACATAGGAGCTCACCTTACCAACTTGCATGGGAGCTCACCTATCAGCTCACTTTAAGCTCACTTAGGAACTCACCTTGCCAACCCCCACCTTGACCTAAGATTTCATTGAGTAGTTCACCAAGTAGCTCACATGGGAGCTCACCTAGAAGCTCAGCTAACATCTCATTTGGGAGCTCACCGAGAATCTTGCTATGTAGGTTGACTAGAGCTCACTTGTGATCTCACCAAATAACTCACCGGGGACCTCATATTGGAGCTTGCCAAGTAGCTCACTTGGAAGCTCACCTAGTAGTTCACCTGGGAGCTCACTAAATAACTCACCAAGTAGCTCACCTGGGAACTCTTCTATGAGCTCACTGATCAACTCAAATTGAGCTCATGCGGGAGCTCGTCAAGTAACTCACCTAGGAACTCATCTTGCCAAATTTCCTAGGAGCTCACTTTATTGGTCACCTTACCAACTTTCCTTGAGATCACCTTGTAAACTTACCTTGAGCTCACCTTGCCAACTCACCTTGAGCTCATCTTGCAAACTTACCTCAGAGATTTCCGAAAAGCTCACCTTTGAGCTCACCTGGGAGCTCATCAAGTAACTCACCTAGGAGCTCAGCTGGGAGCTTGACAAGCTGCTCACCAAGGAGCTTATCGAGCAACTTGACTTGAGCTTCCCTAGAAACTCACCTGGGAGCTTACCTGATAGCTCACCTAGGAGCTCACCTAATAGCTCGTCAAGTAGCTTGCCTAAAAACTCACATAGGAGCTCACCTGATAGCTCACCCTAATAACTTACATGGGACCTTGCCTATCAGCTTGCCTTTCTAACTCACCTTGAGCTCACTGAGGAGCTCACCTTGCCAACTCACCTTGAGCTTGTCAGGTATCTCACTTGGATTTTTTCAAACAACTTGCCTAACAAATCACCTGGGAGCTCACCTAACAACTCATCTTGGAGCTCACCTATCACCTCACTTGAGAGCTCACCAACTAGCTTGTCAAGTAACATGACTTGATCTCACTTTTGAGCTCACCAAACAGCTGGCTGGGGACCTCACTTGGGAGCTCGGCAAGTAGCTCACTTAGGATGTCACCTTGCAGCTAACATGGGAGATTACCAATTAGCTCACCAAGTAGCTCAAGTTGAGATTACCTAGGAGCTCATTCAGTAACTCACGTGGGACCTCACAGTTCATCTAGGAGCTCGTCAAGTAGCTCACCTAAAAACTCACATGAGAGCTCACCTTACTAGCCCACCTTAAGCTCACTGAGAATCTCACCTTGCCAACTTGCCTTTACCTTGTTTGGTAGCTCCCCTCAGATTTTATCGAGCATCTCACCAAGTAACTAGCCTTGGAAATCAGCTAACAGCTCACCTGGGAGCTCATTGAGTAGCTCATCGAGTAGGTTGACTTGGGATCACTTGTGAGTTCACCGAGCAGCTCGCAGAGAACCTCACCTAGGAGCTCACCAAGTAGCTCACTTGGGAGCTCACCTAGCAGCTCACTTGGGAGCTCACTGAACAGCCTATCAAGTAGCTCACCTGGGAGCTCTTCTTGTAGCTTGCCGATCATCTTGATTTGAGCTCTCTTGGGAGCTCACTGATCAGCTTGAGTTAAGCTCACTCGGTAGCTTGTATGTAAGCTCACCTAGGAGCTCGGCTGAGAGCTCAACACGTAGCTCACCCAGGAGCTCATTGAGTAGCTTAACTTGAGCTTACCTAGAAACTCACCTGGGAGCTCATCTTGAGCTCACCCAGGAGCTTTCCAAGCACCTCAACTTGAGCTCACCCAGGAGATCATCAAGCAGCTAACCCAAAAACTCACATGGGAGCTTTCCTGACACCTTACCTTGTCATCTCTCATGAGAGCTCACCTTGCCAACTCACCTTTAGCTCACTGAGGATCTCACCTTTCCATATCGACTTGAGATTTTCTAGTAGCTCACCTAAGAGGTCATCGAGTAGCTCATGTAAAAGCTCATCTAGGAGCTCACCTAACAACTCACCTGGGAGCTCACCGAGAAGCTTACCGAGCAGGTTGACTTTAGCTCACTTCTTAGCTCACTGAGCAGCTCACTAGGGTCCTCACCTTGGAGCTCACCAAATAGCTCTCTTCGGAGATCACCAATTATCTCACCTAGGAGCTCACCAAATAGATCACCAAGTAGCTAGCTTAGGAGCTCTTCTGGAAGCTCACTGATAAGCTCAAGTTGAGCTCGCTTAGGATCTCATCAAGTAACTAACTTGGGAACTCACTTGGGAGCTCACCTGAAATCTCACCTTGCCAACTCACCTTGAGCTCATCTGGTAGCTCACATATAAGCTCACCTTAGAGATTACTGACAAGCTCACCTGGGAGGTCACCAAATAGTTCACGTAGGAGCTTGGGTTGGAGCTCGGTAAGTAGCTCACCTAGGAGTTCATCAAGTAGCTTAAATTGAACTTACCTGGAAACTCACAAGGGAGTTCACCTTTCTAGCTCACCTTGAGCTCACCTAGTAGCTTCTCGAGTAGCTTGACTTGAGCTCACCTGGGAGCTCATCAAGTAGCTCACTCAAAAACTCACATGGGAGCTCACCTTGCTAACTCACATGGGAGCTAACCTATTAACTTTCCTTGATCTCATTGAGGTGCTCACCTTGCTGATTCACCTTGAGATCATCTACTAGTTCACCTCAGATTTCATCAAGTAGCTTGCCATGTAGCTTTTCTAACAGCTCACTTGGGAGCTTTCCTAACAACTCACCTAGGAGCTCTCTGAGCAGCTCGCCAAGTAGGTTGACTTGAGCTCACATGTGAGCTCACTGAGTAGCTCACTTGGGACCTCGCATGGGAGCTCACAAAGTAGCTGACTTACAAGCTCACCTAGCAGTTCACCTGGGAGCTCACCGAACAACTCACCAAGTAGCTCACATGGGATCTCTTCTTGGAACTCACTGATCGGCTTGAGTTGAGCTCACCTAGCAGCTCATCGAGTAACTCACATGGGAACTCACCTGGGAGCTCACCTGACAACTCACCTTTCTAATTCACCTTGAGTTCACCTTACTAACTCACCTTGAGCTCACCTTGCCAACTCACCTTGAGCTTATCTTGTAGCTCATATGTAAGCTCACCTAAGAGATTACTAACAAGCTCACCTTTGAGATCACCTGGGAGCTCACTGAGAAGCTCACCTAGGAGCTCGACTGGGAGCTCAGCAAGTAACTCACCTAGGAGATCATCAAGCATTTCAACCTTAGCTTGCCCAAAAACTCACTTGGGAACACACCTTACATCTCACCTTGTTAGCTCATCTTGAGCTCACCCATGAGCTCACCAAGTAGCTCGACTTAAGCTCACCCAGGAGCTCATTAAGTAGCTTTCCCTAAAACTCGCATGGGATCTCGCCTGACATCTCACCTTGCCAACTCGCATAAGATCTCACCTTGAGCTTGCTAAGGAGCTCTCCTTGCCAACTCACCTTGAGCTTAGAAGGTAGCTCACCTCAGGATTTGTCAACTAGCTCACCAAGTAGCTCACCTGGGAGCTTACCTAATAGCTCACCTGGGAGCTTACCTAATAGCTCACCTAATATCTCACCTAACAACTTACATGGGAGCTCAGCAAGTAGGTTGACTTGAGCTCATTTGTGAGCTCATTGAGCAGTTCAATAAGGAACTCACCTGGAGCTAACCAAGTACCTCACTTAGGAGCTCACCTAGCAGCTCACCTAGGAGCTCGGTGAACAACTCACCAAGTAGCTCACCTGGGAGCTCTTCTGGGAGCTCACCGATCAGCTCAAGTTGAGCTCACAAAGGAGCTCATCAAGTAACTCACCTATGAACTCACCTGGGAGATCTCCTGATAGCTCACCTTACCAAGTCACCTTGAGCTTTCCTTGCCAACTCGCCTTGAGCTCACCTTGCAAATTGGCTCACGTTTGAGCTCACCAAGCAGCTCAGCTAGGAGCTCGGTAAACAGCTCACCTAGGAGCTCATTGACTAGGTTGACTTGAGCTTCCCCAAAAAACTCACTTGGGATCTCTCCCGACAGCTCGCCTTGCCAACTCACCTTAAACTCACCCAGGAGCTCGCCAAACATCTTAACTTGAGCTCACCTGGGAGCTCATCAAGCAGTTTACACAAAAAGTTACATGGGAGCTCACTGACAGCTTGCCTTACCAACTCGGATGGGATCTAACCTATCAGCTCACCTAGCTAGCTTGCCTTGAGCTCACTGATGAGCTCACCTTGCATACTCACCTTGAGCTCATCTGGTAGCTTGCCTCAGAGTTCATCCAGTAGCTCACAAAGTAGCTTACATAGGAATTCACTGAGTAGCTCAACGAGTTGGTTGACTAGAGCTCGCATGGGAGGTCGTCAAGTAACTCACTTGAAAATGTGCATAGGAGCTCTCCTGATAGCTTTCCTTGCCAACTCACGTGGGAGATCCCCTATTAGAGTTCATCAAGCAACTTGCCAAGTAGCTCACTTAGGAACTTGACTAACAACTCACCTAGTAGCTCACCTAGCATCTTGCATAGGAGCTCTTAAAAGTAGCTCACCAAGTAGGTTGACATGAGCTCACTTATGAGCATGCCGAGTAGCTCTCTGGGGATCTCACCTGGGAGCTTGCCAAGTAGCTCACTGAGGAGCTCACTGAAGATCTCACTAAGTAGCTAAACTAGGAACTCTTCTAGGAGCACACCAATTAGCTCAGGTTGAGCTCACATGGGAGCTCGTCAAGTAACTCATCTGGGAAATTAACTCAGAGCTCACCTAATAGATCACCTTGCCAACTCACCTTCAGCTCACCTTTCCAACTCACCTTGAACTCATTTGGAAGCTCGCATGTAATCTCAACTCAAAGATTACCGAAAAGCTCACGTTTTAGCTCTCCTGGGAGCTCACCGAGTAGCTCACCAAGTAGCTCACCTAGGAGCTTAGCTGGGAGCTTAGAAATAGGTCACCCAGAAGCTCATCGAGTAGCTCGACTTAACCTTTCACAGAAACTAACCTGGGAGTTCACCTAACAACTCACCTTGTCAGATCACCTTAAGCTCACCTAGGAGCTCAACAAGTAGCTCAACTTGAGTTCACCCAAGAGCTCATCAAGTAACTCACCCTAAAACTCACATGGGAGCTCACCTCACAGTTCACTCGAAAACACGCATGGGAGGTCACCTGATAGCTCACCCAGAAAATTGCATGGGATCTCACATATCATCTCACCTTCCCAGCTCACCTTAAGTTCGCTGAGGATCTCACCTTGCCAACTCACCTTGAGCTCATCTAGTAGCTTACCTTAGAGCTAATCGAGTAGCTTGCCAAGTAGCACACCTGGGAGCTCACCTAACAGCTCACCTGGGAGCTCACTGAGTAGCTAACCAAGTAGGTTGACTTGAGATCACTTGTGAGCTCACTGAGTAGCATGCCTCAGTTGTGAGCTAACTTGTGAGCTCACTGAGTAGCTCACCTCACTTGGGAGCTCACCTAGTAGCACGCCTTGGAGGTCACCAAGTAGCTCACTTGGGAGCTCACCTAGCAGCTCACCTTGTAGTCACCAAATAGCTCACCAAGTAGCTTGCTTGAGAGCTCTTCTAGGATCTCACCGATTATCTCAAGTTGAGCTCACTTAGGAGCTCATCTAGTAACTTGCCTGGGAACTCACCTACGAGCTCACCTGATAGCTCACCTTGACAACTCCCCTTGAGCTCACCTTGCTAACTCACCTTGAGCTCATCTAGTAGCTCACATATAAGCTCACCTCAGAGATTTGTGACAATCTCACCTTTGAGCTCACCTGGGAGCTAACCAAGTAGCTCACCTTGGAGCTTGGCTGGGAGCTCAGCAAATAGTTCACCTAGGAGCTCCTCAAGTAGCTCAACTTGAGCTTGCCTGAAAAATCACCTAGGAGATCACCTAACATCTTAGCTTGCTAGCTCACCTTGAGCTCACACAAGATCTCTCCGAGTAGCTTGACTTGAGCTCACACAATATCTTGTAAAGTACCTCACCTAAAAACTCACATGGGAGCTCACCTGACAGCTCACCCAGAAACTTTCATGGGAGCTCACCTATCAACTTGCCTTACAAGCTCACCTTGAGCTCGCTTAGGAGATCACCTTGCCAACTCACCTTGAGCTTTTCTAGTAGCTCACTAACTCATCTAGTAGGTTGACTTGAGCTTTCTTGTGAGCTCACTTGTGAGCTCATAGAATAGCTTACAAGAGACCTTGCATGGGAGCTCACCCAACAAATCACTGAATAGCTTGCCAAGTAGATCACCTAGGAGCTCTTCTGGGATCTCACTGATCATCTAAAGTTGATCTCACCCAAAAGCTCATCAAGTAACTCACCTGGGAACTCACATCTCATCGAGGAGCTTGTCAAGTAGCTCATCCAAAAAATTGCATGGGAGCTCACCTTACCAGATCACCTTGAGCTCATTGAGGAGCTCACCTTGCCAACTCACCTTGAGCTCATTTTGTAGCTCACCTTGGATTTCTTCGAGTAGCTCGCCAAGTTGCTCACCTGCGAGCTCACCTAATAGCTCACTTGTGATCTCACCAAGGACCTCACTTGGGAGATCACCAAGTAGCTCATTTGGGAGCTCACCTAGCACCTCACCTAGGAGCTCACTGAACAACTCACTAAGTAGCTCACATGGGAGCTCTTCTGGGAATTCCCCAATCAGCTCGAGTTGAGCTCACCTGAGAGTTTGTCAAGTAACTCACCTAGGAACTCACTTGCAAGCTCACCTGATAGGTTGTCTTACCAACTTGCCTTGAGCTCAACTGGTAGCTAGGATATAAGACCTCCTCAGACATTGCAGAAAAGCTCACCTTTGAGCTTGCATAAGAGCACACCGAGTAGCTCACCTAGGATCTCAGCAAGTAGCTCACCCAGGTACTCATATAGCAACTTGAGTTGAGCTTGCACAGAAACTTGCCTAAAAGCTCACCTTACCAGCTCACCTTGAGCTCACCCAGGAGCTCGCCGAGTAGCTCGACTTGAGCTCGTCAATTAGCCCACCCAAAAACTCACATGGGAGCTCACCTTACCAACTCAAATGGGAACTCACCTTGCCATCTCACCTTGAGCTTACTAAGGAGCCCACCTTACCAACTAGCCTTGAGCTCGTCTGTTACGTCACCTCTAAGTTTGTCAAGTAACTCACTAAGTAGCTTGCCTCAGAGCTCTCCTAACATCTCACTTGGGATCTAAATGAGTAGCTCACTGAGCAGGTTGACTTGAGCTCACTTGTGAGCTCACCGAGTAGCTCACCAGGGACCTCACCTTCAAGCTCGCCAAGTAGCTCACTTGGGAGCTCACCTAGAAGATCCCCTAGGATCTCATTTAATATCTCACAAAGTAGCTCACCATGGAGATCTTTTGGGAGCTCGACGATCAACTCAAGTTGAGCTCACCTAGGAACTCGTCAAGCAACTCACCTGGGAACTTACCTAGGAGCTCACCTGACAGCTCACCTTGCCAACATACCTCAAAATCACCTTTCGAACTTGCCTTGATCTCACCTTGCCAACTCACTTTGAGCTCCTCTGGTAGCTCACATGTAAGCTCACCTTAGATATTTTCGACAAGCTTTCCTTTGATCTCACCTTGGAGCTCACTAAGTAGCTCACCTAGGAATTTGGCTGGGAGGTCGACAAGTAGCTCACCTAGGAGCTTGTCGAGTAGCTTGACTTGAGCTTCCCTGGAAACTTGCCTAGGACCTCACTTGATAGTTAGCCTTACCAGCCTACCTTGAGCTCACCCAGGAGCTCGTCGAGCACCTTGACTTAAGCTCACCTAAGATCTCATCAAGTAGCTCACTTGAAAACTCAGATAGGAGCTCACCTTATAGCTCACCCTAATAAGTCACATAGGAGCTTTCCTGATAGCTCACCTTGACAACTCACATGGGAACTCACCTTGCCTACTCACCTTGAGCTCACTAAGGAGCTCTGAGCTCGTCTGGTAGCTTACATGAGAGTTTTTCAAGTAGCTCACCTAAGACCTCACCTAGGAGATTACCCAACAGTTCACCTGAGAGCTCACCAAGCAACTCGTCAAGTAAGATGACTTGAGCTCACTTATGAGCTCAACGAGCAGCTTACTAGGGTGCTCGCCAAGTAGATCACTTAGGAGATCACCTAGTAGTTAACTTTTGAGCTCACCTAGTAGCTAACCTAGGAACTCACCTGACAGCTCACCTTTCCAACTCACCTTGAGCTCACCTTTCCAACTCACCTTGAGATCACCTTTCCAACTCACCTTGAGCTCATCTGGTAGCTCACATGTAACCTCACCTCAGAGATTGCTGAAAAGCTCACCTCTGAGCTCAGCCAGTAGTTTTTCAAGCATCTCGACTTGATTTTTCCCAAAAACTCACCTAGGAGCTCACCTGATAGATTACTTTGCTAGCTCACCTTTATCTCACCCAAGAGCTCACCCAATAGCTCACCAGGAAACTAACCTAGGAGCTTTCCTAACAACTCACTCAAAAAATTACATGGGACCTCACCTGATAACTCACCTTTCCAACTCACATGGGAGCTCACCTATTAGCTCACATTGAGCTCACTAAGGATGTCACCTTGTCAACATAGCTTAAAATCGTCTATTAGCTAGCCTTGGAGTTTGTCAAGTAGCTCACCTAACAGCTCACTTAGGAGCTCACCTAACAACTAACATGGGATCTTTCCTAATATCTCACCTTAGAGCTCACCGATTAGCTTACTGAGTAGGTTAAATTGAGCTCATGTGTGAGCTCACCAAGCAGCTCACTAGGGACCTTGCTTGGGAGCTTGCTAAGTAGCTCGCTTAGGAGCTCGCATAGTAGCTCACATGGGAGCTCACAAAATAGCTCACAAATTAGCTTGCCTAGGAGCTCTTCTGGGAGCTCACCGATCAACTTGAGTTGAGCTCACCAGGGAGCTCATCAAGTAACTCACCTGGGAACTCACCTGGGAGCTCACCTGATAGCTCTACTTGCCAACTCACCTTGAACTCACCTTGTCAACTCACCTTGAGCTCACCTTACTAACTCACCTGTAACTCATCTAGTAGCTCGCATGTAAGCTCACCTAAGAGATTTATGAGAATCTTACCTTTGAGCTCATCTAGGATCTCACTGAATAGCTCACCTAGAAGCTCAGCTGGGAGCTCAGAAAGCAGCTCATCGAGGAGCTTATCGAGCAGCTCAACTTGAGCTTTCCAAGAAACTCACCAAGGAACTCACCTAAAAGCTCACCTTGCTAGATCACCTTGAGCTCACCTAAGAGCTTACCAAGTGGCTTTCCCAGAAACTTACCTTACAACTCACCTAGAAACTCACATGGGAGCTCACCTTGCCAGCTCACCTTGAGCTCACTAAGGAGCTCACCTTGCCAACTCACCTTGAGCTTGCCAAGTATCTCGCTTGGGAGCTCACCGAGCATCTCTCTGAGTCGGTTGAAATGAGATCACTTATGAATTCACTTGTGAGTTCACTAAGCAGCTCATCAGGGACCTGACCTGGGAGCTCACCAAGTAGATCACCTAGAACCTCACCTAGTAGCTCATGTAGAAACTCACCGAACATCTTACCAAGTAGCTCACCTAGGAGCTCATTGAGTAACTCACATGGGAACTCACCTGATAACTCACCTTACCAACTATCCTTGAGCTCAACTGTCCAACTCGACTTGATCTCACCTTGCCAACTTACCTTAATCTCACCTGGTATCTCACATATAAGCTCCCCTCAGAAATTGCTGACAATCTCACCTTTGAGATTTCCTAAGAGCCCACCGAGTAGCTCACCTAGGATCTTAGCTAGGAGCTCAAAAAGTAGCTTGGATAGGTGTTTGTCAAGCATCTTGACTTGAGCTTGCACGGAAACTCACCTGGGAGCTCACCTTGAGTTCACCCAAGAACTAGCTGAGTAGCTCGACTACAGCTCATTAAGTAGCTCACCTGAAAAATCATGTGGGAGCTCACTTAATAGCTTGACTTACCAACTCATATGGGAGCTCACCTATCATCTTGTTTTTTCAACTTTCCTCGAGCTCACTGAGGAGCTGACCTTGCCAACTCACCTTGAGCTCGTCTGGTAGCTCACCTCTTAGTTTGTCAAGCATCTCATTAAGTAGCTCACCTGGGAGCTCACCTAACATCTCACATGGGAGCTCAATGAGTATCTCAATGATTAGGTTGACTTGAGCTCACTTGTGAGCTCACCACGTAGCTCACCAGGAACCTCACCTGGGAGCTCACCAAGTAGCTCACTTGGGAGCTCACCTAGCAGCACACATGGGAGCTCACTAAACAGATCATGAAGTATCTCACCAAGGAGCTCTTCTGGGAGCTTGATTATCAGCTCAAGTCGACCTTATCCAGGAGCTCATCAAGTGATTCACTTGGGAACTTTCCCGGGAGCTTGTTTGATAGCTCACATTGCCAACTTACCTTGAGATCTCCTTACCAACTTACCTTGATCTCTCCTTAACAACTCACCTTTAGCTCATCTGGTAGCTCACATGTAAGCTCACCTTAGATATTACCAACAAGCTCACCTTTGAGCTTGCCTGGGAGCTCACTGAGTAGGTCACCTAGGAGCTTAGTTGTGAGCTCACTAAGTAGCTCACCTAGGATCTCAGCTGGGAGCTCGACAAGCAGCTCACCCAGGTGTTTCACGTAGAATGTTTCCATTCTTATAATAGAGTTACTTCTATCCTTTCCTTCTCTTAAGAAATAGATAAAGGTTAGGGCTAGGAGGAATACCTGTTAAGTGTTAAGAGGGTGTGTGCATACCGTAGAGAGAGATCAGACCGATTGTGAAGAACTCCTTTTTGTCTGGGAAGGACTACCTACGAATAAGAATGCAAGACCACCAGATTATAGTTAGACAATAAATGAGGGAACTACCTTGGGCCCAGGAAATATTAGACTTCCTTTCGAAGGCGGTTAGTTCCCCTTTTAATATGAATTAACACAAATGATAACAAAGAAGTTATTGTAAAATTATGATTTAGTTACCTCGTTAAAAAGCAATAGAGGAAAGGTTGGTTTTGGTTTGAGTCACAGTGACTGATGCCGGTCACTGCATAACTGACTACGGTTATAACATCGGTGCCGGTGGCTAATAACCGATATTGGTAGGGGCAATGATTTAGGGGCTTTCAATAAAGGTTGGCTGTAAGGCAGTTATGGTGTTTATAAGGTTGGTAAATGATTAGGGGTAGGTAATAGGGTGATGGAGAAGACTTAGAGAGTGTGGGAGATATTCTTGGGGAAATGTAGGGGTAGAGGAATGAAGGTTAGATGCAGGGTGCTATTTGGTAGTAGATCTAGGAGTGAGCTTATAATTACTATGAATCAGAAGTCCCAGAAATGGTATTTAAGAACATACAAGACACTACTTACTAGTTCCTGATGAAGATACAGGTCCAAGGATTGTGATGACGAAGGAAAGGCTCAGGTGGGATGATCTAACAATCAAAAGTGAGTTATCTTCTCTCCCAATTCTTGGATGAGTGTCGCTGTGCTCTGGTTACTCAGTTGCAGTCTTGGGCTCGATGTCCTTCTCCGTAAAAACTTCTCTTTTCTTCACTTGTCTCTCTCCTGCAAAGTGAATTCCAGATCTTTCAAATGAATTATGATCCCTTGTTTCTTGTTGGGGAAGGTCCTTTATAGGGAACCGATGGCGGTTACGTAACTGATGGTGGTCAAGTAGGAACCAATGTCGGTTAAGTCAAATTGGTCTATTTTTAGTAAAATATGCAACTTTCCCTCCTTTTCTCTTGAGGGATTAGTTTTGGGCTTGGTCAAGTCATTATTAGGTTGGTTTTGGTGTGGGTGAGGAGTAATTAGTCATGGGTGTGGATGTAAACCAAGTTATAGGTCTTAATTAGGTTAGTTTAAGGTTAGGGCTAGATCATGATGAGGTGGAGAAATGAGGTGGCAGGTTTGGAGATGTGGATTTATTAATTATAAGGTAATTAATAAATAATTATGTAAAGTTTAGGTGGTGAGGTTAGGTTGTGAATATGAGATGTGGGGCACAGGGTGTCGTAAGACACAAATTTGGTGTCTACATTAGCCCCTTGTTGTCGTGTAGCTTGTCTTGTAAAGCTGCACTGACAATAATAAGAAGTGGTTACTCCTGTTAAGGGTATAGGTAATCCCCCTCAAATCTATCATAGATTGAGGTGACATGAAATCAGGGATAGGGTTGATAAAGGGTGAATGGTGTTGAGATGATGGTAAGATGGTGGGGTAAGTTCAAGGAAGCAGATGCACGTTGAAATGCAGTAGTGTGACCAGGGTACATGATTTGAAGAGAAAACAAGCAATTCATAGGCAAAGGTCGATAGTTTATCCAAACAAGGGTGATATAATCCTGGTATCCAAGGCATAGGAAGTAGCTCCAGGGGATATAATGGGTAAGGTACAGCAACATTTAGGCATGTTCATTAGTACCAAATGGTTGGTTTGGTTGAGATAAACGTCACGGTCTCGGTCTAGGGAAAGTTGGTCAGCTGATCAATTCAAGTATCCTAATCATGCTAAAAACACGAACAGGTGAGCACGATTGAACAAAAAGCTACATGATGGGTGGATAAAATCATAATTTGTGTGTCTTGGTTGAGATACTTAATTGGTGCGGCCTTGGGTCGGGCTAACTGATTGGTGAGGGCCTTAGGTTGGGCCTGATTGGTTGGGTGTGGCCTTGGGTCGGGCTGATTGATTAGTTGTGGCCATGGGTCCGGACTGATTGGTTGGGTACGGCCTTGGGTCAGGCCTATTTAGTTGGTTGTGGCCTTAGGTCAGGCCTGATTGGTTGGTTGTGGCCGTGGGTCGGGCCTGATTGGTTGGTTGCGGCCGTGGGTCAGGCCTGATTGGTTGGTTACGGCCTTGGGTCGTGCTGATTGGTTGGTTGTGGCTTTGGGTCAGGCCGATTGGTTGGTTATGGCTTTGGGTTAGGCTGATTGGTTGGTTACAGCCTTGGGTCATGCCGATTGGTTAGTTGTGGCCTTGGGTCGGGCTGATTGAAGTCAAAATAAGGCTAGTCAGCAAAGCCGGGGGTAGGTGATGCAGGAAAAAGTGGAGAGTGGTGGATTAGGGTGGGAGTTAGGTTAAGGAAGTAGGTAAATGATAGGGTACCAGATTTATTGTCACGAGTCCAATTGGATGTAACACGAGCTAAGTGGGCATTGATAAACCATGTGGGGTTAAGTGGAATCTACTATTATTCATGAATTACACGCAATCTTGCTATGTTACAGGTGTTGATTGAGATATGGAATCCAGAAAAGAATACCTTCTATCTGCCAACAGGGGAGATGACAGTGACATTATAAGATGTGTTTTGAATTTTGAGGCTCCCAATTACAGGAAGACTAGTGTATCAGGTAGGGCCTAACGTAGAGCGGGGAGTGATAACAACAGTATTTGGTCTAGCTACATGAGAATTGACACAGCGAGGTTTGACATTCACTTATGGCATAATGTTTGTAGCACACCCTAAGGCAACAAGGTTAACAGTGGTATTAATGATAGCAGTGGGGTATTATGTATTACCGAGGGTGGATGGGGGAATATTTCCAAACACATTGATGTGTATTATTTGGGAAATGATAGAAAGGAGTGTGACTTTCGCATGGGCACCCACATATCTGGCTGAGCTATAAAAGGGTTTATGCACCTGTAGGTAAAATCATAGGACTACACTGGATTGTACATACTTATTACATTGTTGGGCCTATGAGCACATTGTTTGTGTGCGACCAATAGGCCGACCCATCTAGTCAGGAGAGACAAGAGTGCAGAGGTTGGGATTCAAGCGATGGGTCCAGACAAAACAAGAGGTGAGATTCAAGGCCATGACATATGATGTCGAGTATTATAGGCAGATGTGGGAGATGGTGATGATTACAGATATCTATTAGAGGCCTCACGGGAACTATATGGTGACGGAGAACATAGCTGAGGATTTAAGGGGTGTAGAGAGATTAAGGTGGATCGTGGGACACAGGCTAGGTGAGTACGAGAGGATTCCTCTAGATTGTGTGTGGTGACAATTTGGAGTTGTTCAGGATATACCCATGGCTTATAGACCATACATGAGGATCGACACTGAGGCATCATTCTCACCTCCCGGCCAACACCTTCACAAGGACCAAAAGAGATAGCAGCCGATCAAAGGGTAATGGATGCAGGAGTGATAGAGGCTTATAGATTATCCTGAGATAGCTGTGATTACAATGGAAAGAGATCACCTGCAGGGTTTAGTTCACCAGATTCAAACACGGGTGAATGAGACAACATGATTGTTAGCAGTTATGTAGTCACGAGTGGAGAGAATAGAGGTGAGATTCCTCCATGCGAGAGGGTGTATTCATATGTTACAGGAGAGATTGGCAGATTAGTGGGAGGAACCAATAGCAGTGGTACCTTTAAGGATGGAGAGGCCAGGTGAGCAGTGTCGACGATCACGATCATCACCTGGTTCAGGATGAGGTGCAAGGGTCTAAGTGAATTTCATATGGGTAGAAGAATAAATAAGGATGCCGACCTACACGTCGATGATATAGAAAATGTATTTGTTTAACATCTAAATAAAACTGAATATGTATGTTGATTTGAGTTATGATAATAATAAGAATGTTTGTGTTTTGAATGTTTGTTTTGAAAAAGGATAAAGATGAGTGTTATCAAATAAAAATACCCAAAAATATTTATATTTACAACACATGATAGGTTATGGTAGGGGATGGTCGAGCTAACCTTGGGAGACCCCATGTCTCCTAAGTGCTGCCTACATAGCCCATTACACAAAGCAAGGAGGGGCCTCAGACCGATGTAGTTCTCCCTTAGGACCAGGGAGAGGTGAATTCAGGAAATTTGGTTGTGGTTAGGAAATTTTTTGGTTGGTAAAAATATTGATATTGGTAGGGTAATGTTGTTGGTGTTGGTAAGGTATTGGTGTTATTGGTGTAGGTATAGGTGAAGCAAATGTTAGCTTACCCAAGTATTAGGGAAATGTGTCCTGATTAAGGTCAACACATAATCCTAGATTCAGGTAAAAGAGGGAAAAGTGTCCCATAGTTGGAAAGAGCTGAACAAACCACGTATTATTGGAGGATGAACTTGAATCCCTAGGTACCTTGCATAGGCGAGAAGTCGATAGGTGAAAAGAGTTGTATAATCACAATATATCAGATATACGTCATGTCCCTTGAGTTTTGTTGTTTTGAAGAATGGTGAGATGAGGTAGATGGTATAGCTGGGGCGCGAGAACTTGTTATAAGGTGATTATTCTGACGAAAGAGAACCAAACCTAAATAGACAAGTCCATGACTCAAAAGTGCTTTTGAATACTACTTTTATTTTTTTCTGAATATAGACTGATCGATGCGGGAAGTCTATATGGGATATGCATTTTGTTGTTCTTGAGCTCTTCACGAAGCTGATCAATGCGAGAAGCTTCTGATAGAGGCTGAATTTATATAGTTGTCCTTCAAGGGAGCAGTCTATTTATAGTAGCAGATGTGGCTTTGCACATAGCTGTCCTTCAAGGGAGTAGTTTATGTATAAATTTGAGGTCTAGATGTCTATTTGGCATGAAGCATATAGTTTTGTAGGAAGTTTGACTCAAGAATATCCCATAATTGTATAATTGAGAACATGTTATTTTGATACTTTTAAGTCATGGACCAGACTAAAAAGGGGAAGGCATCTTTAAGAGGAGATGATGACCAAACCATGTGAGTGTGATTCTATTTTGAGATGCATGAAACAAGGTGTATGAGGTGGTAAATGAGCTCAAGGGACGAGCGTAAGGTAGATAAGAAGTTATATAATACTAAATTCAACAGTAGAATGGTCGAAGATGCAAGGAATTAAGGGGTTCAGGCTCAGGTTTACCATTGAGTGAAGCTAAACGGTAAGTACCTGATCCGTAAGTGTGAGTGATAATGTAAGGCCCAATCCAATTTGGAGCAAATTTTCCATGCTTGCTCTTTTCTAGTTTGGTTACATGTTGATTCTCTTTGAGGACAAGATCACCAATCTTAAAGGTATGCTCATGAATTCACTTATCATAAGCATGCTTGATGTGCTTTTGATAGATTTGAAGGTGGTCAAGAGCTGTAAGACGACGCTCGTCAAGAAGCTCCAATTGGGCTAACCGCTCTTGGTGGAAATCATCATTGGTGAGAATATCCTGGAGAGATATTCTTAGGGAGGGTATTTGTATTTCGAGAGGCAAGACAGCCTTGGTACCATATACCAAAGAAAATGGTGTGGCATTAGTGGAGGTACGAATGCTGGTACGATAAGCCCAAAGGGCAAAGGGGATGTGATCAGGCCAATTTTTCCCAAAATCGTTAACGAATTTCATGATAATTTTGGTCATGGTTTTGTTAGAAGATTTTGCTTGACCATTTTCTTGTGGATAGTAAGGTGATGAGAAGCTAAGTTTGATACCAAAGTTGTCACAAAGGTCTTGTAACAACTTATTTTTGAAAGATTTTCCATTATCTGTTATCAGGCGATGAGGAACACCAAAACGATAGATAATGTGATGGTTAATGAACTCTACGATTTTTTATTTTTTGGTTGAAATGAGTGGAATGGCCTCCACCCATTTAGTGTTATATTCGGTTGCTGTGATTATCCAACGGTGAAGTTGCGAAGAGGGCAGGTGAATCTCACCAATAAGGTCTAAACCCCATTGTCAGAAAGGTCAAAGATCTCATGTGACCTGATAGCAGAAGGTTCCCCAAGGAGTTATGAAGGTGGTTTTATGTTGATCGTCTGGGGATACAAAAATTTTATTGTATCCCGAGAAGCCATCCATGAGAGAAATCATCTCATGGCCCGCAGTGAGATCAACAAGTTGATCAATACTAGGTAGGGGGAAGTCATCCTTTGGGCAAGCAAGGTTAAGGTCCAAGAAATCCATACATATCTGAAGTCCTCCCATTGCTTTAGTGACAGGTACGATGTTAGAAATCCATTGAGGATAGTCAATAGGTAAGATGAAGGAAACAGAAAGGAGTCGTTGAAGCTCTTCTTTTACCAAGAGGGCAATGCGTGAATGCATTTTTCTCAATTTCTGTTTAACTGGTTTGGAGTCAGGTTTCAGAGTAATGTTATGGACAGTGATGTCAGGATTTGTTCTTGGCATGTCAGCGTAGGACCAAGAGAAATCTTGGTTGCAGGCACGGAGGAAGGTAGTGAAGGTAGTTTTTTCTGATGCGTTAAGAGATTGTCCAATCTTCACAATGTGAGGATCATCCTCTGTGTGGATGTTGATTTCTATAGTTGACTCATTCAACATGGTTTGAGTTTCAGATGGTAAGGCACATTGAATAAAAGAGTCATCCACACCAAGATAAGTGAGGATGGAGTCATCATCCTGGCACTCAACAACATTAATTGAAGGTGAGTTTTCTTCAATCATGTCTGGATATAGAAGGGGAAAAGAATATGGGTCTTCATTATCGCATTGATAAGTGAGAGGACCCAAGATAGTGTTTACGAAAAAAAAATTGAGGAGGGATAGATTCCGGGTCTATCGACTATATGGGTGACGATGGAAAAATGGGTGATGATGGTTCAGAAAGGGTGACTTTGTCATCTTCCTGGATATAATAGATATGCAGTTTCTTTCGTGTAGGTGGTTTAGGTAATCCAAGACCATGACGATCTTTGTGTTTGTGCATAGTCATAGGAATGATCGTATGTCAGCCTTGTTCATAAAGACCGAAATTGAAGCCCTTCCAAGCACAACGCATCAGGAAGGTGAGGGTGAAATGATGATTAGTTAGATATTGAAAATTAGATTGGAAGGGAACCACACCAAGGGGAGGTTCAAGGGTGACAGAGGATGCATCAACACCCCCATACGTTAGGTTGGTGTGGCAATTAGGTGGTCCATAGGAGATTACTTCCCCCACACGACGGTCGTAGGTAGGATGCGCATTCAACTATCTATACTCCTGTGGGATATGGAAAGTACTAACGTTATATAGGTGACACTCCCCTAGTGTAAGGAATTTAAAAACATCTACCAAGGGATCTGAGGTTGAGATGTTATCCACTGGGAAGGAAGTGGTATTTGCAGTGGTGGTTTCATTGGTTGAAGGTGTAAGTGTGGCTAAGGTGGATGGTTGAGGTGTGGTCGAAGTAGATGGTTGGGTTGGATGAATAGGTGTCTTGACTGGTACAAGTACATCATTAGGGTGATATAACATATTGCAGGTTTTGAAGGGGGGATCGCCAACTTTTACGGTGTAGGACTTCCCCTCATACTCAAATTTTATGCATCTATGTAAGGTGGAGGGAACGCATCCCAGAGCCCAGATCCAAGGGCAGCCTAAAAACATGTTGTATTGGAATTCTCCCTCAAGGACATAGAAGAGTTCGGGTAAGGTACGTGGCCCTACACGAATGTTAAGGATCACGGTGCCTAAAGTAGAAGTAATAGCATCATTAAATGAACACAACATGGTGGGGTTGGCACACATGCAGCTATAAGGGATATTCATTTGTTGGAAGGATTTGGAAGATATGATGTTTAGGCTAGCGGCCCCGTCAATCATAACATGACGTACTTAGATGTCCCGGATGTAAGTCGGGATGAAAATAGTGGGGTCAGGATCTTCTACACCAAATTCGACAATTTCATCTTTGGAGAAACTGACAGCAGTGGCTTGTTATATAGGGACATAAGTGGTTGGGGAGGTAGGTTGTTTGGTGAGTGAAGTAACATGATTGGGTGTTAAAATGGAGGCAACGGGTAAAGTTTCGTTAGGTAAGACCTCTATCCCTTGAAGGATCTCAATGAGAACTTGTCGATGAGATTCAGAGGTTTGAATGAGATCATACAATGTCATTTTGATAGGTGATTGGTGAAGTTGTTTGATCATGGTATGATGGATAACTCCATCAAATATGGGGTAGGCAGGTCCACGAATAACCACTTTAGGCGGTGGTGTGATTGGGATGGTGAATGGAGAAAGGGATGCTGCAGGTGCACTTTCTTTGGCTATCCCTTTGTTTTTCTAACCTTGAGTAGCAATGCTAATCATGTTGATCTCGTGAACACGAGAGGAGGAAGATTGTAGGGATAAGTCATTTTCTTCGAGAGGTGGGGTTGCAATAATATTAGATCTTGGTGAGGTGGGGACAGTTGGTATAGGAGAGGGGATTGAAGCTAAAGGTTTCACCCTTCATAAGTTGTCTTTCTTAACCTTTCTATCTGAGAGAGGTGACTGACGAAGGATGGCTTTCAAAGCTTTGCATCCCTCTACATCATGTCCTAGTGTGCGGTGGTAAGCGCAGATTTTAGACTCATCATAACCTATAGGTCGAGGTTTAGATGGATCATAGGGTCTAAGTGGGGGTAGGGAAATGGTCGCATTCTCCACCAACATATCAAGGATCTTGGCGTAAGATCCTTTGAGTGGGTCAAAGTTAGAGGAAGATGAGGCTATTGATTGGGTGGGTTTTGGTGATGGTTTGGTATGGTTGGTTTGTACAGGTGGTGGTTTAGACAAGGGGTTTTGATAATTGGATTTAACTAAACATGGCTTCTTCAGCCCAGAAGTCATGTTTAGCTGGTTAGATGAGGAGGCCACAGATGACGTGGTGGCAGGAAACAACCACGGAGAAAGAGGAGTGACGGCAAAAAAATCCTTTGATGATGGAGTTTGCTTAGGGTTGATAGGTGGACAGGATACTTGGGGTGATGGTGTTGATACACCCATGGATCTCTGTATGGGTGCAGAAGGTACAGGTCATTTTAAAGAAAATGCAGGAGGTATGATGTATTGAGGCAAGGTGGAGGGGTGAGGTCCCAATATAGAAGGTAGGTGTGACAGAGAGGGTTTTAGTTATGACAAAGGCATAGATTGGACTTGAGGGGATTGGGTTTGTCTCCTAGGTAGATGGATGGCTTTATTTTTGGATAAATCTAACCATTTAGGTGGGTGTGTTAGGCTAGGTATTGGTGAAGTCCCAAGTGTAGGGGAAGGTTTGGTTAGGTTAATAGAGGTGGATGAGGTATTCGGTAGAGATGAGGGGGTGAAGATGAGGACATAGGCATTTTGAGCTTTTGTAAACACCTCGGGTATATGGTAGAGGTGTCTGGATTGGTTATCTACATTTGAGTAGAGCATGGTGTACTCAAACACTCCCATAGGACTTGTCTATCTTCCAAGGGATGAAAGTCTTCATGTGTGAATAGGAACTTTGATATGGAAGAGAGGTGGGTTGTGATTCTGGTCCACTGTGGGTGTGATACAAGGGGTAAATGAGGCACTGTATCAATGGGTGTTAAGAGGTCAACCGGTCGCTGAAAAGATTTAGGTGATGAAGAACTAATAGGTAGGAAGGCATGTTTGAGGGGATCCATCATGATTAAGGAGTTTGGTGATGTCAGTTCGAGAGGTTTCTCTTCTAAGGATGACAGAAACAGTGGCGAGCCTTCTTCTTTTACAGCAAGAGTGACGGAAGGAGATGTTTGGGAAATAGATAAGTTAGATAACATCCACTCACAATCTTGCAGGGATGTGGTGTAAGAAGACTCATTCATGAGAAGAGAACTCTGGGTGGTTAATTCCTTTATGGGTAAAGGAATGGCAAGGTTATCATCTTGTCTTGATGGTGGTGAAGTGGGTGAGGATCCCTGCGTTAGTGACGAGGCTTGATTCAGAATTTCCTCGATAGAAGCTTTTGGTTGGGAGTCGAAAAATACATGGATTTCATGAACACTCTCGTTGGATAAGATATTTTGGTTTATGTTACTATTAGATGAGTGGTTTGGGAATGGTTTGTTGAAGATTTTCAAATTTCGGTTAGCAGGGGCATTAGGATTATCAAGGATTATATCCCCTGCATCAACCATTTCCTGCACTATGTTTTTCAACATCTTGTAGTTTTCGTGACTGTGTCCCTTCACACAGTGGAAGTTACAGAAGTCATTTTCTTTGTACCAAGAAGGTATAGCATGGGTGGAATCAAACCCAGAGTGAGGTTTAACAGGAGGTAAGGTGATAGCTCCTGCTTTGAGCAATTTTTCCAAGATCACACCATAAGTTTCTCCCAAGGGAGTGTAATTGATGGGCTCAACTTTATACTTATAGGTGGTTTTTGGTGGGGTACTAGACAATGCTTGGGATTTGACCATCACCACGTGTATAAATCCTTTTGATTTCGAAGCAGTCGATGCGTGACAATTGGTGGTGTTGGGTTTTTTGGTGGAGTCTTGGGTTCAGAAATTAGGTTTTTTGTTGTGCAACCTCAATTTTTCCTCCTCTAAGGCTTGAATCTCTAGTTTCTGAGCCATAGTAAAGGCCTCATCAAAGGTGCGGAAAGTTTGAATTTGGAGGGTGGGAGAAATGTGCTTAGCGCAGGCCCGCGTAAAGAGTTTGATGAGTTCGGCCTGAGGTAAGGCATAAGTGAGTTGGTTGATGAGGCCCCGCCATCGTCCAACGAAATCTGTGATAGATTCATCTTCAAATTGTCGGATGGCATAGAGGTTGGTGATGGATACTTTCTTAGCAATATTGATGGAGAAATGATCCAAGAAATATTGGGCTAATTGGTTAAAGGAGAAGATTGAGTGCTGGGTTAAAGCACTGTACCACTCCAAGGCAGGTCCTGATAAGGACATGGGGAAGGTATGGAGTAGTAAGGCATCGTCATGGGCAATCAGGTAGCAGGCATGTCTAAATGATCGCAAGTGTTGTTGAGGGTCCTCCTTACTATTAAAGTGAGTGAATTTCGGTAATTCCCATTGAGGAGGATATGAATGAAGGGGGACAGAAGGATGAATAGGCTCCTGACAAACTTGCTCATATGTCAGGGTGTTACGGCTTCCTGAAATAGAAGCCTCAAGATTTTGCATCTTGTCCATCATCTATTTGATTATATCATTGTTTGGGTTAGATGATGGTGTCGTTGTTGTAAACGAAGGAGGATAAAAGCCGCTACTAGACAAAGGTGGGGTTAAATATTGATAAGGTATTGATGACGAATGTGTTGAGGCGACTGAATAAGGGTGTCCTATATAAGATGTTGAGGTCACCGGATAAGTTTGTGGAAATGAAAAGGTGGGCGGAGCTTGAGAAGGAAAGCTCATGTGGATAGGTGGCAGAGAGCAAGTTATGAAAGGGGCAGTGGATGGTAGTGATATGTGGGGCCCTAGATTAACCAAAGGAAAGCCAATCAGTGCAGTATGAACCCCTGAAGCCTCTAAGTTGGGAGATGGGGCTAAGGATGAAGATGGTAAGGCAGAGTTATTAGGTGGGGAAGGAGCTAAGTGAGCAGCTATACTAATGGGCATACTAACGAGAATTTGATCGTCAGGTGTACGGTCAGGGGTATGAGACAAATAGTACTATACAGCACTAGGATTAGCATCCAAAATTTTGGCAAAGTCCATATCTCCTATAGGGATCTAGGGAACATCATTGGTGTCTGTAGGATTCCCCATAGGATGTGAAGGGGGTGATTCAGGAAAAGGCACAGAACAGGCAAGTGAAACCATGGTTGTGGCTTGTTTCTGAGTGATAACAACCATGGAAAAGAGTAAATAGCAGTGATTCAATCAATCCGGAATAGAAACAATAACAAAATGTTGGAATTGGTAGGTTGCTGGTTTGTCAGGAATGGTGAAAGATAGTAACCAATATCAGTTGGATAATCGATGTCGGTCAGATGTAGCCGGCGTCGTTCAGCTAAACGATGTTGGTATAATAGGACAGGTATCGGTCACTATGAAAGTAAAGAGAAGATGTAAGAAGCTGCTGATTTGAGGTTAACAATGCTTAGTATACCCACTAAACTGTTTTGAAGTGATCACTGAAACAGTGTATGATAGAGAAATAGAACTAAAAACAAGCAAGATGCACAAGCAAATCAAGAGACTAACCCTAGGATTAGTTTTAATTATTGTGGGCTTATGCCTTAGATGCAAGATGATGTCAATCCTAAACAAAATACCTAAGGGAGATGTCAAGTTTGTTTTGGCTTATAAGGTTACCTCAATCAGGCAGAGGAATACCGCGGAAAAGGGGGGATGTTTGAGCTGTTGTGTTGATTATGATGTGATTTGGTATGTGTTGTGCAGTGAAAGTAAGATTAATTTCTTGTCAATACCATGGATATCACCCCCACGTGTACGACCTGTTACTTAATCTATGTTCACTAGAATTAAAAACAATAAGCAAGAATGTGATGCACATGTTTTAAACCCAAATCAAAAATGATATTCGATGAAGCAAAGAAGATGACTTTCACTAATGCAAAGATGAGGAAGAAAGACAAATTCTTTTACCAAAATGAAAAAATATCTTGTGAATATTTAGAAGAATAAAATAGCAAGTATGCTCCCTATATGAAAGCAAGCAAGAAAGAAAGAAACCCGAAAAAGTGTCCCACCGGGCGTGCCAAAATGTTTTGCGTAGAATGTTTCCGTTCTTAGAATAGAGTTACTTCTATCCTTTCATTCTCTTGAGAAATAGATAAAGGTTAGGGCTAGGAGGAATACTTGTTGAGGGAGGGTGTGCGCATACCGTAGAGAGAGATCAGACTGATTATGAAGAACTCCTTTTTGTCTGGGAAGTACTACATGTGAATAAGAATGCAAGACCACTAGATTATAGTTAGAAAATAAATGAGGGAACTACCTTGGGCCCAAGAAATATTAGACTTCCTTTCGAAGGTGGTTAGTTCCCTTTTTAATATGAATTAACACAAACGATAACAAAGAAGTTATTGTGAAATTACGATTTAGTTACCTTGTTAAAAAGCAATAGAGGAAAGGCTAGTTTTGGTTTGAGTCACAGTGACTGATGCTAGTCACTGCATAACCGACTGCGGTTATAACACCGGTACCTGTTGCTGATAACCGATATTGGTAGGGGTAGTGATTTAGGGGCTTTCAATGAAGGTTGCCTGTAAGGCGGTTATGGTTTTTATAAGGTTGGTAAATGATCAGGGGTATGCAATAGGGTGATGGAGAAGACTCAGAGAGTGTGGGAGCTATTCTTGGGGCAATGTAGGGGTAGAGGAATGAAGGTTAGATGTAGGGTGCTATCGGGTAGTAGATCTAGGAGTGAGCTTATAATTACTATGAATCAGAAGTTCTAGAAATGGTATTTAAGAACGTACAAGACACTACTTACTAGTTCCTGATGAAGATACAGGTCCAAGGATTGTGATGACAAAGGAAAGGCTCAGGTGGGATGATCTGACAATCAAAAGTGAGCTATCTTCTCTCCCAATGCTTGGATGAGTGTCAGTGTGCTCTGGTTACTCAATTGTAGTCTTGGGCTCGATGTCCTTCTCTGTAAAAACTTCTCTTTTCTTCACTTGTCTCTCTCCTGTAAAGTGAATTCTGGATCTTTCAAATGAATTTCGATCCCTTGTTTCTGGTTAGGGAAGGTCATTTACAGGGAACCGATGGCGGTTACTTAACCGATGGTGGTCGAGTAGGAACCTATGTCAGTTAAGTCAAAGTGGGCTATTTTTAGTAAAATAGCCATCTTTCCCTCCTTTTCTCCTGAGGGATTAGTTTTGGGCTTGGTCAAGTCATTATTAGGTTGGTTTTGGTGTGGGTGAGGAGTAATTAGTCATGGGTGTGGATGTAGACCAAGTTATAGGTCTTAATTAGGTTAGTTTAGGGTTAGGGCTAGGTCATGATGAGGTGGAAAAATGAGGTGGTAGGTTTGGAGATGTGGATTTATTAATTATAAGGTAATTAATAAATAATTGTGTAAGGTTTAGGTTGTGAGGTTAGGTTACGAATATGAGATGCAAGGCACAGGGTATCGTAAGACAAAAATTTGGTGTCTACACCAGGAGCTCTTCAAGCAACTCAACTTGAGCTTCCCTAGCAACTCACCTGGGATCTCACATGATAGCTCACCTTGCCAGCTCTCCTTGAGCTCACCATGAAACTGGACTTGAGCTCACCCTAGATATTTTCAAGTAGCTTGCCTAAAAATTGCATAGGAGCTCACCTGATAGCTCACCCTAATAAAATCCATGGGAGTTCACCTTGTAAACTTGCCTTGAGCTCATCTAGTAGCTTACCTCGGAGTTTATCGAGCAGCTCACCTAACAGCTCACTTAGGATCTCACCAAGTAGCTCGTTGAGTACGATGACTTGAGCTCACTTATGAGACCACTTGTGAGCTCACCGAGCAGCTCACTGGGGACCTCCCCTAGGATCTCAGCAAGTAGTTCACTTGGGAACTCACCTAGCAGCTCACTTGGGAGCTCACCTAGCAGCTCGCTAAGTAGCTCACCTGGGAGGTATTCTTAGAGTTCACCGATAAGCTCATGTTGAGCTTTCCAAGGAGCTTGTCGAGTAACTCACTTGGGAAATCTTAGCTCATCCAAGATCTCGTCAAACAGCTTACCTAAAAACTCACATGGGAGCTCACCTATCAGCTCCCCTTGCTAGCTCACCTTAAGCTCACTAAGGAGCTCACCTTGCCAACTTTCCTTAATCTCAGCTGGTAGCTCACCTTAGAGTTTGTTGAGTAGTTTGCCAAGTTGCTTACCTGGGAGCTCATTGAGTAGCTCACCGAGTAGGTTGACTTGAGCTTACTTGTGAGCTAGTTGAGTAGCTCACCAGGGACCTCACTTGGGAGCTCACCAAGTAGCTTGCTTGGGTGTTCAGCTAGCAGCTCACCTAGGAGCTTGCTAAACATCTTTTAAAGTAGCTATACTGAGAGCTCTTTTGGGAGCTCGCCAATTAGCTTGAGTTGAGCTCACCCAGGATCTCGTCAAGTAACTTGCATAAAAACTCACCTGGAAGCTTGCCTAATAGCTAACTTTACAAACTCACCTTGAGCTTGCCTTTCTAACTCACCTTGAGCTCACCTTTCTAGCTCACGTTGAGCTCACCTTTCTAGCTCACGTTGAGCTCATCTGGTAGCTCACATGTAAGTTCACCTAGGAGCTTGGCTTAGATCTCTGCAAGCAGCTCACCCAGGAGCTCATCAAGTAGCTCAACTTGAACTTGCCTAGAAACTCACCTGGGAGCTCACCTTGCTATCTTTCCTTGAGCTCACATAGGAGCTTGCTGAGCATCTCAACTTGAGCTCACCTAGAAGGTCATCAAGAATCTCACCCAAAAAATCACATGGGAACTCACCTAGAAACTTGTCTTACCAACTCACATGAGATCTCACCTATCAATTCACCCTGCTAGTTTGCTAAGGAGCTTACCTTGCCAACTCACCTTGAGCTCATTTAGTAGCTCACCAAGTAGGCTTGACTTGAAGAGGTCATCTAGGTAGCTTGCATGGGAGCTCACCTAACAACTCACCTAGGAGCTCACCTAAACATCTTGCCAAGTAGCTTTCCTAGGAGCTCTTCTAGGAGCTCTGCTTGGTGAGCTCACCAGACAGTCCTTGCCAACTCATGGTTGAGCTCACCAAGGTAGCTCACATAGGAGATCTCACCTAGACATAAAAACTGATATAGGAGCTCACCTTATAAAGCTCACCTTGAAGTGAGCAACTCACCTTAGGAGCTTTCCTGGGAACTCATCTAAGTTCACCCAGATGCTCAGTTTGAGCTTAACTGCGGGAGCTCAGGTCATAGTAACCCACCTAGGTCTAACTCACCTTGAGCTCACTTGACAGCTCACCTTGCCAACTCACCTTGAGCTCACCTTGTAGCTCACCTGCAAGCTCACCTCAGAGAGGTCGACTTGACAAGATCACCTTGAGACTCGATCCGGAGCTCCGAGTACCAGATCACCTAAGGGAGCTCACTTAGGAGCTCACCTTTGAGCTTAACCAGGAGTTCATCAAGCATCTCGACTTGAGATTTCCCAGAAACATGCCTAGGAGCTCACCTGATAGCTCACCTTTATGGCTCACCTTGAGCTCACCTAGGATCATAATTGCCCAGCTCAACTTGAGCTCGCTCAGGAGCTCGTTAAGTACCTCACCTTGAGCTCACCCAAAACTCACATGGGAGCTCACCTGACAAGCTCATCCTAGGAACTCACATGGGAGCTCACCTATGCCAGCTCACCTTGCCAAGCTTGCTGAGGAGCTCACCTTGTCCAACTCACCTTGAGCTCATCTGGTAGCTCACCTCATAGTTCATCAAGTATCTCGTGATGTAAGCTCACCTTAGAGAGCTCACCTAATGGCTCACATTTGAGCTCACCGGGGAGCTCACCTAGTGAGCTCACTTGAGCTCAACTGTGAGCTCACCAAGCGGCATGCCGGGGACTCACCTAGGAGCTCACCAAGTAGCTCACTTGAGCTTGCACCTGAACTTTATGAGGAGCTCACCTGAGGAGCTCACCTAGGAGTTCACATGGGATCTCAAAGTGAGCTCACCTGAGGAGGTCTCGTCAAGTAGCTCACCTGGGAACTCACCTGGGAACTCGCCTAACAACTCACCTTACCAAGTCACCTTGAGCTCACCTTGAACTCACATAGAGCTCACCTTGCCAACTCACCTGGAGCTCATCTGGTAGCCCACATGTAAGCTCACGTAAGACATAGCTGACAATCTCACCTTTGAGCTTTCCTGGGATCTCACTGAGCAGCTCACCTAGGAGCTCAACTGGGAGCTAGGAAACCAGCTCACCTAGGAGCTCATCGAGTATCTCGACTTGAGCTTTACCAAAAAGTCACCTGGGAACTCACCTAATAGCTTGCCTTACTAGTTCACCTTGAGCTTACCAATGAGCTCGCCAAGTAGCTTGACTTGAGATCACCTGGGAGCTCATCAAGTAGCTCACCCAAAAATTCACATGGGAGCTTTCCTGACTGCTCACCTTGCCAACTCACATGGGAGCTTCCCTTGCTAGCTCACCTTGAGCTCACTACCAATCTCACCTTGAGCTCATCTAGTACTCACCATAGAGCTCGGAAGGTAGCTCACCTCAGATTTTTAGCTCAAGCTCAGCAGGGACTTTGAGTATCTCACTAAGTATCTCACTAAGTATCTCACCTAAAAACTCACATGGGAGCTCGCCTGACACCTCACCTGGAAACTCATGTGGGAGCTTCAAATATGAGCTTTCCTTCGTCAAGTAACTCAGCTAAAGCTCACTTATGAGATCACCTTTCCCAACTCACCTTGAGCTTATCTGGTAGCTCACCTTCATACTTCATTGAGCTCACCTCCCCAAGTAGCTCACATTGAGAGCTCACCTTATAGCTCACTTGAGGAGCTCACTAAGTAGACTCATCGAGTAGCAGTCTGACTTGAGCTTACTTATGAGCTCACTGAGTAGCTCACCTCAAGGAGCTCACATGGGAGCTCCCCAAGCAGCTCACCTGGGAGCTTGCCTAGAAGCTCACTGATTAACTAGCTTGAATGTTCAACTAGCTCACCTAGGAGCTCACTCTAGGAGCTTGCCAATCATCTCAAGTTGATCTCACCAAAAATCTTCATTGAGGATCTCACTGTGGGAGCTCACCTCGTTCAGGAGGGTCTCACTTGAAAACTCACCCAAAAAATCACATGAGAGCTCACCTTACCAGCTCACCTTGAGCTCACTAAGGAGCTCACCTTACCAACTCACCTTGAGCTCATCTGGTAGCTCACCTCAGAGTTTTTCAAGCAGCTCATCAAGTAGCTCACTTGGGAGCTCACCTAATAGGTCACCTAGGATCTCACCTAACAACTCACTTGTGAGCTCACCGAGTAGCATACCAGGGACCTCACTTGAGAGCTCACTAAGTAGTTCATTTGGGAGCTCACCTAGCATCTCTCCTAGGAGCTCACTGAACACACTCGCCAAGTAGCTCACCTAGGATCTCTTCTGGGAGCTCGCCTAATGAAGTCTCGAGTTGAGCTCACCCAAGAAGCTCATCAAGTAACTCACCTGGGAACTCACCTGGAGCTCACCTGATAGCTTACCTTACCAGTTTACCTCAACTCACCTTGAGCACTCCTTGCCAACTCACCTTGAGCTCATTTGGTAGCTCACATGTAAGCTCACCTCAGAGATTACTGACAAGCTCACCTTTGAGCTCTCACCTGGGAGCCCACTAAGTCAGCTCACCTAGGAGCTCAGCTGGGAGCTCGGAAAGTAGCTCACCTAGGAGCTCATCGAGTAGCTCGACTTGAGCTTGCCTAGAAACTCACCTGGGACCTCACCTGATAGCTCACCTTGAGCTCACCCAGAGCTACTGAGTGAGCTCAACTTGAGCTCACCTGGGAGCTCATCAAGAAGCTCACTCAAAAACTCACATGGGAGCTCACCTGATAACTCACCTTACCAACTCACATGGGAGCTCACCTATCAGCTCACCTTGAGCTCGTTGAGGAGCTCACCTTGCCAACTCACCTTGAGCTTGTCTAGTAGCTCTCCTCGGAGTTCATTGAGCAACTCACCAAGTAGCTCAACTTGGGAGCTCACCTAACAGCTCACCTGGGAGCTCACCTAACAGCTCACCTAGGGAACTCACCGAGTGGCTCACCAAGTAGGTTGACTTGAGCTCACTTGTGAGCTCACTGAGCAGCTCATCTCGGGACCTCACCTGAGTAGCTCACAAAGTACCTCACTTGGGAGCTCACCTAGTAGCTCACCTGGGAGCTCAGCTACCAAGCTAGGTCACCTGGGAGCTCTTCTGGGAGCTCACCGATCAACTCGAGTTGAGCTCACCCAGGAGCTCATCGAGTAACTCACCTAGGAACTCACCTAAGAGCTCACTTGATAGCTCACCTTACCAACTCACCTTGATCTCACCTTGCCAACTCACCTTGAGCTCACCTTGCCAACTCACCTTGAGCTCATCTGGTAGCTCACATGTAAGCTCACCTTAGAGATTTCTGACAAGCTCACCTTTGAGCTCACCTGGGAGCTCACTGAGCAGCTCACCTAGGAGCTCAAATGGGAGCTCAGACAAGTAGCTCACTTTAGATTGTCCTAGGAGCTCACCTCAGAGAATAGCCTGACTTGAGCTTTCCCTAGAAACTCACCTAGGAGCTCACCTTAAACTCACCTTGAGCTCACCCAGGAGCTCACCGTAGCACTTGATCTCGACTTAAGCTCATATGGGCATCAAGTAGCTCACCTTTCAAACTCACCTTGAGCTCGCTGAGGAGATCACCTTGCCAACTCACCTTGAGCTCATCTTTTATCTCACCTTGGAGTTCATCGACACAACTCGCCTAAGTAGCTCACCTAGGAGCTCACCAAAAAGCTCGACTGGGAGCTGCCTAACAGCTTCACCTGGGAGCTCACCAAGTAGCTCACTGGTAAGCTTGACTTGAGCTCACTTGAGGAGCTCTGTAGGAGGATCCTTGGTAGGAGCTCACCAAGTAGCTCACTTGGGAGCTCACCTAGCAGCTCACCTGGGAGCTTGCCTTGAACTAACTCACCTTGAGCTCACCTGGGAGCAACTCACCTTGAGCTCACCTTTCCAACTCACCTTGAGCTCATCTAGTAGCTCACGATGTAAGCTCACCTCAGAGATCACCTGACAAGCTCACCTTTGAGCTCACCTTAGGAGTTCTCAAGCATCTCAAACTCAGATTGCCAACTAAAAAATTACCTAGGAGCTCACATGATAGCTCACCTTGAGAGCTTGCCCTAGGAGCTTACCTAGTAGCTCACCAAGGAGCTCACCTAGCTAGCTCACCTTAAGCTCACCCAGGAGCTCACCCAGTAGCTCACCTCGAAAAACTCACCTGGGACGGCTCACTTGAGCTCACCTTGAAAAACTCCATGGGAGCTCACCTATCAGCTCACCTTGAGCTTGAAATGAGGAGCTCACCTTGCCAAATCACCTTGAGCTCATCTAGTAGCTCACCTGAAAGTTCATCAAGTAGCTCAGCTAAGTAACTCACATGGGAGCTCATCTAGGAGCTCACTGAGTACCAGCTCACCGAGTAGGTTGACCTTGAGCTCACTTGTTAGCTTCACCTTGAGTAACTTGAGGAATTCACCTTGCTAAGTAGTTCACTTGGGAGCTCACCTAGTAGCTCACCTAGGAGCTTGCCAAATACCTTGCCAAGTGGCTCATCTTGGGAGCTCTTCTTGGAGCTCACCGATCAACTCGAGTTGAACTCACCCAGGAGCTCATCAAGTAACTCACCTGGGAACTCACCTAGGAGCTCACCTGACAGCTCACCTTGCCAACTCACCTTGAGCTCACCTTGCCAACTTACCTTGAGCTCACCTTCCCAACTCACCTAGAGCTCATCAGGTACCTCACATGTAAGCTCATCTAAGAGATTACCGATAAGCTCACCTTTGAGCTCACCTAGGATCTCACCAAGTAGCTCACCTAGGAGCTTAGTTGGGAGCTCTTTGGCAAGATCAGCTTCAGTCACCCAGGAGCTTGTCGAGTAACTCGACTTGAGCTCTCCCAGTAACTCACCTAGGAAATTGCCTCAGCTCACCTTGCGAGCTCACCTTGATAGCTCACCCAATATTACATGGGAGCTCACCTATCAGTTCACCTTGCCAGCTCACCTTGAGCTCATCATGAGGAGCTCACCTTAATAACTCACCTTAAGCTCATCTGGTAGCTCACCTCAGGAGCTTTTCGAGTAGCTCAAGTTGAGCTCACTTGGGAGCTCGTCAAGTAACTCACCTAGGAACTCACCTGGGAGCTCACTTGACATAGCTCACCTTACCAACTCACCTTGAGCTCAACTTGCCAACTCACCTTGAGCTCACCTTGAACTCACCTAGGAGCTCATCTAGTAGCTCACATAGGAGCTACCTTGGGAGCTTAGCAATAAGCTCACCCAAGAGCTCACCTGGGATCAGCCTCGACTTGAGCTTTCACCTAAAAACTCACTTGGGAGCTCACCTGTTAGCTCACCTGTCAGATCTCCTAGGAGCTCACCTATGAGCTCACCAAGTAACTCATCGAGTAAGATGACTTGACCTCACTTGTGATCTCACCGAGCAGCTCGTTGGGGTCCTCACCTGGGAGCTTACCAAGTAGCTTAGGAGATCACCTAAAACTCACATGAGGAGCTCACCTTGCCAACTCACCTTGAACTCACTTGCCAACTCACCTTACAGAGCTCACCTTGCCAACTCACCATGGGAGGTCACCTTATAGCTCACAGGTAATTTCTCACCTAACTTGAGCTCATTGCTGACAAGCTCACCGGGGAACTCACCTAGGATTTCACTGAGTATCTCACTTGGGAGCTTACCGAAGCTTGTTTAAATCACCTAAATAGCTCACCTGACAGTACTCACCTTTCTAGCTCACCTCACCCAGGAGCTTTCACCATCAACTCAAGTTACCCAGAGATCACTCAGATTTCACTGAGTAACACACATGGGAACTTACCTGGGAAAACTCACCTTACCAACTCACATTGTGAGCTCACCTATCAACTTACCTTGACGTCTCTAAGGAGCTCACCTTACTAACTTGCATTGAATGGTCACCTAAAATCTCAAGATTTCATTGAGCTTACCAAGAAGCTCACTGAGTAGGTTGACCTTGAGCTCAGCTGTGTGAGCTCATCCGAGTAGCTCACCTAGGGAGCTCACCTAGGAGCTTTCTAAGTAGCTCACTTGGCATCTCACCGTAGTACGTTGCTACCTGGCAGCTCACCAAATAGCTTTCCAAGTAGCTCACCCTAGGAGCTTGCTCACCGATCAACTCATGAGATCACCTTGAACTCACTTGGGAGCTCACCTTGTAAGCTCACCTTGAGCTTGCTAACTTCACCTTTAAGCTCACCTTACCAACTCACCTTGAGTCTCACCTTAGTTGAGTTCACCTGGAGCTCATCAAGTAGCTCACCAAGTAAGCTCACCTAAGAGATTACCCATAAGCTCACCTTTGAACTCACCTGGGCTCTCATTCGAGTAGCTCACCTATGAGCTCACCTAGTAGCTCTGCAAGTAGCTCATAGGAGCTTTCGAGGACTTGAGTAGAAACTCACCTTGACTCATGTGATTGCTGAGCTCACCACCCAGGGGACCTCAGCTCAAGTGAGCTCACCCAAAAACTCACATGGGAGCTCACCTTGCCTATAGCTCACAACTGGGAGCTCACCTATTAAGTCAGCTCATTGAAAACTCCATGGGAGCTCACCTTGAGCTTGGTGAGGAGCTCACCTTGCCAACTCACCTTGAGCTTGGAAGGTAGCTCAACTCAGAGTTTCATCGAGCAGCTCACCTATAGTTCATCATGGGAGCTTCACCAAGTAGCACACCTGGGAACTCACCTAAGAGCTCACCTGGGAGCTCATCAAGTAGCTTGCTGAGTAGGTTGACATTGAGCTCACTTGTTAAGCTCACTTGTGAGCTCACCTTTGTAGCTCACTAGGGACCTCACCTAGGAGCTCACATAGGAGCTCACTGGGAGCTCACAAAAATAGCTCACCCAGGAGCTCATTGACCACTTCGACTTGAGCTTTCCCAAAAAAATCACCTGGGAGCTCACCTGTCACCTCACCTTGCCAGCTTTCCTTGAGCTTGCCTAGGAGCTTGCTGAGTAACTCAACTTGAGCTCACCCAAGAGCTTGTCAAGTAGCTCCTACAAAAACTCACATGGGAGCTCACCTTATCAAATCAGATGGGAGCTCACCTTGAGCTCACTAAGGAGCTCACCTTGCCAACTTGCCTTGAGCTCATCTGGTAGCTCACCTCAGAGTTCATTGAGTAGCTCACTAAGTAGCTCACCTGGGAGCTCACCTAACAGCTCACCTGGGAGTAAGCTAGTTCACTTGATCTTGACTTTGTCAGCTCACTTGTGAGCTCACCAAGCAGCTCACTGGGGACCTCACCTGGGAGCTCGCCAAGTAGCTCACTTGGGAGCTCACCTAGCAGCTCACCTGGGAGCTCCCCGAATAGCTCACTTGAAATATCTCTTCTAGGAGCTTGCATTAGGATCAAGTTGCTGAGCTCACCTGGGATCTCATCGAGTAACTCACCTAGGAACTCACCTGGAAGCTCACCTGAATGCTCACCTTGCCAACTCACCTTGAGCTCATCTGAGTAGCTCACCTATAAGCTCAACTAAAAGCTTGCTGATAAGCTCACCTTTGATCTCACTTGTGAGCTCACTATGCAAGCTCACCTAGGAGACTCACTAGGAGCTTACCTAAGTAGTTCACCTAGGAGTCTCGTCAAGTAGCTCACTTGAGCTTACCCCGTAGAAACTCACCTGGGAGCTCACCTTGACAGCTCACCTTTCCAGCTTTCCTTTAGATTTCACCTAGGATCTCACCAAGTAACTCAACTTGAGCTCACCCGAGAGCTCGTCAAGAAGCTCACCCAAAAACTCATATCGGAGCTCTCCTGATAGCTCACCCTGCCAACTTGAATGGAAGCTCACCTATCAGCTCACCTTTCTAGCTTACCTTGAGCTCACCTAAGGAGATCACCTTAGCAGCTCACCTTGAGCTTCACTGAGTAGCTTGCCTCAGTAGTTTACTTGAGCTCATCTCACCAAGTAGCTCACCTAGAAGCTCACCTAATAGCTCACCTGGGAGCTCACCTAACAGCTCACCTAGGAGCTTGCCTAACAGCTCACCAAGTAGCTCACCTGGGAGCTCACTGAGTAGGTTTACTTGAGCTCACTTGTGAGCTCATCGGGGACCTCACCTAGGAGATTTCTGAGTAGCTCACTTGGGAACTTACCTAATAGCTCACCTACAAGTTCACCTTGAGCTCACCAAGTAGCTCACCTAGGAGCTCTTCTAGGAGCTCACTAATTAGCTCAAGTTGAGCTCACCTAGGAGCTCACCTTATGAGTAACTCACATGGGAACTCACCAAGTGGCTCACCTAAGAGCTCAGCAAGTAGCTCACCTAGGAGCTTGTCAAGTAGCTCAACTTGAGCTTTCTCAAAAACTCACGTGGGAGCTCATGATGATCTCAGCTCACCCAAGACTGGGATCTCACCCGGTAGCTCATCAAGCAGCTCACCTGAAAACTTGCATGGGAGCTCACCTATAAGGTCACCTTGCTATCTCACCTTTAGCTCACTGAGGAGCTCACCTTCAAAACTTGGAATGGTCTCATCTAGTAGCTCACTTTGGATTTCATCGAGTAGCTCATAAAGTAGCTCACCTGGGAGCTCACCTAACAGCTCACCTGAGAGCTCATGGAGCACCTCAACTTGTCAAGTAGGTTGACTTGAACTTGCTTTTGAGCTCTCTTGTGAGCTCACTGGGGACCTCGCATGGGAGCTCGTCTCACGTAGATCACTTGGGAGCTTCAGCATCTAGCATGGGAACTCACCTAGAAACTCCTTGGAATGAGCAGCTCACGAGTAGGTTAATTGAGCTCACTTGGGAACTTCGCTCAAGTAACTTACTTAGGAAATCACCTGGGAGCTCACCTGACATCTCACCTTTCCAACTCACCTTGATCTCACCTTACTAACTCTCCTTGAGCTCACCTTACCAACTTACCTTGAGCTCATCTAGTAGTGTGCATGTAAGTTGACCTCAGAGATTACTAACAAGCTCACCTTTGAGCTCGCTTGGGAGCTAACGAAGTAGCTCACCTAGGAGCTGGGCTAGGAACTCAGTAAGTAGCTCACCCAAGAGCTTATAGAGTACCTTGACTTGATCTTACCAAGGACCTTGTCAAGTAACTCACCCTTGAAAACTCAAATGGGAGCTCACCTGAAAGCTCACCTTTCCAACTCGCATGGGAGCTCACCTATCAGATCACCTTGCCTTGAGCTCACCTGTGGAGCTCACCTTGCCAACTCACATTGAACATCTGGTAGCTCACCTATGAGTTCGTCAAGTAGCTTGCAAAGTAGCTCACTTGGGAGCTCACCTAGCAGCTCATCTGGGAGCTCACCAAGATAACTCACTGAGTAGGTTGACTTGATCTTTCTTGTGAGCTCATTGAGTAGCTCACCAGGGACCTTGCCTGAGAGCTCACCAAGTAGCTTGCTTGGAAGCTCACCTGACAGCTCACCTTGCCAACTCACATGGGAGGTCCCCTATAAGCTCACCTTACTAGATCACCTTGAGCTCACCTTGCCAACTCACCTTGAGCTCATCTGGTAGCTCACATTAGAATTTGTCAAGTAGCTCACCAATTAGCTCACCTAGGAGCTTGCATGGGAGCTCACCTATCAACTCACCTGGTAGCTCACCATGTAGCTCGCTGAGTAGGTTGACTTGAGCTCACTTATGAGCTCACTAAGAAGCTCATCGGGGACCTTACCTGGGAACTCACCAAGTAGCTCACTTGGGAGCTTTCCTAGTAGCTTACCTGGGAGCTTTCCAAATAGCTCGCTAAGTAGCTCATCTGGGAGCTCACCGATCAACTCGAGTTGAGCTCACCTGGGAGATTATTGAGTAACTCTCCTGGGAACTTGACTAAGAGCTCACCTGATAGCTCACCTTTCAAAATCACCTTGAGTTCTCCTTTCCAACTCACCTTAAGCTCACCTTGCCAACTCACTTTGAGCTCATCTAGTAGCTCGCATGTAATCTGGGTTCACCTTAGAGATTACCGACAAGCTTGCCTTTGAGCTCACCTAGGAGTTCACTAAGCAACTCACCTAGGAGCTCAGCTGGGAGCTCAGAAAGTAGCTCACCTAGGAGCTCACCTGATAGCTCACCTTGCTAGCTCGACTTGAGCTCACCTAGGATCTCATTAAATAGCTTGCCAAGTAGCTCGCTTGAACTCACCTTACGAGCTCAGCCTGAGTAGCTCACTAAGTAGCTTTCTTAGGAGCTCACTGATCAGCTCGAGTTGAGTTCACATGTTGGAGCTCATTGAGTAACTCACCTGGGAACTCACCTAGGAGCTCACCTGATAGCTTGTCTTACCAACTCACCTTGAGCTCACCTTGCCAACTCACCTTGAGCTTTCCTTGCCAACTTGCCTTGAGCTCATCTGGTAGCTCACATGTAAGCTCACCTCAGAGATTACCGACAATCTCACCTTTGAGCTCACCTGGGAGATTACTGAGTAGCTCACCTAGGAGCTCGGCTGGGAGCTTGGTAAGTAGCTCAACATGAGCTTGTCTGAAAACTCACCTCAGAGATCTCCTGATGGCTCACCTTGCCTACTCGCCTTAAGCTCACCCAAGAGCTCACCGAGTAACTCACGCAGAAACTCACCTTACAGGTCGACCAAATACTCACATGGGAGCTCACCTTACCAACTCACCTTGAGCTCACTAAGGAGCTCACCTTGCCAAATCACCTTCAACTCACTTGTGAGTTCACTGAGTAGCTCACCAGGGACCTCACCTGGGAGCTCACCAAGTAGCTCACTTAGAACCTTTCTTAGCAGCTCGCCTAGAAGCTCACTGAATAGCTCGCCAAGTAGCTCACTTGGGAGCTCTTCTGGGAGCTCACCAATCAGATCTAGTTAAACTCTACTGGAAGCTCATCAAGTAACTCACCTAGGAACTCACTTGGGAGATCACCTAATAAGTCACCTTGTCAACTCGCCTTGAGGTCACTTATCCAACTCGACTTGATCTCTCCTTACCAACTCACCTTGAGCTCATCTGGTAGCTCGCATGTAAGCTCACTTAAGAGATTACTAACAACCTTACCTTTGATCTCACCTAGGAGCTCATAGAGTAGCTCACCTAGGATCTCAGCTGGGAGCTTGACAAGTAGCTCACCTAGGAGCTTTTCGAGCAGCTTGACTTGAGCTTACCCGAAAACTCACCTAGGAGCTCACCTTATAGCTCACCTTACCAACTTGCCAAGACTTACCTTAATCTCACCGAGAAACTTAACTTGAGCTCACTCATGATTTCATCAAGTAGCTTACCCGAAAACAAACATGGGAGCTCACCTGATAGCATGCCTTGCCAACTCACATGGGAGCTCACCTTGCCAACTCACATTAAGCTCACTGAGGAGCTCACATTGCTAACTCACCTTGAGCTTGTCTGGTAGCTCACCTCAGAGTTCTTTGAGAAAATCTCCAAGTAGCTCACCTAGGAGCTCACCTAATAGCTCACCTAGGAGCTCACCTAACAGCTTACCTGGGAGCTCACTGAGCAGCTCACTAAGTAGGTTGAGTTGAGCTCACTTGTGAGCTCACTGATCAGCTCGCTGGTGACCTCACCTGAGAGCTAACAAAGTAGCTCACTTGGGAGCTCACCTAAGAGCTTACCTGGGAGCTCACCAAATAGCTCACCAAGTAGCTCACCTTGAGCTCTTTTGGGAGCTCACCGATTAGCTTGAGTTGAGCTCACCCAGGAGCTCATCAAGTAACTCACCTGGGAGCTCACTTGACAGCTCACCTTACCAACTCACTTTGAGTTCACCTTCCCAACTCACCTTGAGCTCACCTTACCAACTCACCTTGAGCTAACCTTTGAGCTCACCCTAGGAGCTCACTGAGGATCTCACCTAGGAGCTCAGCTGGGAGCTCGACAAGTAGCTCACCCAGGATCTTTTCAAGAAACTCAATTTGAGCTTGCCTGGAAACTGACCTGGGGGATCACCTGATATCTCACCTTTCCAGCTCACTTTGAGTTCTCCTAGGATCTCACCGAGTAGCTCAACTTGAGCTCACTTTGTTGCTCATCAAGTAGCTCACCCAAAAACTCACATGGGAGCTCACCTGACAGCTCACCCAAAAACTCACGTGGGAGCTCACCTTGAGCTCGGTGAGGAGATCACCTTCCCAACTCACCTTGAACTTATCTGGTAGCTCACCTCAGAGTTTTTCAATTAGCTCACCTAGGAGCTCACTGAGCAGCTCACCGAGTAGGTTGACTTGAGCTCAATTGTGGGCTCACTAGTGAGTGTTCCGAGTAACTCACCAGGGACCTCACCTAGGAGCTCACAAAGAAGCTTACTTAGGAGCTCACCTAAATAGCTCACCTGGGAGCTCACTAAACAACTCATAAAGTAGATTCACCTAGGAGCTCTTAGGTTAGCTCACTGATTACCTTGATTTGAGCTCACCCAAGAGCTCATTGAGTAACTCACTTGGTAACTCATCTAGGAGCTAGCCTGACAGCTCACCTTACCAACTCACCTTGAGCTCATCTGGTAGCTTGCATGTAAGCTCACCTAAGATATTACCAAAAATCTCACCTTTGAGCTCACCTAGGAGCTCACCGAGTAGCTCATCTAGGAGCTCAGCTGGAGGCTTGGCAAGCAGCTCACCTAGGATCTCATCGAGCAACTAGAGTTAAGCTTACCCAAAAACTCACTTGGGAGCTCACATGACATCTCAAATTACCAACTCACCTTGAGCTCACCAAGTAGCTCGACTTGAGCTTGATCAGGAGCTCATCAAACAACTCACTCAAAAACTCACATGGGAGCTCACTTGATAGCTCACCTTGCCAACTCACATGAGAGCTCACCTATCAGCTTGCCAGCTCACCTTGAGCTTGCTGAGGAGTTCACCCTTCCTCACCTTGAGCTTATCTTAGCTCTTCTGGTACCTCAGTTGCTCTCAAAGTATTAGCTCACCTAACAGCTCACCTAGGAACTCACCTAATAACTCACCTGGGAGATCACCGAGTAGCTCTCCGAGAAGGTTGACTTGAGCTTGCTTGTGAGCTCGCTGAGCAGCTCATCGAGTAACTCACTTGGGAACTCACCTTGGAGCTCACCTGACAGCTCACCTTGCTAACTCATCTTTCCAACTCACCTTGAGCTCAACTTACCAACTCACCTTGAGCTCACCTTGCCAACTCACCTTGAGCTAATTTTGTAGCTCACATGTAAACTCACCTCAAAGATTATCGACAAGCTCTCCTAGGAGCTCTTCTTGGAGCTCATCAATTAACTCGAGTTGTGCTCACCCAGGAGCTCTTCGAGTAACTCACCTAGGAACTCACTTGGGATCTTTCCTAATAGCTCACCTTGCCAACTCACCTTGAGCTCATCTTGCTAGCTTTCCTTAAGCTCATCTGGTAGCTCACATGTAAGCTCACCTCAGAGATTGCCAATAAGCTCACCTTTGAGCTCACCTAGGAGCTCACCTAGTAGCTCAGTTGGGAGCTTGGCAAGTATCTCACCAAGGAGCTCGTTGAGTGAGAGCTCACCTGACAGCTCACCTTGCCAATTCACCTTGAGGTCACCTTACCAACTCACCTTGAGCTCACCTTGTCAACTCAGCTTGAGCTCATCTGGTAGCTCGTATGTAAGCTCACCTCAGAGATTACTAACAAGCTCATCTTTGAGATCATGTGGGAACTTACCAAGTAGCTCACTTAAGATGTTACCTGAGAGCTCGATAAGAATCACACCCAGGAAATCATCGAGCTCAGCTCAACTTGAGCTTTCCTGAAAACTCATTTGGGAGAGTACTCTGCATTATAGCTCACCTTGCCAACTCACATGGGAGTTCCCCTATCAGTTCATCTTGCGAGCTTACCTTGAGCTCGCTGAGGAGCTCACCTTGCAAACTCACCTTGAGCTCATCTTGTAGCTCACAATGGAGTTCATCAAGTAGTTTTCCAAGTAGCTCACCTAGGACCTCGACTAACAACACACCTGGGGGCTCACCTAATAACTCACCTAGGAGCTCACCGAGTAGCTCACAGAGTAGGTTAACTTGAGCTCACTTATGAGCTTACCAAGTAGCTCCTAGGAGCTCACCTAGGAGCTTACCTAGGAACTCACAACTTGCCAAGTAGCACGCCTAGGAGCTATTCTAGGAGTTCGCCGATCAACTTGAATTGAGCTCACCTGGGAGTTCATCGAGTAACTCACCTGGGAACTTGACTAGGAGCTCACCTTAGCTCACATTACTTCACCTTGAGTTTTCCTTGCTAACTCACCTTTAGCTCACCTTGTCAACTCACCTAGAGCTCATTTGTTAGCTTTCATGTAATCTCACCTCAGAGATTACTGACAAGCTCACCTTTGAACTCTCCTGGGAGCTCACCGAGTAGATTACCTAGGAGCTCAACTGGGAGCTCGTTGAAAGTAGCTCGATTTCCAGGAGCTCACCTGATAGTCTCACCTTGCCATCTCACCTTGCAGCTCACCCAGGAGCTCACCGAGTAGCTCAACTTGAGCTCACCCAAGGAGCTCATCAAGAAGCTCATCCAAAAACTCACATGAGAGCTCACCTTACGAACTTAAATGGGAGCTCAACCTATCATCTCACCTTTACCCTGATTGCCTTAAGCTCACTCAGGAGCTCACCTTGCCAACCCACCTTGAGCTTTAATGGTAGCTCAGTCTCAGAGTTCATCGATCAGCTCACCAAGTAGCTCTCCTGGGAGCTCACCTAATAGCTCTTGGGAGCTCATGAAAGCTCACCGAACAGGTTCACTTAGGAGCTCACTTTTGAAGCTCACTAAGTAGGTTGACTTGAGGCTCACTTGGGAGCTTACCGAGTAGCTCACTTGGGAGCTTACCTGGGATCTTGCCAAGCAGCTCACTTGGGAGCTCACTGAACAACTCACCAAGTAGCTCACCTGGGAGCTCTTCTAGGAGCTTACCAGATCAGCTCGAGTTGAGCTTAAATGGGAGCTCATTGAGTAACTCACCTGAGAACTCACCTAGGAATATCTCACCTTTCCAACTCACCTTGAGCTCACCTTGCTAACTCACCTTGAGCTTGCCTTGCCAACTCACCTTAAGCTCATATGGTAGCTCTCATGTAAGCTCACCTCAGAGATTACTGACAAGCTCACCTGGGAGCTCATCGAGCAACTCACCTAAGAGCTCAGATGGGAACTTGGTAAGTAGCTCGACTTGAGCTTGTCTTGAAACTCACCTCAGAGATCACCTAATAAGCTCACCTTTCCAGCTTGCCTTGATCTCACCCAAGAGCTCACTGAGAAGCTTGAGCCCAGTAACTCACCCTTATAGCTCACCCCAGAAACTCACATGGGAGCTCACCTTGCTAGCTTACCTTGAGCTCACTACGGAGCTCACATTACCAACTTGCCTTGAGCTCACTAAGGATCTCACCTTGCCAACTCACCTTGAGCTCATCTGGTAGCTCACCTTGATGTTCATTGAGAAGCTCGCCAAGTAGCTCACCTGGGAGCTCACCGAGTAGCTCTCTAAGTAGGTTGGCTTGAGCTCACTTGTGAGCTCACCAAGTAGCTCACCAGGGACCTCACCTAGGAGCTCGCCAAGTAGCTCACTTGAAACCTTGCCTAGCAGCTCACTTGGAAGCTCACCAAATAGCTCACCTGGGAGCTCTTCTAGGATCTCACCAATCAGATTTAGTTGAGCTCACCTTGGAGCTCATTCAGTAACTCATCTAGGAACTCACCTAGGATCTTGCCTGATAGCTCACGTTGTCAACTCACCTTGAGCTAACATTTCCAAATTTCCTTGAGCTTGCCCATGAGTTCATCAAGAAGTTCACCCAAAAACTCACATGGGAGATCTCCTGACAGCATGCCTTACCAACTTACATCAGATCTCACCTTATCAACTCATATTGAGCTTGTTGAGGAGCTCACATTGCTAACTCACCTTGAGCTTGTTTGGTAGCTCACCTTGGAGTTCGTCAAGAAAATCTCCAAGTAGCTCACCTAGGAGCTCACCTAACAGCTCACCTGGGAGCTCACCTAACAACTCACCTGGGAGCTCACTGAGTAGCTCACTAAGTAGGTTGACTTGAGCTCACTTGTGAGTTCTCTAATAAGTTCACCTGGGAGCTCACCAAGTAGCTCACTTGGGAGCTCATCTAGAAGCTTTCTTGGGATCTCACCGAAGAGCTCACCAAGTAGCTCACCTTAAGCTCTTAAGGAGCTCACTAATTAGCTTAAGTTGAGGTAACCTAGGAGCTCGTCAAGTAACTCACCTAGGAGCTTGCCTTGCTAACTTGCTTGAGCTCTCCTTGTAAACTAACCTTGAGCTCACCTTTTAGCTCGCCTGAGATCTCACCAAGCATCTTACCTAGGAGCTTAGCTGGGAGCTCAGCAAGTAGCTCACCTAGGAGCTCATCGAGCAGCTCAACTTGAGCTTACTCAGAAACTCACTTGGGAGCTCACCTGACAACTCACCTTGCTAGCTAACTTTTAGCTCACCAAGGAGCTCGCTGAGCAGCTCAACTTGAGCTCACCCGGGAGCTCATCAAGTAGCTCACCGAAAAACTTGCATGGGAGCTTTCCTAATAGCTCACCCAAAAACTCACATGGGATCCCACCTATACACTCACCTTAACAACTTGCCTTGAGCTCACTAAGGAGCTCACCTTCCACAACTCACCTTGAGCTCGTTTGGTAGCTCACCTCGGAGTTTATCGAGTAGCTCATCAAGCAGCTCACATGGGAGATCACCAAATAGCTCACCAAGTAGCTTTCCTGGGGGATCTTCTTAGAGTTCACTAATCAACTTGCGTTGAGCTCACCTAGGACCTCGTCAAGTAACTCACCTGGGAGCTCTCTTGACATCTCAACTTGCCAACTCACCTTAAGCTCACCTTACTAACTCACATAGAGCTCATATGGTAGCTCGCATGTAAGCTAACCTAAGAGATTACCAAAAAGCTCAGATTTTGAGCTTGCTTGGGATCTCATGGAGTAGCTCACCTAGGAGCTCAATTTGGAGCTCAGTAAGTAGCTCGTCCCAGGAGCCTATCGAGTCGGCTTGACTTGAGTTTTTCTCAGAAACTCACCTAAGAACTCACCTGATAGCTCAGCTTGAGCTCACGAAGGATCTTGAATTGAGCTTTCCTGGGAGATCATCAAGCATCTCACCCAAAAAACTCACATGGGAGCTCTCCTCACCAGCTTGCCTTGCCTACTCGCATGGGATCTCACCTTGGCAGCTCACCTTGAGCTCAGTGAGGAGCTAACCTTGCTAACTCATCTTAAGTTTAGATGGTAGCTCACCTAAGAGTTTGTCGAGTAGCTTGAGTTGAGTTCACTCAGGAGCTCATCGAGTAAATCATCTTGAGCTCACCTGTCCAAATGGCGTATCTTTGAGCTTGCCTAAGAGCTCACCTAGCATCTCACCTAGGAGCTAGGCTTGGAGCTCAGCAAGTAGCTCACCTAGGAGCTTGTCGACCAGCTCGACTTAATCTTTCTCAAAAAATCACCTAGGAGCTCACCTGATAGCTCACCTTGCTAGCTTGCCTTGAACTTTCCCAGGAGCTCACCAAGTAGCTCACTTTGGAGCTCACCTAGCAACTCTCTTGGGAGCTCACCAAATAACTCAAAAAGTAGCTCACCTAAAAGCTCTTTTGGGAGCTCACTAATCAGATCGAGTTGAGCTCACCTCAAAGCTCATTGAGTAACTCACCTGGGATGTTACCTAGGAGCACGCCTTGTTAACTTGCCTTGATCTCATGTGGTAGCTCACATGTAAGGTCACCTCAAAGATTACTGACAAGCTCACCTTTGAGCTCGCTTGTGAGCTCACTGAGTAGCTCACATAGGAGATCAGCTAGGATCTCAGCAAGTAACTCACCTTGAGTTCACCTAGGATCTCACCAAGTAACTCAACTTGAGCTCACCCAGAATCTCATCAAGTAACTCACCTAAAAACTCACATGGGAGCTCACCTATCATCTTACCTTACCAACTCACCTAGAAGCTCACCTATCATCTCACCTTGGTAGCTTGCCTTGAGCTCACTAAGGATCTCACCTTGAGCTCATCTGGTAGGTCACCTCTGAGATCATCGAGTAGCTCACCAAGTACCTCACCTAGAATCTCACCTAACAACTCACCTGAGAACTCACCTAATAAGTTTCCTGGGAGCTTGCCTAATAGCTCACTTGGGAGCTCATTGAGTAATTCACTGAGTAGGTTTATTTGAGCTTTCTTGTGACCTCATCAGGGACCTCGCCTGGGAGCTCACCAAGTAGCTCACTTTGCAGCTCATCTAGTATCTCACTTGAGAGCTCACCTAGTAGCTCAGTTGGGAGCTTGACGAATAGCTCGCTAAGTAGCTCACCTAGGAGCTCTTTTAGGAGCTCACTGATCAACTCGAGTTGAGCTCACCTAGGAGCTCATCGAGTAACTCACCTAGGAGCTCACCTGGGAGCTCTCCTAACAACTCACCTTGTTAACTCATGTAAAGCTCACCTTGCCGACTCACCTTTAGCTCACCTTGCTAACTCACCTTAAGCTCACCTAGGAGCTCAGCAAGAAGCTCATCCAAGAGATCATCGAGTAGCTTGACTTGAGATTTCCCAGAAACTCACCTGGGAGCTCATGTGACAGTTCACCCAGGAGCTCGCTTAGCAGCTCGACTTGAGCTCACCTAGGAGCTCGTCAAGCAGCTTGCTTGAAAATTTACATGGGAGCTCACCTATAAGGTCACCTTTCTAGCTCACCTTGAGCTCGTTGAGGAGCTCACCTTGCCAACTCACCTTGGGCTTGTCTGGTAGCTCACTTCAGAGTTTTTCGAGTAGCTTGCCAAGTAGCTCACCTAGGAGCTTGCCTAACAGCTCACTTGGGAGCTCATGGAGCATCTTTCCAAGTAGTTTGACTTGACCTCACTTTTTACCATACTTGTGAGCTCACCAATCAGATCACCAGGTACCTCGCATAAGAGATTGCCAAGTAGCTCAATTTAGATCTCACCTACCAGCTCACATGGGAACTCATGGAACAAATTTCCAAGTAGCTTACTTGAGAGATCTTCTAGGAGCTCACCAATTAGCTTATGTTAAGCTCACCTGGGAGCTCGTCAAGTAACTCACTTGGGAGCTCACAAAGTAGCTCACCTAGGAGCTGGGCTAAGAACTCGGAAAGTAGCTCATCCAGGAGCTCAGCTTGAGATTACCTGAGAGCTCATCAAGTAGCTCAGCTAATAACTCGAATAGGAGTTCACCTGATAGCTCACCCCTCCAACTCGCATGGGAGCTCACCTTACTAGCTTGCCTTGAGCTCATTGAGGAGCTCACCTTGCCAACTCACCTCAAGTGCATCTAGTAGTTCACCTATGAGTTTGTCAAGCAGCTCACCAAGTAGCTCACCTAGCAACTCACCTGGGAGCTTGCCTAGCTGTTCACCTGGGAGCTCACCAAGAAACTCGCTGAGTAGGTGAACTTGAGCTCTCTTGTGAGCTCATAGAGTAGCTCACTGGGGACCTCACCTTGGAGCTCACCAAGTAGCTCACTTGGGACCTTACCTAGCAGTTCACCTAGGAGCTCTCTAAACAACTCACCAAGTAGCTCACCTAGGAGCTCTTCTTGGAGCTCGTTGATTAGCTCGAGTTGAGATCACTGGGAAGCTCGTTGAGTAACTCACATGGGAACTCAAAAGGGAGCTTGCCTAATAACTCACCCTACTAATTCACCTTGAGTTCACCTTACCAACTCACGTTGAGCTCACCTTGCAAACTCACATTGAGCTCATCTGGTAGCTAATTTGTAAGCTCACATAAGAGATTACCAATAAGCTCACCTTTGAGCTCACCTGGGAGCTTACCAAGTAGCTCACATAGGAGCTTGGCAAGTAACTCACCGAGGAATTCATCAAGCATCTCGACCTTAGCTTACTTGAAAACTCACCTCGGAGCTCACCTCTCTAGCTCACCTTGAGCTCACCCAAGAGCTCACCGAGTAGCTCTACTTGAGCTCACCCGGGAGCTCATCAAACAACTCACCCAATGATAGCTCACCTTGACAACTCAGATGGGAGCTCCCCTATCAGCTAGACTTCAGCTCGATGAGGAGCTCACCTTGCCAACCCACCTTGAGCTCATCTGGTAGCTCATATCAGACCTCATCGAATAGCTTGCTAAGTAGTTCACATCGCAGTTCAACTAACATATCTCCTAGGAGCTCACCTATCAGCTCATCTAGTAACTCACCAAGTAGGTTGACTTAAGCTCACTTATGAGCTCACCAAGTAGCTCATCAGGGACCTATCCTACGAGCTCACCAAGTAGCTTGCTTGAGAGCTCACCTAGCAGCTCACCTGGGAGCTCACTAAATAGCTCAACAAGTAGGTCAAATGGGAGCTATTCTGAGAGCTCACCAATTAGCTCTAGTTGAGCTCAGCCAGGAGCTCATCAAGTAACTCAACTAGGAACTCGACTAGGAGCTCACCTTACCAACTCACCTTGAGTTCACCTTGCTAACTCACCTTAAGCTCACCTTTCCAACTTGACTTAAGCTCATCTGGTAGCTTACATGTAATTTCACCTCTGAGATTGCCAAAAATCTCACCTTTGAGCTCACCTAAGATCTCACCGAGTAGCTCACCTAGGAGCTTGGCTGGGAGCTCAAAAATTAGCTCACCTAGGACCTCACCTGACAGCTTGCCTTGCCAGTTCTCCTTGAGCTCTCCAAGGAGCTCACTGAGCAGCTCGACTTGAGCTCCCACAGGAGTTCATGAAGAAGCTCACTTGAAAACTCACATGGGAGCTCACCATACCAACTTGCATGGAAGCTCACCTATCAGCTCACCTTAAGCTCACTTAGTAGCTCACCTTTCTAACCCACCTTGAGCTTGTCAGGTAGCTCACCTTAGAGTTCATTGATTAACTCACCAAGTAGCTCACCTAATAGCTCACTTAGGAGCTAGCCTAAGAGCTCACTTGGGAGCTCAGCGAGAAGCTTGCTGAGTAGGTTGAGTTGAGCTCTCTTGTGATCTCAATGAGCAACTCACCAAGGACCTCATATTAGAGCTTTCTAAGTAGCTCACTTGGGAGCTCACCTAGCAGCTCACGTGGGAGTTCACTGAACAACTCACCAAGTAGCTCACCTGGGATCTCTTTTAGGAGCTCACCGATAAGCTCGAGTTGAGCTCACTCAGGGGCTCATCAAGTAACTCACCTAGGAACTTATCTCAATAACTTTCCTGGGAGCTCACTTAACAACTCACCTTACCAACGTACCTTGAGCTCACCTTACAAACTTACCTTGAGCTCACCTTGCTAACTCACCTTGAGCTCATCTTGCAAACTTACCTCAGAGATTTCTGAAAATCTCACCTTAGAGCTCACTTGGGAGCTCATCAAGTAGCTCAGCTAGGAGCTCGACAATCAACTCACCTAGGAGCTTATCGAGCAGCTTGACTTGAGATTCCCTAGAAACTTACCTAAGAGCTTTCCTGATAGCTCACCTGGGAGCTCACCTAATAGCTCGTCAAGTAGCTCACCTAAAAAATTTCATAAAAGCTCACCTGATAGCTCACCCTGACAACTCACATGGGACCTCACCTATCATCTCACCTTTACAGCTCACCTTGAGCTCAGTGAGGAGCTCACCTTGCCAACTCACATTGAGCTCATCAGGTATCTCACATAAAAGTTTGTGAAACAACTCGCCTAACAACTCACTTGAGAGCTCGCCTAACAGCTTGTTTGGGAGCTCACCTATCAGCTCACCTAGGACCTCACCAAACAACTTGTCAAGTAAGATGACTTGAGCTCACTGAGTAGCTGTCCGAGGACCTCACCTGGGATCTCGGCAAGTAGCTCACTTAAGATCTCACCTAGTAGCTCTCTTGGGAGCTCATCGAACAGCTTTCCAAGTACCTCGAGTTTAGCTTACCCAGGAGCTCATCGAGTAACTCACGTGGGAACTCATTGTTCATCTAGGAGCTCATCAAGTAGCTCACCTAAAAACTCACATGAGATCTCACCTTGCCAGCCCACCTTAAGCTCACTAAGGAGCTCACCTTGCCAACTCACCTTGAGCTTATTTAGTAGCTCGCCTCAGAGTTTATCGAGCATCTCATCAAGTAGCTCACCTTAGAACTCACCTAACAGCTCACCTGGGAGCTAATTGAGTAACTAACCGAGTAGGCTGACTTGAGATCACTTATGAGTTCACCAAGAAGCTTGCCAGGAACCTCACCTGGGAGCTCACCAAGTAGCTCACTTAGAAGCTCACTTAGTAGCTCACTTGGGAGCTCACCTAGCAGCTCACTTGGGAGCTTACCGAATAGCTTGCCAAGTAGCTCACCTGAGAGCTCTTCTTGGAGCTCGCTGATCAACTTTAGTTATGCTCACTGATCAGCTTGAGTTGAGCTCACTCGGTAGCTTACATGTAAGCTCACCTAGGATCTTAACTAAGAGCTCAGCATATAGCTCACCCAGGACCTCATCGAACAGTTGAACTTGAGCTTGCCCAAAATCTCACCTGGGAGCTTGCCTTACTAGCTCACCTTGAGCTCACCTAGGAGCTTGCTGAGCATCTTGATTTGAGCTTGCCTAGGAGCTCATAAAGTAGCTAACCCAAAAAATTTCATGGGAGCTCACCTAACAGATTGCTTTGCCATCTCGCATGAGAGCTCACCTTGCTAACTCACCTTTATCTTGCTGAGGAGATCACCTTTCCATCTCACCTTGAGCTCTTCTAGTAGCTAACCTAAGATTTCATTGAGTAGCTCACCTAGAAGCTCACCTGGGAACTCCCCTAACATCTCACCTGGGAGCTCACCAAGAAGCTTACCAAGAAGGTTGAATTGTGCTCACTTGTGAGCTCACCAAGCAGCTTGCTAGGGTCCTTGCCTTGGAGCTCAACAAGTAGCTCTCTTGAGAGATCACCTAGTAGCTCACCTAGGAGCTCACCAAATAGCTCACCAAGTAGCTAGCTTAGGAGCTCTTCTAGAAGCTCGTTGATAAGCTCGAGTTGAGCTCACCTAGGAGCTCGTCAAGTAACTTACTTGGGAACTTACTTGGGAGCTCACCTGAAAGCTCACCTTGCCAACTCACCTTAAGCTTTCCTTACTAACACACCTTGAGCTCACCTTTCCAACTCACCTTGAGCTCATCTGGTAGCACACATATAAGCTCACCTTAGAGATTACTTACAATCTCACCATGGAGCTCACAAAAAAGCTCACATACGAGCTTGGCTGGGAGCTTGGTAAGCATCTGACCCAGGAGTTCATCAAGTATCTCAAATTTAGCTTCCCTAGTAACTCAACTCGGAGCTCACCTAACAGCTCACCTTTCTAGCTCACCTTGAGCTCACCCAAGAGCTCGCCAAGTAGTTTGACATGAGCTCACCTGGGAGCTCGTCAAGTAGCTAACTCAAAAAATCACATGGGAGCTCACCTAATAAATCACCTTGCTAACTCGCATGGGAGGTCACCTATCAACTCACCTTGAGCTCGTCAAGGTGCTCACCTTTCCAACTCACCTTGAGATCATCTGGTAGCTCACCTCAAATTTTTTCTAGTAGCTCCCCATGTAGCTTGCCTAACAACAAGCCTGGGAGCTTGCCTAATAGCTCACTGAGTAGCTCGCCAAGTAGGTTGACATGAGCTCACATGTGAACTCACCGAGTAGCTCACTAGGGACCTCACTTGGGAGCTTGCTAAGTAGCTTACTTGGGAGCTCACCTAATAGCTTACCTAGGAACTCACCGAATAGCTCACCAATTAGCTCACCTAGAAGAACTTTTGGGAGCTCACAGATAATCTCAAGTTAAGCTTGCCTGGGATCTAGTCGAGTAACTTACATGGGAGCTCACCTGATAGCTCACCTTGCCAACTCACCTTGAGCTCACCTTGGAAACTCAACTAGAGCTCATATGGTAGCTTGCATGTAAGCTAACCTAAGAGATTGCTGACAAGCTCACCTTTGAGCTCACCTGGGATCTCACCGTGTAGCTCACCTAAGAGATTGACTGGGAGCTCAAAAAGTAGCTCGCCCAGGAGCTCGTCGAGTAGCTCGACTTGAGATTTCCCAGAAACTCACCTGGGAACTCACCTTATAGCTCACCTTGTTATCTCATCTTGAGCTCACCCATGATCTCACCAAGTAGCTTGACTTAAGCTCACCCAGGAGCTCATCAAGTAGCTTACCAAAAAACTTTCATGGGAGCTCGCCAGACAGCTCACCTTCCCAACTCACATGGGAGCTCAAACTAAGCTCACTGAGGAGATATCCTTTCTAACTCACCTTGAGCTCAGAAGGTAGCTCACCTTAGAGTTTTTCAAACAGCTCACCAAGTAGCTCACCTGGAAGCTTACCTAACAGGTCACCTGATATCTCACCTAACAGCTTCCATAGGAGCTCACTGAGTAGGTTGACTCTAGATCCTTTATGAGCTTGTCGAACAGTTAGACAAGGACCTTACCTAGGAGCTCACTTGGGAGCTCACCTAGCAGCTCACCTGAGAGCTCGGTGAATAGCTCACCAAGTAGCTCAATTAGGAGCTCTTCTGAGAGCTCACCGATCAGCTCGAGTTGAGCTCACCTGGGAGCTCGTCAAGTAAATCACCTGGGAACTTTCCTGGGTGCTCGCCTGATAACTCACCTTGCCATCTCACCTTGAGCTTACCTTACCAACTTTCCTTGAGCTCACCTTGCCAACTGGCTCACCTGGGAGCTCACCAAACAGCTCAGCTAGGAGCTTGACAAACAGCTCACCCAAGATCTTGTCAACCTCGTCAACTTGAGCTTGCCCAAAAAACTCACCTGATAGGTCACCTTGCCATCTCACCTTGAGCTCACCCAGGAGCTCACCAAATAGCTCAACTTGAGCTCACCCAGGATCTCGTCAAGTAGTTCATGCGAAAAATCGCATGGGAGCTTGCTGACAACTCACCTTACCAACTCAGATGGGAGCTCACCTATCAGCTCACCTAGCTAGCTTACCTTGAGCAAGTTGAGGAGCTCACCTTTCCAACTCACCTTGAGCTCATCTGGTAGCTTTCCTCGGAGTTCATCGAGTAGCTCACCAAGTAGCTCACCTGGGAGCTCACCGAGTAGGTTGACTTCAGCTTCATGGGATCTTGTCAAGAAGCTCACGCAAAAATGTGCATGGGAGCTCACATAACATATTTCCTCACAAACTCGCATGGGAGCTCCCCTATCAGAGTTCATCAAGAAGCTTGCTAAGTAGCTCACTTGGGAACTTGAGTAAAAGCTCACCTAGGAGCTCACCTAGGAGCTCATAAAGCAGATCACTGAGTAGGTTGACTTGAGCTCACTTATGAGCACACCGAGTAGGTTGACTTGATCTCACTTATGAGCATGCCTGGGAGCTCACCTAGCAGCTCACCTAGCAGCTCACCTAGCAGCTCACCTAAGAGCTCACCGAATAGCTCACCAAGTAGCTCATCTAGGAACTCTTCTGGGAGCTCACCGATAAGCTCAAGTTGAGCTCACATGGGAGCTCACCAATAAGTTCAAGTTGAGCTCACCTAGGATCTTGTCAAGTAACTCATCTAGGAACTCAACTCAAAGCTCACTTGACAAATCACCTTGCCAACTCACCTTGAGCTTGCCTTGCCAACTCACCTTGAGCTCATCTATTAGCTCACATGTAATCTCACCTTAGAGATTACCAACAATCTCACATTTGAGCTCACCTAAGAGCTCATCAAGAAGCTCACCTAGGAGCTTGGCTGGTAGCTTCGCAATAGGTCACCCAGGATCTCATCGAGTATCTCTAGTTGACCTTGCTGAGAAACTATCTTGGGAGTTTTCTTGATAGCTCCCCTTGCCAACTCACCTTAAGCTCACCCAGGAGCTCACCGAGGAGCTCTACTTGAGCTCACCCAAGATTTCATCAAGCATCTCACCCTAAAACTTACATGGGAGCTCACCTTACAAATCACTTAGAAACTCATATGGGAGGTCACCTGTTAGCTCACCCAGAAACTTACATGGGATCTCACCTATCAACTCACATTTCCATCTCACCTTAAGCTTACTGAGGAGCTCACCTTTCCAACTCACCTTGAGCTCATCTAGTAGCTCACCTCAGAGTTCATTGAGTAGCTTGCAAGGTAGCTCACCTGGGAGCTCACCTAACAGGTCACCTAGGAGCTCACCTAACACTTCACTAGGGAGCTCACCAAGTAGCTGACCAACTAGGTTGACTTAAGGTCACTTGTGAGTAGACTTGTGAGCTCACCAAGTAGCTCTCTGGGGACATCTCCTGGGAGCTCGCTAAGCAGCTCACTTGGGAGCTCACCTAACAACACACCATGGAGCTCACCAAGTAGCTCACCTTGGAGCTCACCTAGTAGCTCACCTTAGAGCTCACCAAGTAGGTCACTTGAGAGCTCTTCCTGGGAGCTCACTGATTAGCTCAAGTTGAGCTCACTTGGGAGCTCATCGAGTAACTCACCTGGGAACTCACCTACGAGCTCACCTGACAGCTCACCTTGATAACTCCCCTTGAGCTCACCTTTCAACCTCACCTTGAGCTCATCTAGTAGCTAGCATGTAAGCTCACCTCTGAGATTTCTGACAAGATCACCTTTGAGCTCACCTAGGAGCTAACAGATTAGTTCACCTAGGAGCTCGGCTGGGATCTAGCCTGAAAAATCACCTAGGAGCTAACCTGACAGCTCACCTTGTTATCTCAACTTGAGCTCATATAGGAGCTCACTAAACAGCTCGACTTGAGCTTGTATGGGAGCTTGTCAAGTACCTCACTAGAAAACTCACATGGGAGCTCACCTGACAGCTTGCATGGATACTCCCATGGGAGCTCGCCTCTCAACTTTCCTTACATGCTCACCTTGAGCTCACTTAGGATATCACCTTGCCAACTCACCTTGAGCTTTTCTAGTAGCTTACCTCAGAGATCGTCAAGTAGCTCCCTAAGTAGCTCACCTAGGAGCTTGCCTCACAACTCACCTGGGAGCTCACCGAGTAGCTCGTCTAGAAGGTTACCTTGAGCTCGTAGAGCAGCTCGCAGGGGACCTCACATGGGAGCTCACCAAGTAGCTCAGTTGGGAGCTCACCTAGTAGCTTGCTAAATAGCTTGTCAAGTAGCTCACCTAGGATCTCTTTTGGGAGCTCACCGATCATCTCAAGTTGATGTCACCCAAAAGCTTGTCAAGTAACTCACCTGGGAAGTCATAGCTCATCTAAGATCTTGTCAAGTAGCTCATCCAATTACTCACATGGGAGCTCACCTTGCCAAATCACCTTGAGTTCACTAAGGAGCTCACCTTGCCAACTCACCTTGAGCTCATCTTGTAGCTCACCTCGGAGTTCTTCAAGTAGCTTACCAAGTAGCTCACCTGGGAGATCACCTAATAGCTCACTTATGAGCTCGCTAGGGACCTCACTTGGGATATCACCAAGTAGCTCATTTGGGAGCTCGCCTAGCAACTCACCTAGGAGATTACCAAACAACTCGCTAAGTAGCTCACCTGGGAGTTCTTCTAGGAGCTCGCTAATCATCTCGAGTTGAGCTCACCTGAGATCTTGTCGAGTAACTTGCCTGGGAACTCACCTATGAGCTCACCTGATAGGTGTCCTTGCCAACTTACCTTGAGTTCAACTGGTAGCTAGCATATAATCTCTCCTCAGACATTACAGACAATATCACCTTTGAGCTGGCCTAAGAGCCCACCGAGTATCTCACCTAGGAGCTCAACAAGTAGCTCATCTAGGTTCTTGTCAAGTAGCTTGACTTGAGCTTGCACAGAAACTTGCCTGAAAGCTCACCTTGCCAACTCACCTTGAGCTCACCTAGGAGCTCACTGAGTAGCTTGACTTGATCTCATCAAGTAGCTCACCCAAAAACTCACATGGGAGCTCACCTTACAAACTGGAATGAGAGCTCACCTTACCAGCTCACCTTGAGCTTATTGAGAAGCCCACCTTGCCAACTCACCTTGAGCTTGTTTGGTAGCTCACCTCTGAGTTTTTCAAGAAACTCACTAAGTATCTCACCTCGAAGCTCACCTAACAGCTCACCTGGGAGCTAAATGAGCAGCTCACCAAGTAGGTTGACTTGATCTTTCTTATGATCTCATCGAGTAGCTCGCAAGGGACCTCACCTTGGAGCTTGCTAAGTAGCTCGCTTGGGACCTCACCTAGAAGCTCACCTAGGAGCTCATTGAATAGCTCACAAAGTAGCTTACCAAGGAGCTCTTCTAGGATCTCGATGATCAACTCAATTTGAGCTCACCTAGGAGCTCGTTGAGTAACTCACTTGGGAACTTTCCTGGGAGCTTTCCTGACAACTCACCTTGCCAACTTACCTTGAGCTCACCTTACCAAATTACCTTGAGCTCACCTTGCCAACTCACTTTGAGCTCATCTGGTAGCTCACATATAAGCTCACCTTAGAGATTACCGACAAGCTCACCTTTGAGATTTCCTGGGAGCTCACTGAGTAGCTCACATAGGAACTTGGCTAGAGGTCAATAAACAACTCATATAGGAGCTTGTCGAGTAGCTTGACTTGATATTCCCTAGAAAATTTCTTGGGAACTCACCTAACAACTCACCTTACTAGCTTGCCTTGAGCTCACCCAGGAGCTTATCAAGCACCTCAACTTAAGCTCTCCTAAGAGCTCATCATGTAGCTCTCCTGAAAACTCGCATAAGAGCTCACCTGATAGCTCTCTCTGACAACTCGCATAAGATCTCACCTGATAGCTCACCCTAACAACTTACATGGGAACTCACCTATCAGCTCACCTTGCCAGCTCACCTTGAGCTCGTTAAGGAGCTCACCTTAGTAACTCACCTTGAACTCATCTGGTAGCTCACCTCATACTTTGTCGAGTAGCTCACCTAACATCTCACCTAGGAGTTTACCTAATAGCTCACCTAGGAGCTCACCAAGTAGCTCATCAAGTAAGATGACTTGAGCTCACTTATGAGCTCACCGAGTAGCTTACCAGGGTGCTCGCCTAATAGCTCACCAAGTAGCTCACTTAGGAGATCACCTAGTAGCTCACCTAGGAGATCACCTTAGAGCTCACCTTGCCAACTCACCTTGAGCTTGCCTTGCCAACTCACCTTGAGATCACCTTACCAACTCACCTTGAGCTCATCTAGTAGCTCAAATGTAACCTTGCCTCAGAGATTGCTGAAAGGCTCACCTTTGAGCTTACCTAGTAGTTTGTTGAGCATCTCGAATTGATTTTTCCTAAAAACTCACCTAGAGCTCACCTGATAGCTTGCCTTGCTAGCTCGCCCAGGAGCTCACCTTTAGCTCACACAGGAGCTCACCCAATAGCTCGTCAAGAAACTAACCTAGGATTTCACCTAACAGCTTGCTTGGAAACTCACATGGGACCTCACCTGATAACTCACCTTACTAACTCAGCTTGAGCTTGTCTGTTAGCTTACCTCAGAGTTCATTGAGTAGCTCGCCTAACAGCTCACCTAGTAGCTCCCCTAATAACTCACCTGGGAGCTCACCTAATAGCTCACCTTGGAGCTCACCGAGTAGGTTGAATTGAACTCACATGTGATCTTATCGAGTACCTCACCAGGGACCTCACCTAGGAGCTTGCTAAGTAGCTCACTTAGGACTCACATAGTAGCTCACCTGTGAGCTCACCAAATAGCTCACAAAGTAGCTTGCTTAGGATCTCTTTTGGGAGCTTTCCAATCAACTCAAGTTGAGCTCTTTAGGGAGCTCATCGAGTAACTCACCTGGGAACTCACCTGGGAGCTCACCTGATAGCTCTACTTGCTAACTTGCCTTGAGCTCACCTTGCCAACTCACCTTGAGCTCACCTTGCTAACTCACCTACAGCTCATCTGGTAGCTCACATGTAAGCTCACCTAAGATATTTCCAACAAGTTTTCCTTTGAGCTCACCTGGGATCTCACTGAGTAGCTCAGCTAGGAGCTCACTTGGAGCTCGAAAAAGAGCTCATCCAGGAGCTTATCGAGTAGCTCGACTTGAGCTTTCTTGGAAACTCACCTAGGAACTCACCTGACAGCTTGCCTTACCAGCTCACCTTGACCTTTCCTAGGAGCTCGATGAGAAGCTCAACTTGAGCTCACCTAGGAGCTCATCAAGTAGCTCACTAAAAAACTCACATGGGAGCTCACCTAACATCTCACCTTACCAACTCACATGGGAGCTTACCTTGCCAGCTCACCTTGAGCTTAGTGAGGAGATCACCTTGCCAACTCACCTTGAGATTAGAAGGTAGCTCACCTCAGAGTTTATTGAGCAACTTGAGTTGAGTTCACCTAGGAGCTCATCGAGTAACTTGCCTCAAAACTCACCTGGGAGCTTGAATGACAGCTCACCTTGCTAACTCACCTTGAGCTCACCTTTGAGCTCACCTAGTAGCTCACCTAGGAGCTAGGCTGGGAGCTTAGCAAGAAGCTCACCCAAGAGCTTTTTGACCAGCTTGACTTGAGCTTACCTAAAAACTCACCTAAGAGCTCACCTGATAGCTCACCTTGCCAGCTTGCCTTGAGCTTGCCAAGGAGCTCGCTGAGCAGCTCAACTTGAGCTCACCCAGAAGCTCATCAAGTAACTCATGTAAAAACTCACATGGGAGCTCACCTTATCAAATCATATGGGAGCTCACCTTGCAAACTTTCCTTGATCTCATCTGGTAGCTCACCTCAGAGTTCATCGAGTAGCTCGCTAAGTAGCTCACCTGGGAGGTTTCCTAACAGCTCACTTAGGAGCTCACTGAGTAGCTCACCGACTAGGTTGACTTGATCTCAATTGTCAGATTACCGAGTAGCTCTTTAGGGACCTCACCAGGGAGCTCACCAAGTAGCTCGATTGGGAGCTCACATAGCAGCTCACCTGGGAGCTCGCCAAATAGCTCACGAAGTAGCTCACCTAGGAGCTCTTCTAGGAGCTCACTGATTAGATCGAGTTGAGCTCTCCCAGGAGCTCATCGAGTAACTCACCTAGGAGGTCACCTGAAAGCTTTCCTTTCCAACTCTACTTGAGCTCATCTGGTAGCTCACATGTAAGCTCACCTTAGAGATTACTAACAAGCTTTCCTTTGAGCTCACTTGTGAGCTCACCGAGTAGCTCACCTATGAGATCACCTAGGAGCTTGGCAAGTAGCTCACCCAGGAGCTCGTTGAGTAGTTCAACTTGAGCTTTCCTAGAAACTCACCTTAGAGCTCACCTGATAGCTCACCTTTAGCTCACCCAGGAGCTCACCGAGTAACTCAATTTGAGCTCACCTAGGAGCTTGTCAAGAAGCCCAGCCGAAAACTCACATGGGAGCTCGACTGACAGCTCACCTTGCCAACTCACATGGAAGCTTTCCTATCAGCTCACCTTACTAGCTTACCTCTAGCTCATTGAGGACCTCACCTTGCCAACTCACCTTGAGCTCATCTGCGAGCTCACCTAGAATCTCACCTACCTACTCACCTGGGAGCTTTCCTAACAGCTCTCCTGGGAGCTTACCTAACAGCTCACCTAGGAGCTCACTAAGTAGATCACTGAGTAGTTTTACTTGAGCTTGCTTATTAGCTTGTCAGGGACCTCACCTAGGAGTTCACCAAGTAGCTCTCTTGGGAGCTCACCTAGTAGCTCACCTAGGAGCTCACCGAATAGCTCGCTAAGTAGCTCGGATAGGAGCTCTTCGAGGAGCTCACTGATCAGCTCAAGTTGAGCTTACCTGGGAGAACTCACCTGACAACATCATGTGATCCTTACCCAACTCACCTAAGCTTTCACCTTGAGCTCACCTTGGGAGCTCATCAAGTAATCTCACCACTCTAAGCTCATGATTTCACTTGCCACTCACCTTGAGCTCATCAAGTAGCTCACCCTCAGAGCTTTCATCAAGTAGCTCACCTGGAAGCTCACCTAGGAGCTCGCATGAAGCTCACCTAGGAGCTCTCACGGAGATAAGAGCTCACCTTTCACCACAGCTCACATTTGAGCTCACCTTCACAGAACAGCTCGCCTAGCTTCATTTGAGCTCAGCCTAAGAGTGGCTCATCTAGTAGCTTGGCTCACCTAGGAGCTCACCTTAACAGCTCACCTGGGAGCTCATGAAGTGGCACCTAAGTAGCTCACCGCCAACTCACCAGGGACCTCATATGGGAGCTCTCATTCTGGAACTTGAATGGAATAACGCCTAGCTTAGTTGAGATCTTGGGAGCTTCATGGAGTAACTCACCTAGGAGTCTCATGAGAACTCACTTAGACTACTCACCTGGGAGCTTCCTGAGTAGCTCCTGACTTGAGCTTACCTTGCCAGTTCACCTTGAGCTCATCTAAGTAGTCACCAAGTAGTTGATCAGATATTGAATTAATTTGCAGCTCACATTGGGAGCTCACCATAGCTCACCTTAGGAGCTATAGTTCACCTAAGGAGCTCACCTTAACTCACCTTGATAGGAGCTCTTCGAGTAGCTTGCCTGATCAGCTCTTGAGAAGCTCAAGTAGCTCACCTTACTATATTTCCTTGAACTCACCTTCACCTTGCCAACTCACCACCTTGAGCTCACCTGTGAGCTTACCTGAGTAGCTCACTAAGAGCTTCACCTTTGAGTAACTTGTGAGATCACTGAGTAGCTCATCTAAGTAGCTCACCTGGGAGCTCACCTAAGGAGCTCACCTAACAACTTACCTAGGAGCTCACCGAGTATGTTTACTTGACCTTACTTTTGAGCTCACTTGTGATCTCACCGAGAAGCTCGCCATGGACCTGGCATGGGAGCTCACCACATAGATCAATTGGGAGATCACCTAGCAGCTTACCTGGGAACTCACAGAACAGATCACCAAGTAGCTCACTTGGGATATCTTTTGGGAGATCAGCGATTAGCTCGAGTTGAGCTCATCTGGAAGCTCATCAAGTAACTCACTTGGGAACTCACCTGGGAGCTCTCCTGATAACTCACATTTCCAACTCACCTTGAGCTCACCTTGCCAACTCTCCTTGAGCTCACCTTGCCAACTCGCCATGAGTTCATTTGGTAGCATGCATTTAAGTTGACCTCAGAGATTACTGACAAGCTCACCTTTGAGCTCACTTGGGAGCTCATAGAGTAGCTCACCTAGGACCTAGACTGGGAACTCGATAAGTAGCTCACCTAGGAGCTCGTAGAGTAGCTCAACTTGAGCTTGCCTAGGAGCTTGTCAAGCAGCTCATTTGAAAACTTAAATAGGAGATCACCTAACAACTCACCTTACCAACTTACATGGGAGATTTCCTATTAGCTCGTCTTGAGCTCACTGAGGATCTCACCTTACCAACTCACCTTGACCACATCTGGTAGCTCACCTATTAGTTCGTTGAGCAACTCACTAAGTAGCTCACCTGGGAGCTTACCTGGGAGCTCATTGAGAAACTCTCATGGAGTAGGTTGACTTGAGCTCACTTGTGAGCTCACAGGGACTTCGACTGGGAGCTCAGTTCACTTTTGAGATCACCTAGCAGCTCATGTGGGAGCTCACTTGGGAGCTTTCCAAGTAGCTCACCTCGTAGCTCACCTCAGAGCTTGCCTAATAGCTCACCTAGGAGCTCACCTAATAGCTCACCTAAGAAATCACCAAGTAATTTACCAAGTAGGTTGACATGAGCTCACTTCTGAGCTCACCAAGTAGCTCGTCGGGGACCTCACCTAGGAGCTCATGAAGTAGCTCACTTGTGATCTCACCTAGCAGTTCACCTGGGAGTTCACTGAATAGCTCACCAAGTAGCTCACCTAGGAGCTCGATGATCAGCTCAAGTTGAGCTCACCTAGGATCTCATCAAGTAACTCACTTAGGAGCTCATCTAACTGCTCACCTTGCCAATTCACCTTGAGTTCACCTTACCAACTCATCCTGAGCTCACCTTGAGCTCATTTGGTAGCTCATATGTAAGCTCACCTTAGAGATTAATGATAAGCTCACCTTTGAACTCACCTGTGAGCTTACTGAGTAGCTCAACTAGGAGCTCGGCTGGGAGCCTAGTAAGCATCTCACCCAGGAACTCATCGAGGAGCTCAACTTGAGCTTTACCTGAAAACTCACTTGGGAGCTCACCTGATAGCTCACCCTTCCAGCTCACCTTGAGCTCACCTAGGATCTCACCGAGCAGCTCAATTTGAGCTCACCTGGGAGCTCATCTAGTAGCTTTCCTGAAAACTCACATGAGAGCTCACCTGATAGCTCACCTTTCCAACTCGCATGGGAGCTCCCTTATTAGCTCTCCTTGAGCTCATTGAGGAGCTCACCTTGCCAACTCACCTTGAGCTCATCTAGTAGCTCACATCATATTTCTTCGAGTAGCTCACCAGGTAGCTTGGATAGGAGCTTGACTAATAGCTCACCTGGGAGCTCACCGAGTAGCTCGCCTAGGAGCTCACCGAGTAGGGTGACTTGACCTCGCTTATGAGCTCTCCAAACAGCTCATTAGGGACTTTGCTTGGGAGCTCACCAAGTAGCTCACTTGGGAGCTTGCCTGGGAGCTCACCAAACAGCTTGGCAAGTAACTCCTCTGGGAACTTTTCTAGGAGCTCACCGATCACCTTAAGTTGATCTCACCTGAGATCTCATCGAGTAACTCACCTGGGAACTTGACTAGAAGCTCACCTAATAGCTTGCCTTACCAAATCATTTTGAGTTCACCTTGTTAACTCACCTTAAGCTTGCCTTACCAACTCACCTTGAGCTCATCTGGTAGCTCGCATGTAATCTCACCTCAGAGATTTCTGACAAGCTCACCTTTGAGCTCACCTAGGAGCTCACTGAGTAGCTCAGCTAGGAGCTCAGCTCAAAGATCAAAAAGTATCTTACCGAGGAGCTCACTTGACAGCTTACCCTTCTAGCTCACCTTAAGCTCATGCAGGAGCTCACCAACTAGCTCAACTTTAGCTCACCCAAGAGCTCATCAAGTAGTTGACCTAGAAACTCACATGGGATCTCACCTTAACAACTTAAATAGGAGCTTACATATCAGCTCACCTTGCCAGCTCACCTTAAGCTTACTCAAGAGCTCACCTTACAAACAAACCCTAAGCTTGTCTGGTAGCTCACCTTAGAGTTCATCGAGTAGCTCACCAAGTAGCTCACCTGGGAGCTTGACTAACAGCTTGCTTGGGAGCTCACCTAACATCTCACTTGAGAGCTCACCAAGAAGCTCACCGATTAGGTTAACTTCAACTCACTTGTGATCTCACCGAGCATCTCACTGGGGACCTCACCTGGGAGTATGCCAAGTAGCTCACTTGGGAGCTCACCTAGTAGCTCACCTAGGATCTTGCCAAATAACTCACCAAGTAGCTCACTTGGGACCTATTCTAGAAGCTCGCTGATCAGCTCGAGTTGAGCTCACGTGGGATCTCGTCAAGTAACTCACTTGGGAACTCACCTAGGAGCGCACCTGACATCTTACCTTACCAACTCACCTTGCTGACTCACCTTTAGCTTACCTTGCCAACTTGCCTTGAGCTCATCTAGTAGCTCACATATAAGCTCACCTCAGAGATCCCCTGGGAGCTCGGCAAGCAGCTCGACTTCTGCTTGTCTAGAAACTCACCCCAGAGATCACCTGATAGCTCACCTTTCCAGCTCACCTTGAGCTCACCCAAGAGCTCGCTAAGCATCTTTCCCAAAAACTCACCTTACAGCTCACCAAGAAACTCACATGGGAGCTCACCTTACTAGCTTACCTTGAGCTCGCTAAGGAGCTCACCTTGCCAAATCACCTTGATCTCACCAAGTAGCTTTCTTGGGAGCTCACCGAGTAGCTCTCCGAGTAGGTTGACCTGAGCTCACTTGTGAGCTCACTTGTTAGTTCAATAAGCAGCTTGCTAGGGACCTCACCTAGGAGCTCACCAAGTAGCTCGCTTAGAACCTCACCTAGCAGCTCATGTAGAAATTCACCAAACAACTTGCCAAGTAGCTTTCCTAGGAGCTCTTCTTGGAGCTCACTGATCAAATCAAGTTGAGCTCACCTAGGAGCTTGTCGAGTAACTCGCGTGGGAACTTGTATGGGATCTTTCCTGATAGCTCACCTTACCAACTCACCTTGAGCTCATCTGTTCAACTCAACTTGATCTCACCTTGCCAACTTTCCTTAAGCTCAGCTAGTAGCTCACATATAAGCTCACCTCAAAAATTTCCAACAAGCTCACCTTTGAGCTTTCGTAAGGTCGAATAGCTTAACATGAGCTTGCATGGAAACTCACCTGGGAGCTCACCTTGCCAGCTCACCTTGAGCTCACCAAAGAACTAGCCAAGCAGCTCGACTAGAGCTTTTCAAGTAGCTCACCCAAAAACACACATGGGAGCTCACTTGACAGCTTGCCTTACCAACTCATATGGGAGCTCACCTATCATCTCGCCTTGTCTGCTTACCTTGAGCTCACTAAGGAGCCCACCTTGCTAACTCACCTTGAGCTTTTCTTATAGCTCACCTCTAATTTCGTCAAGTAGCTCATTAAATAGCTCACCTAGGAGCTCACCTAGGAGCTCACCTAACAATTCACCTGGGAGCTCAACAAGCAGCTCACTAAGTAGGTTGACTTGAGCTCACCGAATAGCTCACCAGGGACCTTACCTAGGAGCTCGCCAAGTAGCTCACTTGGGAGCTTACCAAAAAGATCGTGAAGTAGCTCACTAGGGAGCTCTTATGGGAGCTTGATGATCAGCTCAAGTTGACCTCATCTAGGAGCTTTTTAAGTAACTCACTTGGGAACTTGCTTGGGAGCTCATCTGATAGCTCACCTTGCTAACTTACCTTGAGCTCACCTTACTAACTTACCTTGAGCTTTCATACCAACTCACCTTTAGCTCATCTAGTAGCTCACATGTAAGCTCACCTTAGAGATTACTGACAAGCTTACCTTTGAGCTCACTTGGGAGCTCAGTGAGTAGCTCACCTAGGAGCTCGACTATGAGCTCACCTAGGAACTCACTAAGCAGCTCACCTAGGAGCTCGGCTGGGAGCTTGACAAGTAGCTCACCCAAGAGTTCATTGAGAAGCTCGACTTGAGCTTCAATGGAAACTCACCTGGGAGCTCACCTGATAGCTCACCTTGCCAGCTTTCCTTGAGCTCACCGTGCACCTCAACTTGAGCTCGCCCTAGAGCTCATCAAGTAGCTCACCTAAAAACTTGCATAGGAGCTCACCTGATAGTTCACCCTGACAAATTACATGGGAACTCACCTATCAGGTTACCTTACCACCTCACCTTGAGCTCTCTGAGGAGTTCACCTTGAAAACTCACCTTGATCTCATCTGGTAGCTCACCTAAGTTTGTCGAGAAGCTCACCTGGGAGCTCACCAAGTATCTCATCGAGTAATATGACTTGAGATCACTTGTGAGCTCACTTATGAGCTTGCAAATTAGCTCAGTGGCGACCTCACCCGGGAGCTCAGCAAGTAGCTCACTTAGGAGCTCACCTAGTAGCTCACTTGGGGCCTCACTGAACAACTCCCTAAGTAGCTCACTTGGGAGGTCTTCTTGGAGTTCACCGATAAGCTCAAGTTTAGATTTCCTAGGAGCTCATCGAGTAACTAACCTAGGAACTCGTAGCTCTTATAGGATCTCATCAAGTAGCTTTCCTGAAAACTCACATGGGAGCTCACCTATCAGCTCCCCTTGCCAGCTCACCTTGAGCTCAATGAGGAGCTCACCTTACCAACTTTCCTTGAAATTTTTTGGTATCTCACCTTAGATTTCATCGAGTAGCTCACCAAGTAGCTTACCTGGGAGATCACCTAAAAGCTCACCTAGGAGCTCATTGAGTAGCTCACCAAGTAGGTTGACTTGATCTCACCGGGGACCTCACCTAGTAGCTCACCAAGTAGCTTTCTTAGGTGTTCACCTAGAAGCTCACCTAGGAGATTTCTGAACATCTTACCAAGTACCTAGGCTGAGAGCTCTTCTGGGAGCTTTTTGATTAGCTTAAGTTGAGCTCACCAAGGATCTCGTTGATTAAATCACATAGGAACTCACCTGGGAGTTCACCTAACAACTCACCTTACCAACTCACCTTGAGCTCACATTTCGAACTCACCTTGAGCTCACCTTGCCAACTCATGTTGAGCTCATCTGGTAGCTCACCTGTAAGCTCATCTAGGAGCTCAACTGAGATCTCTGCAAGTAGCTCACCCAGGAGCTCATTGAGCAGCTCAACTTGAGCTTGCCCATAAACTCACCTGGGAGCTCACCTTACCAGCTTGCCTTGAGCTCACCCAGGAGCTTGCTGAGAACCTTGAATTGAGCTCACCTAGAAGGTCGTCAAGCAGATCACCCAAAAACCCACATGAGAGATCACCTGGTAGCTTGCCTTACCAACTCGAATGGGAGCTCACCTTGCCAATTTGCTAAGGATCTCACCTTACCAACTCACCTTGAGCTCGTCAGGTAGCTTACCTCAGATTTCTTTGAGTAGATCACGTAACATCTTACCTGGGAGGTCACCTAAAAACTCACCTGGGAGGTCACCGATAAGCTTATCGAGCAGGTTGACTTGAGCTCAATTATGAGCTTACCGAGTAGCTCGCCAGGGTCCTTACCTCAGAGTTCGCAAAGAATCTTACTTAGGAGAATCACCTAGCACCTCACCTGGTAGCTCACTGAATAGATCTCCAAGTAGCTCACTTAGGATCTCTTCTAGGAGCTCACTGATAAGCTTAAGTTTAGTTCACCCGGGAGCTCGTCAAGTAACTGACCAGGGAACTCACCTGGGAGCTCTCCTAACAGCTCACCTTGCCAACTCACCATAAGCTCACCTTGTCAACTCACCTTGAGATCACCTTAGGAGCTCACCTTGAGATCATCTTGGTAGCTCGCATGTAAAATCACCTAAGAGATTGCTTAAAATCTCACCTTTGAGCTCTCCCAGGAGTTCGTCAAGCATCTCGACTTGAGCTTGCCTAAAAACTTTCCTAGGAGCTTGCCTGACAGCTCACCTTGCTAGCTCACATTGAGATTACCCAAGATCTCACCCAACAACTCACCCAAAAACTTTCTTAGGAGCTCGCCTTACTAGCTCACCCAGCAGCTCACCTGAAAACTCACATGGGAGCTCACCTGTCAGGTTACCTTGAGGTCACTGAGGATCTCACCTTGCCAACTCACCTTAAGCTCATCTAGTAGCTCATCTCATATTTTTTTGAGTAGCTCACCACATAGCTCACATGGAAGCTCTCCTAACAGCTCACATGGGAGCTCACCTAACAGCTCACCTGGGAGCTCACTTAATAGCACACTTGGGAGCTTGAGAAACAACTCACCTTGGAGCTCACCGAGTAGCTCACCAAGTGGGTTGACTTGAGCTCACGTGTGAGCTTACCTAATAGCTAACCAAGGACCTCACCTAGGAGCTCACTAAGTAACTCACTTGGGATCTCACCGATCAACTCAAGTGGAGATCACCAAGGAGCTCATTGAGTAACTTACCTTGGAACTCACTTCACAATTCACCTTACCAAGTCACCTTGATCTCACCTTGACAACTCACCTTGAGCTCACCTTGCCAACTCACCTAGAGCTCATCTAGTAGCTCACATGTAAGCTCACGTAAGAGATAGCCGATAAGCTCACCTTTGAGCTCACCTGGGATCTCATCAAGCAGGTCACCTAGGAACTCGGCTTGGAGCTAGGCAAGCAGCTCACCTAGGAGCTTGTCAAGTAGCTCGACTTGAGAATTATTGGAAACTCACCTGGGAACTCACATGATAGCTTTCCTTACTAGGTGGGCTTAAGCTCACCCAGGAGCTCACCAAGTAGCTTGACTTGACCTCACCTGGGAGCTCGTTAGGAAGGAAAACTCACATGGGAGCTCACTTGACTTCTCACCTTGCCAACTCACATGGGAGCTCACCTTTCTAGGTCACCTTGAGCTCACTGAGGAGATCACCTTACCAACTCACCTTGAGCTTGGAAGGTAGCTCACCTAATATTTTGTCAAGTAACTTACCAAGTATCTCGCTAAGTATCTCACCCGAAAACTCACATGGGAGCTCACCTAACTTCTCACCTAGAAACTCTCGTGGGAGCTCAAATATCAACTTGTCTTACTAGCTCAACTTGAGCTCACTTAGGACATCACTTTGCTAACTCACCTTGAGCTTGTCTGGTAGCTCACCTTGAACTTCGTTGAGAAGCTCCCCAAGTAGCTCAATTGGGAGCTCACCTAAAAGCTCACTTGTGAGCTCATCGAGTAGCTCATCAAGTAGGTTGACTTGACCTTACTTGTGAGCTCATTTGTGAGCTTGTTGAGAAACTTTCCAGGGACCTCACATGGGAACTCACTTAGAAGCTCACCAAATAGCTTGTCAACTAGCTCACCTAGGAGCTCTTCTGGGAGTTCACCGATCATCTGAAGTTGATGTCACCCAAAATCTCATCGAGTAACTCATGTGGGAACTCACAACTCGTCCAGGAGGTCATCAAGTAACTTTCCCAAAAAATCACATGAGAGCTCGCCTTGAGCTAATTAAGGAGATCACCTTACAAAATCACCTTGAGCTCATTTGGTAGCTCACCTCAGATTTCATCGAGTAGTTCACCAAGTAGCTTTCCTGGGAGCTCACCTAACAGCTCACTTGTGACCTTGCCAAGGACCTCACTCAAGAGATCACCAAGTAGCTCATTTGGGAGCTCACCTAGAAACTCTCTTGGGAGCTCACCGAAAAACTTGCTAAGTAGATCACCTAGGAGCTCTTCTGGGAGCTCATCGATCAGATCAAGTTGAGCCCACCCAAGATTTTTTCGAGTAACTCACCTAAGAACTCACCTGGGAGCTCACCTGACAACTTTCCTTGCCACCTCATCTTGAGCTCACCTGGTAGCTCACATATAAGCTCACCTCAGACATTACCAACAATCTCACCTTTGAGCTCACCTAACAGCCCACTGAGAAGCTCACCTAAGAGCTTAGCTGGGAGCTCGGTAAGAAGCTCACCCAAGTGCTCATTAAGTAGCTTGAATTAAGCCTACATACAAACTTAATTGGGAGCTTGCCTTGCCAGCTCTCTGAGTAGCTTGACTAGAGCTCATCAAGTAGCTCACCCAAAAACTCACATGGGAGCTCACTTGATAGCTCACCTTACCAACTCAAATGGGAGATTACCTTTCTAGCTCGCCTTGAGCTCACTAAGGAGCCCACCTTGCCAACTCACCTTAATCTCATTTGGTAGCTCACCTCTGATTTTGTTGAGTAGCTCACCAAGTAGCTCACCTGGGAGCTCACCTAACAGTTTGCCTAACAGCTCACCTGGGAGCTCAACGAGTAGGTTAACTTGAGCTCACTCGTGAGCTCACGGAGTAGCTTACTAGGGACCTCACTTGGGAGCTCAACTAACAGCTTGCAAAGTAGCTCTTCTAGGAGCTTGATGATCAGCTTGAGTTGAGCTCACCCAGGAGTGCATCGAGTAACTCACCTAGGAACTTACCTGGGAGCTCATGTGATATGTGACCTTGCCAACTTACCTTGAGTTCACCTTACCAACTTTCCTTGAGCTCACCTTGCTAACTAGCCTTGAGCTCATTTGGTAGCTCACATGTAAGAAACTAGGAGATTTCCAACAAGCTCACCTTTGAGCTCACGTGGGAGCTCACCGAGTAGCTCACCCAGGAGCTCATCGAGTAGCTTGACTTGAGCTTTGCTAGAAACTTTCCTAGGAGCTTTCCTGATAGCTCACCTTTAGCTCACCCAAGAGCTTACCAACCACCTTGACTTAAGCTCACATGGGAACTCACCTATCAGTTTTCCTTACCAGCTCACCTTGAGCTCACTGAGGAGGTCACCTTGCCAACTTGCTTTGAGCTCATCTGTTAGGTCACCTTAGAGTTCATCGAGTAGCTTGTCTAATAGCTCACCTAGGACCTTGCCTAACAGCTTCACTTGGAGCTCACCTAGCAGCTTTCCTGGTTGCTCAGCAAGTAGCTCATCGAGTAAGATGACTTGAGCTCACTTGTGAGCTGTTTATGGTCCTTACCTAGGATCTCACCAAGTAGCTCACTTAGGAGATCACCTAGCAGCTCACCTGGGAGCTCACCTTGCCAACTTTCCTTAAGCTCACCTAACCAACTCACCTTGAGGTCACCTTGCCAACTCACCTTGAGCTAATCTAGTAGCTCACATGTAAGCTCATCTTAAAGATTGCTGACAAGCTCAGATTTTCACTTACACAGGAGTTCGTTGAGCATCTCGACTTGAGATTGACTGAAAACTAAGCTAGGAGATCACCTGATAGCTCACCTGATAGCTCACCGAGGAGCTTACCTAGCAGCTCACCGAGAAACTAACATAGGAGCTCACCTTGCTAGCTCACCTTAAGATTACCTAGGAGCTCACCTAGTAGCTCACTCAGAAACTCACATGGGAGCTCACCTGACAACTTGCCTTGCCAACTTGGATGGGAGCTCACCTATCAGCTCACCTTGAGCTCAGGGAGGAGCTCAACTTGCTAACTCACCTTGAGCTCATCTAGTAGCTCACCTCAGAAGTCATCAATTATCTCACCTAACAACTCACCTAGGATCTCACCTTGGAACTCACCGAGAAGCTCGCCGAGTAGGTTGAATTGAGCTCACGTGTGAGCTCACTGAGAAGCTCACCAGGGACCTTTCCTGGGAGCTTGCTAAGTATTTTTCTTTGGAGCTAGCCTAGTAGCTCACCTAGGAGCTCGCCAAATAGCTCACCAAGTAGCTCACCTTGGGAGCTCTTCTTGGAGCTCACCAATCAACTCAAGTTGAGCTCACCTAGGAGCTCATCATCTAACTCACCTGGGAACTAACCTAAGAGCTTGCCTGACAGCTCACCTTCAGCTCACCTTGCCAACTCACCTTAAGCCCACCTTGCCAACTCACCTGGAGCTCATCAGGTAGTTGACATATAAGCCCACCTAAAAGATTACCAAAAATCTCACCTTTGAGCTCACATGGGATCTCACCAAGTATCTCACCTAGGAGCTCAGCTGGGAGCTTAGCAAGCAGCTCATATAGGAGCTTGTCAAGCAACTTGAATTGAGTTTTCCCAGAAACGCACCTGGGAACTCACCTGACAAATCACCTTGCCAGCTCACCTTGAGCTCACCTAGGAGCATGGGATCTCACCTATCAACTCACCTTGAGCTCAATGAGGAGCTCACCTTGCTAACTCACTTTGAGCTCAAAAGGTAGCTTGCCTTAGATTTTTTCGAGCAGCTCGAGTTGAGTTCACCAGGGAGATTATCGAGTAACTCACCTAGGAACTCACATGGGATCTCACCTAATAGCTCACCTTACTAGCTCACCTTGAGCTCACCTTTCTAAATGGCTCACCTTTGATCTCACCTAGGAGGTCACTTAGCAACTCACATATGAGCTAGGTTGGGAGTTCAACAAGCAGCTCACCTAGGAGCTCACCGATCAGCTTGACTTGAGCTTGCCTGAAAACTCACTAGGGAGCTCACCTGTCAACTCTCTTATGAGCTCACCAAGCAGCTCATTGAGTAAGATGACTTGAGCTCACTTGTGAGCTCACCGATTAGCTTGCCAGGTTCCTCACCTCGAAGCTCACCAAGTATCTCACTTAGGAGATCACCTAGCAGCTCACTTGGGAGCTCGCCTTGCCAACTCACATTGAGCTTGTCTTGCTAACTCACCTTGAGCTCACCTTGCCAACTCACCTTGAGCTCATCTTGTAGCTCACATGTAAGCTCACCACAAATATTACTGACAAGCTAACCTTTGAGCTCACCTAGGAGTTCATCGAGCATCTCAACTTGAGATTGCCCAAAAACTCACCTAGGAGCTCACCTAACGGCTCACCTTGCTAGCTCACCTTGAGCTATCCCAAGAGTTCATCGAGCATTTCAACTTGAGATTGCCCAAAAAATCACCTAAGAGCTCACCTAACAGCTTGGATTGCTATCTCACCTTGAGCTCACCTAGGAGCTTTCCCAACAGCTCACCTTAAGCTTACCCAGGAGCTCACCTAGTAGCTCGCTCTGAAACTCACATTGGAGCTCACCTGAAAACTTTCCTTACCAACTCACATGGGAGCTCACCTATCAAATTCCCTTGAGGTCAATGAGGAGCTCACCTTGCCAACTCACCTTGAGCTCATCTGGTAGCTCACCTCAAAGTTTTTCAAGTAGCTTGCCTAGCAGCTCACTTGGGAGCTCTCCTAAAATCTTTCCATGGAGCTCACCGAGTAGCTCACCGAGTACGTTGACTTGAGCTCATGTGTGAACTCACCAAGTAGCTCATCGGGGACCTTTCCTAGGAGCTTGCTAAGTATCTCACTTGGGATCTCACCTAGTAGCTCACCTAGGAGCTCACCAAATAGCTCACCAAGTAACTCATGTTAGGAGCTCTTCTGGGAGCTCACCGATCAACTTGTGTTGAACTCAATCATGAGCTCATTGAGTAACTCACCTAAGAACTAACCTGGGAGCTCACCTGGTAACTCACCTTGAGCTCACCTTACCAAATCACCTGGAGCTCATCTGGTAGCTCACATGTAAGCTCACCTAAGAGATTACAGACAAGCTCACCTTTGAGCTCACTCAGGATCTCTTTGAGTAGCTCACCTAAGAGCTTTTCGAGTAGCTCAACTTGTACTTTCCCAGAAACTCAACTGGGAACTCACTTGATATCTCACCTTACCAGCTCACCTTGAGCTTGCCTAGGGTCTTAGCGAGTAGCTCAACTTGAGCTCGCCCAGGAGCTCATCTAGCAGCTCACCCAAAAACTCGCATGAGAGCTCACTTGACAGCTCACCTTACCAACTCACATGGGAGCTCACCTATTAACTCACCTTACCAGCTCACCTTGAGCTCGGTGAGGAGCTCACCTTACCAACTCACCTTGAGCTTGGAAGCTAGCTCACCTCAGAGTTTGTTGAGCAACTCAAGTTGAGTTCACTCGGGAGCTCGTCGAGTAACTCACCTTTGAATTCACCTAGGATCTCACTTGACAGCTCACCTTACCAACTCACCTTGAGCTCACCTTACCAACTCACATGGGAGCTCACCTATTAACTCACCTTACCAGCTCACCTTGATCTCGGTGAGGAGATCACCTTGCCAACTCACCTTGAGCTCAGAAGGTATCTCACCTCAGAGTTTGTCGAGCAGTTCAAGTTGAGTTCACCCGGGAGCTCGTCAAGTAACTCACCTTTGAACTCACCTGGGAGCTCACTTTACAGCTCACCTTACCAACTCACCTTGAGCTCACCTTGCCAAATGGCTCACATTTGAGCTCAACTGGGAGCTCACCTAGCAGGTCACATAGAAGCTAGGTTGGGATCTCAGTAAGTAGCTCACCCAGGAGCTCGTCGACTAGTTCAAATTGAGCTTGCCTGGAAACTCACCTAGGAGCTCATATGTTAGCTTGCCTTGCCATCTTTCCTTAAACTTACCCAGGAGCTCACCAAGTAGCTCAACTTTAGCTGACTAGGAAGCTCATCATGAAACTCCTACAAAAACTCACATGGGAGCTCATCTTATCAAATAAAATTAGAGCTTGCCTTAAGCTCACTAAGGAGCTCACCTTGCTAACTCACCTTGAGGTCATCTAGTATCTCACCTCAGATTTTTTCGAGCAGCTCACCAAGTATCTCACTTAGGAGCTCACCTAACAACTTGTCGAGTAGGTTGACTTGATCTCATTTGTTAGCTCACTTGTGAGCTTGCTGAGGAGCTCATTGATGACCTTACTTGAGAGCTCACCAAGTAGCTCACTTGGGAGCTCACCTAGCAGCTCACCTAGGAGCTCACCAAATAGCTCCTAAAGTAGCTCTTCCGGAAGCTCACCGATCAGATTGAGATGAGTTCACTTGGGAGCTCATCAAGTAACTCACCTGGTAACTCACCTAGGAGGTCACCTAATAGCTCACCTTGCTAACTCACCTTGAGCTCATCTGGTAGCTAACATTTAAGCTCACCTTGAGATCAGCTAGGAGCTCATCAAGCAGCTTGCCCAAGAGCTCATTGAGTAGCTCAACTTGAGCTTTTGTAGAAACTCACCTGGGAGCTCACCTGACAGCTCACCTTTATAGCTTACCATGAGCTCATGTAGGAGCTCACCAAAAAACTCAACTTGAGCTCACCCAGGAGCTCGTCAAGTAGCTCACCTAAAAACTGACATGGGAGCTCACCTGAAAGCTCACCTTGCCAACTGGAATGGAAGCTCACCTATTAGCTCACCTTGCTAGCTTTCCTTGAGCTCGTTAAGGAGCTCACCTTGCCAACTCACCTTGAGCTCATCTGGTACCTCACCTCAGAGTTTTTCAAGTAGCTCACCAAGTAGCTCACCTAAAATCTCACATAATAGCTCACCTTGGAGCTCACCTAACAGCTCACATGGGAGCCTGCCTAACAACTCACCTGGGAGCTCACCGAGTAGCTCACTGAGTAGGTTTTATTTAGCTCACTTGTGAGCTCATCGAGGACCTCACCCAAGAGCTCACCAAGTAGTTTGCTTGGGATCTTGCCTAGCAGCTTGCTTACGAGATCACTGAATAGCTTACCAAGTAGCTCACCTAGGAGCTCTTCTAGGAGCTCACTTATCAGCTCGAGTTGAGCTCACTTGGGAGCTCGTCGAGTAAATCACATGGGAGCTCACCATGTGGCTCACCTAGGAGATTATATGGGAGCTCAGTAACCAACTCTCCTAGGAGCTCGTCAAGCAGCTCAACTTGAGCTTTCTTGAAAACTCACTTGGGAGCTCATGTAAAAGCTCATCGAAGAGCTTGTCTAGTAGCTCGTAAAGCAGCTCACCCAAAAACTCACATGGGAGGTCACCTATAAGGTCACCTTGCCAACTCACCTTGAACTTACTAAGGAGCTCACCTTCCTAACTCACCTTGATCTCATCTAGTAGCTCACCTCATATTTTGTTGAGTAGCTCACAAAGTATCTCACCTAAGAGCTCACCTAACATCTCACCTGGGAGCTCATGGAGCACTTTTCCGAGTAGGTTGACTTAACCTTGCTTTTGAGCTCTCTTGTGAGCTCATTGGGGACCTCACACGGGAGCTCTCCATGTAGATCACTTGGGAGCTCACCTAGCAGCTCACCTGGGAACTCACGGAATATCTCACAAAGTAGATCACGAGTAACTCACTTGGGAACTCACCTGGGAGCTCTCCTGACAGCTCACCTTTCCAACTCACCTTGAGATCACCTTACCAACTCTGCTTGAGCTCACATTGCCAACTTACCTTATCCTCATCTGGTAGTGCACATGTAAGTTGACCTAAAATATTGCTGAGAAGCTCTCCTTTTAGTTTGCTTGGGAGCTCACATAGTAGCTCACCTAGGAGCTGGGCTGGGAACTCGGCAAGCACCTCACCCAGGAGTTCGTAGAGTAGCTTGACTTGAGCTTTCCTAGGACCTCATCAAGTAACTATCCTAAAAACATGAATGGGAGCTCACCTGACAGCTCACCTTGCCAACTCACATGGGAGATCACCTATGAGTGCACCTTGTCAGCTCACCTTGCTAACTCACCTTGAATGCATCTGGTATCTCACCTATGAGTTTGTTGAGCAGCTCACCAAGTAGCTTTCTTGAGAGCTCACCTAACAGCTCATGTGGGAGCTCACCGAGCAATTCACTGAGTAGGTTTACTTGAGCTCACTTGTGAGCTCACCGAGTAACTTTCCAGCTCACCTTGAGCTCGTTGAGGAGCTCACCTTGCCTTCTCACCTTGAGCTCATCTATTATCTCACATTAGAGTTTGCCAAGTAGCTCACCTAGGAGCTTGACTAACAACTCACATGGGAGCTCATCTATCAGCTCACCTGGTAACTAACTGAGTAGCTCACCGAGTAGGTTTACTTGAGCTCGCTTATGAGCTCACTGAGTAGCTCATCGGGGACCTCTCCTGGGAGCTCACCTAGTAGCTCACCTGGGATTTCGTAAAATAGCTTGCCAAATAGCTCACCTGGGAGTTGTTCTGGGAGCTCACCGATCAACTCGAGTTGAAATTACCTGGGAGTTTGTTGAGTAATTCTCCTAGGAACTAGATTAGGAGCTAACCTAACAGCTCACCTTACCAACTCACCTTGAGTTCACCTTGCCAACTCACCTTAAGCTCACCTTACCAACTCACCTTGAGCTCATCTAGTAGCTCACATGTAATCTAACCTCATAGATTACAGACAAGCTTGCCTTTGAGCTCACCTAGGAGCTCACTGAGTAGGTCACCTAGGAACTTGGCTGAGAGCTCAGAAAGTAGCTCACCCAGGAGCTCATCTGATAGCTCACCTTGAGCCCACCCAGGAGCTTGCCGAGAAACTTTACTTGAGCTCACCCAGGAGGTCATCAACTAGTTTTCCCTAAAGATCACATGGCAGCTTGTTGTCTACTCAAAATTCCCCGCTCTGTCAAAAGTAAAAATTTCAAAATTTTGAGTTTAAATGTCTTTTCTGTCGAGCTGGTGGTGCGGAAAAAGTCTTGAAGTCGAAAAAATCTAAGTTCTGGGTCATTCTGTAAGTATTTCGGGCCTGTCAGACATTTTTGTCCCAACTGTCCCAAGTGCAAACGGGTCTTCTGTTCTCCGATCGGCCGAAACCTCCGAATTTGTCCCATTTTCGGGCCCGTCGGAAGTTTTTGTCCCAAGTGTCCCGAACTTATTTTGCTGAGTTGTTCCATTTTCGGCCGAACCGTCCGATTTTGTCCCAACTGTCCCAAAAGTTCCAAAGTGCTGTTCCATTTTCAGCCGAAACCCCCGAGTCGCGTACTTCAGAGCTTTTTGTTTGTCCCATTTTCAAAAGTGCACCCTTTTTTCAATTTCAGCCGAACCGGCCGAACCGCGTACTCCGAAACTTTTTGTCCCAAATGTCCCAAGTTCAAACGGGCCTTTTGTTCCATTTTCGGCTGGCCCGCCCGAACCACGTACTTCGCACTTTCCTATCCCATCTGTCCCGAAGTCAAAAAGTGCGCTCTGTTCCATTTTCGGCCAAAACGCCTGAGTCGCGCACTTCGCACATTTTTGTTCCAAGTGTCCCGAAGCCAAAAATGTAAATTGTTCCAATTTCGGCCGAAACACCTGAATCACGTTTTCATCCCAAATGTCCCAAAAATGCATTTGTGCGTCTTCTCCCTGTTTCACCCGAATCACCCGAACCGCGTGTTTCGTGCATTCGCGTCTCACATGTCCCAAGTGAACCTAATGCAATTCATACTTAGTTTTTCCCGCTCGACCCGAATATACTAAAATATGAATTTAAGTTGCGGCTCTGATGCTATCAATCTGAAGATCAAATTTCAAGGACAGCTGGCAGAAGGATGAAGCTCTCAAGACGCTGGTTACATCAGTTTTCAAAGATATTCATTGTCATCCTCAAGATGAAAATTCTGGTGTGTCCCTCGTGGCAAGGACATAGCTGATACGTGGAAGAAAATTCAAGCAGCGGTTTCCGAAGACGGTGGGTCCCTCTCAGTGACTGTCCACCTGTCTCCTTCTTCATTATTTTCTCTTCTTCCTATTCCTTCCGTTTTCTTTGTAAGAAGTTAAGGCGTTACGATTGGTGGTCCTTAACTGTTCTTGATTAAAGAAACGGTTACGAAGAGTAACCGAATTGTAAGCTATATAATGGCCTTCTTTACGCCATTTCAAAGAGGGGGAAGAACTTGGCATATTTTCTACAAGTGTAAATAGATTATAGAGAAATCAATACAGAAGGACTTTCCTTTCTTTGTCTATCTGATCTCTGTCTGTTCTAAGCTTTCATTTGTTTTCTTTGTGAAGATCATTTATCTCAAATTCGTTAGTCTCGTCGATTGCATACTCTTCAAACTTTGCAAGCACGGTGATCTTGCACAACCAAGAAGGAACTTTGTTTCCTTGATAACGAATCTGTGTTACGTTAAGAAACTTTGCGTTCTGGCAGATGTTATTTACAGAACTTTGTGTCTTTAAATTCCATCTTACTTGTTCTATACAAATGATCTTGTTTTCAATTCACGGTGACTTCGCATACATAAAGAATTATTCTGATATCTATAATTCTGCATGTTTGCCTTTCTGCTCTCTTCCATGCTCTCATTTCCTCAGTCCTTTTGTAATTGATGACCTTTATAGAAAACACTTTCGTGGTATCCAAGTTTAACCAACAAATCATGTCTTGTACATTTGTAAATAGGTTTGTTTCTGAATAAGGGAACCTCTCCCATCAAAGAGGAGGGACTTCTTGTCCCCTGACTGTTGCTCTTCTAAGAAGTCCTATTTGAAAACCAACAGTTTTTGGTGACTCCGCTGGGGAAAATCACATTCCAGTTCTGTAATTTTCGATCATCTTTTGATCTGGCGACTCCGCATTTCACTCGAGGGAGAAGGGACCCTTGGTATTGAAGATTCTCAGTTTCAACTTTTGAAGCAACAGGGTTTTCCTCTTCCCCTTCAACAAGAAATAGAAGAACTCGTTCAACGAGCACTCCACCTGTTCAAGATAGAAGTCCTACGGGTGGTATTCCTTCAGAACCTGCTAGTCCCAATCTATGAGCTTTGACTCTCGCTGGTGTCAAAGTTCCTCTCCAAGCCGTTTTTCCAAGAATGGCGGCACAATTGCCATGGGGTCAGCGTGTCGGACCCCTGGCCCTTACTTAGCCTCTACATGAGTTACCCAGAGGTAACCGGAAGAACTTCCCGAAATTCAAAGGTGATGGCAAGGTACATCCTGATGAACATATTGCAGCCTTCATAGTTGCATGTGGGGTTTTGGGAGTTGATAATGAAGACGTCTCCGTAAGACTGTTCGTGGAGACTTTGCAAGAAAATGCTGCTGATTGGTTCTTTCACCTTCTGGCTGGTGCTATAACCGACTGGGACACCATGAGAACCCAGTTCAAGAATCGTTTCAAGCCGGCAGAAGATGTGCATGCTTTGCTTGCCCAAATTTCTCAGATAAAGAAAGATTCGCAAGAACCCATGAGAGAGTTTGTGGCTCGGTTCAACAGGTTGACAAATAAAATTCCAGAAAACACCTGACCTATTGATCAGATTCAAAAATGTTTCTTTCTGAATGCCCAATCACCTAAAGTTAGTTATTCACTAAGAAGGGCTAATCTCGGAACGTTAGCTCTGGACCAAGAACTGGCTGTTAGTGTCGAGGATGACTTGATCATGTCAGGGAAGTTGAGAAGAGACACTTCCAAATCTAAGTCTGCTGCTTCTTCCTCTTCCACCCCTGGACCTAACACTAACCCATTAGTTCAGAAACTTGTGAATGATCTTCTTGCTATAAAGAAACAACTGGCTCAGCACGCTCCTTATGCAGATGTTCTGAGGAGAAATTTCCAGCCCAGAAATCGTTTTCCTACTTCTCAAACAAGACTAGCACTTGAAGGACCTCCTGTTAAGGTTCCTGTGAATGCAACTTGTGAGGTTGAAGAGCCAGATGATGATGAGGCTTGCGAGGAGTTTGTGGAGGAATTTGATGATGAGGCAGAGGAACTTGAGGGATCTCAGGTTAATTTCTTTACCACTGAGGGCATTGATGATTATGATGAAGTGGTAGCAGACATGAACAGCGAATCTTTTACTGTCATGACTCGAGAACAGACAAAGCAGAGGGAGAAGGTGACCCAGCCACCTAAGAAATCCAAGGAGCAGTCGGCAACTATCCCTGTAATTACAAGAAGAGGATCTCCTATCCCTACTTCGTCTACACAGAAGGTGAGTCCTATCAATCCAGTTACCAAAGTTGCTTCTTCTTTTTCTCCTAAAGTTGATAAGCCTAGAATTCCAAATGATGATGGCCCGTCCACTTCTGGATCCTTTGATATTGTTGATCACCTGAAAAAGACCAAGGTACAAATCTCAGAAGCTGAGTACTATCAAACCCATCCCAAAGCCTTTGCCAAAATGATCCACTTTGTTAATTCCAACTCTAAGACCACTTCTAAAGGCCTTCTACCTACTCCTTCTGCACCACAGCCTAGCCTGGTAGCTGCTGTCACCTCTCCTGGTGACAAAATTAAACCTTTTTATGTAACACTTCTTATAGCTGGCCATAGGCTCAGTAATTGTGTCATTGACTCAGGAGCCTCAGATAATGTAATGCCAGCTAAAGTAGCTCATGCTTTAGGCTTAACCCTCACTCGTACTTATGGATCTTGCTACTCCATGGAGAGTAAAGAATTGCCCCTGGTTGGAAGGATTAAAGATGCACAAGTGGCTTTTGCTGCCTTTCCTGAAAAGAAAGTGTTGGCTACCATCCTAGTAGCAGATATCCCTCCTTCATATGGGATGTTGCTAAGTAGGAACTTCTGCAAAGATGTGGGTGGGGAAATCCAGATGGACTCATCGCATGCACTCATACCTCTCAATGGACAAATGAAGAAACTGTTTCTTGAGAAACAATCTGAGTATATTGTGCAGAAAACGGATGATCCTAAGGCACAAATACTCTATGAAGATATAGGTCATGGCAATTACATGATTATGTCCCTTGATGAAATCCAACCCCCCAAAGTGTCTCCTAAAGATCCCAATGGTGTTTGGATTTTAGAATTTGATGGAAGTTGTTCCTCAGCTGGTTCCGGAGCTGGTGTCCTGCTGGTGTCACCAGAAGGTGTCCTTCATCCTTTTTCATTTAAGTTGTAGTTCGAGAACACTAATAACACAGCAGAATACGAAGCTCTCATTCTTGGATTGCAAGTGGCCAAAGAACAAGGTGTGAAGAATCTTCTGGCTCGTGGTGATGCAGAATTAATTTTAAAGCAAGTCAGGAGCCTTTATCAAGTAAAAAATGGAAGGCTGAAGCATTACCGGAATCAAGTCTGGGATTCTATTGAATTCCTGGATGCTTTCTCCATTGAAGCAGTGCCTAGGGAGATGAACAGCAAGGCTGACTCACTAGCTGTCTCAGGATCTCTACTAATTCCTCATCCTGATTTCTCTTAGGATAAGTTCACTATTGAAATGGTCCATCAGCCTAGTGTACCTGACAATACCAATAACTGGCAAGTCTTCAATAATGATCAACATTTTCTTTCCTTCCTGGAACTCAAGGGCAATTTCGAACAACTGTATTTTGAGGGAAGTGACAACCTGCCTCGTGAAAGTGTGTCCTTTGGCCAAGCTGTCACCCAAGGAGAAGAAACAGATCAGGAAGGGTGCATTAAGCTCAAAGGAAACAAGATTCCTAAAGGGCTGGTGAGTTTGGAGGAACTATTTGATAAGCATGACAGGTATGTGAAATCTAGAGCTTCTTCTGGGCCTCAACAATCAGCTAAGTACGATGAGATTGACATTGGGAGTCCTACTGACCCTAAGCTAGTGAACATTGGGAAATGTTGCACAGCAAATGAGAGGAGAAAAGCAATTGATCTTCTAAAAAGGTATAAGGATGTTCTCGCTTACTCTTATGAAGATTTGAAAGCTTTCAAACCAAAATATATGCAGCACTCTATTCCTCTAAAGCCTGGAATTAAGCCTTTCAAGCAGAAACAGAGACAATACAACCCCAAAGTAGCTGACACCATCTTTCAGGAGATACAGAAGTTGTTGAAAGCTAAAATTATTTTTCCTATTCACCATTCAACATGGATTGCAAATATTGTGCCTGTCAGAAAAAAGAATGGTGAGATCCGCATCTGTGTTGATTTCAGGAACCTGAATCAGGCTTCTCTGAAGGATAATTATCCTTTGCCCATGATGGATCAAATATTGCAAGCAGTAACAGGCTCTGAAATGTTATCTATGCTTGATGGATTTTCTAGATACAATCAGGTAGAGGTTGATACTGTAGATCAACATAAAACAGCTTTCACTACTCCTTGGGGCACCTTTGCTTACAAGAGAATGCCTTTTGGGCTTATTAATGCTGGTGCCACTTTCCAGAGAGCTATGGATCTGGCTTTTGGAAGCTTAAAAGGGAAGTGTATTGTCATCTACCTTGATGACCTGACAGTGTTTTCCAAGACAAGAGCGGATCATTTTGATCACCTAGAGACAGTTCTGCTGAGATGCAGAGAACATGGGATCTCTCTGAACCCTAAAAAATCTGTCTTTTGTGTCACTAAGGGAAGGTTATTAGGACACATCATTTCCAAGGATGGTATTAAGATTGATCCTGAACGAGTTCAAGCTATCCAGCAAATTCCTCTCCCAACCAGTAAAAAGGGGGTGCACTCCTTCTTCGGTAAGATCAATTTTTTAAGAAGGTTCATCCCTGATTTTACAGAGTTAACTTTGAATATTTCTCAAATGATGAAAGGGAAACAAACATTTGGTTGGTCTTCTGAAGGAAAGGAATCCTTTGAAGGTATCAAAAGAGCTATTGCTAAAACTCCAGTTTTAGCCTGTCCTGATTTCAGCAAAGATTTCATCATCTATTGCTATGCTACAGATAATACCTTGGCTGCTGTGTTAACTCAAGAAGACTCTGATGAGCATGAGATACCAATTGCGTTCATGAGCTATATTCTGAAGGATCATGAGTTAAAATACACCATGATGGAGAAGCATGCTTTTGCAGTGGTCAAAGCTGTCAAGCAGTTTCGCTTTTACATCCTCAACTCTCACTCCATGGTGTTGGTTCCAGAAACCACTGTTAAGTCAATTCTCACACAACAAGAATTTGGATCCAAGAGAGGGAATTGGGTTGCTAAGGTCCAAGAGTATGACATTGACATTAAGCCAACCAAGCTGGTTTGTGGAAAAGGTCTTTGTGAGCTCATTGCTGAAGGAGCTAAACATGAGTTGCTGGAAAAGAAAGTTGACCTTCCTACTGTTCTGTTCCTTAGTTCAGTTGACGAATGGTATGCTGACATCACCCATTTTCTCACCTATGGGGAATGCCCCTCTCATTTAACTGCCAAAGAAAAGAGGACTGTTAAATTGAGATCAGTACAATATATATTATGGGAAAATGCTTTGTTCAAGCGTGGCTTAGATGGGAGATTTTTGAAGTGTGTGGACAAGGAACAACAGAGAAAATTGCTCTCAGCTTTTCATGATCAAGCATGTGGAGGGCACTATTCATCAACGGTCACAGCTCATAAGATACTCCGGGGAGGATACTACTGGCCTTCTTTGTTCAGAGATGCATCCAAGTGGGTGGATAAATGTGAGGCCTGCCAGACCTTTGTGGGAAGACCTAAATTGGCTTCTTTACCTCTCAAGCCAGTTGTGATTGAGGAGCCATTTCAACAGTGGGGTTTGGACTTCATTGGTACACTCAATCCTACTTCTAGTGCTGGTCACACTCATGTACTTACTGCCACTGACTACTTCACCAAATGGGTGGAAGCTATTCCGGTCAAGAGCACTACTTCTGAAGTGGTATGCAGCTTCATCAAAGAGAACATCTTAGTAAGGTATGGTGTGCCTAACAAGATTGTAACAGATAATGCCTCAAATTTCTCTTCAGCTGAGATAATGGACTTCTGCTATGGGTATGGTATTTCTTTGGCTCACTCTTTAGATTACTACCCTCAAGGAAATGGGCAGGCAGAATCTACTAACAAAAATATGGTGACTATCATAAGGAAGTTAGTCAATGAGTCTCAGCGAAACTGGCACAAGAAGCTCTATGATGCTCTTTGGGCAGACAGGATTACACCAAAGAGAGCTATTGGAATGTCTCCTTTTCAAGTAGTATATGGAGTAGAAGCTCAATTGCCAGTGACAGTGGAACTACCGGCCTTGCATCTAATGAAGGCCATCGAGGATACTAGTTTCAGAGATGCCCTGGACAAGAGAATTATGTACCTGCACAAGCTGAATGAAGACAGATTGGTGGTTGCTGATAGGATATCTGTTCACCAGCAGAAGGTAAAGGTCCTGTTTGACAAGAAAGCTAGGTTCAGAGATTTCCAAGTTGGAGACATCATACTGTTATGGGACAAAAGACATGAACCTCATGGCAGCCATGGAAAATTTTATTCCTTGTGGCTCGGACCTTTCAAGATCAGACACTTTGCTAGTGAGAATTCTTTCTATCTTGATTACATGGATGGTTCCCCCCTCCCACTTCCTTATAGTGGGTAGTACCTCAAGTTGTTCAAGTCCTAGGTGATTAGGGAGTCCCTTGTATATTCTGTACAGTGTTTTTGCTTCTCTGCTTTTGGTGTGTTTTCCTTTTGTTGTTCTGGTGTGTTGCCCTCTGTATTGGTCTGTTCTTGACTCTGTTGCCCAATGGATAAGGCACTGGTCTGCTTCACCAAGTTTGTCTAAGTTCTTGCCTTGTCTCATTCCCTGAATTTATGCCAAGTCATCCCCAGAAGGAGCCAGCTGTTGTCTACTCAAAATTCCCCGCTCTGTCAAAAGTAAAAATTTCAAAATTTTGAGTTTAAATGTCTTTTCTGTCGAGCTGGTGGTGTGGAAAAAGTCTTGAAGTCAAAAAAATCTAAGTTTTGGGTCATTCTGTAAGTATTTCGGGCCTGTCAGACATTTTTGTCCCAACTGTCCCAAGTGCAAACGGGTCTTCTGTTCTCCGATCGGCCGAAACCTCCGAATTTGTCCCATTTTCGGGCCCGTCGGAAGTTTTTGTCCCAAGTGTCCCGAACTTATTTTGCGAGTTGTTCCATTTTCGGCCGATTCGTCTGATTTTGTCCCAACTGTCCCAAGTTCCAAATTGCTATCCCATTATCGGCTGAAACCCCCGAGTCGCGTACTTCAGAGCTCTTTGTCCCATTTTCAAAAGTGCGCCCTATTTCAATTTCAGCTGAACCGGCCGAACCGCGTACTCCGGAAATTTTTGTCCCAAATGTCCCAAGTTCAAATGGGCCTTTTGTTCCATTTTCAGCCGGTCCACCTGAATCACGTACTTCACGCTTTCCTATCCCATCTGTCCCGAAGTCAAAAAGTGCGCTCTGTTCCATTTTCGGCCGAAACGCCCGAGTCGCGCACTTCACACATTTTTGTTCCAAGTGTCCCGAAGCCAAAAATGCAAACTGTTCCAATTTCGGCCGAAACACCCGAACCGCGTCCTTCGCATGTTTTCGTCCCAAATGTCCCAAAAATGCATTTGTGTGTCTTCTCCCTGTTTCACCCGAATCGCCCGAACCGCGTGTTTCGTGCATTCGCGTCTCACATGTCCTAAGTGAACCTAATGCAATTCATACTTAGTTTTTCCCACTCGACCCGAATATGCTAAAATATGAATTTAAGTTGCGGCTCTGATGCTATCAATTCGAAGATCAAATTTCAAGGACAACTGGTAGAAGGACGAAGCTCTCAAGACGCTGGTTACATTAGTTTTTCATTGTCATCCTCAAGATGAAAATTCTGGTGTGTCCCTCGTGGCAAGGACATAGCTGATACGTGGAAGAAAATTCAAGCAGCGGTTTCTGAAGATGGTGGGTCCCTCTCAGTGACTGTCCACCTGTCTCCTTCTTCATTCTTTTCTCTTCTTCCTATTCCTTTCGTTTTCTTTGTAAGAAGTTAAGGTGTTACGATTGGAAGTCCTTAACTGTTCTTGATTAAAGAAATGGTTACGAAGAGTAACCGAATTGTAAGCTATATAATGGCCTTCTTTGCGCCATTTCAAAGAGGGGGAAGAACTTGGCATATTTTCTGCAAGTGTAAATAGATTATAGAGAAATCAATACAGAAGGACTTTCCTTTCTTTGTCTATCTGATCTCTGTCTGTTCTAAGCTTTCATTTGTTTTCTTTGTGAAGATCATTTATCTCAAATTCGTTAGTCTCATCGATTGCATACTCTTCAAACTTTGCAAGCACGGTGATCTTGCACAACCAAGAAGGAACTTTGTTTCCTTAATAACGAATCTGTGTTACGTTAAGAAACTTTGCGTTCTAGCAGATGTTAGTTACAGAACTTTGTGTCTTTAAATTCCATCTTACTTGTTCTATACGAATGATCTTGTTTTCAATTCACGGTGACTTCGCATACATAAAGAATTACTTTGATATCTATAATTCTGGATGTTTGCCTTTCTGCTCTCTTCCATGCTCTCATTTCCTTAGTCCTTTTGTAATTGATGACCTTCATAGAAAACACTTTCGTGGTATCCAAGTTTAACCAACAAATCATGTCCTGTACATTTGTAAATAGGTTTGTTTCTGAATAAGGGAACCTCTCCCATCAAAGAGGAGGGACTTCTTGTCCCCTAACTGTTGCTCTTCTAAGAAGTCCTATTTGAAAACCAACACAGCTCACCTTACAAAATTTCATGGGAGCTCACCTATCAGCTCACCTTAAGTTTGCTTAAGAGCTCACCTTGCCAACCCACCTTGAGGTTGTCTAATATCTCACCTTAGAGTTTGTTGAGCAGCTCACCAAGTAGCTTGCCTGGGAGCTCGCCTAACAGCTCACTTGGGAGCTCACTGAGAAGCTCACCAAGTAGGTTAACTTTAGCTCACTTGTGAGCTCATCGAGCAGCTCACCAGGGACCTCACCTAGGAGCTTTCCAAGTAGCTCACTTGGGAGCCCACCTGGGAGCTCACCAAACAACTCACCAAGTAGCTTGCCTAGGAGCTCACCAATCAGATCGAGTTGAGCTTGCATGGGAGCTCATTGAGTAACTCACCTGGGAACTCACCTAAAAGCTCACCTTACAGCTACCTTACTAACTCACCTTGAGCTCACCTTGCTGACTGACCTTGAGCTTTCCTTTCCAACTCACCTTGAGCTCATCTGGTACCTTAAATGTAATCTCACCTTAGAGATTACCGAAAAGCTCACCTTTAAGCTCACCTGGGAGATTATCGAGTAGATCACCTAAGAGCTTGGCTGGGAGCTCGGTAAGCATCTCAACTTGAGCTTGTCCGAAAATTCAATTTAGAGATCACCTAACAGCTCACCTTTCCTGCTCACCTTAATCTCACCCAAGAGCTTGCCGAGTAACTCACCCAAAAACTCACCTTACAACTCTCCCAAAAACTCACATGGGAGCTCACCTTGCTAGCTCACCTTGACCTTGCTAAGGAGTTGTCCTTACCAAATCACCTTGAGCTCACTTGTGAGTTCACCAAGTAGCTCACTTGGAACCTTACTTAGCAGCTCACCTAAAAGCTCGCCGAATAGCTCACCAAGTAGCTCGCTTAGGAGCTCTTCTTGGAGCTCGTCAATCATATTGAGTTGAGATCACCTTGGAGCTCATTGAGTAACTCACCTGGGAACTCACTTAATAGGTCACCTTGTCAACTCACCTTGAGGTCACTTGTCCAACTCAACTTGATCTCTCCTTGGCAACTCACCTTGAGCTCATCTGGTAGCTCACATGTAAGGTCACCTCAGAGATTACCAATAACCTTACCTTTGAGCTCACCTAGGAGCTCATAGAGTAGCTCACCTAGGATCTCAGATGGGAGATCGGTAAGTAGCTCACCTAGGATCTCATCAAGTAGCTCGACTTGAGCTTACCTAAAAACTCACCTTGGAGTTCACCTTATAGCTCACCTTACCATCTTGCCTTGACCTTGCCCAAAATCTCACCGAGCAACTCGACTTAAGCTCACCCATGAGTTCGTCAAGCAGCTTACCTGAAAATACACATGGGAGCTCACCTAACAACACGGCTTGTAACCTCACATGGGAGCTCACCTTGCCAACTCGCATTGAGCTCACTGAGAAGATCACATTGCAAACTCACCTTGAGCAACTCACCGAGTAGGTTGATTTGAGCTCACTTGTGAGCTCACCGATCAGCTCGCTGGGGACCTCACCTAGGAGCTCGTAAAGTAGCTCACTTGGGAGCTCACCTAGCAGCTTGTGTGTAAGCTCATAAAATAGCTCACCAAGTAGCTCACCTTGAGCTCTTTTGGGAGCTCACCAATTAGCTCAAGTTGAGCTCACCTAGGAGCTCATTGAGTAACTCACCTGGGAGCTCACTTGATAGTTCACCTTACTAACTCACTTTGAGTTCACCTTCCCAACTCGCCTTGAGCTTTCCTTGAAAACTCACCTTGAGCTAAGCTTTGAGCTCACTCGGGATCTCACCAAGCATCTCACCTAGGAGCTTAGCTGGGAGCTCAACAAGTAGCTCACCCAAGAGCTTGTCGAGTAGCTTGAATTGATCTTTCCCGGAAACTCACCTAACAGCTCACCTTGCCAGCTCACTTTGAGCTCACCTAGGAGCTCACTAAGTAGCTTGTCAAGTAGCTCACCCAAAAACTTGTATGGCATGTCACCTGACAGCTCACCCAGAAACTCGCATGGGAGCTCACCTTGAGCTCGCTGAGGAGCTCACCTTCCAAAATCACCTTGAACTTGTCTAGTAGCTCAGCTTAGAGTTTTTTGAGTAGATCGCCTAAGATCTCACTGAGTAGCTCATCGAGTAGGTTGACTTGAGCTCACTTGTGAGCTTACTGAGAAACTCACCAGGGACCTCACCTGGGAGCTTGCCAACTAGCTCACTTAGGAGCTCACAAAACAGCTTGCCTGGGAGCTCACCAAATATCTCACAAAGTATCTCACCTAGGATCTCTTAGAGGAGCTCACCATTTACCTCAAGTTGAGCTCACCTATGAGCTTGTTGAGTAACTCACCTGGTAACTCACCTAGGAGCTAACCTGATAGCTTGCCTTGCCAACTCACCTTGAGCTCACCTTGCTAACTCACCTTGAGCTCATTTGGTAGCTTGCATATAAGATCACCTCAGAGATTTATGATAATCTCACCTTTTAGCTCACCTGGGAGCTCACCAAGTAGCTCACCTAGGAGCTTAGCTGGGAGCTCGGCAAGCAGCTCACCTAGGAGCGCATCGAGTAGCTCGAGTTAAGCTTACCTAGAAACTCAACTGGGAGCTCACATGACATCTTGCATTTCCAACTCACCTTGACCTCACCAAGCAGCTTGACTTGAGCTTGATCAGGAACTTGTCAAGAAACTCACTCCAAAAATCACATGGGAGCTCACCTGATAGCTCACCTTGCCAACTCGCATGAGATCTCACCTATCAGTTCGGCTTGCTAGCTCACTAAGGAGTTCACCCTTCCAAGTCACCTTGAGCTCGTTTAGTAGCTTGTCTCAGATTTCATCAAGTTACTGAGCAAGTAAATCACCTAACAGTTCACTTGGGAACTCACCTAATAGCTCACCTAGGAGATCACCGAGTAGCTCTCCAAGAAGGTTGACTTGAGCTTACTTGTGAGCTCACTGAGCAGCTCATCGAGTAACTCACCTGGGAACTCACCTTAGAGCTCACTTGACAGCTCACCTTGCCAACTCACCTTGAGCTCACCTTACCAACTCACATTGAGCTCACCTTGCCAACTCACCTTGAGCTAATCTGGTAGCTTACATGTAACCTCACCTCAGAGATTACCAACAAGCTCACCTGGGAGTTCTTCTTGGAGCTCACAAATCAGCTCAAGTTGAGCTCACCCAGGAGCTCCTCGAGTAACTCATCTGGGAACTCACCTTGGAGCTCTCCTAATAGCTCACCTTGCCAAATCACCTTGAGCTCACCTTGCTAGCTTGCCTTGAGCTCATCTGGTAGCTCACATGTAAGCTCACCTTAGAGATTGCCAATAATCTAACCTTTGAGCTCACCTAGGAGCTCACCTAGCAGCTTGGTTGGGAGCTCGGAAAGTATCTCACTAAGGAGCTCGTTGAATGAGAGCTCACTTGACAGTTCACCTTGCCAATTCACCTTGAGTTAAACTTACCAACTCACCTTGAGCTCGCCTTGTCAACTCACCTTGAGCTCATTGGGTAGCTCGTATGTAAGCTCACCTCATAGACTACCGAAAAACTCACCTTTTTGCTCACTTGGGAGCTTACTGAGTAGCTCACCTAGCATCTCAGTTGGGAGCTCAGTAAGTAGCTCACCCAGGAACTCATCAAGCACCTCGACTTGAGCTTGCCAAAAAACTCACCTAGAGACTCACCTTATAGCTCACCTTGCCAACTCGTATGGGAGCTCCCCTATCAGCTCACCTTGTGAGCTCACCTTGAGTTTGTTGAGGAGCTCACCTTACAAACTCACCTTGAGCTCATCTGGTAGTTCACAATAGAGTTCATCGAGTAGTTTTCCAAGTAGCTCACCTAGGACCTCGACTAACAACACACCTGGTAGCTCACCTAACAACTCACCTGGGAGCTCACCGAGTAGGTTGACTTGAGCTCACTTATGAGCTCACTAAGTATCTCATCAGAGACCTCACCTGGGAGCTCACTTGGGAGCTTTCCTAGCAGCTCACCTGGGAGCTTATCAAATAGCTTGCCAAGTAGCTCACTTGGGATCTGTTTTAGGAGCTTATTGATCAGCTTGAGTTGAGCTCACCCAGGATCTTATCGAGTAATTCACCTAGGAACTAAATTAAGAGCTCACCTTACTAACTTGCCTTGAGTTCACCTTGCCAACTCACCTAAATCTCACCTTACCAACTCACCTTGAGCTCATCTGGTAGCTCACATGTAATCTCACCTCAGAGATTATTGACAAGCTCACCTTTGAACTCACCTAGGAGCTCACTGAGTAGCTTACCTAGGAGCTTGGCTGGGAGCTAAGAAAGTATCTCACCCAAGAGCTCACCTGACTACTTGCCTTGCTATCTCACCTTGAGCTCACCCAGAATCTCACCAAGTAGCTTGACTTGTGCTCCCCCAGGAGCTCATCAAGTAGCTCACCCAAAAACTGACATGGGAGCTCACCTTTCCAACTTGCATGGGAGCTTACCTATCAGCTCACCTTAACAACTTGGCTTAAGCTCACTCAGGAGCTCACCTTGCCAACCTACCTTGAGCTTTTCTGGTAGCTCACCTTGGAGTTCATCGAGTAGATCACCAAGTAGCTCTCCTGGGATTTCACCTAACAGCTCACCTAGGAGCTCACCTAATGGCTCACTTGGGAGCTCATCAAGAAGCTCACTGAGTAAGTTGACTTGAGCTCACTTGTGAGTTTATCGAGCAGCTTACTAGGGACCTTGCCTGGGAGCTTACCATGTAGCACACTTATGAGCTTGCCTAGCAGCTCACCTGGGAGCTCACTGAACAACTCTTCAAGTAGCTCACCTGGAATCTCTTCTGGGAGCTCACAGATCATCTCGAGTTAAGCTCATGTGGGATCTCATCGAGTAACTCATCTGGGAACTCACCTAGGAGCTCACCCGATAGCTCACCTTTCCAACTCACCTTGACCTCACCTTGCCAACTCACCTTGAGGTTACCTTGCCAACTCACCTTGAGCTAATCTGGTAGATCACATGTAAGCTCACCTCAGAGATTATTGATAAGCTCACCTTTGAGCTTTCTTAGGAGCTCATCTAGCAGCTCACCTAGGAGCTCAGCTGGGATCTTGGCAAGTATCTCTACTTGAGATTTTCAAGAAACTCACCTCAGAGATCACCTGTAAGCTCACCTTGCTAGCTCACCTTGAGCTCACCCAAGAGCTCACCGAGTAGCTCACCCCATAAATCACCTTATAGCTCACCTAGAAACTCACATGGGAGCTCACCTTGCCAGCTTGACTTGAGCTCTCTAAGGACCTCACATTGCTAACTCACCTTGAGCTCATCTGGTAGCTCACCTTAGAGTTCATCGAGCAGCTCGCCAAGTAGCTCACCTGGGAGCTCATTGAGTAACTCATCTAGGAACTCATGTGGGAGCTCACCTTACAACTCACCTTACCAACTCACCTTGAGCACACCTATCCAACTCAACTTGATCTCGCATTGCCAACTCATCGTGAGCTCATTTGGTAGATCACATGTAAGATCACCTCAGAGATTACCGACAAGCTCACCTTTGAGCTCACTCGGGAGCTCATAAAGTAGCTCACCTAGGAGCTCAGAAATTAGCTCACCTAGGATCTTGTCGAGTAGCTCGAATTGAGCTTGCCTGGAAACTCACCTAGGAGCTCACCTTACACCTTACCTTGTTAGCTTTCCTTGAGCTTTCCTAGGAGCTCGTAAAGTAACTTGACTTGAGCTTGCCCATGAGTTTGTCAAGCAGCTTACCCAAATACTCCCATGGGAGCTCTCTTGACACCATGCCTTTCCAACTTGTATGGGTTATCACCTTTCCAGCTTGTATTGAGCTCACTCAGAAGCTCACATTGCCAACTCACCTTGAGCTTGTCTGGTAGCTCACTTCAAAGTTCATTGAGAAAATCTCCAAGTAGCTCACCTAACAGCTCACCTGGGAGCTCACCGAGTAAGTTGACTTGAGCTCACTTGTGAGTTTTCCAATCATCTCACCAGGGAGCTCTCCAAGTAGCTCACCTTAAGCTCTTCTAGGAGCTCAATAATTAGCTCGAGTTGAGGTTACCCTAGAGCTCATCAAGTAACTCACCTTAGACCTCGCTTGATCTTTCCTTGCCAACTCATTTGAGCTCACCTTGCCAACTAACCTTGAGCTCACCCAAGAGCTCACTGAGTATCTTACCTAGGAGCTCATCTGGGAGTTCAGCAAGCAGCTCACCTAGGAGCTCATCGAGCAGCTTGACTTGAGCTTGCTCAGAAACTCACCTAAGAGCTCACCTGATAGCTCACCTTGCCAGCTCACTTTTAGCTCACCTAGGAGCTCATTGAGTAGCTTGAGTTGAGCTCACCCAGGAGCTCGTCAAGTATCTCACCCAAAAAATCACATGGGATCTTACCTGACAGCTCACCCAAAAACTCGCATGGGAGCACACCTATCAGCTCACCTTAACAGTTTTCCTTGAGCTCACTGAGGAGCTCACCTTCCTAACTCTCCTTGAGCTCATCTGGTAGCTCACCTTGGAGTTTGTTGAGTAGCTCATCAACAAGCTCACCTAGGAGATCACCAAGTAGGTTAACTCTAGGTCACTTACAAGCTCAATAGTGAGCTTATTGAGTAACTCACCAGGGACATCACCTGGGAGCTCACCAAGTAGCTCACCTGACATCTTGCCTTACCAACTCACCTTGAGATCACCTTACCAACTCACCTTGAGCTCATTTGGTAGCTCACATGTAATCTCACCTCAAAGATTTCTGACAAGCTCACCTTTGAGCTCCCCTTAGAGCTCAATGAGTAGCTCACCTAGGAGCTCAGCTGGGAGCTCAGCAACTAGCTCACCCAGAGCTCATTGAGTAGCTTGAGTTAAGCTTTCCTAAAAACTCACCTGGCAGCACGCAAGACATCTCACCTTGCCAAATCTCCTTGAGCTCGCCAAGTAGTTCGACTTGAGCTTGATTGGGAGCTTGTCAAGAAGCTCACCTTGCTAAACTCACATGGGAGCTCACCTAAAAGCTCACCTCACCAACTCGCATGGGAGCTCACCTATTAGCTCAGCTTACCAATTCAACTTGAGCTCGTTGAGGAGTTCACCTTGCCAAGTCACCTTGAGCTCATTTGGTAGCTCACCTCAGATTTCGTAGAGTAGCTCGCCAAGTAGCTCACCTAATAGCTCACCTGGGAACTCACCTAATAATTTACCTAGGAACTCACCTAACAATTCACATGGGAGATCACAGAGTATCTCTCCAAGTAGGTTGACTTCAGCTTTCTTGTGAGCTTGTAGAGTATCTCATCAAGTAACTCACCTAGGAACTCACCTTAGAGATCACTTGACAGCTCACCTTGCCAACTTGCCTTCAGCTAATCTAGTAGCTCACATGTAAGCTCACCTCAGATATTGTCAACAAGCTCACATGGGAGCTCTTATGGGAGTTTTTTAATCAGCTCAAGTTGAGCTCACCGGGGAGCTCTTCGAGTAACTTGCATGGGAACTCACCTGGGAGCTCACCTAATAGTGCACCTTGTCAACTCACCCTGATATAACCTTGCCAGCTCACCTTGAGCTCATCTGGTAGCTCTCATGTAATCTCACCTCAAAGATTACTGACAAGCTCACCTTTGAGCTCACCTAGGAGCTCACCTAGGAGCTCGGCTGGGAGTTCAGCAAGCAGCTCACCCAAGAGCTCGTTGAGTAGCTCAACTTGAGCTTTCCGTAAAACTCACCTGGGAGCTCACCTGATAGCTCACCTTGTAAGCTCACCTTGAGCACACCCAAGATCTTTCCCAACAACTTGACTTAGGCTCACTCGAGAGCTCGTCAAGCAACTCACCTGAAAACATGCATGGGAGCTCACTTGATAGCTTGCCTTACAAACATGCATGTGATCTCCCCTATTAGATTCCATCAAGAAACACGCTAAGTAGCTCACCTGGGAACTTGTCTAGTAGCTCACCTAGGAGCTCACCTAAGAGCTTGACTTGAGCTCACTTGTTATCTCACTGAGGAGATCAGTAGGGACCTCACTAAGTAGCTTTCTTCGGAGGTCACCTAGTAGCTCACCTGGGAGCTCACGAAAAAATATTACCAAGTAGCTCCCATGTGAGCTCTTTTTGGAGCTCACTAATAAGCTCAAGTTGAGCTCGCTTGAGATCTCATCAAGTAACTCACTTGGGAACTTACCTTGGAGCACGCCTAACTGCTCACCTTGCCAACTCACCTTGAGCTCATATGGTAGCTCCCATGTAAGCTCACCTTAGATATTGCCAACAAGCTCACCTTTGAGCTCACCTGGGAGCCCACTGAGTACCTCATCTAGGAGCTTAGCTAGGAGCTCGAAAAGTAGCTCACCCAAGAGCTTGTCGAGCAGCTCAACTTGAGCTTACCTTGAATCTCACCTCGGACCTCACCTAAAAGCTCACCTTCCCAGCTCACCTTGAGCTCATCTAGTAGCTCTCGTGTAAGCTCACCTCAGATATTACCAACAAGCTCACCTTTTATCTCACCTAGGAGCTCACCAAGGAGCTCGGCTAGGAGTTCGGAAAGCATCTCACCCAGGAGCTCGTCGAGTAGCTCAGCTTGAACTTTCCCTGAAACTCACCTGGGAGCTCATCTGACAGCTCACCTTGTAAGGTCACCTTGAGCACACCCAAGATATTGCCCAGGAACTTGACTTAGGCTCACCCAAGAGCTCATGTGAAAACATGCATGGGAGCTCACTTGACATCTTGCCTTGCAAACACACATGTGAGCTCCCCTATCAGAGTCCATCAAGAAACACTCTAAGTAGCTCACCTAGGAACTTTTCTAGTAGCTCACCTAGGAGCTCGCCTAGGAGCTTGACTTGAGCTCACTTGTTATCTCACCGAGGAGATCACTAGGGACCTCACTAAGTAGCTTGCTTGGGAGGTCACCTAGCAGCTCACCTGGGAGCTCACCGAAAAATCTTACCAAGTAGCTCACATGTGAGCTCTTCTGGGAGCTCACTAGTAAGCTCAAGTTGAGCTCACCTGAGATCTCATCAAGTAACTCACTTGGGAACTTGCCTTGGAGCATGCCTAATACCTCACCTTGCCAACTCACCTTGAGCTCATATGGTAGCTCCCATGTAAGCTCACCTTTGAGATTTCCAACAAGCTTACCTTTGAGCTCACCTGGGAGCCCAACGAGTAGCTCATCTAGGAGCTCAGCTAGGAGCTTGAAAAGTAGCTCACCCAGGAGCTTGTCAAGTAGCTCGACTTGAGCTTACATGGAATCTCACCTCGGAGCTCACCTAACAGCTCACCTTCCTAGCTCACCTTAAGATCACCCAGGAGCTCGGTGAGCAGCTCAACTTGAGCTCTCTTGGGAGCTCATCAAACATCTCACTCTAAAACATGTATGGGAGTTCACCTAACAGGTCACCTAGAAACTCACATGGCAGTTCACCTGATAGCTCACCCAAAAACTCACATGGGAGCTCACCTATCAACTCACCTTGCCAGATCACCTTAAGCTCGTTGAGGAGCTCACCTTGCCAACTCTCCTTGAGCTCATCTAGTTGCTCACCTTGGAGTTTGTCAAGCAGCTCACCAAGTACCTCACCTGGGAGCTCACCTAATAGCTCACTTGGGAGCTCACCTAACTACTCACCTAGGAGATCACCGAGCAGGTCGTGAAGTAGGTTAACTTGAGCTCACTTGGGAGCTCACATGTGAGCTCTGTGAGTATCTCACCAATGACCTTGCCTATGAGCTTACCAAGTAACTTTCTTATGAGCTCATTTAGTAGTTCGCCTTGGAGCTTGCCAAACAGCTTGCCTTAGGAGCTCACCCATAAGCTAGATTTGAGTTCACCTGGGAGCTCGTCGAGTAACTCACTTGGGAACTCACCAGGGAACTCACCTTGTAAACTACCCTTGATCTTGCCTTACCAACTCACCTTAAGCTCATCTGGTAGCTCACATATAAGCTCACCTCAGAGATTTCCAACAAGCTCACCTTTGAGCTCACCTAGGAGCTAACTGAGTAGCTCACCTAGGAGCTCAGCTGGGAGCTTGACAAGAAGCTCATGCAAGAGCTCCTCGAGCAACTCGACTTAAGATTTCCAAGAAATTCACCTGGGAGCTCACCTGATATCTCATCTTGCTAGCTCACCTTGAGCTTGCATAGGAGCTCACCATGCAAACTCACCTTGAGCTCATTTGGTAGCTCACCTTGGATTTTGTCAAGTAGCTCACCAAGTACCTCACCTAACAGCTCACCTGGGATCTCACCTAACTACTCACCTGGGAGCTCACCGAGTAGCTTGCCAAGTACGTTGACTTGACCTCACTTGTGAGCTCACATGTGAGCTCACCCAGTAGTTCTCCAAGGACCTCACCTAGGAGCTCACCAAGTAGCTCACTTAGAAGCTCATCTAGTAGCTTGCCTTGGAGCTTGCCAAATAGCTCACCAAGTAACTCACCTAAGATTTCTTCTAGGAGCTCACCAATCAGCTCAAGTTGAGCTCACCTAGGAGCTTGTCGAGTAAATCACTTGGGAACTCACCTGGGAACCCACTTAATAGCTCACCTTGCAAACTACCCTTGAGCTCACCTTGCCAACTCACCTTAAGCTCATCTGGTAGCTCACTCGTAAGATCACCTCAGAGATTGCCAACAAGCTCACCTTTGAGGCCACCTGGGAGCTACATGAGTAACTCACCTAGGAACTTAGTTAGGAACTTGGCAAGCTACTTGTCCAAGAGCTCCTCGAGCAGCTCTACTTGAGCTTGCCCAGAAACTCACCTAAGAGCTCACTTGAGAGCTCATCTTGCTTGCTCACCTTGACCTTACACAAGATCTCAGTAAGCAGCTCAACTTGAGCTCACTCAGAAGCTCATCAAGTAGCTCACCTAAAAACTCACATGGGAGCTATCTTGATAGCTCACTCAGAAACTCACATAGGAGCTCACCTATTAACTTGCATTTCCATCTCACCTTAAGCTCGCTTACGAGATCACCTTGCCAACTCACCTTGAGCTTGTCTACTAGCTCACATCGGAGTTAATCGAGTAGCTCACCAAGTAGCTCACCTAGGAGCTCACCTAATAGCTCACCTTGGAGCTCACTAAGTAGCTCATCGAGTAGGTTGACTTGAGCTTTCTTGTGAGCTCACTGAGCAGCTCACCGGGGACCTAGCATGGGATCTTGGTAAGTAGCTCATGTGGGAGCTCACATAGCAGCTCACCTAGAAGCTCACTAAATAGCTTGTCAAGTAGCTCTCCTATGACCTCTTCTGGGAGCTTGCCAATCATCTCATGTTGATCTCACCCAAGAGATATTCGATTAACTCACCTGGGAACTCACATCTCATCCAAGAACTCATCAAGTAGCTCACCTGAAAACTCACATGGGATCTTACCTTACCAGATCACCTTGAGCTCACTGAGGAGCTCACCTTGCCAACTCAACTTGAGTTCATCTTGTAGCTTACGTCAGATTTCGTGGAGTAGCTCACCTGGGAGATCACCTAACAACTCTCCTGGGAGCTCACCTAACAACTCATTTGTGAGCTCACCTATGAGCTTGCTAAGTAGCTCACTTGAGAGCTCACCTAGCAACTCACCTGGGAGCTCACTGAACAGCTTGCCAAGTAGCTTGCCTGGGAGCTCGTCAATAACTCGAGTTAAGCTCACCTGAGAGCTTATCAAATAACTCACTTGGGAACTCACCAAAGATCTCACCTGACAGCTTTCCTTACCAACTCACCTTGAGCTTATCTGGAGATCACTTAGGAGAAAACCTAGTAGCTCACCTAGGAACTCACAGAATAGCTCACCAAGTAGCTAGCTTGGGAGATCTTCTGTGAGCTCACTGATCAACTCAAGTTGAGCTCACCTGGGAGCTTGTTGAGTAACTTGGTTGGGAACTTTCCTGGGAGCTCACCTAATAGCTCACCTTTCTAACTCACCTTGAGCTCACCTTGGCAACTCTACTTGAGTTCACCTTGCCAACTCACCTTGAGCTCATTTGGTAGTGTGCATGTAAGTTGACCTCAAACATTGATAACAAGCTCACTTGGGAGCTCAAAAATTAGCTCACCTAGGATCTGGGCTAGGAACTTGGCAAGTAGCTCACTTAAGAGCTCATGGAGTAGCTTGACTTGAGCTTTCCCAGGAGCTCATCAAGCAGCTCACCCAAAAACTTGAATGGGAGTTCACTTGAGAGCTCACCTTGCCAACTCATATGGGAGCTTGCCTATCAGCTCACATTGAAAGGTCACCTTGAGCTCACTAAGGATCTCACCTTACTAACTCCCCTTGAGCACATCTGGTAGCTCACCTGAGAGTTTGTTGAGCATCTCGCCAAGTAGCTCACCTGGGAGCTCACCTAGCAACTTGCTTGGGAGCTTTCCTAGTAGCTCACCTGGGAGATCACCGAGTAACTCATCAAGTAGGTTGACTTGAGCTCACTTATAAGCTCACCAAGTAGCTTGACAGGGACTTTGACTAGGAGCTCACCAAGTAGTTCACTTTTGAGATCACCTAGCAGCTCACGTGGGAGCTCGCTAAATAGCTCACCAACTAGCACACCTCTTAGCTCACCTCAAAGCTCACCTAATAGCTCACATAGGAGCTCACATAATATCTCATGTGGGAACTCACCAAATAGCTTCCTGAGTAGGTTGACATGAGCTCACTTGTGAGCTCACCGAGCAGCTCACCGGGGATGTGACCTGGGAGCTTACCAAGTAGCTCGCTTGGGAGCTTGCCTAACAGTTCACCTGGAAGCTCACCGAATGGCTCACCAAGGAGTTCACCTGGGAGCTCTTCTAGGAGCTCATTGATAAGCTCGAGTTGAGCTCTCCTAGGATCTCATCGAGTAACTCACCTAAGAACTTACTTGGGAGCTCACCTAATAGCTCACCTTGCCAATTCACCTTGAGTTTTCCTTACCAACTCACCTTACCAACTCACCTTGAGCTCATCTGGTAGCTCATATGTAAGCTCACCTCAAATATTACCGACAAGCTTTCCTTTGAGCTCACCTAGGAGCTTATCAAGCAGCTCATGTAACAGCTCAGTTGGGAGCTTTGTAAGCAGCTCACCCAGGAACTCATCAAGCAGCTCGACTTGAGGTTGCCCAGAAACTCACCTGATAGCTCACCTTACGCTCACCCAACAGCTCACTAAGTAGCTCGAGTTGAGCTCACCTGGGAGCTTATCAAGTAGCTCATCTGAAAAATTACATGAGATCTCACCTGACAGCTCACGTTACCAACTCACATGGGAGCTCCCTTATCAGCTTGCCTTGAGCTCGATGAGGAGCTCACCTTACCAACTCACCTTGAGCTTGTCTGGTAGCTGACATCAGAGTTCGTTGAGTAGCTCACCAAGTACCTTGCCTATAAGTTCAACTAATAGCTCACCTGGGATCTCACTTTGAAGCTCACCAAGTAGCTTTCTAAGTAGGTTGACTTGACCTCACTTATGAGCTCACTGAGTAGGTCATTAAGGACCTCACCTAGGAGCTCACCAAGTAGCTCACTTGTGAGCTCACAAAAAAACTCACCAAGTAGCTCACCTGAGAACTATTTTGGGAGCTCACCGATCATCTTTAGATGAGTTCACCTGAGAGCTTGTTTAGTAACACACCTGGGAACTTGATTAGGAGCTCACCTTACCAACTCACCTTGAGTTTTCCTTACCAACTCACCTTAAGCTCACCTTGCCAACTCACCTTGAGCTCATCTTTTAGCTTGCATGTAATCTAACCTCAGAGATTACTGACAATCTCACCTTTGAGCTCACATGGGATCTCACCAAGTAGCTTGTTATGTTTTTGGAGCTTGAGTATATTGCTACCATGGAGGCTGAGTATTTTGCTACCATGGAGGCAAGCAAAGAGATGATTTGGCTATAACAATTGCTTGAGGATTTGGGGCATAAGTAGGAGGAATGTAAGCTATATAGTGATAGTCAAAGTGCTATACACCTAGCTAAGAAATCTACTTTCCACTCCAGGATGAAGCATATATAGTTGAGATATCACTTCATCAGGACAACTTTGGAGGAAGATAAGTTGAAGTTGGAGAAGATTCATACCAGTCAGAATCCTGCAGACATGATGACCAAGGTGGTCACAAGGGATAAAATAAAGCTATGTTTAGCTTTGGTTGGCCTTCGTAGATGATAGTGAAGGGTTGAGAAGCTTTCTTAGTGGAAATCAGTCTCCAAGTGGGAGATTGTTATGTTTGTGGAGCCTATTTGCATGTTAGAATGTGGTACACCTTCTATGTGTTACACTCGGGTATTTTTACGGTGGTCCCGCTCATCGGTGAGTGGGTCAGGGGGTTCAGGGGGGTGAAGCCCTTCCGATGGAAGGGGGTTCGGGGCTGAAGCTGCCGAAGAAAATTCACATGGGTGGTTTATTAACCCATGGGTAATGGGTAACCGTTATGGGTTGTTTTGGGCACATGTTTTTTTCAGTCTTTTGCCCATTGTTTTGATACCCACGGTTTTTTCCCTTGGTTTTGATACCCATGGTTTTGCATCAAACTACTTAGGTGGTTATATATTTATATGGTCTTATGCATATGATAGATGTACAAGTAAATTTATTGCATATGTGTTTTGAATTCAGGTGTGAATTCTGTAGAGTTTGTTGAGTATAGCTCCAAACGGATCTGGGTATTGTATTGAGAGAGTGGAGGCTTGTAATAAAATCTAAGCAAGTGATTCTTGGTGGATGTAGCCCAAATTAGGTGAACCACGTTAAATCATGTCTCTCTGTGTTGTGTTATTTATTCTGCACTTTTTTTGAGATCTGTAATATTTTTTACATATCAGTTTCTACTGTTGCGATTCTGTAAGGGATTATTCCACATGTTTTATCTCTTATTTCCTAACATAGCTCACCTAGGAGCTTGGCTTGGAACTTGGAAAGTAGCTCACCTAGTAGCTCACCTGACATCTCACCTTACCAACTCACATGGGAGATCACCTATAAACTCACCTTGCTATCTCACCTTGAGCTCACTAAGGAGTTCACCTTGAGCTCTTATGGTAGCTCACCTCTGAGTTTATCGTGTAGCTCACCAAGTAGCTCACCTGGGAGCTCACCTGGCAGCTCAACGAGTAGCTCACCAAGTAGGTTAACTTGAGCTCGCTTGTGAGCTTGCTGAGCAGCTCACCAGGGACCTTGTCTGGGAGCTCACTAAGTAGCTCACTTGGGAGCTCACTTAGTAGTTCACACGGGAGCTTGCCAAATAGCTCGTAAAGTAGCTCACCAAAGAGATCTTTTGGGAGTTTGATGATCAGCTCAAGTTGAGCTCACCTAGGACCTCGTTAAGTAACTCACTTGGGCACTTGCCTGGGAGCTCGTCTGACAACTCATCTTGATAACTTGCCTTGAGCTCACCTTACCAAATCACCTTGAGCTCATCTGGTAGCTCACATGTTAGCTCACCTCAGATATTACCCATAAGATCACCTTTGAGCTCGTCTGGGAGCTCACTGAGTAGCTTACCTAGAATCTTGGCTAGGAGCTCGACAAGAAGCTCACCTAATAGCTCACCTTACTAGCTATCCTTGAGCTCATCGAGCACCTCAACTTGAGCTCAACCGAGAGCTCGTTTAGTAGCTCACCTAAAAACTCACATAGGAGCTCGCCTGATAGCTCACCTTGAGAAATCACATGGGAACTCTCCTATCAACTCACCTTGCTAGCTCACCTTGAGCTAGATGAGGAGCTCACCTTGCTAACTCATCTTGAGCTCATCTGGTATCTCACCTCGATGTTTTTCAAGTAGCTCACCTGACAACTCGAATGGGAGCTCACCTAATAGCTCACCTAGGAGCTCACCAAGTAGCTCGTCGAGTAAGATGACTTGAGCTCACTTGTGATCTCAGTGACTAGCTCACTAGGAACCTTCCCTGGGAGATCAACAAGTAGGTCACTTGGGAGCTCACCTAGCAACTCACCAGGGAGCTCACTGAATAGATCACCAAGTAGCTCACTTGGGAGGTCTTTTGGGAGTTCACCGATAAGCTCAAGTTGAGCTTGCTGAGGAGCTCATCGAGTAACTCACCTGGGAACTTGTAGCTCATCTAAAAGATCATTAAGTAGCTCACTTGAAATCTCACATGGGAGCTCACCTTATAAGCTTGTCTTGATCTCACTAAGGATCTCACCTTGTCAGTTTACCTTGAGCTCATCTAGTAGCTCACCTCGAAGTTCATCAAGCATCTCACTAAGTAGCTCACCTAAGAGCTCACCTAATAGCTCACCTAGGATCTCATTGAGTAACTCACCAAGTAGTTTAATTGAAGCTCACTTGTAAGCTTGCCGAGGACCTCACCTAGGAGCTTGGAGTGTATCTTTCTTAGGTTTTCACCTAGTAGCTGACCTGGGAGCTCACTGAACATCTCGCCAAGTAGCTTTGTTGGGAGCTCTTCTAGGAGCTCACTAATCAGCTCGAGTTGAGCTCACCTGGGAGCTCATTGAGTAAATTATATAGGAACTCACCTAGGAGCTCACCTGATAGCTCACCTTTCAAACTCTCTTTCAGCTCACATTTATAACTCACCTTGAGCTCACCTTACCAACTCAAATTGAGCTAATCTAGTAGCTCACATGTAAGCTCACATAGGAGCTCGACTGAGATATCTGCAGGTAGCTCACCCAAGAGCTCCTCGAGTAGCTCAACTTGAGCTTGCCCAAAAACTTAACTAGGAACTCACCTTACAAGCTCACCTTGAGCTAACCCAGAAGATTTCTAAGCACATCAACTTGAAATTTCCTGGGAGCTCATCAAGTAGCTCACCCAAAAAATCACATGGGAGCTCACCTGGTAGCTTGCCTTACCAACTTGCATGGGAGCTCACCTATCAGCTCACCTTACTAGCTCACAGAGGAGCTCACCGTACCAACTTGCGTTGAGCTCATCTGGTAGCTTGGTTGGGAGGTTTCCTAAGAGCTCACCTGGGATGTCACCTAACAGCTCACTTGGGAGCTCTTCGAGAATCTTCCCAAGTAGGCTCACTTGAGATCTCTTGTGAGCTTATCGAGCAGCTCGCTGAGGTCCTCACCTAGGAGCTCGCCAGGTATCTTTCTTAGGAGATCACCTAGTAGCTCACCTAGTAGCTCACCAAATAGCTCACCAAGTACCTTGCTTAGGAGCTCTTATAGGAGCTCGATGATAAGCTTGAGTTGAGCTCACCCAGGAGCTCATAAAGTAACTCACCTAGGAACTCACCTACGAGCTCACCTGACAACTTGCCTTACTAACTCAACTTGAGCTCACCTTGACAACTCACCTTGAGATCATCTTGTAGCTCACATATAAGGTCACCTCAGAGATTTTTGACAAGCTCACCTTTGAGCTCACCTAGGAGTTCATCGAGTATCTCAACTTGAACTTACCTAGAATCTTTTCTAGGATCTCACCTGACAGCTCACCTTGCTAGCTCACCTTGAGGTCACGTAGGAGCTTACCCAGCAGCTCACCTAAAAACTTACCTAGGATCTCACCTGAAAACTCACCTAGAAGCTCACCTTGCTAGCTCACCTTGAGCTCACCCAGGAGCTCACCCAGTAGCTTTCCTAGAAACTCACATGGGAGCTCACCTAATAACTCACCTTACTAACTCACATGGGAGCTCGCTTGTGGCTCACTGAGGATCCCACCTTTCTAACTCACCTTGCTAAATCACATGGGATCTCACTTGTGGCTCACTGAGGATCCCACCTTGCTAACTCACCTTAATCTCATCTTGTATCTCACCTCAGAGTTCATCGAGTAGCTCACCATGTAGCTCACCTACTCCTATCAGCTCGCATGGGAGCTCACCTAACAGCTCACTTGGGAGCTCACCAAATAGCTCACCTTAGAGCTTACTAAGTAGCTTGCCAAGTAGGTTGACTTGAGCTCACATGTGAGCTCACTAAGTAGCTCACTGGGGAACTTTCCTAGGATCTTGCTAAGTAGCTAACTTGGTAGCTCGCCTAGTAGCTCACCTAGGAGCTCTTCTGGGAGCTCACCGATCAACTCGAGTTGAGCTCACCTAGGAGCTCGTCGAGTAACTCACCTGGGAACTCACCTAAGAGCTCACTTGATAGCTCACCTTGCTAACTCGCCTTGAGCTCACCTTACCAACTGACCTTGAGCTCACCTTAGAAAGTCACCTAGAGCTCATCTACTAGCTCACATGTAATCTCACCTAAGAGATAGCTGATAATATCACCTTTGAGCTCACTTGGGATCTCACTGAGTAGCTCACTTAAGAGCTTGGCTGTGAGCTCAACAAGTAGCTCACCTAGGAGCTCGTCGAGTAGCTCAATTTGAGCTTTACCGGAAACTCACTTAGGAACTCACATGATAGCTCACCTTACTAGCTGGCCTTGAGCTCACCTAGGATCTTATCGAGTAGCTTGACATTAGCTCACCTTCGAGCTCGTTAGGTAGCTCACCAAAAAACTCACATAGGAGCTCACCTGATAGCTTTCCTTGACAACTCACTTGGGAGCTCACCTATGAGCTATCCTTGCCAGTGCACCTTGAGGTCACTAAGGATCTCACCTTGCAAACTCCCCTTGAGCTCAAACGGTAGCTTAACTTGTATTTTTTTGAGAAACTTCCCCAAAAAAATCACATAGGAGCTCACTTGACAGCTCACCTTGCTAGCTCACCTTAAGCTCACATAAAAGCTCACCGAGCATCTTAACTTAAGCTCACGTGGGATCTCATCAAGTAGCTCACCCAAAAAATCATGTGAGAGCTCACCTGATAGCTCACCCAGAAACTCACATGGGATCTCACATATTTTCTTGCCTTGCCAGCTCACCTTGAGCTCACTTAGAAGATCAACTTTCCAACTCACCTTGAGCTTTTCTGGTAGCTCACCTCAGAGTTCATCGAGTAGCACCCCAATTAGTTCACCTGAGAGCTCACCTAACATCTCACCTGGGAGCTCACCAAGTAGCTCGTCGAGTAGGTTGACTTGAGCTTACTTGTGAGCTCACCAAATAGCTTGCCAGGGACCTAGCATGGGATCTCACCAAGTAGCTCACTTAGGAGCTCTCCTAGAATCTCATTGAATAGCTTGTCAAGTAGCTCACCTAGGATCTCTTCTAGGAGCTTTCCTTGACAACTCACCTTTAACTCATATAGTAGCTCACATGTAAGCTCACCTTAGAAATTGTAGATAAGCTCACCTAGGAGTTCACCAAGTAGCTCACCTAAGATCTCAGCTGGGAGCTCAACAAGAAGCTTTCCCAGGAGCTCATTAAGTAGCTTGACTAAAGCCTCCCTAGAAACTTTCCTAGGATCTTGTTTGACAACTCACCTTGAGCTCACCGAAGAGCTCTCTGAGTAGCTCAAATTAAGCTCACCTGAGAGCTCGTCAAGTAGCTTGCCTGAAAACTTACATAGAAGCTCACCTGATAGCTCACCCTGACAACTGACATGAGAAATTACCTATCATCTCACCTTTCTAGCTCATCATGAGCTCACTGAGGAACTCACCTTGCCAACATCCCTTGAGCTCATCTGTTAGCTCACCTCAAAGTTCATTGAGTAGCTCACCTAACAGCTCACCTAGGAGCTCACCTAATAGCTCGACTGGGATCTCACCTAATAGCTCACCTCAGAGCTCACCAAGTAGCTCATCGAGTAAGATGAATTGAGCTAACTTGTGAGGTCACAAAGTAGTTCATTAGGGCCCTCACCTGGGATCTTGCTAAGTAGCTCACTTAGGAGATCACCTAGCAGCTCACATGGGAACTCACCTTGAGCTCGCCCTACCAACTCACCTTGAGCTCACCTTGCCAACTTGCCTTGACCTCATCTTGTAGCTCGTATGTAAGCTCACCTTAGAGATTACTGAAAATCTCACCTTTCAACTCACCTAGGAGTTTGTCGAGCATCTCACCTTGAGCTTTCTTGAAAACTCACCAATGAGCTCGCCTGATAGCTCGCCTTACTAGCTCACCTTGAGGTCACCTTGCCAGCTCGCCATGAGCTTACTGAGGAGCTCACCTTCCCAACTCACCTTGATCTAATCTGGTAGCTCACCTCGAAGTTCTTTGAGTAGCTCACAAAGTATCTCACCTAAGAGCTCGCCTAACAACTCACCTGGGATCTCACGGAGCACCTCGCCAAGTAGGCTGACTTGAATTTTCTTTTGAGCTCTCTTGTGAGCTTTCTGGGGACCTCACATTAGAGCTCCCCACATATATCACTTGGGAGGTCATCTAGCAGCTCACCTGGGAACTCAGAGAAAAGCTCACTAAGTAGATCGCGAGTAACTCACTTGGGACCTCACCTGACATCTCACCTTTCCAGCTCACATTGAGCTCACCTTACCAACTCTCCTTGAGCTCACCTTTCCAACTTGCCTTGAGCTCGTCCAGTAGTGTGCATGTAAGTTGACCTCAGAGATTGTTGATAGGCTCACTTTTGAGTTCACTTGGGAGCTCATGAAGTAGCTCACCTGGGAACTCGTGAAATAGCTCTCCAAGTAGCTCACTCTGGATATATTTTGTGAGCTCACCGATTAGCTTGAGTTGAACTCACCTGGGAGCTCATCAAGTCACTCAGTTGGGAACTCACTTGGGAGCTTGCCTAACAGCTCACCTTTCCATCTCACCTTAAGCTCACCTTGCCAACTCTCCTTAAGCTCACCTTGCCAACTCACCTCAAGCTCATCTAGGAGCGTGCATGTAAGTTGACCTCAGATATTAATAACAAGCTCACCTTTGAGCTCACTTGGGAGATCACAAATTAGCTTCCCTAGGAGCTGGGTTGGGATGTTGGTAAGTAGCTCACCCAAGAGCTTATGCAGTAGCTCAACTTGAGCTTGCCGGGGAGCTCGTCAAGAAGCTCACCTAAAAACTCGAATGGGAGCTCACCTGATAGCTCAACTTGCCAAATCATATGGGAACTCACTTATTAGCTCGAATTGCCATCTCATCTTGAGCTCACTGAGGAGCTCACCTTGCCAACTCACCTTGAGCACATCTGGTAGCTCACCTATGAATTTGTCGAGAAAATCACTAAGTAGATCACCTGAGAGCTCACCTAGCAGCTCGATTAGGATCTCGCCTAGTATCTAACTTGGGAACTCACCGAGTAACTCACCAAGTAGGTTGAATTGAGCTTGCTTGTGAGCTCACAGAGCAGCTCGGCAGGGACCATGACTGGGAGCTCGCCAAGTAGTTCACTTTTGAGATCACTTAGCAGCTCAACTGGGAGCTCACCGAATAGCTACCCAAGTAGCTCACCTCTTAGTTCACCTCAGAGCTAACCTAATAGCTCACTTGGGATCTCACCTAATAGCTCACCTGGGAACTCACTAACTATCTTTCTGAGTAGGTTGACATGAGCTCACTTGTGAGCTCACCGAGGAGCTCACTGGGGACCTCACCGAGGAGCTCACTGGGGACCTCACCTGGGAGCTCAACAAGTAGCTCACTTGAGAGCTCACCTAGCAGTTCACCTAGGAGCTCACTAAATATCTCACCAATTAGTTTTCCTAGCAGCTCTTCTAGGAGCTCGCTGATCAGCTCAAGTTGAGCTCACCCAGGATCTCAGTGAGTAACTCACCTGAGAAATTACATAGGAGCTCACCTGACAGCTCACCTTGCCAATTCACCTTGAGTTCATCTTACTAACTCACCTTTCCAACTCACCTTGAGCTCATCTGGTAGCTCGTATGTAAGCTCACCTCAGAGATTACCGATAAGCTCACCTTTGAGCTCACCTAGGAGATTACCGAGTAGCTCACCCAAGAGCTTAGTTGGGAGCTTGGCAAGCAGCTCACCCAGGAACTCATCAAGTGAGCTCGACTTGAGCTTGCCTAGAACTTCACTTGATAGCTCACCTTGAGCTCATTTAGGAGCTTGCTAAGCAGCTCAACTTGAGCTCACCTCAGAGCTCGTCAAGTAGCTCATCTGAAAACTTGCATGAGATCTCACTTGATAGCTCACCTTGCCAACTTACATGGGAGATCCATTATTATCTCTCCTTGAGCTCGCTGAGGAGCTCACCTTGCCAACTCACCTTGAGGTCATCTGATAGCTCACATCAGAGTTCGTCGAGTAGCTCACCAAGTAGCTCACCTAGAAGCATGACTAACATCTCACTTGGGAGCTCATCGAGCATCTCGTCGAGTAGGTTGACTTGACCTCACTTATGAGCTCACCAAGTAGCTCATCAGGGAACTTACCTAGGAGCTCACCAAGTAGCTCTCTTGGGAGCTCACCTAGTAGCTCACCTGGGAACTCACCAAACAGCTCACCAAGTAGCTCACCTGGGAACTATTTTGGGAGCTCTCTAAATAGCTCGAGTTGAGTTCGCTCGAGCGCTTGTCGAGTAAAATGCCTGGGAACTTCACTAGGAGCTCACCTTACCAAATCACCCTGAGTTTTCCTTCCTAACTCACCTTAAGCTCACCTTTCCAACTCACCTTGAGCTCATTTGGTAGTTTACATGTAATCTCACCTCAGAGATTACTGACAAGCTCACCTTTGATCTCGCATGGGATCTCATCGAGTAGCTCACCTAGGATCTTGGCTTGGATCTTGGAAAGTAGCTCGCCCAGAAGCTCACCTGACAGCTCGTCTTGCCAGCTCACCTTGAGGTCACCTAGGTGCTCGCCGAGTAGCTCAACTTGAGTTCACCTAAGAGCTCATCAAGTAGCTCACATGAAAACTCACATGAGAGCTCACCTTACCAACATGCCGAGGATATTCCCTATTAGCTCACCTTAAGCTCACTCAAGAGCTCACCTTGGCAACCCACCTTGAACTTTTTTGGTAGCTCCCCTCAAAGTTCATTGAGTAGCTCACATAGTAGCTCACCTAGGAACTCACCTAACAACTCACTTAGGAGCTAACCAAGAAGCTCACCGAGTAGGTTGACTTGAGTTCACTTGTGAGCTCCCTGAGTAGCTCACTAGGGACCTCACCTAGGATCTTACCAAGTAGCTCGCTTGGGAGGTCACCTAGTAACTTACATGGGAGCTCACAAAATAACTTGCCAAGTAGCTCACTTGGGAGCTCTTCTAGGATCTCACCAATCAGCTTGAGTTGAGCTTTCCCGGGAGCTCCTTAAGTAACTCACCCGAGAAGTCACCCAGGAGCTCACCTGACAACTTGCTTTACCAACTCACCTTGAGCTCACCTTGCCAACTCACCTTTAGCTTTCCTTGTAAACTCACATTGAGCTCATCTTGTAGCTCACATATAAGCTCACCTCAGATATTACGGATAAGTTCATCTTTGAGCTCACTTGGGAGCTCATCAAGCCACTCACCAAGGAGCTCGGCTAGGATCTCAGCAAGCAGCTTGGCTTGAGCTTGTCTAGAAACATGCCTCAGAGATCACCTGATAGCTCACCTTACCTACTCACCATGAACTCACCCAAGTGCTCACCGAGAAGCTCACCTAGAAACTCACCTTACAGCTAACCCAAATACTTGCATGGGAGCTCACTTTGCTAGCTTGCCTTGAGCTCACTTAGGAGCTCACCTTCACTCAGCTTGCCAACTCACAGCTCGTTGAGCTTGTAGCTCAGCTGGGAGCTCTCGAGCATCTCTCTTAGACTTGATCTCACCTTGTGAGCTTTTGAGTAGCTCACTAGGGACCTCACCTGAAAGCTCACTAAGTAGCTCACTGGTAGAGCTCGCCATTCGCCGAGTAGCTCACCTGGGAGCTCTTTAGGAGCTCATGCTGGAGCAGCTCACCTAACTTCAAGTAAATCACCTGGGAACTCATGTAGGAGCTCTCCTGACAGCTCGACTTGAGCTCACCTTCACTCGCTGAGGATCTCACCTTGCCAACTCACCTTGAGCTCAGTCTAGGCTCACATATAAGCACACCTCCATTTCCGACAAGCTCACCTTTGAGCTTGTCTAATAACCCACCAAGTAGCTCACCTAGAAGCTCAGCTAGAAGCTTAGCAAGTAGCTTTCCCAGGTGCTTGTTGAGCAACTTGACTTGAGCTTGTATGGAAACTCACCTAGGAGCTCACCTTGCTAGCTCACCTTGATCTCACCCAAGAGCTCGCCGAGTAACTTGACTAGATCTCATCAAGTAGCTCACACAAAAACTTAGATGGGAGCTCACCTGACAGCTTGCCTTACAAACTCACATGGGAGCTCATGTATCAACTCACCTTATCAGCTCGCCTTGAGCTCGCTAAGGAGTCCACCTTGCCAACTCACCTTGAGCTCATCTGGTAGCTCACCTTTGATTTTGTCAAGCACCTCACCAAGTAGCTAACCTAGGAGCTTTCCTGGGAGCTCAATGAGCAGCTCACCAAGTAGGTTGACTTGAGATACTTTGTGAACTCACCGAGTAGCTCACTAGGGACCTCGCTTGGGAGCTCGCCAAGTAGCTCACTTGGAAGCTCAATTAGTATCTCACACGGGAGCTCACCGAATAGCTCACAAATTAGTTCACCAGAGAGCTCTTTTGGGAGCTCAATGATCTGATCGAGTTGAGTTCACCTAGGAGCTCATCGAGTAACTCACTCGAGAACTTGCCTAGGAGCTCGTCTGACAACTCACCTTGTAAACTTAACTTGAGCTCACCTTGCCAACTTTCCTTGAGCTCACCTTGCCAAATCACCTTGAACTAATCTGGTAGCTCACATTTAAGCTCACCTCAGATATTACTGACAAGAACACCTTTGAGCTCGTCTGGGAGCTCACTGAGTAGCTCACCTAGGAGCTTAGCTAGGAGATCGACAAGTAGCTCACCCAGGAGCTTGTCGATTAGCTCAACTTGAACTTCCATGGAAACTCACCTTAGATCTCACCTGATAGCTCACCTTGCCAGCTTTCCTTGAGCTCACCGAGCACCTTGACTTGAGCTTGCCTGAGAGCTCATTAAGTAGCTCACCTAAAAACTCACATAGAAGCTCACTTGATAGCTAACCCTGAGAACTTACATGGGAAATCACCTATCAGCTCACCTTGCTAGCTCACCTTGAGCTAGATAAGGAGATCACCTTGCCAACAAACCTTAAGCTCATCTAGTAGCTCACCTTAAAGTTTTTCAAGCAGCTTGCCTAATAGCTCGTATGGGGGCTCACCTAATAGCTCACATGGGAGTTCACCAAGTAGCTCATCAAGTAATATGACTTGAGCTCACTTGTGATCACCGAGTAGCTCACCAAGGACCTTACCTAGGAGATCAAAAAGTAGCTCGCTTGGGAGCTCACCTAGTAGCTCGCATGAGAGCTCACCTATTAGCTCGCATGGGAGCTCACCAAATAGATCACCAAGTAGCTCACTTGGGTGGTCTTCTGGGAGTTCACTGATAAGCTCAAGTTGAGATTTCCTAGGATCTCGTCGAGTAACTCACCTAAGAACTCACAGCTCATCTAGGAGCTCATCAAGTAGCTCACCTGAAATCTTGTATGGGAGCTCACCTATCAGCTCACCTTGTCAGCTCACCTTGAGCTCACTGAGGATCTCACCTTGCCAACTTACCTTGAGCTCATCTAGTAGCTCAACTCTAAGTTCATTGAGTAGCTTGCTAAGTAGCTCACCTAGGAGCTCACCTAACAGCTCACCTAGGAGCTCATTAAGCAACTTGTTGAGTATGCTGACTTGAGCTCGCTTGTAAGCTCACCGAGGACCTCACCTGGGAGCTCACCAAGTAGCTTGCTTGGGTGTTCACCTAGTAGCTCACTTGGGAGCTTACTGAACATCTCGCTAAGTAGCTTGGCTGGAAGCTCTTCTAGGAGCTCACCGATAAGATCAAGTTGAGCTCACTTGGGAGCTGGTCAAGTAAGTCACATAGGAACTCACCTGGGAGCTCACCTGACAACTCACCTTACAAACTCTCCTTGAGCTCACCTTTCCAACTCATCTTGAGCTCACCTTGACAACTCGCCTTGAGCTAATCTGGTAGCTTACATCTAAGCTCAACTAGGAGATCAGCTAAGATCTCTACAAGTAGCTCACTCAAAAGCTCCTTGAGTAGCTCCTTGAGCAGCTCAACTTGAGCTTGCCTGAAAACTCACTTGGGAGCTCACCTTGCTAGCTTGCCTTCAGCTAACCTAGGATCTTGCAAAGTACCTTGACTTGAGCTCACTTGGGAGCTCGTCAAATAGTTCACCCAAAAACTCACATGGGAGCTCACCTGGTAGCTTGCCTTACCAACTCGCATGGGAGCTCACTTATCAGCATGCCTTGCCAACTCACGAAGGAGCTCACCTTGCCAAAATTCCTTGAGCTTGTCTAGTAGCTTGGCTGGGAGCTCACCTAGCAGCTCACCTGGGAGTTCACCTAAGATCTCACCTGGGAGCTCTTCGACAAGCTTGCCGAGTAGGATAACTTGAACTTACTTGTGAGCTTTCCGAGTAGCTCGATGAGGTCCTTACCTGGGAGCTTGCTAAGTATATTACTTAGGAGATCACCTAGTAGCTCACTAAATAGCTCACCAAGTAGCTCGCTTAGTATATCTTCTAGGATCTCACTGATAAGATTGAGTTGAGCTCACCTAGGAGCTTGTCAAGTAACTCACCTGGGAACTCACCTAGGAGCTTACCTGATAGCTTGCCTTGCCAACTCACCTTGAGCTCACCTTAAAAACTCACCTTGAGATCATCTTGTAGCTCGGATATAAGGTCACCTTGTAGATTGCTGACAAGCTCACCTTTGAGGTCACCCAGGAGTTCATTGAGCATCTTGACTTGAACTTGCTCAGAAACTTACCTAGGATCTCACCTGACAACTCACCTTGCTAGCTCACCTGGAGCTCACCCAGGAGCTTTCCCAGTAGCTCACCTGAAAACTTACCTGGGAGCTCACCTAAAAACTCACCTTGGAGCTCACCTTGAGCTCATCCAGGAGCTCACCTAGTAGCTCACCTAAAAACTCACATGGAAGCTCACCTGACAATTCACCTTGCTAACTGACATGGGAGCTCACCTTGATCTTACTGAGGAGCTCACCTTAACAACTCACCTTAAGCTCATCTAGTAGCTCACCTTGGAGTTCGTCAAGTAGCTCACCATGTATCTCACCTAGGAGCTCCCCTAAAAGCTCACATGGGAGGTCACCTAACGGCTCACTTGGAAGCTCACTAAATAGCTCACCTTGGAGCTTACCAAGTAGCTCGCCAAGTAGGTTGACTTGAGCTCCCATGTGAGCTCACCGAATAGCTCACTAGGGACCTTACCTGGGAGCTCGCTAAGTAGCTAACTTGGTAGCTCACCAGTAGCTTACCTAGGAGCTCACCGAATAGCTCACCATGTATCTCTCCTAGGAGCTCTTCTGGGAGCGTGCTGATCAACTCGATTTGAGCTCACCTAGGACCTCATCCAGTAACTCACCTGGGAACTCACCTAGGATCTCTCTTGATAGTTCACCTTGCCAACTCACCTTGTAATGCCCTGATTTTTGTAATTTATCATGGTGATTACTTTCTTAATGTTGTAACTGCTGAAATGAAGACAAACATGTTAAGATATATTTTTGATCTTAAAGGAATGTGTTGCTAATCTGGACTCTTGTATACTGTAATTTGTTTACATGGGACAACAGTTATTATTGCTTGTATGTTGCTGATATGACAACAGATCTGTCGTATGCTTGATGAACTCTATTCGCTGATTGACAGCACACCTTGAATCAATTCCATTGATCCAAGGTATGCTGTGGCCTTCTTGTAATCGCTTTGCCGATTTACTTTTAAACCAGACTGAAGGTTGATATAAATGTTGCAGCACCTGATTTCAGGTATGAATAGCTGGCACGTAGATGCCAACGAAAAAGGTTCGATTCTCGAACCATACACTGTTGTAACGTGAGACCTCGTAAGGTGATAAAGGCCTGGATGCGGGTGGCTCAGGTATGTGGAACGTGGGACGAAACGTCCTGCATAGCGCTGAATTGGATGTCAGTCGGAAGGACTTGATTGGAAATTGATTAATTAAGTGTGAGGGGATTAGACCCTAATCTACCCCTAAGTTCTACCTTATACCCTAACTACTATCCTATGTGGATTTTTAAATTCTATAATGGTGAAAATAGATCTAAGTTCTATTAACCTATTAACCTAAGAACTAGGCGAATGACCTAGGTATGAACACTATTGTAAATCCTAAACTAATCCTAACCTAAGGAAGGGGACGCACAGACCCATGGGGATGGAAAGGATAAGGATGGAAGGAAATTTAATGGGCATTGAATGTGGTCCTTACGTGGACAGCGCCAAGTTTGGCGGGAACAGGGAAAAGATAGGGACATTCAGTTAGTCATGAGACTAAACTCTGTTTTCATGCAAAATTTGAATTTGGCAATTCGCCAACCTGAGTCGGCAGTGGCGTGAGGAAAAAGGAAAAGGCAGAGCCTTCAATGCATTTAATTTTCTTGGTCTTCGCGACCAGCCCGCCTTGGAAAGAGTATGGAGGAAATTTTGTTGTTCATTGTGTTCTTTCGGGTTTTTGGAAGTTGCTCTGCATTTGGTTTTTCACGGTTCTGTCGAACCAGTTGTGTTTGATTGTTATCTCTGTTTCTTTGGAAAATCTAAGGCTATTTCTGAGCCTGTAGCGGAAGGTGATTGTTGGGAAGCTTGGCTACTGTCGCCGTGGAAGGAAATAACTCCTGTAGGCGCGGTTTCTTCGAGCTTCAAGGAAGATTATCAGGCATGTTAAGCCCTTCTCTTTAAACTGCTTGCTTTGCTTAAACGTCTCATTAAAACAACCCTGCTCTTCTGATGAAGGGGGTTTTGGGTTTATTCGATTTTGCTGTCGTGTTTGAAATGATTCTGGGTAGAGTCGTGTTGTCTTTGCTGTTGCGATTTGAACTGTCTTTGCATAAGTATTAAGTTAAAATACAGCCCATGCTGTGTTTATTTGTTCGACAATATTGGGGAATTTGTTCTTTATATTATGATATTGTGCATGTTGTGCGAGTTGTTTTGACATTGTTTCTTTACTGAAATTTTTAAGGAAATGAGTTCCTCTTCCTTCTGTTGTTTTAGATTCTGAAGGAAATAGTAATTGGGTTTTATTGAGCATTATGAGCTCGGTTTGATGGAAGTGATAGTAATATTCTGAGTGTTGTGCTTTTCTTTTGTAAAAGTGGAAGGATGAATACGACTTGGGTATTCGTGGGAGTTGGAGAAAGTATTGTTCTTCTTACTGAAATTATAAATGAGCTATGTTTTCTCCTTGCTGTGATGGAAAGTTGATTTTGTTGTGTTTTATGGATGCGGTTTGATCTTCCAGTTCGGACTGTTGTCGTGAATACGATCATGGCTTAGTATTGCTGTGCAAATAAATGAAAAACATGGGAATTAGCTTGCTGTTTGAGACTGTTCTGACTGTACCTTGCTTGTGCATCTAATACCCTATGCGGGTTTTCATTAATAAAGGTATTGTTATATGAATATTGCATTTCTGGGTTCTGCACATCATTGTGAAATAGAAGAATGGGATTTCGGGTAGAAATGTCTGTTGATAAGGAACTCGAACTGGGTATTTCTTTACAAATGGCATATTGAATGAAAATTGTACAGGCTGGGTGAGTTTGTTTGACATTGTTGAACAATCGTTCTATTGTCAATATGGGTTTGAGCTGTCATTATAAAGCAAACACGACTTGGGTGTTCTTATTACATTTTGAAGAAAATGATTGTTTCTTTACTGAAATTATAAGGAAACGAGTTCTTCTTCTTTCTGTTGTTTTAAATTTTGAAAGAAATGGTAATTGGGTTTCATTGAGCATTTTGGATTCGGCTTGACGGAAGTGACAGTGATATTTAGATTATTTTTCTGAGTGTTGTTTTCTTTCTGTACAAACGGAAGATTTAAATGTTTCGTGTGATCTCTGATTTTGCACTGTCATTCAAAAAAAAATGAACTCGACTTGAGTGATTCTTGTTGTGTTTGAAGGAAATGGATGTTTTCTTAGGGAAATAATTACAGGAATGAATATTTCTCTTCTTGCTGTTTGAGTTCTGGAAATAGCAGCAATAGAGCTTTACTGTACAATACGGGTTGGACTTGCTGTAGGTTATAGCAAAGTGCAAATTATTATTTATGAACTGTGTGCGTTCATAGGTATAGAAATTCGTGTGAATATTTGATTAAGCGACTGTATAACTGTTCATTTGGTTTAATATATTGAAAGAAGTATGAATTCTTCTAGTACAGTAAGAACATAGTATGCATTCTTTATATTGCTTGTTCTATGATGGATACGATGTTTTACCAACTTGTTTTTGGTATTCGTATGTGCCTGATTTAAAGGAAGTAATGATATGGATGATAAATTCTTCCTTGTTTTTATTAAAAGCAGAATAGGAATGGATTTATTCCTTGCTGTTGGAAAGTGAATTTTGAATGGATTTCGTAAGTTTCACTCTGAACTGTTATCTTGATTTGTGTCTCGTTTGGATTAAATTTTCAGTACAGTCATGAGGAAAGGAATAGGAGTGTGGATGGATAACTTGGAATAATGATCATTTCTTCTCTCATACAGTTGAAAATCTGTAATCGTTAAGGAACGAATTTTGTATTGCTTTGGTTTAAGCATCTACATTTTATTGTTGTTTGCTTTTCTCATCTGTACTTGATTGCTTGAAATCAAATGAGTTGCATGAACTGAAAGGAAAGTAAATTGGTTTATATTTCAATCAAATTTATCCTTAGATATTATAACTAATGAAAGGGAAGGAAATTGACAGCATTTAATGTTATAACAGCAATATGCATACGTGTGTTCCTAGTTTTTACAGATGATGTAATCTGGAACTGTTTGAAAGGAAATTACTTTGTGTAATGATCATTTGGGAAAAAGGGCAGTAGTTCTTTGACTGATTGGGATGGTAATTAGATGTTTCAGTTGTTATGCTGATCATTCTTTTTGATACTTAATTCTGGATTGATGTTCATATTGTCGTTTCATAAAAGCAGGGTTCTTTTATTGAGACAGTTAATTAGAAGCACCTCATTTTAATGACAAGTGCTTAATATGCTCAGTTCAATGAACTGACCCGTGCAAGTAATTTTACAGATGGAACTTGAGTAAAACAAAGACATGGTTGTTTTCTTATACTTCTTTTGATTGTCTGAAGATGGATTGTATTTGATAGTTATTATTCCTCTATGAGGAATTGAGAAAAGAAGAAATTACATTCTTCTATCTTATGGGTTGTAACGTTGTTTAATATAAACAAAGTCCAGTAATTTGGACTGGCAAATGTATGGATTATGAAATGGATGGATGAATACAAATACAAGTGTGATATTTTAATGACTGTATCAGTTTGATATTGTTGATTAAGTTGGGAATATAACATTAATTCTTGATTTGGAATTATTCAAATGTTTTTGGATGAATTTAAAAGGAACTGATATCTATTCTTACCTAAATGCAACTTTTACGTTGAAATGTGCAATTAGTTCATACTTGGGTTAAGATGAATTTTTGATTGACATTAAAAAGGATTAGGAAGAACATGATCTCATAACTGATGGTATTCGGGATTAGCTTGAAAGCTAAGGAATATCAAATAACTTAGGAGCAGCCGAACTTCGTATTCGGACTCCGTTAATAGCCTCGTATGTTAAATTCAGAAAGTAAGGATATGGGAAAAACATATCCATGGTTAACAGACCTTAACTATGTAAGGTTAAGGAGAATAAATGAATATAATCATTGAGAATTAGACCTCGTTTTAATGACGTCTAATAAGCTGGAATTCTGAATTTGTTTTCAGTTGTGGAAAAACTTGGTTAAGTTTAATAGGTTAAACTTATTAAGTCTATCGGTAATGGGCTGCTTAATCCAAGGATTAAGAAAAGAACCAAGTAGAGAAAATGCAACCCTTCGGTACGAAGGAGAGGATGCATAGTAAGCTAGAAGAAGGATTTAGTCTCTCTTAGCTACATACAACTGTAACAAGAACGAGGATAAAGGATCAGCATGGCTGCTGAAAGTTGATCTTAAATATTAAGATCATAACCAAATCATTTGAGCTGGATGTGTACTCTCGATGGGAGGATTCCATAGGACATTGACATACGCCAGTTACAGCATGGTGTCTTCATGAAGGCGGGGCCTTCATGACGACACAATGTTATAGCTGACATATTACAATGCCCTCCCGAATTAAATCATCAAGATTACATAAGCTGAATATTAAGTTCTTGGCTGGGGATAGGAGTGTGATCACGTATACGGAGTGACTCCGGAGGACTAAAGATAACTAGACACACGGAGTCATCTAGGGATGACACCGTATGTCTGCGTATCTTTAGTTACCATGAGTAACTTCCTATACTCGTTCATATTGCTAGTTGGAGTTAGAGTTTGACCTTAAATTGGAAGGACTGGTAGGAACCAGGAAAGACCATTCTAGATAACAGACGAAGTGAGGTGAAGGATGTATTCCGTTGGTGTGTATCACATCTTGGAATATGATCATGCAAAGCATGTGAAAATCTTTGGCCAAAGTATCGCAAGTGCTGGTTGCGTTGTCCTAATCACCTAGTTTAAGATGCAGGATGTCAGATGAATATCAGTAACAGATATTCAGATAGGCCTCTTAAATGGATCACTTTGATAACTGGAAATGGTAAGAGAACCTTGTATATACATTATATTATGCATGAATGAATAGGAAGAATCGGTAAGTTGCCGAGTCATGAAATGATAGATCGTTGAAACTCCGAGCCATGAAAATGGGAGATCGGTAGTTCTTCGAGTCATTTACAACAGCATATGGAATCTGTTATATGATTGAATGGCACTGAATGTGTGTTCCATATTACAAAAATGTGAACAGAGAACATTATTTTTAAAAGGAAATTGTGTGATCCAAACTACATTTTTTGCACAGAGAACAATTATTAAAACTTGAACGTGTGTTTGAATTATATAATTCATAACAGGGAACGTTGTATATAAAAAATAAAAAAATAAAAAAATTTCCTTTGTTCTGGTATCTTAAAATGGGGATTTTACACATCCTCAATTTATACCTTAGAACAAGTGAATTTTTTTTTTTTGATAAATGCATCCTGGTTCTAAATACATAATTTAGAACTCACAAATCAAATAACCATTCATATAACAGACAACCATATGCAGCTGTAATGACTCGGAATACCTCCGATCTATTCATTCCATGACTCGGTAATCTACCGATCTATTCATGAGTAAAAAGAGTTAGTGTTTTTATTTAACACAACACTCTTGCGGTTCTCTTCCCTAATCTGGGATTCAGAATGCTCTGTCCAAGGAATCTAACTGAATAACTGTTACCATTATTCATCGGCATCTCATCCCTTAGACTAGGTGAATTAGGACAACGCAATCAGCAGCTTGCGATACTTTGGCCAAAGATTTTAAACATACTGTTAATGTCTCGTATTCCTTAACGGCATACTCGTTAATCTTGAATACGTCCTTCACCCCATTCATATGTTATATAGAATGTTTTCACTGACTACTGTCAGTCCTTCCTTTCACAACTGAATCACTCGGAGACAGATTAACAAGGTGATAATGTTTTATGGTTGTCCACGAGGATTAGGGATATGGTGACATACTGGTTCAACCTTGCAGTTCAACCAGTGTGTCATGATACCCCGAATCTCCTAGGCAGCCTTATAACATGACCACGTTCTTAATCGGACTCTGAATAACTCATGCGAAGTCAAGTGTAAATCTTAGCGATCCATGCAAAGGGTGTCGCCATAAGTCACCTGCATTGTTGTATCTTCGAGAAGATCCTAACCTTCTCGGAGGTACAACCCTGCAGTTGACTGGTGTCGTCAACCTTTAAATCCGCCTCGAAAAGATCTACTTAACAACATGCATTACGCACTAGAGTTTAAATTACTATAAGGACTTTTCCCCAAGATAAGTCCTTCCCAATCCCTGGATTCTTCGTCTTGAGACGACCCTCCTCTATTAAACCCATTACATGGTAGAGGTATTAAGGTCAAGTTCTCATCAAGGAGTCATTAGAATACACCTGATTCTAAAACAACAGATTTGGACAATATCTCATAACCTTTACTTGAGATTGCCATCTGAACTCCATTGATTTATATCAGTTCTCTTAACTGAATTTATATCATACTTACTAGTATAAAGATATAATTGATTAAGAGTCCAATTTAATAATGTCCTGTCATTCTCAGGACTAGGGATTAGTAATTTAATCCAGCTTGTTTAGCGTTCTCTCTAGGCTCAATTTTAACCTATCTTCTAGAAAGACAAATATTTAAATCCAATATTGCTTTTACTAGAACAATTTAGAACTACCAACACTCATAAGAATTCAATCTCATTTTCTTATAAGCTTTCATTGTTAATCTCAAAAGCATCCATATTATACAATAATAATAATGCCCCTTCGTTACATAAACCGAAGAAGGTCATCCATGAGAAATAGAATACAACACATAAGTATCACACACTTATTTCCATTTCCTTGAAACTATACAATTACAATTTATGCAACAGCATACTTGATACAATGTTCAACGGAAAAGAAACATCTTTTCATATATAGTACATCTATAAAATCAAGCTGTAATTCATTATAAATCAAATAAACAATCTGATCAGCTTGTCAGATCTGCATTGCTTTTACCTCTTACGGCAACCATCTGCAAAAATAGTCAACATGAGTCAGTTCAATGAACTGAGCATGATAAGCACTAACTTTTAAAACAATTGCAATCCATCAATTGTTTTCATTAAACACCCTGTTTAAATGAGATCAAATATCCAAATAAGTAAACACATTCAGACTATGACCTTGTAATACAAAATGATTACAATTATGTAACTCTATCATTGTTACAAAATAGTCTTAATCTCATTCTAATATTTCATCAAATATTAAAAGAATCAAGGAACGAATGTACACAACAATCGTCGAATCCAAAATCACAACATTGGTCAGATTGTTTCATTCTTCCAAAAAAAAGAATAACATAACAATTCGGGACTCCACCAAAATGTTACAAAACAATTTCCCACTGTTTGACAAATATCAACAAATATGAAATAAAGGAAGAGAAAGAACAAATCCATTCATACTTCCTTTCACCTATGTTCATCACTGTACCGTCTTCACATATGAAAACATTCAACCAGTATATAAATGAACAAGTTAGACAAGCCGCAAGCAAGATCGCTGTACTAAATCAAGAAATAGAAACACAGCAACATTCCTGTACAGCAACTAACACATCAACAATTCATATATCAACCCTAAGCCCAAAGCTACTTCTTTTAAAACACAGCAAGGCTTTAGAATCAAGTCCGAAATCAGAAACCTCTAAAGTATCGTTGTCAACAACAGACTTATTTACAATAAGCGATTGATGCATCTACAAGACCATACAGAGATTTCCTTACCAATGCCATGATATACACTATCGCCTCCTATAAGAAATCAGAAAGGAACACAACACTCTGTATATACATCTGTACTAATCGAAGTTAGTCAAAAGTACTTACGATTAACTTATACAGGGTCGCGTTACCTGATACAGACCATTATTCTGACAAAATGTCCAATATCAACAACAGTATATCAAGTCAAGTTTCAACTGAAACAATAGAAGATACAAGTTAACTTCCTCAATCCTCTAAACCTGAACTACAGTGAAATGGTAAACGATTGTCACTGTTTCCCTTTGGACAAGTAAATAGTGTACATGCTAAAACTCAGGCAGAACTTTTTAATTAACGATTTCAAATCAAGAACCCGACTAAGTCTTGCCCATTTTTCGCACAAGATTTCAAGGAACGAACATAAAAATATATCCAAGAAACTGTACAACAAAATCCATGCAACACAAGAGTAATTCCAGGAAATACAGAGGTCTTAGTACGTGTCATTCCTTCCAACCACTGGTTCATCATTCACCAACTATTTAAACATATTCAAATTGAACAGCGGCCCAAATAGAAATATAAATCATTGAATCGTCTCCTCTGAGTCGTTCAGAATATATCCATTATAAATCTATAATTACACATTACATGCAGAAAACGGGTTTACGCCCAAAATCGCAGAACCCAACAACAGTATAAGATGGAATTAATTAATAAATTCTTCTATACCCTCCATGGCAAACATTCAGAATGAAACAAGTGAAGCAAATCAAATACCCTTTTCAAGCAAGGAAATCAACTGAGCCGCTTCAAAACTTTCAAACAGCTTTCAAAAAGAAATGCAATGCATACCCAAGAAATCTATACTCCTTATTTATTTCAAATAACCGAGGTCAGAAAGCCTGTTCCTTTCTCTACAAAGCTTCCACGAAATCAAATAACAAAACACCAGGATGAATTTACATCCACAGCAGTAGATAGTAATATACGATTCAATCATGGACTCCACTGAGTCGATAAAATAAAGTATAGATGTTTCAATATTATACACAGCCAACAAATAATCCCGTTTCCACAATAACAAGGAAAAACAACTTCCACTGGGTCGTTTAGACTAAGGTAACACGACAGTTACCTGTTCCCAAGCAAAATTAGAAGACAAATGAAACCCACAAAGTATCATTAGTCACTGTCAACAAAAACCACGACAGAGCTTCCAAAATTTCCAAAACACTGAACAATCAAACAGGTACACCAGTATCCTTCCCTACTGTCTCACAACAGCATTGACAATCAAAAATCGACGGCAAGACAGTGGTCTACACCCTACACAGTATATTCGACGGGCTCACGCCAAACAGGCCGAGCATTCATACCTTTATAAATATAAATATCTCACATATTTAAACCAAAAAGGAATACACAAAGGAATAGAGCCACTATTCGATTTTAACAAATACCCATCAAAAGGAAATTGAAAAATCGAACCAGAAGAGATACAGTACCAAAATTTAAACAAGATCTCTATAGAAATTTATCTATTTCCTCAAAACATTTGAACAGAGTTGTTCTAATGAAATCATTTGAAAGACAGCAAGATATTTAAAGGTTAGGGCCTAGCATGCCTGTATTTTTTTTGATCAAATTTCCGAAGCAGACCACTGGAGGAGCTCAAACTTCCTTTTCTTTTTCCAAGATAAAGCGACCAACAAAATTTCGCTGTCTCCATCACATATATATCCTCCATGACAGAGAAAAGAGCCAGAGAAATTCATTCTTGCCATGCAACTCAAAGAGAACTGGTGCGAAGAACCAGTAAACAAGCAGAGCAAAAACCGAAAATCGCGATAAGCCAAACAAACCCACAAACTTCCCGTTTGCATGCCTTCTCGCGAGTTCCGAGCTCGCTTTCCGAGAAAATTAAATGCCATTAAACCAATTTTCCCGCTTAAACTCAACTTCCACCGACCGCCAGATTTGGTGACAGTCCATCTAAAACTCATGTTCATTTCCAAACTTAGCGACCTGCCACGTCCTCACCGGTTAGCCGTCGCCTAAGCCTCCGCCATGACCTGTCCTTCATCCTTATCCCTTACATTTATTGCCATAGAAAACACCGCCCATGGTTCGCCACCCTCCATAGGCCCCTTCATAATCTCCTCATTAGTTAGGTTAGTATCTTAGGTTAGAGTTTAGGGTAATACCCACACTAACAAATTTACACATAGATACTAACTTAGGATATTAACACATAGCCTAGGTCTAGGTTAGACTAACAATAATCTAACCCCTAGGTTAGGTTTTAGTTTTAGGTTACTAACCCTTAATAATTCCAGTTTGGTCCTTGTCCTGCAAACTCGGAAAGACCTGTATCATACCTTCTAGAACAGAGTTAGCTCCTGTTCTTATTGCAGAATTGTATGTAAACGAATTATTACCTGGTCTACAATCGAGACCTTCCAGATATACTTTGATATCGGGAACCATTTCATTTCCCAAGATCAGCCCGAGTCATACTCCTGACCAGCTTAATCAATGCTTTCATACCTTGCAACCTGTTCAAGGTCTATGATCTAATTTATCACAAACAAATTTAAAGCATTACTTGGATCAATCCCACTGATCTAAGACTAGATATTATAGATGAATATCTCTATAATTCATTCCGTGATCAGATTAATATTCAGACACAAAATGAAATAAATAAAAGAGTCTAATCATATTCTGACTCAGTCAAGATCTGCAATCTGCAAGAAATTCAGTACATATCAAGCATGATTTCTGAATCGAGGAACACATCCTTTTACAAGAAATCACATATCAACACTTGTATGCTTAGGAGAAAGTAACAACAGTTCAGGGTGTTACATGCTTCCCTCCTAAAAAGATTCATCGTCCCGATGAATTACATATTAACTAACCTTCAGGTCAATCAATTTATTAGTACACAAACAAAGTGACTACTTCCATATTTGAATAGTTTCAAAAATCAATGTCACAACAATTTTATTCAACCTGAATAAAGTCTGCCTTAATCTGGCTTTCAAAAATACTTAAAACAATCAGTTCATAAAAGTATATTTTTGTCAACAGTTTTCATTCTGTTGCAAAAAGAGAAGGAAAAGCAATTTTCATCTCTTCCAGATTTTCCCAAGTTGCACTTTCTTCGCTAAACTGGTCCCACTGGACCTTACATTGCTGTATATCACGATTTCTCAAGTGCAATTGGCGAGTTTCCAGTACTCGTGTGGGTTTAACCACGATTATTCCTGGGTCTTGGACCTGCAAGGAATTCCAATTTAAAACATGTGACAGATCTGAAACGTATTTCTTAAGCAAAGAAATATGGAAAACATCATGCATGCGAGATAAAGCAGGTGGCAATGCTAAACGATAAGCTACAGGATTGATTATTTCGACAATTTCGAAAGGTCCCACAAATCGTGGTGACAACTTGGCAGCCTTGCCAAAAGTTATAGAACTCTTTCTGGGTTTAACACGCAGGAAAACCTTATCACCAAGCTCAAACTTTCTATCAACCCGCTTAAGGTCAGCATAGCTCTTCTGTCTATCCGCTGCTTCCTTTAATCGTTCACGAATCAGCTTAACTTGTTGTTCCATTTCTGTGAGAATCTCTGGTCCAATTACCACTCTATCCTCAACACTGTCCCAACTAACAGGGGTTCTGCACTTTCTTCCATAAAGTGCTTCAAATGGTGCCATCTTAAGAGATGAGTGATAAGTGTTGTTGTATGCGAACTCAACTAATGGAAGATACTCTTCCCATTTATACTGTTGATCCATGCAATACATTCGCAACATGTCTTCCAACACTTGATTTACCCTTTCAGTTTGCCCATCCGTTTCTGGATGATATGCAGAACTGAAGTTTAGTTTTGTTCCTAGGGCTGCGTCAAGCGTTTGCCAAAACCTTGACGTCATTCTAGGATCCCTGTCAGATATAATCAGTTCTGGTACACCATGTAATCTGAAAATTTCGTGTACGAACCTCTTGGCCAGCACTGGTGAATCATCCTTTAGATTTCCAGCGATGAAATGAGCTACCTTAGTCAGTTTATCTACAACTACCAGGATAACATCATGCTTATTCCTGGACATAGGTAGTCCTTGTACAAAATCCATGGTTATTACTTGCCATTTGTACTGCGGTATGCTATGAGGATATAACAGTCCAGCAGGGTGCATATGTTCTGCCTTCACCCGCTGACATTCCAGACAATGAGTCACAAAGTTGAGTACATCCTTTTTCATACCTTTCCAGAAGTATTGCTGCTTCATATCAGCAAGCATTTTTGTGATGCCTGGGTGTCCAGAGTAAGGTGAATTATGAAATTCAATTAACAACTTCTTTCTCAAATCATTCAGCACAGGTACATATACCCTATTTTCATAACGCAAGATTCCTTCATTATCAAAATGAAAACCTTCATACCTTTTATCTTTAGGTTCTGCAGCAAGCGCTGCTTTTACTTGCTGAAAATATGCATCTGGTTCTGAGGCACTTTTTACCTCGTCTTTAAACTGAGTTCTTAATGTTATAAGAGCAGAAATGTGCCTCCTACGACTTAGAGCATCAGCTACTCTATTCTCCTTCCCTTTGATATAGCTAATATCAAAGTCATATTGTGATAAAAATTCTAACCACCTTCTTTGTCTGGCATTCAAATTGGGCTGAGTAAAAATATATTTCAGTCCTAAGTGATCCGTTTTCAACTCAAAAGGTTTCCCAAGCAAGTAGTGTCTCCAGACTTGAAGTGCATGAACAATAGCAGCAAGTTCCAAATCATGAGGGGCATAATTCAGCTCATGTAACTTAAGTTTTCTACTTTCATAAGCTATGACCTGATCATTTTGTAACAAAACACCTCCAAGGCCTTCCCCAGAAGCATCCGTTACAACAGTAAAATTCCCATTAGGGTCTGGTACAGCCAATATAGGTGCAGAAGTCAACTGGTCTTTCAGACTTTTGAAAGCCGCTTCGCACTTGTCATTCCACAAGAATTTCTTATCCTTCTTTTGCAATGAAGTTATTGGTGCAGCTACCTTAGAAAAGTCCTTTACAAATTTTCTATAGTAACCAGCAAGACCCATGAAGCTTCTTACTTCATGTACATTCTTTGGTACAGGCCACTCAGTTATTGCCACTATTTTTGAAGGATCTACAGCAATTCCTTCCTTACTTATGACATGACCCAAATAGTGAACTTCTGAATCAAAGAAAGAACATTTGGACAACTTACCATACAACTTTCTCTTTCTCAAAATTCCCAAAACTATCTTCAGATGCTCATTGTGCTCCTCAACACTTTTAGAATAAATGAGAATATCGTCCAAGAATACAAGTACAAACTTGTCCAGGTATTCTTGAAAAATATTGTTCATTAAATTCATAAAGGCTGCGGGTGCATTAGTTAACCCAAAGGGTAGAACTGTAAATTCATAATGTCCGTACCTTGTTCGGAAAGCTGTTTTATGAATATCTTCCTCTTTAATCCTCAACTGATGATAACCAGATCGAAGGTCTATCTTAGAATAAACCGCTGCTCCACGCATCTGATCAAACAGATCATCGATTCTTGGAAGTGGATATCGGTTCTTGACTGTTGCTTTGTTCAACATCCGATAATCAATACACAGCCTTAGTGTTCCATCCTTCTTTTTCACAAATATCACAGGTGCTCCCCAAGGTGAAACACTTGGTCTAATCAATCCTTTAGACAAAAGCTCTTGCAACTGTGCCTTAAGCTCGACTAATTCAGTAGTAGTCATACGATAAGGCGCTTTGGAAATAGGTTCCGTTCCAGGCTTGATTTCAATGGTAAAATCAAATTCTCTCTTGGGTGGTAACCCTGGTAATTCCTCAGGAAAAACATCCCTGAAACCTTGTAGCAGTGGGAATTGCTTCATGTAATCATCATCTTCTTCTGAAGATTCAGATATCTTTACTGCATAAAGAGTACATCCTTTATTCTTAGCCTTTTTAAGCTGCATAGCTGACAGTTTTCTAACTGTAATTTCTCGTTTCACACCTTGAATCTCTGCTGATTCCAGCTGATCATCTAAACATTTTATGTTCTTTTCATAGCAATCTACCTTTGCTTTATGGTCAGCCAACCAATTGACACCAATAATAATGTCATACGATCCCAAAGGTGCAACATAGAGATCAACTTCCATGGAAAAGTTAGGTAAGTCAAGGACTGCTCCAAAAAGACACATACTCACTGTATGAACAGAATTATTACCATACTGTACAGTCCAAGATTTATCCATTTTTCCGGCTTTTCTTTTAAGTTTAGAAGCTAGTTTATTAGATATAAAACATTCAGTAGCTCCTGTATCAAAAAGAATAGTGACAGGTATGCCGAATAACTTACCCGGAACTTCTATAGGTGTCACTTGCTTTTCAGCTTGCTTGTCCGCTACTGCAGCATGTATCTTATGCTGCTGATTACGATCATCCTTCTTCTGAGGGCAATGATTTGCGTAATGGTCTTTACCACAAATGTAGCAGCCTCCTACAGGTCCCTTTTTAGGCTCAAAGTTGCCTCCAGTTTTATAGTTGTCACGCTGTCCTCCATAGGGCTTCTGCCCATTGTTATAATTTTTAACAAAATTATCCTTTACATTACCAGCAGGCTTATTTACTGCTGCTTTCTATTGTTATCTCCTGGAAACTTACTTTTGTTTCCAAACTTTTTCCATGGTCCTTTTCTGGGTGCAAGAGAGGTTGAAGAAGGGTTTGCAGTCTTTTTCCGCACTTCCTCCTTATGAGCAGAAATAGCCTTTAATTTCTGTTCTTGCCTTATGGCCTTTTCAACAACTCCTTCCATAGTGGTTGGACTGTGAACTCGACCTCTCCTCCTATCACAGGATTCAATCCCCGTATCCTGAACTTTTCGTCAGTTTGATACTGCGGTACATACTTGAGGAGTTTTGTAAACCGCTAATTCAGTTACCGTTAGCTTCCCTTGAGCCAAGTTCTAAAATTTTGTCATTTTCTGATCATAGAAAAGTTGTGGCAGCCAACGTTGCCTAAAATAGCCTTTAAATTGATCCCAAGTAATATTGGTCTCATCAATGTTTAGCTCAGCTTTTCGGCTATCCCACCACGAAGATGCTTCGTGTGAAAGCTGATAGGCTCCCCAAATAGCTTTGGTTTCCTCTGAGAAGTTCCTTATTGCAAAGTACTTCTCCATTTCACTGAGCCAATTCTCAGCCCCATCTCCTAATGTGGTGCCATCATACTTAGGTGGACTTATCCTTTTTATATCATTAGTGAGTTCTGCTGCCAATCTGGCCTTTTTATTTTCTGGTTGGACAGGTGCATTTCCAACATTAACATCAACACCAATTTCGGGGTTGTCCTCAGGAGGTTGCTGATTATTATTATCAGCTTCTTCATCCTCCTCATTTCCCGTCACTTGCTGTTCAAGCACAGCTAAGCGATCTCTTGTGTCCAACAGGGCAGCAAGGATCTCATCAAGTTTCTGGGTTGTTGCCGCTCCTCCTTCAGGTGGAGCATTACTCGCAACGTTCCCCCTTGTTCTAACCATTTTCTGTTACAAGAAAATTCAAGTTTTTATCAGATTATGGACTCAATAGGTCCAAGAGTTGCAACCTTCAGCTCTGATACCAAGATGTAACATCCTCAATTTATACCTTAGAACAAGTCAATTTTTTTTTTTTTGATAAATGCATCCTGGTTCTAAATACATAATTTAGAACTCACAAATCAAATAACCATTCATATAACAGACAACCATATGCAGCTGTAATGACTCAGAATACCTCCGATCTATTCATTCCATGACTCGGTAATCTACCGATCTATTCATGAGTAAAAAGAGTTAGTGTTTTTATTTAACACAACACTCTTGCGGTTCTCTTCCCTAATCTGGGATTCAGAATGCTCTGTCCAAGGAATCTAACTGAATAACTGTTACCATTATTCATCGGCATCTCATCCCTTAGACTAGGTGAATTAGGACAACGCAATCAGCAGCTTGCGATACTTTGGCCAAAGATTTTAAACATACTGTTAATGTCTCGTATTCCTTAACGGCATACTCGTTAATCTTGAATACGTCCTTCACCCCATTCATATGTTATATAGAATGTTTTCACTGACTACTGTCAGTCCTTCCTTTCACAACTGAATCACTCGGAGACAGATTAACAAGGTGATAATGTTTTATGGTTGTCCACGAGGATTAGGGATATGGTGACATACTGGTTCAACCTTGCAGTTCAACCAGTGTGTCATGATACCCCGAATCTCCTAGGCAGCCTTATAACATGACCACGTTCTTAATCAGACTCTGAATAACTCATGCGAAGTCAAGTGTAAATCTTAGCGATCCATGCAAAGGGTGTCGCCATAAGTCACCTGCATTGTTGTATCTTCGAGAAGATCCTAACCTTCTCGGAGGTACAACCCTGCAGTTGACTGGTGTCGTCAACCTTTAAATCCGCCTCGAAAAGATCTACTTAACAACATGCATTACGCACTAGAGTTTAAATTACTATAAGGACTTTTCTCCAAGATAAGTCCTTCCCAATCCCTGGATTCTTCGTCTTGAGATGACCCTCCTCTAATAAACCCATTACATGGTAGAGGTATTAAGGTCAAGTTCTCATCAAGGAGTCATTAGAATACACCTGATTCTAAACAACAGATTTGGACAATATCTCATAACCTTTACTTGAGATTGCCATCTGAACTCCATTGATTTATATCAGTTCTCTTAACTGAATTTATATCATACTTACTAGTATAAAGATATAATTGATTAAGAGTCCAATTTAATAATGTCCTGTCATTCTCAGGACTAGGGATTAGTAATTTAATCCAGCTTGTTTAGCATTCTCTCTAGGCTCAATTTTAACCTATCTTCTAGAAAGACAAATATTTAAATCCAATATTGCTTTTACTAGAACAATTTAGAACTACCAACACTCATAAGAATTCAATCTCATTTTCTTATAAGCTTTCATTGTTAATCTCAAAAGCATCCATATTATACAATAATAATAATGCCCCTTCGTTACATAAACCGAAGAAGGTCATCCATGAGAAATAGAATACAACACATAAGTATCACACACTTATTTCCATTTCCTTCAAAACTATACAATTACAATTTATGCAACAGCATACTTGATACAATGTTCAACGGAAAAGAAACATCTTTTCATATATAGTACATCTATAAAATCAAGCTGTAATTCATTATAAATCAAATAAACAATCTGATCAGCTTGTCAGATCTGCATTACTTTTACCTCTTACGGCAACCATCTGCAAAAATAGTCAACATGAGTCAGTTCAATGAACTGAGCATGATAAGCACTAACTTTTAAAACAATTGCAATCCATCAATTGTTTTCATTAAACACCCTGTTTAAATGAGATCAAATATCCAAATAAGTAAACACATTCAGACTATGACCTTGTAATACAAAATGATTACAATTATGTAACTCTATCATTGTTACAAAATAGTCTTAATCTCATTCTAATATTTCATCAAATATTAAAAGAATCAAGGAACGAATGTACACAACAATCGTCGAATCCAAAATCACAACATTGGTCAGATTGTTTCATTCTTCCAAAAAAAAGAATAACATAACAATTCGGGACTCCACCAAAATGTTACAAAACAATTTCCCACTGTTTGACAAATATCAACAAATATGAAATAAAGGAAGAGAAAGAACAAATCCATTCATACTTCCTTTCACCTATGTTCATCACTGTACCGTCTTCACATATGAAAACATTCAACCAGTATATAAATGAACAAGTTAGACAAGCCGCAAGCAAGATCGCTGTACTAAATCAAGAAATAGAAACACAGCAACATTCCTGTACAGCAACTAACACATCAACAATTCATATATCAACCCTAAGCCCAAAGCTACTTCTTTTAAAACACAGCAAGGCTTTAGAATCAAGTCGAAATCAGAAACCTCTAAAGTATCGTTGTCAACAACAGACTTATTTACAATAAGCGATTGATGCATCTACAAGACCATACAGAGATTTCCTTACCAATGCCATGATATACACTATCGCCTCCTATAAGAAATCAGAAAGGAACACAACACTCTGTATATACATCTGTACTAATCGAAGTTAGTCAAAAGTACTTACGATTAACTTATACAGGGTCGCGTTACCTGATACAGACCATTATTCTGACAAAATGTCCAATATCAACAACAGTATATCAAGTCAAGTTTCAACTGAAACAATAGAAGATACAAGTTAACTTCCTCAATCCTCTAAACCTGAACTACAGTGAAATGGTAAACGATTGTCACTGTTTCCCTTTGGACAAGTAAATAGTGTACATGCTAAAACTCAGGCAGAACTTTTTAATTAACGATTTCAAATCAAGAACCCGACTAAGTCTTGCCCATTTTTCGCACAAGATTTCAAGGAACGAACATAAAAATATATCCAAGAAACTGTACAACAAAATCCATGCAACACAAGAGTAATTCCAGGAAATACAGAGGTCTTAGTACGTGTCATTCCTTCCAACCACTGGTTCATCATTCACCAACTATTTAAACATATTCAAATTGAACAGCGGCCCAAATAGAAATATAAATCATTGAATCGTCTCCTCTGAGTCGTTCAGAATATATCCATTATAAATCTATAATTACACATTACATGCAGAAAACGGGTTTACGCCCAAAATCGCAGAACCCAACAACAGTATAAGATGGAATTAATTAATAAATTCTTCTATACCCTTCCATGGCAAACATTCAGAATGAAACAAGTGAAGCAAATCAAATACCCTTTTCAAGCAAGGAAATCAACTGAGCCGCTTCAAAACTTTCAAACAGCTTTCAAAAAGAAATGCAATGCATACCCAAGAAATCTATACTCCTTATTTATTTCAAATAACCGAGGTCAGAAAGCCTGTTCCTTTCTCTACAAAGCTTCCACGAAATCAAATAACAAAACACCAGGATGAATTTACATCCACAGCAGTAGATAGTAATATACGATTCAATCATGGACTCCACTGAGTCGATAAAATAAAGTATAGATGTTTCAATATTATACACAGCCAACAAATAATCCCGTTTCCACAATAACAAGGAAAAACAACTTCCACTGGGTCGTTTAGACTAAGGTAACACGACAGTTACCTGTTCCCAAGCAAAATTAGAAGACAAATGAAACCCACAAAGTATCATTAGTCACTGTCAACAAAAACCACGACAGAGCTTCCAAAATTTCCAAAACACTGAACAATCAAACAGGTACACCAGTATCCTTCCCTACTGTCTCACAACAGCATTGACAATCAAAAATCGACGGCAAGACAGTGGTCTACACCCTACACAGTATATTCGACGGGCTCACGCCAAACAGGCCGAGCATTCATACCTTTATAAATATAAATATCTCACATATTTAAACCAAAAAGGAATACACAAAGGAATAGAGCCACTATTCGATTTTAACAAATACCCATCAAAAGGAAATTGAAAAATCGAACCAGAAGAGATACAGTACCAAAATTTAAACAAGATCTCTATAGAAATTTATCTATTTCCTCAAAACATTTGAACAGAGTTGTTCTAATGAAATCATTTGAAAGACAGCAAGATATTTAAAGGTTAGGGCCTAGCATGCCTGTATTTTTTTTGATCAAATTTCCGAAGCAGACCACTGGAGGAGCTCAAACTTCCTTTTCTTTTTCCAAGATAAAGCGACCAACAAAATTTCGCTGTCTCCATCACATATATATCCTCCATGACAGAGAAAAGAGCCAGAGAAATTCATTCTTGCCATGCAACTCAAAGAGAACTGGTGCGAAGAACCAGTAAACAAGCAGAGCAAAAACCGAAAATCGCGATAAGCCAAACAAACCCACAAACTTCCCGTTTGCATGCCTTCTCGCGAGTTCCGAGCTCGCTTTCCGAGAAAATTAAATGCCATTAAACCAATTTTCCCGCTTAAACTCAACTTCCACCGACCGCCAGATTTGGTGACAGTCCATCTAAAACTCATGTTCATTTCCAAACTTAGCGACCTGCCAAGTCCTCACCGGTTAGCCGTCGCCTAAGCCTCCGCCATGACCTGTCCCTCATCCTTATCCCTTACATTTATTGCCATAGAAAACACCGCCCATGGTTCGCCACCCTCCATAGGCCCCTTCATAATCTCCTCATTAGTTAGGTTAGTATCTTAGGTTAGAGTTTAGGGTAATACCCACACTAACAAATTTACACATAGATACTAACTTAGGATATTAACACATAGCCTAGGTCTAGGTTAGACTAACAATAATCTAACCCCTAGGTTAGGTTTTAGTTTTAGGTTACTAACCCTTAATAATTCCAGTTTGGTCCTTGTCCTGCAAACTCGGAAAGACCTGTATCATACCTTCTAGAACAGAGTTAGCTCCTGTTCTTATTGCAGAATTGTATGTAAACGAATTATTACCTGGTCTACAATCGAGACCTTCCAGATATACTTTGATATCGGGAACCATTTCATTTCCCAAGATCAGCCTGAGTCATACTCCTGACCAGCTTAATCAATGCTTTCATACCTTGCAACCTGTTCAAGGTCTATGATCTAATTTATCACAAACAATTTAAAGCATTACTTGGATCAATCCCACTGATCTAAGACTAGATATTATAGATGAATATCTCTATAATTCATTCCGTGATCAGATTAATATTCAGACACAAAATGAAATAAATAAAAGAGTCTAATCATATTCTGACTCAGTCAAGATCTGCAATCTGCAAGAAATTCAGTACATATCAAGCATGATTTCTGAATCGAGGAACACATCCTTTTACAAGAAATCACATATCAACACTTGTATGCTTAGGAGAAAGTAACAACAGTTCAGGGTGCTTAAGCTCACACAGGAGCTCACTAAGCATCTCAACTTGAGCTCACATGGGATCTTGTAAAGTAGCTCACCTAACATCTCACCCAGAAACTCATATGGGAGCTCACCTATCAGCTTGCCTTGCCAGCTCACCTTGAGCTTGCTTAGGAGATTAGCCTACCAACTCACCTTGAGCTTATCTGGTAGCTCACCTCAGAGTTCATTGAGTAGCTCACTTGGGAGGTCACCTAATAACTCACCTAGGAGCTCAATGAGTAGCTCATCATGTAGGTTGACTTGAGCTTACTTGTGAGCTCACCAAGTAGATTGACGGGGACCTCGCATGGGAGCTCACCAAGTAACTAACTTGGGAGCTCACCTAAAATATTGTCGAATCACTTGTCAAGTAGCTCACCTAGGAGCTCTTCTGGGAACTTGTCTTACTAACTCATCTTGACATCATCTAGTAGCTCATATGTAAGATCACCTCAGAGATTTCTGACAAGCTCACCTTTGAGCTCACCTGGTAGCTCACTGAGTAGCTCACCTAGGAGCTCAGCTGGGAGCTCAACAAGTAGCTTGCTTAGGAGCTCATAGAGTAGCTCGACTAAAGCCTCCCTAGAAAATTTCCTGGGAGCTTCCCTGATATCTCACCTTACCATCTCACCTTTAGCTTAACCAGGAGCTCACCGAGCACCTTGACTTAAGCTCACCTGAAAGCTCATCAAGTAGCTTACATAGGAGCTCACCTGATAGGTCACCCTAACAACTTTCATGGGAACTCACCTATCAGCTTGCCTTGCTAGCTTAGCTTGAGCTCACTAAGGAGCTCACCTTACCAACTTAGCTTGAGCTCATCTATTATCTCACCTCAAAGTTCATCGAGCAGCTCACCTAACAGCTCACCTAGGAGCTCACCTAACAGCTCACCCAGGAGCTCACCTAATAGCTCACCTCAAAGCTCACCAAGTAGCTCATCGAGTAAGATGACTTGAGCTCTCTTGTGAGCTCATTGAGTAGCTCATTGGGTCCCTTGCTTGGGAGCTTGCTATGTAGCTCACTTAGGAGATCACCTAGCAGCTCACCTAGGAACTCACCTTTCTAACTCACCTTTCTAACTCGCCTTGAGCTCACCTTGCCAACTTTCCTTGACCTCATCTAGTAGCTCACATGTAAGCTAACCTAAAAGATTGCTAAAAATCTCACCTTTGACCTCACCCAAGATTTCGTTGAGCATCTCAACTTGAGCTTTCCTGAAAAATCACCTAGCAGCTCGCCTTGCTAGCTCACCTTGAGATTACCTTGGAGCTTTCCTAGCAATTTACCTGAAAACTAACCTAGGAGCTCACCTTGCTAGCTCACCTTGAGATTTCCTAGGAGCTCACTAAGAAGCTCACTCAGAAACTCACATGTGAGTTTACCTGATAACTCGCCCTTCTAACTCACATGGGAGCTCACCTTTCAGCTTTCCTTGAGCTCACTGATGTGCTCACCTTGCCAACTCACCTTGAGCTCATCTCATAGCTCACCTCAGAGTTCATTGAGTATCTCACCTAATAGCTCATATTGGAGCTCAACAAATACCTTTCCAAGTAGGTTGACTTGAGCTTGCGTGTGAGCTCACCGAGAAGCTCACCAGGGACCTCACTTGGGAGATTTTTAAGTAGCTAACTTGGGAGATTTCCTGGGAGCTCACCAAATAGCTCACAAAGTAGCTCACCTAGGAGCTCTTCTTGGAGCTCACCGATCAACTCAAGTTGAGCTCACCCTAGAGCTCATTGAGTAACTCACCTGGGAACTCACTTGAGAGATTGCTTGACAGCTCAACTTGCCAACTCATCTTGAGCTCACCTTGCCAACTCACCTTGATCTCACCTTGACAACTCACTTGGAGCTCATCTAGTAGCTCACATGTAAGCTCACCTAAGATATTACCAACAAGATCAACTTTGATCTCACTTAGGATCTCACTGAGTAGCTCACCTAGTAGCTCGACTGGGAGCTCAGCATGTAGCTCGTCTAAGAGCCTGTCGGGCAGCTCAACTTGAGATTACCCAGAAACTCACCTAGTAACTCACCTAACAACTCACCTTGAGCTCATCTAGGAGCTCAGTGAGTAGCTTGGCTTGAGCTCACCCAGGAGCTCGTCAAGTAGCTCACCCAAAAACTCACATTAGATCTCACCTGACAGGTCGCCTTGCCAACTCACATGGGAGCTCACCTATCAGCTCACCTTAGTAGCTCACCTTGAGCTCGGTGAGGAGCTCACCTTGCCAACTCACCTTGAGCTCAGATGGTAGGTCACCTCATAGTTTTTCGAGCATCTCAAGTTGATTTCACCAAGGAGCTCATCGAGTAACTCACCTTGAGCTCACCTTACCAAATGGCTCACCTTTGATCTCACCTAGGAGCTCACCTAGAAAGTCACCTAGGAGCTAGGTTTGGAGCTCGAAAAGTTGCTCACCCAGGATGTCGTTTACCAGCTCGACTTAAGCTTTCTTGAAAAATCACCTAGGAGCTTACCTAATAGCTTGCCTTTCCAGCTTGCCTTGAGCTTTCCCAGGAACTTTCTTAGCAGCTCAACTTGATCTCACCCAGGAGCTCGTCAAGCATCTCCTACAAAAACTCACATGGGAGCTCACCTTATCAAATCAGATGGGAGCTCGCCTTGCCAGATCACCTTAAGCTCACTGAGGAGCTCACCTTACCAACTCACCTTGAGCTCATCTGTTAGCTCACCTTGGAGTTTCTCAAGAAGCTCTCTATGTAGCTTTCCTAGGAGCTCACCTAAGAACTCTCCTAGGAGCTCACTGAGTAGCTCACCAAGTAGGTTTACTTGATCTCACTTGTCACCTCACTTTTAAGCTCACCTAGTAGCTTATCGGGGACCTCACCAACTAGCTCACTTGGGATCTCACCTTGTAGCTCGCCTGGGAGCTCATCAAATAGCTCATGAAGTAACTCACCTGGAAGCTCTTCTGGGAGCTCACCGAGTATTTCGAGTTGAGCTCACCTGGGAACTCACCTGGGAGGTTGCCTAAAAGCGCACCTTATCAACTCACCTTGAGCTCATCGGTAGCTCACATGTAAGCTCACCTCAAAGATTACTAACAATCTCACTTGTGAGCTCACTGAACAGCTCACCTACGAGATCAGCTAAGAGCACAGCAAGAAAAGCACCTTTAGTACACCTAGGAGCTTGCCGAGCAACTCAACTTGAGCTCACAAAAGAGCTCATCTAGAAACTCACCTAAAAACTTGCATCAGAGCTCACCTGATATCTCACCTTGCTAACTCACATGGAATCTCACCTATCATCTCACCTTGCTAACTCACTTTGAGCTCATCTGGTAGGTCACTTCAGATTTCATCAATTAGCTCACTAAGTAGCTCACCTAGAAGCTCACCTAATAGCTCACCTGGGAGCTCACCTAATAGCTTGCCTGGGAGCTTGCCTAAAATCTCACCTAGGAGATCACTGAGTAGGTTTACTTGAGCTCACTTGTGACCTCGTCAAGGACCTTGCCTGGGATCTCACCAACTAGCTTTCTTGGGAGCTCACCTAGTAGCTCACCTGGGAGCTCTCCTAGTAGCTCACCTGAGAGCTCACCAAATAGCTCACCTAGGAGCTCATTGATCAGCTTGAGTTGAGCTCACTTGGGAGCTCATTGAGTAACTCACCTTGGACCTAGGAGCTCACCTGACTACTCGCCTTGTTAACTCATGTAGAGCTCACCTTGCCAACTCACCTTGAGCTCACTTGAGAGCTTGAAAAGTAGCTCATCTAAGAGCTTGTCGAGCAACTTAACTTGAGATTTCCTGAAAAATCATCTAGGGGCACGCGTGACAGCTCACACAGGAGCTCACCAAGTAGCTCGACTTGAGCTCACCTAGGAGCTCGTCAATCAGCTCACCTAAAAACTTACATGGGAGCTCACCTATAATGTCACCTTGCTAGCTTTCCTTGAGCTCACTGAGAAGCTCACCTTGCCAACTCACCTTGAGCTTGTCTAGTAGCTCACCTTAGAGTTCATCAAGTAGCTCGCAAATCTCAGCTCACATGGGAGCTCACAGAGTAGCTTGCCGAGTAGGTTGACTTGACCTCACTTTTGAGGATTCTTGTGAGCTCACTGAGTAGATCACCAGGGACCTTGCATGGGAGCTCACCACATAGATCACTTTATATCTCACCTAGTAGCTCACCTGGGAACTCGTGGAGAGGCTTTCCAAGTAGCTTGCTTAGGAGATATTTTGGGAATCACTGATCAGCTCAAGTTAAGCTCACCTGGGAGCTCGTCAAGTAACTCACTTGGGAACTCACCTAGGAGCCCATGGAGTAGCTCACCTAGGAGTTGCACTAGGAACTCGGCAAGTAACTCACCTAGGAGCTCGGCTTGAGATTGCCCGAGAGCTTGTCAAGTAGCTCACTCAATAACTCAAATGGGAGCTCACCCAATAACTCACCCCTCTAACTCGCATGGGATCTCACCTATCAGCTCACCTTATAAGCTCACCTTGCCAACTCACCTTGAGCGCATCCAGTAGCTCACTTATGAGTTTATCGAGTAGCTCGCCAAGTACCTCACTTGGGAACTCACTTGGGAGCTCACTGAGTAACTCAGCTGAGTAGCTCATCTAGTAGCTAACTTTTGAGCTCACAGAGAAGCTCACCGGGGACCTCACATGGGAGCTCACCAAGATATTGCTGACAATAGGAGCTCACCTAGTAGTTTACCTGGGAGCTTGCTTGAATAGCTCACTGAGTAGCTCACATAGGAGCTCAGCTGGGAGCTCGACAAGTAGCTTTTCTAAGAGCTCGTCGAGCATCTCACATAGGAGCTCAACTGGGAACTTAGAAAATATCTCCCCAAGGAGCTCATTGAGTAGATTGACTTGAGCTTACATGGAAACTCACCTAGGAGCTCTCCTGACAGCTCACTGTATGGTAAGCTCACCTCAGAGATTCACCTTGTAAGCTCACCTTTGAGCTCAGCTGGGAGCTTACTGAGCATCTCACCCAGGGAGCTCGGTCAAGAAGCTTACTCAAAAAATCACATGGGATCTTGCCTTACAAACTCAGCTTGCATGGAAAATCACATGAGAGCTCACCTTGATAACTCACCTTACCAACTCGCATGGGTGCTCACCTATAAGCTTGCCTTGTCAGCTCACCTTGAGCTCACCTATGAGCTCACCTTGCCAACTCACCTAGAGCTCGTCTGGTAGTTTGCCTTGGATTTTTTCATGTAGCTCACCAAGTAGCTCACCTAACAGCTCACTTGGGATCTTACCGAGTAGCTCGTCGAGTAAGTTGACTTGATCTCGCTTGTGAGCTCACTGAGAAGCTTGCCAGGGACCTCACCTGAGAGCTCATAAAGTAGCTCACTTGGGATCTCTCCTAGTAGCTTTCCTGGGAACTCACCTTAGTAGCTCTGAATTGAGCTCACTTATGAGTTCACCAAGTAGCTCATCAAGGACCTCACCTGCGAGCTCCCCAAGTAGCTTGATTAGGAGCTTACCTAGCAACTCACCTGGGAGCTCACCAAATAGCTCATCAAGTAGCTCACCTGTTAGCTCTATCAAGTAGCTTGCACCAATCAACTCAAGTTGAGCTCACTCGAGAGCTCGTCAACTAACTCACCTAGGAACTTGACTGGGAGCTCATCTGACAGTTCACCTTACAAAATCACCTTGAGTTCACCTTGCCAACTCACCTTAACCTGACCTTGCCAACTCACCTTGATCTCATTTGGTAACTCGCATGTAATCTCACCTTAGAGATTTCCAACAAGTTCACCTTTGATCTTGACTTGGGAGCTCACCAAGTAGCTCACATAGGAGCTCAGCTGGGAGCTTGATAAGTAGCTTTCCCAAGAGCTCATCAAGCATCTCACATAGGAGCTCAACTGGGAGCTTGGAAAATAGCTCGCCAAGGAGCTCATCGAGTAGCTCAACTTGAGCTTACATGAAAAATCACCTAGGAGCTCTCTTGATAGCTCACTTTTGTAGCTCACCTTGAGCTCACCTAGGATCTTTCTGATCAGCTTGACTTGAGCACACCTGGGATCTCGTCAAGAAGCTCACTCAAAAAATCACATGGGAGCTCACCTTACAAACTTGCATGACAGGTCACCTATCATCTCAACTTGCCAGCTCACCTTAAGCTCACTCAGGAGCTCACCTTACTAACCCACCTTGAGCTTACTAAATCACTTGGTAGCTCACCTTGCCAGAGTTCACCTTGTAGCTCATCAGGTAGTTCGCATGTAAGCTCACCTAACAGATCACCTAGACAAGCTCACCTTTGGGCTCACCTGGGAGCTCACCTAAAAGCTCACTGAGTAGGCTTACTTGAGCTCACTTATGATCTCACCGACCAACTCACCGAGGACCTCACCTTGGACTTTTCCAAGTAGCTTACTTGGGAGCTCACCTAGGAGCTTGCTGAATAACTCGCCAAGTAGCCTCAGCTTGGGAGCTAACTTCTGGGAGCTCACTGAGCTATCTCGAACTTGAGCTCTTGTAGGAACTCATGTCAAGTAACTCACCCAGGAACTTATCATCACCAACTTGCGTGACAGCTTACCCTACCATAGCTGGCCATGGGAGGTCACCTATCATCTCACCTTGTAAGTTTACCTAAGGAGTTCACCTTGCCAACTCACCTTGAGCTCATCTTATAGCACTTACCTTGGAGTTCATCCAACATGCTTACCTTTGAGCACACATGGTAGGTGACTTAAGGAGCTCACCTAATAGACTCAGCTAAGAGCTCACCAAGAATCTTACCCAAGTAGGTTGACTTGTAGCTAGACTTGTGACCTCACCTGAGAAGCTCACCTGGCACCTCACTTGATAGATCACCGAGGAGCTTCACCTAATGGGAGCTTGTCAAGCTGAATAGCTTGAGAAGTAGCTCACATAGGAGCTCACCTGATAGCACACCCTAATAACTCACATGGGACCTCAACTATTAGCTCACCTTGAGCTCTTTGAGGAGTTCACCTTGCTAACTCACCTTGATCTCATTAGGTATCTCACCTACGAGTTCATCAAACAGCTCACCTAACAACTCACCTGGGAGCTCACCTTGTTAACTCACCTGGGAGCTCATCTGATCATCTTCACTTGTAGAGCTCACCAAATAGATATTGTGAAGTAAGCTCACCTTTAAACTCACCTAGTGAGCTCACTGAGCAGATCACCGGGGAGCATGGCCAGAGAGCTCGGCAAGTAGCTTTCCAAGGAGCTCATCGAGCAAGCTCAACATGAGAACTCACCAGAATAGCTCGCCTGGGATTTCACCTTGTCAGCTCGACCTTGAGCTCTACCTAGGAGCTTACTGAGTAGCTCATGTGGGAAGTCATAGATTGTTTAAGAGTTCATCAAATAGCTCACCTAAAAACTTGTATGAGAGATCATACCTAATGACAACCCGCTTTGCTAAGCTCACTGTGGGAGCTTTCCTATGCCAGCTTGCCTTGAGCTTGTTTGAGTAGATTGCCTCAGAGTTTATCGATCAACTCACCTTAGTAGCTCATCTTGTAGCTCGTCTAACAGAATCACTTAAGTAGCTCATTGAGCACCTCATCGAGTAGGTTGACTTTATCAACACTTGTGAGCTCACCGAGTAAGCTCGCTGCGGAACCTCACCTGGGAGCTCACCAAGTAGCTCACTTAGGAGCTCATATAGTAACTCACCTAGGAGCTTGCCTGATCAGATCATTGAGTTAACTCACCTCAGGAGCTCATCTTGATCAGCTTACCTTGAGCTCACCTTTCGATAACTTGTCATGTAATCTCATCTTGTAGCTTGGCATGTAGAGCTCAACTTAGCAGATTTCCAATAGGCTTTCCTTTGAGCAGCTCAACTAGGAGCTTTCACCTAGGTGCTCTACCTGGGAGCTTGCCTAACCAGCTCACCTTTGAGTTCAACCAAGCAGATCGACTTGAGTCTAAGCACCAAAAAATCACCTGGGAGCTCACCTAGGATAGCTCGTTAATTAGATCACCAAAGAGCTTGTCACATGGTAGCTCGACTTGAGCTCGCCCAGGAGCTTATCAAGCAGCTCATCTTGAAAACTCATTTGAAAGCTCACCTATATACTCGCATGGGAGTATCATCACCTGGAAGCTCACCTTACTAGGTCACCTAATATCTCATTGAGGATCTTACCAAGCAGGTTGACTTGAACTCACCTTGATGAGCTTACTGAGCAGGTCGATTCGTAGTTTTTCACCTGGTAGCTTGCCAAGTAGCTCACCTTGGGAGATTGCCTTGCATAGCTCACATGAGATCTCGCCGAAAAGGTCACTGAGTAGGTTGACTTAGGATCCTTTCTTGTGAAGCTTTCCGATACAGCTTGCTAGTTGACCTCTCCTAGTACCTCGTTTGGGAGCTCACCTAGTATCTCACTTGGGAGCTCACCTGAATAACTCTCTACGTAGCTGCACTTGAGAGCTCACCTTGATGCTCAACTTTCTGACTCAACTTGAATTGATTTTACCTTATCAAGTCACCTTGAGCTCAACTGGTAGCTCACATGTAACCTCACCTTAGAGCTTGCCATATCGACAAGCTCACCTTTGAGCTCACTGTAGGAGCTCACTCAAGTAACTTACCTAGGAGCTCAGAATGGGAGCTCAGCAAGTAGCTTGCCTAAGACCTCATCAAGTAGTTTGACTTGAGCTTGCCTAAAAAATCACTTGGGAGCTCACCTAATAGTTTACCTTGACTAGCTCACCTTAAGCTCACCCAGGAGCTTTCCAAGTAGTTAAACTTGTGATTTCCTGGGATATCATCAAATAGCTCACTTAAAAACTCACATGGGAGCTCTCCTGACAACTCACCTTGCCAACTTGCGTGGGAGCTCACCTATGAACTCACCTTGAGCTCGCTAAGGAGATCACCTTTCCAACTCACCTTGAGCTTGTATGGTATCTCACCTTAGAGTTTTTTAAGCAGCTCACCATGGATCTTGCCTAAGTAGCTCACCTGGGAGCTCACCTAATAGCTCACTTGGGATCTCACTGAGCAGCTCACTGAGTAGGTTGACTTGAGCTCACATGTGAGCTCACCAAGTATCACACTAGGGACCTCACCTAGGAGGTTGCCAAGTAGCATCACTTGGGAGCTCACCTAGTAGCTTTCCTAGGACCTTGTTGAACAACTCACCAGGTAGCTCACCTGGGAGCACTTCTAGGAGCTCACCGATTAATTTGATTTGAGCTTTCCTGGAGAGCTCAGTCAAGTAATTCACCTAGGAACTAGCCTGGGAGCTCGCCTAACAACTCACCTTGCCAACTCATCTTGAGCTAACCTTTCTAACTCACCTTGAACTCACCTTGCCAACTCACCTAGAGCTCATATGGTAGCTTGCATGTAAGCTCACCTAATATATTTTTGACAAGCTCACCTTTGAGCTTGCACCTGGGAGCTCACCGAGCAGCTCACCTAGGAGCTCAGCTAAGATCTCGACAAGCAGCTGACCCAAGAGCTAATCGAGTAGCTCGACTTCAGATTTCCAAGAAACTAACCTAGGAACCCACCTAACAGCTTACCTTACAATCTCACCTTAAGATCACCCAGGAGCTCACTGAGCAGCTCACCTTGATAACTCACATTGGAGCTTGCCTATCAGCTTCCTTTACAAGATAACTTGGACCTCGCTAAGGAGCTAAACCTTGCTAACTCACCTTGAGCTCATTTGGTAATTTACCTCAGAGTTCATCATGTATCTTACCAAGAATCTCACCTAAGAGCTCACCTAAGAACTCTTCTAGGAGTTTATCAAGTAGCTCATCGAGTAGGTTAACTTGAGCTCACTTGTGAGCTCACCGAGAAGCTCACCTGGGACCTCTCTTGGGAACTCTCCAAGTAGCTCTCTTCAGAGCTCATCTAGCATCTCGTCAGATATCTCACCAAGTAGCTCACCTGGGAGCACATTGAGTAACTCACCTTGAGTAACTCACGTGGGAGCTTACTTGAAAACTCACCTTTCCAAGCTCACCTTGATCTCAGCTTAACAACTCACCTTGTGCTCATATGGTAGCTCACATGTAAGCTCACTTTAGAGATTATCGAAAATCTCACCTTTGATCTCTCCTAGGAGCTCACCGAGTACCTCACCTTAGAGCTTAGTTGGGAGCTCAGTAAGAATATCACCAAGGAGCTCAACGAGAAGCTCGACTTGAGCTTTCCTGGAAACTCACCTGGGAGCTCACCTGACATCTCACCTTGCCAACTCACCTTGAGCTCACCTAGGAGCTTACTGAGTAGATTTATTTGAGATCACCCAAGATCTCATCAAGTATCTCACTTGAGCTCATCATGGGAACTCGTCAAGACAGATTACCTTACCAACTCACATGGGAGCTCACCTGATCAGCTCCCCTTGCCACCTCATCTTGAGCTCAGATGAGGAGCTCATGTTACCTACTCACCTTCACCTCATCTGGTAGGTCACCTCAGAGTTCGATTGAGGAGCTCACCTAAGTAGCTCACCTAAGAGCTCACCTAGTAACTCACCGAGAAACTCACAAAGTAGGTTGAATTGACCTCGCTTGTGAGCTCACCAAGTAGCTCACTTGGAGACCTCACCTAGGAGCTCATCTAGTAGTTCACCTAGCTTGATGAATAGCTCGCCAAGTAACTCAGCTAGAATCTCTTCTAGGAGCTCACCGATTAGCTTAAGTTGAGCTCACCCGAAAGCTCATCATCTAACTTGCACTTGGGAACTCACCTGATAGCTCATATTACCAAATCACCTTGATCTTGCCATGCCAACTCCCTTTGAGCTCACCTTGCCAACTCATCTTAAACTCATCTAGTAGCTTGTGTGTAAGCTCACCTTAGAGATTCCTGACATGCTCACCTTTGAGCTTGTCTAGGAGCTCACCAAGCAGCTCACCTAGGAGCTTGGTTGGGAGCTTGGCAAGCAGCTCACCCAGGAGCTCATCGAGCAGCTCAACTTGAGCTTTCCTAGAAACTCACCTGGGAGCTCACTTGACCAGACTCAACTTGAGCTCAGCCCAGGGAGCTCACTGAGCACCTTGACTTGAGCTCACCTAGGAGCTCGTCAAGTAGCTCACCTGAAAACTCACATTGGGAGCTCACCTGACAAATAACCTTTCCAACTTGGAAGCTCACCTATCGGCTCACCTTAAGCCTAAGGAGCTCACCTTATTAACTCACCTTGAGCTCATCTGGTAGCTCACCTCAGAGTTCGTTAAGTAGCTCACCAAGTAGCTCACCTGGGAGCTCACCTAATAGCTCACCTGGGAACTCACTTGGAGTCACCTAATAGCTCAACCTGGAGCTCACCGAGAAGCTCACCAAGTAGGTTGACTTGAGCTCACTTGTGAGCTTACTGAGTGAGCTCACCAGGGACCTCACATGGAAGCTCACCAAGTAGCTCACTTGGGAGACTCACCTAGCAACTCACATGGGATCCTCGCCAGAATAACTCACCAAGTAACTCACTTAGGAGCCCTTCTCGGAGCTTTCACCGATCAGCTCGAGTTGAGCTCACCCAGGAGGTCATCGAGTAACTAACCTAGGAACTCACTTGGGAGCTTACCTTGCTCACGTTGCAAACTCACCTTTAGCTCACCTTGCCAACTCACCTTGAGCTCACCTTACCAACTCACCTTGAGCTCATCTGGTATCTCACATGTAAGCTCACCTTAGAGATTATCAATAAGCTCACCTTTAAGCTCACTAGGAGCTCACTGAGCAGCTCACCTAGGAGCTCAGCTGGGAACTCGGTAAGTAGCTCACCCAGAAGCTCATCAAGTAGCTCAACTTGAGCTTACCTCTCGTAAAAAAACTCACCTAAAAACTTGTTGGAGCTCACTTCTGGCAGCTCACCTTCCAAGCTTGCCTAGGAGCTCACCTTGCCAACTCACCTTGGGAGCTTTTCAAGTAGCTCACCTATGAGTTTGTCAAACTTGTATTTCCTGGGAGCTCACCTCAAATAGCTCACTTAAACAACTCACATGGGAGCTCACCTGAAATCAGCTTGAGCTCACTTGTGGGAGCTCACCTATGAACTCGCCACCTTTAGGAGCTCACCTGGTTGCTCACTTTTGAGATCACCTAGCAACTCACCTGGGAGCTCACCAAATAGCTCACCTTGTAGCTCACCTGGTAGCTTTCCTCAGAGCTCACCTAATAGCTTAGCTGGGAGCTCACCTAATAGCACACCTAGGAACTCACTGAGTAGCTCACCTAGTAGGTTGACATGAGCTCACTTGTGAGCTCACTGAGTAGCTTGTCAAGTACCTCACCTGACAGCTCACCAAGTAGCTCACTTGGGAGCTCACCTAGCACTTCTCCTAGGAGCTCGCTGAATAGCTCATGAAGTAGCTCACCTAGGAGCTCTTCTTGTAGCTCACTGATCAACACGAGTTGAGCTCACCTTGGAGCTTGTCAAGTAACTTACCTAGGAACTCACTTGGGAGCTCACCTGATAGCTCACCCTACCAATTCACCTTGAGTTCACCTTACCAACTCACCTTGCCAACGCATCTTGAGCTCATATTGTAGCTCCTATGTAAGCTCACCTCAGAGATTATCAACAATCTCACCTTTGAGGTCACCTTAGAGATTAATGAGAAGCTCACCTTTGAGATCACCTAAGAGCTTATCGAGAAGCTCACCTAGGAGCTCACCTAAGAGCTTGGTAAGTAGCTCACTCGGGAACTCATCAAGCAACTCAACTTGAGCTTGCCTAAAAACTCACCTGGGAGCTCGCCTGACATCTCACCTTGTCAGCTCACCTTGAGCTCAGCCAGGATATTTTCAAGCTACTTGATTTGAGCTTACCCAGAAGCTCATCAAATAGCTCACCCAAAAATTAGCATGGGAGCTCACTTGATAGCTCACCTTTCCAACTCGTATGGAAGCTCCCCTATCAACTCACCTTATCAGGTCACCTTGAGCTCATTGAGGAGCTCACCTTACCAACTCACCTTGAGCTCATCTGGTAGCTCACATTAAAGTTTGTCAAGTAGCTTTCCAAGTAGCTCACCTAGGAGCTCCACTAATAGCTCACCTTGGAGCTTGCCTAAAAGCTCACCTGGGAGCTCACTGAGTAGCTCACTGAGTAGCTCGCTGAGTAGGTTGACTTGAGCTCACTTATGAGCTCACTGAGTAACTCATCAGGTACCTTGCCTGGGAGCTCGCTAAGTAGCTTGCTTGGGAGCTCACCTAACAACTCACCTGGGATCTCACCAAACAGCTTGCCAAGTAGCTCACCTAGGAGTTATTCTGGGAGATCACCGATCAGCTTGAGTTGAGCTCACCTAGAATCTTGTCATATTACTCGCTTGGGAACTTGACTAGGATCTCACATGATAGCTCACCTTACAAACTCACCTTGAGTTCACCTTACCAACTCACCTTAAGCTCACCTTGCCAACTCACCTTGACCTCATCTAGTATCTTGCATGTAATCTCACCATAGAGATTGCTGACAAGCTCACCTTTGAGGTCACCTAAGAGCTCACCGACCAGCTCACCTAAGAGCTCAGTTGGGAGCTTAGAAATTATCTCACTCAGGAGCTCACCTGATAGCTTACCTTTCCATGATAGCTCACCCATGATCTTTCCGAGTAGCTCAACTTGAGCTCACCTAGGATCTCATCAAGTAACTTGCATGAAAACTCACATAGAAGCTCACATGATAGCTCAACCTGATAACTTACATGGGAACTCACCTATTAGCTCACATTTCTATCTCACCTTGAGCTTGCTGAGGAGTTAACCTTGACAACTCGCCTTGAGTTTGTCTGGTAGCTCACCTCAGAGTTCGTCAAGTAGCTCACCTAATAGCTCAACTGGGAGCTCACCTAATATCTCACCTGGGAGCTCACCTAACACCTCACCTGGGAGCTCAATAAATAGGTCGTCGAGTAAGATAACTCACCTAGGAGCTCACCATACACCTCACCTAGCCAACTCACCTTTAGCTCACCTTGCCAAATGGCTCACCTTTGAGCTCGCTTGGGAGCTCACATAGTAGCTCACCTAAGAGCTAGGCTGGGAGCTCGAAAAATAGCTCACCCAGGAGCTCGTCAACCAGCTTAACTTGAGCTTGCTCAAAAAATCACGTGGGAGCTCACCTTATAGCTTACCTTGCTAGCTTGCCTTGAGCTTGCCCAAGAGCTCACCGAGTAGCTCAACTTGAGCTCACCCGGGTGCTCAGCAAGCAGCTCATGTGAAAACTCACATGGGAGCTCACCTTATCAAATCAAATGGGAGCTCATTTTTCTAGATCACCTTGAGCTCACTGAGGAGCTCACCTTACCAACTTGCCTTGAGCTAGTCTAGTAGCTCACCTCAGAGTTTGTCGAACAGCTCACTAGGTAGCTCACCTGGGAGCTCACCTAACAGCTCACTTGGGAGCTCACCGAGTATCTCGCTGAGTAGGTTGACTTGATCTCACTTATCAGCTTACTTGTGAGCTCACTGAGTAGCTCACTAGGGACCTTACCTAGGATCTCTCCAAGTAACTCACTTGGGAGATCACCTAGTAGATTGCAAAGTAGTTTGCGTATGAGCTCTTCTAGGAGCTCACCGATCAGATTAAGTTGAGCTCACCTAGGAGCTCATTGAGTAACTCACCTGGGAACTCACCTGGGAGGTCACCTAAAATCTCACCTTGAAAACTCACCTTGACCTCATCTGGTAGCTCACATATAATCTCACCTTAGATATTGTTGACAAGCTCACCTATGAGCTTTGTTATGAGATCATCGAGTAGCTCAACCTAAAATATTGGCTAGGAGCTCAGGAAATAGCTCACCTAGGAGCTCATTGAGTAGCTTGACTTGAGCTTGCCTCAAAACTCAACTGGGAACTCACCTAATAGGTTAGCTTTACAACTTGCCTTGAGCTCACCCAGGAGCTCACCGAGTAACTTGGCTTGAGCTCACCTAGGAGCTCATCAAGAAACTCACTTGAAAACTCACATGGGATCTCACCTGACAGCTCACCTTACCAACTCGCATATCAGCTCACCTTGCTAGCTTTCCTTGAGCTCGCTGAGGATCTCACCTTGCCAACTCACCTTGATCTCATCTAGTAGCTCACCTCAGAGTTCATCGATTAGCTTACCAAGTACCTCACCTAGAAGCTCACCTAATAGCTCTTCTGGGAGCTCACCTAATAGCTCACCTAGAAGCTTGCCTAACAGCTCACCTGGGAGATCATCAAACAACTCATCGAGTAGGTTTTACTTGATATTACTTGCGAGCTCGTCAAGGACCTCACCTGGGAGCTTCTAAGTAGCTCACTTGGGAGCTTGCCTAGGAGCTTGCATGGGACCTCGCGAAACAAATAAACAAGTAGCTCACCTAGGAGCTCTTCTAACAACTCACTAATCAACCCAAATTGAGCACACCTGGTAGCTCATCGAGTAACTCACCTAGGAGCTTACCTGACAGCACACCTTACCAAATCACCTAGAGCTCAACTTGCTAACTAACCTTGAGCTCACCATGACAACTCACCTTGAACTAATCTATTAGTTCACATGTAAGCTCACCTCAAAGATTATCGACAAGCTCACCTTTGAGCTCACATGAGATCTCACCGAGTTTCTCACCTAAAAGCTTAGCTAGGAGCTTAAAAAGTAGCTCACCCAGAAGCTTGTCGAGTAGCTCCACTTGAGATTGCTTGGAAAATCACCTGGGAACTCACGTGATAGCTTACCTAGGAACTCACTGAGCAGCTTGACCTGAGCTCACCTGGGAGCTTATCAAGTAGCTCACCTGAAAACTTACATAGGAGCTCAGCTATAAGGTCACCCTATCAGCTAACCTTGAGCTCACCTTACCAACTCACCTTGAGCTCATCTCGTAGCTCACCTCAAAGTTCATCGAGTAGCTCACCAAGTAGCTCACCTAACAGCTCACCTAGGAGCTCATGGAGCATCTCACTAAGTAGGTTGACTTGACCTTGCTTTTGAGCTCACTTGTGAGCTCACCAAGTAGCTCACCGAGGAGCACATACAGGATCTCACCACCTCGATCACTTGGGAGCTCACCTAGCAGCTTACCTGGGAACTCACAGAATAGCTCTCTAAGTAGCTTACTTGGGAGATCTTCTAGGAGCATGCCGATCAGCTTGAGTTGAGCTCACCTAGGAGCTCATTGAGTAACTCACTTGTGAGGTCACCTAGGAGCTTTCCTAAGAACTCACCTTTCTAAATCACCTTGAGATCACCTTGCCAAATCTCCTTGAGCTCACTTTGCCAACTCACCTTGAGCTCATCTGGTAGCATACATGTAAGTTGACCTTAGAGATTGCTAACAAGCTCACCTTTGAGCTCACTTGGGAGCTCACGGAGTAGCTCACCTAGGAGGTGGGTTGGGAACTCGGCAAGCAGCTCACCCAGAAGCTCATAGAGCAACTTGACTTGAGCTTTCCCAGGCGCTTGTAAATTAGCTCACCTGAAAACTTGAATGGGAGCTCACTTAACAGCTCACCTTGCCAACTCACCTAAGAGCTCACCTGACAGTTCACCTTACCAGCTCACCTTGAGCTCACTGAGGAGCTCACCTTGCCAACAAACCTTGAGTGCATCCGGTAGCTCACCTATGAGTTCATCAAGTATTTTTCCTACAATCTCACCTAGGAGCTCACCGCGTAGGTTGACTTGAGCTCACTATTGAGCTCGCCAAGAAGCTCACCAGGGACCTTGATTGGGAGCTCGTAAAGTAGTCCACTTTAGAGATTTCCTAGCAGCTCACATAGGAGCTCACCGAATAGCTCACCTAGTAGCTCACCTTAGAGCTTGCCTAATAGCTCACCTGGGAGATCACCTAATAGCTCACCGGGGAACTCACCAAGCATCTCACCGAGTAGGTTGACATGAGCTCACTTGTGAGCTCACTAGAGTAGCTCACCAGGTACCTTTCCTAGGAGCTCACTAAGTAGCTCTCTTTGGAGCTCACCTAGCACTTCACCGGGGAGGTCACTGAACAACTCACCAAGTAGCTCACTTGGGAGCTCTTCTAGGATGATCAGCTCGAGTTGATCTCACGCAGGAGCTTGTCGAGTAACTTACCTAGGAACTCACCTAGGAGCTCGCCTGACAGGTCACCTTGCCAATTCACCTTAAGTTTACCTTACCAACTCTACTTGAGCTTGCCTTGCCAACTCACCTTGAGCTCATCTGGTAGCTCATATGTAAGTTAACCTTAGAGATTACCAACAATCTCACATTTGAGCTCACCTCAGAGCTTACCGAGAAGCTCACCTAGGAGCTCATCTGGGAGCTTTGCAAGAAACTCACCCAGTAAGTCATCGAGTAGCTCGACTTGAGCTTGTCTGGAAACTCACCTGGGAGCTCGCCCTATAGCTCACCTTACTAGCTCACCTTGAGCTCACCGAGTAGCTAAATTTGAGCTCACCCAGGAGCTCGTCAAGCACCTCACCCAAAAATTCACATGGCATCTCACCTAATAGCTCACCTTTCCAAATCGCATTTGAGTTCCCCTATTAGCTCACCTTGCCAGGTCACCTTGAGCTCGCTGAGGAGCTCACCTTGCTAACTCACCTTGAGCATGTATGGTAGCTCACATCAGATTTCATCGAGTAGCTCACCAAGTAGTTCACCTAGGAGCTTGACTAACAACTCACCTTGGAGCTCACCTAATAGCTCACCTGGGAGCTCACCGAGTAGGTTGAATTGAGCTCACTTGTGAACTTACCAAGTATCTCATCAAGGACCTCACATGGGAGCTCACCATGTAGCTCACTTGGGAACTCGCCATGTAGCTCACTTGGGAGCTAACCTAGCGGCTCACTTGGGAGCTCACCAAATAGCTTGCCAAGTAGCTCACCTGGGAGTTATTCTGGGAGGTCACCGATCAGCTCAAGTTGAGCTCACCCAGAAGCTCATTGACTAACTCACCTAGGAACTCAACTAGGAGTGCGCTTGATAGCTCACCTTACTAACTCACCTTGAGTTTGTCTTGCCAACTCACCTATAGCTCACCTTGCCAACTCACCTTGAGCTCATCTTGTAGCTCGCATGTAATCTCACCTCAGAGATTGCTGACAAGCTCACCTTTGAGCTCACCTAGGAGCTCACCGATCAGCTCACCTAGGAGCTCAGCTGGGATCTTGGAAAGTAGCTCACTCAGGAGCTCACCTAATAGCTTACCTTGCCAACTCACCTTGAGCTCGTCCAGGAGCTTGTCGATAAGCTCGACTTGAGCTCACCCAGGAGATCATCAAGTACCTCACTTGAAAAATCACATGGGATATTTCCTTACCAACTTATATGGGAGATTTCCTGTCAGCTCACCTTTCTAGCTCTCCTTAAGCTCGCTAAGGAGATCACCTATCCAACCCACCTTAAGCTTGTCTAGTAGCTCACCTCAGAGTTTGTCGAGTAGATCACCAATTAGCTCACCTAGGAGCTCACCTAATAGCTCGTTTGGGAGCCCACTGAGAAGCTCACTGAGTAGGTTGACTTGAGCACACTTGTGATCTTGCTCATTAGCTAACCAGGGACCTCACCTAGGAGCTTCCCAAGTACCTCGCTTGGGATCTTGCTTGGGAGCTTGCCAAAAAACTCACCTGGGAGATCTTCTGGGAGCTCTCCAATCATCTTGAGTTGAGCTCACTCGGGAGTTTATTAATTAACTCACTTGTGATCTCACCTGGGAGCTTGCCTAAGATCTCACCTTTCCAACTTTCCTTGAGCTTTCCTTGCCAACTCTCCTTGAGATTTCTTTTCCAACTCACCTTGAGCTCATCTGCTAGCGAGCATGTAAGTTAACCTTAGAGATTGTTTACAAGCTCACTTGGGAGCTCACGGAGTAGCTCACCTAGGAGCTGGGCTAGGAACTTGGCAAGCAACTCACTCAGAATCTTGTAGAGCAGTACGACTTGAGCTTACCTAGAAACTCATCAAGTATGTCACCCGAAAACTTTTATGGGAGCTTTCCTGATATCTCCCCTTCCCAACTTTCCTGGGAGCTCACTTGACAACTCACCTTGCTAGCTCACCTTAAGCTCACTTACAAGCTCACCTTGTTAATTGACCTTGAGTGCATCCAGTATCTCACCTATGAGTTCATCGAGTAGCTCACCAAGTAGCTCTCCTAGGAGCTCACCTAGTAGCTCACCTAGGAGCTCACCTAATAGCTTACTTAGGAGCTCACCGAGTAGGTTGACTTGAGCTCACTTGTGAGCTTACCAAGTATCTCACGAAGGACCTTGACTAGGAGCTTGCCAAGTAGTTAACTTTTGAGATCTCCTAGTAGCACGCCTGGGAGCTCACTGAATAGCTCACCAAGTAGCTGACCTGGTAGCTCACCTTAGATCTTGCCTAATAGCTCACCCTAGAACTCACCAAGTAGCTCATGGAGTAGGTTAACATGAGCTCACTTGTGAGCTCACTGAGTAGCTTGCTGGGGACCTCACCTAGGAGCTCACCAAGTAGCTCACTTCGGAGCTCACCTAGTCGTTAACCTGGGAGCTCACCAAACAACTCACCAAGTAGCTCACCTGGGAGATCTTCTGGGAGATCACTAATCAGCTCAAATTGAGGTCACCCAGGAGCTCATCAAGTAACTTGCCTAGGAACTCACCTGGGAGCTCACCTGACAGCTCACCTTGCCAATTCACAGAGTTCACCTTACGAACTCACCTTGAACTCACCTTGCCAGCTCGACTTAAGCTCATCTAGTAGCTCGTATCAAAGCTCACCTCAGAGATTATTGATAAGCTCACCTTTGAGCTCAGCTAGGAGCTCAGAAAATAATTCACCAAGGAACTCATTGAGCAACTTGACTTGAGATTGCCCAGAAACTTACCTGGGAGCTTAGCTGATAGCTCACCTTACCAGATCACCTTGAGCTCACCTAGGAGCTCACTGAGTAGCTTATTTTGAGCTCACCTGGTAGATCATCAAGCAGCTCACCTAAAAACTCACATGGGAGCTCACCTAAAAACTCACCTTGCAAACTCGTGTGGGAGCTCCCCTATCAGCTTGCCTTACTAGGTCACATTGAGCTTATTGAGGAGCTAACCTTGCTAACTCACATTGAGCTCATCTATTAGCTCACATCAGAGTTCATTGAGAAGCTCAGAAAGTAGCTCACCTGGGAGCTCAACTAACAGTTCACCTTGGAGCTCACCTAACAGCTCACCTAGGAGCTCACTGAGTAGCTCACCGAGTAGGTTGACTTGAGATCACTTATGAGCTCACTGAGTAGCTCATCAGGGACCTCAACTGGGAGCTTGCCAAGTAGATCACTTGGGAGCTCACCGATCAACTTGAGTTGAGCTCACCTGGGAGCTCGTCAAGTAACTCACCTAGGAACTCGACTAAGAGCTCACCTAATAGCTCACCTTACCAACTTGCCTTGATTTTTCCTTATTAACTCACCTTAAGCTTTCCTTGCCAACTTGCCTTGATCTCATCTTGTAGCTCACATGTAATCTCACCTCAGAGATTGCTAACAAGCTCACCTTTGAGCTCACCTGGGAGCTCACCAAGCATCTCACCTAGGAGCTCAGTTAGGAGCTTAGAAAGTAGCTCACTCAGGAGCTCACCTGACAACTTACCTTACCATCTCACCTTGAGCTAGCCCAGGAGCTTAACAAGTAGTTTGACTTGAGCTCACCCAGGAGCACATCAAGTACCTCGCTTGAAAAATCACATGGGAGCTTGCGTTACCAACTTATATGGGAGCTTGCCTATCATCTCACATTGGAAGATCTCCTTAAGCTCAATAAGGAGCTCACCTTGCCAACCCACTTTGAGCTTGTCTGGTAGCTCACCTCAGAGTTTATCAAGTAGCGCACCAAGTAGCTTTCCTAGGAGCTCAATTAACAGCTCACTTAGAAGCTCACTGAGAAGCTCGCTGAGTAGGTTGACTTGAGCTCACTTGTGAGCTTGCTAAGTAGCTAACTGGGGACCTCACTTTGTAGCTTACCAAGTAGCTCACTTGGGAGCTTTCCTAGTAGCTCACATGGGAGCTCACCGAACAACTCGCTCAGTATCTCACCTAGGAGCTCTTCTAGGAGCTCACTGATCAGCTCGAGTTGAGCTCGCATGGGAGCTCATCGAGTAACTCACTTTGGAACTCACCTAGAATCTCACCTAATAGCTCACCTTACCAACTCACCTTGAGCTCACCTTACCAACTCACCTTGAGCTCGCCTTACCAAGTCACCTTGAGCTTTCCTTGCAAATCACCTTGAGATGGTAGCTTGCATGTAAACTCACCTTAGAGATTGCCAACAAGCTCACCTTTGATCTCACCTAGGTGCTCATCGAGTAGCTCACCTAGGAGCTCTCCTGGGAGCTTGGTAAGTATCTTAACTTGAGCTTATCTGGAAACTCACCTCGGAGATCACCTAACATGTCACCTTGCTAGCTCGCCTTGAGCTCACCTAAGAGCTCACCGAGCAGCTCACCCAGAAACTCACCTTACAGCTCACCCAGAAACTCACATGGGAGCTCGCTTTACCAACTCGTCTTGAGCTCGTTAAGAAGCTTACCTTTCCAACTCCCCTTGAGCTCGTCTGGTATCTCACCTCAAAGTTCATCAAGCAACTATCTAAGTAGCTCACCTAGGAGATCACTGAGAAGCTCTCTGAGTAGGTTAACTTGAGCTCACTTGTGATTTTTCTGAGTAGCTCTCTGAGGACCTCACCTGGGATCTCACCAAGTAGCTCACTTAGAACCTCACCTAGCAGCTCACCTAGAAGCTAGCCAAACAGCTCGCCAAGTAACTCACCTGGGAGCACTTCTGGGAGCTCGCCAATCAGATCGAGGTGAGCTCTCCCAAGACCTCATCTATTAACTCACTTGGGAGCTCACCTAACATTTCATCTTTCCAAATCACCTTGAGCTCACCTTTCCAACTCGACTTGATCTCACCTTTCAAACTCACCTTGAGATCATCTGGTAGCTCACATGTAATCTAACCTCAGAGATTATCGATAAGCTTTTCTTTGAGCTCATAGAGTAGCTCACCTAGGAGTTTGGCTAGGAGCTCGGCAAGTAGCTCACCTAGGAGCTCGTCGAGCAGCTCGACTTGAGTTTGCCAAGAAACTCAACTGGGAGATCACCTTGCCATCTTGCCTTGAACTTGCCTAGGAGCTCGCTGAGTAACTCGACTTGAGCTCACCCATGAGTTCATCAAGTAGCTTACCCAAAAACTCCCATGGGAGCTCAACTGACAACATGCCTTACCAACTTGCATGGGAGCTTGCCTTACCAGCTCACATTGAGCAGCTCACCGAGTAGGTTGACTTGAGCCCACTTGTGAGCTCGCTGATCAGCTCAATGAGGACCTCACCTAGCAGCTCGCTAACTAGCTCGCTTGAGAGCTCACCTATTAGCTTTCCTGGGAGCTCACCAAACATCTCACCTTGAGTTCTTCTAGGAGCTTTCTGATTATCTCAAGTTGAGCTCACCCAAGAGCTTGTCGAGTAACTCACTTGGGAGCTCACTTGACAGCTCACCTTAAAAACTCACTTTGACCTCACCTTCCGACCTCACCTTGAGCTTGCCTTACCAACTCACGTTAAGCTTTCCTTTGATCTCTCTTGGGAGCTCAGATTTGAGCTCACTTAGGAGCTCACCAAGCATCTCACCTAGGATCTCAGCTAGGATCTCAGTAAGTAGCTTATGTAGGAGCTCATTGAGCAGCTCGACTTGAGCTTACCTGGAAACTCACCTAGGAGCTCACCTGACAGCTCACCTTGCCATCTCACTATTAGCTCACCTAGTAGCTCACTGAGTAGCTCAACTTGAGGTCACCCATGAGCTTTTCAAGTAGCTCACCCAAAAACTCACATGGGAGCTCACCTAACAGGTCACCCAGAAACTCACATGGGAGCTCACCTATCAGCTTACCTTAACAACTCACCTTGAGCTCGCTGAGGAGCTCACCTTCCCAACTCACCTTGAGCTCATCTAGTAGGTCACCTTAGAGTTTGTTGAGTAGCTCACCTGGGAGCTCACTGAGTAGCTCGCTGAGTAGGTTAACTTGAGGTCGCTTATGAGCTCACTAGTGAGCTTGCTAAGCAACTTTACTTGAGCTCACTCAGGAGCTCGTCAAGAAACTCACCTAAAAAATCACATTGGAGCTCACCTGACAGCTCACCCAGAAACTCAAATGTGAGCTCTCATATCAGCTTACCTTAAAATCTCACCTTGAGCTCATCTTCCCAAGTCACCTTAAGCTCATTTGATAGTTCACCTCAGAGTTTTTCGAGCAACTCATCGGGGACCTTTCCTGGGAGCTCTCTTATCGAGTAGGTTGACTTGAGCTCACTTGTCGAGTAGGTTGAATTGAGTAGGTTTATTTGTGCTCGCTTGTCAAGTAGGTTAACTTGAGCTCACTTGTGACCTCACTAGTGAGCTTTCCGAGTAACTCATCAGGGGCCTCACCTGGGAGCTCGCCAAGTAGCTCACTTGTGAGCTTGCCAAGTAGCTCACTTGTGAGCTTACCTAGTAGCTTGCCTAGGAGCTCACCGAAGAGCTCACAAAGTATCTCACCTAGGATCTCTTCTAGGAGCTCATAGAATACCTCAAGTTGAGCTCACCTAGGATTTAGTTCAGCAGCTCACATAAAAATGTGCATGGGAGCTCACCTAATAGCACACCCAAAAACTTGCATGGGAGCTTTCCTATCATCTCACCTTAACAGCTCACCTTGAGCTCATCTGGTAGGTCACCTCATAGTTTGTCGAGTAGCTCATCTGGGAGCTCACTGAGTAGCTTGTCAAGTAGGTTGACTTGAGCTTTCTTGTGAGCTCACTAGTGAGCTTACTAAGCAACTCATCAAGGACCTTTCTTGGGAGCTTGCAAAGTAGCTCGCTTAGGAGCTTACCTAGCAGCTCACTTGGGAGCTAACTGAATAACTCGTAAAATAGCTCACCTGGGAGCTCTTCTGGGAGCTCGCTGATTACCTTAAGTTGAGCTCACCTAGGAGTTCGTCGAGTAACTCACCTAGTAACTTGCCTAGGAGCTAGCCTGACAGCTCACCTTTCTAACTCACCTTGAGATCACCTTGCCAACTTGCCTTGAGCTCATCTAGTAGCTCACATGTAAGCTTACCTTAGAGATTTCTGACAAGCTCACCTTTGAGCTTGCCTAGGAGCTCACCGAATAGCTCACCAAGAAGCTTAGCTAGGAGCTCAACAAGCAACTTACCCAAGAGCTTGTCGAGTAACTCAAGTTAAGATTGCCCAGAAACTTTTCTGGGAGCTCACATGACATCTCACCTTGCCAACTCAGCTTGAACTCACCAAACAACTTGACTTGAGCTTGATCGGAAGCTCATCAAGTAGCTCACTCAAAAACTCACATGGGAGATCACCTAATAGCTCACCTTACCAACTCGCATAGGAGCTCACCAATCAGCTCACTAAGGAGTTCATCTTGCCAACTAGCCTTGAGCTCATCTAGTAGCTCACCTTGGAGTTCATCAAGTAGCTCACCTCATAGCTCACATGGGAACTCACCTAATAACTTGCCTAGGAGATCACTAAGTATCTCTCTGAGTAGGTTGACCTGAGCTTGCCTGTGAGCTTTCCAAGTATTCGTCGAGTAACTCACCTGTGAACTCACCTTGAAGCTCACCTGATATCTCACCTTGCCAACTCACCTTGAGCTCATCTTACCAACTCACCTTGAGCTCACCTCTCCAACTCAACTTGATTTAATCTGGTAGCTCACATGTAAGCTCACCTTAGAGATTACTGACAAGCTCCCTTAGGAGCTCTTCTAAGATCTCCCTGATAATCTCGAGTTCAGCTCACCTAGGATCTCTTCAAGTAACTTACCTGAGAACTCACCTGGGAGATTGCCTAATAGCTCACCTTGTCTCCTCGCCTTGAGCTCGCCTAATAGCTCACCTTTTCAACTCACCTTAAGCTCACCTTGTCAGCTCGCCTTGAGCTCATTTGGTAGCTCACATGTAAGCTCACCTTAGATATTATTGACAAGCTCACCTTTGAGCTCACCTGGGAGCTGACCTAGGAGCTTGGCTAGGATCTCAGTAAGTAGCTCACCTAGGAGCTCATCGAGTGGGAGGTCACGTGATAGCTCACCTCTCCTATTCACCTTGAGTTCACCTTACCAACTCACCTTGAGATCACCTTGCCAACTCATCTTGAGCTCATTTGGTAGCTTTTATGTAAGCTCACCTCAGAGATTATCGACAAGCTCACCTTTGAGCTCACCTGGGAGCTTACCGAGCAGCTCACCTAGGAGCTCGGTTGGGATCTCAGCAAGTAGCTCACCCAGGAACTCATCGAGCAGCTTGACTTGAGCTTTCCTAAAAACTCACTTGGGAACTCACTTGATAGCTCACCTTGCTAGCTCACCTTGAGCTCACCTAGGAGCTTGCTGAGAATCTCAACTTGAGCTCACCTGAGAACTCATCAAGAAGCTCACCCGAAAACTTGCATGGGAGGTCACTGTTATCCAAAATGTGCCCCTGCTCATTTTTTGTGGCTAAATCCTCTCATTTTTCCTCTCTTGTGCCTCAGTCATAATATTTTACTTTTTAGGCACTCAAAAAATTCTAGAAATGATGTCATTGGATAGAGCTCTTTCTCAACTTTCTAGAAAGGTAAAGTTTTCCTCCTAAGTCCATGTATTTTTGAAGTTATGGCTCGGTGAAGTTTTTTTGGAAAAATTTTCCCCTGAAAGGCCTGCAACCAATGATATGCCACCACGCGGAACCTAGAGTGGTGGAGCATGGGGAAATTTTGGAAAATTTTGCAAATGACCAAAAAGGTGTAAAAATTGAATTTTTGCCCGCCAACCCGATTTGGCCCTGTTTTGCCCTAAAACTTCAAATGGCCATATCTTTCAATCCAGAGCTCAATTTTTTATGTTATTTATATCAATGGAAAGCTGGGGAAATTATCTATAATATTCCAAGGTAATTTTTGTATTTTGATGGAATTTGGAGAGAGAAAATCCAAAAATGCCTCTAGCACGTGGTCATGGACATAAATGACATTTCAACCACCGTTTTTAATGAAGAATGGATTTTATTCTCTCCCAACATGGCTAAATATGTCAGGGGATGGGTCTATAAGGATGCCCATGCTATTTTTAATGTGTTTTGGTCAATGGTTGAATCCCTTCCATTTTTTCCCGTGTTTCTCTCTTCTGGGCTTGTCCCTTGCACTGTAAAAGCCAGATTTGGCTCATTTTCAAAGGGTTGAACATTTTTTCTTTATTACAGGTCCTCTTTCTCACCTTGGAAGTGATTTGGGTGGAATATCAGACCTTTTCTAAGAGCTATAACTTTATTTTACCTCTCAGGTGTTGTAATGCAAGTGATTTTGATGATTAAAATAACAATACAGCCTCTGTGATTAGTTTTCATCCTCTGCCTGTGTTGTTTGGTTAATTTATGATCCTTCAATACAATTATTAGTTTGTGCATGAGGTTCTTTGTTGCATTTTTATGGACTGTGTCAATCTGTAGAAGTAAAAAATGCTCACCACTCCTTTGGTGCATCACCTATTAGCATTAGTTTTAGCTTTTTTACATTCTCTATCTCTGTCTCCTTTGGAATTTAGGGTAGGGTTAGGAATATAGACCTCTGTAACTTGTAAGTGATAAATCTTACTAGAGGAACTAAGGAACCAGCCTCTAAACTAGAGATTCCTTTCTCATTTTGTAAGTCCCACACTTGGGGAAAGGATTCAATATTGTGCAATCACACTGGATGCTAGTATGATCAAACTAGAAATCTGATCCACATCTAGGGGGTGCTGCTGATTTACAACAACAGTCACCTGACAGCTCACCTTATCAACTGACACAAGAGCTCCTATATTAGCTCACCTTACCAGCTCACCTCTAGCTCACTTAGGAGCTCACCTTTCCAACTCACCTTAAGCTCATCTGGTGCCTCACATCAGAGTTCGTCGAGTAGCTCACCAAGTAGCTTTCCTGAGAGCTCAACTAATAGCTCACCTAGGAGCTCACCTAACAGCTCACCTGGGAGCTCACCGAGCAGCTTGCCAAGTAGGTTGACTTGAGCTCACTTATGAGCTCACCGAGCAGCTCATTAGGGACCTCACCTAGGAGCTCACCAAGTAGTTCACTTGGGAGCTCACCTAGTAGCTTATCTGGGAGCTCACCAAATAACTCACAAAGTAGCTCAGATCGGAGCTGTTCTAGGAACTCGCTGATTAGCTCGAGTTGAGCTTTCCCAATAGCTTGTTCAGTAACTCGACTAGGAGCTCACCTTACCAACTCACCTTGAGTTTTCCTTGCCAACTCACCTTAATCTTGCCTTACCAACTCACCTTGAGCTCATCTTGTAGCTCGCATGTAATCTCACCTCAGATATTACATAAAAATCACCTTTGAGCTTTCCTAAGAGCTCACTGAGCAGCTCACCTAGGAGCTCGGCTGGGAGCTTAGAAAGTATCTCACCCAGGAGCTCACCTAAAAGCTCACCTTGTCATCTCACCCAAGATCTCACCGAGCATCTCAACTTGAGCTCACCCAGGAGCTCACCTAAAAGCTCACCTTGTCATCTCACCCAAGATCTCACCGAGCATCTCAACTTGAGCTCACCCAGGAGCTCATCAAGTAGCTTGCCTAAAAACTCACATGGGAGCTCACCTTACTAACTTGCATGGGAGCTCACCTATCTACTCACCTTGCCATCTTGCCTTAATCTTTCTCAAGAGCTCACCTTACCAACCCAATTTGAGCTTATCTAGTAGCTCACCTCAGATTTCATTGAGTAGCTCACCAAGTAGCTTTCCTGGGAGCTCATCTAACAGCTCTCTTGAAAGCTCATTGAGAATCTTGCTAATTAGATTGACTTAAGCTCACTCTTGAGCTCACTGAGTAGCTCATCGAGGACCTCACCTAGGAGTTTGCCAAGTAGCTTAGTTGGGAGCTCATGTAGCAGCTCACATGGGAGCTCACTGAACAACACACCAATTAGCTCACCTAGGAGGGAGCTCAACGATCAACTTGAGTTGAGCTTATGTGGGATCTCATCAAGTAACTCACCTGGGAACTCACCTTACCAACTTTCCTAGGAGCTTGCTTGATAGCTCACCTTGCCAACTTGCCTTAAGCTCACCTTGCAAACTTTCCTTGAGCTCACCTTGCCAACTCACGTTGATCTCATCTGGTAGCTCGCATGTAAGCTCACCTCAGAGATGTCTAACAAGCTCACCTTGGAGCTCACTTGGGAGCTCATCGAGTAGCTCAACTAAGAGATCAGTTAAGTGCTTGAAAAGTAGCTTGCCCATGAGCTTGTGAAGTATCTTGACTTGAGATTTCCTAGAAACTCACCTAGTCACTCACCTAACAGCTCACCTTGCCATCTCACCTTGAGCTTGCCTAGGAGCTCGCTGAGGAGGTCAAATTGAGCTCGCTTAAGAGCTCATCATGTAGCTCACCCAAAAACTCATATAGGAGCTCACCTGATAGCTCACCCTAATAACTCGCATGGGACCTCACCTATCAGCTCCCCTTGCCAACTCACCTTAAGCTCATTGAGGAGCTCACATTATCAACTCACATTGATATTTTCTAGTATCTCACCTTAGAGTTCATCAAGTAGATCACCTAACAGCTCACTTGGGAGCTCACCTAACAGCTCATCTGGGAGCTTGCATGGGAGCTCACTCAATATCTCATTGAGTAAGATGACTTGAGCTCACTTGTGAACCCACTTGTGAGCTCACCAAACAGCTTGCCGGGGACCTCTCCTGGGAGCTCTGGAAGTAGCTCACTTTAAATAGCTCACCAAGTAGCTCACCTAAGAGGTCTTCTGGGAGTTCTATGATAAGATTGAGTTGAGCTCACCCAGGAGCTCATCGAGTAACTCACGTGGGAAATCATAGTTTTTCCAGGAGCTCGTAAAGAAGCTCACTTGAAAATTGACATGGGAGCTCACTTTGCTAGCCTGCCTTGAGCTCACTAAGGATCTCACCTTGCCAACTCACCTTGAGCTTGTCTGGTAGCTCACCTCAGAGTTTGTCGAGTAGCTTACCAAGTAGCTCGCATGGGATCTCACCTAATAGCTCACCTAGGAGCTCATTAAGCAGCTCACCGAGTAGGTTGACTTGAGCTCGCTTGTGAGTTCACTGAGTAGCTTTCCAGGGACCTCACCTGGGAGCTTGTAGAGTATCTCACTTGGGAACTTTCCTAGTAGCTCACCTCGGAGCTCTTCGAATAGCTCACTAAGTAGTTCACCCGGGAGCTCTTCTAGGAGCTCACCGATCAGCTCGAGTTGAGCTCACCTGGGAGATCGTCGAGTAACTCATATAAGAACTCACCTGGGAGATTTCCTGATAGCTGTCCTTGCTAACTCACCTAGATCTCACCTTTCTAACTCACCTTGAGCTCACCTTGCCAACTCACCTTGAGCTCATCTAGTAGCTCACATGTAAGCTCACCTCAGAGATTACCGATAAGCTCACCTTTGAGCTCACATGGGAGCTCACCAAGTGGCTAACCTAGGAGCTTGGCTGGGAGCTTGGTAAGTACGTCACCCAGGAGCTCATCAAGAAAATTTACTTGAGCTTGCCTAAAAACTCACCTAGAAGCTTGTGTGACAGCTCACTCGAGATCTTTTCAAGTAGCTCACCTTAAAACTTGCATGGGAGCTTACCTATAATGTAACCTTGTCAGCTCGCCTTGAGCTCGCTAAGGAGCTCACCTTCCTAACTCACCTTGAGCTCATCTAGTAGCTCACCATAGAGTTTTTCAAGTAGCTCACATGGGAGCTCACCTAGGAGCTCACAAAGTAGCTCACTGAGTAGGTTGACTTGACCTCAATTTTGAGCTCACCGAGCTCGGAAGGTAGCTTGTGATGCCCACTTCAACTATAACTTGAGACCAAGAAACAAATTAGGAAAATTATGGAATAATTTTTTTTTATAAGAAGAGTCTACAACTAAGTTGCAAGACACTAGTTTGAAACTAAATAAGTTCTGGAATAGATTCTAATTAACCAAACAAAAAATTTCCATTTTAATCTTATAACAAGTTTATAAGGTTCCAAATTTAGGGTTACATGTTTTACTTAGGTTCAGGGAGAAAATTTCCCTCATGCCTTTTCTCAAACAGGCCTAGAAGTTCAACTAGATTTGTCACACATTTAGAGTTGTCAAAACTTTCCTAAACTTGAAAATTTTCCCAAATGATTTTCCAAAGGAAAATTTCCCTCCGTGCCTCTGCGCTTGCTCAAATGGCCACATGGTGCCTTATTATTGGCCGCGGGCCAGCGGAGTAGCGAAGAATATTTGGATTTTTTTGCCAAAAGAGGTTAAAAGGTAAAATAAATTATGTGGTCCCATGCCTCTGAGGGTGACACATGTCAACACCCTATTGGCTGCAGGGGTGTGGGTCCATGGAGGAAAAAGTGAAATTCTTCCCTAGAGTAAAAAGTTATGTTTTTGAATTTTCTTTCGTGCCCGCCATGCCACGTGTCGACACATGATTGGCTGCAGGGATGTGGAGTTGCAGAGAAAATTTGGAAACTTTTCCCAAAGGAAATTTTTTCAAAAACTAAGTTTTCAAGATGAGTCTGCCCTCCCAAGTGCCACATGGCAACTTCTAATTGGCTGAGGGGTTTACGGGGAAAATTGGAAAAAATTTCCCAAGGTAAAATTTTCAAAAAAAGATAGAGTTCCAAAATTCTGCCCCTCCAAGATGCCACATGGCATCATCTGATTGGGTGAGAGGGTGGTGGGGCCATGGGACTTTTTATGAAATTTTTCTAAAGTGTGAAATTTAAATTTTCTAAGGTTAAATTAATTTATTTTTCGTTTTGGATGGCCAATTTGAAGTAAAACTTCAAATGGCCATAAATTTTGATTGGGAACTCTATTTTGGGAAAACAAGGACTTTTTGGAAAGATCTTAGAGTCCTCTTTTCACAGAAATCATCAAGATTAGAATTTGGTGAATTTTTGAGGGTCAATTTTAAGAAATATATCTGCAGGGTTTCACATTTAAAACTGGCAATTTTTCAAATTTGTAATTTTTATAAAATTGAACTCTTCCTCCACTCAACATGTCAATCAGACATGGGGGACTAGTATAGAGGAGGTTTAGAGTGCTTTAGTGAAGTAAATTTTTTCATTTATACAAGTTTGCAATTTTCTGATAGTTGACGGACAAAATGACCATGCAAGCTCGAAATTGAAATTATTTGAGTTTTGGAGATTTATTCTTGACTTTTTTAGTGAATTTGGATTCCACAAGTCTTCCTAAGTATAAATTTCAAGTTTCATAATTTATTGTTGAGTATAAATTTGAACTACTCATTTTATTTAAAAAAGAAGATGCCAGAATTATGAACTTAAAACAAATTTCTCTTCTCCACAAATTTACAATTTAATATTCAATTTTAAATTAAGGAAAACATATCCATTTCATTTCTAAGACATCAAATTGATTCAAAAAAGACATGTATACAATACAAAAATCTGATTTCTAACTTTTCTCAACTCATTTAAAATATCCAATTCTATTTTTTTAATATGTTTTCTCATTCCAAAACAGAATTACAAATTTAACAGTTGGGTGATTTCCAAAATAACAATAAAATTGGGAAAGTAATGTATTTCATTCATTTATCTCTAACAACAATATTGCAAAAATGTATATCAAGAGAACTTTTATTCCTTTATTGAATTTAAATAAGTTTACAACTGAACTCCTTTCTTTACATTCCAATTTGAAACTTACAAACTATATCATATTTTTTTTAAAAAAAGAAAGGGAAAGTGACTCTTTCTCATTTCAAATAAAAAACATAGGATATAATTTACATTTCACAATAAATTACAACTTTCAAATTACAAGCTAAACATTTCCCATCTCAAATCAATTACATGCATCCACTTGAAATGGGAAGGATTACATTTAAAATTTAGAAAAAGGATGACTGTCAAACTGTTGTCTTTCTTCTCAAAATAATAGCAAGATGAGTTATTCATCTTCATTCTTCTAATCACACCAAGGAAGGGGGAAAGGCAATGCTCTCCACCCAACCAAAACATCCAATGGGAAAGGAGAATCCATCTTTCCCCATTGGCCCTCGAGCCCCAATCATATTGGAATGGACCATGATGATACAACACATGACAACATGGCTTCTTCACATAAAAGCATAATTTAACAATCACAAAGAAATACAAAGCAAGAAGATGTAGTTCTCAACTACAAAAATCAATTTCAAACAAAACAAATGCTCCTTCTCCAAGTAAGCAATCCAAGCAAGAGAAAGAGATATGGAGGTTTCCTTATGCCTCCCAAGTTTAATTTTGGACATCCACTAAAAGAAAACCACCAAAATCATATCAATCCCATAAACCTTATCCCTCCTCAACCCCTCCTTATCCCTCCTCCAAATTTATCCCTTATACATCCCCCAAAGTAGGAAATGCAAGCAATTTCCTTTCCTAGGTGGATCCCAAACCAACATTCCCTCCCAAGAAAAAATACCAATAGAAAATCCCGAATCCCTCCTCTGATAAACCTCATAGTCTTCTCTCCACACCATTCCCTAAGAATTATTCCCATCCCTCAAGAATGTAGCCACAAAAACCATTCAATAATTTACATGCAAGAAGGGGAAAGAAAACAACAATATAAAGGGATAGGACCATACCTCTCCATAATGGAGATTTGCTTTCAAACAACAGATTATTTGTTGCACAAATCAGTCTCAAATATCAAACAGAAAGAATGCAAAATAGTTCAAGATCCTTCCACAAGAACAATCTCCTAATGTAAGAGGAAATTCAACCCCCAAGAAGAAAATAACAAAATTTCTACAACCTCAAATGAGGAAGCAATTTGCATTTTAAAGGGAGAGGGTGGAAGATGATGATGTGGATTCCAAGTGGGATGCCACATCACTTTTCCTCATTACAGGATCTCACCTGATAGCTCACCTTGCCAGCTCACTTTAAGCTCACCCAGGAGCTCACCTAGCATCTCGACTTGAGCTCCCCTAGGATCTCATCAAGTAGCTCACCTAAAAATTCACATGGGAGATCACCTTACCAACTTGCATGGGAGCTTGCCTATCAGCTCACCTTAGCAACTCACCTTAAGCTCACTAAGGAACTCACCTTGTCAACCCACCTTGAGCTTGTCTAGTAGCTCACATCAGAGTTCGTCGAGTAGCTCACCAAGTAGCTCGCATGGGAGCTCACCTAATAGCTCACTTGAGAGCTCACCGAGAAGCTCACTTAGTAGGTTGACGTGAGCTCACTTAGGAGCTTGCCAAGTAGCTCACTTGGGAGCTAGCCTAGAAACTCATGTAGGAGCTTGCTAAACAACTCACTAATTATCTTGCATGGGAGCTCTTCTGGGAGCTCACTGATTAGCTCGAGTTGAGCTCGCGTGGGAGCTCACCGAGTAACTCACCTAGGAACTCACCTTGCCAACATGCCTGGGAGCTTGCCTGAGAGCTTGCCTTGCTAACTTGCCTTGAGCTCACGTTACAAAATTTCCTTGAGCTCACCTTTCCAACTCACCTTGAGCTCATTTGGTAGCTCTCATGTAAGCTCACCTCAGAGATTGCTGAAAATCTCACCTTTGAGCTCACCTGGGAGCTCATCGAGAAGCTCACCAAGGAGGTCAGTTGGGAGCTTGAAAAGTAGCTCACCCAGGAGCTTGTTGAGCAACTTGACTTGGGCTTCCATAGAAACTCACCTAGGAGCTCACCTTGCCAGCTTTCCTTGAACTCACCCAGGAGCTCACCGAGTAGCTTGACTTGAGCTCACCCGAGAGCTCATCAAGTAGCTCACCCAAAAACTAGCATAGGAGCTCACCTAATAGCTCATCCTGACAACTCGCATGGGACCTCGCCTATCAACTTGCCTTGCCAGCTCACATTGAGCTCACTTAGGAGCTCACCTTGCCAACTTTCCTTAAGCTTTCCTAGTATCTCACCTTAGATTTCATCAAGTAGCTCACCTAATAACTCACTTGGGAGTTTTCCTAATAGCTTACCTAACAACTCATCTGGGAGCTCACCTAAGAGCTTGCCTGGGAGCTCACCGAATAGTTCGTCAAGTAAGATGAATTGAGATCACTTGTGAGCTCACTTGTAAGCTCGCTGAGTAGCTCACCGGGGACCTCACTTGGGAGCTTGATAAGTAGCTCACTTGGGAGCTCACCTAGCAGCTCACCTGGGAGCTTACCAAGTAGCTCACCTAGGAGGTCTTTTGGGAGTTCGTAGATAAGCTCGAGTTGAGCTTACCGAGGAGCTCGTCAAATAACTCAAGTGGGACCTCATAATTTGTCCAGGAGCTCTCAAATAGCTCACCTTAAAACTCACATGGGAGATCACCTTACCATCCTGACTTGAGCTCACTAAGGAGCTCACCTTACTAACTTGCCTTCAGCTTGTCTGGTAGCTTACCTCAGAGTTTTTTGAGTAGCTCACCAAGTACCTCACCTGGGATCTCACCTAATAACTCACCTGGGAGATCATTGAGTAGCTCACCAAGTAGGATGACTTTCCCTCACTTATGAGTTCACTGAGTAGCTTACTGAGGACCTCACCTGGGAGCTCACTAGGTAGCTCACTTGGGAGCTCACCTAGCAGCTCACCTGGGAGCTCACTGAACAACTCGCGAAGTAGCTCTCATGGGAGATCTTCTGGGAGCTCACTAATTAGATCAAGTTGAGCTCACCTGAGAGCTCATCGAGTAACTTGTATAGGAACTCACCTAGGAGATCGTTTGACAGCTCTCCTTCTCACCTCACCTTGAGCTCACCTTTCCAACTCACCTTGAGCTCACCTTGCCAACTCACCTTGAGCTCATCTAGTAGCTTGCATGTAAGCTCACTTAGGATCTCGGTTGAGAGCTCAGCATGTAGCTTACCTTGGAGCTCATCGAGCAGCTCAACTTGAGCTTTCCCAGAAATGCACCTGGCAGCTTACCTTACCACCTCGCTTTAAGCTCACCAAGGAGCCTGCCAAGCACCTTGATTTGAGCTCTCTTAGGAGCTCATCAAGTAGATCACCCAAAAACTCACATGGGATCTCACCTGACAGCTTACCTTGCCATCTCAGATGGGAGCTCACCTTGCCAGCTCACCTTGAGCTTACTTAGGAGCTCACCTTGCCATATCACCTTGAGCTCGTCTAGTAGCTCACCTTAGATATCATCAAGCATCTCACCTAACAGCTTGCCTAATAGCTAACCTGGGAACTTAATGAGAAGCTTTCGGAGTAGCTTGACTTGAGCTCACTTGTGAGCTCACTGAGTAGCTCACTGGGTCCCTTACCTGGGAGCTCACTAAGTAGCTTACTTGGGAGATCACCTAGCAGCTCATCTGGGATCTCACCGAACAACTTTCCAAGTAGCTAGCTCAATATCTCTTATGAGAGCTTGCTGATAAGATCGAGTTGAGCTCACCTGGGAGCTTGTGAAGTAACTCACCTGGGAACTCACCTAGGAGCTCACTTGACAACTCTCCTTACCAACTCTCATTGAGCTCACCTTGCCAACTCACCTTGAGCTCATCTATTAGCTCACATGTAAGCTCACCTCAGAGATTGCTGACAAGCTGACCTTTGAGCTCACCTAGGAGCTCATCGAAAAGCTCACCTAGGAGCTTGGCTAGGAACTTGGCAAGTAACTCACCCAAGAGTCCGTCAAGGATCTCGACTTGAGCTTTCCCAGAAACTCACCTTGGAGCTTACCTGACAACTTAGCTTTCTAGCTCACCTTGAGCTCACCTAGGAGCTCACCAAGCAGCTCGACTTGAGCTTGCCCAGGAGCTCATCAAGCAGCTCACCTAAAAAATCACATGGGAGCTCACCTGATAACTCACCTTGCTAACTCGTATGGGAGCTCACATATCAACTCGCCTTGAGCTCACTGAGGAGCTCACCCAACTCACCTTGAGCTCATCTTGTAGCTCACCTCATATTTTTTTGAGTAGCTCACCATGTAGGTTACCTAACAGCTCACCTGGGAGGTCACCCAAAAGCTTGCCAAGTAGGTTGACTTGAGCTCACATGTGAACTTGCCCAGTAGCTCAGCGAGGACCTTACTTGGAAGCTCGATAAGTAGCTCACTTAGGAGCTCACCTAATAGCTCACCTAGGAGCTCACCAAATAGCTCACTAAGTATCTCACCTGTGAGCTCTTCTAGGAGCTCACCGATCAACTCAAATTGAGCTCACCAGGGAGCTCGTCGAGTAACTCACCTGGGAACTCAACTGGGATCTCACCTCATTGCTCACCTTGCCAACTCAGCTTGAGCTCACTTTTCTAACTCACCTTGACCTCACCTTGCCAACTCACCTAGAGATCATATGGTAGCTTGCATGTAATCTCACCTAAGAGATTGCTAACAAGCTCACCATTGAGCTCACCTGGGATCTCACCAAGTAACTCACCTAGGAGCTTGACTGGGAGCTCGATAATTAGCTCACCTAGGAGCTCGTCAAGAAGCTCAACTCTAGCTTTCTTGAAAACTCACATGGGAACTCACCTTACAACTCACCTTGTTAGCTCATCTTGAGCTCAATCAGGAGCTCTCCAAGTAGCTCGACATGAGCTCACCCTGGAGCTCGTAAAGTAGCTTTCCTAAAAACTCACATGGGAGCTCACCTGACAGCTTGCCTTGCAAACTATAATGGGAACTCACCTATCAGCTCACCCTACTAGCTCACCTTGAGCTTGTTGAGGAGCTCACATTGCCAACTCAGTTTGAGCTTAGAAGGTAGCTCACTTTATAGTTTTTCAAGTAGCTCACAAAGTAGCTCACCTGAGATCTTTCTTAACAACTCACCTAATATCTCACCTAACAGATTTCCTGGGAGCTCACTGAGTAGGTTGACTTGAGCTATCTTATGAGCTTGTCAAGCAGTGTACTAGGGACCTCGCCAAGGAGCTCATCAAGTAGCTCTCTTGGTAGCTCACCCAACAACTTTCCTAGGAGCTCATTGAATAGCTCACCAAGTAGCTCACCTAGGAGCTCTTCTGGGAGCTCACCGACTAACTTCAGTTGAGCTTTCTTGGGAGCTCACCAAGTAACTCACCTGGGAGCTCACCTGATATCTCACCTAACCGACTTATCTTGAGCTCACCTTACCAACTGTCTCACCTTTGAGGTCACCAGGGAGCTCACCGAGTAGCTCAACTAGGAGCTTGGCTGGGAGGTCGGCAAGTAGATCACCCAGGAGCTCGTCAACTAGGTCGACTTAAGCTTGCCAAAAAAAATCACTTGGGAGCTTGCCTGATAGCTTGCCTTACCATCTCACCTTGATCTCACCCAAGAACTCACCAAACAGCTCAACTTGAGCTCACCCAAGAGCTCGTCAAGTAGCTCATGTTGGAAGTCTTCAAGCAGCTCACGTGAAAACTCACATGGGAGCTCACCTGACATCTCACCTTACCAAATCGGATAGGAGATCACCTATCAGCTTGCCTAGATAGCTCACCTTGAGCTTGCTGAGGAGATCACCTTGCTAACTAACCTTGATCTTGTCTCGTAGATCACCTTGGAGTTCATCAAGCAGCTCACCTAGGAGCTCACCGAGTAGCTTGCTGCGTAGGTTAACTTGGGCTCACCCAGGACCTCATCAAGTAGCTCACCTAAAAACATGCATGGGAGCTCACCTAACAGCTTTCCTTACCAACTCACATGGGAGATACCCTATCAGCTCTCCTATTAGAGTTCATCAAGTAGCTTAACAAGTAGCTCGCTAGGGAACTTGACTAATAGCTCACTTGGGATCTCACCTAATAGCTCACCTAGGCTCTCACCAAGTAGCTTACCAAGTAGGTGGACTTGAGCTTGCTTGTGAGCTCACCAAGTATCTCGATGGGGACCTTGCCTAGAAGCTCGCCAAGTAGCTTGCTCAAGAGCTCACCTAGCAACTCACCTGGGAGCTCATCGAATAGCTCACTAAGTAGCTCACCTAGGAGCTCTTTTGGGAGCTCACTGATCAGCTCAACTTGAGCTCTCCCAGGAGCTCATCGAGTAACTCACCTAGGGACTCACCTGAGAGCTTACCCGATAGCTCACCTTACTAACTCCCCTTAATCTCACCTTACCAACATGCCTTGAGCTCACCTTGCCAACTCACCTTGAGCTCATCTAGTAGCTTGCAAGTAATCTCACCTTAGAGATTACTAATAAGCTCACCTTTGAGCTCACCTGGGAGCTCACCAAGCATCTCACCTAGGAGCTCGGCTGGGAGCTCGGTAAAAGGTCACCCAGGAGCTCATCGAGCATCTCGACTTGAGCTTGCCAAGAAACTCACCTAGGATTTAACCTTACAGCTTGCCTTTCCAGCTCACATTAAGCTTGCCCAGGAGCTCACCGAGCAGCTTGACTTGAGCTCACCTAGGAGCTCATTAAGCAGCTTACCCTAAAACTTGCATGGGAGTTCACCTGACATCTCACCTGAAAACTCACATGGGATGTCACCTTATAGCTCACCTAAAAACTTACATGGGATCACACCTATCAGCTCACCTTGCTATCTCACCTTAAGCTCACTAAGGAACTCACCTTACCAACTCACCTTGAGCTCATCTGGTAGCTCACCTCAAATTTCATTGAGCTTGCCTAATAGTTCATCTAGGAGCTCACCTAACATCTCACTTGGGAGTTCACTGAGCATTTCACCAAGTAGGTTGACTTGAGCTCACTTGTGAGCTCGCAGAATAGGGAGCTCACCAAGTAGGTTAACTAGGAGCTTGGCTTGGAGGTCAACAAGCAGCTCACCTAGGAGCTCGTCAACTAGGTCGACTTGAGCTTGCCAAAAAAAATCACCTGGGATCTTACCTGATAGCTCGCCTTACCATCTCACCTTGAGCTCACCCAAGAGCTCACCAAACATCTCAACTTGAGCTCACTCAGGAGTTCGTTAAGTAGCTCACCTTGGAGGTCTTCAAGCAGCTCAGGTGAAAACTGGCATGGGAGCTCACCTGACAACTCACCTTACCAAATCAGATGGGAGATCACCTATCAGCTTGCCTAGCTAGCTCACCTTCAGCTTGCTAAGGAGCTCACCTTGCCAACTCACCTAGATCTTGTCTGGTAGATCACCTTGGAGTTCATCAAGTAGCTCACCTGGGAGCTCACCGAGTAGCTTGCCACGTAGGTTAACTTAAGCTCATCCAGGATCTCATCAAGTAGCTCACCTAAAAACATGCATGGGAGCTCACCTAACAACTTGCCTTGCCAATTCACATGGGAGATTCCCTATCAGCTCCCCTATTAGATTTCATCAAGTAGCTTACTAGGTAGCTCGGTAGGGAACTTAACTAACAGTTCACCTTGGAGGTCTTCAAGCAGCTCACGTGAAAACTGGCATGGGAGCTCACCTGACAGCTCACCTTACCAAATCGGATGGGAGATCACCTATCAGCTTGCCTAGCTAGCTCACCTTCAGCTTGCTGAGGAGCTCACCTTACCAACTCACCTAGATCTTGTCTGGTAGATCACCTTGGAGTTCGTCAAGCACCTCACCTAGGAGCTCACTGAGTAGCTTGCCACGTAGGTTAACTTAAGCTCACCCAGGAGCTCATCAAGTAGCTGACCTAAAAACATGCATGGGATCTCACCTAATAGCTTGCCTTACCAACTCACATGGGAGATTCCCTATCAGATCCCCTATCAAAGTTCATCAAGTAGCTTACTAGGTAGCTCGCTAGGGAACTTGACTAACAGCTCACCTGGGATCTCACCTAATAGCTCACCTAGGCTCTCACCAAGTAGCTTACCGAGTAGGTTGACTTGACCTTGCTTGTGAGCTCACCAAGTATCTCAATGGGGACCTCACCTAGGAGCTCACCAAGTAGCTTGCTAAGGAGCTCACCTAGGAGTTAGTCGAACAACTCACTAAGTAGCTCACCTAGGAGCTCTTCTGGGAGCTCACTGATCAGCTCAAGTTGAGCTCTCCCAGGAGCTCATCGAGTAACTCACCTGGGATCTTTCCTGACAACTCACCTTACTAAATCCCCTTGAGCTCACCTTACCAACACACCTTGAGCTCACATTTCCAACTCTCCTTGAGCTCATCTCATAACTTGCATGTAATCTCACCTTAGAGATTACTAACAAGCTCACCTTTGAGCTCACCTGGGAGCTCACTGAGAAGCTCACCTAGGAGCTTAGCTGGGAGTTCGACAAAAGGTCACCCAGGAGCTCATTCAGCGTCTTAACTTGAGCTTGATAAGAAACTCACCTAGGATTTCACCTGACAACTTACCTTTCCAACTCACATTAAGCTCACCCAGGAGCTCACCGAGCAGCTCGACTTGAGCTCACCTGGGAGCTCGTTAAGCAGCTTACCCTAAAACTTACATGGGAGCTCACCTGACATCTCACCTGAAAACTCACATGGGATTTCACCTTATAGCTCACCTAGAAAATTACATGAGAGCTCACCTATTATCTCACCTTAAGCTCACTGAGAAACTCACCTTACCAACTCACCTTGAGCTCGTCGGGTAGCTCTCCTAAAATTTCATAGAGCTTACCTAATAGCTCACCTAGGAGCTCACCTAACAGTTCACTTGGGAGTTCACCAAGCAGCTCACCAAGTAGGTTAACTTAAGCTCACTTGTGAGCTTTCTGAGTAGCTCTCTGGGTACCTCACCTAGGAGCTTGCCAAGTAGGTCAACTAGGAGCTTGGCTGGGAGGTCGGCAAGTAGCTCACCTAGGAGCTTGTCAACTAGGTTGACTTTAGCTTGCCAAAAAAAATCACCTGGGAGCTTGCCTGATAGCTCACCTTTCCATCACACCTTGAGCTCACCTAGGAGCTCACCAAACAGCTCAACTTGAGCTCACCTGGGAGCTCATCAAGTAGTTCACCTTGGAGGTCTTCAAGCAGCTCACCTGAAAACTCGTATGGGAGCTCACCTGACAGCTCGCCTTACCAAATCATATGGGAGATCACCTATTAGCTTGCCTAGCTAGCTCACCTTGAGCTTGCTGAGGAGCTCACCTTGCCAACTCACCTTGATCTTGTCTGGTAGATCACCTTGGAGTTCGTCAAGCAGCTCACCTGGGAGCTCACCGAGTATCTTGCCATGTAGGTTAACTTGGGCTCACCTAGGAGCTCATCAAGTAGCTCACCTAAAAACATGCATGGGAGCTCACCTAACAGCTTGCCTTTCCAACTCACATGGGAGATCCCCTATCAGCTCCCCTATAAGAGTTCATCAAGTAGCTTACCAGGTAGCTCGCTAGGAAACTTGACAAATAGCTCACATGGGATCTCACCTAATAGCTCACCTAGGGTCTCACCATGTAGCTTACCAAGTAGGTTGACTTGAGTTTGCTTGTGAGCTCACCAAGTATCTCGATGGGGACCTCACCTAGGAGCTCACCAAGTAGCTTACTCGGGAGCTCACCTAGCAACTCACCTAGGAGCTCATCAAACAACTCACTAAGTAGCTCACTTGGGAGCTCTTCTAGGAGCTCACTGATCAACTCAAGTTGAGCTCTCCCAGGAGCTCATCAAGTAACTCACCTAGGGACTCACCTGGGAGCTTTCCTGATAGCTCACCTTACTAACTCCCCTTGAGTTCACCTTACCAACACACCTTGAGCTCACCTTGCCAACTCACCTTGAGCTCATCTAGTAGCTTGCATGTAATCTCACCTCAGAGATTACTAACAAGCTCACCTTTGAGCTCACCGAGGAGCTCGACTGGGAGCTTGGAAACACATCACCCAGGAGCTCATCTAGCATCTCAACTTGAGCTTGCCAAGAAACTCACTTGGGATTTCACCTCACAACTTGCCTTTCTAGCTCACATTAAGCTCTCGTAGGAGCTCACCGAGCAGCTCGACTTGAGCTCACCTGGGATCACGTTAAGTAGATTACCCTAAAAATTACATGGGAGCTCACCTGACATCTCACCTGAAAACTCACATGGGATGTCCCCATATAGCTCACCTAGAAACTTGTATGGGAGCTCACCTATTAGCTCACCTTAAGCTCACTGAGGAACTCACCTTGAGCTCGTCTGGTAGCTCACCTAAAATTTCATGGAGCTTGCCTAATAGCTCACCTAGGAGCTCACCTAATAGCTCACTTAGGAGTTCACCGAGCAACTCACTGAGTAGGTTGACTTGAGCTCACTTGTGAGCTTGCCGAGTAGCTCTCTGGGGACCTCACTTGGGAGCTCGCCAAGTAGGTCAACTAGGAGCTTGACTGGGATGTCGGCAAGTAGCTCACCTAGGAGCTCGTCAACTAGGTTGACTTGAGCTTACAAAAAAAAATCACCTGGGAGCTTGCCTTATTGCTTGCCTTGCCATCTCACTTTGAGCTCACCAAATAGCTCAACTTGAGCTCATCAAGTAGCTCACCTTAGAGGTTTCAAGTAGCTCATGTGAAAACTCGCATGGGAGCTCACCTGACAGCTCGCCTTACTAAATCAGATGGGAGATCACCTATCAGCTTGCCTAGCTAGCTGACCTTGAGCTTCCTGAGGAGCTCACCTTGCCAAATCACCTTGATCTTGTCTGGTAGATCACCTTGGAGTTCGTCAAGCAGCTCACCTGGGAGCTCACCGAGTAGCTTTCCGCGTAGGTTAACTTGGGCTCACCCAGGAGCTCATCAAGTACCTCACCTGAAAACATGGATGGGAGCTCACCTAATAGCTTTCCTTGCCAACTCGTATGGGAGATCCCCTATCAGTTCCCTTATCAGAGTTCATCAAGTAGCTTACCAAGTAGCTTGCTAGGGAACTTGACTAACATCTCACCTGGGAGCTCACCTAATAGCTCACCTGGGATCTCACCAAGTAGCTCACCAAGTAGGTTGACTTGACCTTGCTTGTGAGCTCACCAAGTAGCTCGATGGGGACCTTGCCTAGGAGCTCACCAAGTAGCTCACTTGGGAACTCACCTAGCAACTCACCTGGGAGCTCATTGAACAACTCACTAAGTAGCTCACCTAGGAGCTCTTCTAGGTGCTCACTGATCAGCTCAAGTTTATCTCTCCTAGGAGCTCATCAAGTAACTCACCTAGGGACTCACCTGGGAGCTTGCCTGACAGCTCACCTTGCCAACTCACCTTAAGCTCACCTTACCAACACACCTTGAGCTCACCTTGCCAACTCACCTTGAGCTCATCTGGTAGCTCACATGTAAGCTCACCTCAGAGATTACTAATAAGCTCACCTTTGAGCTCACTTGGGAGCTCATCGAGGAGCTCAACTGGGAGCTCGGTAAGCAGCTCACCCAGGAGCTCATCGAGCATCTCAACTTGAGCTCGCCAAGAAACTCACTTGGGAGCTCACCTGACAGCTTCACCTTTCTAGCTCACCTTAAGCTCACCCAGGAGCTCACCGAGTAGCTCAACTTGAGCTCACCTGGGAGCTCATTAAGCAGCTCACCCTAAAACTTACATGGGAGCTCACCTAACATCTCACCTTAAAACTCACATGGGATGTCACCTTATAGCTCACCTAGAAACTTGCACGGGAGCTCACCTATCAGCTCACCTTGCTAGCTCATCTTAAGCTCACTGAGGAACTCACCTTACCCACTCACCTTGAGCTTGTCTGGTAGCTCACCCCAAATTTCATGGAGCTTGCCTAATATCTCACCTAGGAGCTCACCTAATAGCTCACTTGGGAGCTCACCGAGTAGCTCACCGAGTAGGTTGACTTGAGCTCGCTTGTGAGCTCACTGAGTAGCTCTCTAGGGACCTCACCTAGGAGCCTCAGGGACCTCACCTGGGAGCTTCACCAATTAGCTCACTTGGGAGCTCACCTAGACAGCTCACCTGGGAGCTCACTGAATAGCTCACCAAGTAGCTCCACTTGAGCTCTTCTTCTCGGAGCTTACCGATCAGCTCGAGTTGAGCTGACCTAGGAGCTCATCAAGTAACTCACCTAGGAACTCACCTGATGAGAGTCACCTGATCAACTCACCTTTGCTTGCCTTCCCAACTCACCTTGAGCTCACCTTTCCAACTCACCTTGAGCTCATCTTGTAGCTCACATGTAATCTCACCTCAGAGATTATCGACAATCTCACCTTTGAGCTTGTCTAGGAGCTAACCACAGGAGCTCACCTAGGAGCTCAGCTAGGAGCTCGTCAAGTCAACTCACTTAGGAGCTTCCTCGAAAAACTTGACTTGAGCTTGCCTGAAAGCTCACCTGGGAGCTCACCTGAACAGCTCACTTGCCTAGCTAGCACCTTGAAGTTCACACAGGATCTCATCGAGTAGTCTCGACTTGAGCTCACTAGGAGCTCATCAAGTCAGCTCACCTACAAAACTTACATAGGGAGCTTGTACCTGACAGCTTCACCCAGAAAACTCACATGGGAGCTCACCAACCTTGCCTTACCAGCTCACGTTGAGCTCACTTAGGAGATCACCTTCCCAACTCACCTTGAGCTTGTCTGGTAGCTCACCTCGGAGTTTGTCACCGAAGATCCTCAAGTAGCTCACCTAGGAGCTCACCTAAGCAACTTGCATAGCCTGGGATTTCACTGAGTAGCTAGTCGAGTAGGTTGACTTGAGCTTGCTTGTGAGCTCACTAGTGAGTAGCTCACTGAGGACCTCACCATAGGATCTCACCAAGTAGCTCACTTGGGAGCTCACCTAGCAGCTCACCTAGAGGATCTCACCAAATAGCTTGACCTCAAGTAGCTCACCCTAGGAGCTCTTCTGGGAGCTTGGCCAATCACCTCAAGTTGAGCTCACCCGGGAAGCTCGTTGAGTAACTCACCTGGGAACTCACAGCTCACCTAAGAACTCATCAATTAGCTCATCATGGTAACTCACATGGGATCTCACCTTATGACAAGCTCACCTTGAGCTCACCTGAGGAGCTCACCCTTGCCAACTCATCTTGAGTTCATCTTGTATCTCACCTCAGATTTCATCAAGCAGCTCGCCATGGGAGCTCACCTAGTAGCTCACTTAGGAGTCAGATACTTACTTGGGAGCTTTCCTAGCAACTCACCTGGGATCTCACCTAGTCGCTTGTGTGGGAGCTTCCCAAATTGCTCACAAAGTCTCACCTAGAAGGTCTTCTGAGGAGCTCACCGATCAACTTGAGCTTGAGCTCACCGTGAAGAGCTCATCAAAAAACTCACCTGGGAGATACTAGGAGCTCAACTAGAACAGCTCGCATTAGCCAACTCACTAATAGCCCAGCCTTACCAACTCACCTTGAGCTCAGCTTTTCAACTCACATTGAGCTCATCAAGTAACTTGCCATGTAAGCTCACCTAGGGAGCTTACAAAAAAGCTTACCTTTAGCTCACTTGAGTAGCTCACCTGAGTAGCTCAATGAGGAGCTCGATTGTAGGAGCTTGACAAGTAGCTTACCAAGGATCTCTCACCCTCGACTTGAGCTTAACAGAGTAGCTCACCTAGGAGCTCACCTAACAGCTCACCTAGGAGAGGTCACCTTGATTTCACCAGTAGGTAGCTCACCGAGTAGCTTTGAGCTCACCCTGGAGCTCATCAAGTAACTTAGCTCAAGTTGATCTCACCCGAGAGCTCGTCTGAGTAACTCACCTAGGAACTCACCATGGAGAGCTCACCTAAGCTCACCTTACCATCTCACCTTGCCAGCTCACCTTGAGCTCACCTTGCCAACTCACCTTGAGCTCATTCTGGTAGCTCGTATGTAATCTCACCTCAGAGATTATTGACAAGCTCACCTATGGGAGCTTACCTGGGGAGCTCACCTAAGCTAGCTCACCTACTCTGAGCTCAACTGGGAGCTTGTGGAGCAGACAGGAACTCACCCAAGTAGCTCACTTGGGAGCTAACCTCAACTTGAGCTTACCCAGAAAGCTCAGCTCCTGGGAGCTTCACCTAATTTGAGTTCAACTTGTCTGAGTAAATCACCTAAGCTCACTAGGAGCTCGATATGAGCTCACCTTTCCAACTTGAGCTAGCTCACCCAGGAGCTCTTTAAGCAGCTCACCCTAAAACTCACCTAGGAGCTCACCTAGGACAGCTAGGATCTCAGAAAAGGTCACCCAGGAGCTCGAGGTCACCTCAATGAGCTTGCCTAAGAAACTTACCTTGGAGCTCACCTATGCTAGCTCACCTTACCAGCTCACCTTGAGCTCACCTTGAGGAGCTCACCTTGCTCAAAAACTCACCTGGTAGCTTATCTCAAGCACACCTCAGAGTTCACCTATGATTAGCTCTCCTATGTAGCTCACCTGGGAGCTTACCTAATAGCTCACCTAGGATATTTGTCAGGAGCTCACCTGGTAGCTCACCTGAGATCTCACCAAGTAGGTTAACTTGAGCTCACTTGTGAGCTCATCGAGTAGCTCACCTGACAGGACCTCACATAAGAGGTCACCTTAGGAGCTCACCTAGAGCTCACCTAGGAGCTCTGCAATAAGTAACTCACCTGGGAGCTCATTCTAGGAGCTCTCTGATCATACATCGAGTTTCTCACCTGGGAGCTCATGGAGTAACTCACCTGGGAGCTCACCTAGGAGCTCACCTTGACCAGCTCACCTTTCCAACTCCCCTTGAGCTCACCTTATGAACTAACCTTGAGCTCATCTAGTTGCTCACATGTAAGTCTCACCTCAGAGATTACCAATAAGCTCACCTCACCTTTGAGCTCACTTAGGAGCTAACTTGAGTAGCTCACCTAGGAGCTTAGCTAAGGAGGTTGACAAGTAGCTCACCTAGGATCTCCTTGAGTAGCTTGACTTGATCTTCCCTAAAAACTTGCCTAGGAGCTCACCTGAGAGCTTGCCTTGTTAGCTCACCTTGAGCTTGCACAAGAGCTCACTGGGCAACTCAACTTGAAATCACACAGAATCTCATCAAGTAGCTCACTTAAAAACTCACATGGGAGCTCACCTAATAGCTCACCTAGAAACTTACGTTTGAGCTCACCTATCAGCTTTCCTTTTCAGCTTACATTGAGCTCATTTAGGAGATCACCTTGTAAACTCACCTTGTGCTTGTCTTGTAGCTCACCTTGGAGTTAGTTGAGTAGCTCCCCAAGTAGCTCACCTAGGAGCTCACCTAATAACTAGCCTTGGAGCACACCGAGTAGCTCATCGAGTAGGTTGACTTGAGCTTGCTTGTGAGCTCGATGAGCAGCTCGCCAAGGACCTCACATGGGCGCTCGCTAAGTAGCTCAGTTGGGAGCTCATCTAGCAGATTGCCTAGAAGCTCACCAAACAAATTGTCAAGTAGCTCACCTAGGATCTCTTCTAGGAGCTTACCGAACATCTCAAGTTGATCTCACCTAGAAGCTCATTGAGTAACTCACCTGAGAACTCACAACTTGTCTAGGAGATCATCAAGTAGCTCACTTGAAAACTTACATAAGAGCTCACCCTACTGGCTCACCTTGAGCTCATTGAGGAGCTCACCTTGCCAACTCACCTTGAGCTCATCTGGTAGCTCACCTCAAAGTTCATGGAGTAGCTTGCCAAGTAGCTCACTTGGGAGCTCACCTAATAGCTCACCGAGGAGCTCACCTAACAACTCAATTATGAGCTCGCTTGGGAGATTTCCATGTAGCTTATTTGGGGGTTCACCTAGCAACTCACCTGGGATCTCGCCAAACAAATCACTAAGTAGCTCACCTGGGAGCTCTTCTGGGAGCTTTCTGATCAGCTTAAGTTGAGCTCACCCAAGTGATTGTCAAGTAACTCACCTGGGAGCTCACTTGACATCTTGCCTTGCTAACTCACCTTGAGCTCAGCTGGTAGCTCACATATAATCTCACCTCAAACATTGCAGACAAGCTCACCTTTGAGCTTGCCTAAGAGCCCAACGAGTAGCTCAATGAGGAGCTTAGCTGAGAGCTCAGAAAGAAACTCACCCAGGTGCTCTTTGAGCAGCTTGACTTGAGATTGTGTGGAAACTCACCTAGAGGCTCACCTTGCTAGCTCACCTTGAGCTCACCCAAGAGCTTGCCGAGTAGCTCAACTTGAGCTCATCAAGTAGCTCAACCAAAAACTCACATGGGAGCTCACTTGATAGCTCACCTTACTAACTCGAGTAGGAACTTACCTTGAGCTCACTGAGGAGCACGCCTTGCTAACTCACCTTAAGCTCGTCTACTATCTCACCTCTAAGTTTGTTGAGCAACTCACTAAGTAGCTCACCTGGGAGCTCACCTAACATCTCACCTAGTATCTCAATAAGTAGTTCACCATGTAGGTTGACTTGAGCTCACTTGTGAGCTTAATGAGCAGCTTGCCAGGGTCCTCACTTAGGAGCTTGCCAAGTAGCTCACTTGGGAGCTCACCTAGCTGCTCACCTAGGAGCTCACCAAATATCTCGTAAAGTAGCTCACTAGAGAGCTATTCTGGGAGCTTGGGAGCTCATCGAGTAACTTGTCTGGGAACTTTCGAAGGAGCTGACCTTGCCAACTTGCCTTGAGTTCACCTTACCAACTTGCCTTGAGCTCGCCTTGCCAACTCACCTTGAGCTCATCTAGTAGCTCACATGTAAGCTCACCTCAGATATTACCAACAAGCTCACCTTTGAGCTCACATGTGAGCTCACTGAGTAGCTCACCTAGGAGCTCAAATGGGAGCTCAACAAGTAGCTCACCTAGGAGCTCATTAAGTAGCTCAACTCGAGCCTCCCTGCAAACTCTCCTAGGAGCTCTCCTAATAGCTCACATGAGAGCTTGTCAAGTAGCTCACAAAAAACTCGCATAGGAGCTCACCTGATATCTCACCCTGACAACTCACATGGGAACTCAAATATCAACTCACCTTGCTAGCTGACGTTGACCTCACTAAGGAGCTCACCTTTCCAACATTCCTTGAGCTTGTTTGGTAGCTCGTCCCAAGGTTTGTCGAGAAGCTCACCTAATAACTCACCTGGGACCTCACAAAGCAGCTCATCGAGTGAGATTACTTGAGCTCACTTATGAGCTCACCAAGTAGCTCACTAGGGTCCTCACCTGGGAGTTCGCTAAGTAGCTCACTTAGAACATCACCTAGCCACTCACTTGGGAGCTCACCTGACAGCTCACCTTACCAACTTGGCTTGAGCTCACCTTGCCAACTTTCCTTGAGCTCACCTTGCCAACTCACCTTGAGCTCATCTGGTAGCTCGCATGTAAGCTCACCTCAGAGATTACTGAAAAGCTCACCTTTTAGCTCACCCAAGAATTCGTTAAGCATCTCAACTTGAGCTTGCTAGGAAACTCACGTAGGAGCTAGCCTGACATCTTGCCTTACTAGCACACCTTTAGCTCACCCAGGAGCTCACCCAAGAATTCATTGAGCATCTCAACTTGAGCTTGCCAGGAAACTCACGTAGGAGCTGTCCTGACATCTTGCCTTACTAGCTCACCTTTAGCTCACCCAGGAGCTCACCCAACAGCTCACCTAGAAACTAACCTAGGATCTCACCTTGCTAGCTCACCTTGATCTCTCCCAGTAACTTACTAAGAAACTCACTTAGGAGCTCACCTGACAACTTACCTTGCCAACTCACATAAGAGCTCACCTATCAGCTCACCTTGAGCTCGTTGAGGATCTCACCTTGCCAACTCGTGTTGAGATCATCTGTTAGCTCACCTAATATCTCACCTGGGAGCTCTCCTAACAGCTCACCTGGGAGCTCACCTAAATTATCAGTTTGGATCTCACCAAGAAGCTCACTGAGTAGGTTGACTTGAGCTCGAATGTGAGCTCACCAAGCAGCTCACTAGGGACCTCACCTGGGAGCTTACTAAGTATCTCACTTGGGAGTTCATGTAGTAGCTCACCTAGGAGCTCATCGAATAGCTCGCTAACTAGCTCACCTAGGAGCTCTTCTGGGATCTCACCGATCAACTAAAGTTGAGCTCACCTATGAGCTCATTGAGTAAATCACCTGGGAGCTCACCAGATAGCTCACCTTGTCAACTTTCCTTGAGCTCACCTTACCAACTCACCTTGAGCTCACCTCGCCAAGTCACCTGGAGCTCATCTGTTAGCTCAAATGTAAGCTCACCTTTGAGCTCCTCTAGGATCTCACCGATTAGCTCACCTAGGAGCTCAGCTGGGAGCTTGGTAAGTAGCTCGTCCAGGAGATTATCGGGTAGCTCGACTTGAGCTTTCCTAGAAACTCACCTAGGAACTCACTTGATAGGTCACCTTGCCAGCTCAACTTGAACTTACCCAGGAGCTCAGCAAGCAGCTTAACTTGAGCTCACCCAGGAGCTCGACAAGTAGCTCACCCAAAAACTCACATTGGAGCTCACTTGACAACTCAACTTACCAACTCGCATGGGAGCTCACCTATAGGCTTGCCTTGCCAGTTCACCTTGAGCTTGGTGAGGAGCTCACCTTGCCAACTCACCTTGAACTGAGAAGGTAGCTCACCTTAGATTTTCTCGAGCAACTTGAGTTGAGTTCACCTACGAGCTCATCGAGTAACTCACCTGGGAACTCACCTGGGAGCTCTCCTGATAACTCACCTTGCCAAATCACCTTGAGCTCAATTTGTAAAATGGCTCACCTTTGAGCTCACCTAGGATATCACCTAGGAGCTATGCTGGGAGCTCAACAAGCATTTTTCCTAGGAGGTTGTCGACCAGCTCGACTTGAACTTGCGTGAAAACTAGCCTAGGAGCTCACCTGATAGCTCACTTTTCTAGCCTGCCTTGAGCTTGCTCAGGATCTTGCCAAGTAGTTCAACATGAGCTCACCCAAGAGCTCATCCAGTAGCTCATGTGAAAACTCACATGGGAGCTCACCTTATCAAATCAGATGGGAGCTCACCTTACCAAGTTACCTTGTGCTCGCTCAGGAGCTCACCTTACCAACTCACCTTGAGCTCGTTTTGTAGATCACCTCAGATTTCATCAAGTAGCTCACCAAGTAGCTAACCTGGGAGCTCACCTAACAACTCACCTATGAGCTAAACTGAGTAGTTTACTGAGTAGGTTCACTTGATCTCACTTGTCATCTCGCCAAGCATCATGCCTGGGACCTCGCCAGGGAGCTTGCCAAGTATCTCACTTGGGAACTCACCTAGCATCTCACCTGGGATCTCTCTGAATAGCTCACAAAGTAGCTCATCTGACATCTCTTCTGGGAGCTTTCCGATCAGATCGAGTTGAGATCACCCAAGAGCTCATCGAGTAACTCACCTGAGAACTTCCCTGGGAGGTCACTTGAAAGCTCACCTTGCCAACTCACCTTGAGCTCATCTAGTAGCTCACATGTAAGCTCACCTCAGAGATTGCTAACAAGCTTTTCTTTGAGCTCACTTTTGAGCTCACTGAGTAGCTCACCTAGGAGATCAGCTAGGAGCTCAGCAAGCATCTCACCCAGGAGCTCATTAAGCAACATGACTTGAGATTTCCTGGAAACTCACTTGGGAGCTCACCTGATAGCTCACCTTGAGCTCACCCAGGAGCTTGCCGAGTGACTCAATTTGAGCTCACTCGAGAGCTCGTCAAACAGATCACCTAAAAAATCACTTGGGAGCTCACCTGATAGCTCACCTTGTCAAATCACATAGAAGGTCACCTATTAGCTCACCTCGCTAGCTTACCTTGAGCTCATTGAGGAGCTCACCTTGCCAACTCACCTTGAGCTCATCTAGTAGCTCACCTTAGATTTCTTCGAGCAGCTCACCAAGTAGCTCACCTAGAAGCTCACCTGGGAGCTTGCCTAATATCTCACCTGGAAGCTCACTGAGTAGCTCACCAAGTAGGTTTATTTGAGCTTGCTTGTGAGCTCATTGGGGACCTCACCTGGGAGCTCACCAAGTAGCTCACTTAGGAGCTTTCCTAGCAGCTCACCTAGGAGCTCACCGAACAGCTCGCCAAGTAGCTCACCTAGGAGCTCTTCTAGGAGCTCATTGATTAGCTCGAGTTGAGCTTGTTTAGGAGCTCATCAAATAACTCACCTGAGATCTTACCTTGAAAACTTACCTAGAGCTTACCTTCCCAGCTTGCCTTGAGATTACCGAAAATCTCACCTTTGAGCTCACATGGGAGCTCACTAAGTGGCTCACCTAGGAGCTTAGTTAGGAGCTCAGCAAGTAGCTCGCCTAGGAGCTCATCAAGTAGCTTGACTTGAGCTCGCTCAAGAGCTCATCAAGTAACTCACCTGAAAACTCGCATGGGAGCACTCCTATAAGGTCACCTTGTCAGCTCACCTTGAGCTCATTAAGGAGCTCACCTTGCCAACTCACCTTGATCTTGTCTAGTAGCTCACCTCAAAGTTCGTTGAGTAGCTCACCAAGTAGCTCACCTGGGAGCTTTCCTAACAACTCACCTGGGAGCTCATGGAGCAACTCATTGAGTAGGTTGACTTGAACTCACTTTTGAGCTCACTTGTGAGCTTGCCGAGGACCTCATATGGGAGCTCATGATGTAGATCACTTAGGAGATCACCTAGCATCTCACCTAGGAACTTGTAGAACAACTTGCCAAGTAGCTCACTTGGGAGATCTTTTGTGAGCTTGCCGATCAATTCGAATTGAGCTCTCCCAGGATTTCATTGAGTAACTCACTTAGGAACTCACCTGTGAGCTCGCGTAACAGCTCACCTTTCCAACTTAGCTTGAGCTTGCCTTGCCAACTCTCCTTGAGCTCACCTTGCCAACTCTCCTTGAGCTCACCTTGCCAACTTGCCTTGAGCTCATCTGGTGGCGCGCATGTAAGTTAAACTTAGAGATTGCTAACAAGCTCAACATTAAGCTCGCTTTGGAGCTCACAGAGTAGCTCACCTAGGAGTTGGGTTGGGAACTCGGTAAGTAACTCACCCAGGAGCTAGTAGAGCAACTCGACTTGAGCTTTCCTGGGAGATCATCAAGTAACTCACTTGAAAAATTAAATGGGAGCTCACCTGATAGCTCACCTTGCCAACTTGCATGGGAGCTCATCTATCAGCTCTCATTGACAGTTCGCCTTGAGCTGACTAAGGAGCTCACCTTGCCAACTCACCTTGAGTGAATCTGGTAGCTCACCTATGAGTTTGTCAAGTAGCTCACCAAGTAGCTCACCATAGAGCTCACCTAGTAGCTCACCTGGGAGCTCACTGAGTAGGTTGACTTGAGCTCAATTGTGAGCTTGCCGAGTAGCTCAACTAGGGACCTCAATTGGGAGCTCCCCAAGTAGTTCACTTTTGAGATCACCTAGCTGCTCGGCTGGGAGCTCACCGAATAGCTCGCCAAGTAACTCACCTGGTAGCTCACCTCGGAGCTTGCCTAATAGCTCACCTAGGAGCTCACCTAGGAATTCACTGAGTAGCATGCCGAGTAGGTTGACATGAGCTCACTGAGTAGCTCATTGGGGACCTCACCTAAGAGCTCACCTGGGAGCTCACCAAGTAGCTCACCTAAGAGCTCTTCTGATAGCTCATTCATCAACTCGAGTTGAGCTCACCTAGGATCTCATCAAGTAACTCACCTAAGAACTCACCTTGGAGCTTACCTAACAGCTCACCTTACTAATTAACCTTGAGTTTACTTTACCAGCTCACCTTGAGCTTTCCTTGCTAACTCACCTTGAGTTCATCTGGTAGCTCGTATGTAAGCTCACCTCAGATATTACTGACAAGCTCACCTTTGAGCTCAGATGGGAGCTTACCAAGTAGCTCACCTAGGATGTAATGCTCTGATTTTGTATGTTATCTTGGTGAAGGTTTTTCATGCTATTATAACTGCTGGAATGAAGGAAAACATGTTAAGATAAACTCCAATCTTAAAGGAATGTGTTGCTAACTTGGATTCCTGTATGCTGTGATTTATTGTTAGGACAGCAGTTATTGTACTTGCATGTTTTCTGATGTGACGACAAATTGTCGTATACTTGCTAAACTCTCATTGCTGATTGACAACACACCTTGAATAAATTTCATTGATCCAAAGTATGTTGAGGGCTTCTGGTGATTTCTTTGTCGATTTTCTCTTGAACCGAACCTGGGATTGTTATGAACATGCAGCGCCTGATTGCAGGTATGATTGAAACTGTACAAGCTATGTGATTTGCTTTTCAATAAGAATGATTGTTTTGTTATCTTTATAAGTTGAGTTGTCATGCTAAGATAAACATGATTTGGGTGTTTTTATTTCATTCCAAACAAAATGATTGTTTCTTAATGAAATTATAGGGAAATGAATTCTTCTTCTGCCTACTATTCTGGCTTGGTGAAATTCGTAGTCATGTGATTATTGGACTTGCTGTAGGTAACAGCAATGAATAAAATGTTATTTTGAATGGGATACGTTCATAGGATTAGGAAAGTCATGTGATTAATTGACTGCATGATTGAATAATTGTTTATCTATTTAGCATACAGTGAAAGAAGTATGGTTTCTTTAGTATGGTAAATATATGGTATACATCCTTATACTGTTTGATCTTGGATGAACATAATGTGGTACTAACTTGTTTTGAATTTTCATATGAGCCTGATTCAAATGAAATATGGAAATGGATGATGAATTCTTCCCTGTTTTCATTTAAAGCTGATTATGAATGAAATTATTCTTACTGCTAGAAAGTGAATTCTGAATGGATTTTGTAAGTTTCACTCTGAACTATTATCTTGATTTGTGTCTTGTTTGAATTCCATTTTTAGGACAGTCATGTGGAAAGAAATAGAGATATGGATGAATGACTTGGAAAAATGATCTTTTCTTCTTTCATTTAGTTGGAAATCTGTATTTTGTGAATAATGAATTTTATAGTGCTTAGATGGGAGCAACTATATGCATTGCTGTTCGCTTTCTTGTCTGTACTTGATTGCTTGGATTCTAATATGATGCATGAACTGAAAGGAAAGTAATGGGTTTACATTTCAGTTAGTTTCATCCTTTGCATTTATTATTAATGAAAGGCGTGGAAAGGATAACAGTATGTTATATCAGCAGTAAGCTACTTGTATTCCTAACTTTACAAATATTGTGAATTGAGACTTGTAACGGTTATGTGGAAATGGGACAGCAGTCCTTTGGCTGATTGTGATGATATTTTGATAGTTCAGTTGTTATGCTGATCTTTCTTTTGTGCCTATTTCGTGATTGATGTTTTACTGTCATCTCATGAAAGCAGGGTTCTTTTATTGAGACAGTTAGTTGAAGCACCTTATTTTAAGGATAAGTGCTTAATATGCTCAGTTCATTGAACTGACCCGTGCAATTCATTTTGCAGATGGAATTTGATTAGAATGAAGACATGGCTGTTTTCTGATGCTTCTTGATTAGTTGAAGATGAATTGTAATTGTTACTTTTATTCCTCTTCGAGGAATTGTGAAAAGAAGAAAATATATTCTTCTATCTATGAGTTGTATTGATGTTTTATGTAAACCATGCCCAATCAGTTGGATTGGCAAATGTACAGATTATGACATGAAATATTGAATACAATTACAAGTGTGATATTTTAATAATTATATCAGTTTGATATTGTTGTCTAAATTGGAAATATAATGTTATTTCTTGATTTGGATTTGTTTCATTTGTCCTTGGATGGAGGTTAAATGAAACTGATATCTATTCTTATCTAAATGCAACTTTTAAGTTGAAAAATGCAATTAGTTCATACTTGGGTAAAGATGAATTTTTAATTGACATTAAAAAGGATTAGGAAGAATATGATTCCTTAATCGAAAGGGTATTCAGGATTAGCTTAGGAGCTAAGGAATATCAATTAACTTTGGAGTAATCGAACTTTACTTTCGAACTCCATTAATGATCTCGTATGCTGAATTCAGAATAAAGGATATAGGATAAGTATATCCATAACTAATGGACCTTAACTATATAACGTTAAGGAGAACAAATGAATACATTTCTTGGGAATTAGACCTCGTTTAAATGACGTCTAATAAGTTAGTATTCTGAATTTAGTTGCAGTTGGAAAATCTTGGCTAAGTTCAATAGGTTAAACTTATCACGTCCGTCGGTATGGACTGCTTAATCCAATGATTAAGAAGTGAACCAAGTAGAGAAATGTAGCCCTTCGATACAAAGGAGAAGATCCATGGCAAGCTAATGGATGGTTTTAGTCCCTCTTAGCAATATACAACTATAACGGAAACAAGAATCAAGGGATCAACATGGATGCTGAAAGTTGATTCTTAATTATCAAATTGTATCCAAGTCACTTGAGCAGGATGTGTATTCTCGATGGGAGAATTCTGTAGGACATTGGCATACGCCAGCTACAGCAAGGTGTCTCCATGAAGACGGGGTCTTCATGATGACACAATGTTGCAGCTGACATATTGCAATGCCCTCCCGAATTAAAACATCAAGAATACATAGGCTGAATGTGTAACTCTTAGCAGGGGATAGGAGTATGATCTGGTATACGGAGTGACTCCGGAATACTAAAGATAACTAGACACATGGAGTCATGGGGAAACGACACCGTATGTCTGCGTATCTTTAGTTACCAGGAGTGCCTTCCTATATTCGTTCATATTACTAGTTGGAAATTGGAAGTTTAAAACTGACCTTAAACGAAGAGGACTGGTAGGAACCAGGAAAGACCATTCTAGATAACAGGTGAAGTGAAGTGAAGGACGTATTCCGTTGATGTGTATCACATCCAGGAATATGATCATGCAAAGCATGTGAAAATCTTTGGCCAAAGTATCGCAATTGCTGGTTGCGTTGTCCTTATCACTTAATTTAAGATGCAGGATGTCAGATGAATATCAGTAACAGATATTCAGATAGGCTTCTTAAATGGATCACTTCGATAACCACAAAGGTTATGAGAACAGGTATATATAATATATATGCATAAATGAACATGAAGGATCGGTTGTTGCCGAGTCATGAAGGATCGGTTGTTGCCGAGTCATGAAATGAAGGATCGTTGAAACTCCGAGCCATGAAAATGGAAGATCGGCAGTTCCTCGAGTCATTTACAGCAGCATATAGAATCTGTTATAAGATTGAATGGCATTGAATGTGTGTTCCATATTGTAAATATGCGAACAGGGAACATTAGTTTTAAAAAGAAATTATGTGATCCAAACTGTGTTGTTTGGGCAAAGAACAATTATTAAAACTTGAACGTGTGTTTGAATTTTATAATTCATAACAGAGAACGTTATAAAAAAAAAAAAAAAATTCCCTTGTTCTGGTATCTTAAAATGGGGATGTTATATAGGAGCTCAGCTAGGAGCTTGGTAAGAAGCTCACCCAGGAACACATCAAGCAACTCAACTTGAGCTTTCCTAGAAACTTGCCTAGGAGCTTGCTTGACAACTCATCTTGCCAGATCACCTTGAGCTCACCTAGGAGCTTACTGAGTAGCTCAACTTGAGCTCACCCAGGAGCTCGTCAAGCAACTCACCTGAAAACTTGCATGAGAGCTCACCTGAAAGCTCACCTTGCCAACTCACATGGGAGCTCCTCTATCAGATCACCTTGAGCTCGCTGAGGAGCTCACCTTGCCAACTAACCTTGAGCTCATTTGGTAGCTCACATTAGAGTTCATTGAGTAGCTCCCCAAGTAGCTTGCCTAGGAGATTGACTAACAACTCACCTGGGAGCTCACCTAACAACTCACCTGGGAGATCACCAAGTAGCTCGCCAAGTAGGTTTACTTGACGTCACTTATGAGCTCACCGAAAAGCTCATCGAGGACCTTGGCTGAGAAGCTCACCAAGTAGCTCACTTGGGATATTTCCTAGTAGCTCACCTAGGAGCTCACCAAATAGCTCACCAAGTAGCTCACCTAGGAACTCTTTTGGGAGATCACTGATCAACTCGAGTTGAGCTCACCCGGGAGCTCATCGAGTAACTTACATTACCAACTTACCTTAAGTTCACCTTGCCAACTCACCTTGAGCTCATTTGGTAGCTCACATGTAATCTCACCTCAGAAATTATCAACAAGCTCACCTTTGAGCTCACCTGGGAGCTCACCGAGTAGCTCACATAGGACCTCAGCTGGGAGCTCAAAAATTAGCTCACCTAGGAGCTCACCTGACAGCTTACCTTGCCTAGATCACCTTGAGCTTGCCAAGGAGCTCACTGAGAAGCTTGACTTGAGCTCACCCAGAAGCTCATCAAGTAGCTCACCTATAAAATAACATGGGAGCTCACCTTACCAACTTACACGGGAGCTTGCCAATCAGCTCACCTTACCAACTTGCCTTAACCTCACTCAGGAGCTCACCTTGCCAACCCACCTTGATCTTTTCTAGTAGCTCACCTTAGAGTTTATGGAGTAGCTCAAAGAGTAGCTCACATGGGTGTTCACTTAATAGCTCACTTGGGAGCTCACCAAGAATCTCTCCGAGTAGGTTGAGTTGAGCTCACTTGTGAGCTAACCGAATAGCTCACCAGGGACTTCATCTAGGAGCTTGTAAAGTAGCTCGCTTGGGAGCTTGCCTAGCAGCTCACCTGGGAGCTTCACGAAGAACTCACCAAGTAGCTCACCTAGGAATTCTTTTGGGAGATTGTCGATCAGCTAGAGTTGAGCTCACACAAGAGCTCATCGAGTAACTCACCTAACAACTCACCTAGGAGCTCACCTTTTAGCTCACCTTACTAACTCACCTTGAGCTTGCATTGCTGATTCACCTTTAGCTTGCCTTTCCAACTCACCTTGAGCCCATCTGGTAGCTCGCATGTAAGGTCACCTCAAAGATTACTGACAAGATCACCTTTTAGCATGCCTGGGAGCTCATCAAGTAGCTCACCTAGTAGCTCGGTTGGGACCTTAACTAGTAGCTCAACTTGAGCTTGTCAAGAAACTCACCTCAGAGATCACGTGATAGCTCACCTTTCCAGCTCACCTTGAGATCACCCAAGAGCTCGTCGAGTAGCTCACCTAAAAACTCACCTTACACCTTACCTAGAAACTCACATGGGAGCTCACCTTGCTAGCTCACCTTGAGCATACTAAGGAGCTCACCTTTCCAACTCACCTTGAGCTCATCTAGTAGCTCACCTCAGAGTTCATTGAGTAGCTCACCAAGTAGCTTGTTTGGGAGCTCACCATGAAGCTCTCTGAGTAGGTTGACTTGAACTCACTTGTGATCTCACTTGGGAGTTCACCGAGCAGCTCACCTGGGAACTCACCAAGTAGCTCACTTGGAACCTCACCTAGCAGCTCACCTAGAAACTCACCAAACAGCTCGACATGTAGCTCACCCGTGAGCTCTTCTAGGAGCTCACCGATTAGATTGAGTTGAGCTCACCTAGAGATCTCATCAAGTAACTCACTTGGGAACTAACGTGGGAGCTCACCTTGCTAACTCACCTTGAGCTCACCTATCTAACTTGACTTGATCTCACCTTGCTTATTCACCTTGAGATTAGCTGGTAGCTCGTATATAATCTCACCTCAGACATTATCGATAAGCCCACCAAGTAGCTCACCTAGGAGCTCAGAAAATTTCTCACTTAGGTGCTCATCAAGTAGCTTGACTTGAGCTTGCATAGAAACTCACCCGGGAGCTCACTTTACCAGCTCACCTTGAGCTCACCCAGGAGCTCACCAAGTAGCTCTACTAGAGCTTGTCAAGTAACTCACCCAAAAAATCACATAGGAGCTCACCTGACAGCTCACCTTACCAACTCCCATGGGAGCTCACCTATCAGTTCACCCTTCCAGCTCACATTGAGCTTACTGAGGAGCCCACCTTGCCAACTCACCTTGACCTCATCTAGTAGCTCATCTCTAATTTTATTAAGCAGCTTACCAAGTAGCTCACCTAGGAGCTCTCCTAACAACTTACCAACGAGCTCAATGAGCAGCTCACCGAGTGGGTGACTGGAGCTCACTTGTGATCTCACGGAGTAGCTCACCAGGGACCTTTCTTGGGATCTCACCAAGTAGCTCACTTGGGAGCTCACCTAACAGCTCACATGGGAGCTCACCGAATAGCTCACAAAGTAGCTCACCAGGGAGCTCTTCTGGGAGCTCTATGATCAGCTCGAGTTGAGCTCACCCCGGAGCTCATTGAGTAACTCACTTGGGAACTTACCTGGGAGCTCATCTGATAGCTCACCTTGCCAACCTGCCTTGAGCTCACCTTGCCAACTCAACTTGAGCTCATTTAGTAGCTCACATATAAGCTCACCTCAGAGATTACCAACAAGCTCACCTTTGAGCTTGACTGGGAGTTCACCAAGCACCTCACCTAGAAGTTCACTAAGCAACTCAAATTGAGCTCGCCTGAGAGCTTGTCAAGTAGCTCACCTGAAAACTTGCATAGGAGCTCACTTGATAGCTTTCCCAGACAACTCAAATGGGCACTCACCTATCATCTCACCTTGTCAACTCACCTTGAGCTCACTAAGGAGCTTACCTTGCCATCTTACCTTGAGCTCATCTTATAGCTCACCTAAGAGTTTATCGAGTAGCTTTCCTAATAGCTCACCTGGGAGCTCACCTAACAGATGACCTGGGAGCTCACCTAATAGATCACTTGGGAGCTCACCAAGTAGCTCGTCAAGTAAGATGGCTTGAGCCAACTTATGTGCTCACTTGTGAGCTCACTAAGTATCTCACTAGGGACCTCACCTGGGAGCTTGACAAGTAGCTCACTTGGGAGCTCACCTAGCAGCTCACCTGGGAGCTTGCCAAATAGCTCACCAAGTAGCTCACCTGGGAGCTCTTCTAGGAGCTCACCGATAAGCTTGAGTTGAGCTTACCCAGGAGCTGATCAAGTAACTCACCTAGGAACTCATAGCTCATCTAGGAGCTTGTTAAGCACCTCACCTGAAAACTCACATGGGAGCTCGCCAATCAGCTCACCTTACTAGCTCACCTTGAGCTCACTGAGGAGCTCACCTTGCCAACTCACCTTGAGCTCATCTGGTAGCTTGCCTCAAAGTTCATTGAGTAGCTCATCAAGTAGCTCACCTGGGAGCTCACCTAATAGCTCACCTAGGAGCTCATTGAGTAGCTTGCCAAGTAGGCTGACTTGACCTTGCTTGTGAGCTTTCCGAGTAGCTCGCCTGGGAGCTCACCAAGTAGTTTGCTTGGGTGTTTTCCTAGCAGCTCACTTGGGAGCTTATTGAACATCTCACTAAGTAGCTTGGCTGGGAGCTCTTTTGGGAGCTCACCGATCAGCTCGAGTTGAGCTCACCAAGGAGCTCGTCAAGTAACTCACATAAGAACTCACCTAGGAGCTCACCTAATAGCTCACCTTGCCAACTCACCTTGAGCTCACATTTCTAACTCACCTTGAGCTTACCATTCCAACTCACCTTAAGCTCATCTAGTAGCTCACATGTAAGCTCACCTAGGAGCTCAGCTGAGATCTCCGCAAGTAACTCACCATAGAGCTCATTGAGCAGCTCAACTTCAGCTCTCCTAGAAACTCACCTGGGAGCTCACCTTGCCAGCTTGCCTTGAGCTCACCAAGGACCTTGCCGAGTACCTCAACTTGAGCTCACCTTGGAGCTCGTCAAGCATCTGACCCAAAAACTCACATGGGAGCTCACCTGGCAGCTTGTCTTGCCAACTCACATGGGAGCTCACCTATTATCTCACCTTACCAGCTCACAGAGGAGCTCACCTTACCAACTCACCTTGAGCTTGTCTGTTAGCTCAGCTTGGATTTTATCGAGTAGCTCACAGAGCAGCTCACCTGGGTCCTCATCTGGGAGCTCATTGGGGTCCTCGTCTTGGGGTAGCTCACCTAACATCTCACTAAGTAGCTTATGAGCTTACCAAGTAGCTTGCTGGGGTCCTCATCTAGGAGCTCACAAAGTAGCTCACTTAGGAGATCACCTAGTAGCTCACCTGGGAGCTCACCGAATAACTCACCAAGTAGCTCAGTTAGAAGCTCTTTTGGGAGCTCACTGATAAGCTCAAGTTGAGCTCACCTAGGAGCTCATCAAGTAACTCACCTGGGAACTCACCTGGGAGCTCACCTGATAGCTTGCCTTGCCAACTCACCTTGAGCTCACCTTGTCAACTCACCTTGAGCTCACCTTGCTAACTCACCTTTAGCTCATCTGGTAGCTCACATGTAAGCTCACCTCAGAGATTGCTGACAAGCTCACCTTTGAGCTCACCAAGATTTCGTCGAGCATCTCAACTTGAGCTTGCCAAAAACCTTACCTAGGAGCTAACCTGACAACTCGCTTTGCTAGCTCACCTTGAGCTCACCTAGCAGCTCGCCTAAAAAATCCCTTAGGAGCTCACCTTGCTAGCTCACCCAAGAGCTCACCTAGCAGCTCACCTAGAAACTCACATGGGAGCTCACCTGACAACTCACCTAGGTAACTCACATGGGAACTTTCCTATCAGCTCACATGGGAGCTCACCTAAAAGCTCACTTGGGAGCTCACCTTGGAGCTCACCTTGGAGCTCACCGAGTAGCTCGCCGAGTAGGATGACTTGAGCTCACGTGTGAGCTCACCGAGCAGCTCACTAGGGACCTCACCTAGGAGCTTGCTAAGTAGCTCACTTGGGAGCTCACCTAGTAGCTCACCTAAGAGCTCACCGAAAATCTCACAAAGTAGCTCACTTGGGAGCTCTTTTGGGAGCTCTCCGATCAACTCAAGTTGAGCTCAACCAAGAGCCTGTCAAATAACTCACTTGGGAACTCACCTTGGAGCTCGCTTGACAGCTCAAATTACCAACTTGCCTTGAGCTCACCTTGTTAACTCACCTTGAGCTCACCTTACCAACTCACTTGGAGCTCATCTGGTAGCTCTTATGTAATCTCATGTAAGAGACAGCTGAAAAGCTCACCTTTGAGCTCACCTAGGATCTCACTGAGTAGCTCACCTAGGAGCTCAGCTAGGAGCTTGGTAAGTAGCTCACCCAGGAGCTCGTCTAGTAGCTCAACTTGAGCTTTATCAAAAACTCACCTGACAACTCACCTAACATATAACCTTGTCAACTAGCCTTGAGCTAAGCTAGGAGCTCACTGAGAAACTCAAATTGAGATCACCTTGGAGCTCATCAAGTAGCTTGCCTAAAAACTTACATGAGAGCTTGCATAACAGCTCATCTTACCAACTCACATGGGAGCTCACCTTGTCAACTCAACTTGAGCTTATGAAGGAGCTCACCATGCCAACTCACCTTGGGCTTGGAAGGTAGCTCACCTTGGATTTTTTTGAGTAGCTTTCCTGAAACTCACCTGGGATCTCAGATGATAGCTCACCTTGCCAACTCACCTTAAGCTCACATAGGAGCTCACCGAGCATCTTGAATTGAGCTTGAACGAGATCTCATTCAAGTAGCTCACCCAAAAAATCACATGGGAGTTCACTTGACAACTCACCCAGAAACTCGCGTGGGAGCTTGTCTATCAGCTTGCCTTGCCAGCTCACCTTGAGGTTGTCTGGTAGCTCACCTCAGAGTTCCTTGAGCATCTCCCAAAGTAGCTCTCCTAAGAGCTCAGATAACATCTCACCTGGGAGCTCAGCAAGTAGCTTATTGAGTAACTGACTTGAGCTCACTTGGAGCTCACCTATGAGCTCACCTTGAGCTCACCTTACCGGGGACCTTGCAAAGAGCTCACCTAATAGTAGCTCATCTTAAGCTGAGTAGCTCACTTAGCATGCTCTTGAGCCAAGAAGCTCACAAAATATCTTTTCAAGTAGCTCACCTAGGAGCTCTTTTAGGAGCTCACCTTACCAACTCACCTTGAGCTCATCTGGTAGCTCGCATGTAATCTCACGTCAGATATTTCTAACAAGCTCACCTAGGAGGTCACCGAGTAACTCACCTAGGAGCTCAGGTAGGAGCTTGATAGGAAGCTAGCTTAGGAGCTTGTCAAGTAGCTAGACTTGAGCTTCCCTAGAAACTTACCTGTGAGCTTACCTGATAGCTCACATTGAGCTCACCTAGGAGCTCACCAAGCACCTTGACTTAAGCTCACCTGAGAGCTCGTCAAGTAGCTTTCCTAAAAACTCACATAGGAGCTCACCTGATAGCTTACCCTGATAACTCACATGGAAACTCTCCTATCAGCTCACCTTAATTGCTCACCTTGAGCTCACTGAGGAGCTCACCTTGCCAACTTACCTTGAGCTTGTCTGCTAGCTCACCTCGGAGTTTTTTGAGTAGCTCACCTAACAGCTCACCGGGGAGCTCACCTAACAGCTCACCTAGGAGCTCACCAAGTAGCTCGTCAAGTAAGATGACTTGAGCTCACTTGTGAGCTCACCAAGCAGCTCGCCAGGGTCCTTGCCTAGGAGCTCACCAAGTAGCTCACTTAGGAGATTACCTAGCAGCTCACCTGGGAGCTCACCTGATAGCTCACATTGCCAACTCACCTTAAGCTCACCTTTCCAACTCACCTTGAGCTCACCTTACCAACTCACCTTGAGCTCATATGGTAGCTCACATGTAAGCTCACCTCAGATATTGCTGACAAGCTCACCTTTGAGCTCACCTAGGATTTCATCAAGCATCTCAACTTGAGCTTTCCCAATAACTCACCTAGGAGCTCACCTGATAGCTCACCTTGCTAGCTCACCTTGAGCTCACCTAGGAGCTTGCCCAGCAGCTCACTCAAAAACTAACCTAGGAGCTTGCCTTACTAGCTCATCTTGAGCTTGCCTAGGAACTCGCCTAGTAGCTCACTCAAAAACTCACATGGGAGCTCACCTGATAACTCACCTTGCCAACTTGTATGGGATCTCGCGCTAAGCTCGCTGATGAGCTCACCTTGCTAACTCACATGGGAGCTCACCTTACTAACTCACATGGGAGCTCACCTTGCTAACTCACATGCAAACTCACCTGGGAGCAACTCACCTGGGAGCTCACCAAAACAGCTCACCTTAGAGCTCAGTAAGCAGCTCACCGAGTAGGTTGACTTGAGATCTGTGTGAGCACACTGAGGAGCTCACTAGGGACCTCATTTGGGAGCTTGGTAAATAGCTCACTTAAGAGCTTTCCTAGTAGCTCACCTTTGATCTCCCCAAATAGCTCGCCAAGTAGCTCACCTGGGAGCTCACCGATTAACTCGAGTTGAGCTCACACAAGAGCTCATTGAGTAACTCACTTGGGAACTCACTTGGGAGCTCACCTGACAGCCTCACCTTGAGCTCACCTTGCCAACTCACCTTGAGCTCACCTTGCCAACTCACCTTGAGCTCATTTGGTAGCTCACATGTAAGCTCACCTAAGAGATTGCCTAACAAGCTCACCTTTGAGCTCACCTAGGAGCTCACGAGAAGCTCACCTAGGAGCTGACTGGAAGCTCATAAGTAGACCTTGTCTTTCCTAGGAGCTTGTCGAGTAGCTCTACTTGAGATTTCCTAGAAACTCACCTAGGAGCTCACCTGAATAGCTCACCTTGCCAACTCACCTTAAGCTCACCCAGGAGCTCACTGAGAAGCTCAACTTGAGCTCACCTAGGAGCTCATCAAGCAGATCACCCAAAAAGTCGCATGGGAGCTCACCTGATAGCTTTTCTTGCCATATCGCATGGGAGCTCACCTTGTCAACTCACCTTGAGCTCACCGGTGAGAAGCTCACCTTGCCAACTCACCTTGAGCTCAGTGAGGAGCTCACCTTGCCAACTCACCTTGAGCTTGGAAGGTAGCTCACCTTAGAGTTAGCTCAAGTAAGCTCACCTGAGCATCTCACCCAGGGAGCTTGTCGAGTAACTCACCTGGGAACTCACCTGGGAGCTGATCTAAAAGCTCACCTTACCAACTCACCTTGAGCTCACCTTTGAGCTTTCCTAGGAGCTCACCTAGTAGCTAGGCTGGGAGCTCAGAAAGTAGCTCACCTAGGAGCTCGTCAACTAGCTTGACTTGATATATCTCAAAAACTTACCTTGGAGCTCACCTGATAGCTCACCTTACCAGCTTGCCTTGAGCTTTCCCAGGAGCTCATCGAGCATCTCAACTTGAGCTCACATGTGAGCTCATCAAGTAGCTCCTGAAAAAACTCACATGAGAGCTCACCTTATTAAATAGGATGGGAGCTCACCTTAACAGCTCCTGGGAGCTCACCTTGAACTCACCTTGAGGAGCTCACCTTGCTAACTCACCTTGAGCTCATCTGGTAGCTCACATCAGAGTTCACCAAGTAGCTCACCAAGTAGCTCACCTAAGGAACTCACCTTGGGAGCTCACCTGGGAGCTCACCGAGTAGCTCACGAAGTAGGTTGACTTGATCTCACTTATTATATCACTTGTGAGCTCACTGAATAGCTCACTTAGGACCTTGTCTAGGAGCTTACCAAGTAGCTCACTTGGGAGCTCACCAGTAGCTCGCATGGGAGCTCACTGAATAGCTCACAAAGTAGCTCATCTGGGAACTCTTCTGGGAGCTCACCAATTAGATCGAGTTGAGCTCACCTAGGAGCTCATTGAGTAACTCACCTAGGAAAGCTCACCTAGGATCTCATGAGGTCACCTAAACTCACCTGGAAGCCAACTCACCTTGAGCTCATCTTCTAGCTCACATGTAAGCTCACCTCAGAGATTACTAACAAGCTCACATTTGAGCTCGCTTGTGAGCTCACTAAGTAGCTCACCTAGGAGATCAGCTAGGAGCTTGGTAAGGAGCTCACCGAGCAACTCGACTTGAGCTCACTGGGATCTCAGGAGCTCATCAGAGCTTGCTCACCTAGGAGCTTGCTAGATCACCTGAAAACTCACATGGGAGCTCACGTGACACCTCACCTTGCTAACTCGCATGAATCTTTACCTATCATCTCATATTGGTTGCTTGCCTTGAGCTCGCTAAGGATCTCACCTTACCAACTCACCTAGTAGCTCACCTCAAAGTTTTTCGAGCAGCTCACCACGTAGTTTACCTAGAAGCTCACCTAACAGCTCACCTAGGAGCTCACCTAATAGCTCACTTGGGAGCTTGCCTAACATCTCACCTGGGAGCTCACTCACTTGTGAGTAAGTTCACTTAAGCTAGCTTGTGAGCCCATTGGGGACATTGAGTGGGAGCTCACTAAGTAGCTTGATTGGGAGCTCACCTAGTAGCTCACCTAGGAGCTCACCAAATAGCTCACCAAGTAGCTCACCTAGGAGCTCTTTTGGGAGCTCACTGATCAACTCAAGTTGAGCTCACTTGGGAGCTCGTCAAGTAACTCACTTGGGAACTCACCTGGGAGCTCATTTGATAGCTCACCTTGCCAACTTACCTTGAGCTCACCTTGCCAACTCACCTTGAGCTCACCATGCCAACTAACCTTGAGATCATGTGGTAGATCACATGTAAGCTCACCTAAGAGATTTACGACAAGCTCACCTTTGAGCTCACTTAGGAGCTCATCAAGTAGCTCACCTAGGAGCTATAAGAGCTCACCAAGGAGCTCACCTAGAGTAGCTCACTTGAGCTTTCTTGACTTTGTTTTGCAGCTCACCCTAAAACAAGTAGCTACCTGGGAGCTTACCTAACAAGCTCACCTAAGGAGCTCAGCTCTAACTTGAGCTCACCATAGGAAGCTCACCAAGTAGCTCGACTTGAGCTCACCTTACCAACTTGGATGGGAGCTTGCCTTGCCAGCTCACCTTGAGCTCACTGAGGAGCTCACCTTCACCTTACCAACTCACCTTGAGCTCATCTGGTAGCTCACCTTCAGAGTTTGTTGAGTAGCTCACCAAGTAGCTCACCTGGGAGCTTCCTAATATCTCACCTGGGAGCTCACTAGGAGCTATTCTTGAGCTGGAGGAGCTCACCGAGTAGGTTGACTTGAGCTCACTTTTGAGCTCACTTGTGAGCTCAGCCGAGATTACCTCACCTAGGAGGGACCTCACCTGGGAGCTCACCAAGTAGCTCACTTGGGAGCTCACCTAACAGCTCACTTGGGAGCTCGTCGAATAGCTAGCTCACCAAGTGAAGTAGCTCACTTAGGAGCTCTTCTGGGAGCTCGCCAATCAGCTTGAGTTGAGCTCACTTGGGAGCTCATCGAGTAACTCACTTGGGAACTCACCTGGGATCTCAGCCTGATAGCTCACCTTGAGCTCACCTTAACTCACCTTGCCTTGAGCTAATCTAGTAGCTCACATGTAAGCTCACCTTAGAGATTTCAGAAAAGCTCACCTTTGAGCTCACCTGGGAGCTCACCAAGTAGCTCACCTAGGAGATAGGCTAGGAGCTTGGTAAGTAGCTCACCTAGGAGCTCGTTAAGTAGCTCAACTTGAGCTTGCCCAAAAACTCACCTGGGACCTCACCTGATAGCTCACCTTACCAGCTCACCTTGAGCTCACCTAGGAGCTTGCCGAGTAGCTCGACTTGAGCTCACCTGGGAGCTCATCAAGTAGCTCACCCAAAAACTCACATGGGAGCTCACCTGAAAGCTCACCTTGCCAACTCACATGGAAGCTCACCTATCAATTCACCTTGCTAGCTTACCTTGAGCTCACTAAGGAGCTCACCTTGCCAACTCACCTTGATCTTGTCTTGTAGCTCACCTTGGAGTTCATCGAGTAGCTCACCAAGTAGCTCACCTAGGAGCTCACCTAACAGCTCACCTGAGAGCTTGCCTAATAGCTTGCCTGAGAGCTTTCCTAACAGCTCACCTAGGAGCTCATCAAGAAGCTCACTGAGTTGGCTCACTTGGGAGCTCACCTAGTAGCTCACCTGGGAGCTCACCTGAATAGCTCACCAAGTAGCTCACTAGGGATATCTTCTGGAAGCTCACTGATCAGCTTGATTTGAGCTTACCTAAGAACTTGTCGAGTAACTCACCTAGGAACTCACCTGGGAGCTTGATAGCTCACCTTGCCAACTTTCACCTAAGAGCTCACCTTACCAACTTGCCCTTGAGCTCACCTTGCCAACTCACCTTGAGCTCATCTAGTAGCTCACATGTAAGCTCACCTCAGAGATTACCAACAAGCTCACCTTTGAGCTCACATGGGAGCTCACCAAGTGGCTCACCTAGGAGCTGGATGGGAACTCATCAAGTAGCTCACCCAGGAGCTCATCAAGTAACTTGACTTGAGCTTGCCCAGAAACTCACCTTAGAGCTTGCGTGACATCTCACCCAGGAGCTAACCATGCAGCTTGACTTGAGCTCCCCCGGGAGCTTGTCAAGAAACTTACCTGAAAACTCACATGGGAGCTCACCTATCAGGTCACCTTGTCCTCACCTTGCCAGCTCTTGAGTTCGCTAAGGAGCTCACCTTGCCAACTCACCTTGAGCTCATCTGGTAGCTTACCTCGTAGTTCATCGAGTAGCTTGCCTAAGTAGCTCACCTAGGAGCTCACCTAATAGCTCACCTGGGATCTCATGGAGTAACTTGAGTAGGTTGACTTGACCTGCCTACTTCATGAGCTCACCGAGCAGCTCAATGGGGACCTCACCTAGGATTTTGCCATGTAGCTCACTTGGGAGATCTTCTAGGAGCTCACCAATCAACTTGAGTTGAGCTCACCTAGGAGCTCATTGAGTAACTCACTTGGGAACTCACCTGGGAGCTCACCTAATAGCTCGCCTTACTAACTTACCTTGAGCTCACCTTGGAAACTCTCCTTGAGTTCACCTTTCCAACTCACCTTGAGCTCATATGGTAGTGCACATGTAAGTTGACCTCAGAGATTACTGATAAACCTCACCTTTTAGCTCACTTGGGAGCTCATAGAGAAGCTCACCTAGGAGCTAGGCTGGGAGCTTGGCAAGTAGCTCGCTTAGGAGCTCATACAGTAGCTTGACTTGAGCTTTCCCAGAAACTCACCTATGAGCTCACCTGACAGATCATCTTGCCAGCTCACCTTGAGCTCACCTAGGAGCTCGCCAAGCAGCTCGACTTGAGCTCACCCAGGAGCTCGTCAAGTAACTCACCTAAAAACTTGAATGGGAGATTTCTTAATAGCTCACCTTGCCAAATCACATGGGAGCTCACCTATCAGCTCACCTTTCCAGCTCACCTTGAGCTCACTGAGCAGCTCACCTTGCCAACTCACCTTGAGCACATCTGGTAGCTCACCAATGATTTCATTGAAGAGCTCCTAAGTAGCTCACCTGGGAGCTCACCTAATAGCTCACCTAGGAGCTCACCGAGTAGGTTGACTTGAGCTCACTTGTGAGCTCACTGAGCATCTCACCAGGGACCTCGTAGAGGAGCTCTCCAAGTAGTTCACTTTGGAGATCACCTACAGCTCACCGAATAACTCACAAAGTAGCTCACCTGGGAGCTCTTCTGGGAGCTCACTTCTCAGCTCAAGTTGAGCTCACCTAGGAGCTTGTCGAGTAACTCACCTGGGAACTCACCTAGGAGCTCACCTGACAGCTTTCCTTGCCAACTCACCTTGAGCTCACCTTGCCAACTCGCCTTGAGCTCACCTTGCCAACTCACCTTGAGCTCATTTGGTAGCTCACATGTAAGCTCACCTAAGAGATTGTCCACAAGCTCACCTTTGAGCTCTCCTAGGAGCTCACTGAGTAGCTCACCTAGGAGCTCAGCTAGGAGCTTGGCAAGTAGCTCACCCAGGAGCTCGTCGAGAAGCTCAATGTGAGCTTACCCAGAAACTCACCTGGGAGCTCACCTGATAGCTCACCTTTCCAGCTCACCTTGAACTCACCCAGGAGCTCACCGAGTAGCTCGACTTGAGCTCACCTAGGAGCTCATCAAGCAGTTCACCTAAAAACTCACATGGGAGCTCACCTAACATCTCACCTTACAACCTCACATCTAAGCTCGCCTTGAGCTCACTGAGGAGCTCACCTTGCTAACTCACCTTGAGCTCATCTAGTAGCTCACCTCAGAGTTTTTTGAGTAGCTCTCCAAGTATCTCACCTAGGAGCTCACCTAACAGCTCACCTAGGATCTCACCTGGGAGCTCACTGAGTAGCTCACTGAGTAGGTTGACTTGAGCTCACTTGTGAGCTCACTAAGTAGCTCACTGGGGACCTCACCTTAGAGCTCACCAAGTAGCTCACTTGGGAGCTTACCTAGTAGCTCACATCTCACCAAAAGCTCACCAAGTAGCTCACCTGGGATATATTCTAGAGCTCCGATCAGCTCAAGTTGAGTTCACGGGGATCTCATTGAGTAACTTACCTGGGAACTTTCCTGAGAGCTCACCTGAAATCTCACCTTACCAACTCACCTTGAGCTCACCTTGCTAACTCACCTTGAGCTCATCTTCTAGCTTATAGGTAAGCTCACCTCAAATATTGCCAATAAGCTCACCTTTGAGCTAGCCTAGGAGCTCACCTAGGAGCTCAGTTGGGAGCTTGGTAAGTAGCTCACCCAGGAGCTCGTTAAGAAGCTCAATGTGAGCTTTGGCCAAAAACTCACCTGGGATCTCACCTAATATCTCACATTACCAGCTTTCCTTGAACTCATCCAGGAGCTCACTAAGTAGCTTGACTTTAGCTCACCTGAGAGCTCGTCAAGCAGCTCACCCAAAAACTCACATGGGAGCTCACCTAATAGCTTGCCTTGACCAACTCGAATGGGAGCTCCCCTATCACCTCACCTTGCCATCTCAACTTGAGCTTGCTGAGGAGCTCACCTTTCCAACTCACCTTGAGCTCATCTGGTAGCTCACCTCAAATTTCATTGAGTATCTCACTAAGTAGTTCACCTACGAGATCTCCTAACAGCTCACCTAGGAGCTTGCCTAATAGCTCACCTGGGAGCTAATCGAGCAGCTCGCCGAGTAGGTTTACTTGAGCTTGCTTGTGATCTCACTGAGAAGCTTGCCAAGGACCTCTCCTAGGAGCTCATGAAGTAGTTCACTTGGGAGCTCACCTAGCAGCTTGCTTGGGAGCTCTCCAAACAGCTCGCTAAGTAGCTCACATGGGAGCTCTTCTGGGAGGTCACCAATCAGCTCGAGTTGAGCTCGCCTGATAGATTTTCGAGTAACTCACCTGGGAACTCACCTTAGAGCTCACCTGACTGCTTGTCTTTCGAACTCACCTTGAGCTCGCCTTGCCAACTCACCTTGAGCTCACCTTACCAACTCACCTTGAGCTTGCCTTACCAAATCACCTTGAGCTCATCTGGTAGCTCACATGTAAGATCACATTAGGGATTTTTGAAAAGATCTCCCTTGAGCTCACCTAGGAGATCATCGATAAGCTCACCTAAGGAGCTTGGTAAGTAGCATTCCTAGGAGCTCATCGATCAGATGACTTAAGCTTTCCTGAAAACTCACCTGGGAGCTCACCAGACACCTCGCCCTACTAGCTCACCTTGAGCTTTCCCAGGAGCTCACTGAGTAGCTCAACTTGAGTTCACTCAGGAGCTCGTCAAGTAGCTCACCCAAAACCTTGCTTGGGAGCTCACCTTGCCAACTCACATGGGAGCTCACCTATCAGCTCACCTTGCCAGCTTACCTTGAGCTCACTGAGGAGCTCACCTGGCTAACTTTGCTTGAACTCATCTGGTAGCTCGCCTGAGAGTTCATCAAGTAGCTTATCTGGGAGCTCGCCTAACAGCTTGTGTGGGAGCTCACTTGTGAGCTTTCTGAGCAGCTCACCAGGGACCTCGCCTAGGAGCTAGACAAGTAGTTCACCTAATAGCTCACTTGTGAGCTTACCCAGTAGCACGCCAAGGACCTCACCTAGGAGCAAGCTAAGTTTCTCACTTGGGAGCTCACCTAGCAACTCACCAGGGAGCTTAACGAATAACTCGCCAAATAGCTAGCCTTGGATCTCTTCTGGGAGCTCACTGATCAGCTCGAGTTGAGCTCACACAAGAGATTGTCAAGTAACTCACCTAGGAGCTCACTGAGTAGCCTAATCTAGGAGCTCACCGATCAGATCAAGATGAGCTCACCTGGGAGCTCATTGAGTAACTCACCTGGGAACTCACCTAGGAGGTCACCTGAAATCTCACCTTTCCAACTCTCCTTGAGCTCATCTGGTAGCTCACATGTAAGCTCACCTTAGATATTGCTGACAAGCTAGACTTTGAGCTCTCCTTGTGAGCTCTCACCAAGTAGCTCAACTAGGATTTTGGCTAGGAGCTTGGCAAGTAGCTCACCCAAGAGCTTGTTGAGTAGCTCAACTTGAGATTTCTTGGAAACTCACCTTGGAGTTCACCTGATAGCTCACCTTTGTAGCTCACCTTGAGATCACCCAGGAGCTCACCGAGTAACTTGACTTGAGCTCACCCAGGAGATTGACATCAAGCTCAGTTGACCCAAAAATTTACATGGGAGCTCACCTAATAACGCACCTTGCCAACTCCCCTGGAGCTCACCTATCAGCTCACCTTGCTAGTTTACCTTGAGCTCGCTTAGGATCTTACCTTACCAACTCACCTTGAGATCATCTAGTAGCTCACCTCAAAGTTTGTTGAGCAGCTCACCAAGTAACTTTCCTAGAAGCTCGCCTAACAGCTCACCTGGGAGCTCACCTAACAGCTCACCTAGAAGCTTTCTTAGTAGCTCACCTAGGACCTCACTAAGAATCTCACTGAGTAGGTTTACTTGAGGTTACTTGTGAGCTCATCAGGGACCTCACCTAGGAGCTTGCCAAGTAGCTAAGTTGGGAGCTCACCTAGCAGATCAATTGGGAGCTCATTGAATAGCTCACCAAATAGCTCACCTAGGAGCTCTTCTAGGAGCTCACTGATCAGCTTGAGTTAAGCTCACCTAGGAGCTCATCGAGTAACTCACCTAGAGCTCACCTGGGAGCTCTACTAACAGCTCACCTTTTCAACTCGCATAGAGCTCACATTACCAACTCACCTTGAGCTCACCTTACCAACTCACCTTGAGCTCATCTGGTAGCTCACATTAAGCTCACCTCAGAGATTACCAAAAAACTCACCTTTGAGATCAAATGGGAGCTCACCGAGTGACTCACCTAGTAGCTCGGCTGGGAGCTCGGTAAGCAACTCACCTAGGAGCTCATCGAGAAGCTCGACTTGAGCTTACCTAGAAACTCACTTGGGAGATCACATGATAGATCATCTAAGAGTTCTTCAAGCAACTCGACTTGAACTTACCCGGGAGCTCATCAAGTATCTCACCTGAAAACTTACATGGGAGCTCACTTACAATACTCACCTTACTAGCTCTCCTTGAGCTCACTGAGTAGCTCACCTTGCCAACTCACCTTGATCTCATCTAGTAGCTAACCTTGGGGTTCGTTGAGTAGGTCACCAAGTAGATCACCAGAGAGCTTACCTAATAGCTCACCTGGGAGCTCATAGAGCACCTCGCCAAGTAGGTTAACTTGACCTCTCTTTTGAGCTGACTTGTGAGCTCACCGAGTAGCTCATTGAGACCTCACATGGGAGCTCACCTAGCAGCTTGCTTGGTAACTCACAAAATAGCTTGCCAAGTAGCTCACTTAGCAGAACTTTTGGGAGCTCACCGATAAGCTCAAGTTGAGCTCACCTAGGAGCTTATTGAGTAACTCACTTGTGAACTCAACTGGGAGCCCGCCTGACAGCTCACCTTTCCTACTCGACTTGAGCTCAGCTTGCTAACTCTCCTTGAGCTCACCTTGTCAACTCACCTTGAGCTCATCTTGGTAGCGTGCATGTAAGTTGGCCTCAGAGATTTCTGACAAGCTTATCTTTGAGCTCACTTGGGAGCTCATGGAGTAGCTCACCTAGGATCTGGGTTGGGAACTTAGTAACTAGCTCACCTAGGAGCTTGTAGAGTAGCTCAAATTGAGATTTCCCAGGAGCACATCAAGTAACTCACCTGAAAAATTGAATGGGAGCTCAACTGACAACTCACCTTACCAACTCGAATGAGTTCTCACCTGTCAGCTCACCTTATTAGCTCACCTTGAGCTCACCTTGCCAACTCACCTTGAGCGCATCCAGTAGCTCACCTATGATTTTGTCGAGAAGCTCATAAAGTAGCTCGCCTGGGAGCTCAACGAGTAACTCACCAAGTAGGTTAACTTGAGCTTACTTGTGAGCTCATCGAGCAGCTTAGTGAGGACCTCGTCTAGTAGCTCACCAAGTAGCTCACCTAGCAGTTCACCTGGGGTCTAGCCAAAAAACTCACCAAATAGCTCTCCTGGGAGCTCGCTGATAAGATTGAGTTGAGTTCACCTAGCAGCTCATCGAGTAACTCACATGAAACTTTCCTGGGAGCTCACCTGACAGCTCACCTTGCTAATTCACCTTGAGTTCGCATTACAAACTCACCTTGAGCTCACCTTGCCAACTCACCTTTAGCTCATCTGGTAGCTCATATTTAAGCTCACCTTAGAGATTATCGAAAATCTCACCTTTGAGCTCACCTGGGAGCTTACCGAGAAGCTAACTTAAGAAATCGGATGGGAGCTCGGAAAGTAACTCACCCAGGAACTCATCAAGCAACTCGACTTGAGCTTACCCAGAAACTCACCTGGGAGCTCACCTGAATAGCTCACCTTGGTAGCTCAACTTGAGCTCACCTAAGAGCTCACCAAGCAGATTGACTTAAGCTCACCCGAGAGCTCATCAAGTAGCTTGCCCAAAAAATCACATGGGATCTCACCTGACAGCTCACCTTGCCAACTCACATGGGAGCTCCCCTATCAGCTTGCCTTGAGCTTGCTGAGGAGCTCACCTTACCAATAGCTCACCTAGTACCTTGCCAGCTAGCTTGACTAACAGCTCACCTAGAAGCTCACTTATGAGCTCACTGAGTAGGTTGACTTGAGCTCACTTATGAGCTCACCGAGTAGCTCATCAGGGACCTCACCTGGGAGCTCACCAAGTAGCTTGCTTGGGAGCTCACCTAGTAGCTCTCCTTGGAGCTTTCTAAACAGCTCACCAAGTAGCTCACCTAGGAGCTATTCTGGGAGCTCACTGATCAACTTGAGTTGAGCTCACCCAGGAGCTCATCAAGTAACTCACCTAGGAACTCGACTAGGAGCTCACCTGATAGCTCACCTTACCAACTTACCTTGAGTTTTCCTTGCCAACTCACATTAAGCTCACCTTTCCAACTCACCTTGAGCTCATCTGGTACCTTACATGTAATCTCTCCTCAGAGATTACCAACAATATTGACTTTGAGATCACCTGGGAGCTCACCTAGGAGCTCAGCTAGGAGCTTAGAAAGTAGCTCACCTAGAAGCTCACTTGATAGCTCACCTTTCCAGGTCACTTTGAGCCCACCTAGGAGCTCATCAAGTAGCTCGACTTAAGCTCACTTAGGAGCTCATCAAGTAGCTCACCATAAAACTCACATGGGAGCTCACCTAGGAGCTCAGCTAGGAGCTCAAAAAGTAGCTCACCTAGAAGCTCACTTGATAGCTCACCTTGCCAGCTCACCTTGAGCCCACCTAGGAGCTCATCGAGCAGCTTGACTTGAGCTCACCTAGGAGCTCATCAAGTAGCTCACCATAAAACTCACATGGGAGCTCACCTTACCAAATTTCATGGGAGCTCACCTATAAGCTCACCTTAAGCTCGTTCAGGAGCTCACCTTGCCAACCCACCTTGAGCTTGTCTGGTAGCTCACCTCAAAGTTCATCAAGTAGCTCACCAAGTAGCTCACCTGGGAGCTCCCCTAACAGCTTGAATGGGAGCTCACCGAGAAGCTCACCGATTCAGGTTGACTTTAGCTCACTTGTGAGCTCACCGAGCAGCTCACTAGGGACCTCACTTGGGAGCTTGCCAAGTAGCTCGCTTGGGAGCTCAGCTGGGATTTCGTTAAATAACTTGCCAAGTAGCTCACCTGGGAGCTCTTCTAGGAGCTTTCAAATCAACTCAAGTTGAGCTCACATGGGAGCTCATTGAGTAACTCACCTTGGAACTCATCTAGGAGCTCACCTGATAGCTTTCCTTACTAACTCACCTTGATCTTACCTTGCCAACTCACCTTGAGCTTACCTTGTCAACTCACCTTGAGCTCATCTGGTAGTTCACATGTAAGCTCACCTCAGAGATTTCCGACAAGCTAGCCTTTGAGCTCACCTGGGAGCTCATCAAGTAGCTCACCTAGGAGCTCAGCTGGGAGCTTGGCAAGTAGCTCAACTTGAGCTTGTCCAAAAACTCACCTCGGAGATCACCTGATAGCTCACCTTGAGCTCACCTAGAAACTCACCTTATAGATCACCTAGAAACTCGCATGGGAGATCACCTTGAGCTCACTAAGGAGCTCACCTTTCCAAATCACCTTGAGCTTTATTGTGAGTTCAATGAATAGCTCACTAGAGACCTCATCTGGGATCTCACCAAGTAGCTCACTTAGAACCTCACTTAGCGACTCGTTTAGAAGCTCACCAACTATATTACCAAGTAGCTCACCTGGGAGCTCTTATAGGAGCTCACCGATTAGATCAAGTTGAGCTCACCTGGAAGCTCATCGAGTAACTCACCTGGGAGATCACTTGACATCTCACCTTATCAACTAGCCTTGAGCTCACCTTGCCAACTCAACTTGATCTCACCTTGCCAACTCACCTTGAGCTCATCTGTAGCTCGCATGTAAGCTCACCTTTGAGATTTCCAACAACCTTCCCTTTGAGCTCAGCTAGGAGCTCAGAGAGTATCTCACATAGGATCTCAGCTAGGATTTTGGTAAAGTAGCTCACCTAGGAGCTCATCGATTAGCTCGACTTGAGCTAGCCCAAAAACTCACTTGGGAGCTCGGCTTACAGCTTACCTTGCCATCTTACTTGGAGCTTTTCCAAGAGCTCACCAAGTAACTTGAATTGAGCTCACACGTGAGTTTTTCAAGCAGATTTCCTGAAAAATCATGTGGGAGCTCACCTAATAGTATGCCTTAATAATTCACATGGGAGCTCACCTTGTTAGCTCTCATTGAGCTCGCTAAGGAGCTCACATTTCCAACTCACCTTGAGCTCATCTGGTAGCTCACCATGGAGTTCATCGAGAAAATCTCCAAGTAGCTCACCTAGGAGCTCACCTAACAGCTCACCTAGGAGCTCACTTAATAGCTCACCTAGGAGCTCACCGAGTAGCTCACCAAGTAGGTTGACTTGAGCTCACTTGTGAGCTCACCGATGAGCTCACTGGGGACCTCACCTCAAAGCTCACCAAGTAACTCACTTACAAGCTCACCTTGCATCTTCCCTAGGAGTTCACCAAATAGCTCACCAAGTATCTCACCTTGAGCTCTTTTGGGAGCTCACCGATTAGCTCGAGTTGAGCTCACCTAGGAGCTCATAGAGTAACTTCCCTAGGAGCTCACTTGACAGCTCACCTTGCCAACTCAATTTGAGCTCACCTTCCCAACTCACCTTGAGCTCACCTTTCCAACTCACCTTGAGCTCACCTTTGAGCTTTCCTAGGAGCTCACCGAGCATCTCACCTAGGATCTTGGCTGGGATCTCGGTAAGCAGCTCACCCAGGAGCTCATCGAGTAGCTCAACTTGAGATTTCCTGGAAACTCACCTAGGAGCTTACCTGACAGCTCACCTTTAGAGCTCACTTTGAGCTCACCTTGGAGCTTTCTGAGTAACTTGACTTGAGCTCACCTGGGAGCTCATCAAGCATCTCACCCAAAAAAAATCATGGGAGCTCGCCTGATATCTCACCCAAAAACTCACACAGGAGTTCACCTATCAGCTCGTTGAGGAGCTCACCTTCTCAACTCACCTTGAGCTTGTCTGGTAGCTAGCCTCAGAGTTTCTGGAGTAGCTCACCTGGGAGCTCACTGAGAAACTCACTGAGTAGGTTGACCTTGAGCTCACTTATGAGCTCATTAGTGATCTTTCCAAGCAACTCACTAGGGACCTCACCAAGTAGCTCACTTGGGAGCTCACCTAGTAGCTCACTGAATAGTTCACAAAGTAGCTCATGTGGGTGCTCTTCTGGGAGCTCACCGATTACCTCAAGTTGAGCTCACCTGGGAGCTTATCGAGTAACTCACCTGGTAACTCACCTAGGAGCTAGCCTGATAGCTCAGCTTGCCAACTCACTTTGAGCTAGCCTTGCCAACTCACCTTGAGCTCATCTGGTACCTCGCATATAAGCTCAACTTAGAGATTTCTGACAAGCTCACCTTTGAGCTCACCTCAGAGCTCACTGAGTAGCTTTTCGAATAGGTTGACTTGAGCTCACTTGTGATCTCACCGATCAGCTCGCCATGGACCTCATTTGGGAGCTCGCTAAGTAGCTCACTTGGGAGCTCACCTAGCAGCTTGCATGGGAAATCACCGGGTAAATTACCTATGAGCTCACTTGATAGCTCACCTTGTCAAATCACTTTAAGCTCTCCTTCACAACTCACGTTGAGCTCACCTTGCCAACTAGCCTTGAGCTCACTGAGCATCTCACCTAGGAGCTCAGCTAGGATCTCGACAAATATCTCACCGAGGAGCTCATCGAGTAGCTTGAATTGAGCTTACCCAGAAACTCACCTGGGATATCACCTTATAGCTCACCTTGAGAGCTCACTTTAAGCTTGCCGAGTAGCTCAACTTGAGCTCACCCAGGATCTCATCAAGAAACTCACCCAAATACTCGCATGGGAGATTACCTGAAAGCTCACCCAGAAACTTACATGGGAGTTCCCTTAGGAGATAACCTTCCATACTCACCTTGAGCTCGTCTGGTAGGTTACCTCGAAGTTTTTTAAGTATCTCACCTGGAATATCACCGAGTAGCTCAACGAGTAGGTTGACTTGAGCTCACTTGTGAGCTCACTAGTGAGCTTGTCGAGGAACTTGACTTGAGCTCACCTAGGAGCTCATCAAGCAGCTCACTAAAAAACTCACATGGGAGCTCACCTGATAGCTCACCTAGAAACTCACATGGGAGCTCACTTATCAGCTCACCTTAATAGCTGACCTTGAGCTTGCTGAGTAGCTCACCTTCCCAACTTACCTTGAACTCATCTGGTAGGTCACCTTAGAGTTTGTCAAGTAGCTCATCGGGGACCTTTCTTGGGAGATCACTTGTCGAGTAGGTTGACTTGAGCTCACTTGTCGAGTATATTTACTTGAGTAGGTTCACTTGAGCTTGCTTGTTAAGTAGGTTGACTTGAGCTCACTTATGAGCTCACTAGTGAGCTTGCTGAGTAACTCATCGGGGACCTCACTTGGGAGCTCACCAAGTAGCTCACTTGGGAGCTCACCTAGCAGCTCACTTGGGAGCTCACCGAATAGCTTGCAAAGTAGCTCACATGGGAACTCTTTCTGGAGCTCACCAATTACCTCGAGTTGAGCTCACCTAGGATTTCATCAAGCCACTCACCCAAAAACTTACATGGGAGCTCACCTGACAGCTCACCCAGAAAAGTGCATGGGAGCTTGCCTTAACAGATCACCTTGAGCTCGCTGAGGAGCTCACCTTCCCAACTCACCTTGAGCTCATTTAGTAGGTTGCCTCGAATTTTTTTGAGTAGATCACATGGGAGCTCATCGAATAGCTCACTGAGTAGGTTGACTTGAGCTCACTTGTGAGCTCATTAGTGAACTTGCCAAGCAACTCATAGGGGACCTCACCTAGGAGCTCACAAAGTAGCTCACTTGGGAGCTCACCTAGCAGCTCACCTGGGAGCTCACCAAATAGCTCACAAAGTAGCTCACCTAGGAACTCTTCTGGGAGCTCACTAATTACCTTGAGTTGAGTTCACCTGGGAATTCGTCGAGTAACTCACCTGGTAACTCACCTAGGAGTTAGCCTGACAGCTCATCTTGCCAACTCACCTTGAGCTCACCTTGCTAACTCACCTTGAGCTCATCTGGTAGCTCACATATAAGCTCACCTCAGAGATTGCTGACAAGCTCACCTTTGAGCTTTCCTAGGAGCTCACTGAGTAGCTCACCTAGGAGCTCAGCTGGGAGCTCGACAAGTAGCTCACCCAGGAGCTCGTCGAGCAGCTTGAGTTAAGCTTTCCCAGAAACTCACCTAGGAGCTCACATGACATCTCACCCTTCTAACTCACCTTGAGCTCACCAAGTAACTCAACTTGAGCTCGATCGGGACCTCGTCAAGTAGCTCACTCGAAAACTCACATGGGAGCTCACCTGATAGATCACCTTGCCAACTCACATGGGAGCTCACCTATTAGCTTGGCTTGCTAGCTCACCTTGAGCTCACTGAGGAGTTCACCTTGCCAACTAGCCTTGAGCTCATTTGGTAGCTCGGCTCAGAGTTCATTGAGTAGCTCACCTAACAGCTCACCTGGGAACTCACCTAATAGCTTGCCTGGGAGATCACCGAGTATCTCTCTGAGTAGGTTGACTTGAGCTTTCTTATGAGCTCACCAAGCAGCTTCATCGAGTAACTCACCTGGGAATTCACCTTGGAGCTCACCTGATAGCTCACCTTGCTAACTCACCTTAAGCTCGACTTGTCAACTCACCTTGAGCTCACCTTGCCAACTCACCTTGAGTTAATCTGGTAGCTCACATGGAAGCTCACCTCAGAGATTACTGACAAGCTCCCCTCGGAGCTCTTATGGGAGCTCCCTGATCAGCTCGAGTTGAGCTCACCTGGGATCTCTTTGAGTAACTCTCCTGGGAACTCACCTGGGAGCTCTCCTAATAGCTCACCTTGTCAACTCACCTTGAGCTCACCTTGCCAGCTTACCTTGAGCTCATCTGGTAGCTCACATGTAAGCTCACCTCAGAGATTACTGAAAAGCTCACCTTTGAGCTCACCTGGGAGCTCACCTAGGAGCTCGGCTGGGAGCTTGATAAGTAGCTCACCAAGGAGCTCATTGAGTAGGAGCTCACCTGATAGCTCACCTTACCTATTCACCTTGAGTTCACCTTACCAACTCACCTTGAGCTCACCTTGCCAACTCACCTTGATCTCATCTAGTAGCTTGTATGTAAGCTCACCTCAGAGATCATCGATAAGCTCACCTTTGAGCTTACATGGGAGCTTATCGAGTAGCTCACCTAGGAGCTCAGCTGGGAGCTCGGCAAGCAGCTCACCCAGGAACTCATCGAGTAGCTTGACTTGAGCTTGCTTAGAAACTCACTTGGGAGCTCACCTGATAGCTCACCTTGCCAGCTCACCTTGAGCTCACCTAGGAGCTTACTGAGTAGCTTGACTTGAGCTCACCCGAAAACTCACATGGGAGCTCACCTGACAGCTCACCTTGCCAACTCACATGGGAGCTCCCCTATCAGCTCACCTTGCCAGCTCGCCTTAAGCTCACTGAGGAGCTCACCTTGCCAACTCACCTTGAGCTCATCTGGTAGCTCACATCAGAGTTCATCGAGTAGCTCACCAAGTAGCTCACCTGGGAGCTCGACTAACATCTCACCTGAGAGCTCACCTAATAGCTCACCTGGGAGCTCACTGAGCAACTTGCTGAGTAGGTTGACTTGAGCTCACTTATGAGCTCACCGAGCAGCTCATCAAGGACCTCACTTGGGAGCTTTCCAAGTAGCTCACTTGGGAGCTCACCTAGTAGTTCACCTAGGAGCTCACCAAACAGCTCACCAAGTAGCTCACCTGGGAGATTTTTTGGGAACTCGCTAATAAAATTGAGTTGAGCTCACATGGGAGCTCATCAAATAACTCACCTAGGAACTCACCTTGAGTATGCCTTGCTAACTCACCTTAAGCTCACCTTGCCAACTCACCTTGAGCTCATCTGGTAGCTCACATGTAATCTCACCTCAGAGATTGCTGACAAGCTCACCTTTGAGCTCGCTTGGGAGCTCACCAAGTAGCTCACTTAGGAGCTCGGTTGGGAGCTCAGAAAATAGCTCATCCAGGAGCTCACTTGACAGCTTGCCTTGCCAGCTCACCAGCTCACCCAGGAGCTCGCCTGAGCTAGCTCAACTTGAGCTCACCCAAGAGCTCATCAAGTAGCTCACCCGAAAACTCACATGGGAGCTCACCTTACCAAATTTCATGGGAGCTCACCTATCAATTCACCTTAAGCTCGCTCAGGAGCTCACCTTGCCAACCCACCTTGAGCTTTTCTGGTAGCTAGCCTCAGAGTTCATCGAGTAGCTCACCAAGTAGCTCACCTAGGATCTTTCCTAAAAGCTCACTTGGGAGCTCATCGAGAATCTTGCTGAGTAGGTTGACTTGAGCTCACTTGTGAGCTCACCGAGCAGCTCACCAGGGACCTCACCTGGGAGCTCACCAAGTAGCTCGGTTGGGAGCTCACCTAGTAGCTCACCTGGGAGCTCACCGAACAACTCACCAAGTAGCTCACCTAGGAGCTCTTCTGGGAGCTCACCGATCAACTTGAGTTCAGCTCACGCAGGATCTCGTAGAGTAACTCACCTAGGAACTCACCTTACCAACTTAGTTGGGAGATCACCTGATAACTCACCTTGCCAACTTTCCTTGAGCTCACCTTGCAAACTTACCTTGAGCTCACCTTGCCAACTCACCTTGAGCTCATCTGGTAGCTTGCATGTAAGCTCACCTTAGATATTACTGACAAGATCACCTTTGAGTTCACCTGGGAGCTCATCAAGTAGCTCACCTAGGAGCTTAGCTGGGAGCTCAACAAGTAGCTCACCCACAAGCTTGTCAATCAGCTTGACTTGAGCTTCCCTAGAAACTCACCTAGGAGCTCGCTTGATAGCTCACCTTGCCAGCGTACCTTGAGGTTACCCAATAGATTTTCAAGTAGCTCGACTTGAGCTCTCCTGAGAGCTTGTCAAGTAGCTCACCTGAAAACTCACATAGGAGTTTACCTGATAGCTCACCCTGACAACTCAGAGTGGTAGAGAATATTTGGATTTTTTTTCCAAAAGAGGTTAAAAGGTAAAATGAATTATGTGAAGGAAAAAGTGAAATTCTTCCCGAGAGCAAAAATTTATCTTTTCAAATTTTCTTTCATGCCTACCATGCCACATGTTGGTATGTGATTGACTACAGGGATATAGAGTTATAGAGAAAATTGGGAAATTTTTCCCAAAGGAAAATTTTTCAAAAACTAATTTTTCAAGATGAGTCTGCCCTCCCAAGTGCCACGTGGCAACTTCTGATTGGTTGAGGGGTTTGTGGGGAAAATTGGGAAAATTTTCCCAAGGCAAAATTTTTCAGAAAAAGATAGAGTTCAAAAAGTTCACCCCTCCAAGATGCCACATGGCATCATATGATTGGGTGAGAGGGTGGTGGGGCTGTGGGACTTTTTAGGAAATTTTTCTAAATTACGAAATTTAATCTTTCTAAGGTTAAATTAATTTATTATTTGTTTTGGATGGCCAATTTGAAGTAAAAATTCAAATGGCCATAACTTTTGATTGGGAACTCAATTTTGAGAAAATAAGGACTTTTTAGAAATCTCTCGAAGTCCTTGTTGCATGGAAATCATAAATTTTGGAATTTGGTTAAGTTTCAAGGGTCAATTTTAAGAAATCAATCAACAGGGTTTCACATTTAAAACTGGTAATTTTTCACAGTTGTAATTTTTATGAAATTGAACTCTTCCTCCACTCAACATGTCAATCATACATGGGGGAATATTCTAGTGGAGTTTTAGAGTGGTTTAGTGAAGTCAATTTGTTCATTTATACAAGTTTGCAATTTTCTGATAGTTGATGGGAAAAATGACCATGCAAGCTCCGAATTGAAATTCTTTGAGTTTTGGAGATTTATTCTTGACTGTTTTAGTGAATTTGGATTCTTCAAGTCTTACTAAGTATAAATTTAAAGTTTCATAATTTATTGTTGAGTATAAAGTCAAACTACTCATTTTATTTAAAAAGGAAGATGCCAGAATTATGAACTTAAAACAGAGTTCTCTTCTCCACGAATTTACAATTTAATATGCAATTTTTTAATTAAGGAAAACATATCCATTTCATTTCTAATACATCCAATTGATTCAAAAAATACATGTATACAGTATGCAAAGTTTATTTCTAACTTTTCTCAACTCATTTCAAAGATCCAATTCTATTTTTTTTATATACGTTTTCTCTTTCCAAAAATGAATTACAAATTTAACAGTCAGGTGATTTCCAAGATAACAATGCAATTGGGAAAGTAATGTATTTCATTCATCTATCTCCAACAAAAATATTACAACAAGGTATATCAAGAGTACTTCGATTCCTTTATTGAATTTAAACAAGTTTACAACTGAACTCCTTTCTTTACATTCAAATTTGAAACTTACAAACTATATCTTTTTTTTTTAAACAGAGGAAGGGAAAGTGACTCTTTCTCATTTCAGATACAAAACAAAGGATATAATTTACATTTCAAACAATCAATTACAAATTTCAAATTACAAGATAAACATTTCCCATCTCAAATCAATCACATACATCCACTTGAAATAGGAAGGATTACATTTAAAATTCACAAAAAGGCTAACTATCAAACTATTGTCTTTCTTCTCCAAACAGTAGCAAGCTGAGTTCTTCATCTTCATTCTTCTAATCACACCAAGGAAGGGGGAAAGTTAACTCTCTCCACCCAACCAAAACATCCAATGGGAAAGGAGAAGCCATCTTTCCCCATTGGCCCCCAAGCCACAAACATATTGGAATGGAACATGATGATACAACATATGGCAACATGGCTTCTTCACATACAAGCAATGTTTCACAATCATAAAGAAATAAAAAGCAAGAAGAGGTAGTTCTCAACTATAAAAATCAATTTCAAACAAAACAAAGGCTCCTTCTCTAAGCAATCAAGCCAAGCAAGAGAAAGAGCTATGGAGGTCTCCTTATGCCTCCCAAGTTGAATTTTGGGAATCCACTAAAATAAAACTACTAAAATCATAGCAAGCCCATAAACCTTATCCCTCCTCAACCCCTCCTTATCCCTCCTCCAAATTTATCCCTTATACCTCCCCCAAAGTAAGAAATGCAAGCAATTTCCTTTCATAGGTGGATCCCAAACCAACATTCCCTCCCAAGAACAAATAACAATGGAAAATCCCTTATCCCTCCTATGATAAACCTCATAGTCTTCTCTCCACACCATGCCCTAAGCATTCTACCCATCCATCAATAATGTAACCACAAAAACCATTCAATAATTTACATGCAAGAAGGGGAAAGAAAACAACAATATAAACGGATAAGACCCTACTTCTCCATAATGGAGATTTGCTTTCAAAAAGTAGATTCTTTGTTACACAAATCAGTCCCAAACAGCAAATGCAAAGCATGAAAAATAGTCCAAGCTCCTTCCACAATAACAAGCTCCCAATGCAAGAGGAAATTCAACCCCCAAGAAGCAAATAACAAAATTTCAACAACCTCAAATGAGGAAGCAATTCACATTTTAAAGGGACAGGGTGGAAGAGGATGATGTGGATTCCAAGTGGGATGCCACATCACTTTCCCTCATCCCAAAATGCAATCAGCATCAATGCAAATAAATCACCATAAATGAAATATGACAAAATTACTTACATACACAATATAGCCCATACCCCAAAAGGAATGCATTTAAAATTTGTAAGACAAGTGTAATTAATACTTACCCAATTTTATGTCAAAATACAATAAAATAGATTGATTTTGACTCCAAATAAATAATCATGGTTGGTGGAGGATTTTGAGAGGTGTGGGACAAGTTTAACTTGTCCCACAAGCCTCCAATTTAGGCTCCCAAGACCAAATTCGAATTTCAAGAGAGATGGAGTGTTGGACCTTCCAAAATCTTCCTTACAATCTTTTTACAAGTTCTTACACAATCTTACATCCTCTTGCACATGCATTAATATCTATGACATTTATTTATTACAATCTTTCATAAATATTTATTTATTTACCATATGGTTATACAATATATAAATAAAATTTCATTTTCAACCAAGACAATAACATTTAATTTATATTCCACATCCCAATTAATTTAATTAAATTTTAACTATAAGACTCTCACATTATACTATCACATTAAAATTTATTAAAAGAAGGAACACCTTACAAATAAAAGTACACACAACAATAATAATATAAAGAACATACAAATAAAACACACATATGCCCCCATGGTCACAATAATGGAAATCCCCACCCCATGGGAAGTCCTAACATAACACCACACACAAATCAAACACAGTTTCCATGGTGACCTTGTTGATTTCACATTGAATTCCAATATGGTTAGTCTCCAGTCCCCCGACATTGTTGTGATTTTTACCTACAAAATAACAATACCTCCTTCGGCCTCGTGGCCACATCAGAACATCCAAATGATATAAGTAACATATAATTATTAATTCCAAATCACAACAATATCAAGGATTTAACATTTATCATTTAAATTCAATTTTTAAATTTTATCATCATACAAAAGATCTCTATACTAGGGCTATTCATAATATCCACTATCAAATGTCTTAAATCTGAAGTAATATTATATCCATGTGAACAATATATCATCATCCACATAATAATAATAATGTCTCAATGATCATCAAGTAGAATATCTGAATCCAGATCAATATTAATCCATAGTCTAACATCTAACCATCATGCTAATCAAAACATAATAATGTCCATAATCATCCATGAGCTAGTATATACACATCCTACTATATCAAAACACAATAATGTCCAAAATATGATCAGTAGTGTCAAAATCAGTATCTAAATAGTGTCCAAGGAAAGTGGGCACTACATCCCCCTCCCCTTAGAATCAACTTCTTCCTGGAAGTCACTAGAACAAATGTGGAAAATACACTCATAAAGCAGTAGCATCCTCCCAAGTGGCCGCAGTCTCATCATATATGTCCCACTGCACCCGTACCTGATCAATCTCTCTACCTCGAAGGCCCAGGGTCCTATGATCTATGATACAGATGGGATCCACCATCACCTATCCCTGATCCTACACCTATAATGATGTCTAATCCAGTACATGAGAAGGATCTATGATGTATCTCCTAAGAACAGAAACATGAAACACATCATGTACATGAGACAATCTGGGTGGCAATGCTAGATGGTAAGCCAATGGGCCGATACGCTCCAAGATCTCAAAAGGTCAAACAAACTGAGGAGATAACTTAGAGAATTTTCCATAACAGATCGGGATATTATGTGGCCTAACACAAAGGAATACCTTTATTGACAAAATTATGCTTTCATACACTTATCAGCATACTTCTTCTACCCAAAATCAATGCCTACAATTCTAAGACAAGTGTAATTAATACTGATCCCAATTTTATGCTGCTCAAAATGTCAATACAAAAGATTGATTTTGACTCCAAAGAGATACTCATGGTTCCTCCAGGATTGTAAGAGCTAAGGGACAAGTCCTGCACTTCCCTACCACATAATGCCTCCAAAATGCTTCCAATACCATAGAACTCTAATTTCAAGAGACTATGGATTTAGGAAAACTTCACAAGTAAGGTACTTCCTACAACCTTACTTATAATGTTGATCCATCACGTACTCTTACATATTCTCTTACACATGCATTTAATATGGTATGACATTTATTTATTACAATATTTTATAAAGATTTATTTATTTACCACATGGTTATACAATATATAAATCCAGAAATGTTTAGTGTCAACCAAGACAATAACATTTAATTTATATTCCACATCCCAATTAATTTAATTAAATTTTAACTATAAGACTCCTCACATTATACTATCACACTAAAAATTTGTTAAAAGAAAGGAACACTTTTACAAATAAAAATACACCACAACAATAATGAAAAAATAACATACAAATAAAACACACATATGCCCCCATGGTCACAATAATGGAAATCTTCACCCCATGGGAAATGGTGTCCTAACAAAACACTAACATACAAGGATAAAAAATAGTTGCCATGGTGATGCTTTGCCTTGACCTTTGGCACATTGAATTCCAATATGGTTAGTCTCCAGTCCCACGACATTGTTGTGATTTTTACCTACAAAATAAGAATACCTCCTTCGGCCTCGTGGCCACATCAGAACATCCAAATGATATAAGTAACATATAATTATTAATTCCAAATCACAACAATATCAAGGATTTTACATTTATCATTTAAATTCAATTTGTAAATTTTATCATCATACAGTAGATCTTTATATTAGGGTTATTCATAATATCCACCGTTAAATGTCTTAAATCAGAAGCAATATTATATCCATGTAAACAGTATATCATCATCCACATAATAATAATAATGTCTCAATGATCATCAAGTAGAATATCTAAATCTAGATCAATATTAATCCATAGTCTAACATCTAACCATCATGCTAATCAAAACATAATAATGTCCATAATCATCCATGAGCTAGTATATACACATCCTGCTATATCAAAACACAATAATGTCTAAAATATGATCAGTAGTGTCAAAATCAGTATCCTGAATAGTATCCAATAAAAGTGGGCACTACATGTCCCCTCCCCTTAGAATCAACTTCTTCCTAGAAGTCACTAGAACAAATGTGGAAAATGCACTCATAAAGAAGTAGCATCCTCCCAAGTGGCTACAGTCTCATCATATATGTCCCACTGCACTCGTACCTGATCAATCTCTCTACCTCAAAGGCCCAGGGTCCTATGATCTATGATATGGATGGGCTCCACCATCACCTGCCCCTAATCCTACACCTGCAATGATGTCTAATTTAGTACTTGAGAAGAATCTATGATGTATCTCATAAGAACAGAAACATGAAACACATCATGTACATGAGACAAGCTGGGTGGCAATGCTAGACGGTAGGCCAATGGGCCGATATGCTCCAAGATCTCAAAGGGTCAAATGAACTAAGGAGCTAACTTAGAACCTTTTCCATAATGGATCGGGCTCTTATGTGGCCTAACACAAAGGAAAACCTTCATGCCCACATCAAAATTATGCTTGGTTCTACGCCGATCAACATACTTCTTTTGCATATCCTGTGCCTCCTACAATCTCTTCCTGATCAACACTACCTACTGCTCCATGTCCTGCAAAAGAGTTGGTCTAAGAGATACTCTATCCTCCAACCTATCCCATCTAATGGGTGTCTTAAAGTCCCTACCATACAAGGCCTAGAAGGGAGCCATGCCTATATAACTCTGAAATCTATTATTGTAGGCAAACTCCAAAAGATACAGATACTCCTCCCATCTCACCTAGTGATCCATCACGTACATCCTAAGAATTTCCTCCAAAATATGATTCACCCTCTCAGTGTTTCCATTTATCTCCAAGTGATAAGTTGTGTTGAAGTTAATCTTCATCCCGAGAACATACTTCATGGTAGTTCAAAAATGGGAAGTATAGAAAGGATCATGGTCATAAATTATCTTCCACAGAATCCCATGCAACCTAAAAATATCATCCAAGTAGACACATGCCACCGCACTAGATTTATAGGTGGTCTTCACCAGAGAAAAGTGAGCTACTTTTGTCAATTTATCAACCGTGACCATGATGGTGTCGTGGTGATATCTCAACATTGGTAACCCAACAATGAAATCCATGGAAATGGTGTCCCATTTCCACTCTGGTATAGTATGAGGATAGAGAAGGCTAGCTAGATGCTGATGCTTAGCCTTCACTTTCTAGCACTCTAAACAGTGTGACACAAACTGAGCCATGTCCCTGTGAAGTCCTCTCAAGTGATATAGCTGTCTCAAAGTGGCATGCATCTTCTTCACCCCACAATGGGCTGAATAGGGTGCACGATGTGCCTCTATCAAGATTCCATACCTCAAGAATCCATCTTTAGGAACATATATCTGACCTCTATTCCTGAGAAGACCATCTACCTCTAGAGAGAAACCATAAAATTTTCCCTCAAGGGGCCTCTAGGGCTCAATCTCTACTCGAGCTATAGTGTAGAAACTATCAAGAGGAAGTTGTTGAAGGATCCTGCTCTACAAATTTGTACTCACTAAAGTAGCTAAGCTCAAATTCCTCCATTTTTAAAAATCATCTACAACCAAAATATCCTTCCCTTTCACATGCTCTATCTCCATGTTGTACTCACAAATCAACTCAATCCAATGCCTCTGACGAGCATTTATATTGGGCTGTGTGAAGAGGTGGCAAAGACTCAAATGATCTATCTTGAGTATGAATCTCTGACTAAGAAGGAAGTGTCTCCAATGAACTAAAGCATGCACAACTATCGCAAGCTCAAGATCATGGGTCAAATAGTTAAGTTCATGATATTTTATTTTTCTAGACTTAAAGGCTACAACTCTTCCCTCCTACATAAAAACACCTCCTAGGCCTGCCAACAAAGCATCCGTGTACATAAAGAACTCACCATATGGGTCTGGCACTACAAGGATAGGTGCTATAGTGAGACATTCCTTTAGGGTCCTGAAGGAATGCTCACACCTATCTAACTAGATAAAATTATCCCCTTTCTGCTAAAGGGAGGTGATGGGGTGCACTATCTAAGAGAAGTCCTAAAAAAATCTCCTATAGTAACCTGCTAACCCCATGAATCTATGCACCTCTGTCACTGTAGTGGGTGTTGGCCAATCCATAATGGCTCTAATCTTGGAAGGGTTGACTACAATACCTTTCCCTGAGATGATATGGCCTAAGTACTAAACCTCTGACTAAAATAAAGCACACTTCTCCAAGTTCCTGTAAAGCTGCTACTCACAAAGACACTGAAGAACCTGATGAAGGTGTCCCTCGTGATCCTCATGTGTACATGAGTAAATTATAATGTCATCAAGAAAGATGAGCATGAAGTGATCTAAAAAGTTCCTAAATACCCCATTCATCAAACTCATAAACACTGCGGGGGCATTCGTCAAACCAAAAGGCACCACTGTGAACTCATAGTGCCCATACCTCATATGAAAAGTAGTCTTATGGATGTCTACCTCTGTAATCATCAACTGATAGTACCCTAACTTAAGATCAATCTTAGAGAACACCGTGGATCCCCTCATTTGATTAAACAAGTCATCAATGCGAGGTAGGGGATAACGATTCTTATTCGTCACTTTGTTCAACTGGCGGTAATCTATGCACATCTGCAAGGATCCATCCTTCTATTTCACAAATATAACTGGTGCACCCCAAGGGGATACACTAGGATGGATAAGGCCTTTCTCTAGAAGGTCCTCTAGCCATAACTTGAGCTTGCAGATCTCTGGGGTGGTCATCTGAATAGGGAGCTCATGAGATAGGCTCTACTCATGGAACCAGATCAATATGGAAGTCAATCTCACCTGGGGGTGGCATCCAAGGTAACTCCCCTAGGAAAACATCTACATACTCTCTCAAAATGGGATGGTCATCTAGCGATGGACCACTAGACCCATCCTCTGTCTGGTCACTAACTGTGACTACATACATCTGAAAACCCCGTCACACACACCGTTTGAGCTACATAGCAGAGATAGTGTGAATAGAAACATGTCTCCTCACCCTAGAAATCACCGACTCAACTCCAAGATCATCTACACAAGATATAGTCTTATGATAGAAATCCATTCTATCCCTATGTGTAGATAGCCAGTCCATGCCTAAAATGACTCCATACAATCCCAAAAGAAGTATGTGGATATCTGAAGTGTTGGTGAAAGGCCCCAAGTTAACAACACACTCCTTTACTAAGGATTCTACAGAGACCTTGGATCCTGAAGCCATCTCGACATCCCAACTATGACCCTATCTAACAGCCACCATCCTACATCACTCTACTAAGGATGGTATAATAAATGAATCAGAAGAACTAAAGTCAAACAATATGGAGGTAGGAACACCTCAAATACTACCTATGGTCTCAATGACCGTGCTCTGGTGCTCAGCCTGGTAGTTCTCAACCACTACATAGATCCTTTGAATCCATCCCATGTCTCCAACTGTAGGCTCTGAGATGGGTTCCTTACCCTTATTGGGGTTCTGGATGTAATCTCTCTAAAAGTGTCCCACTGCTCCACACCTGAAACAACCACCACCTGAACCTCTCCAAATAGAAGCACCTTCAGAAGGTTCCCTAGAGGTAGGTATTATTGATCCTGATGATCTATCTATAGTCTATTATGGCCTCTATGGTTGAGATCTACTGATTAAGCTCTAGTCCACCCTGTGTCCTGGTGGGTCCCCTAGGAGGAGGCCCCATATTATGACCTCTCTATGCATCAGCTCTCTGAGGAGGCCTAAACGGTGGGTAGGACTACTACTACTGTTGCTATTGTCTGAAAGATGACTGCAAAGAATGCTAACCACCATGAGGAGGAGGATATGAACCCCTTAATCTACTATCCTACAACTACTAAATATAGATCCTGACTCAGTCTCTAGCCTCTAGGTTTTACCCTGAGTCTCCTCTGTAATGTATGCCTTCTCAATGGCCTCTGCTAATGTCTGTGGGTAGTGGATCTGAACTGCACCTCCAATGTCTATATTAAGGCCCCAGATGAACCTGTGGATCCACACCTGCTCATCCTACATGTAATCAACGTACTGAAGTAGGTCCAAGAACCTACTCTCATACTCGACCACTATAAGGGAAGCCTGTTGAAGATGGTGGAACTCATCAATCCTCTACTGTATGAATCTCTATGGCAAGTATCTACTCCTGAATCTCTCCTCAAACATCTTCTAAGTGACTATCTCTAAATCTATATGGAGCTTCTACTCCTATATCCTCCACCATACTCCAACTCCATCCTTTAGTAGATGGATCACAACACAAGATTTTGTGTTGCTATAACAAGGACAAAGCTTGAAGCAACCACTCAAGCTAATCATCCAGGCCTCCTCCTAGAATCCCCCTATGTCACCTAAATAATGTGAGGGTCTAAGCTTCAGGATCTCCCTGATGTGATCCACAGGTATGGTCTGACGACCTCTAGGCCTCTCCACCTACCTATCCCCGAGCCTAGGGCTCTGAGACCTCTCTCTCTATCTTGAAATATGGTCACCATGTCCCCTCAAGGGAGACTCTACTCTAGACGACCCTCCATAAAAATTATCTCCTCCATCCTCCTCACTGGGTGGAGGAGCTGCATGTCCCTCAATGGAAGTATCTCTGCCCTACCTACCTGATTTCCCTCTTACTGATCCTCCATGTAGGGCAGCATTAACATCCTAGAGGTTCTATAAAATTTGTGGTAGGATAGCTACTAAACCTTGGTCTGGTGGTGGTGGTGGTGGTGGTGGAGGTGGCGGTGGTGACTTTGAGTCTCTGTGAATGTTCCTCCTACTCCGTCTGAGCTCCCTACATAGACCAAAGTGGGAGTTAGTCCATTACCTTGAGTTTCCTTTAGTTTTCTAAGTTTACTAACATGAACAATTTTCACACAATTTTGTTTTCTAGATTCACAGGTTTGCTAGTTGTAGGTTTCAAGTCTCAATGTTTTTAGTGTGCCCAATGGTCCAAGATTTTGGAACCATCACTCTGATACCAAGTGTGATGCCCGCTTCAACTACCACTTGAGACCAAGAAACAAATTAGGAAAATTATGGAATATTTTTTTTGATAAGAAGAGTCTACAACTAAGTTGCAAGACACTATTTTGAAACTAAATAGGTTCCAGAACATATTCTAATTAACCAAACACAAGATTTCCATTTTAATCTTATAACAAGTTTACAAGGTTCCAAATTTAGGGTTACATGTTTTACTTAGGTTCAGGGAGAAAATTTCCCTCATGCCTATTCTAAAATAGGCCTAGAAGTTCAACTAGATTTTTCACACATTTATATTTGTCAAAAATTTCCTAAACTAGGTTAATTTGATAGGAAATTTCCTCACCTTTCCAACCATATAAATAAGTCCTCCTAACTCCTTGTAAAACTCAAGTTATGGCTGGGTGGAGTTTTAGGGAAAAATTTTCCCTTGAAGGTCTGTGGGGTTAGGGAGAAATATCTCTACACCCCCACTGATGACCAAATTGCCACATGTCAACACATGATTCAGCCGAGCCAACGGGTTGCGGGGAAAAACTTGAAAATTTTCCCAAGGAAAATTTTCTCTGCCCGTGCTTCCTCAAATGGCCATGTGGCGTATTGTTATTGGCTGTGGGCCGGCGGAGAATATTTGGATTTTTTTACCAAAAGAGGTTAAAAGGTAAAATGAATTACGTGGAACCATACCTCTGAGGGTGACACATGTCAACACCCTATTGGCTGCAAGGGTGTGGGTCCGTAGAGTAAAAAGTGAAATTCTTCCTGAGAGCAAAAAGTTATTTTTTCAAATTTTCTTTCACGCCCACCATGCCATGTGTCGACATGTGATTGGCTACGGGGACACAGAGTTGTGGAGAAAATTGGGAAATTTTTCCCAAAGAATTTTTTTTCAAAAACTAAGTTTTCAAGATGAATCCACCTTCCTAAGTGCCACGTGGCAACTTCTAATTGGTTGAGGGGTTTGTGGGGAAAATTGGGAAAATCTTCCCAAGGAATTTTTTTGAAAAAAAGAGAGATTTCCAAATGTCTGCTCCTCCAAGATGCCACATGGCATCATCTGATTGGGTGAGAGTGTGGCGGGGCCACAGGACTTTTTAGGAAATTTTTCTAAAGTGCAAAATTTAAATTTTCTAAGGTTGAATTAATTTATTTTTGGTTTTGGATGGCCAATTTGAAGTAAAACTTCAAATGGCCATAAGTTTTTATTCAGAACTCCATTTTGGGCAAGCAACGACTTTCCAAAAATTTCTTAGAGTCCTCTTTGCATGGAAATCATCAATTTTGGAATTTGGTGAAGTTTTGAAGGTCAATTTTAAGAAATCGATCTGCAGAGTTTCACATTTAAAACTGGAAATTTTTCAAACTTGAAATTTTTATAAAATTGAACTCTTCCTCCACTCAATATGTCAATCAAACATGGGGGACTAGTCTAGGGGAGGTTTAGAGTGCTTTAGTGAAGTCAATTTGTTCATTTATACAAGTTTGCAATTTTATGACAATTGATGGGAAAAACGGCCATGCAAGCTCTGAATTGAAATTATTTGAGTTTTGGAGATTTATTCTTTAATGTTTTAGTGAATTTGGATTCCTCAAGTATTCCTAAGTATAAATTTCAAGTTTCATAATTTATTTTTGAGTATAAATTCAAACTGCTCATTTTATTTAAAAAGGAAGATGCCAGAATTATGAAATTAAAACAGAGTTCTCTTCTCCACGAATTTACTATTTAATATGCAATTTTTAATTAATGAAAAAATATCCATTTCATTACTAAGACATCTAATTGATTCAAAAAATACATGTATACAGTATGCAAAGTTGATTTCTAACTTTTCTGAACTCATTTCAAAGATCCAATTCTGTTTTTTATACATTTTCTCTTTCCAAAAATGAATTGTAAATTTAATAGTCGGGTGATTTCCAAGATAACAATGCATTTGGGAAAGTAATTTATTTCATTCATCTATCTCCAACTATAATATTACAACAAGGTATATCAAGATAACTTTGATTCCTTTATTGAATTTAAACAAGTTTACAACTGAACTCCTTTCTTTACATTCCGATTTGAAACTTACAAATTGTATCATATATATATTTTATTAAAAAGAGGAAGGGAAAGTGGCTCTTTCTCATTTAAAATAAAAAACAGAGGATATCATTTACATTTCACAATCAATTACAACTTTCAAATTACAAGGTAAACGTTTCCCATCTCAAATCAATTACATGCATCCACTTGAAATGGGAAGGATTACATTTAAAATTTACAAAAAGGATGACTGTCAAACTATTGTCTTTCTTCTCCAAATTACAGCAAGTTGAGTTCTTCATCTTCATTGTTATAATCACACCAAGGAAGGGGGAAAGGAAACACTCTCCACCCTACCAAAACATCTAATGGGAAACGAGAATCCATCTTTCCCCATTGCCCCCGAGCCCCAACCATATTGGAATGGAACATGATGATACAACACATGACAACATGGCTTCTTCACATACAAGCATAATTTCACAATCACAAAGAAATACAAAGCAATAAGATGTAGTTCTCAACTACAACAATCAATTTCAAACAAAACAAAGGCTCCTTCTCTAAGAAAGCAAGCCAAGTAAGAGAAAAAGCTATGGAGTTCTCATTATGCCTCCCAAGTTGAATTTTGGGCATCCAATAAAATTAAACTACCAAAATCATAGAAATCCCATATAACTTATCCCTCCTTAACCCCTCCTTATCCCTCCTCCAAATTTATCCCTTATACCTCCCCCAAAGTAGGAAATGCAAGCCATTACCTTTCCTAGGTGGATCCCAAACCAACATTCCCTCCCAAGAATAAATAACAATTTCAAATCCCTTATCCCTCATCTGATAAACCTCATAGTCTTATCTCAACACCATGACCTAAGCATTCTACCCATCTCTCAAGAATGTAACCACAAAAACCATTCAATAATTTGCATGTAAGAAGGGGAAAAAATGGCAATATAAAGGGATAAGACCCTACATCTCCATAATGGAGACTTTCTTTCAAATAGTAGATTCTTTGTTGCAAAAATCAGTCCCAAACAGTAAATTCAAAGTATGTAAAACAGTCCAAGCTCCTTCCACAAGAACAAGCTCCCAATGCAAGAGGAAATTCAACCCCCACGAAGCAAATAACAAAATTTCAACAACCTCAAATGAGGAAGCAATTCGCATTTTAAAGGGACAAGGTGGAAGAGGATGATGTGAATTCCAAGTGGGATGCCACATCACTTTTCCTCATCCTAAAATGAAATCAACATTAAGGCAAATAAATCACCATAAATGAAATATGAAAAAATTACTTACATACACAATATAGCCCATACCCCAAAAGGAATGGATTTAAAATTTGTAAGACAAGTGAAATCAATACTTACCCAATTTTATGTCGAAATAAAATAAAATAGATTTATTTTGACTCCAAATAAATAATCATGGTTGGTGTAGGATTTTGAGAGGTGTGGGACAAGTTTGAGTTGTCCCATAAGCCTCCAATTTAGGCTCCCAAGACCAAATTCCAATTTCAAGAGAAATGGAGTGTTGGACCTTCCAAAATCTTCCTTACAACCTTCTTACAAGTTCTTACACACTCTTACATCCTCTTACACATGCATTAATATATATGACATTTATTTATTACAATATTTCATAAAGATTTATTTATTTACCATATGGTTATACAATATATAAATCAAATTTTATTTTCAACCAAGACAATAACATTTAATTTATATTCCACATCCCAATTAATTTAATTAAATTTTAACTATAAGACTCTCACATTATACTATCACATTAAAATTTATTAAAAGAAGGAACACCTTACAAATAAAAGTACACCCAACAATAATAATGAAAAAAGAACATATAAATAAAACACACATATGCCCCCATGGTCACAATAATGGAAATCCCCCCCCCCACGGGAAGTCCTAACATAACACCACACACAAATCAAACACAGTTGCCATAGTGACCTTGTTGATTTCACACTAAATTCCAATGTGGTTAGTCTCCAATCCCCTGACATTGTTGTGATTTTTACCTGCAAAATAACAATACCTCCTTCAGCCTCGTGGCCACATCAGAACATCCAAATGATATAAGTAACATATAATTATTAATTCCAAATCACAACAATATCAAGGATTTAACATTTATCATTTAAATTCAATTTGCAACTTTTATCATCATCCATTAGATCTCTATACTAGGGCTATTCATAATATCCACTATCAAATGTCTGAAATCAAGAAGCAATATTATATCCATGTCAACAGTATATCATCATCCACATAATAATAATAATGTCTCAATCATCATCAAGTAGAATATCTGAATCCAGATCAATATTAATCCATAGTCTAACATCTAACCATCATGCTAATCAAAACATAATAATGTCCATAATAATCCATGAGATAGTATATACACATCCTACTATATCAAAACAAAATAATGTCCAAAATATGATCAGTAGTGTCAAAATCAGTATCTAAATAGTGTCCAAGGAAAGTGGGCACTACATAGCTCACCTTGAATATTTTTGAGCATCTCACCAAGTAGCTCTACTAGGAGCTTGCCTAAAAACTCACCTAAGATGTCACCTAACATCCAATGCCTGAAAAGCTCACTGAGTAGGTTGACTTGAGATCACTTGTGAGCTCACTTGTGAGCTCATCAAGTAGCTCACCAGGGACCTCACCTGGGAGCTCACCAAGTAGCTCACTTGGGAGCTCACCTAGTAGCTCACCTGGGAGCTTGTCAAACAGCTTGCTAAGTAGCTTGCTGATCAGCTCACCAAGTAGCTCACCAATCAACTCGACTTGAGCTCACCGATTAAGCTCAAGTTGAGTTCACCCAGGAGCTCATTGAGTAACTCACCTAGGAACTCACCATAGGAGCTCTCCTGATAGCTCGAATTGCCAACTCACCTTAGAGCTCACCTTGCTTACTGGCTCATCTTTAAGCTCACTATGGGAGCTCACCGAGTAGCTCAGCTAGGAGCTCAGTAAGCAGCTCACCCAGTAGCTCGTCAACCAAGTTGACTTAAGCTTACCCGACCTAAAACTAGCCTGGGAGCTCTCCTGATAGCTCGCCTTGCCAACTCACCTTGAGCTCACCCAAGATCTCACCAAGTAGCATCAACTTGAGCTCACCTAGGAGCTCGTCAAGAATCTCACGCAAAAACATGCATGGGAGATCACCTTACAAAGCTTGGATGGGAGCTCACCTATCAGCTAACGCCTTGAGCTCCCTGAGGACCTCACCTTACTAACTCACCTTGAGCTTGTCTGGTGAGCTAACCTCAGACCTTTTCATAAAGCATCTGGCCAAGTAACTCACCTGGGAGCTCACCTAGGATCTCATTGAGTAGCTTGCCGAGTAGGTTTACTTAAGCTCACCTGGGAACTTGTCAACAACTCACCTGAAAACGTGCATGGGAGCTCACCTCAAAGCTTGCTGTGCCAAATTGCATGGGAGAACCCCTATCAACTCCCCTATCAGAGTTCATCAAGTAGCTTACCAAGTCACTCACTTGGAAACTTGACTAATAACTCACCTGAGAGCTCAGATGTAACAGCTCACCTAGGATGAGTAGCTCGCTGGGAGTAGGTTGACATGAGCTCACTTGTGAGCTTGCCAAATAGCTCACTGGGGACCTCGCCTAGGAGCTCATCAAGTAGCTCACTCAGGAGCTAACCTAGTAGCTCCCCTGGGAGCTCAACAAACATTTTGCCAAGTACCTCACCTAGGAGCTCTTCTAGGAGCTCACCGATCATCTCAAGTTGAGCTCGCACGGGAGCTCGTTGAGTAACTCACCTGGGAACTCACATGGGAGCTCACCTAATAGCTTACCTTGCCAACTCAACTTGAGCTCACCTTGTCAACTCACCTTGAGCTCACATTGCCAACTCACCTTGAGCTCATCTAGTAGACCACATGTAATCTCACCTCAGATATTGTTGATAAGCTCATCTTTGAGCTCACCTGGGAGCTCATCGAGCTACTACCCTAGGAGCTTGAATGAGCAAATGCTCAGTAAAAGGGTCACCCAAGAGCTCGTTGAGCACCTAAACTTGAGCTTGCCTAAAAAATCACCTGAGAGCTCACCTGACATCTCACCAATCATTGCCAGGACCACCACCTTAAGTTCACCCAGGAGCTCATTGAGTAACTCACCTAGGAACTCACCTGGGAGCTCTCTTGACAACTCACCTTACCAACTCCCCTTGAGCTCACCTTACCAACTCACCTTGAGCTCATCTGGTAGCTCGCATGTAAGCTCACCTCAAATATTACCAACAAGCTCACCTTTAAGCTCACCTTGGAGCAAACTGAGCAGCTCACCTAGGAGCTCAACTAGGAGCTCAGAAAGTAGCTCACCCAGGAGCTCCTTGAGCAGCTCAACTTGAGCTTAGACATGGAAACTCACCTAGGAGCTCACCTGATCTAAATCTCACCTTACCAACTCACCTTAAGCTCACACAGGAGCTCACTGAGCAACTTAACTTGAGCTCACATCCGGGAGATCTGAAGTAGCTCCACCAAAAACTCACACGGGAGCTCACATGAACTACTCACCCAGAAACTCACGTGGGAGCTCACCTATCAGCTTGCCTTGCTGGCTCACCTTGAGCTCATTTAGGAGATCACCTTGCCAACTCACCTTGAGCTTATCTAGTAGCTGAACTTGAAGTTCATCAAGAAGCTCCCCAAGTAGCTCACCTGGGAGCTCACCTAACAGCTCACCTGGGAGCTCACTGAGTAGCTCGTCGAGTAGGTTGACTTAATATTTCTTGTGAGCTCACCGAGAAGCTCATTGGGGACCTCACATGGGATCTCACCAAATAGCTCACTTGGGAGCTCACCTAGCAGCTTGCCTATAAGCTCACCAAATATCTTGTCAAGTAGCTCACCTAGGAGCTATTCTTGGAGCTCACCGATCATCTCAACTTGATCTCACCTAGAAGCTCATCGAGTAACTCACCTGTTAGAGCTCACAACTTGTCAAGTAGCTTGAATATTCAAAAACTCACATAGGAGCTCACCTTTCCAGTTCACCTTGAGCTCACTGAGGAGCTCACCTTACCAACTCATCTTGAGCTCATCTGTTAGCTCACCTAGAGTTCATCAAGTAACTTGACAAGTATCTCACCTAGGAGCTCACCTAACAGCTCACTTGTGAGCTCACTAGGGACCTCAATTGGGAGATCGCCAAGTAGCTTGTTTAGGAGCTCACCTAGCAACTCACCTGGGAGCTCACCAAACAACTCACTAAGTAGCTCACCTAGGAGCTCTTTTGGGAGCTCTCTGATTAGCTTGAGTTGATCTCACCTAAGAGCTTGTCGTGTAACTCACCTGGGAGCTTTCCTGATAGCTTGCCTTACCAACTCACCTTGAGCTCAACTGGTAGGTTGCATATAAGCTCACCTTAGACATTACCAACAAGCTCACCTTTGAGCTTGCCTAAGAGCCCACTAAGTAGCTCACCTAGGAGCTCAGCTGGGAGCTCAGCAAGTAGCTCGCCCAGGTGCTCATTGAGTAGCTTGACTTGAGCTTACATGGAAACTCACTTGGGATCTCACCTTACATCCACCTTGAGCTCTGTAAAGTAATCAACTTGAGCTTTCTTAAAGTATCTCACCCAAAAACTCACATGGGACCTCACCTAAGAGCTCACCTTACTAACTCAAATAGGGGCTAGCCTTGTCAGCTTGCCTTGAGCTCACTAGAGGATCTAACCTTACCAACTTGCCTTAAGCTCATTTGGTAGCTCACTGTATGATGGAAAAGTGACAAGCGAGTGTGGGAATCTACAAGTAACTTTTCCTCGCACCCGACCTCCCGAGGTCATGCCGAGATAGCCAGTGGGGACGAAATACGTGTGGGATGCAGACAAACTAGTTAGGCAATCTAATGTCTTCGACGCGCACTAGTGGAATTTGTGAATCTAAGGCAAAGAAGGCCCTTCTAACCTGAAACTGGTGTGATAGATCGATCAGCAAGGATGACTGCTCGAAGGCTCCAATCAATATCGAGCTCTGGCGTGATTCAGTCTATGGGTTGTGGAATACGTGGAAAATGACCTGGGATAGTTTCGTGTATGTCTCCAGATAAGGTCATAACGTGGATGGTAAATATAATTGACTCTATGGGTGATTCTCTGGCCTAGTCCAGAACTCCTTAGCTTCATTAGCTGCTATGTCTAACAAGGATAATTGTTCGATGATGATAGGTGGAAGTGGAGTAGATCTGAATACTAATGTGCGTAGGCCAACATCTATGTCTGATTCACCTATGGACTCATTGGGTTGTGGGATTTGTGGGTCACAACCATAGATTCATGTTTGTTGTGGTCCTACTATGGTCATGTGCGGAATCAGTCCCTAATCCCTAGTATCCAATAGTCATATGCTTTCTCAGCCTCTATATTCAGAATTAACAGTTGTGTGATCTTCTCAGAGTATCTCATAGGTGTTCGTGCAACCTGAATTCTTAAGCTGGTATCTATATCTGTGAGAGTGTCTCCTACATCTGGCTGTGGGACCAAAGGATCACAATCGAATGTTTTCTCTCTTTCAATCCCTTCTATAGTCATGTAGATATTTATCTAGGGTAATCTATAGTTTGGTTGATTTGACCAAAACGTGTGCGCTTGGTTGTCTTCTATGTTTAACCCACTTAACTAGAGGCTGATCTGTTGTAAGTTTGTGTTGTTCGGAAGACTTGGATCCTAAGATTTTGATCTATATCAGTTATTACTGTGATGAGATTGGGTTGAGGCACGATTGGCTCGAATACATATTCCCTGGGCTCTCTAGGTCCCGTGATTGTCATACAAAAGCAACAATGTAAACTAAATGTAGCAAAGTAAAATTAACTATGTGAAATATATCTATAACATATATAACTTCTATATTTTTGTATTTTTCTGATGAATTTATATGAATGAAATTTAAGGAGAAACTATTTTAATATATCTAGAAATTGAAAACTAACTAATGAAAAATTTAAAACAAACAAAAGCAACCGAGTATAGCTATTTGCCTGTGCATTTTGTAAATCTATTCTAAAAAATGAAATAACTGATCTAATCTATTTGAAAGACTCTCGATCCTACCTCAGAAGTGAGGAATGAATCATAGTTTCTCAGAAACTATCAATCCCCACAGCTTCCCTGGCAATATCGAAAGTAAAATTAACTGAAATAAAGTGATTAACTACTCTATTTGATATGCTTCTAACTAGAACTTTGAAAGCTAGAACCTGGATTCTGCAGAACAGTGGCGAATCTGATGGTGTGTGTGATCTTGTCCCCTCAGTGTGATCTCCTCGTTCCTTCGTGTTCACGTGGATCCAGAAAAGCATGTAATGCTAGCATCAACAGAAGTAGATATTGGGACAAAGGCAGCTTAGGATACAGATTGAATACAATGTGAGTAGGAGAGGGATAGCGCAAGAGTACAGAGCTTGGCTTATGCAATTCCTAGCGGGATTTATTGCGAGTCATGCAACATAAAACATCCAGAACCTGAAACTATCCTGTTTGAAGAACAAAACCTGCAACTTTAATGGCTTCCTATTGAAAACAAACTATGCTACTCCAATGGATTGGATAAAAATGATAACAACTTTGCACAAGATGGATATGTGGCTTCCTAACAGCTAAACAATGCTAACTAGGCATGCTAATGAAAGAAACTAAGAATCTAAACAAAATGAAAGACTAAATCTATTGAAATGAGAAATTCAGAGGCAAATTTGAGGGGCCATTTGCTTGAGCACAAGCCAACTATTTATAGCAATTGCATTTACCCAAAGTAAAAACCAAATTGAACTCTTAAACTATAAACAATGGAAAAACACTATTCCAGGGAACCAGAATCATAAATGCAAGCCCAAGGCGGTGAAAAAAGCTGGTAAATGTTGAATTTACATGAGTCGTGTTAAAAGAGCATTCTGGAAAATGCGTAAAGGACCGCCACCCTGAGAGGGTGGCGGTTACAGGACCGCTGCCCACTCTGAGCAGGGTGGTGGTCACAGAGACCACCGCCCAGGCAGGGCGGCGGTTTCGTCACTGAAGTCAAAAGGCCAAGGAAAGAGGGGAAAAGAGAAAAACAAAGCACGTGCGGGGGCTAAGCGGGGCATGCGGGATGTTAACGCATACTTGGAGAGGCTTTTCCTGGATCTCGAACACCTTGCGAGGAAACCTATATCATCATTGGGGTATGTGTAACATCGTTCTGACAGTGCAATACCCTTACAATTTTGGGTACATATATATTGCCCCCTCGGAGAAGTGTTTTAGCCATGAAGAGGTGTAAAATGGTGGGTCTGAGTATGGCAGTCCCGAAATGGGAAGTTAGAAGTTATAATTAATACGTCCGTGTGTTGAAATGATGCCATCCAAAATTCCCGCTACCTGTAAAATGAAAAGAGAACTCAAGTGCAGATAGACAAAATAGACTTGGAAAATAAACGCTAAAATAATAGGGAAATGAGGACGTACCATTTGTGCGGGGATAAGAACTTACCTCCGTTGGCGCTCCAAACCTACGAAAAAGGGCATTTAAAACGAAGTCAGGTTGCTATATATATGAAAGTGGGCCCATTTTCCTATTCATTTGCGCAGTTGATTTGATTGATTTTGAGCTCTGGGACCCACGGTGACGGTTTCTAATGAGTAGAGTCAAAACGTTCATGACGTGAGATAGTGATCATGCCTCCACGAGCGGAACACCGACCCGCGAGATCACAGGTTAGTTTTCTTCAATTTACCATTTTTCCCCCTTTAAAATTTTAAAATGCTAAAATATTTGTCATGGGGGGGTTATTTTTGAAAATGTTAGGTTCAAAAGGTCCATCTAGGGGGGCGCCTACTGGGTAGGCTTTATTTTTAGTTAAAATGATCCTTTTTTAGAATTTGTAGGCCTTTTTAGGGCAAAACCGGTGTGGGTTTTCAGGACACGACTGCCACCCTGCCCAGTGTGGCGGTTACATGACCGCCTCCCTGTTCAGGGCAGTTACAAGACCACCACCTTTAAGGTGGTGGTTACGAAACCGCCACCTCTGCTCAGGGTGACGGTTCTTCACAGAATGTCAAAAGATCACTTATTTGAATTGTTTTTGCATTTTTAGCATTTCTATGTGTTTTCATGATTTTTCTAGTGTCATTCGGATGCTAACTTGCTCTGTTTTGTGTGTTTTTGGGTGTATGCAGGTGAGGGAGGAGTATATTCAGTGGAGCCGAGAGAGAGAGAGTGTGATTGGCTCCCAGCAGTATTAGATGCCCTTTCTCAGGATGAGGAGGACACTCTTCAGAGGGCTGGTATACTGCGCATATATCACGCGTTCCCCATGTTACACCATCTAGTCACATACTTTGTGACTTATTTTCATATTGGGATGTTGATCGGAACACCTTTATGATTACCAGGGGTCTAAGGTGAGTGGACCATCACTTTGGAGGATGTTTACCGTATCCTGGGGGTCCTGATCATCGGGAGATGACTCACTCTTGAGACAGCAGGTTCACGGGCCAGATAGCACAGTGGGCCTCTTACATGGGAGATGCAGTATCTCCACACTGGTTTGAAGAAGGGGGTGAGAGTCTGATCTATTCCTAGCTTTTGCCCATCCCCTTGATTTTCCAAGCTATTATGGGGATCCTTGCCTCGAGATTGATCGGGGACAAGGGAGGAGACACACTGTTATATTGCTGGTCCCCCATTATTACACAGATAGAGGGACATGGCCAGATTTATGCCTGGGGAGAAGATATACTTGGGATTACCTACCATGACTTATATAGGGTAGTTCATTTACAGGGGCAGTCCTTGAGCCACCTTACCCTAGTTATGAGCTAGGTTTATGACACTTCATTCCCTATGGCAGATGTGTAGAGGTGATAGATCCCGATGCTGTGAGGGTAGCCAGATTGATAGACATGTCGGTGCTCAGAGAACCTCATCATCCAATTGCCTCTCTGACCACTGATGACATGGAGGCCACACCATATCAGGCTTATGGCAGGTATATGGGGTGAGGAGGCTCTTACTTTGATCTCCTGCTCCACCACAGGGCAGCTCATTGATAAAGTGGGGCTAGTGGAGATACACCCCTTTGGCCGAGTTCCTCAGTAGTTTGGCCTACCTTACATGGGCATGCTTCCCCCAGTAGTGCCAGTATATAGATCAGTTCTGAGAGGCCAGAGGGGGTCCTAGAGGCCGGGGTTGGACAGTTGTTACTCCTGGCAGGTTCCTCATTGCAGCTAGGAGGGTAGTACGTGCTAAAGGGAGAGCTGGTGCGCCTCAGGCACCTTTGCTTCAGATTGCTGCTGGGTCCTGCCCATAGCAGCGATGACCCCATTGACATAGACTCTAAGTCTGAGGAGTTTCACAGGGGGAGAGATAGAGGAGGAGACTGAGGCTGGAGGATTTTAACCGATCAGTGATCCTTGAGTGGCATGACACTCAGATATCATGCAGGTGGAGAGGGCCGAGCAGAGTGCAGAGAGGGTGACACTGTGTTTCAGAGGATCCACTAGTCCCAAAGCCATGGCATGGGTAGAATGGGTCCGTTGCATGCTAGAAGCTTCCTGGGTGAAGAACCTCATTGCTGGATTGGTCAGGACATTATGGATCCGTTACCTCAAGATTGATTGGGGACAAGGGGAGTGTTTCACTCGGAAACTTGCTTCTATCCTTCGTTCCTTTTAGAAACAGATAAGGTTAGGGGCTAGGAGGAATACCTGTAGAATGTCGAGATGGTGTGCGCGTACCGTAGAGAAAGATCAGGCTGATTGCGAAGAACTCCTTTTTGTCTTGGAAGGACTACCTGCAAATAAGAACACAAGACCACAAGATTTTGATTAGACAATAAATGAGGGAACTGCCTTAGGCCCAGGAAATATAAAACATCCTTTCGAAGGTGGTCAGTTTCCCTGTTAATATGAGCTATTAACATGATTTAGGTATCTCGTTAAAAGACTGTAAAGTATCAATTAAGTTGTTTTTTCGGTTACTGGTCATTGAACTGGGTAGGGATAAAAAGGCTGGATTTGGGGTTGTTTCTGGTTTTTGATCAGAGGAACCGATGCCGGTTACTGATAACCGATGCACGGTTACTGATAACCGATACCGGTGGGTTCTAGGATCTGTACCGGTTGGTCAGCTGATCTATGGTGGTAGTTGTGAAATTGTTTGTAAGGCTGTATTAGGTGGATGTTATTAGGAAATGAGGATGATGAGAGGTAAATGGGAATAGGGACAGTTAGATGTAAAATGGCACGTTCAGGGTAGTGGAAGGTTCAGAAACTGGTATTTAGGAGGGACTGTGATTCAAAGATCATAAGAAAATGGTTATAACAAAGGACATGCAAGATGTGACTTACTGGTTTTAACCAAGATGCATAAGTTGATCTCCTTTGTTGACAGACACTTCTGGTATTTCCACTCGTCTCTGCTCGGTCAAGTGAAGGCTCTGGAGTCTGGGCTTGATGTCCTCGCTCCCAATGCTCTCTTGTTGATGCTCGGCCAAAATCTGGATTCTTCTACTGATTTCTCCTTCTCTCCCAAAATGAAATTCCGATCCTTTGTTTTTTGGTTGGGGAGGCCATTTACAGGGAACCGATGGCGGTTACGTAACCGACGGCGGGTCGAGTAGGAACCGGCATCGGTAAGGAAAAAGTAGGCTATTTTTAGTAAAATAGCCCACCTTCCCTGCTTTTCTCCCGAGAGATCAGTTGCGGGCTTGGTCAAGTGGCTAGAAGGTCGGTTTTGGGTGCGAGTAAGGAGGCATTAGTCATGGGTGTAGGTGTGGACCAAGTTATAGGTCTTAATTAGGTTAGTTTAGGGTTAGGGCTAGGTCATGATGAGGTGGCAAAATGAGTGGTGGCAGGTAAGGTGATGTGGGATTTATCAATTACAAGGTAATTAATAAATAATTGTGTAAGGTTTAGGTGATGAGGTTAGGTTGCGAAATGCGATGCGGGTCACAAGGGGGTCGTAAGACACAAATTTGGTGTCTACATTAGCCCCTTATTGTCGTGTAGCTTGTTTTGTAAAGCTGCACGGACAATAATATGAAGTGGTTTCTCCTGTTAAGGATATAGGTAATCCCCCTCAAATCTATCACAGATTGAGGTGAACGGGAAATCAGGGATAGGGTTGATAAAGGGTAAATGTTGTAGAGAGGGATGGTAAGGTGGTGGGGTAGGTCCAAGGAAGCAGACGCATGTTGAAATGTAATAGTACGACTAGGGTACATGATTTGACGAGCAAACCAGCAGTGCATAGGCAAAGGTCGATAGTTTATCCAAACAAGGGTGATATAATCCTGGTATCCAAGGCATAGGAAGTAGCTCCAGGGTATATAACAGGTAAGGTACAGGAACGTTTTAGGCATGTTCGGCTGAGTACCAAATGGTTGGTTTGGTTGAGATAAACGTCACGGTCTAGGTCTAGGCAAAGTTGGTCGACAGATCAAGTCAAGGACCCTAATCATGCTAAAACACGAACAGGTGAGCTCGATTGAACAAAAGGTACATGATGGATGGATAAAATAAAACGTTGATTGTGGGTATGGTATTGAAGTGATACGGCCGTGGGTCGGGCCAAGTTGTTGGGTGGCGACTTTGGGTCGGGTCGGATGGGTAGGGTGAGGCCTTGGGTCGGGGCCAAATGGGTAGGGTGAGGCCTTGGGTCGGGCCGGATGGGTAGGTTTAAGGCCTTGGGTCGGGCCGGTATGGGTAGGACGACGGCCTTGGGTCGGGCCGAATAGGTAGGTTGAGGCCTTGGGTCAGGCCAAATGGGTAGGTGCGAGGCCTTGGGTCGGGCCAAATAGGTAGGTGAGGCCTTGGGTCGGGCCAAATGGGTAGGTTGAGGCCTTGGGTCGGGCCAAATGGGTAGGTTGAGGCCTTGGGTCGGGCCGGTTGGGTAGGTTACGGCCTTGGGTCGGGGCTGGTTGGGTAGGTTAACGGCCTTGGGTCGGGTCCGAATAGGTTGGTGGCGGCCTTGGGTCGGGCCAAATGGTTAGGGTGAAACAAATGGTGTCGGGCCAACAAAGTTGGATATGCGGCGATATGTGGTTAAAAAGGGGCTAAATGGTTAGAATAGTTTGCAGCAAAAAATTGATATGGGGGAAAGTGGGTGAAAATAGGGCGAACCGATAAATAAGGGCAGAAATTGGGGGAAATGACCGAATAAAACCGATGTCGATTGTATATGACCGATATCGGTGAGGAGACCGATACCGGTTCCTTAGGGCAAAATGAAGGCCAACATCGGTTAAGGTCGAAAAACCTATAAAAAGATAAATATGGCCTGTGATTGTCACTTTTGCAATTTGCAAACCAAAACGACTTGTCTGACGTGGAGAGTTAAGATTGGAGGCATTAGTTGCGTGAGGTGGCGCTATTTGATTGGCGGAGTTAGTTGATAGTGGGCCCAATTGAGGAGGAGGGCAGCAGGTGATTGGCCAGAGGACCCAGTAGATCAGACATTTGGAGCCATGACACAACCAGGAGGAGCTGGAGGGGGCTTGGACCAGCTGGACCGCCACCACCCATCCCCCCACGTCGACGTGTCGTCGTACCGATACGTTCTAAACCCGTGATTTGTATGTATTTGAAATTGTTATTAGGCTATATTGGGGGGTTTTGGGTAGGAATGTGTAGTGTGTAGGAAATAATTAGAAAATGGAAATGATTTGAAAAATGAGAGAGGGTAGATAGGTGAAATAAGGTAATGCGGCTAGGTGGGTAAAATTGGAGGGTATTTGGGTGGGTAAATGGATAAAAAAAGATGAAAAAAATGTAGGTTTGGGGGGGGCCGCGCGGGGGTTCGGCTCCGGAAAGAAAACAGTGACCGACATCGGTCGCAAAAGTTCAGGGGCAGGGGCCACAAATTTGCAGTTGGACCAGTGGTTCGAGTCGGTCGAGGGACCGGCGTCGGTGGCGAATCGGCCGGACCGCGGTCCGGCATTGGGATGGGTGACCGCTACCGGTCCTTGGTAATTGGGTTAGCTATTTGGGTTGGTTTAGGTTTGTGGTGGGTTAGTGTGTTTGAGGGTTTTTGATAGGGATTTGGGTATGGTTTGTGGTGGGGTTAGTGTGTTTAGGTGTTGTAGTATGGGTTTGGGTGGTTTCAGTGGTAGGTTAGCGGTCCTGACTTAGCGTTTAGGATGTCAATTTGGGTTGGTTTGTGGGTTGTGATTAGTGTTTTTGAGTTTTTGGATGTGTTTAGGGTATTAGGGTTTAGGATGGGTAGGGGATTTGCTTGTATGGGTATGTAGGGTATGGTTTGGCCGTGTGAGGGTGTGAAGAGGTGTGGGTTTTGGAATTGCGTTGAAGTTTTTTAGGGGAAGATAGATGGGTTGTAGGGGGTGGGGTATGGGAGTCGGGTTATGGTCGGGGGGATAAAAAAAAAAGGGGTTCAGATGGTATAAGTAGATGTTATAATACAGGAGTAGGGCTAAGAACTGTGGGTTGGTTTTGCAGGCACGTCAGCAGCTGACGATGTGGTGATAGGATGCCTCCACTGTTGAGTACAGATGCAGGCCACACGTATCTGCAGGTGCATTGGGCCATCATGCGCGAGGTGGGACTCGGCGGAGTCCAGCGATACAGAGCGATTGATAGATATCATAGTTTGATGGTCGCCCTCATCAAGAGATGGGATCCGGCGACCAATGTGTTCCATCTCCCGACTGGGGAGATGCCCGTCACATTGGAGGATGTGTATCGTATCCTTCGGACTACCTATTGAGGGAGAGGCCAGTCTTTCAGGTGGACGCAGAGACTGTCATGATGGACAAGCATACTGCAGGTTTTCAGGGATGCAGCTGCGCTACTGACGTACCATAGCGCGAGTATCAGGTACGGGGATATGTATCGTGCACATCGCCATGAGACATGGCTTGTCTGTGTTGATGATGGTCGGGATCACCTGCTTCGCCCTCCCGGAATCAGAGGGAGGCCGCTTCCCACGAGGCGCTGATGGCGGGTGCTACTGGAGATGGTGGAGGAGCACACCTGTTACAGCCTGGGCACCAGTATACCTGGTTACAATTGTATCAGGGAGCTATGGGGCTATCGCCAGAGGAGGCGATTTGGGATTTGCTCTACGTTTTTTGTTGCATTGTTGGGCATACGAGCACATCGTATGCCTTAGGCCAGTAGGGCTGCCCCGAGCAGCCAGGGCCACAGGTCATATACCGATATGGCTTTCAGAGGTGGTTGGGGGTCGTGGGGCAGCCACGAGTAGTGCTTGCAGGGCGGGATGTCACCTATTATAGACATTTGTTAGAGGTCCTGACAGTGGTAGACATCGTATGGAGACCTTACAGAGGCCATCACCCACACAAAGGAGGCCGAGTACAGTTACGCTGGATCCAGTACACGTTCTGGATAGCAGGACGGAGGCCGGGAGAGTACGAGAGGATACCCCTAGAGAGGGTACGCAGGTAGATGGGGCTACGACAGGACGAGCCACCTCCCTTCCCTCAGTATAGGAGGGATGATGTAGAGGCCCCACTGCCTGCACCACAACCCTTGGATCCAGATTGGGTTGCAGAGAGGCCAGCAGATGATGGCGTAGATGATGCTGGGTGCACGGGAGCATACAGGGTTTGGTGGGATGGTCAGAGAGCGGCGAGGGTAGCACAGCCCACACAGCCAGACTTGGCAGCTGTGACGGTAGAGAGAGATCAGCTCAGGGGTCAGGTGCAGCTCTTACAGGGGCAGCTTGCTGCTGCACAGGCATAGATAGGGGTCTTACAGGGGCAGCTAGCCTAGGCTCAGGTACAGGCACGGGCAGCACCACCACCAGCAACACAACCACAGGTGTAGGTACAAGGACAGGTAGCAGTACTAGCAGTAGCATAGCCACAGCCCTAGGCACAGGTACAGATACCACTGCCAGCAGCGGCACAGACACAGGCACCACTAGCACAGGCACAGGGGGTACTGGTAGTAGGAGTCCGGGGACTAGCCCTAGTTCCGACGGTGGCACGGGATAGATACATGGAGGTGAGAGCGGAGGCCCGGTACTATCAGGATGTTCTTGATAGTACCGGAGCTAAGTATCAGCCATATGCGGCACACCGAGCGGAGACCTCACGTAGTAAGAGATCGCAGGGAGGTGCAGCCACAGCCGGCGTGTCTGTTATAGGCAGGAGGCGAGAGGCGCCGCAGGGACCAGCAGGGAGAGGTGCTGAGGGTGGTGGGGAGAGCTAAGGGATCCCCACATAGTTTTTGTATTTGTATATTGGATATGGGCACCGGTCTGCGAACCGGTTATGTTTATAGAGGCCTGCGTGCCTACATATTACTCATTTATTCATGCATTCATTTATTGTATACCGGCCTGCGAGCCGAGTACGGGTTGTATATTTGGTACCGGCCTGTGAGCCGAATATATTTTTGATATGAGGGACCGGCCTGCGAGCCGAGTCGAGATTTTGGATAGTTATTGCGGCCTGCGTGCCGGCTTAGTTGTATGATGAGATCACAGAGGCCCCGATGCAGGGCACATTGTATATTTGAAAATTTGTATATATATATAGAGATGATGTTTTGATCCACATGCAGTGTTCAAAAATGTGTTTAAGTATTTTTTCGATGGTTTGTGATATAGAATGTAGGATGAGTTTAGTTAACATGTTGATATATGGATGATGTTGATGGTTTTGTTTTTGCACGTATATATGGATGACATGTTATATGATGAAATGTTGCATGTTGTGGGCTGGTTTTGTGACATTGTTATATATGTAGCTGTTGATTTGGATCCAAATGGTGTATAGAGTAATGGTTTTTCGATATTGGTTATTGATGGCTTGTTTTGTTTTGTAATATAGAGAAATGATGTTAATGAAATTGTAAATGAGATGTGGATTTAATGAAAAATATGGATAATGGTGTTGTTCATGCAGGAAAAAGGGACGGGCGCCACAAAAAATTTCCAAAAATGAAGAGATGACTTATGTTTAAGCAACAAGGGGTAACTTGACCGATATCGGTTATGTAACCGATGTCGGTAGATATATGACCGGTATCGGTTAAGTAACCGATATCGGTTACGCAAGAATTGTTTTCCTAAAAATAGAACTGCTGGGTTGGCAACTTAAGTTCTTATTTTTAGAGCCATGCAAGAAGTTAAATAAGCGAACGCGACGCTTTTTGACGACTGAGACAGGGAATTACATGAGAGATTTGAGTGAGAAGGAGAAAAGAGACAGGGAAAGTGAATGTGATCTGAGATTCAGAAGGCAGAAAGGCAAATTTGAAAAGGGTGGTGATCATGGCAGAACAAGGAGAAGCATCCTGCAGGTAGGGACGAGAGGGAAGACGAGTTCCACCTCAAGCTGCTGCAACCCAAGAGGTAAACGGTTTGGTTGTAATTTGATTTTTGCATGTTTTTCTGAATAGGATGAGAGAAGTGTAGGTGGTTAGATATGATAAAGAAAACGTGATAGCAAGGGTTGGGGGATGGTATGAGTGCTATGGGGCAGGTAAAACAGGGTGGGCCTGATATGTTTTTAGGTGGAAATAGGAGTAAACGCAGCAATTCATAAATATGTCGAAGGTGGTATGGTTTGAAGCAGGGGTAGGTATGAATTTTGACAGTGACCGGTATCGTTTATAAGATAACCGGTATCGGTTAGCTCAACCGGTATCGGTTATGCTGTAACCGCTATCGGTTACTGTAAGGAATTTCCAGATTTTGAGAAAAAACCCGTAGAGATTTGTTCTTTTGAGTAATTATGTGTCATTTTGATGTATGCAGGCAGAAGCAAGGTTAAGGATGAATGATACTATGCCAACGTGCTGTTGTCACGAATCCGAGTGGATGTAACACCAGCTGAATGGGCTTTAATAAATCGGTTGGGGTTAAGTGGAATCCGCTATTATTCAAGAACTCGCGCGTAACCATGCTATGTTGCAGGCATTGATTGAGAGATGGAATCCAGAGAAAGAATACCTTCTATCTACCAACAGGGGAGATGACAGTGACTTTGGAAGATGTGTTCCATATTTTGAGACTCCCGATGACAGGAAAAAACAGTGTATCAGGCGTTGCCTAGAGCGGGGCGGGCAGTGATAACAGCAGTATTTGGTCCATACACACGAGATTTGACACAGTGAGGTTTATCATTTACGTATGGGATAATGTATGCAGCACATCCTAAGGAGACAAGGTTAGTAGTAATATTAATGATAGCGGTAGGGTATTACGCGTTACCAAGGGCGGAAGGGGGAAGATTTCCAAAGGCATTGATGTGTGTTATTTGGGAGATGATAGAAAGGAACGTGACGTTTACATGGGCACCTGCACCAAAATGAAATTTCGATCCTTTGTTTTTGGTTTGGGGAGGCCATTTACAGGGAACCGATGGCAGTTACGTAACCGACGGTGGTCGAGTAGGAACCGGCATCGGTAAGGAAAAAGTAGGCTATTTTTAGTAAAACAGCCCACCTTCCCTGCTTTTCTCCCGAGAGATCAGTTGCGGGCTTGGTCAAGTGGCTAGAAGGTCGGTTTTGGGTGCGAGTAAGGAGGCATTAGTTATGGATGTGAGTCTAGACCAAGTCATAGGTCTTAATTAGGTTAGTTTAGGGTTAGGGCTAGGTCATGATGAGGTGGCAAAATGAGGTGGCAGGTAAGGTGATGTGGATTTATCAATTACAAGGTAATTAATAAATAATTTTGTAAGGTTTAGGTGATGAGGTTAAGTTGCGAGATGAGATGCGGGTCACAAGGGGTCGTAAGACATAAATTTGGTGTCTACATAGAGATCCATGCTGGAGGCCTGGTGATCTGAGTAAGTTACCATCCTTCCTTTTAATTTTTGTTTTTAATTAGGATTTCTTTAGTTGCTATCTCTCCTTTTGTTTACACTTTTGTTTTATCTCTTGTTTTATTTCTAATTTGTTTTCCCCTTTGTTTGCAAAGACTGCCAATGAGTGGTGAGACCTGATTCATAGGGTATGCGTTGATACCCTGATGATCCCTATGGAGAGGACCCATGCAGAGATGTTTGTGGATGCAGGGGAGCCCTCAATAGCTGGCAGACATACTAACATCTTTTCTCCTATCTGGAATATGGCCAGGATGGTATTGACTCTCTGTACAGAGCTAGCAGGGTATAGGACAGCCGAGTGCCTGATGAGGAGTCATTCTCGTGGTGAGACTAGGACTGCCCCTTAGAATACTGATCCCTTTAAGCACTTAGAGCACCATCTTATCTAGATTCCTAGGTGTGGGCATGTACCTTCAAAGGGGTCTTATAGGGATTGAGAAGCCACTTGGCTCTCCTAGATTTTTGTATGATATTTTTGTATATCTCGAGCTCTTTGAGTGTTTTGACCATGCTTAGCACATGATGGCATTGTACAGGAATTTTGATCATTTATATATATATATATATTATTTTTGGATCAAACTTTTAGCATTTATGGCTTGCCTACATTTCCATTTCCTCATGTGAACTATGATGTTATGCTTATATGCTTTTTAGAATGTATGTAATGGAGAAAAAATGATACAAATGTTTACTTTCTTTTAGCATTTCATGATGCCGATATATGATAATATAGATACAATGTGATTTTGAATCTTAGTTTCTATAAGTAATTCTGGATTCTTCATATTTGTTTTGGCAAAGTGGTGAAGACAAGCTGGTATCATGAGTAGATAGACTTGCCCCTCTCCTAACCCCACACAACTAGTAAGATGCGAGGGCTCATCACCGAGAGCTGGAAAGGGCACAAATTATGAAATGTTGAAATGATAGTGATGAAAGATAGACAAAGCTTTGGCAGAACAAAATTAGGATGCTACAAGCCTACTCCACTTGAGTGACTTCATAGTTTTGGGATGCAACTTGCTTTGCGGTTTATTTAGACTTAGATCCGTAGATGGCCACATGGTAGACAAAATATTGGTTTTAGGATTTTTAATTCTCTTTGAATTTTGGACATCTGATTCATTTGTTTTTGACTCAAGACTTCAAGATTTGAATTGTGTATTTATGACCTTTTACATTTGTTTGTCAAGAGGACCCCCCACACCTTGCCCCATGCTACTAGTAAGAAGCATGGGTGTATCACCCTAGGCAAGGCATAGGTGAGTAAGGGCATTTCCATCCTTTCCCAACCCTACGTCACTAGTAAGAGAAGCGAGCTCATCACCAAAGGTTGGTGGGGCAAGGAAATGTGTAAATTTAAACTTTTCTATTTGATTTATACTTGACTTGTTTGTTTGAGTAAAATGTTAGCATGCTCTTACTTCCAAAAAGATATTCATACGAGATAGATGTGACATGATGAAGCTTCTAGAATAAACCATAGGCAAGACACATATCCTAAGAAGAAACCAAAAGTGAGAACAAGAATGTAGATCTTGGTATGGTTACCATTAAGAATTTTTCATATCTAACTTTGTTTGATGAAATGATTCCAAAATAGTTTGATGATATCATGGAAATGGAGAAGTATGATTAGAGCATTTATGCCAATACCATCAGAAGTTTGTAATGAATTTCTTTTTTTAAGAATCAAATTCCTCAATCACAAAGTTGTAAAAAACAAGTGGACAAAATGATCATAACTATATGAAGATGCAATGTAGATATAACTATACAAGTAGTACTAGTTGCTTACGCATAGAATCATTTAAGGCATAGGGAATTGACCGTTTCACCCAATTCCTCACCTTATAGTGTACATAAGAGATATGCACCATTTCCATAGTCCTTCATGACTTGGTATGGGCCCAACCATTTGGGCCAAAACTTCCTTCCTTCCCTAGTCTTTTTGTCGATCCAGTTGTTTAGCCTTAGAACCAGATCACCCTTGTATATGTCTCATTCATAGACCTTCTTGTTATACTGCCAGCACATCCGGTTAGCATAGACTCTGTGTCACTATTTGGCATCTAACCTAGCTTCATCTAGGATTTCTAGTTGGGAGAGACGTGCTTCTCTGTAAGCGTCTTTGTCTAGAATCTCTTGTAATGAGATATAGAGACTAGGTATTTCAACCTCAAGTGCGAGAACTGCTTCTGCCCCGAATACCAGTGAAAAAGGAGTGGCTCCTGTTGGTGTTCTTATTGAGATTTTGTGGGCCCATAAGGCTAGATATAACTTTAAATGCTAATCTCATTTGTTTTCTTTCACCATTTTAATGAGATTGGCTTTTAACGTTTTATTTGTTACTTCAACTTGTCCATTGGCTTGAGGATAATAAAAGGAGGCCGTATGTTGGCTTATTTTGAATTTATTACATAATTCCTGAACTTCATCATTCTTAAAAGAAGTCTCATTATCCGAGATAATGATTTGTGGGATACCGTATCTGTAAATGATTTGGTTCAAAATGAACTTGGCGATCATAGAACCTGGTACAGTAGTAAGAGGCATGGCCTCTACCCACTTGGTAAAATATTCAGTGGCCATGATTATGAAATTATGGCCATCTATAGATGAGGGAGAGAACTTCCCTATCAAATCAAGGCCCCACATAGAAAAGGGCCATGGAGTAGCGATTGGTTGTAGAGCTTGTGCCGGCATGTGGATCTCATGGGAGAATTCTTGGCACATATGACACCTTCGTACAAACTCTACTGCATCGTGTTCTAAAGTAGGCCAGAAATATCCCATTAGATGTATTTTATGAGTGGTGGCCTCCACACATTCCACTATGAGATTCATGGAGAATCTTCTTGGATTCTTCTGTGTCGACACATCTTAGAAGTATTCCATCGAATGTTTTTCGATAGAGCACTTTCTCTATGATGACGTATTTAGCTACGATAATGTGTAAACACCTTTTTCATTGTGGTGTAGAACCTTCTAGATATCTATGGTCCATGATATAATTAATAATATAAGTGTACCAAGGACACTCAGAGATAGAAGGTCAGGTTTCGATGTAGTATATGCACTCATCGAGAAAGTCCAGATCTACTAGATCGCCTCCATCTAATGGATTATTAGCTAACCAATCCATGATGATTTGTCCTTTAACCGAATTCTGATTTATGAATGTTAATTAAAATTCACCCATTAAGGTTATAAAGCATCCATCCTTTTTAGACAAGGACCCTTGCGTGAGGAAAGTTCGTAAATGCTCTGTCTTTACAATGACCTTTTTTTCTTGATTTAGCATGTAATGTCTTAAGCATTTGGTTGTAAAGACTATGACAAGGCATTCTCATTCTACCTATGTATAACGTGTTTCATAGTCGAGTAGTGATCAGATAATGAAATAGATCACACGTTCTCTCTTGTCATCATCTTCTTGAGCCAGCATACAGGCTAGCAATACATTGGTGGCTTGCGAATATAAAATTAACGGGCGATCCAGCTTAGGTGGCATTAGTACAGGTGGTGATAACAAGAAACGCTTAACTACGTCTAAATCTTCATTATAGTCTTCGGTCTAATCAATGCTATAATATTTCTTGAGTAGATTGTTGATTGGGTGAATGGAAAAACTTAAGTTTGGGATGAATCTCTAGATTGCACCAAGTTTTCTGAGAAATGACCTGATTCTAGATTCATCTGAAGGTGGGACCATTTCGAGGACAGCCTTAATTTTGGCTGGGTTAACATCGATCCCACGTGATGATATAATGTAACCTACAAGCTTCCCTCCTATTACACCAAAGACACATTTTTCTAGATTTAACATGACTTTGTATTCTATCAGACGTGAAAGAATGACGTGAAGCACTTCCGAATGGTCACAACGCTTCTTGGCCTTGGCCAACAAGTCATCTATGTAGGATTCCACAATTTAATGAATAAGATCATGAAATATATATGTCATAGCCCACTGGTACATAGCGCCAGTGTTCTTGAGACCGAATGGCATAACAACATAGCAATAGGTTCCCCAAGGAGTTATAAACATGGTTTTAGCTTGATCTTATTCAGATATTCTGATTTGATTATATCCCGAGAATCCATCCATGAGAGACAAAAGCTCAAACCTAGTTGTTGCATCAATAATGACATCTATAGATGGTAACGGGAAGTCATATTTAGGACAAGCCTTGTTAATGTCTCGGAAGTCTATGCAGATGTGTATCTTCCCATTCTTTTTTAGAATGAGAACAATATTAGATATCCACTGAGATTAATCAAATGGTTTGATGAATCCTACTTGGAGGAGTTTTGTTACCTCCTCTTTTACCATGAGAGCTACCTTAGGTTTCATTGGTCTTGATTTTTGTTTAATCAGCTTTGCATCTGATTTAGTGACGAGGTTATGTACCACAATGTGTGGTGTAACCCCTGTCATTTCCTTATAATTAAATAAAAAAGCCTTCCAATGTTATTTGAGGATTTGAGTGTGTATTTCTACTTCTGATGGAGTTAACGAGGATCCTAACTTCAATATATTTGGTTTGTCTTCCATTCTGATATTAATATTGATCGTTTCTTAGATTAGAGAAGCGTTACCACATGATGGGTGAGATGTAACACTCCATAGGCATTTAAGAAATAGAGAGTGGTTTTATCACTATCGATGTGGTCTAGGATAGTAGATTTGTTTTCATTTCCATTTAAAAGAGGATTTGACATTGTTTTTATCAGGGGTTCAGTACGAAGGGATACCATGAAATGGATGTCCTCTAACTTACTATTTGGAGTAAAGCGTAATGATGAGGTTGTTATTGAATCGGCAAGAATATTTTTTTCTTGTGGGATTGCTTCAATTGATATGAAGTCAAACTCCTTGCTTAAATTTAGTATAGCTGTTTTGTAGAGTTGTAAGTTCTCGGCTCTAGTTTCATACATCTCAGAAACTTGGTTTGCTACCAATTGCGAGTCTCCTAACACTCTGATGTTATCAAAACTGATTCTCTTAGCTAAGATGAGGCCAAGGAGGAGGGCTTTGTACTCAGTGCCATTTTTTGTGCATTCAAATTTTAGTTTAAAGGCAAATGGTAGGACTTTTCCCTCGGGAGAAGTAAGGATTACTCCTGCCCCATCTCCGTAACTACATCTAGCTCCATCAAAATGGAAAGTCCATACTTAGCTGGGAATATGGGTGTTGGGATATTTGTTGTGTTAACATATTCTACCTCTACCATGCAGAGATCTACTACTAGAAGAGAACCAACACCTAGGGTATCCCATGCCTATAGAATCAAATGGTAGGAAAATTGGTAGATCTTGTTCTAGTAATTCAACAATTTTTGTAGTAGTTCCTAATGATACTATTTCTACAATCTTAGCCTCATCTTTGAGGGATGGGATTATCTTGGCTAGGCTCATGGTTTCAAGATCTATCATAGGTACTAACGTTTCTTCCAGTTTTAGGCTGGTAGGCTTATTAAGTTGGTTTGTTAGGAGTTCAAAATCCGAGTGAATTCCTGGTCTTCTCTTTAAGTCATCCAAGTGTATATCGAATGGTTTTGGATCACCTTTGGCTATGAATATATTTCCTAAGTGTAAAAAACTTACTTCTTGAAATAGTGTAGAAGGTATTGCCTTCATACAGTGTATCCATGATCAGCCGAGGATCATATTATAATTAGTTTCCCAATCTATAATATAAAATTCAGTCAGGATTGTTTTGGTTCCTAAGGTGACCGGTAGTATTATAGTTCTAATTGAGGTGGCTTTAAGGCTATCATAGCCTCTTAGTGAATTTCACGTCGTGGAGCAATTTTTTTCTCCATACCCTAGCTTTTTAAGGAAAGAAAAAGGGACTATATTAATTGCTGCCCCATCGTCAACCATTGCACATTTCACAAAATTGTTATAAACCCACACTTTCAAGTGTAAGGATGGATCACCTTGGCATACAATCTTAGCATCTGTTGGAATTTTGTTTATTTTGAATATGAATTCGGTGTCCCTATCCGGCTGCCCCGGAGGGTGGATATCAAAGTCTATATGGTTCACCTATGTTTCAGGAGGTGGAGTGATGTTAATTAGATGACTTAAACCCAATGCTTCTAAAATAGAAGCCCTATGAGTAGGGGAGTTCTTCAATAAATCCAAAAAAGAGATGTGCGAGAATGTTTTCATTTGATCATTAATTAAATCATAAGCACCCACGGGTTTTATTAATACTTGTTGGATATTTTCTGTTTCTAGTGGGTAGCTTTGAATTAGATGAGATGAATACTCTCATGTCCTTGTTACAACTTCTATGGGTAGTTCGGCATCTAACTCCACTAAACCGACTATCTTAGGTCGTGGCTGACTTCCTAATTGTGGTGTAACTAATGGATTCAGTGAAGTTGAGGCTTCATGATCATTGTTTCCTATAATTACACCCTTGTTTGTCCTATTTGGATTTAACTTGTTATTGTTGTGATTTAGGAGTAGATCATTGAAGATTTGGAGGGGTGCATTTTGAGGGGAAACTGCCCCTGTAAAAGTATTTGTTGCTGGTGACGTAGGATCTGCCAAGAACATATCTATAAAAAATTGTCTTTGTTCCTCTGGCAAATGTTGCATGAATTTATTGTAGTCACAACACATTCTAGTGTCATGGCCTTAGATTTTGTGAAAACCACAATATGAGTTAGGATTGTAATTCCTAGTTTATATTGTGGCGTAAAACTCTGATCAAACTATTACCTATTAGGATTAAAGTTTTGTGTTTGTTGTCTTTGGTTTGAATTCTGGTTTTGATACCCAGTTGAATTTTGGTTTGGACCCCATGTAGGGCTTCCCTTTTGTTGTTATTATTGTTGTTTTTGTTGTGGATGATTAAAATCCATTGTATTGATTATTGGAGTAAAGTTGTTGTTTCATTGGTTGTTTATTTGTGGTGGAGTATTCACAACATTTACCTTTCTAGCCTGATCAGTTACTCCATTTGTTGTCACTCCATGATTTTTATTAAGGATTTTAGGTCCTTGATTGACATTCATGGTAGTAGGATAAGTTGTAGTGTTATGGTTGGAGGTGATTAACCTCCCATTTTCTCCATATGTTTTGGAACCACTATCAATTTCCACTTGTTCTATTCAGAGAGCGCTCTTAAGTACTTCATCGTAAGTTCTTAGTGGGAACTTTTGGACTTCTTCCTTCACTTCTATACTGAGATAATAAAGGAATAAATCACATAGTTCCATTTGGTCCATATTTGGAGCACTGGCTAAAGAATAAAGAATTGTACGCCACCTTTGGATGAAATGAGCAATGGATTCATTGTGTTACTACTTGATGTGCAAGAATTCCCTGATTCATGTTCTTAATATTTTTTTCATGTCAAATTCTTGATGAAATCTGAAATGATTTTCTTGAATGAATGGATGGAAGCCTCAGGTATTCTATAATACCAATCAAGAGCGATACCTTCCAAGGTTTTGGGAAATATTTTAGCAACAACCCCATCCCAAGGGATTACTTCTTGGATGGCTATGGTGTAAGCCTTTATATTTACATTCGGATATCCCTCACCTTTGTATTTGGGTAAATCGAGAAGAGGTCTTGGAAGAATGATGCTTTATATGGTGAAATCTAAGGGCTCTTTCAAGTATTCTGAATATGTCCCTATCGCATAGGTTTTGACCATTGATGGTACCTATTGAGGGAGTGGAGGTGGAATGGGTTATTGATATGGCATAGCGTACACATTGGCGGGGGCATAAGGAAACCCCTGTGTTTGAGGAACCATGCTGGGAGAGGAGAACATATCCCCTTGTGGTGATTTGGAGTACATGTTTAAGTATGAAGGGGTATTGTCCAAGAATGGATTATTTTGTACTAGACCGGGAGGTATCAGAATGGTGTTAGAAATGGTGGTTCTTGTTGGGGTTTGTTATGAATACTGAGGGCTCATGTCTAACGAGCCTATTCCTGTGAGGAGGTCTATTTGGCTAGGATTAGAATTTCCTGCCTGCATGAGTTGAGAATGGTGGTTTTCCTCAGTAAGTTCTAACCCCCTCACTTTTTGTACTAAGATTGAAATGACTTCATTTGGTGAAGTCACGGTATTTTGTCTTAGCAGCATTTGTTGTATATCATGGTGTTGTATAGGCATGTGATATCCTGCTATGAATTGATCACTGCCTTACCAAGTTTCCCCGAGGGCATTTCTTGTATGCAGTGGTATGAAGGTATTTCCTTAAAAAGAAACCTTGGGTTGTGTTTGTAAATTCCCTATAGGTGGGTACATACTTCGAGAGTGTTGTTCATTCCTAACGTAACGTATTAAATGTTCATCATCTAAACCTAGGCATGGGTTTGATTGTCTGCTAATTTTTGTTCTAAGTAGTATTTGAGGAGACAAACCAGATTCTCCTATGAACGTCATATTGTTCGAGCCTGAAGGCTCTGTTTGTTATGTTTGAGTGAGATTATCCAACACCTCTATTTGGAAAGATGAGCTATATCTGACGCTTGGAGTTTGTGTTGACAACTGGTTAGTTGAGTAGTTGTCACCCCATACTGAGAGCAAGGGCAATGATTGTCTATTTAGTTGAGCGTAGTATGCCTCAAGGCCTAAGAGAGGCCTACCATGTGCATCAAATCCTAACATATTCGGGGGGTATATGAATACCAGCAAAATAATGGGAAGGAGCGAAGGGGGAAAAAAATAAAGAAGAATTGTTTCATTTCACGTTGGGTTCACCAATTTTGTATGATGGAAAAGTGACAAGCGAGTGTGGGAATCTACAAGTAACTTTTCCTCGCACCTGACCTCCTGAGGTCATGCCGAGATAGCCAGTGGGGATTGAATATTCTTGGGATGTAGACAAACTAGTTAGGAAATCTGATGTCTTCGACGTGCACTAGTGGAAATTACAAATCTAAGGCAAAGAAGGCCCTCCTAACCTGAACTGGTGTGATAGATCGATCAACAAGGATGACTGCTCGAAGGCTCTAATCAATATCAAGCTCTGGTGTGATTCGGTCTATGGGTGGTGGAATATGTGGAAAATGACCTGGGATAGTTTTGTGTATGTCTCCAAATAAGGTCATAGGGTGGATGGTAAATATAATTGAATCTATGGGTGATTCTCTAGCCTAGTCCAAAACTACTTAGCTTTGTTAGCTGCTATGTCTAATAAGGATAACTATTCAGTGATGATAGGTGGAAGTGGAATAGATCTGAATACTAATGTACATAGGCCAACATCTATGTCTGATTCACCTATGGACTCATTAGGCTATGAGATTTGTGAGTCACAACCATAGATTCGTGTTTTTTTTATCCTATTATGGTCATGTGTGGATTCAGTCCCTAATCCCTAGTATCCAATAGTCATATGCTTTCTCAGCCTCTATATTCAGAATTAACAGTTGTGTGATCTTTTTAGAGTATCTCATAGGCATTCATGTACTCTGAATTCTTAAGTTGGTATCTATATATGTGAGAGTGTCTCCTGTGTCTGGCTATGGGACCAAAGGATCACAACTGAATGTTTTCTCTCTTTCAAACCCTTCCATATTCATGTGGATATGTATCTAGGATAATCTATAGTTTGGTTGATTTGACCAAAACGTGTGTGCTTGGTCATCTTCTATGCTTAACCCACTTAACTGGAGGCTGATCTATTTTAAGTTTGTCATTGTTCGGAACATTTGGATCCTAAGATTCTGATCTATATCAGTTATTACTGTGAAGAGATTGGGTTGGGTCATGATTGGCTTGAATACATATTCCCTGGGCTCTCCAGGGCCCGTGATTGTCATACAAAAGCAACAATGTAAACTAAATGTAGCAAAGTAAAATTAACTATGTGAAATATATCTATAACATATATAAATTCTATATTTTTGTATTTTTTTGATGAATTTATATGAATTAAATTGAAGGAGAAACTATTATAATATATCTAGAAATTGAAAAATAATCTAATGAAAAATTTAAAACAAAAAAAGCAACCGAGTATAGCTACTTCCCTGTGCAGTTGTAAATCTATTCTAAAAAATGAAATAACTGATCTAATCTATTTGAAAGACTCTCGATTCTACCTTAGAAGTGAGGAATGAATCATAGTTTCTCAGAAACTATCAATCCCCATAGCTTCCCTGGAAATATCGAAAGTAAAATTGATTAAAATAAAGTGATTGGCTACTCTATTTGATATGCTCCTAATTAGAACTTTGAAAGCTAGAACCTGGATTCTGTAGAACAGTGGAAAATCTGATGGTGTGTGTGATTTTGTCCCCTCAGTGTGATCTCCTCGCTCCTTCATGCTCACGTGTATCTTGAAAAGTGTTTAATGCTAGCATCAACAGAAGTAGATATTGGGACAAAGGTAGCTTAGGATACAGACTAAATACAATGCGAGTAGGAGAGAGATAGCGTAAGAGTACAAAGCTTGGCTTATGTAATTCCTAGTGGGATTTATTATGAGTCATGCTGCATTAAATGTCTAGAACCTGAAACTATCCTGTTTGAAGAAAAAAACCTACAACTTTAATGGATTCTTAGTGAAAACAAAATATCCTATTCCAATTGATTTGGATGAAGTGATAACAACAATTGCACAAGATGGATATGTGGCTTCCTAACAATAAGACAACACTAGCTAAGCATGAAATGAATAAAGCTAAGAATTCTAAGCAAAATGAAAGACTAATCTATTGCAATGAGAAATTCAGAGGCAAATTTGAGGGGCCTTTTGCTTGGGCACAAGCCAACTATTTATAGAATTTGCATTTACCCAAGGTAAATACCAAATTGATCTCTTAAACTATAAATAATGGAAAAACACTATTCTAGGGAACCATAATCATTAATGAAAGCCCAAGGTTGTGAAAAAAGCTAGTATACATTTAAATTTACATGATTCATGTTAAAAGAGAATTTTGGAAAATGCATGAAGGACCACTTCCCTGAGCAAGGTGGTGGTTACAGGACTACCACCCTGTCCAAGGTAGCGGTCACGAGATCGCCACCCAAGTATGGTGGCAGTTTCATAACTGAAGAGTAAAAGGCAAAGAAAATAGGGGAAAAGAGAAAAACAAAGCACGTGGGGGCTAAGCGGGGCATGTAGGATGATAACGCATACTTGGAGAGATTTTTCTAGATCCTGAACACCTTGTGAGGAGACTTGTATCATCATTAGGGCGTGTGTCATGTTGTTCTGGTAGTGCAATACCATACAATTTTGGGTACATACACTCACCTCTGAGTTCGTTAAGTAGCTCTCAAAGTAGCTTTCCTGAGAGCTTAATGAGCAGCGCACTGAGTAGGTTAACTTGAGCTCACTTGTGAGCTTGACAAGTAGCTCACCAGGGACTTCACTTGGGAGCTAGAAAAGTAGCTCACTTGGGATCTTACCTGGGAGCTCACCGAACAGCTCGCAAAGTAGATCATAAGGGAGCTCTTCTGGGAGCTCAATGATTAGCTCGAGTTGAGCTCACTCGGGAGCTCGTCAAGTAACTCACCTGGGAACTTGAATGGGAGCTCACTTGATAGCTTGCCTTTCCAACTTACCTTGAGCTCACCTTACAAACTTTCCCAGGAGCTCGTCGAGTAGCTCAACTTGAGATTCCCTAGAAACTTGCCTAGGAGCTCACCTAACAGCTCACCTTACCATCTCACCTTGAGCTTTCCCAAATGCTCACTGAGCACCTTGACTTAAGCTCACGTGAGAGCTCCTCAAGTAGCTCACCTGAAAACTCACATAGGAGCTTGCCTGATAGCTCATCCTAAAAAAACACATGGGAACTCACCTATCAGCTCACCTTGAGCTCACTGAGGAGCTCACCTTGCCAACTCACCTTGAGCTTATCTAGTAGCTCACCTTGGTGTTTGTCAAGTAGCTCACCTAATAACTTTCCTGGGATCTGGTAGCTCACATGTAAGCTCACCTCAGAGACTACCAACAAGCTCACCTTTGATCTCACTTGGGAGCTCATCAAGAAACTCACCTAGGAGCTTGGATGGGAGCTCGATAAATAGCTCGACTTGAGCTTGTCCAGAAACTCACCTCAGAGATCACCTAACATCTCACCTTACTAGCTCACCTTGAGCTCACCCAAGAGCTCACCGAGTAGCTCACCTAGAAACTCACCTTACAGCTCACCCAGAAACTCATATGGGAGATCTCCTTGAGCTCGCTAAGGAGCTCACCTTGCCAACTCAATTGAACTTTTCTGGTAGCTCACCTTGGATTTCATTGAGAAGCTTATCAAGTAGCTTTCCTGGGAGCTCACTTAGAAGCTCTCCGAGTAGGTTGACTTGACCTCACTTTTGAGCTCGCTTGAGAGTTCACCTAGCAGCTCACCAGGGACCTCACATGGGAGCTCGCAAAGTATCTCGCTTGGAACCTCACCTAGAAGCTCACTTCAATGCTCACCAAATATCTCACTATGTAGCTCACATAGTAGCTATTTTAGGAGCTTACCCATAAGATCAAGTTGAGCTCGCCTAGGAGCTCATCAAGTAACTCACCTGGGAGCTCACCTGACAGCTTACCTAGCCAACTCACCTTGAGCTCACCTGTCCAACTCAACTTGATCTCACCTTGCCAACTCACCTTGAGCTCATCTGGTAGCTCACATGTAAGCTCACCTAAGAGATTACCGACAAGCTTACCTTTGAGTTCACCTCGAAGCTCACATAGTAGCTCACCTAGGAGCTTAGTTGGGAGCTCAACAAGTAGATCACCAAGGAGCTCATTGAGCAGCTTGACTAGACCTTGCCTAGAAAAATTCATGGGAGATTGCCTTATAGCTCACCTTTCTATCTTTCCAAGGAGCTCGCTAAGAAATTGGACTTGAGCTCACCAGTGAGTTCGTCAAGCATCTTTCCCAAAAACTCTAATGGGAGCTCACCTGATAGCATGCCTTGACAACTCACATTACAGCTCACCTTTCTAGCTCACATTAAACTCGTTGAGTATCTCACATTGCTAACTCACCTTGAGCTCATCTTGTAGCTCACCTGTGAGTTTGTCGAGAAAATATCCAAGTAGTTCACCTAGGAGCTCACCTAATAGCTCACCTGGGAGCTCACTGAGTAGCTCACCAAGTAGGTTGACTTGAGCTCACTAGTGAGCTTAATGAGTAACTTGCCGAGGACCTCATGTGGGAACTCACCAAGTAGCTTGCTTAGGAGCTCACCTGACAACTTACCTTGCCAACTCACCTTGAGCTCACCTTTCCAACTCACCTTGAGCTCATTTGGTATCTCACATCTAAGCTCACCTTAGAGATTGCCGACAAGATCACCTTTGAGTTCATCTGGGAGATTACCGAGTAGCTCTCTGAGTAGGTTGACTTGAGTTTTCTTGTGAGCTCACTGAGTTGCTCGTCCACTAACTCACCTGGGGACTCACCTTGGTGCTCACCTAATAGCTCACCTTGCCAACTCACCTTGAGCTCACCTTACCAACTCACCTTGAGCTCACCTTGCCAACTCACCTTGAGCTAATCTGTTAGCTCGCATGTAAGCTCACCTTAGAGATTACTGATTAGCTCACCTAAGAGATCTTCTGGGAGCTCGCTGATTAGCTTGAGTTGAGCTCACCTAGGAGCTATTTGAGTAACTCACCTGGGAGCTTGCCTAACAACTCACCTTGTCAACTCACCTTGAGCTCACCTTGAATGCTCACCTTGAGCTCATATGGTAGATCACATGTAAGCTCACCTTAGAGATTACCAACAAGCTCACCTTTTAGCTCACCTGGGAGCTTACCTAGGAGCTTCACTGGGAGCTCGAAAAGTTGCTCACCTAGGAGCTCATCGAGCAACTCGACTTGAGCTTGCCCAAAAAATCACTTGGGAGATCACCTGATAGCTCACCTTGTAAGCTCACCATGAGAACACTTAGGAGCTTTCTCAACAGCTCAACATGAGCTCACCTAGGAGCTTGATAACCAGCTCACCTGGAAACATACATTTGAGCTTGCTTGACAGCTTGCCTTACCAACTCGCATGGGAGCTCCCCTATCAGAGTTCATTGAGTAGCTTGCCAAGTAGCTTGCATAGGAACTCAACTAACAACTCACCTAATAGCTCACCTAAAAACTCACCTAGGAGCTCACCGAGAAGCTCATTAAGTAGGTTGACTTAAGCTTACTTGTGAGCTCACTAAGTATCTTACCAGGGACGTCTCCTGGGACCTCACCAAGTAGCTCACTTGGGAGGTCACCTAGCAGCTCACCTGGGAGCTTACAAAATAGCTAACCAAGTAGCTCATGTGGGAGCTCTTCTGGGAGCTCAACGAACATCTCAAGTTGAGCTCGCCTGGGAGGTCATTAAGTAATTTACATGGGAACTCACCTTGGAGCTCACGTAATAACTCACCTTGCCAACTCACATTGAGCTCATCTAGTAGCTCACATGTAAGCTAACCTTAGATATTTCCAACAAGCTCACCTTTGAGCTCACCTGGGAGCTCACCAAGTAGCTCACCTAGGAGCTTGGCTGGGATCTCAAAACGTAGCTCACCCAGGAGCTCATCACGTAGTTTAAGTTGAGCTTACCTGGAATGTCACTTGGGTGCTCACTTGATTGCTTGCCTTGATAGCTCGCCTTAAGTTCACCCTGTCAGCTCACCATAAGCTCACCCAAGAGCTTGCCGAGCATCTCAACTTGAGCTCACCCAGAAGCTCATCAAACAACTCACCCAAAAACTCACATGGGAGCTCACCTATCAGCTCACCTTAAGCTCACTAAGCAACTCACCTTCGCAACATGCATTGAGCTCATCTTGTAGCTCACCTCAGATTTTTTCAAGTAGCTCACTAAGTACCTCACCTGGGATCTCACCTAACTACTCACCTAGGAGCTTATTGAGTAGGTTGACATGAGCTCACATGTGAGCTCTCTAAGTAATTCACTGAGCAGCTCACTAGGGACCTCCCCCAGGAGCTCGCCAAGTAGCTTACTTGGGAGCTCACCTAGTAGTTCACCTTGGAGCTCACCAAATAGCTCACTAAGTAGCTCACCTGAGAGCTCTTCTGGGACCTCCCTAATCAGGTCGAGTTGAGCTCACTCGGGAGCTCATCGAGTAACTCACCTAATATCTCACCTTGTTAACTACCCTTGAGCTCACCTTGCAAACTCACCTTAAGCTCATCTAATAGCTCACATGTAAGCTCACCTCAAAGATTACCAACAAGCTCACCTTTGAGCTCACCTGGGAGCTAACTGAGTAGCTCACCAAGGAGCTTACCTAGGAGCTCGGCAAGCAGCTCATCCAAGAGCTCCTCGAGTAACTTGACTTGAGATTGTCCATAAACTCACCTAGGATCTCACTTGACAGCTCACCTTGCTAGCTCACCTTGAGCTCATACAAGAGCTCACCAAGAAGCTCAACTTGAGCTCACAAGGGAGCTCGTCAAGTAGCTGACTCGAAAACTTACATGGGAGCTCTCCTGATAGCTCACCTAGAAACTCATGTGGGAGCTCACCTTACCATCTCGCCTTGAGCTTGCTTAGGAGAAAACCTTGCCAACTTTCCATGAGCTTGTTTGGTAGCTCACCTCAGAGTTCATCGAGTAGATTTTCAAGTAGCTCACCTAGGAGCTCACCTAACAACTCACCTAGGAGCTCACCGAGTAGCTCATCCAGTTGGTTGACTTGAGCTTGCTTGTGAGCTCACCGAGGACCTCATATGGGAGCTCAAAAAGTAGCTCACTTGGGACCTCACCTAGCAGCTCGCCTAGAAGCTCACAGAATAGCTTGTCAAGTAGCTCACCTAGGACATCTTCTAGGAGATCGCAAATCATCTCGATTTGATCTCACCTAAGAGCTAGTCGAGTAACTCACCTGGGAACTCACAGCTCATCCAGGAACTCGTCAAGCAGCTCACCTAAAAAACCATACAGGAGCTTTCCTTGCCATCTCACCTTGAGCTCACCTTACCAACTCACCTTGAGCTCATCTGGTAGCTCACCTTAGAATTCATGGAGAAACTCACAAAGTAGCTCACCTGGGAGCTCACCTAATAACTTGTTTGTGAGCTCACTGGGGACCTCACCTAGGAACTCGCTAAGTAGCTCGCTTGGGAGCTCACCTAGCAACTCACATGGGAGCTCGCTGAACACCTCACCTAGTAGCTCACTTGGGAGCTTTTCTGGGAGCTTGCTGATCAGCTCAAGTTGAGTTCACTTGAGAGCTTATCAAATAAATCACCTAGGAAATCACCTAGGAGCTCTCTTGATAGCTTACCTTGCCAACTCACCTTGAGCTCACATTACCAACTCACCTTGAGCTCACCTTGCCAACTCACCTTGAGCTAATCTGTTAGCTCGCATGTAAGCTCACCTTAGAGATTATTGATTAGCTCACCTAAGAGCTCTTCTGGGAGCTCGCTGATCAGCTTGAGTTGAGCTCACCTAGGAGATCTTTGAGTAACTCACCTGGGAGCTTGCCTAACAACTCACCTTCTAGGTCAACTCACCTTGAGCTCACCTTGAATGCTCACCTTGAGCTCATATGGTAGATCACATGTAAGCTCACCTTAGAGATTACCAACAAGCTCACCTTTTAGCTCACCTGGGAGCTTACCTAGGAGCTTCACTGGGAGCTCGGAAAGTTGCTCATCTAGGATCTCATCGAGAAACTCGACTTGAGCTTGCCCAAAAAGTCACTTGGGAGATCACCTGATAGCTCACCTTGCAAGCTCACCATGAGAACACTTAGGAGCTTTCTCAACAGCTCGACATGAGCTCACCTAGGAGCTTGATAACCAGCTCACCTGGAAACATACATTTGAGCTTGCTTGACATCTTGCCTTACCAGCTCGCATGGGAGCTCCCCTATCAGAGTTCATTGAGTAGCTTGCCAAGTAGCTTGCATAGGAACTCAACTAACAACTCACCTAATAGCTCACCTAAAAACTCACCTAGGAGCTCACCGAGAAGCTCATTAAGTAGGTTGACTTAAGCTTACTTGTGAGCTCACTAAGTATATTACCAGGGACCTCTCCTGGGACCTCACCAAGTAGCTCACTTGGGAGGTCACCTAGCAGCTCACCTGGGAGGTTACAAAATAGCTCACCAAGTAGCTCATGTGGGAGCTCTTCTGGGAACTCAATGAACAGCTCAAGTTGAGCTCACCTGGGAGGTCATTAAGTAATTTACATGGGAACTCACCTTGGAGCTCACCTAACAACTCACCTTGCCAACTCACCTTGAGCTCATCTAGTAGCTCACATGTAAGCTAACCTTAGATATTTCCAACAAGCTCACCTTTGAGCTCACCTGGGAGCTCACCAAGTAGCTCACCTAGGAGCTTGGCTGGGATCTCAAAAAGTAGCTCACCCAGGAGCTCATCATGTAGTTTAAGTTGACCTTACCTGGAATGTCACTTGGGTGCTCACCTGATTGCTTGCCTTGATAGCTCGCCTTAAGCTCACCCTGCCAGCTCACCATAAGCTCACCCAAGAGCTCACCGAGCATCTCAACTAGAGCTCACCCAGAAGCTCATCAAACAACTCACCTAGAAACTCACATGGGAGCTCACCTATAAGCTCACCTTAAGCTCACTAAGCAACTCACCTTCGCAACATGCCTTGAGCTCATCTTGTAGCTCACCTCAGATTTTGTCAAGTAGCTCACTAAGTACCTCACCTGGGAGCTCACCTAATAGCTCACCTGGGAGCTCACCTAACTACTCACCTAGGAGCTTTTTGAGTAGGTTGACATGAGCTCACATGTGAGCTCTCTAAGTAATTCACTGAGCAGCTCACTAGGGACCTCCCCCAGGAGCTCGCCAAGTAGCTTACTTGGGAGCTCACCTAGTAGTTCACCTTGGAGCTCGCCAAACAGCTCACTATGTATCTCACCTAAGAGCTCTTCTGGAAGCTCCCAATCAGCTCGAGTTGAGCTCACTCGGGAGCTCATCGAGTAACTCACCTAATATCTCACCTTGTTAACTACCCTTGAGCTCACCTTGCAAACTCACCTTAAGCTCATCTAATAGCTCACATGTAAGCTCACCTCAAAGATTACCAACAAGCTCACCTTTGAGCTCACCTGGGAGCTAACTGAGTAGCTCACCAAGGAGCTTACCTAAGAGCTCGGCAAGCAGCTCATCCAAGAGCTCCTCGAGTAACTTGACTTGAGATTGTCCATAAACTCACCTAGGATCTCACTTGACAGCTCACCTTGCTAGCTCACCTTGAGCTCATACAAGAGCTCGCCAAGTAGCTCAACTTGAGCTCACAAGGGAGCTTGTCAAGTAGCTCACCTGAAAACTTACATGGGAGCTCTCCTGATAGCTCACCTAGAAACTCATGTGGGAGCTCACCTTACCAGCTCACCTTGAGCTTACTTAGGAGATCACCTTGCCAACTTTCCTTGAGCTTGTCTGGTAGCTCACCTCAGAGTTCATTGAGTAGCTCACCAAGTAGCTCACCTAGGAGCTCACCTAACAACTCACCTAGGAGCTCACCGAGTAGCTCATCTAGTAGGTTGACTTGAGCTTGCTTGTGAGCTCACCGAGGACCTCATATGGGAGCTCAGAAAGTAGCTCACTTGGGAGCTCACCTAGCAGCTCACCTAGAAGCTCACAGAATAGCTTGTCAAGTAGCTCACCTAGGACCTCTTCTGGGAGCTCGCCAATCATCTCGAGTTGATCTCACCCAAGAGCTAGTCGAGTAACTCACCTGGGAACTCACAGCTCATCTAGGAGCTCGTCAAGTAGATCACCTAAAAAATCACATGGGAGCTTTCCTTACCATCTCACCTTGAGCTCACCTTACCAACTCACCTTGAGCTCATCTGGTAGCTCACCCTAGAATTCATGGAGAAACTCACCAAGTAGCTCACCTGGGAGCTCACCTAATAACTCACTTGGGAGCTTGTGAGCTCACTGGGGACCTCACCTAGGAGCTCGCTAAGTAGCTCGCTTGGGAGCTCACCTAGCAACTCACTTGGGAGCTCGCTGAACAGCTCACCTAGGAGCTCACTTGGGATCTCTTCTGGGAGTTTGCTGATCAGCTCAAGTTGAGTTCACCTGAGAGCTTATCAAATAAATCACCTAGGAAATCACCTAGGAGCTCTCCTGATAGCTTGCCTTGCCAACTCACCTTGAGTTCATCTGGTAGCTCAAATATAAGCTCACCTAAGACATTAATGACAAGCTCACCTTTGAGCTCACCTAATATCCCAGGTCCTTATCGAGTAGCTTGAATTGAGCTTGCACGAAAACTCACTTGGGAGCTTTCCTGATAGGTCACCTTACCAGCTCACCTTGAGCTTGTCTAGGATCTCGCCGAATAGCTCAACTTGAGCTCATCAAGTAGCTCACCCCAAAACTCACATGGGAACTCACTTGATAGCTCACCTTACCAACTCAGATGGGATCTCACCTATAAGCTCACCTTGTCAGCTCGCCTTGAGCTCACTGAGGAATGCACCTTATAAACCCACACTGAGCTCATCTCGTAGCTCACCTTTGAGCTTGTCGAGTAGCTCACCAAGTAGCTCACCTGGTAGCTCACTTGCGAGCTCACCTAGGAGATCAATGACCAGCTCACTGAGTAGGTTGACTTGAGATCACTAGTGAGCTTGCCAAGAAGCTCACCAGGGACCTCACCTAGGATCTCCCCAAGTAGCTCACTTGGGAGCTCACCTAGCAGCTAACCTGGGAGCTCACCAAACAACTCACAAAGTAGCTCATCATCGAGATCTTCTGGGATCTCGATGATTAGCTTGAGTTGAGATAACCCATGAGCTCGTACAGTAACTCACTTGGGAACTTACCTAGGAGCTCACATGACAGCTCACCTTGCCAACTTACCTTGAGTTCACCTTTCCAACTTGCCTTGAGCTCACCTTCCCAACTCACCTTGAGCTCATCTGGTAGCTCAAATGTAAGCTCACCTCAGAGATTGACAAAAAGCTCACCTTTGAGCTCACTTGGCCAACTCACATGGGAGCTTTCCTATTAGCTCACCTTAAGCTCACTGACAAGATCACCTTGCCAACTCACCTTGAGCAAATATGGTAGCTCACCTCAGAGTTTGTTGAGTAGCTCACCTAATAGCTCACCTGGGAGCTTGCCTAATAGCTCACCGAGCAGCTCGCCGAGTAGGTTGACTTGAGTTCACGTGTGAGCTTGCTGAGTAGCTCACCAGGGACCTTTCCTAGGAGCTTACTAAGTAGCTCACTTGGGAGCTCACCTTGTAGATCACCTGGTAGCTCGCCAAGTAGCTCACCTATGACAAATTCTAGGAGCTCACTGATCAACTTGAGTTGAGCTCACCTAGGATCTTGTCAAGAAACATGCCTAGGATCTCACCTGGGAGCTTATCTGACAGCTCACCTTACAAACTCACCTTGAACTCACCTTACCAACTCACCTTGAGCACACCTTGTCAACTCACCTAGATCTCATATGGTAGCTTGCATGTAAGCTCACCTTTGAGCTTGCTTAGGATCTCACTAAGTAACTCACCTAGGAGCTTAGTTGGGAGCTTTGCAAGCATCTCGTCTAGGAGATTATCAAGAAACTCACCTTGAGCTTTCCCAGAAACTCACCTAGGAACTCACCTCACAGCTCACCTTAATAGCTCACCTAGGAGTTTGATGAGCATCTTGACTTGAGCTTGCCTGGGAGCTTGTCAAGCAGCTCACCCAAAAACTCGCATAGGAGCTCACCTGATAGCTCACCTTGCCAACTCGCATGGGAGCTCACCTATCAGCTCACCTTGCCAGCTCACCTTGAGGATGGTGAGGAGATCACCTTGCCCATTCACCTTGAGCTCAGAAGGTAGCTCACCTCAGAGTTTGTCAATCAGCTCAAGTTGCGTTCACCTAGGTGCTTGTCAAGTAACTCACATGGGAACTCACCTGTGAACTCACCTGAAGGCTCACATTTCTAACTCACCTTGAGCTCACCTTGCCAAATGACTCACCTTCAAGCTCACCTAGTAGCTCACCTAGGAGCTAGGCTAGGAGCTCAGCAAGTAGTTCACCCAGGAGTGCGTTGACTAGATCGACTTGAGATTACCCGAAAACTCACCTAGGAGCTCGCCTGATAGCTCACCTTGCCAGCTTACCTTGAGCTTGCCCAGGATCTCACTGAATAACTCAACTTGAGCTCACCTAGGACCCCATCAAGCAGATCATGTGAAAAATTACATGGGAGCTCACCTTATCAAATCAGATGGGAGCTTGCCTATCAACTCACCTTACCAACTTGCCTTGAGCTCATCTGGTAGCTCATCTCAAAGTTCATCGAGCAGCTCACCAAGTAGCTCACCTAGGAGCTCACCTAATAGCTCACCTAGGATCTCACCAAGTAGCTCTTAAAGTAGGTTGTCTTGATCTCACTTGTTAGCTTGCTTGTGAGCTCACCGAGTAGATCACCGGGGACCTCACCTAGGAGCTCGCCAAGAAGCTTACTTGGGAGCTTGCCTAGCAGCTTGCTTGGGATCTCTCCAAACATCTTATGTAGTAGCTCACCTAGGATCACTTCTGGGAGCTCACCGATCAGAACAAGTTAAGCTCACCTGGGAGCTCATCGAGTAACTCAACTGGGAAGTCACCTAGGAGGTTACCTGAAAGCTTACCTTGCCAACTAGCCTTGAGCACATCTAGTAGGTCACACGTAAGCTCACCTCAGAGATTGCTAACAAGCTTAACTTTGAACTCACTTTTGAGATCACTGAGTAGCTCACCTAGGAGACTGGCTAGGAGCTCAGTAAATAGGTCACCCAGGAACTTGTTGAGTAGCTTAACTTGAGCTTGCCAAAAAAATCACCTAGGAGATCACCTAGCAGATTGCCTTGGTAACTCACCTTGAGCTCACCAAAGAGCTCACCGAGAAACTTAACTTGAGCTCACCTAGGAGCTCATCAAGTAGCTCACCAAAAAACTCACATGGGAGCTCACCTGACAGCTTGCCTTGCCAACTTGCATGGAAGCTCACCTATCAGCTCACCTTGCTAGCTTGCCTTGAGCTCACTGAAGAACTCACCTTGAGCTAGTCTGGTAACTTACCTTAGAGTTCATCGAGTAGCTCACCAAGTAGCTCACCTAGAAGCTCACCTAATAGCTCACTTGAGAGCTCACCTAACATCTCACCTGGGAGCTTACATAATAACTAACCTTGGAGTACACCGAGCAACTTGCCATGTAGGTTTACTTGAGCTCACTTGTGAGCTTATCAGGGACCTCACCTAGGAGCTCACCCAGTAGCTCACTTAGGAGCTTGCCTACCAACTCACCTAGGAGCTCACCGAATAGCTCGCCAAGTAGCTCACCTAGGAGCTCTTCTAAGAGCTCACTGATCAGGTCGAGTTGAGCTCACCTGGGATCTTGTTGAGTAACTCACCTAGGATATCACCTGACAGCTTACCTTACCAACTCAACAAGAGCTCACCTTGTCAACTCACCTTGAGCTCACCTTGCCAACTCACCTTGAGCTCATCTGGTAGCTCACATGTAAGCTCACCTCAGAGATTACCGACAAGCTCACCTTTGAGCTCACATGGGAGCTCATCAAGTGGCTCACCTAGGAGCTCAACAAGTAGCTTGCCTAGGAGCTTGTTGAGTAGCTTGACTTGATATTTCTTGCAAACTCACCTGGGAGCTTGTGTGACAGCTTTTCTAGGAGCTCACCGAGTAGCTCCACTTGAGCTCGCTTGGGAGCTCGTCAAGCAGCTCACCTAAAAAATCTCATGAGAGCTTGCCTATAAGGTCACCTTACTAGCTCACCTTGAGCTCACTGAGGAGCTCACCTTGACAACTCACCTTGAGCTCGTCTGGTAGCTCACCTCGGAGTTTGTCGAGTAGCTTGCTAAGTAGCTCACCTGGGAGCTTGCCTAACAACTCGAATGGGAGCTCACGGAGTAGCTCACCGACTACATTGACCTAACCTCACTTTTGAGCTCACTTGTGAGCTCACTGAGTAGCTCGCTGGTGACCTCACATGGGACTTCCCCACTTAGATCACTTAGGAGCTCACCTAGTATCTTACCTAGAAACTCGTGGAACAACTTGCTAAGTAGATCAGCATGATTTGAGCTCACCGATCAGCTTGAGATGAGCTCACCTGGGAGCTCATTGAGTAACTCACTTGGGAGCTCACCTGACAGCTCACCTTTCTAACTCACCTTGAGCTCACCTTACCAACTTTCTTTAATCTTGCCTTCCCAAATCACCTTGAGCTCATCTGGTAGCGTGCATATAAGTTGACCTTAGAGACTACGGACAAGCTCATCTTTGAGCTCACTTGGGAGCTCACTGATCAGCTCGAGTTGAGCTCACCTAGGAGCTCATCAAGTAACTCACCTAGGAGGTTGCCTGGGAGCTCACCTAACAGTTCACCTTGCCAACTTGCCAAGAGCTCACCTTGCCAACTCACCTTGAGCTTGCCTTACCAACTCACCTTAAGCTCATATGGTAGCTCACATGTAAGCTCACCTCAGAGATTACTAACAAGCTCACCTTTGAGCTCACATGGGAGCTCACTGAGTGGCTCACCTAGGAACTTGACTGGGAGCTCAGTAAGAAACTCACTTAGGAGTTTTTCAAGGAGCTTGACTTGAGCTTTCCAGAAAACTCACCTGGGAGCTCATGTGACAGCTCATCCAGGAGCTCATCAAGCAACTTGACTTGAGCTCACCCGGGAGCTCATTAAGAAGCTCACCCAAAAACTCACACGGGAGCTCACCTATAAGGTCACCTTACCAACTCACCTTAAGCTCACTAAGGAGCTCACTTTGCCAACTCACCTTGAGCTTTTCTTGTGGCTCACCTGGGATTTCATCGAGTAGCTCACCTAACAACTCGCCTAGGAGCTCATGGAGCAACTCACTAAGTAGGTTGATCTGACCTCACTTTTGATCTCGCTTGTGAGCTCACCGTGTAGCTCACCGGTGACCTCACATGGGACCTCCCCACGTAGATCACTTGGGAGCTCACCTAACAGCTTGCCTGGAAACTCACAGAACAATTCGCTAAGAAGCTTGCTTGGGAGATCTTCTTGGAGCTCACCGATCAGCTCGAGTTGAGGTCACTCAGGAGCTTGTTAAGTAACTCACTTGGGAACTCACTTGGGAGCTCACTTGACAGCTCACATTTCTAACTCACCTTGAGCTTGCCTTGTTAACTCTCCTTAAGCTTGCCTTGCCAATTCACCTTGAGCTCATCTTGTAGCACTCATATAAGTTGACCTCAGAGATTACTGACATGCTTGTCTTTGAGCTTGCTTGGGAGCTCATGGAGTAGCTCACCTAGAAGCTAGGCTAGGAACTTGGAAAGTAGCTCACCCAGGAGCTCGTAGAGAAGCTCGACTTGAGCTTTCTTGGGATATTGTCAAATATTTCACCTAAAAAATTGAATGGAAGCTCACCTAACAGCTCGTTTTACCAACTCACATGGGAGCTCACCTTGCCAGCTCGCCTTGAGCTCACTGAGGATCTCACCTTGCCAAATCACCTTGAGCACATCTGGTAGCTTGCCTATCAGTTTGTCAAGTAGCTCTCCTGGGAGGTCAAGTAGCTCACCTAGGAGCTCACTGAGTAACTCGCCAAGTAGGTTAAATTTACCTCACTTGTGATCTTGCCAGGGACCTTGACTAGGAGCTCACCAAGTAGTTCACTTTTGAGATCACCTAACACCTCACCTGAGATCTCACTGAATAGCTCGCTAAGTAGCTCACTTGGTAGCTCACCTTAGATATCACCTAATAACTCACCTGGGAACACACCAAGTAGCTCACTAAGTAGGTTGACATGAGATCACTTGTGAACCCACCAAGTAGCTCACTGAGGACCTCACCTAGGAGCTCAGACATTACTGATAAGCTCACATTTGAGCTCACCTAAGAGCCTAGTCCACGTCGAGTAGCTTGACTTGAGCTTGCATGGAAACTCACCTAGGAGCTCACCTGATAGGTCACCTTGCCAGCTCACCTTGAGCTTGCCCAAGAGCTCACCAAATAGCTTGACTTGAGCTCATCAAGTAGCTCACCCCAAAACTCACATGGGAGCTCACCTGATAGCTCACCTTACCAACTCACATGGGAGCTCACCTATAAGCTCACCTTGCTAGCTCACCTTGAGCTCACTGAGGAGCTCACCTTGCCAACTCACCTTGAGCTCATCTGGTAGCTCACCTCTAAGCTCTTCGAGCAGCTCACCAAGTAGCTCACCTGGTAGCTCACCTGGGAGCTCAACGAGTAGCTCACCGAGTAGGTTGACTTGAGCTCACTTGTGAGCTCATCGAGCATCTCACCAAGGACCTCACCTAGGATCTCACCAAGTAGCTAACTTGTTAGCTCACCAAGCAGCTCACCTAGGAGCTCAATGAATAGCTCACAAAGTAGCTCACAATGGAGCTCTTCTGGGAGCTTGACGATCAGCTCGAGTTGAGCTCACCCAGGAGCTCATCGAGTAACTCACCTGGGAACTTTCCTGGGAGCTCACTTGATAGCTCACCTTGCCAACTTGCCTTGAGCTCACCTTTCCAACTTGCCTTGAGCTCACCTTGCCAACTCACCTTGAGCTCATCTGGTAGCTCACATGTAAGCTCACCTCAGAGATTACCAACAAGCTCACCTTTGAGCTCACCTAGGAGCTCACCAAGTAGCTCACCTAGGAGCTCAGCTGGGAGCTCGACAAGTAGCTCACCTAGGAGCTCATCAAGTGACTCTACTTGAGCTTCCCTAGAAACTTGACTAGGAGCTCATCTGATAGCTCACCTTACCAGCTCACCTTGAACTTGCCCAGGAGCTCACCGAGCACCTCGACTTAAGCTCACGTAAGAGCTCATCAAGTAGCTCCCTAGAAAACTTGCATAGGAGCTCACCTAATAACTCACCTTGACAACTCACATGGGAAATCACCTATCAACTTGCTTTGCCAGGTCACCTTGAGCTCACCTTGCCAACTTACCTTGAGTTAGTCTTCTAGCTCACCTCAGAGTTCATCGAGTAATTTTCTTATTAGCTCACCTGGGAGCTTGCCTAACAGCTTACCTGGGAGTTCACCTAACAGCTCACCTAGGAGCTCACCAAGTAGCTCATCGAGTAAGATGACTTGAGCTCACTTATGAGCTCACCGAGTAGCTCATCGAGGTCCTCGCTTGGGAGCTCACCAAGTAGCTCACTTAGGAGATTACCTAGTAGATCACCTTGCCAACTCACCTTGAGCTCACCTTTCCAACTCACCTTGAGCTCACCTTTCAAACTTACCTTAAGCTCATTTGGTAGCTCTCATGTAAGCTCACCTCAGAGATTTCTAACAAGCTCACCTTTGAGCTCACCCAGGAGTTCTTCGAGCATCTCGACTTGAGCTTGCCTAGAAACTCACCTAGGAGCTTACCTGACAGCTTGCCTTACAAGCTCACCTTGAGTTTTCCTAGTAGCTCAACTGGAAACTAACCTAGGAGCTCACCTTGCTAGCTCACCTTGAGCTCACACAGGATCTCACCCAGTAGTTCACTTGGAAACTTGTATGGGAAGTCAACTGACAACTCACCTTTAGCTCACTGAGGAGCTCACCTTGCCAACTCACCTTGAGCTCATCTAGTAGCTCACCTCAGAGTTCATCAAGTAGCTCACCTAACAACACACATGGGAGCTTACCTAATAGCTCACCTTAGAGCTCACCAAGTACCTCACTAAGTAGGTTGACTTGAGATCACGTGTGAGCTCACCAAGTAGCTCATCAGGGACCTTACCTAGGAGCTTGCTACGTAGCTCACTTGGGAGCTCACCTTGTAGATCACTTGGGAGCTCATGGAATAGCTCACCAAATAGCTCACCTACGAGCTCTTCTAGGAGCTCACCGATCAACTCAAGTGGAGCTTTCCTACGAGATCATCAAGTAACTCACCTAAGAACTCACATGGAAGCTTCCCAGATAGCTCATGTTACCAACTCACCTAACAGCTCCTTGCCAACTCCCCTTGAGTTCACCTTGCCAACCCACCTTGAGTTCACCTTGTCAACTCAACTGTAGATCATCTGGTAGCTAGCATGTAAGCTCACTTAAGAGATTTTTGACAAGCTCACCTGGCATCTCACTGAGCAGCTCACCTAGGAGCTCAGTTCAGAGCTTGGCAAGTAGCTTGTCTAGGATCTTGTCGAGTAGCTTAACTTGAGCTTTCCCAGAAACTCACCTAGGAACTCACCTAAAATCTCACCTTACCAACTTTCCTTGACCTCACCTAAGAGCTCAATGAGGAGCTTGACTTGAGCTCACCTGGGAGCTCATCAAGTAGCTCACCCAAAAACTCACATGGGAGCTCACCTTGCTAGCACGCATGGGAGCTCACCTTGCCAGCTCACCTTGAGCTCGGTGAGGAGCTCACCTTGCCCACTCACCTTGAGCTGAGAAGGTATCTTGCCTCAGAGTTTGTTGAGCAACTCGAGTTGTGTTTACCTAGGAGCTCGTCAAGTAACTCACATGGGAACTCACCTAGGAACTCACCTGACAACTAACCTTGAGCTCACCTTAACTAGCTTAACTTAAGATTGCCTGAAAACACAACTAGGAGCTCATCGGATAGCTCACCTTGCCATCTTGCCTTGAGCTTGCCAAGGAGCTCACCAAGTAGCTCAACTTGAGCTCACCTAGGAGCTCATCAAGTAGCTCATTTGAAAACTTACATCGGAGCTCGCCTTATTAAATCGGATTGGAGCTCGCCTTGCCAACTCACCTTAAGCTCAGTGAGGAGCTCACCTTGCCAACTTTCCTTGAGCTCATCTTGTAGCTTTCCTAAGAGTTCATCATGTAGCTCACCAAGTAGCTCACCTGGGAGTTCACCTAACATCTTGCCTAGGAGCTCACCAAGTAGCTCGTCAAGTAGGTTGACTTGATCTCACTTTTCAGCTCACTTGTGAGCTTGCCAAGTAGCTCATTGGGGACCTCACTTGGGAGCTCACCAAGTAGCTCACTTGGGAGCTTGCCTAGCAACTCGAATGGGAGCTTACTGAATAGCTCCTGAAGTAGCTCACCTGGGAGCTCTTCTGGGAGCTCGCTGATTAGATAGAGTTGAGCTCACCCAGGAGCTCATTGAGTAACTCACCTGGGAACTCACGTGGGAGGTCACCTAAAATATTACCTTACCAACTAGCCTTGAGCTCATCTAGTAGCTCACATGTAAGCTCACCTCAGAGATTGTTGACAAGCTCACATTTGAGCTCACTAAGCAGCTCACCTAGGAGATTGACTAGGAGCTCGCCAAACAGGTCACCCAAGAGCTTGTTGAGCAGCTTGACTTAAGCTTGCCCAAAAGCTCACTTGGGAGCTCACCTTGGTAACTCACCTTGAGCTCACCTAGGAGCTCACCGAGAAATTCTACTTGAGCTCACCCAGTAGCTTGTATAGAAGCTCACCTAAAAACTTGCATGGGAGCTCACCTGATAGATCACATTGCCAACTTGAATGGAAGCTCACCTATCAGCTCACCTTACTAGCTTGCCTTGTGCTTGCTGAAGAACTCACCTTGCCAACTCACCTTGAGCTCATCTGGTAGCTCACCTTAGAGTTTTTCGAGTAGCTCCCCAAGTAGCTCACCAAGAAGCTCACCTAACAGCTCAATTGGGAGCTCACCTAACAGCTCACCTAGGAGCTTATGTAATAACTCACCCTGGACCTCACTAAGTAGCTCGCCATGTAGGTTTACTTGAGTTCACTTGTGAGCTCATTGGGGACTTCACCTAGGATGCTCTCCAAGTAGCTCACTTGGGAGCTCACCTAACAGCTCACCTGGGAGCTCACCGAACAACTTACCAAGTAGCTTGCCTAGGATCTCTTCTAGGAGCTCACTGATCAGCTTGAGTTGAGCTCTCCTAGGAGCTTGTCGAGTAACTCACCTGGGAGCTCACCTGATAGCTCACCTTGCCAACTCACCAAGAGCTCACCTTTCCAACTCACCTTGATCTCACCTTGCCAACTTGCCTTGAGCTCATCTGGTAACTCGCATGTAATCTCACCTCAGAGATTACCAACAAGCTTACCTTTGAGCTCACATGGGAGCTCACCGAGTGGCTCACATGGAGCTCGTCTTGGAGCTTGAAAAGTAGCTTACCTAGGAGCTCGTCAAGTAGCTTGAATTAAGCTTTCCTAGAAACTCACGTTGGAGCTCACGTGACAACTCGTCTAGGAGCTCACTGAGCAGCTTGACTTGAGCTCACCTGGGAGCTTGTCAAGTAGCTCACCCGAAAAATCACATGGGAGCTCACCTATAAGGTCACCTTACCAGCTCACCTTGAGCTCACTAAGGAGCTCACCTTACCAACTCACCTTGAGCTCGTCTGGTAGCTCACCTTAGATTTCATTGAGTAGCTCACCAAGTAGCTCACCTAGGAGCTCACCTAACAACTCACCTGGGAGCTCACAAAGAAGCTCACTGAGTAGGTTAACCTGACCTTGCTTTTGAGCTCACTTGTGAGCTCACCAAGCAGCTCATCGGTGACCTTGCATGGGACCTCACCACGTAGATCACTTGGGAGCTCTCCTAGCAGCTCACCTGGGAAATCGCAAAATATCTCACCAAGTGGCTCACTTAGGAGATCTTCTTGGAGCTCACCGATCAGCTTGAGTTGAGCTCACCTGGGAGCTCATTGAGTAACTCACTTGGGAACTCACTTGGGAGCTCACCTGATAGCTCGCCTTTCCAACTCACCTTGAGCTCGCCTTGCTAACTCTCCTTAAGCTCACCTTGCCAACTCACCTTGAGCTCATCTGGTAGCGTGCATATAAGTTGACCTCAGAGATTACTGACAAGCTCATCTTTGAGCTCACTTGGGAGCTCATGGAGTAGCTCACCTATGAGTTGGACTGGGAACTTGGCAAGTAGCTCACCCAGGAGCTCGTAGAGAAGCTCAACTTGAGCTCATTTGGGAGCTCATCAAACAGCTCACCTAAAAACTCAAATGGGAGCTCACCTAACAGCTCACCTTGCCAACTCACATGGGAGCTCACCTTGCCAACTCGTCCTGAGCTCATTGGGGAGCTCACCTTGCCTACTCACCATGAACACATCTGGTAGCTCACCTATGAGTTCAAAAAATAGCTCACCAAGTAGCTCACATGGGAGCTCACCTAGTAGCTCTCCTGGGAGCACACTGAGTAACTTGCTATGTAGGTTGAATTGAGCTCACTTGTGAGCTCACTGAGTAGCTCACCAGGGACCTTGACTGGGAGCTCGCTAGGGACCTTGACTGGGAGCTCACCAAGTAGTTCACTTTTGAGATCACCTAGCTCACCAAATAGCTCACCAAGTAGCTCACCTTTCCAAGTATCTCACCTGGTATCTCACCTGGGATCTCACCTAATAGCTCACCTAGGAACTCACCGAGTAGCTCATCAAGTAGGTTGGCAAGACCTCACTTGTATGCCCACCAAGTAGCTCACTCGGGACCTCACCTGGGAGCTCACCAAGTAGCTCACTTGAGAGCTTGCCTAGTAATTCACATAGGAGATCACCAAATAGCTCACCAAGTAGCTCACCTAGAAGCTCTTTTGGGAGCTCGCTAATCAGCTTGAGTTGAGATCACCTGGGAGCTCATCAAGTAACTCAACTGAGAACTCACCTAGGACTCTTACCTGACAGCTCACCTTACTAGCTCACCTTGAGCTCACCTTACCAACTCACCTTGAGCTCATCTAGCTAGCTCGAGATATGTAAGTAGCTCACCTCATAGATCACCTGATAAGCTCACCTTTGAGCTCACCTGGGAGCTTACTTGAGCTCACTAGGAGCTCAGCTGGAGCTCAGCAAGCAGCTCACCTCAGGAACTCATCGAGTAGCTTGACTTGAGCTTTACCAAAAACTCACCTGGGAGCTCACCTGATAGCTCACCTTGCCAGGTCACCTTGAGCTCACCCAAGAGATCACTGAGTAGCTTGAATTGAGCTCACCTGAAAACTAGCATGAGAGCTCTCTTGACAGCTCACCTTGCTAACTCACATGGGAGCTTCCATACATCTCTCCTTACTAGCTCACCCTGAGCTTGCTGAGGAGATCACATTGTGAATTTCCCTTGAGCTCATTTGGTAGCTCACATCAGAGTTTGTTGAGTAGCTCACTAAGTAGCTCACCTGGGATCTTGACTAACAGCTCACCTGGAGGACCTAACAGCTCACCTGGTAGCTCACCGAGTAGGTTAACTTGAGCTCACATATGAGCTCACCAAGCAGCTCATTGGGGACCTCACCTGGGAGCTCACCAAGTAGCTCACTTGGGAGCTTCCCTAGTAGCTTGCCTAGGAGCTCACTAAACAGCTCACCAAGTCACTCACCTAGGAGCTCACTAGGAGCTTGCTGATCAGCTCAAGTTAAGATCACCCAGGAGCTCGTTTAGTAACTCACCTGGGAACTCAACTAGGAGCTCACCTAACAACTCACCTTACCAACTCACCTTGAGTTCACCTTACCAACTCACCTTAAGCTCACCTTGCCAACTCACCTTGAGCTCATCTGGTAGCTCACATGTAATCTCACCTCAGAGATTGCTGAAAAGCTCACCTTTGAGCTCACCTGGGAGATCACCTAGGAGTTTGGCTAGGAGTTCAGACAGTAGCTCACCTAGGAGCTCACCTGACATCTCACCTTGTCAGCTTACCTTGAGCTCACCTAGGAGCTCACCGAGAAGCTCGACTTGAGCTCACCTAGGAGCTCGTCAAGTAGCTCACCTAGAAACTCACATGGGAGCTCACCTTTCCAACTTGCATGGGAGATCACCTATTAGCTCACCTTAAGCTCACTTAGGAGCTCACCTTGCCAACCCACCTTGAGCTTGTCTCTTATCTCACCTCAGATTTCATCGAGCTAGATGCCCAGCTCACCAAGTAGCTCAACTTGGGAGCTCACCTAACAGTTCACCTAGGAGCTCGTGTAATAGCTTTCCTGGGAGCTCACCTAATAGCTCACTTGGGAGCTCACCAAGAAGGTTGATTTGAGCTCATTTTTGAGCTCGCCGAGAAGCTCACTAGGGACCTCACCTGGGAGCTTGCCAAGTAGCTCACTTGGGAGCTCACCTAGGAGCTCACCAAATAACTCACCAAGTAGCTCACCTAGGAGCTCACTTGAATAACTTGTCAGCTCACTAGTGAGCTCTCGGAGTAGTGAGCTTGGGAGCTTACCTGAGGAGCTCACCTTGGGAGCTCGTCTAAATGAGCTCTTGATGTAGCTCACCTAGGAGCTTCGAGCTAGCTCTTGCCAACTCACCTTGAGCTCATCTAGTAGCTCACATGTGAGCTTACCTCAGAGATTACTGATAAGCTCACCTTACCATCTCACCTTAGTAGCTCACCTTAAGCTCACCCAAGAGCTCCCTAAAGAGCTTGCCTAAAAACTCACCTTGGGAGCTCACCAGAAGCTCCTTGCTAGCTCACTTGAGCTCACCCAGGAGCTCACCTTGGCAACTAACATTGAGCTCATTTAGTAGCTCACCTGAAAGTTTTTCAATCAGCTCGCCAAGTAGCTCACCTAGGAGCTCACCAAGTAGCTCTCTAAGTAGGTTGACTTGAGCTCACTTGTGAGTTCACCGAGTAGCTCACCAGGGAGCTCACTAGGAGCTCACCAAGTAGCTCACTTGAGATCTAATACCTCACCTCAGAGCAGCTCACCTAGAAGCTCATAGAATAGCTCACGAAGTAGCTCACCTGGGAGCTCTTCTGGGAGCTCACCAATCATATCGAGATGAGCTCATCTGGGAGCTCGTCGAGTAACTCACCTGGGAACTCACCTAGGAGCTCACTTGCTTGACAGCTCACCTTACCAACTCACCTTGAGCTCACCTGTCCAACTCAACTTGATCTCACCTTGCCAACTCACCTTGAGCTCATCTAGTAGCTCACATGTAAGCTCACCTCAGAGATTACTGACAAGCTCACCTTTGAGCTCATCGAGTAGCTTCACTAGGAGATCCCCTGGAGCTCACAAGAAGCTCACCTGGAGCTTGTTGAGTAGCTTGACTTAGCTTTCCCTAGAAACTCACCAGGAGCTCTTCACCTTGCCAGCTTCACCTTGAGCTTTCCCAGAAGCTCACCGAGAAACTTGACTTGAGCTCGCCTGTGATTTCATCAAGTAGCTTGACAAAAAACTTACATGGGAGCTCACCTGACAACATGCCTTACCAACTCGCATGGGAGCTCACCTTGCCAGCTCACATTGAGCTCACTAAGGAGCTCACATTGCCAACTCACCTTGAGCTCGTCTGGTAGCTCACCTCAGAGTTCATCGAGTAAATATCCAAGTAGCTCACCTAGGAGATCACCTAACAGCTCACCTGGGAGCTCACCTACCAACTCACCTGGGAGTAGGTTGACTTGAGCTCACTTATGAGCTCACTGATCAACTCATTGGGGACCTCACATGGGAGCTCACCAAGTAGCTTGCTTGGGAGCTCACCTAGTAGCTTCCCTGGGAGCTCACTGAATAGCTTGCCAAGTAGCTAACCTTTAGCTCTTTTAGGAGCTCACTGATTAGCTCAAGTTGAGCTCACCTAGGAGCTCATCGAGTAACTCACCTGGGAGCTCACTTGACAGCTCACCTTTGCTAACTTCCTTTAAGCTCAACTTCCCAACTCACCTTGAGCTCACCTTAGCAAATCTCACTGGTAGCCTTTGAGATTAGCTCACTTTGAGCCTTGGGATCTCACCGAGCATCTCACCTAGGAGCTCGATTGGGAGCTTGGTAAGCAGCTCACCCAGGAGCTCATCAAGCAGCTCAACTTTAGCTTGCCTAGAAACTCACCTAGGAGCTCACCTGATAGCTCACCTTCATCTAGGAGCTCACCTTGAGCTGATCATGAGTAGCTTGACTTGAGCTCACCCGGGAGCTCATCAAGTAGCTCACCCAAAAACTCACATGGGAGCTCACCTGACAGCTCACCAAGAAACTCACATGGGGGCTCACCTATCAGCTCACATTAATAGCTCGCTGAGGAGATCACCTTCTAAACTTACATTGACTTCATCTGGTAGCTCACCTCAGATTTTTTCGAGTAGCTCATCAACAGCTCACCTGGGAGCTCACTGAGCAGCTCACCGAGTAGGTTGACTTGAGCTCACTTGTGAGCTCACTAGTGAGCTTACCGAGCAACTCACCTGGGGACCTCACTTGGGAGCTCACCCTCACTTGGGAGCTCACCTGAAAAACTCACAAAGTAGCTCTCTTGGGAGATCTTCTGGGAGCTCACCGATTACCATGAGTTGAGCTCACCTAGGAGCTCATTGAGTAACTCGACTGGTAACTCACCTAGGAGCTCACCTAACAGCTCACCTTACCAACTCACCTTGAGCTCACCTTGCCAACTCACCTTGAGCTCATCTGGTAGCTCACATGTAAGATCACCTTAGAGATTACCAACAAGCTCAGATTTGAGCTCACAGAGCAGCTCAGCTGGGAGCTCAGCAAACAGCTCGTCCAGGAGCTTGTTGAGTAGCTCAAGTTAAGCTTGCCTAGAAACTCACCTGGGAGATCACATGACATCTCACCTTACCAACTCTCCTTGAGCTCACCAAGCAGCTCGACTTGAGCTTGATAAAGGGCTCATCAAACAGCTCACTCAAAAACTCACATGGGAGCTCACCTGATAGCTCACCTCACTAACTCACATGGGAGATCACCTATCAGCTCAGCTCACCTTGAGCTTGCTGAGGAGTTCACCTTGCCAACTCACCTTCAGCTTATTTGGTAGCTCACCTCAGAGTTCATCAACTAGCTCACCAAGTAGTTCACCTAATAGCTCACCTAGGAAATTGCCTAACAGCTCACCTCGGAGATCACCAAGTAGTTTTCTAAGTAGGTTGACTTGAGCTTACTTGTGAGCTTACCGAGTAGCTTGTCGAGTAACTCACCAAGGAACTCACCTTGGAGCTCACCTGATAGCTCACCTTTCCAACTCACCTTGAGCTCACCTTACCAACTCACCTTGAGCTCACCTTGCCAAATCACCTTCAGCTAATCGGGTAGCTCACATGTAAGCTCACTTTAGAGATTACTGATAAGCTCACCTAGGAGCTCTTCTAGGAGCTCACTGATCAGCTCGAGTTGAGCTTACATGGGAGCTCTTCGTGTAACTCAGTTGGGAACTCACCTAGGAGCTCAACTAATAGCTCACCTTGTCAACTCACCTTGAGCTCACCTTGAGCTCACCTTGAGCTCATCTGGTAGCTCGCATGTAAGCTCACCTCAGAGATTACCCACAATCTTTCCTTTGAGCTCACCTGGGAGCTTACCTAGGAGATCGACTTGGGAGCTCGGAAAGTAGCTCACCTAGGAGCTCATCTAGTGGGAGCTCACTTGATAGCTCACCTTACCAATTCACCTTGAGTTCACCTTACCAACTCACCTTGAGCTCACCTTGCCAACTCACCTTGAGCTCATCTGGTAGCTCATATGTAAGCTCACCTAAGAGATTACCAACAAGCTCACCTTTGAGATCACTTGTGATCTTACCGAGTAGCTAACCTAGGAGCTCAGCTGGGAGCTCGGTAAGTAGCTCACCCAGGAACTCATCGAGTAGCTCGACTTGAGCTTGCCAAGAAACTTACACTGGGAGCTCACCTTGACAGCTCACCTTTCTCACTGTCTTGAGCTCACCAAGTAGCTCAACTTGAGTTCACCTAGGAGCTCGTCAAGCAGGTCACCTAAAAACTCACATGGGAGCTCACCTGACAGCTCACCTTGCCAACTCACATGGGATCTCACCTATCAGCTCACCTTGAGCTCACTAAGGAGTTCACCTTGACAACTCACCTGGGAGCTCATCGAGTAGCTCATCTTGCCTAATAGCAGAGATTTCATTGAGTAGCTCACCAAGTATCTCACTTCTTGAGGTCAACTTAATCTTAAGCTCACCTTGGAACTTCACCTGGGAGCTCACCTTGGAGCTCACTGACACTCATTACTAACTGACTTGAGCTTGCTTATGAACTCACCTTGAGATCACCTTGCCTAGGAAATCTCCAAGTAGCTCACTTGGTAGCTTGCCTGTAAGCTCACTTAGAGTTTACCAAGTAGCTCACATGGGAGCTCTTCTAGGAGCTCACCGATCAGCTCGAGTTGAGCTCACTTGGGAGCTCTTCAAGTAACTCACCTGGGAACTCACCTAGGAGCTCACCTAACAGCTCACCTTATCAACTCACCTTGAGCTCACCTTGCCAGCTCACCTTGAGCTCATCTGGTAGCTCGCATGTAAGCTCACCTCAGAGATTTCCCACAAGCTCACCTAGGAGCTCAGAAAGGAGTTCACCTAGGAGCTCACCTGGGAGCTCGGAAAGTAGCTCACCTAGGAGCTCATGAGTAGCTGGACTTGACCTCACCTGAGAGCTCATCCTTACCCAAAAATTCACCTTGAGCTCACCTTACCAACTCACCTTTAGCTCACCTTGCTCAACTTCACCTTCAACTCACCTGGTAGCTTATATGTAGCTCACCCAGATATTACCAATTCATTGAGCTCAACTTGGAGCTTACCAAGTAGCTCACTAGGAGATCAGCTGGGAGGTCACTTGCCAAGAAACTCATCAAGCTTGACTTAGCTAGCTCACTTGGGAGCTCACCTGATAGCTCACATTACCAACTAGGATCTCACTATTGAACTCACTCGAGTGAGCTCACTAAGGAGTTTACATTGCCAACTCAGGAGCTTTCAAGTAGCTCACCTCAGAATTCACCTAGCACTCAACTAGGAGCTCACCTAATAGCTCACCTAGTAGCTCACCTAGGAGCTCACCTGGGAGCTCACCGAGTCAGCTGAATAGGTTAACTTGAGCTTGTGAGCTCACCGAGGAGCTCATCGAGTAACTCACCTGGGAACTCACCTTAGAGCTCACCTGACAGCTCACCTTGCCAACTCAACTTGTCAAGTCACCTTGAGCTCACCTTGCCAACTCACCTTGAGCTAATATTGTAGCTCGCATGTAAGCTCACCTCAGAGATTACCGACAAGCTCACCTGGGAGCTCACCTAGGAGCTCACCAATCAGCTCACCTAGGAGCTCACTCGGGAGCTCTTGAGTAACTCACCTGAGAACTCACTTAAAGCTCACCTAAGATCTCACCTGATCAGCTCACCTTGAGCTCACCTTGAGCTCACCCAAGAGCTCATCTAGTAGCTCACACAGAAACTCACCTCATAGATTTCACCTAGCTCACCTTGGGAGCTCACCTTGGAGCTCACCTAGGAACTCACTGGGAGCTCACCAAGTAGCTCACCTTGAGCTCATCAAGTAGCTCACCTGACAGCTCACCTTACCAAATTCACCTTGCCAGTTCAGCTCACCAAGTAGCTTAGCTCAACCTTAGGTTAACTTGAGCTCCTTGGAACTCATCTTGGTAGCTTCACCTGTAAGCATTCACCTTGAGATATTACCAATAAGCTCACCTTTGAGCTCACTTGGAGCTCACCTAAGCAGCTCACTTAGGTAGATCACTGTAATAGGTCGGCAAGTAACTTGCCAAGGAACTCACCTGGGAGCAACTTGACTGAGAGCTAGCCTAAAATGACTCATGTTGAGCTCACCTGATAGCTCTCATTTCTAACTCACATGGGAGCTCACCTATCAGCTCATCCTGCTAGCTCACCTTGAGCTCACCTAGGAGCTCACTGAGTAGCTCGATTTGATCTCGCCTGGGATCTCGTTAAGTAGCTCACTAGAAAACTCACATGGGATCACACCTAATAGCTCACCTTGCCAACTCACATGGGAGATCCCCTATTAGCTCACTAACCTTGAGCTCACCTGACCAACTCACATTGCTCAACTCAGCTTGTCTAGTAGCTCACATCAGAGTTCATTGAGCAGCTCACCAAGTAGCTCACCTAGGAGCTTGACTAATAGCTCACCTGGGAGCTCACCTAACAGCTCACCTGGGTGCTCACTGAGTAGCTCACCAAGTAGGTTGACTTGAGCTCACTTATGAGCTCACCAAGTAGCTCATCAGGGACCTCACCTGGGAGCTCACCAAGTAGCTCACTTGGGAGCTCACCTAGAAGCTCACCTAGGAGCTCACCAAAAAGTTTTCAAAGTAGCTCACCTGGGATCTATTCTCGGAGCTGCCAATCAGCTCAAGTTGAGCTAGATCCGAGTAGCTTGTCGAGTAACTCACCTAGGAACTAAATTAGGAGCTCACCTTACCAACTTTCTGAGTAGGACTCACCTTGAGTTCACCTTACCAACTCACCTTAAGCTCACCTTGCCAACTCACCTTAAGCTCATCTTATAGCTCACACGTAATCTCACCACAGAGATTACTAAACAAGCTCACCTTTAAGCTCACCTGAGTAGCTCACCTAGGAGCTCAACCAAGAGCTCAAAAAGTAGCTCACCTAGGAGCTCACCTGATAGCTCACCTTTCCAGCTCACCTTGAGCTCACCCAGGAGCTCACCGAGCAGCTCGACCTGAGCTCACCCAAGAGTTCATCAAGTAGCTCACTCAAAAAAACTCACATGGGAGCTCACCTTACTAACTTACATGGGAGTTCCAGCTCTTTCAAGAGCTCAGCCTACCAGACCCACCTTGAGCTTTTTTGGTAGCTCACCTTAGAGTAACATCAGTAGCTCACCAAGTAGCTCACCTGGGAGCTTACCCAACATCTCACTTGGGAGCTCACCGAGTAAGCTTGCTAGACTTGAGCTTGCCACTTACTGGGGACGCTCACTTGGGAGCTCACCAAGTAGCTCACTGGGGACCTCACCTAGGAGCTCACCAAGTAGCTCACTTGGGAGCTTTTTGGGAGCTAACTGATCAGCTCAAGTAGCTCACCTCAGAGCTCTTCGAGGAGCTCACCGATTAGGTCGAGTTAGGAGCTCACCTGTGAGCTCACATAAGTAACTCTCCTAGGAACTCACCTTGAGGACTCACCTTTGAGCTTGTCTTACCAACTCACCTTGACCTCATCTGGTAGCTCACATGTAAGCTCACCTTAGAGATTACCGAAAATCTCACCTTTGAGCTCTCCTGGGAGCTCACCGAGTAGCTCACCTAGGAGCTCAGATGGGAGCTCGGTAAGCAACTTGACTTGAGGCTTGTTCTTAAAACTCACCTCAGAGACCACCTGACAGCTCACCTTCCCAACTCACGTTGAGCTCACCCAAGAGCTCATTAAGGATCTCACCCAGAAACTCACCTTATAGCTCACCCAGAAACACACATGGGAGCTCACCTTGCCAGCTTGCCTCAAGCTCACTAAGGAACTCACCTTGCTAACTCACCTTGAGCTCATCTAGTATCTCACCTCAAGAGTTCATCATGCAGCTCACAAGTAGGTTAAGTAGCTCACCTAAGAGCTCACCAAGAAGCTCTCTGAGTAGGTTGACTTGAGCTCACTTGTGAGCTTGGTTGTGAGTTCACCGAGTAGCTCACCAGGGACCTCCCCTGGGAGCTTGCTAAGTAGCTCACTTGGAACCTCACCTAGTAGCTCACTTGGAAGCTCACTGAATAGATTACCAAGTAGCTCACCTGGGAGTTCTTCTAGGAGCTCTCCAATCAGATTGAGTTGAACTCACCTAGGAGCTCATCGAGTAACTCACCTAGGAACTCACCTAGGATCTCACCTTATAGCTCACGTTGCCAACTCACCTTGAGCTCACCTATCTAATTCAACTTGATATTGCCTTACCAACTTCCCTTGAGCTCATCTGGTAGCTCACATGTAAGCTCACCTCAAATATTACCAACAAGCTCACCTGGGATCTCATAGAGTAGCTCACCTAGGAGCTCCCCTGGGAGCTTAATAAGTAGCTCACTTGGGAGCTCATCGAGCACCTCATCTTCAGCTTTCTCAGAAACATACATGGGAACTCACCTTATAGCTCACCTTTCCAGCTTGCCTTGAGCTTGCCCAGGAGCTCTCTGAACAACTCAACTTGAGTTCACTCGTGAGGTTTTCAAGTAGCTTACCTGATAGCTCCCCTTGCCAACTCACCTTGAGCTGATCTGGTAGATCACATGTAAGTTCACCTTAGAGATTGCTTACAAGCTCATCTTTGAGGTTACCTGGGAGCTCACTAAGTAGCTCACCTAAGAGCTCAGCTGGGTGCTTGACAAGCAGCTGTAGACACCAAATTTGTGTCTTACGACCCCTTGTGACCCGCATCTCATCTCGCAACTTAACCTCATCACCTAAACCTTACACAATTATTTATTAATTACCTTGTAATTGATAAATCCACATCACCTTACCTACCACCTCATTTTTCCACCTCATCATGACCTAGCCCTAACCCTAAACTAACCTAATTAAGACCTATGACTTGGTCTAGACTCACATCCATAACTAATGCCTCCTTACTCGCACCCAAAACCAACCTTCTAGCCACTTGACCAAGCCCACAACTGATCTCTCGGGAGAAAAGTAGGGAAGGTGGGCTATTTTACTAAAAATAGCCTACTTTTTCCTTACCGATGCCGGTTCCTACTCGACCGCCGTCGGTTACGTAACCACCATCGGTTCCCTGTAAATGGCCTCCCCAAACCAAAAACAAGGGATCGGAATTTAATTTTTGGATCAGAGAAAAGGATTCTTTGAATCAAGAAAGAGCATCAGGATTGATCGAGAGAGTCCAGACCTTCACTTGACCGAGTAGAGACGAGTGGAAATGCCAGAAGTGTTTACCAGCAAAGGAGATCAGCTTGCATCTTCGTCAAAAACCAGTAAGTCACATCTTGCATTTCCTTTATTATAACATTTCTTATGCCTTTTGAATCACAGTCATCATACATCCATCCCTGAATCCACTACCTAACATGCATATTACCTCTAACTATCATTCATCTACCTCTCATCACCTTATTTCCTAATACCACCTATATACAGCCTTACAAACAACATAACTACCCATAAAGCGACCAACCTACAGATCCTAGAACCCACCAGTATCGGTTATCAGTAACCGGCATCGTTTATCAGTAACCGGCATCGGTTCCTTTGATCAAAACTAGAAAACCAGCCTTTCCCCTACCCAGTTCAACGAAGCAACTTAATTGATATTTTACAGTCTTTTGTGTTAATTCATATTAGCAGGGAAACTGACCACCTTCGAAAGGAAGTTTTATATTTCCTGGGCCCAAGGCAGTTTCCTCATTTATTGTCTAATCAAAATCTTGTGGTCTTGTGTTCTTATTTACAGGTAGTCCTTCCAAGACAAAAAGGAGTTCTTCGCAAATCAGCCTGATCTTTCTCCATGGTATGCGCACACCATCTCGACATTCTACAGGTATTCCTCCTAGCCCCTAACCTTATCTGTTTCTAAAAGGAATGAAACATTCCAAGTGAAACATTTTTGCACGCCTGGTGGGACCCATCTTGGGTTTCTGTTTCTCTTGCTTATTTTCATTTTAGGAAGCATACTTGTTGTTGCTGCTTTTGTTATATATTCAGTAAAGAATTTATCTTGCTTTCCTAGTTTCGCATTAGTGAAAGTCATCTCTCTTGCTTCATCAAACATTTTCGATTTGGGTTTAAAACACGTGCATTGCATTCCTACTTGTTGTTTTTCAATTCTAGTGAACGTAGATTAAGTAATAGGTCATACACGTGGGGGTGATATCCACAGTATTGACAGGAAATTAATCTTACATTCACTGCACAACACATACCGAATCACTTCACAATTAACACAACAGCTCAAAACATCCCCCTTTTTTTTCTGTAGTATTCCTCCGCTCGATTGAGGTAACCTTATAAGCCAAAACAACTTGACATTTCCCCTAAGTCTCTTGTTTAGGATTCTGACATCATTCTACGTCTAAAGGCATAAGCCCACGATAATTAAAATTAACCCTAGGGTTAAAAACTGGATTTGTGTGTGCATCTTGCTTGTTTTTTAGTTCTGTTTTCTTTCTCATACTCTGTCTTCTGTGATCAATAATTGGACACGTATACTAAACATTGTTAAAAATCAAATTAGTAGCATTTTTATATCTTGTTAGCCTAGACTTCTTACACCGACATCGGTTACCTGACCGACATCGGCTATAGTGTAACCGACATCGGTTACTAGACCGATATCGGTTTCTGTCTTCTACAACCCCTGACAAACCAGCAACCTGCCAATTTCACCATTCTAAGGCTATTTCTATTCCGGATAGATTGAAACCCTACTGTGAACACCTGTCCATGGTGGTTATCACTCGAAAGCAAGCCGCCGCCATGGTTTCACATGCTTGCTTTATTTCTTTACCTGAATCACCCCCTTCACATTCTGTGGGGAATCCTACTGATACCAACGAGATTCCTAAAATTCCTGTGGGAGATAAGGACTTTGCCAAGTTTCTGGATGCTAATTCCAGCACTGTATAATACTATTTGTCTCATACCCCTGACCGTACACCTGATGGTCAGCTCCTTATAGGTATGCCTATTAGTATAGCTGCTCATTTAGCTCCCACTCCGCCTGATAACACCGCCTTGCTTCCTGAATCTCTAGCCCTGTCCCCCAATCCGATGGCTTCAGAGGTTCATATGGCTCAGATTAGCTTTCCTTTGGTTAATCTCGGACCCCACATATCATTACCGCCGACTGCCGCTACCTCATCTCTCTTGCAGACTGCTCCGTTCATGACTTGCTCTTTGCCACCTATCCACACGAGCTTTCCTTCTCAAGCTCTACCTACCTTTTCATTCCCATACACGTATCCAGTGACCTCAACATCCTATATGGGACATCCCTATTCAGTTACCTCAACATATTCATCCTCCACACCCTATCAACACTTAACCCCACCAGGATCTAGCGGTGGTCCTTGGCCCAATTTGCCTCCATTTACCACAACCACACCATCATATCATCCAACTACTAATCTAATTAAAAAAATGATGGAGAAAATGCAAAACCTGGAGGCTTCTATTTCAGGAAGTCGTAGCGCCTTGACATATGAGCAAGTTTTTCGGGAGGCCATTCACCCTTCGGTCCCCCTTCATTCATATCCTCCTCAATGGGAGTTACCGAAATTTACTCGTTTTAATAGTAAAGAGGATCCTCAACAACACTTGCGATCATTTAGACATGCTTGTTATTTGATTGCCCATGATGATGCCTTGTTACTCCGCACCTTTCCCATGTCCTTATCAGGACCTGCCTTGGAGTGGTACAGTGCTTTAACCTAGCACTCAATCTTCTCTTTTAACCAACTAGCCCAATCTTTCTTGGATCACTTCTCCATTAACATTGCTAAGAAAGTATCCATCACCGACCTTTATGCCATTCAACAATTCGAAGATGAATCTATCGCAGATTTCGTCGGACGATGGCGCGGCCTTATCAACCAACTTACATATGCCTTGCCTCAGACTAAACTTATCGAACTGTTTACGCGGGCATGTGCTAAGCACATTTCTCCTACCCTCCAAATTCAAACTTTCCGTACATTCGATGAATCCTTTACCATGGCTCAGAAACTAGAAATTTGAGCCTTAGAAGAAGAGAAATTGCGGTTGCGCAACAAAAACCCCAATTTCTGAGCTCCTGATTCTACCAATAAACTAAATACCACCACTCCTCACGCGTCCACTTCTTCTAAATCAAAAGGAGCTGTCCACGCGGTGATGGTTAAATCTCAAACACCGTCTAATACTCCACCAAAAACCACCTATAAGTACAAAGTAGAGCCCATCAATTACACTCCCTTGGGAGAAACCTATGGTGTCATCTTGGAAAAATTGCTCAAAGCAGGAGCCATTACCTTGCCCCCTGTTAAACCTCATTCCGGGTTTGATTCCACTCACGCCATACCTTCCTGGTATAAAGAAAATGACTTTTGTAACTTCCACAGCGTGAAGGGACACAGTCATGAGAACTGCAAGATGTTGAAAAACATAGTGCAGGAAATGGTCGATGCAGGGGATATAACCCTCGATAATCCTAATGCCCCTGCCAACCGAAATTCAAAAATCTTCAACAAACCATTCCCAAATCACTCTCCCAACAGTAACACAAACCAGGATATCTTAGCTGAGGAGAGTGTTCATGAGATCCATGCGGTCTTTGATACCCAGCCCAAAGCCTCTATCAAGAAAATTTTGAATCAAGCCTCTTCACTAACACAGGAGCCCGAACCTCCTTTACCACCATCGAACCAAAGCGAAATCATTCCTTTACCCATAAAGGAGTTAACTGCCCAGACTTCTCCTCCCATCGATGAATCTTCTTATACCACATCCCTACAAGACTACGAACGGATGTTATCTAATCTATCTATTTCCCAGACTTCCCCTTCTACCAATCTTGTTGCACAAGAGGAAGGTATGCCACTCCTTTTGATATCCTTAGATGAGAAATCTCTTGCACCGACATCACCAAATTCTTTAACCATGACAGACCCTCTCGAACATGCCCTCTTACCTATTAGTTCTTCATCACCTAAATCTTTTCAACGACCGGTTGACCTCTTGACATCTATTGATACAGTGCCTCATTTACCCCCTGTATCACACCCACAGTGGACCGGAATCACAACCCACCTTTCTTCCGTACAAAAGTTCACATTCACACATGAGGACTGTCATTCCATAGAAGATAGACAGGCCCTATGGGAATGTTTGAGTATGCCATATTCTACTCAAACGCAAATGACCAATCCTGAGATCTCCACCATATACCCGAAGTGTTTACAGAAGCTTAAAATGCCCATGTTCTCACCTTCACCCCCTCACCTCTACCAAATGCCTCATCCACTTCTATTAACTTAGCCAAATCTTCCCCTACGCTTGGGACCTTACCCATACCCAGTCTAACACACCCGCCTAAGTGACTAGATTTGTCCAAGAATAAAGCCGCCCCGTCACCTAGGAGACACACTAAATTCGTGCCTCTATCACAATCAAAAGCATCATCATCATACCTACCTTCCATATTGGGACCTCATCCTTCCACCTTGCACCAATATATCATACCTCCTGCGTTTTCTCTAAAAAGACATATGCCTTCTGCACCTATACCGAGATCTAAGGGTATATCAACATTATCACCCCACGTATCCTATCCACCCATCAACCCTAAACAAACTCCATCATCAAAGGATTTATTTTCTATCACTCCCCTTTCTCTGTGGTTGTTTCCCGCTACCATGTCATCTGTAGCCTCATCATCTAACCAGCCGAATGTAGCTCCTGCGCCAAAGAAACCATGTTTAGTGAAAACCACGTATCAACACCCTTCGGTTAAACGACCACCCATACAAACTAACCACGCCCAAACATTACCAAAACCCACGCAATCAATACCCTCATCCTCTTCTGATTTTGACCCAGTCAAAGGATCTTATGCCAAAATCTTTGCTATGTTAGTAGAGAATGCGACCATTTCTCTACCCCCACTTAGACCTTATGACCCGTCTAAACCTCGACCTATAGGTTATGATTAGTCTAAGATCTGTGCTTATCACCACACACCAGGACAAGATGTGGAGGGATGCAAAGCTTTAAAAACCATCCTTCATCAGTCACCTCTCCCAGATAGAAAGGTTAAGAAAGACAACTTACGAAGGGAGAGACCTTTAGCTTCAATTCCCTCTCCTATACCATCTATCCCCGCCTCACCACGATCTATCATTATTACAACCCCACCTCTTGAAGACCATAATTTATCCCAACCATCTTCCTCATCTCAGGTTTACGAGATTAATATGATTAGTGTTGCTACTCGAGCGCAGAAAAACAACGAGAAAGCGAAAGAAAGCACACCTGCGTCCTCTCTTTCTCCGTCTAGCATCCCGATTGCACCACCACCCAAAGTGGTTATTCATGGACCCGCTTACCCCGTCTCTAATGGAGTTGCCCATCGAGCCATGATCAAACAGCTTCACCAATCACCCGTAAAAATGACACTATATGATCTCATTCAGACTTCTGAATCTCATCGACAAGCTCTCGTTGAAATTCTTCAGGGGATCGAGGTCTTACCTAATGAAACCCTGCCCATTTCCTCCATTCTAACACCCAATCACGTTGCCTCTCTCACCAAACAACCCACCGCCCCAACCACTTCTGTCTCTGTACCACAAGCTGCTGTAGTCAGTTTCTCTGAAGATGAAATTGTCGATTTTGGTACAGAAGATCCTGACCCTGCCCTGTTCATCTCAGCTTACGTCCGAGACATTCGTGTACGTCATGTTATGATTGACGGGGGTGCTAGCCTAAACATCATCTCTTCAAAATCTTTTCAACAAATGAATATCCCTTCTAGCTACATGTGTGCCAACCCCATCATGTTGCGGTCATTCAATGACGCTATTACCTCTACCTTAGGCACCGTGATCCTCAACATTCGGGTCAGACCACGTACTTTACCTGAACTCTTCTATGTCCTTGAGGGAGAGTTCCAATATAATATATTGCTGGGTCGTCCTTGGATCCGGGCCATGGGATGCGTTCCCTCAACATTACATAGATGCATAAAATTTGAGTACGAGGGGAAGTCCTACACCGTAAAAGCTGATCCTCCCCCCTTTAAAACCTGTAATATGTTATACCGCCCTAACGATGTGCTTATACCAATCAAGACACCCATACATTCAACCCAACCATCCTCTTCAAATGTACCTCAACCATCCACCTCAACCGCGCCTACGCCTTCAACTGATGAAACCACAGTCGCAAAAACCACTTCCATTCCCGCAGCTAACATCCCAACCTTCGACCCCTTAGTAGATGTTTTTCAACGCCTTACGCTGGGAGAGTACCGCCTATATAACGTTAGTTCTTTCCATACCCCACAGGAGTATGGACAATTACATGCACATCCCACCTACGACCGTCGCGTGGGGGAGGTAATCTCTTATGGACCACCCCATTGCCACACCAACCTAACGTATGGGGGTGTTGACGCATCCTCCATTACCCCTGAACCTCCTCTTGGTGTGGTTCCCTTCCAATCCGATTTTCAGTACCTGACAAATCGTCGCTTCGCCCTCACCTTCTTGACTCGCTGTGCTTGGAAAGGCTTTGGTTTTGGTCTTTATGAACAAGGCCGACATACGCTCATCCCCATCACCACACGCAAACATAATGATCGCAATGGTCTCATTTTTCCTGAAACACCTACACAGGAGACACCTCGTGTCAGCTATATTCTGGAAGAAGACGACGTCACCCCTACCAAACCATCATCACCCACAGAATCTATAGACCCTGAATCTATCCCTCCCAACTTTTTTTTTTCATAAATTCTATCTTCATAGGTCCTCTCACTTATCAACGTGATAATGAGGACCCATCTTCTCTTCCCCTTCTATATCCAGACATGATCGAAGAGGATTCACCTTTGATTAATGTTGTTGAGTGTCAGGATGACGACTCCATCCTCACTTTCCTTGGCGCGGATGATTCTTATATTCAACGAGCCTTACCATCTGAAACCCAAACCATGCTGAACGAGTCTACAATAGAAATCAACATCCACACAGAGGAGGATCCTCACATTATGAAGATCAGACAATCCCTTAACGCATCATAACAAGTCACCTTTACTACTTTCCTCCGTGCTCGCAACCAAGCTTTCGCTTGGTCCTACGCTGACATGCCAGGAATTGATCCTACCATTGCCGTCCATAACATCACTCTAAACCCCAATTCCAAACCAGTCAAACAAAAACTGAGAAAAATGCATCCACGCATTGCCCTCTTGGTCAAAGAAGAGCTTCAACGACTTCTTTCTGTTTCCTTCATCTTGCCTATTGACTATCCTCAATGGATTTCTAACATCGTACCTGTCACTAAAGCGACAGGGGGACTTCGGATATGCACAGATTTCTGGGATCTTAACGTCGCTTGCCCTAAGGATGACTTCCCCCTCCCAAGTATTGATCAACTTGTTGATCTCACTGCGGGTCATGAAATGCTTTCTCTCATGGATGGCTTTTCAGGATACAACCAAATTTTGGTTGCCCCTGCCGATCAACACAAAACTACCTTCATAACTCCTTGGGGAACCTTCTGTTACTGTGTAATGCCATTTGGCCTTAAGAATGCTGGTGCGACCTATCAGCGGGCTATGACCTACATTTTTCATGACATTATGCACACTATCCTTGAAGATTACGTCGACGATCTTCTTGGCAAGTCTAAACATCGCAGTGAACATCTCGATGTTTTAACCATTATTTTTGATCACCTGTTACAATATTCTATCTGTCTTCAACCAAAGAAATGTGTCTTTGGTGTCCTTTCGGGAAAGCTTCTTGGTTTTATTGTCTCTTTGCATGGCATCGAGGTCGATCCATCTAAAGTCAAAGCTATCATAGAAATGCCCCCACCTACCAATCTCAAACAATTGCGTAGTTTACAAGGTAAGCTCCAATCTATCTGGTGTTTCATCTCCCAACTCTCGGATCGATGTCAACCTTTCCATCACCTCCTTAAAAATGACATTGAATTTCAATGGAATGAAGAGTGCCACCAAGCCTTTGAAGCTCTCAAAACTTATCTCTTGCAGCCACCCGTGCTTATCCCACCTCAAGACGACCACCCTTTCTACCTCTACCTTTCCGCCACTGACCACGCTGTAGGGGCCATGCTTGCACATCGTGACTCTGAAAATTGAGAACAAGCCGTTTATTATATAAGTCATACTTTGGTGGATTATGAGACTAGGTATACACATGTAGAAAAGTTGTGCCTAGCCCTATCATTCGTGGCTACCAACTTCCGACACTTCCTTCTGAATCACAAAACTTTCATCTTCACCAACACAGACCCCATCCATTACATGTATGCCAAACCTCATCTAAACCAACGCATCGCCCGATGGCTCATGCTCCTCACCGACCTTGACCTTGAGTTCGTCCACCAGAAATCAATCAAAGGACAAACCATCGCAGACCAACTTGTGGAAGCCCCTTTACCTGGGGAACAATTTACTAATTTTACATTCCCCGACGAACTCATCGCCACTCTTTCACTCAAGGAGGAGTCATATCCAATGACTCTCTTCTTCGATGGATCCAAATGCCAACGCGGTGGAGGATTCGGTGTTGTTCTTATTCCTCTCGACGCCGAGCCTATGCCTCTTTCATTCCGACTCGATTTCCCTTGCACTAATAATACAACGGAATACGAGGCCCTTGTTCTGGGTCTCCAGGTTGCGCTGCACTTAGGTATCAAATCTATCAATATTTTTGGTGACTCTCAATTGGTAGTCAATCAAGTTATGGGCATCTACCAATGCAAAAATGAGGAACTTCAAAAATACAAATACTACGTGGACGCACTTCTAGCCTTATTTACTCACTATTCTATCCAAACCATTCCACGCTCTACTAACAAATTTGTGGATACTATGGCTTGCTTAGCCTCGCAAATTCCAGCCTCATCAACTGACTCTGACATTTTTGTCTTGGTCCAACAACTCTTTGCCCCATCTTATTCAGCCCCGGTTGTTTGTATGATAAATACTGTGTCTGCTAACTTGCAGGATACTTGGTATCACCAATTTCACGACTACCTTACAACCTCTGTTCTCCCTTCTGACCTTACTAGTACTGGTAAACGTGATTTTCTTAAACGCGTTTCTTATTATGTAGTTATGGGGGGACTCCTTTATAAACGTGGCTTTGATGGCATCCTCCTTCGATGTCTCACCGGTGTGGAGATCACCCATACCATCCAACAAGTCCATGACGGTATTTGTGGTGGACATTTTAGTGGCCTTGTCGTGGCTAAACGAATCCTTCACCTAGGTTATTATTGGCCTACTCTCAATAATGACTGCTACGAATATGTTAAGCGTTGTGTTATGTGTCAACAACATGCCAACCTTCAACATACTCCTAGCCACCCGCTCTAGGTCACTCGAGATCTTTGGCCCTTCTCAAAATGGGGTTTAGACCTTATTGGTGAGATTCACCCGTCCTCTTCACAACGTCACCGATGGATTATCACAGCAACCGAATATTACACAAAATGGGTGGAGGCTATTCCACTCATTTCAACTAAAAAAGAAAAAATTGTCGAATTCATTAACCATCACATTATCTATCGTTTTGGTATTCCTCATCGCCTAATAACAGATAATGATAAATCTTTTAAAAACAAGTTGTTACAAGACCTTTGTGACAACTTTGGTATCAAACTTAGTTTCTCATCGCCTTACTATCCACAGGCCAATGGTCAGGCTGAATCTTCTAATAAAACCCTAACCAAAATCCTCATGAAAGTTGTCAATGAATCTGGAAGAAATTGGCACGATCACATTCCCTTTGCCCTTTGGGCTTATCGTACTAGCATTCGTACCTCTACTAATGCCACACCTTTTTCTTTGGTATATGGTACCGAGGTTGTTTTGCCTCTCGAAATACAAATACCCTCCCTTAGAATATCTCTTCAGGATATTCTCACCAACAATGATTTCCGCCAAGAGCGGTTAGCCCAATTGGAGCTCCTTGACGAACGTCGTCTTACAGCTCTTGATCACCTTCAAATCTATCAAAAACGCATCAAACGTGCTTATGATAAGTGACTTCATGAGCGTACCTTTAAGGTTGGTGATCTTGTCCTCAAAGAGAATCAACATGTCACCAAATTAGAAAAGAGAAAACGTGGAAAATTTTCTCCCAATTGGATTGGGCCTTACATAATCACTCACACCTATGGATCAGGCACTTATCGTTTAGCCTCGCTTAATGGTAAGCCTGAGCCTGAACCCCTTAATGCCTTGCATCTTCGACCATTCTACTGTTGAATTTAGTGTTATATCACTTCTTATCTACCTACTGCTCATCCCTTCAGCTCACATACCACCACATGCACTTCGTTTCCTAATAACAAATCAAGCTCACATAGTTTGATTCTCACCTCACCTAAACGATGCCCTTCCCCTTTTTAGTCTAGTCCATGACTTCAAAGTATTAAAATAAGTCGTATTCGTATGGGATTTTCTTTGAGTCAAACTTCCTACCAAACTAGCTGCTTGACGCCAACAGAACATCTAGCTATCTAAATTATATATAGACTGTTCCCTCGAAGGACAACTATATGCCAGACTTCCCGCATCGATCAGTGATACATCAATAAAAAAAAGCCTCATTCAAAAGAAATTTTGGGGTCATGGACTTGTCTATTAGGGTAGGTTCTATTTTGTCAGACACACTAGACACTTTTGTAATAAGTTTCTTTACCTCAGTTAGATCATCACCGCACCTACCATTGTTTCAACTCAAGGACGGACGTACATCAGATATTGTTGTGATCCTACAACTCTTGTCACCTATTGACTTCGCGTCTATGCACGGGTACTTAGGGCTTTCAAGCTTCGTTCTACATTGTGGTTGGTTTTAGCTCTTTCACCTTAGGAGCACTCTTTCCGTTTTTCGATCTAGGAGTGGTGTTATCTTAATCAGGGGGACATGGTTCCCTTCTACCTGGTAGGCGAACTTTTCACTTCCTTTACCTTTTACAACAAGCACCCAATTAATTACCGACACCCAACAACCTACTTACCATAACAATATTAATATCAATATTCTACCAACCAACCATTGCCTAAACCGTACCAATGATTGAATTCACCTCTCTTGATATAGGGAGAACTACCATAGGTCTGAGCGCCCCTCTTTGCTTTGTGCAAAGGGCTGGAAGGTAGAACTTTGGAGACATGGGTCTCCCAAGTTAGACGACCATTCCCTACCATAAAATAAGCATGTGTGGTAAATATAAATATTTTTGTTATTTCTATTGACGCGCGACATTAAGGCCTATTGACGCGCGTCACTAAGGCCTATTGACGCGCGTCAATAGGCCTTAGTGACGCGCGTCAATAGGCCTTAGTGACGCGCGTCACTAAGGCCTATTGACGCGCGACATTAAGGCCTATTGACGCGCGTCACTAAGGCCTATTGACGCGCGTCAATAGGCCTTAGTGACGCGCGTCAATAGGCCTTAATGTCGTGCGTCAATAGGCCTTAGTGACGCGCGTCACTAAGGCCTATTGACGCGCGTCACTAAGGCCTATTGACGCGCGACAAGGAGGTACAACAGATATTGACGCATACCAGACGCACGACAAAGAGTTTGTTGATGCGCGACAGAGATTTTTTGATGAGAAAGCAGAGGTCGGAGGCTGCAGACGCGCGACGGGAGATTTTGCTGTCGCGCGTCTGCAGCCTTCTGTCGCAATGCTTGATAATCAGGAGAAATTTTTTCATACAACCCCCAAAAGGATTCGCCTATACACCGTGAAACCGGTATCCGGGGATATCTCGCCAGGTATTCTCCAGCCTTGTGAATTTCTCAGGAGGTCTAGGACAATCAATATTCTGCTTGTAGACTTCCCACATCAATCAGTCTATATTTAGTAAAATAAAAGCCTCATTCAAAAGAACTTTTTGGGTCATGGACTTGTCTATTTAGGGTAGGTTCTCTTTTGTCAGAACACTCACTTTGTAATAAGTTCTCTTTACCTCAGTTATATCATCCACCTCACCTCACCATTTGTTTCAACTCAAGGGACGTGACGTACATCCGATATATTGTGATCATACAACTCTTTTCACCTATTGACTTCTCGTCTATGCACGGTACCTAGGGCTTCAAGCTCGTTCTACGTTTTGTGGTTTGTTTAGCTCTTTTCACCTACGGAGCACTCTTTCCGCTTTGCCTCGCATCTAGGATTGTGTGTTGATCTTAATCAGGACATGGTTCCCTTCTACTTGGGTAGGCTAACTTTCACTTCCCTTATACCTTTTACAACATCACCAATTCATTACCGACACCCAACTCAACCTTACCTTACCAATATTAATATCAATATTCTTACCAACCAACCAATTGCCTAAACCGTACCAAATTGCCTAAATTCACCTCTCCCTGATCCTAAGGGAGAACTACATCGGTCTGAGGCCCCTCCTTGCTTTGTGCAATGGGCTATGTAGGCAAGCACTTCGGAGACATGGGGTCTCCCAAGGTTAGCTCGACCATCCCCTACCATAACCTATCATGTGTGGTAAATATAAATATTTTTTGTGTATTTCTATTTAATCACATTCCTCTTTATCCTTTTTCAAAACACCAAAAGTCAAAACGCAAACATTCTTATTATTATTATAACTCAAATCAACATACATATTCAGTTTTATTTAGATGTTAAAAAAATACATCTTCTCTATCATCGACACGCAGGTCGGTACTCTTATTTATTCTTATACCTTGCTAACATTTATTTAGACCCTCACGCCTCATCCCGAACTAGGTGATGATCGTGATCGTCGACCCCTCTCGCCAGGCCTCTCTGTCCTCAAAGGTACCATGGCTATTGGTACCGCCCACTGATCTACCCAATCTCTCCTGTAACATATGAATACGCCCTCTCGCATGGAGGACTCCAGCCTCTAGTCTCTCCACCCATGACTCCGCAACCACTAACAATCCTCTTGTCTCATTCACCTACGTTTGGAGCTGCTAAACCAAACTGCTGCAGATGATCCCTCTCTACTGTAATCACCACTATGTCAGGACGATCACGTACACCTTGCAGTTCTGCTACCCACCATAATCTATAGGCCTCTGTCGTTCCTGCATCCATTACCCTGCGATCGGCTACTACCTCTTCAGGCCCTTCTGGAGGTGTTGGCTGGGGAGGTGAGAATACTGCCTCTGCATCGATCCTCATATATGGTCTATAAGCCTGGGGTATATCCTGCACAAATCCAAATTGTCACCGCACGTGATCTAGAGGAATCCTCTCATACTCACCTGGCCTGTGCCCTGCGATCCACCTCAATCACTCTACACCCCTCAACTCCTCAGCTATGTTCTCTGTTACCATATAGTTTCCCGTAAGGCCTCCAACAGATATCCGCAATCGTCACCCTCTCCCATACCTGCCTGTAATACTCAATGTCACCCGTCACGGCCTGGGATCTTGGCCTCTTGTTCTGTCTGGACCCATCGTCTGAATCCCAACCTCTGTACTCCGGTTTCTCCTGACTGGATGAGATCGGCCTACTGGTCGCACACAAACAATGTGCTCATAGGCCCAACAGTGTAATAAGTATGAACAATCCAGTGTCGTTCTGTGATTTCACCTACAAGCCCATAAACCCCTGTATAGCTCCGCCAAATATGCAGGTGCCCATGCAAAACGTCACGTTCCTTTCTATCATCTCCCAAATAACACACATCAATGCCTTTGGAAATCTTCCTCCTTCTGCCCTCGATAACGCGTAATACCCTACCGCTATCATTAATATTACTGCTAACCTTGTCTCCTCAGGATGTGCTGCATACATTATCCCATACATAAATGATAAACCTCGCTGTGTCAAATCTCATGCGTATGGACCAAATACTGCTGTTATCGCTCCCCGTGCCGCACTAGGTAATGCCTGATATACTGGTTTTCCTGTAATTGGGAGTCTCAAAATACGGAACACATCTTCCAATGTTACTGTCATTTCCCCTATTGGCAGATAGAAGGTATTTGTCTCAGGATTCCATCTTTCAATCAACGCCTGTAACATAGCATGGTTCCGTGTGCGATTCGTGAATAATAGTGGATTCCCACTTAACCCCAAACGATTTATCAATGTCCATTCAGCTGGCGTTACATCCGCTCGGATTCGTGACAACAACGCTGGTACACTATCATTCATCCTCAACCCTGCCTCTGCCTGCATACATCCAAATAACAAAAAACCATTCAATTCCTCCAATCCCCCCCTGGGTTTTTTCTCAAATTCTGGAAATTCCTACAGCAACCGGTATCGTTTACAGATAACCGGTACCGGTTGAGTAACCGATACCGGTTATCCCTAACCGATATCGGTCCCTGTTACTTTCATAGACCTTGCCTAAACAACCACCTACGACAATAAATTACGCGTTTATTCCTTTTTATACCTACAAACATACCTGAAACCCCTGATTACCTACCCCGTAACACTCACCTTATAACCCTTGCTATCATGTTTTCTTTCTCATATCTACCCACTTAATCTCCCTCCTTATTCATAACACATGCAAAAATCAAATCACAACCAAAACATTTACCTCTTGGGTTGCAGCAGCTTGCGGTGGCACTTGTCTTCCCTCTCGTCCTTGCCTGCTGGATGCTTCTCCTCGTTCTGCCATGATCACCACTCTTTTCAAATTCGCCTTTCTACTTTCTGAATCTCAGATCACAATCACTTTCCTGTCTCTTTTCCTCCTTATCACTCAAATCTCTCATGCAAATACCTGTCTCAATCGTCAAAAAGCGTCACATTCGCGTATTTAACTCTTGCATGGCTCTAAAAATAAGAACTTAAGTTGCCACCCTAGCTTTTTTATTTTTAGAAAAGCTCATACCTAAATAACCGGTATCGGTTATGTAACCGATATCGGTCTCTATATACCGACGTCGGTTATATAACCGATATCGGTTATATACCTATCTTTTTACAACATGGTTCTTTTTCTTCATTTTCTACCTAATTTTTTGTCACGCCCGCCCTTTTTCCTGCATAACAACACCATTATCCATATTTCTCCATCCACCACACATATCATTACAATGTCCATAACATCATCTATTTTACAAAAAAAAAACAAACCATCAACTAAGTCACATCTACACAAAACCAAAAACTCATCATTTGGATCCAACTCATCAGATACATATATAACAACGTCACAAAACCAGCCCACAACATGCAACATTTCATCATATAACATGTCATCCATATATACGTGCAAAAACAAAAACATCAACATCATCCATATATCAACATGTCAACTAAACTCATCCTACATTCTATATCACAAACCATCGACAAAATACTTAAACACATTTTTGAACACTGCATGTGGATCAAAACATCATATCTCTATATATATACAAATTTTCAAATATACAATGTGCCCTGCATCAGGGCCTATGTGATCTCATCATACAACTAAGCCGGCACGCAGGCCGCAATAACTATCCAAAATCTCGACTCGGCTCGCAGGCCGGTCCCTCATATCAAAAATATACTCGGCTCGCAGGCCGGTATCAAATATACAACCCGTACTCGGCTCGCAGGCCGGTATACAATAAATGAATGCATGAATAAATGAGTAATATGTAGGCACGCAGGCCTCTATAAACATAACCGGTTTGCAGACCAGTGCCCATATCCAATATAAAAATACAAAAACTATGTGGGGATCCCTCAGTTCTCCCCACCACCCTCAGCACCTCTCCCTGCTGGTCCCTGTGGTGCCTCTCACCTCCTGCCTGTAACAGACACGCCGACTGTGGCTACACCTCCCTACAATCTCTGACTATGTGAGGTCTCCGCTCAGTGTGCCGCATATGGCTGATACTCAGCTCTGGTACTATCAAGAACATCCTGATAGTATTGGGCCTCCACTCTCACCTCCATGTATCTATCCCGTGCCACTGTCGGTACTGGGGCTGGTCCCTGGACTCCTACTGCCAGTACCCCCTGTGCCTGTGCTGGTGGTGCCTGTGGCTATGCCGCTGCTGGTAGTGGTATCTGTACCTGTGCCTGGGGCTGTGGCTGTGCTACTGCTGGTACTGCTGCCTGTCCATGTACCTACACCTGTACCTGAGCCTGGGCTAGCTGCCCCTGTAAGACCCCTATTTGTGCCTGTGCAGCAGCAAGCTGCCCCTGTAAGAGCTGCACCTGACCCCTGAGCTGATCTCTCTCTGCCGTCACAGCTGCCAAGTCTGGCTGTGCGGGCTGTGCTACCCTCGCCGCTCTCTGACCAGCCCACCAAACCCTGTATGCTCCCGTGCACCCAGCATCATCTACGCCATCATCTGCTGGCCTCTCTGCAACCCAATCTGGATCTAAGGGTTGTGGTGCAGGCAGTGGGGCCTCTACATCATCCCTCCTGTACTGAGGGAAGGGAGGTGGCTCGTCCTATCGCAGCCCCATCTGCCTGCGTACCCTCTCTAGGGGTATCCTCTCGTACTCTCCCGGCCTCCGTCCTGCTATCCAGAATGTGTACTGGATCCAGCGTAACTATACTCAGCCTCCTCTGTGTGGGTGATGGCCTCTGTAAGGTCTCCATACGATGTCTACCGCTATTAGGCCCTCTAACAAATGTCTATAATAGGTGACATCCCACCCTGTAAGCACTACTCGTGGCTGCCCCACGACCCCCACCCACCTCTGAAAGCCGTATCTGTATAGGACCTGTGGCCCTGGTTGCTGCGGTAACCCTACTGGTCTGATGCATATGATGTGCTCATATGCCCAACAGTGAAGCAAAAATGTCGAACAGATACCGAATCACCTCATCCGGTGATAACCCCAGAGCTCTCTGTATAGCTGCACCAGATACACTGGTGCCCACGCATAGCAAGTATGCTCCTCAATCATCTCAAGCAACACCCCCATCAACGCCAGTGGAAAGCGGGCCTCCCTCTGAGTCCGGGAGGGTGAAAGCAGGTGATCCCAATCATCATCAGCACAAAGCCAGCTGTGTCTCGTGTCGATGCACACGGTACATGTCACCATACCCAATGCTCGCCGCTGTGATAGGTAAGTAGCGTGGCTGCATCTCCAAAAACCTGTAATATGCTGTCCATGGCTAGTCTCTGAATCTACCTGGAAGACTGGCCTCTCCCTCGATAGGTAGTCGAAGGATGCGATACACATCCTCCAACGTGATAGTCATCTCCCCAGTCGGGAGATGGAACACATTGGTCACCGGATCCCATCTCTCGATGAGGGCGACCATCAGGCTGTGATCTCTATCTATCGCTCTGTACCTCTGGACTCCACCGAGTCCCACCTCGCGCATGATCACCCAGTGAGCTGCGGACACATGTGGTCTCATCCGCACCAACAGTGGGGGCATCCTATCCCGCATCGTCAACTGCTGACGTGCCTGTAAAACCAACCCACATCCTTAGATCTACTCTTTCTCACAACATCTACTTTACCCTCTAAACCCCCTTTTATCCCCCCGAACACACCCCAACTCTATACCAACCCCCTCTAGCACCTTACCTTCAACTACCCAAACCCCTACCCGACCCAAAGCCCAAAATCTACCCAAACCCATCCCACCCATACAAACCCAACCCAAACCCATCCCACCCATACCAACCCAACCCAAACCCACACCATACCCAACCCAAACAAACCCACACACACCCCGCAACCAACACCCCAAACAAAACAAAACCAAAACCAAAACAAAACAAATGCACTCAAAACAAAACAAAAAAAATAAAATTCCAACCAACGCCGGCCGATATACGACCGATGCCGGTCAAGCTCAACGCACCCTGCCCACAAAATTTACGACCAATGGCGGTCGCTTAGCAACCGACATCGGTCGCTGTATTTTCCCAGAGCCGAACCCCCGCGCGGCCCCTAACTTACATTTTTTCCATTTTCTACCAACATACCCACCCAAACACCTTAAAAACCTACCCACCCAGCCGACTTGCCCTATTTTACCCATCTATCCTCTTCGTTTTTCAAATTACGTCAATTTACTCATTATTTCCTAAAAAATGTAAATTCCTACCCAAACCCCCAATTTCGCTTAATACCATTCAAATGCACAAAATAAAGAGTTCCGAGCCTACCCGTACGACGACACGTCGTCGTGGTGGGATGGGTGGTGGTGGTCCAGCTGGTCCAGCCCCTCCTGCTCCTCCTGCCTGTGCCATAGCTCCAATTCTGGTCTGCTGGGTCCCCGGCCAATCAACTGCTGCCTCCTCCTCACTCGGGCCCACAAACAACTCACTCCTCCAGCAAAATAGCTCCACCTCACTCAATAAAACCTCCAATCTCAACTCTCCACGTCAGACAAATCAATTTGGTTTTCAAATAACAAAAGTGATAATGACAAGCCGTATTTTTCTTTTTATAGGTTTTTCACCCGTAACCGATATCGGTTCCATTTGGCCCTAATGAATCGGTATCGGTTCGATAACCGATATCAGTCATGTAGAATCGACATCAGTTTTTTCTTCCAACTTTCCCCCAATTTTTTGCCCTTATTTACCATTTGCCACTTTTTAACCACATATCGCCTATATCCACCTTTGCTGAACACCATTTATTTACCTATTTGGCCCGACCCAAGGCCTCAACCTACCCATTCGGCCCGACCCAAGGCCTCAACCTACCTATTTGGCCCAACCCAAGGCCTCAACCTACCTATTTGGCCTAACCCAAGGCCTCAACCTACCTATTTGGCCCGACCCAAGGCCTCGCCTTACCTATTTGGCCCGACCCAAGGCCTCAACCTACCCATTCGGCCCGACCCAAGGCCTCAACCTACCTATTTGGCCCAACCCAAGGCCTCAACCTACCTATTTGGCCCGACCCAAGGCCTCAACCTACCTATTTGGCCCGACCCAAGGCCTCAACCTACCTATTTGGCCCGACCCAAGGCCTCGACCTACCTATTTGGCCTGACCCAAGGCCTCGCCCTACCTATTTGGCCTGACCCAAGGCCTCGCCCTACCTATTTGGCCTGACCCAAGGCCTCGCCCTACCTATTTGGCCCGACCCAAGGCCTCACCCTACCCAGTTGGCCCAACCCAAGGCCTCACCCTACCCATCCATACCCGACCCAAAGCCGCCACCCAACAACTTGGCCCGACCCAAGGCCTCACCCTAACCATCCGGCCCGACCCAGGGCTGTAACCTAATAACTTGGCCCGACCCCCGGCCGTATCACTTCAATACCATACCCATAATAAACGTTTTATTTTATCCATCCATCCTATACCTTTTGTTCAATCGAGCTCACCTGTTTGTGTTTTAGCATGATTAGGGTCCTTGACTTGATCTGTCGACCAACTTTTCCTAGACCTAGACCGTGACGTTTATCTCAACCAAACCAACCATTTGGTACTGCCGAACATGCCTAAGCGTTCCTGTACCTTACCTGTTATATACCCTGGAGCTACTTCCTATGCCTTGGATACCAGGATTATATCACCCTTGTTTGGATAAACTATCGACCTTTGCCTATGCACTGCGGGTTTGCTCGTCAAATCATGTACCCTAGTCGTATGATTGCATTTCAACATGCGTCTGCTTCCTTGGACCTACCCCACCACCTTAACATCCCCTCTACAACATTTACCCTTTATCAACCCTATCCCTAATTTCCCGTTCGCTCAATCTGCTAGATTTGATTACCTATATCCCTAATAGGAGAAACCACTTCATATTATTGTCCGTGCAGCTTTATAAAACAAGCTACACGACAATAAGGGGCTAATGTAGACACCAAATTTGTGTCTTACGACCCCTTGTGACCCGCATCTCATCTAGCCTACCTCATCACCTAAACCTTCCTTATTTATTAATTACCTTGGATAAATCCACATCACCTTACCTACCACCTCATTTTGCCACCTCATCATGACCACTAACCCTAAACATCCTAATTAAGACCTTACTTGGTAGACTCCATCCATAACTAATGCCTTTACTCGCACCCAAAACTAACCTTCTAGCCACTGACCAAGCCCGCAACTGATCTCTCAGGAGAAAAGCAGGAAGGTGGGCTAGGATTTTACTAAAAATCAAGCCTACTTTGAGATCTTACCGATGCCGGACTCGACCGCCGTCGGTTACGTAACCCGCATCGGTTCCTTGTATATGGCCTCCTCAAACCAAAAACAAGGGATCGGAATTTCATTTTTGGATCAGAGAAAAGGATTCTTTGAATCAAGAAAGAGCATCAGGAGCGATCGAGAGAGTCCAGACCTTCACTTGACTGAGCAGAGATGAGTGAAAATACCAGAAGTGTTTACTTTGTCAAAGGAGATCAGCTTGCATCTTCATCAAAACCAGTAAGTCACATCTTGCATGTCCTCTGTTATAACATTTCTTATGCCTTTTGAATTACAGTCCTCATAAATCCATCCCTGAATCCACTACCCAGCATGCATATTACCTCTAACTATCATTCATCTATCTCTCATCACCTTATTTCCTAATACCACCTATATACAGCCTTACAAACAACACAACTACCCCATAAAGCAACCAACCTACAGATCCTAGAACCCACCGGTATCGGTTATCAGTAACCGGCATCGGTTATCAGTAACCGGCATCGGTTCCTCTGATCAAAACCAGAAAACTAGCCTTTCCCCTACCCAGTTTAACGAAGCAACTTAATTGATATTTTACAGTCTTTTGTGTTAATTCATATTAGCAGGAAAATTGACCACCTTCGAAAGGAAGTTTTATATTTCCTGGGCCCAAGGTAGTTTCCTCATTTATTGTCTAATCAAAATCTTGTGGTCTTGTGTTCTTATTTGCAGGTAGTCCTTCCAAGACAAAAAGGAGTTCTTCGCAATCAGCCTGATCTTTCTCCACGGTACGCGCACACCATCTCGACATTCTACAGGTATTCCTCCTAGCCCCTAACCTTATCTGTTTCTAAAAGGAATGAAACATTCCGAGTGAAACATCAGCTCACCTAGGAGCTTGGTGAGAAGCTCAAGTTAAACTAGCCTAGAAACTTACCTGGGAGCTCAATTGGGAGTTTGTCAAGCAGCTCACTCAAAAACTCACATGGGAGCTCACCTGATAGCTGATTTTGCTAACTCACATGGGAGCTCACCTATCAACTCAGCTTGCCATCTCACATTGAGCTCACTAAGGAGTTCACCTTACCAACTCACCTTGAGCTCATCTAGTAGCTTAACCTTAGAGTTCATTGAGTAGTTCCCCAAGTAGCTCAACTAACACCTCACCAGGGAACTCACCTAACAGCTCACTGGGGAGATCACTGAGTATATCTCTGAGTAGGTTGACTTAAGCTTTCTTGTGAGCTCACTGAGTAGCTCATCGAGTAACTCACCTGGGAACTCACCTTGGAGCTCACCTAGCAGCTCACCTTTCCAACTAACCTTGAGCTCACCTTGCCAACTCACCTTCAGCTCACCTTACCAACTCACCTTGAGATAATCTGGTAGCTCGCATGTAAGCTCATCTAAGATATTTCTAACATGCTCACCTGGGATCTCTCTGATCAACTCGAGTTGAGATCACCTGGGAGCTCTTCAAGTAACATGCCTAGGAACTCACCTGGGAGCTTTCCTAACAGCTCACCTTGTCAACTCACCTTGAGCTCACCTTGCCTGCTCACCTTGAGCTCATCTGGTAGCTCGCATGTAAGCTCACCTCAGATATTGCTGACAAGCTCACCTTTGAACTCACATGGGAGCTCACCTAGGAGCTCGACTGGGAGCTCAGTAAGTAGCTTGCATAGGAGGCTGTTGAGTGGGAGCTTTCCTGATAGCTCACCTTGTCAATTCACCATTACTTCACCTTACCAACTTGCCTTAACCTCACCTTTCGAACTCACCTTGAACTCATCTGGTAGCTCATATGTAAACTCACCTTAGAGATTACTAACAAGTTCACCTTTGAGCTCACTAGGGAGCTTATTGAGTAGCTCACCTAGGATTTCAGCTTAGAGCTTGGTAAGTAGCTCACCTAGGAACACATCAAGCAGCTCGACTTGAGTTTTCCAAGAAACTCACCTGCGAGCTCACCTTGCCAGCTCACCTTGAGCTCACCCAGGATCTCACTGATCAGCTTGACTTGAGCTCACCCGGGAGCTCATCAAGTAGCTCACTCAAAAACTCACATGGGAGCTCACCTGACAGCTCACCTTTCCAACTCACATGGGAGATCCCTTATCATCTCACCTTGATCTTGTTGAGGAGCTCACCTTTCCTACTCACATTAATTTCATTTAGGAGGTCGCCGATCAGCTCGAGTTGAGCTCATGTGGGAGCTCGTTGAGTAACTCACCTAGGAACTCACCTACGAGATCACCTGACAGCTTTCCTTACCAACTCACCAGCTCACCTTTCCAACTCACCTTAAGCTTACCTTGCTAACTCACCTTGAGCTCATCTAGTAGCTCACATGTAAGCTCACCTCAGAGATTACTGACAAGCTTGCCTTTGAGCTCACTTGGGAGCTCATCAAGCAGCTCAACTTGAGCTTGTCTGGAAACTCACCTAAGAGATTTCCTGATAGCTCACCTTTCTAGCTCACCTTGAGCTCACCCAAGAGATCACTGAGTATCTCACCCAAAAAATCACCCTATAGCTCACCCATAAAATTATATGAGAGCTTGCCTTACACATCTTTCCTTGAGCTTGCTAAGGAGCTCACCTTGCAAAATCACCTTGATCTCATCTGGTAGCTCACCTCGGAGTTCATCGAGTAGCTTGCCAATTAGCTTGCCTAGGAGCTCATCGAGCAACTCTCTAAGTAGGTTGACTTGAGCTCACTTGTGAGCTCACTTGTGATTTTTCTAAGCAGCTCATCAGGGACCTCACCTGGGAGCTCACCAAGTAGCTCACTTGGAACCTCACCTAGCAGCTCACCTAGAAGCTCACTGAATAGCTCACCAAGTAGCTCACCTGGGAGCTCTTATGGGAGCTCACTGATCATATCGAGTTGAGCTTGCCTGGGAGCTCATTGAGTAACTCACCTAGGAACTCATCTGGGAGCTCACCTAATAGCTCACCTTACCAACTCACTTTGAGCTCACCTATTTAAGTTAACTTGATCTCACCTTACCAACTCACCTTAAGCTCATCTGGTAGCTCCCATGTAAGCTCACCTCAGAGATTACTAACAAGCTTGCCTTTGAGCTCACCTGGGAGCTGACAAAGTAGCTCACCTAGGAGCTTGGCTATGAGCTTGGACACTAGCTCACCTAGGAGATCATAGAGTAGCTCGAGTCTAGCTTTCCTGAAAACTCACCTGGGAGCTCAGCTTGCCAGCTTACCTTGAGCTTACCTAGGAGCTCTCTGAGTAACTCAACTTGAGCTCACCCGTGAGTTCGTCAAGTAGTTTGCACAAAAACTCACATGGGAGCTCGCCTAACAGCACACCTTGCCAGCTCGCATTGATCTCACTTTACCAGCTCACATTGAGCTCACCGAGGAGTTAACATTGCCAACTCACCTTGAGCTCATCTAGTAGCTCACCTTGGAGTTCGTCGAGAAAATCTCCAAGTAGCTCACCTAGGAGCTCACCTAACAGCTCACTTGGGAGCTCACCTAATAGCTTTTCTCGAAGCTCACTAAGCTGCTTGTTGAGTAGGTTGACTTGAGCTTGCTAGGGACCTCACCTGGAAGCTCGCTAAGTAGCTCGCTTAAGAGCTCACCTAACAGGTTATGTAGGAGCTCAGCAAACAGCTGGCTATGTAGCTTTCCTTAAGCTCTTCTAAGAGCTCAATGATTAGCTTGAGTTGACCTCACCCAGGAGCTCATCTACTAACTCACCTGGGAGCTTGATTTATACCTCACCTTGCAAACTCACTTTGAGCTCACCTTCCCAACTCACCTTTCTAACTCGTCTTGAGCTCACCTTTGAGCTCACCCAGAAGGTCACTGAGCATCTCACCTAGGAGCTCAGCTGGGAGCTCAGAAATTAGCTCACCAAGGAGCTCATGAAGCAGCTTACAAGTAGCTCACCTAATATCTCCTAGGGAGCTCACTGAGTAGCTCAACTTGAGCTCACCCCAAAGCTTTTCAAGTGGGTCACCCAAAAACTCCCATGGGAGCTCACCTGACAGCTTACCAAGAACTCACATGGGAGATTGCCTATCAGCTCGCCCTAGTAGCTAACCTTGAGCTCACTGAGGAGCTCATCTTCCCAACTCACCTTGAGCTCATCTTGTAGCCCACCTCAAAGTTTTTCGAGAGCTCGCCTAGGAGATCACTGAGGAGCTCACCGAGCAGGTTGACTTGAGCTCGCTTGTGAGCTCACTAGTGAGCTTTCTGAGCAACTCACCAGGGACCTTTTATGGGAACTCACCTAACAACTTAGCTGGGAGCTCACCTAACAACTCACCTGGGAGCTCACTGAGTAGCTCGACGAGTAGGTTGACTTGAGCTCAGATGTGATCTCGTCAAGGACCTCACCTTAAATCTCACCAAGTATCTCACTTAGGAGCTCACCTAGAAGCTTACTTGGGAGCTCACCAAATATCTTGCCAAGTAGGTCACCTTGAGCACTTCTGGGAGCTCGATAATTAGCTTGAGTTGAGCTCGCCCAGGAGCTCGTCGAGTAACTCACTTGGGAGCTTGCTTAACAACTCACTTTGATTTGACCTTCCCAACTCACCTTGAGCTTACCTTACCAACTAACCTATAGCTCACCTTTGAGATTGACCACCTAAGCTCACCTTTGAGCTTGGCAAGGAGCTCACCGAGGAGCTCACCTAAGAGCTCACCGAGGAGCTTTTCAATCAACTCACCTTAAAACATGCATGGGATCTCACTCAGCAGCTCACCTAGAAACTCGAATGGGAGATCACCTATCAATTCCCCTTAACAGGTCACCTTGATCTCACTTATTAGCTCACCTTGAACTTTCCTTGATCTCATCTAGTAGCTCATCTCATAGTTTTTCAAGTAGCTCACAAGCTCACCTGGGATAGCTCACCTAACCAGCTCATCGAGTAGGAGACTGAGATCTCTATTGAGCTCACTAGTGAGCTGCGACCAACTCATCAGGGACCTCACTAAGTAGCTCACTTGAGGAGCTCACCTTGTAACTCACCTGAGCTCACCTGGGAGCTCATAAACCGATCAGCCTGAGTTGAGCTCTTTTAGGAGCTTGTCGAGTAACTCACTTGAACTCACATGGTCCAGCTCACCTGAGTAGCTCACCTTACCAACTCACCTTGAGATCTATCAGCTCCCTTGCCAACTCACCTTAAGCTCACCTTGCCAACTCACCTTGAGCTCATCTGGTAGCTCACATGTAAGCTCACCTCAGAGATTTTTGATAAGCTCACCTTTGAGCTCACCTGGGAGCTCATCGAGTAGCTCACCTAGGAGCTCAGCTGACCAGCTCGACTTGATATTTTATAGAAACTCACCTCGGAGATCAGCCTGAAAGCTCACCTTACCAGCTTCACCTTGAGCTCACCCAAGAGCTCACCCGAGGAGCTCACAACAAACTTTCCTTACAGCTCACTAATAAACTTGCCATGACAGCTTACCTTGAGCTCCTTGGGAGCTCCTAAGGAGCTCACCTTACCAACTCACCTTGATCTCATCTGGTAGCCTCACCTTACAAACTTGCATTGAGTAGCTCACCAATTAGCTCACCTTGGAGCTCACCAAGAGCTCTCTGAGTAGGTTGACCTTGAGCTCACTTGTGAGTTCGTCTGAGCAGCTCACTCAGGGACCTCACCTGAGGAGATCATCAAAGTAGCTCGCTTGGAACCTACCTATAGCTCACCTGGAAGCTCACCGAACATCTCACCTAGTAGCTTGCTTGAGGAGCTCTCTGACTAGCTCACCGATTAGATTGAGTTGAGCTCACCTGGGAGCTCATCAAGTAACTCACCTAGGAACTCACCTTGGAGCTTCAACTGATAGCTCACCTTGCCAACTCACCTTGAGCTCACCTATCCAAGTTGACTTGATCTCACCTTACCAACTCACCTTGAGCTCATATAGTAGCTTGCATGTAAGCTCACCTCAGAGATTACTGACAAGCTCACCTTTGAGCTCTTCTAGGAGCTGATCAGCTCGAGTAGCTCACCCGAGGGATCTTCAAGCTGGGAGCTCTGAAAAGTAGCTCACCTAGGAGCTCATCTAAGTAGCTCGACCTTTCACCTTGCCTAAAACTCACCTTGAGCTCATCTGGTAGCTCACCTTGTAAGCTTGCCTCAGAGCTTACTCCCAAGTTTTCCTTTGAACTCACCTTGAGCTTCACTCAGGAGCTTCATTAAGTAGCTCACCCAAGAGCTCACAGTGGGAGCTCACCTGAGAGCTCACCTTGCCAACTCACCTGGGAGTTCACCTTACCAACTTGCCTGGGAGCTCACCTTGCCAACTCGCATTGAGCTCGTCTGAGGAGCTAACGTATTAAACTCACTTAGGATCTCACCTAACAGCTCACCTTTGAGCATCACCTAAAGCTCACTGAGTAGCTCACCTAGGAGCTCACCTAGGATAGCTCACCTAGCAGCTCACCTAAGAACTCATTGAGGAACTCACCTTGGCAGCTCATCCAAGAAGGTTAAATTGAGCTCACTTGTGATCTCACCTTGATCATCTCACCTGAGGACCTCACCTAGGAGCTTGCCAAGAAGCTCACTTGAGCTCACTCTGGGAGCTCACTTAAGCAGCTCACTTACCTGGGAGCTCACCGAAGTAGCTCGCTAGGAGTCAGCTGTAAAATCCCTTAAGCTTTTCTAGGAGCTCACGATCAGAGTTTGCTCAAGTGAGCTCACCAAGTAGCTCTTATAGTTGATCTCAACTAGGAGCTCACTTGAGTAACTCACCTAACAACTCACTGGGAGCTCACCTTAGTAACTCACCTTGCAAACTCACCTTGAGCTCTCTTTGAGCTCACCTCCAGGAGGTCACTAAGCATCTCACCTAGGAGGTCAACTGGGAGCTTGGAAAGCAGCTCACCAAGGAGCTTGTCAAGAAACTTGACTTGAGCTTTCCTAGGAAACTCACCTAGGAGCTAACCGAGTAGCTCGACTTGAGCTCACCCTGGAGCTTGTCAAGTAGCTCACCCAAAAACTCACATGGGAGCTCACCTGACAGCTTACCCAGAAACTCACATGGGAGCTTGCCTATTAGCTCACCTTAGCAGCTCACCTTGAGCTCACTGAGGAGCTCATCTTCCCAACTCACCTTGAGCTCATCTTGTAGCTCACCTCAGAGTTTTTCGAGAGCTCACCTAGGAGCTCACTGAGCAGCTCACCGAGTAGGTTGACTTGAGCTCACTTATGAGCTCACTAGTGAGCTTTCTGAGAAACTCACCGGGGACCTCACCTGGGAGCTCACCTAACAACTTACCTAGGAGCTCACCTAACAACTCACCTGGGAGCTCACCGAGTAGCTCGCTGAGTAGGTTGACTTGAGCTCACATGTGATCTCACCAGGGACCTCACCTTGGAGCTCACCAAGTAGCTCACTTGGGAGCTCACCTAGAAGCTTACCTAGGAGCTCACCGAATAGCTCACCAAGTAGCTCACCTTGAGCTCTTCTGGGAGCTTGAAAATTAGCTCGAGTTGAGCTTGCCCAGGAGCTCGTTGAGTAACTCACCTAGGAGCTCACTTGACAACTCACTTTGAGCTCACCTTCCCAACTCACCTTGAGCTCGCCTTAACAACTAACCTATAGCTCACCTTTGAGCTCACATGGGGGCTCACCAAGCATGACACCTAGGAGCTCAGCTAGGATCTCGACATGTAGCTCACCGAGGAGCTTGTCAAGAAGCTCACCCAAAAACATGCATGGGAGCTCACCTAGTAGCTCACCTAGAAACTCAAATGGGAGATCACCTATCAATTCCCCTTAACAGGTCACCTTGATCTCGCTGATTAGCTCACCTTTCCAACTTTCCTTGAGCTCATCTAGTAGCTCATCTTGGAGTTTTTCAAGTACCTCGTCAAGCTCACCTGGGAGTTCACCGACTAGCTCATCGAGTAGGTTGACTTGAGATCTCTTTTGAGCTCACTAGTGAGCTTGCTCAGTAACTCCAACCTTCATGGGAGCTCACCAAGTAGGTCACTTGGGAGCTCACCTAGTAGCTCACTTGGGAGCTCACTGAATAGCTCACAAACTAGCTCACCTAGGAGCTCTTCTGGGAGCTCGTCGATTAACTCAAGTTGAGCTCACATGGGAGCTCATCGAGTAACTCACCTGGGAGCTAGCCTTACAGCTCACCTTACCAACTCACCCTTATCTCACCTTACCAACTCACCTTGAGCTCATCTGGTAGCTTGCATATAAGCTCACCTCAGAGATTACCGACAAGCTCACCTTTGAGCTCACCTGGGAGCTCACCAAGTAGCTCACCTAAGGAGCTCAGCTGGGAGCTCGGCAAGTAACTCACCCAGGAGCTCATCGAGTAGCTTAAGTTAAGCTTGATCAGAAACTCACCCAGGAGCTCACATGACATCTCACCTTGCCAACTCACCTTGAGCTTGCCAAGCAGCTCAACTTGAGCTCAATTGGGAGCTCGTCAAGTAGCTCACTCAAAAAATCACATGGGAGCTCACCTGACAGCTCACCTTATAGACTCACATGGGAGCTCACCTATCAGCTCAGCTTGCCAGCTCACCTTGAGCTCACTGAGGAGTTCACCTTGCCAACTCACCTTGAGCTCATCTGGTAGCTCACCTCAGAGTTCATCGAGTAGCTCACCAAGTAGCTCACCTAGGTACCCACCTAATAGCTCACCTGGGAGATCACTGAGTAGCTCTCTGAGTAGGTTAACTTGAGCTTGCTTGTGAGTTCACCAAGAAGCTCGTCAAGTAACTCACCTGGGAAATCATGTTGGAGCTTTCCTGATAGCTCACCTTGCCAAATATCCTTGAGCTCACCTTGCCAACTCACCTTGAGCTCACCTTTCCAATTCACCTTGAGCTAATCTGGTAGCTTTCATGTAAGCTCACCTCAGAGATTGTCAACAAGCTCACCTGGGAGCTCTTCTGGGAGCTCACCGATCAGCTCAAGTTCATCTCACCCAAGAGCTCTTCAAGTAACATGCCTAGGAACTCACCTGGGAGCTCACCTAATAACTCACCTTATCAACTTGCCTTGAGCTCACCTTGAGCTCATTTGGTAGCTCGTAAGTAAGCTCACCTCAGAGATTACTGACAAGTTTGCCTTTGAAATAACCTGGGAGCTCAGCTAGGATCTCAGAAAGTAGCTCACCCAAGAGCTCATGGAGTGGGAGCTCACTTGACATCTCACCTTACCAATTCACCTTGACTTCACCTTACCAACTCACCTTGAGCTCACCTTGCCAACTTTTCTTGAGCTCATCTGGTAGCTCGTATGTAAGCTCACCTCAGAGATTACCAAAATGCTTACCTTTGAGCTCACGTGGGAGCTCTACTGGGATCTCATCAAGCAGCTTACCCAAGAAATCATCAAGCATCTCACATTGAGCTTTCCCAGAAACTCTCTTGGTAGCTCACCTGATAACTCACCTTGTGATTTCACCTTGAGCTCACCCAGAAGCTCTTCAAGAAAATTGACTTGAGCTCACCTGGGAGCTCATCAAACAGCTCACCTGAAAATTTACATGGGAGCTCACCTTGCCAACTCACATAGGAGCTCAGCTTACAAACTCACCTTGAGCTTGTCTAGTAGCTCACATCGGATTTTGTTGAGTATCTCACCAAGTAGCTCACCTGGGAGCTCGAATAACAACTCACCTGGGAGCTCACCTAATAGCTCACCTAGGAGCTCACTGAGTAGCTCCCTAAGTAGGTTGACTTGAGCTCTCTTATGAGCTCACCGAGTAGCTTATCAAGGACCTCACCTGGGAGCTCACCAAGTAGCTCACTTTGGAGCTCACCTAGTAGCTCACCTGGGAGCTTTCCAAACAACTCACCAAGTAGCTTGCCTAGGAGCTGTTCTGGGAGCTCTCAGATTAGCTCGAGTTGAGCTCACCTAGGAGCTCATCAAGTAACTCACCTGGGAACTCGACTAGAAGCTCACCTACTAACTCACCTTACCAACTTTCCTTGAGTTCACCTTGAACTAACTTTAAGCTCGCCTTGCCAACTCACATTGAGCTCATCGTGTAGCTCGTATGTAATCTCACCTCAGAGATTACCGACAAGCTCACCTTTGAGCTCACCTGGGAGCTCACCGAGTAGCTCACCTAGGACCTCACCTTGGAGATCATAAAATAGCTCACCCAAGAGCTCACCTGACACCTCACCTTGCCAGCTCACCTTGAGCTCACCCAGGAGCTTGCTAAGTAGCTTGTTTTGAGCTCACCTAGAAGATCATCAAGTAGCTCACCCAAAAACTCAAATGGGAGTTTACTTTAACAAATTACATTGGAACTCACCTATCAGCTTTCCTTAAGCTTTCTCAAAAGCTCACCTTGCTAACCCCCCTAGATTTTTTTTGGTAGCTCACTTCAGAGTTCGTCGAGTAGCTCACCAAGTAGGTTACTTGAGAGCTCACCTAACACCTTGCTTGGGAGCTCACCGAGTAGGTTAACTTGAGCTCACTTGTGAGCTCATCGAGTAGCTCACCGAGGACATCACCTGGGAGATTGTGAAGTAGCTCACTTGGGAGGTCACCTAACAGCTATCCTGGGAGCTCACTGAACAACTCACTAAGTATTTCACCTAAGAGCTCCTCTGAGAGGTCACTGATTAGCTCAAGTTGACTTCATGTGGGATCTCATCGAGTAACTCTCTTGGGAACTCACCTAAGAACTCACCTGATAGCTAGCCTTACCAACTCACCATGAGCTCACCTTGCTGACTAACCTTGAGCTTGCCTTTCCAACTCACCTTGAGATCATCTGGTAGCTCACATGTAAGCTCACCTCAAAGAATGTTGATAAGCTCACCTTTGAGCTTGCCTGGGAGCTCATTGAGTAGCTCACCTAGGAGCTTAACAAGGAGCTCACCTTGCCAGCTTTCCTTGGAGATCACCTGATAGCTCACCTTGGAAGCTTGCCTTGAACTCACCAAAGAGCTCACCGAGCAGCTCACCCAGAAACTTGCCTCACAGCTCACACAGAAGCTCACATGGGAGCTCACGTTACTAGCTCACCTTGAGCTCAGTAAGGAGCTCACCTTTCCAACTCACCTTGATCCCGTCTAGTAGCTTGCCTTAGAGTTCATTGAGTAGCTCACCAAATAGCTTACCTGGGAGCTCACTAAGTAGCTCTCTGAGTAGGTTAACTGGAGCTCACTTGTGAGTTCACCGAGCAGCTTGCCAGGGACCTCACCTGGGAGCTCACCAAGTAGCTCACTTGGAACCTCACCTAGCAACTCGCCGAATAGCTCGCCAAGTAGCTCACCTAGGAGCTCTTCTGGGAGCTCACCAATTAGATCAAGTTGAGCTTAAATGGGAGATAGTCACATAACTCACCTAAGAACTCACTTGGGAGCTCACCTGATAGCTCAACTTTCTAACTCACCTTGAGCTCACCTGTCTAACTCAACTTGATCTTCCCTTACCAACTCACCTTGAGCTCATCTGGTAGCTCACATGTAAGCTCACCTCAGATATTTCTGACAAGCTCACCTTTGAACTCACTTGGGAGTTCATAGAGTAGCTCACCTAGGAGGTCCCCTGGGAGCTTAGCAAGTAGCTCACCTAGGAGCTCGTCGAGTAGCTCGACTTTAGCTTACCCAAAAACTCACCTGGGAGCTCACCTTACAACTTCCCTTGCTAGCTTTCCTTGAGATTTCCTAGGAGCTCATCGAGTAACTCAACTTGACCTCACCCATGAGTTGCTCAAGTAGCTTTCCCAAAAACATGCGTGGGAGCTTTCCTGACAGCACACCTTGCCAACTCACATGAGAGCTCACCTCGCTAACTTGCATTGAGCTTGTTGAGGAGCTCACATTGCTAACTTGCCTTGAGCTTGTCTGGTAACTCACCTTGGAATTTTTTGAGCTCACCTAACTAGTACCTGGGAGGTGCCCAAGTAACTTGCCAAGTAGGTTGACTTGAGCTCACCGATCAGCTCGTTAGGGACCTCACCTAGGAGATTGCCAAGTAGCTTTCTTAGGAGCTCACTAGTTCACTAAACAGATTGCCAAGTAGCTCACCTTAAACTCTTCTGAGAGCTCACCAATTAGCTCGAGTTGAGCTTGCCTAGGAGCTCAATGAGTAACTCACCTAGGACCTCACTTGACAGCTCACCTTTCCAACTCACTTTGAGCTCACCTTCCCAACTCACCTTAAGCTCACCTTGCCAACTCACCTTTAGCTTTCCTTTGAGCTCACCCCGGAGATGACCAAGCATCTCACCTAGGAGCTCAACTGGGAGCTCGAAAAGCAACTCATCCAGGAGCTCATCAAGTAACTAGACTTGAGCTTACCTGAAAACTCACCTGGGAGCTTGCCTGACAGCTCACCGAACAGCTTGACTTGAGCTCACCCAGGAGCTTGCCAACCAGCTCACCCAAAAACTCACATGGGAGCTCACCTAACAGTTCAACCAGAAACTCACATGAGAGCTTTCCTATCAGATCACATTAATAGGTCACCTTGAGCTCGCTAAGAAGCTCACCTTCCCAACTCATCTTGAGGTCATTTGTTAGCTCACCTCAGACTTCTTTGAGTAGCTGATGAATTAGCTCACCTGGGAGCTCACCGAGAAGCTCACCGAGTAGGTTGACTTGAGCTAACTTGTGAGATCACTAGTGAGCTTGCTGAGTAACTCTCCAGGGACCTCTCCTGGGAGCTCACCTAGCAGCTTACCTAGGAGCTCACTGAATAACTCACAAAGTAGCTCATATGGGATCTCTTCTACGAGCTCACCATTACCTTGAGTTGAGCTCTCCTGGGAGCTCATTGATTAACTTGCCTGGTAACTCACCTGGGAGTTAGCTTGACAGGTCATCTTTCCAACTAACCTTGAACTCGTCTTATACCTCACGTGTAATCTCACCTCATATATTTCAGATAACCTCACCTTTGAGCTCACCTAGGAGCTCATTGAGTAGTTCACCTCGGAGCTCAGCTAGGAGCTCAGTAAACAGATCACCTAGGAGCTCGTCAAGCAACTCGAGTTGAGCTTGCCTAGAAACTCACCTGGGAGCTCGCATTACATCTCACCTTGCCAACTCAACTTGAGCTCTCCAAAAAGCTTAACTTTAGCTCGATCGGGAGCTCATCAAGTAGCTAACTCAAAAACTCACAAGGGAACTCACCTAACAACCTGCCTTGCCAACTTACATGGGAACTCACCTATCAGCTCAGCTTACCAACTCAACTTGAGCTCACTGAGGAGTTCACCTTGCCAACTCACCTTGAGCTCTTCTTGTAGCTCACCTCAGAGTTCATCAAGTAGCTCACAAAGTAGGTCACCTAACAGCTCGCCAGGGAACTTACCTAATAGCTCTCCTGGGAGATCACCAAGTAGCTCTCTGAGTAGGTTGACTTGAGCTTGCTTGTGAGCTCACGAAGTATCTCATCGAGTAACTCACCTGGGAACTCACCTTGGAGTGTACCTGATAGGTCACCTTGCCAACTCACCTTGAGCTCACCTTGCCAACTCACCTTGAGCTAATCTGGTAGCTCGCATGTAAGCTCACCTCAGAGATTTCTGACAAGCTCACCTAGGAGCTCATCTGGTAGCTCACTGAGTAGCTCATCAAGTAGGGTGACTTGAGCTTTCTTGTGAGCTCACTAGTGAGCTTACCGACAAACTCACCATGGACCTCACCTCAGAGCTCACCAAGTAGCTCACTTCGGAGCTCACCTAGGAGCTCGCCTAGGAGATCACCAAATAGCTCACAAAGTATATCACCTAGGAGCTCTTCATTGAGCTCACCAATTACCTCGAGTTGAGCTCCCTTAGGATCTCATCGAGTAACTCATCTTGTAACTCACCTGGGAGCTACCCTTATAGCTCACCTTGTCAACTCACTTTGAGCTCACCTTGCCAACTCACCTTGAGCTCACGTTGCCAACTCACCTTAATCTCATGTAGTAGCTTGCATGCAAGCTAACCTCAGAGATTACTGACAAGCTCACCTTTGAGATTTCCTAGGATCTCACCAAGAAGCTCAGTTAGGAGCTCAGCTAGGAGCTTGGTAAATAGCTTAGCCAGGAGCTTGTTGAGCAGCTCGAGTTAAGCTTACCTAGAAACTCACCTAGGAGATCACATGACATCTTACCTTTCCAACTCACCTTTAGCTTCCCAAGTATCTCGAATTGAGCTCAATTGGGAGCTCATCAAGTATCTCACTTGAAAACTTCAATGGGAGCTCAGCTGATAGCTTTCCTTACCGACTCACATCGGAGCTCACCTATCAGATCAGCTTACAAGCACACCTTGAAGTCACTGAGGACTTCACCTTACCAACTCCCCTTGAGCTTGTCTAGTATCTCACCTTAGAGTTCATCAAGCATCTCTCCAAGTAGCTTGCCTAATAACTCACCTAGGAACTCACCTAATAGCTCACCTGGGAGATCACCGAGGAGGTCTCCAAGTAGGTTGACTTGAGCTTGCTTGTGAGCTCGCCAAGTAGCTCATCAAGTAACTTGGCTGGTAACACACCTTGATCTCACCTTATATCTCACCTTGCTAACTCACCTTGCTAACTCACCTTGAGCTCACCTTTCCAACTTACTTCGAGATCACCTTGCTAACTCGACTTGAGCTAATCTAGTAGCTCGCATGTAACCTCACCGCAGAGATTGCCGAAAAGGTCAGCTGGGATATCTTTCAGGAGCTCACCATTTAGCTCGAGTTGAGCTCACCCGAGAGCTCTTCGAGTAACACACCTGGGAACTCACCTAGGAGCTTGCCTAACAGCTTTTCTTATCAACTCACCTTGATCTCACCTTGCCAGCTTTCCTTGAGCTCATCTGGTAGCTCACATGTAAGCTCACCTTAGATATTACCAACAAGCTCACCTTTGAGCTCACTAAGGAGATCACCTAGGAGCTCAGGTGGGAGCTCAGTAAGTAGCTCACCCAGGAGCTCGTCAAGTGGGAGCTTATCTAACAACTCACCTTGCCATTTAACCTTGAGTTTTCCTTACCAACTCACCTTGAGCTCACCTTGCTAACTCACCTTGAGCTCATTGAGTAGCTTATACGTAAGCTCACCTTAGAGATTACTAACAAGCTAAACTTTGACCTCACCAGGGAGCTTACCAAGTAGCTCACCTAGGAGCTCAGCTGGGAGCTTGGTAAGTAGCTCCCCCAGGAACTCATCGAGCAGCTCGAATTGAGCTTTCCTAGAAACTCACATGGGAGCTCACTTGATAGCTCCCCTTGCTAGATCACCTTAAGCTCACCCAAGAGCTCGCTGAGTAGCTCGACTTGAGCTCACCCGAGAGCTCATCAAGTAGCTCACCTGAAAACTCACATGGGAGCTCACCTAACAGCTCACCTTTCCAACTCACATGGGAGCTCCCTTAACAGCTAACCTTGCTAGCTCACCTTGAGCTCACTAAGCAGGTCACCTTGCCAACTTACCTTGAGCTTGTCTGGTAACTCACCTTAGAGTTCATCAAGTAGCTCGGCAAGTAGCTCACCTGAAAGCTTAACTAACAGCTCACCTGGGAGCTCACATAGCATCTTAGATGGGATCTCACTGAGTATCTCGCTAAGTAGGTTGACTTCAGCCCTCTTATGAGCTCACATAGGAGCTTAGCTGGGAGCTTAGGAAGTATCTCACCCAGGAGTTCACCTGAAAGCTCACTCAGTAGAGCTCGTCGAGTAGCTCGACTTGAGCTCACCTAGGTGCTCATCATGAGGCTCACTTGAAAATTCACATGGGAACTCTCCTTAAGACCTTGCATGGGAGCTCACTTATAAACACACCTTAAGCTCACTTATCAACTCACCTTGCCAACTCACCTTGAGCTTGTCTGGTAGCTCACCTCAGATTTCATCGAGTAGCTAACCAAGTAGCTCATTTGGGAGCTCACCTTGGAGCTCACCTAACAGCTTGCTTGGGAGCTCACCTAACAGCTCACTTGGGAACTCACTGAGAAGCTCACCGAGTAGGTTGACTTGAGCTCACTTTTGAACTTACCGAGTAGCTCACCGGGGATGTCTCCTGGAAGCTTACCAGGTAGCTTGCTTGGTAGCTCACCTAGTACCTCACTTGAGAGCTCTTTTAGGAGCTCGCTGATTAGCTTGAGTTGAGCTTGTGCTGGAGCTCATTAAGTAACTATCCTAATAACTCACCTAGTAGCTCTCCTGAAAACTCACCTTACCAACTCACCTTGAGCTCACCTTTCCGACTCACCTTGAGCTTGCCTTTCCAACTTGCCTTGAGATCATCTGGTAGCTCACATGTAAGCTCACACCAGAGATCACAAAATAGCTCATCTTGCTAGCTCACCTTGAGCTCACCCAAGAGCTCACTTAACACCTCACCCTAAAAATAACCTTACAGATCACCCATAAACTTATATGGGAGCTCACCTTGCTAGCTCACCTTGAGCTCACTAAGGAACTCACTTTTCCAACTCTCCTTGAGCTCATCTAGTAGCTCATCTCAAAGCTAGACAAGCAGCTCACCAAGTAGCTCTCTAAGTAGCTCTCCGAGTAGGTTGGTTTGAGCTCACTTGTGAGCTTACTTGTGAGTTCACTGAGAAGCTCGCTAGGGACCTCACCTGGGAGCTTGCTAAGTAGCTCACTTGGAACCTTGACTAGCAACTTGCTTGGAAGCTCACTGAATATCTCACTAAGTAGTTCTTTTGGGAGCTCACTGATTAGATCGAGTTGATCTCGACTGGGAGCTCATTAAGTAACTCACCTAGGATCTCACCTAACAACTTACCTTGCCAACTCACCTTGAGCTCACCTATCCAACTCACCTTGAGCCCACTTTGCCAACTCACCTTGAGCTCATTTAGTAGCTTGCATGTAAGCTCACCTTTGAGCTCACTTGAGAGCTCACAGAGTAGCTCACCTAGGAGCTCCCCTGGGAGCTTGGCAAGTAGCTCACCTAGGAGCTTCTCAAGCAGCTTGATTTGAGCTTGCCTGGAAACTCACCTAGGAGCTCGCCTTGCCAGCTTTCCTTGAGCTTTCCCACGATCTTGTTGAGCAACTCGACTTGAGCTCACCCATGAGTTCGTCAAGAAGCTTGCATGAAAACTCACATGGGAGCTCACCTGACAACATGCCTTTCCAACTCACATGGGGGCTCACCTTGCCAGCTCACATTGAGCTCACTGAGGAGCTCACATTACCAAATCACCTTGAGCTCTTCTGGTAGCTCACCTTAGAGTTTGTCAAGCAAATATCAAAGTAACTCACCTAGGAGCTCACATAACAGCTCACCTAGGAGCTCTCCTGGGAGCTCAATGAGTAGCTTGCCGAGTAGGTTGACTTGAGCTCATGTGTGAGTTCACTGATTAGCTCAACGGGAACCTCACCTGGGAACTTGACTAGGAGTTCAACTGATAACTCACCTTACTAACTCACCTTGAGTTCACCTTGCCAACTCACTTTAAGCTCACCTTGGTAAGTCACCTTGAGCTCATCTGGTAGCTTGCATGTAATCTCACCTCAGAGATTTCTGACAAGCTCACCAGGTAGCTCACCTAGGAACTCTGTTGGGAGCTTGCCAAGTAGCTCATTTGGGAGCTTGCATAGCAGCTCAACTAGGAGCTCACCAAATAACTCACCAAGTAGCTCACATGGGAGCTCACTGAATAACTCGCCAAGTAGCTCACCTTTGAGGTCACCTAGGAGCACATTGATTAGCTCACCTAGGAGCTCATCTCAGAGCTTGGTAAGCGGCTCAACTTGAGCTTTTTCCAGAAACTCACCTTAGAGATCCCCTTACAGCTCACCTTACCAACTCACCTTGAGCTCACCAAAGAGCTCACCAAGAAACTCACCTTACAAATTTCCAAGAAACTCACATGGGAGATCTCCTTGCCAGCTCACCTTCAGCCCGCTAAGGAGCTCACCTTGCCAACTCACCTTGAGCTTGTCTGGTAGCTCACCTCGGAGTTCATTGAGTAGCTCGCCAAGTAGCTCACCTGAGAGCTCACCGAGTAGCTCTCTGAGTAGGTTGACTTGGGCTCACTTGTGAGCTCACTTGTGAGTTCACCAAGAATCTCAGCAGGGACCTCACCTGGGAGCTCACTAAGTAGCTCACTTGGAACCTCACATAGCATCTCACCTGGAAGCTCACCGAAAAGCTCACCAAGTAGCTCACCTATGAGCTCTTCTAGGAGCTCACCAATCAGATCGAGAGGAGCTCACCTGGGAGATCATCAAGTAAATCACATCAGAAGTCACCTGATGAGCTCATCTTGTAGCTCATCTCATAGCTCTCATATAAGCTCACCTTAGAGATTTCTAAAAATAGCTTACCTTTGAGCTCAGCCGAGGAGCACACCAAGTAGCTCACCTAGCAAGCTCAGCTCGGAGCTCAGACAAGTAGCTTACCTAAGGAACCTCATCAAGAAGCTCATCTTCAGCTTACCCGTAAGCTCACCTCAGAGGTCACCTGATAGATTTCCTTTCCAGCTCCACCTTGAGATCATCGAGGAGCTTACCAAGTAGCTTGAATTGATATCACCTGAGAGATATCATCAAGGAGATCACTCTGAAAACTCATATGGGAGCTTGCTTGACAGCTCGGCTTAGAAAACTCACATAGGAGCTCAAACTATCATCTCACCTTATGAACTCACCTTAAGATCACTGAAGAGCTCACCTATTGAGCATGCCTTGCTATCTCAATTTGATCTCACCTTGCAGAATTCATCAAGTAGCTTGCCAAGTAGCTCACCTGGGTAGCTTACCTCCAACAGCTCACTAGAGTAGCTAAACCGAGCAACTCACTGAGTAGGTTGACATGAGCTCACTTTTGAACTCACTTAAGAAGCTCACCATAGAGAGCTCACTTGGTAGCTCGTCCAAGTAGGTTATCTTGGGAGCTCATCGAGTAGCTCACCTAGGAGGTCACCTGCGAGCTCTCCTGACAGTAGCTCACCTGTGAGCTCTTCTAGAAACTCACCGATCAGTTCGAGTTGACCTCACCTAGGATCTCATCGAGTAACTCACCTGAGCTTTCTTGAAGTTCACCTATGGTAGCTCACCTCAGGAGATCACCTTAGTAACTCACCTTGAGCTCACCTTGCTCAAAATGAGCTTGGTAAGGCAAGCTCACCTTTGAGCTCACTCAGGAGCTCACCGAGCATCTTACCTAGGAGCTTGGCTAGAAGCTCAGCAAGTAGCTCGACTTGAGCTTGCCAAGAAACTCACCTGGGAGCTCACCTTAAAATCACCTCACATCTTGAGCTCACCTGAAGAGCTCGCTGAAGTAGCTTGACTTGAGCTCACCATTAGGAGCTCATCAAGTAGCTCACCTTGAAAACTTACATGGGAGCTCACCTGCAACTTACCTTGCCAACTCACATGGGAGCTCACCTATCAGCTCACCTTAAGCTAGCTCACCTTGAGCTCGCTGAGGAGCTCACATTTACCTAACTTGCCTTGAGCTCATCTGGTAGCTCACCTTGGAGTTTTTTGAGTAGCTCACCAAGTAGCTCACCTAGGATCTCACCTAACAGTATCACTTGGGAGCTCATGAGCTCACTTGTTAGCTGTAGCTTTCCGAGTAGGATGAATTGCTCACTTTTGAGCTCACCAAAAAGCTCACTTGGAAACATCTCCTTGGAACTCACCAAGTACCTAACTTGGGAGCTCACCTAGTAGCTAACCTGAATAACTCTTCCAAGTATCTCACCTGGGAGCTCTTTTGGTAGGTCACTGGTCAGCTCGAGTTGAGCTCACCCTGGAGCTCATTGAGTAACATCTGGTAGCTCGTATGAAGCTCACCTGGGAGATTTCCTGACAAGCTCACCTTGAGCTCACCTCAGCTCCTTCAGCTCAGCTTGGAACTCAGCTTGAGAGCTCAGTAAGTCCAAACTCACCTTGAGCTCATCTGAGTAGCTCAAGTTAAGCTTACCCACTTGTCAGCTCAAGCTTGCATGACATCTACCTTTAACTTGCTGTGGGAGCTCACCTAATAGCTCACCTAGGAGGTCGTTTGGGAGCTCAGCCAAGTCAGCTCAAGTTGAGCTCATGATGAAGTAGCTCAATTTAACTATTCCTGGGAACTCACCTGGGAGCTCACTTGATAGTTCACCTTGCCATCTCACCTTGAGCTCAACTCACAAGAGCTTTCCTGAGCAGCTTTCCTTGATCACATAGGTATCACATGTAGTAGCTCACCTAAAAACTAACATGGGATCACCTAATAGCTCATCTTACCAGCTCACATGGGTAGCTCACCCATTAGAGCTCCCTTAACAACTCACCCTAAAACTCCTTGAGGAGCTCACCCAGAAATCTTACTGGTAGCTCACCTTGAGTTCATCAAGCAGCTCACCTTTCTAGCTCACCTGGGAGCTCATCCTAGTAGCTCACCTGGAACTTAGTTAACATCTAAAAGTAGCTTGCCTAGGAGCTCATTGAGTAGCTCACCGAGTAGGTTGACTTGAGCTCACTTGTGAGCTCATATGAGCAACTCACCATGAGAACTCACCTAGGATTTCACCAATTAGCTTGCCTTGGTAGCTCACCTTAGAACCTCAACTAGCAGGAGCTCACCTGAATAGCTCACCAAGAATAGCTTCACTAAGTAGCTCTTTTGGGAGCTCACCGATCAGATCGAGTTAAGCTTGACTTGAAGCTCATCAAGTAACTCACCTAGGAGCTCACCTAACAGCTCACCTTGCCAACTCACCTTGAGCTCACCTTACCAACTCACCTTGATCTCACCTTGCCAACTCACCTTCAGCTCATCTGGTAGCTCGTATGTAAGCTCACCTCAAAGATTACCAACAAGCTCACCTTTGAGCTCACTTGAGAGCTCACAGAGTAGCTCACCTTGGAGCTTCTCAAGTAGTTCGATTTGAGCTTGCCCAGAAACTCACCTGGGAGCTCACTTGACTAGCTCACCCGAGAGCTCATCGAACAACTGACTCGAGAACTCGCAGAGCTCTCTGATATCTACCCAGAAACTTGGGAGCTCACCTATCAGCTCACCTTGAGCTTACTGAGGAGCTCGTCAAGACTAGCTTACCTTGAGCTCATCTTTTAGCTCACCTTAGAGTTCAACATGCCTTTAGCTCGAATGGGAGCTCACCTAACAGCTCACTTGGAAGCTCACTGTGTAGCTCACATGACAAATTTGACTTGAGGTCATTAAGTAGCTCACCTTAGAGACCTCAATGGGAGCTCACCAAGTAGCTCACCTATGAGCTCACCTAACAACTCACCTAGGTGGTCGCCGAATACCTCACTGAAGTAGCTCATTGAGGAAATCTTCTTGAGCTCACATATCAACTTGAGTTCCTAGCTCACTCGATCAGCTTGGGAGTTGAGTAACTCACCTGGGAACTCACCTGGGAGCTCACCTAACAGCCTCACCTTGCTAACTCACCCCTTGACTCACCTTGCCACCTAAATCACCTGTAAGCACACCTTGCCAACTCACCTTGAGCTCATCTGGTAGCTCACATGTAATCTCACCTTAGATATTTCTGACAAGCTCACCTGGGACCTCACCAATTAGCTCACCTAGGAGCTTGGCTGGGAGCTTGGCTAAAAGGTCACTTTACTAGCTCACCTTGAGCTCACCCTGGAGCTCACCAAGTAGCTCGAATCAAGAGCTCACCAAGGAGCTCATCAAGCAGCTCACCTGAAAACTCACATAAGCAGCTCACCTTACTAACTCACATGGGAGCTTGCCTAATAGCTCACCTTAAGCTCGCTAAGGATCTCACCTTACCAACTCACCTTGAGCTCATCTTGTAGCTCACCTCAGAGTTCATCAAGTAGCTCACCAAGTAGCTCACCTGGGAGCTCACCTAATAGCTCACTTAGGAGCTCACCTAACATCTCACCTGGGAGCTCATCTAGTAGCTCACTTCGGAGTTCACCTAGTAGCTCTTGTATGGGAGCTCACCAAATATCTCACTAGGAGCTCAAGTAGCTTAACCTAGAAGGTCTTCTGAGGGCTCATCGATCAGCTCAAGTTGAGCTCACCTAGGAGCTCGTTGAAACTTGCTAACTCACTTGGGAACTTACCTAGGAGCTCACCTTATAGCTCACCTTGCCAACTTGCCTTGTTCTCACCTTTCCAACTCACCTTGACAACTCGCCTTGAGGTCATCTGGTAGCTTGCATGTAAGCTCACCTAAGAGATTGTAAAAAATCTTACCTTTGAGCTCTCCTGGGAGCTCACCAAGGAGCTCGGCTTGGAGCTTGACAAGCAGCTCACCGAGGAGCTCACTCAAGCAGCTCAACTTGAGGCTGCACCTGGGAGCTCACCTGGGAGCTCACTTAACAGGTCACCTAGCAGCTCACCTAGGAGCTCACCAAACAGCTCACAAGTAGCTCACCTGGAGCTCTTCTAGGAGCTTTCCAATCTCAAAGTTGAACTCACATGGGAGCTCACTTGAGTAAGCTCACATGGGAACTCACCTGGGAGCTTTAGCCCACCTTATCAGCTCACCTTGAGCTCACCTGAGGAGTTCACCTTACCAACTCACCTTGAGCTTGTCTTGTAGCTCACCTTAGAGCTCATCGAGCAGCTCGCTAAGTAAGCTCACCTAACAGACTTACCAACAAGCTCACCCGAGTGAGCTCGCTGAGTAGCTTGACTTGAGCTCACTTGTGAGCTCACCGAGCAGCTCACCTTGAGCTCCTCACCTTGGAGCTCACCTAGAAGATTAATAGCTCACTTGTAGCTCACCCCTGACCTCAGCAACTTGCATGGGAGCTTAAAAACTCACCATGGGAGCTCGCCAAGTAGCTCACCTATGGGAGCTCTTACATGGGAGCTCATCTTATTAGCTTGACCTTGAGCTCACTTGGGAGCTTATTGAGTAACTCACCTAGGAACTCATCTAGTAGCTTCACCTCATACATTTCTCACCTTGTAGCTCAACTAGGAGCTTGCCTTGCAAACTCACCTGGGAGCTCACCTTTGAGCTTTCCTTGAGCTCACTTGTGAGCTCACCTAGAAGCTCACCTAGGAGCTCAGTAAGAGCTCACCCAGTAGCTCACTTAGGAGCTCATCTTGAGCTTGCCCAGAACTCACCTGAATAGCTCACCAAGTAGCTCACCTTGAGCTCCCCTAGGAGCTTACCGAGAAGCTTAAATTGAGCTCACCTAGGAGCTCATCAAGTAACTCACCTTGACTAGGAGCTCACATGGGAGCTCACCTTACCAACTTTCTTTGCCTTGCCTTTTCTCACCTGGGAGCTCACCTAAGCAGCTCACCTTGAACTCACCTTTCCAAGCTCAGCTATAAGCTTGCACTCAGGAGCTCATCAAGCAGCTCACTTAGCTTGTCCAGCATCTCACCCGGGAGCTCACCTCAGTAGCTCACTTGAGCTCACTTGTGAGCTCAACTGAGAATCTCAACTAGGGACCTCACATGGGAGCTCACCAAGTAGCTCACCCAAAAGCTCACTTGGGATCTCACCTAGTGGCTCTCTAAGTAGCTCACCTAGGAGCTCTTCTAGGAGCTCACCAATTAAGCTCACCTTGAGCTCACCCAGGAGCTCGTGGAGTAACTCACATGGGAGCTCACCTAAGTAACTCACCTTGAGCTCAGCTTGCCTACCAGCTCACCTTGATCTCATCTGAGTAGCTCACTTGAGCTCATCTTGTGAGATTACCACTATAAGCTTTGCTGAGCAAGCTCTTGGGAGCTCACTGAGTAGCTCACCTAGGAGCTCACTGGGAGCTCACAAGCAGCTCACCTAAGGAGCTCATCAAGCAACTCACCTGGGAGCTACCCAAAAACTCACCTGAGAGCTCACCTTGAGCTCACCTTGCCAACTCACCTTGAACTCATCTGGTAGCTCACATGTTGAGCTCACCTCAGAGATTGCTGAACAAGCTCAACTCACCTTTGAACTCCTGGGAGCTCACCTAAGTAGATCACCTAGGAGCTCAATTGGGAGCTCACCTTAAGTAGCTCACCTAGGAGCTCATTGAAGCTCACCTTGAGCTTACCTAAAAACTCTTGGCTCAGGAGCTTCATGATCATCATTTCCTTAGATCACCTGGGAGCTCACCAAGTAGCTCACTTGAGCTCACCAGGAGCTCCTCAAGTAGCTCACTAAAAAACTCACATGAGAGCTCACCTAAGCTCTCACCTTACCAACTCACATGGGAGATCACCTATGAGTAGCTGGCTTGTCAGCTCACCTTGAGCTTGTCTGAGGAGCTCACCTTGGGAGCTCACCTTCAGCTCATCTGGTAGCTCACCTTGAGTTCACCTTGAGTAGCTCACTAAGTAGCTCACCTAATAGCTCACCTAGGAGCTCACCTATGGTAGCTCACTTGGGAGATCACCTCATAGCTCACTGAGTAGCATTCACTTGAGCTTGCCTAGGAGCTAATTAAGCAGCTCATTGAGTAACTCACTTGGAGCTCACCAAGGAGCTCACCTAACAGCTCACCTTGCCAACTCCTATTGAGCTCACCTTGCCAACTCACCTTGAGCTCACCTTGCCAAGCTCACCTTGAGATCATCGAGTAGCTCACCATGTAAGCTCACCTCAGAGATCACCGATAAGCTCACCTGGGAGCTCTTCTAGGAGCTCACCACTTGATCAGCTCGAGTAGAGCTCCTAGGAGCTCTTCGAGTAACTTACATGGGAACTCACCTAATATCTCACCTAACAACTCACATTATGAACTTGCCTTGAGCTCACCTTGAGCTCATCTGGTAGCTCACATGTAAGCTCACCTAAGAGATTGTCCACAAGCTTACCTTTGAGCTCACCTAGGAGCTCACCTAGGAGATCACTGGGAGCACAGCAAGAAGCTCACCCAGGAGCTCATCAAGTAGCTCACCTGATAACTCACCTTACCAATTCACCTTGAGTTCACCTTACCAACTCACCTTGAGCTCACCTTTCCAACTCACCTTGAGCTCATCTGGTAGCTCATATGTAAGCTCACCTCAGAGATTACTGACAAGCTCACCTTTGAGCTCACCTGGGAGCTTACCGAGTAGCTCACCTAGGAGCATGGCTGGGAGCTCAGTAAGCAGATTGCCCAGGAACTCATCGAGCAACATGACTTGAGCTTACCCAAAAACTCACCTGGGAGCTCGCCTGACATCTCACCTTACTCTCACCTTGAGCTCACCCAGGAGCTCACTGAGCAGCTCAACTTGAGCTCACTCAGGAGCTCATCAAGCATCTCACCCAAAAAACTCACATGGGAGCTCACCCTACAGCTCACCTTGCCAACTCACATGAGAGCTCACCTATCTTTCCTCACTTGAGGAGCTCACCTTGCCAACTCACCTTGAGCTCATCTAGTAGTTCACCTATCAGATTCTTCGATGTAGCTTGCACCAAGTAGCTCACCTAGGATCTCGACTAACAGCTCACTTGAGAGCTTATTGAGTAGCTCGCCGAGTAGGTTGACTTGAGCTCACTTATGAGCTCATCGAGTAGCTCACCAAGGACCTTGCCTGGGAGCTTGCCAAGTAGCTCACTTGGGAGCTCACCTAGAAGCTCACCTAGGAGCTCACCAAACAACTCACCTAGGAGCTCACCTGCCAGCTCACCTAGGAGGTTGACTAGGAGCTCACTTGATGAGCTCACCTTACAAGTAACTCACCTTGGGACCTCAACTGGGAGCTTGCCAAGTAGCTCACCTTAAGCTCACTGGGAGGTTTCCAACTCACCTTAAGTTCATCTGGTAGCTTGCATGTAATCTAACCTCATAGATTATTGACAAGCTCACCTTTGAGCTCACTTGGGAGCTCCCCAAGCAGCTCACCTAGGAGCTCGAATGGGATCTTTGAAAGTAGCTCACCTAGGATCTCACCTGATAGTTCAGCTTGTAGCTCACCTTGAGCTCACCTTAGAGCTCATTGACAAGCTCACTTGAGTTGAGCTCACCTAGGAGCTCATGGTAAGTAGCTCACCCTAAAATTCATATGGGAGATGACCTTACCAACTTACATAGGAGCTCACCTTTCAGCTAGCCTTAAGCTCACTCAAGAGCTCACCTTTCCAACCCACCTTGAGCTTTTCTGGTAGCTCACCTCAGAATTCATCGAGTAGCTCACAAAGTAGCTCACCTAACAGCTCGCCTAACAACTTTCTTGCAAGCTCACTAAGAAGCTCGCTGAGTAGGTTCACTTGAGCTCACTTGAGGAGCTCACCTTGCCAACTCACCTGAGGAGCTCACCTTGTTAACTTCACCTTGAGCTCATATGGTAGCTCACCTGTAAGCTCACCTAGAGAGCTAAGTTCACCTTTGAGCTCCTGGGAGCTCATCAAGTAGCTCACCTAGGAGCCATGGGAGCTCATCAAGCAGGTCTTCCAAGATCTTGTTGAGTAGCTTGACTTGAGCTTGCCCAGAAACTCACCTAGGAGCTCACCTAAGATCTAACCTTTCCATCTCACCTTGAGCTCACCTAGGAGCTCACTGAGCAGGTTGACTTGAACTCACCTGGGAGCTCATCAAGTAGCTCACCTGACAACTCACCCCGTCAACTTGCATGGGAGCTCACCTATCAGCTTGCCTTGTAAGCTCGCCTTGAGCTTGTTAAGGAGCTCACCTTGTCAACTTGCCTTGAGCTCATCTTATATCTCACCTCAGAGTTCATCGAGCAACTTGCCAAGTAACTCACCTAGGAGCTCACCTAAAAGCTCACTGAGTAGCTTAGCGAGTAGGTTGACTTGATTTTTCTTTTGAGCTCACCGAGCAGGTCACTGGGGACCTTGCCAAGGAGCTTACCAAGTATCTCACTTGGGAGCTCACCTAGCAGCTTACCTAGGAGCTCACCGAATAGCTCACCAAGTAGCTCACCTAGGAGCTCTTATGGGAGCTCACTGATCAGCTCAAGTTGATCTCACACCAGAGCTCGTTGAGTAACTCACCTAGGAGCTCTCCTAACATTTCACCTTGTCAACTCACCTTGTTCTCACATTGCCTACTCACCTTGAGCTTGCCTTGGTAACTCACCTTGAGGTCATCCTATAGCTCGCATATAATCTCACCTCAAAAATTGCTGACAAGCTCACCTTTGAGCTCACCTGGGAGCTCACCGAGTAGCTCACCTAGGAGCTCGGTTGGGAGCTCGATAAGGAGCTCGCCTAGTTGCTTGTCAAGAAGCTTCACTTGAGATTTCCCAAAAACTCAACTGGGATCTCTCCTAATAGCTCACCTTACTAGTTCACCTTGAGCTCACCGAGCACCTTGACTTGACCTTGACTCGTTGAGCAGCTTGACATGAGCTTTCCTGAAAAGTCACATGGGAGCTCACCTGACAGCTTACCTTATCAGCTCGCCTTGAGACCACTGAGGAGCTCACCTTGCCAACTCACCTTGAGCTCATCTGGTAGCTCACCTCAGAGTTCATCGAGTAGCTCGCTAAGTAGCTCACCTGGGAGCTTGCCTAATAGCTCACCTAGGAGCTCACTGAGTAGCTCACTGAGTAGGTTGACTTGAGCTCACTTGTGAGCTCACTGAGTAACTCACTGTAGACCTAGCCTAGGAGCTCTCTTAGTAGCTCACTTCACAGCTCACCTAGGAGCTCGCTGAATAGCTCACCAATTAGCTCACATGGGAGCTCTTTTGGGAGCTTACCGATCAGCTTGAGTTGAGTTCACCTGAGATATCATCAAGTAACTCACCTGGGAACTCACCTGGGAGCTCACCTGATAGCTCACCTTACTAACTCACCTTGAGCTCACCTTGCCAACTCACATTGAGCTCTCCTTTCCATCTCACCTTGAGCTCATCTGGTAGCTCACATGTAAGCTCACCTCAGAGATTACCGACAGGATCAACCTACGAGCTCACTGAGTAGCTCACCTAGGAGCTCAGTTGGGAGCTTAGGAAGTATCTCATTTAGGAGCTCATCAAGTAGCTTGACTTGAGCTTACCCAGAAACTCAATTGGGAGCTCCCTTGACAGCTCACCTTGCCAGCTCACCTTTAGCTCATCCAAGAGCTCACTGAGTAGCTCAACTTGAGCTTACCCAGGAGATCGTCAAGTAGCTCACCTGAAAACTTTCATGGGAGCTCACCTAACAGCTCACCTTACTAACTCTCATGGGAGCTCACCTATCAGCTTGTCTTACCAGGTCACCTTGAGCTCACATTGTCAACTCACTTTGAGCTTGTCTGGTAGCTCACCTCAGAGTTCATCGAGTAGCTTTCCAAGTAACTCACTTGGGAGCTTACCTAATAGCTCACCTGGGACCCCACCTAATAGCTCACCTAAGAGCTCACCAAGCAGCTTGCTGAGTAGGTTGACATGAGCTAACTTGTGTAGTCACCGAGCCACTCATCGGGGACATCACCTAGGAGCCCACCAAGTAGCTCATATGGGAGCTCACCTAGCAGCTCACCTGGGAGCTCGCTGAATAACTTATGAAGTAGATCCCCTGGGAGCTCACCTGTGAGCTCACCGATCAGCTCGAGTTGAGCTCACCCGGGAGCTCATCGAGTAACTCACCTGGGAACTCACCTCAGAACTCACCTAACACCTCATCTTGCTAACTCACCTTTTGCTTGCCTTACCAAATCTCCTTGAGCTCACCTTGCTAACTCACCTTAAGCTCATCTGGTAGCTCACATGTAAGCTCACCTCAGAGATTTCCAACAAGCTCACCTTTGAGCTTTCCTGGGAGCTCAGCGAGTAGCTCACCTAGGAGCTTGGCTGGGAGCTCAACAAGCAGCTTACCTAGAAGCTCGTCAACCATCTCGACTTGAGCTTACCTAAAAACTCTCCTGGGAGCTCACCTGATAGCTCACCTTGAGCTCACCCAGGGGCTCACTGAGAAGCTCAACTTGAGTTCACCCAGGAGCTCATCAAGATTCTCTCTCAAAAACTCACATGGGAGCTCACCTATAAGCTCACCTTGTCAGCTCACCTTGAGCTTGCTAAGGAGCTCACCTATCAGCATGCCTTGCCAGCTCACCATGAGCTCACCTCAAAGTTTGGTGAGAAGCTTGCAAAGTAGCTTTCCTAGGAGCTCACTGAGTAACTCGCTGAGTAGGTTGACTTGAGCTCACTTGTGAGCTCACTTAGCAGCTCACCAAAGACCTCACCTGGGAGCTCACCAATTAGCTCTCCTAGGAGCTTGCCTAGAAGCTCACCTGGTGGCTTACTGAATAGCTTGCCAAGTAGCTCATTTGCGAGCTCTTATAGGAACTCACAGATTAGATTGAGTTGAGCTCACCTGGGATCTAGTAGAGTAACTCACCTAGGAACTCACCTGGGAGCTCATCTCATAGCTCACCTTGTGAACTCACATTGAGCTTGACTTGCCAACTCAGCTTGAGCTCACCTTACCAACTCATCTTGAGCTCATCTGGTAGCTTACATGTAAGCTCACCTCAGAGATTTTCGAAAAGCTCACCTTTGAGCTCACCTAGGAGCTCACCAAGTAGATCACCTAGAAGCTTAGCTGTGAGCTCTGCAAGTAGCTCACCCAAGAACTCATCAAGCAACTTGACTTTAGCTTGCCTAGAAACTCACCTGGGAGCTAACCTGATAGCTCACCTTGCCAGTTCATCTTGAGCTCATCCAAGAGCATGCTGAGTAGCTCAACTTGAGCTCACCTAGGAGCTCATCAAGCAGCTCACCTGAAAACTCACATGGGAGCTCACTTGACAGCTTGCCTTACCAACTCGTATGGGAGCTGAAATATCAGCTCACCTTGCCAGCTCACCTTGAGCTTATTGAGGAGCTAACCTTGCCAACTCACATTAGAGTTTGTCAAGTAGCTTGCCAAGTAGATCACCTTGAAGCTTTCCTAACATCTCTCTTAGGAGCACACTGAGTAGCTCATCAAGTAGGTATACTTGAGCTCACTTGTGAGCTCATTGAGCAGCTCACCAAATAGCTTGCCAAGTAGCTCACCTGGGAGCTCTTCTGGGAGCTCCCCGATCATCTCGAGTTGAGCTCACCCTGGAGCTCATAGAGTAACTCCCCTGGGAACTCACCTAAGAGCTCACCTTACCAACTCACCTTGACCTCACCTTGCCAACTCACCTTGAGCTCATCTGGTAGCTCACATGTAAGCTCACCTCAGAGATTCCCAAAAAGCTCACCTTTGAGCTCACCTGGGAGCTCACTGAGTAGCTCACCTAGGAGCTTGGTTGGGAGCTTGGAAAGTAGCTCACCTAGGATCTTGTCGAGCAGCTTGACTTGAGTTTTCCTATAAACTCACCTGGGATCTCACTTGATAGCTTAGCTTGCCATCTCACCCAGAAGCTTACAAAGTAGCTCAACTTGAGTTCGCATGGGAGTTTGTCAAATAGCTCACCTGAAAACTCACATGGGAGCTCACCTGACAGCTCACCTTGCCAACTCACATGGGAGCTCACCTTGAGCTCGCTGATGAGCTCACCTTACCAACTCACCTTGAGCTCATCTGGTAGCTCACCTCAGAGTTCATCGAGCAGCTCACCAAGTAGCTCACCTAGGAGCTCACCTAACAACTCACCTGGGAGCTCTCCAATAGTTCACATTGGAGCTCACCAAATAGCTCACTGAGTAGGTTGACTTAAGCTCTCTTGTGAGCTCACCGAGTAGTTCACTAGGGACCTCACCTGGGAGCTTGTTAAGTAGATTTCTATGGAGCTCACCTAGTAGCTCAGCTTGGAGCTCGCTGCAACTCACCAAGTAGCTCACCTGGGAGCTCTTCTGGGAGCTAATCAGCTCAGTTGAGCTCATTGGGAGCTCATCGAGTCACCAACTCACCATGAGCTCACCTGAACTCACCTTCTCACCGTAGCTTGAGTTGAGCTCACTTGACCTCACCTTGCCAACTCACCTTGGGAACTCACCTTGAGCTCACCTTGGAGCTCAGCTCCATGTAAGCTCACCTCAGAGATTGCCATTCCCTTTGAGCTCACCTGGGAGCTCACCGAGTAGCTCACAGTAGAAGCTTAGCTGGGAGTTTAGCAATCAGCTTGCCGAGGAGCTCATCGAGTAGCCTAACTTGAGATTACTCGTAAACTTTCCTTGGATCTCACTTGATAGCTTGCCTTGCCAGCTCACCTTGAGCTAACCCAAGAGCTTGTTGAGTAGCCTGATAGTTCACCTGATAGCTCACCTTGCCAACTCACATGGGAGCTCACCTTGCAAGCTTTCCTTGAGCTCCCTGAGGAGCTCACCTTGCACACTAGCCTTAAGCTCATCTAGTAGCTTGCCTCAGAGTTCATCAAGTAGATCACCAAGTAGCTTACCTAGGATCTAACCTAACAGCTCACCTGGGAGCTCACTGAGTAGCTCGTTGAGTAGGAATTCACCTACGAGCTCTCCTGATAGCTCACCTTGCCAACTCACCTTGAGCTCACCTTACCAACTCACTTTGAGCTCATCTGGTAGCTCACATGTAAGCACACCTCAGAGATTGTTAACAAGCTCACCTTTGAGCTCATCTGGGATCTCACCTAGTAGCTCACCTAGGAGCTTGTCGAGTAGCTCGACTTGAGCTTGCCCAGAAACTCACCTGGGAGCTCGCCTGACAGCTCACCTTGCCTACTCACCCAGGAGCTCGTAAAGTAGCTCAACTTGAGCTCAGCTAGGAGCTTGTCAAGTAGCTCACCCAAAAACTCGAATAGGAGCTTACTTGATAGCTCACCTTGCCAACTCACATGGGAGCTCTCCTTGAGCTCACTGAGGAGCTCACCTTTCCAACTCACCTTGAGCTCGTCTGGTAGCTCACCTTAGAGTTCATCGAGTAGCTTACCAAGTAGCTCACCTAGGAGCTCACCTAACAACTCACCTGGGAGCTCTCCTAACAGTTCACCTTAGATCTCACCAAGTAACTCACTGAGTAGGTTGACTTGCGCTAGCTTGTAAGCTCACCGAGTAGTTCACCGAGGACCTCACTTCGGAGCTCGCTAAGTAGCTCACCTATGGAGCTCACCTAGGAGCTCACTGAATAACTCGCCAAGTAGCTCACCTGGGAGCTCTTCTGGGAGCTCACTGATCAACTCGAGTTGAGCTCACCTGGGAGCTCATTGAGTAACTCACCTGTGAGCTTACCTGATAACTCACCTTGCAAACTCAACTTGACCTTTCCTTTCTAACTCACCTTGAGCTCATCTTATAACTCGCATGTAAGCTCACCTTAGAGATTGCCTAAAAAATTACCTTTGAGCTCACCTGGGAGCTCAATGAGCATCTCACGTAGGATCTCAACTGGGAGCTCGGAAAGTATCTCACTGAGGAGCTCATTGAGGATCTGAACTTGAGCTTTCTTGTAAACTCACATGACAGATTGCCTTTCCAGCTCACTTTGAGCTCACCCAGGAATTTTTTGAGCATCTTGACTTGAGCTCACATGGGATCTAGTCAAGCAGCTCTCCATAAAACTCACATGGGAGCTCACCTGACAGCTCACCTTGCCATCTTGTATGGGAGCTCTCCTATCAGGTCACCTTTCAAGCTAACCTTTTGCTTCCATAAGAGCTCACCTTGCTTACTCACCTTGAGCTTGTCTAGTAGCTTGCCTCAGAGTTCATCAAGTAGCTCACCAAGTAGCTTACCTAGGAGCTCACCTAATAGCTCACCTGGGAGCTCACTGAGTAGCTCATCAAGTCAAGCTACTTGATGAACTCACCAGATGAGCTCAAGGTGAGTTAGTGAGTAGTTCAGTGAGCTGCTAGGTGAACTCTGAAGTGAGCTACTTGGTGAGCTCCCAGGAGATGTCCCTAGTGAGCTACTTAGTGAGCTCACAAGTGAGCTCAAGTCAACCTACTAGATGAGCTACTCGGTGAGCTCCCAGGTGAGCTATTAGGTGAGCTCCTAGGAGAGCTACATGACGAACTCTGAGGTGAACTACTAGATGAGCTCAAGGTGAGTTGGCAAGGTGAGCTCCTCAACAAGCTCAAAGTGAGTTGGAAAGGGAAGCTGATAGGTGAGCTCCCATGTGAGTTAGCAAGGTGAGCTGTTAGGTGAGCTCCCATGTGAGTTTTCAGGTGAGCTACTTGACGAGCTCCTAGGAGAGCTCAAGTCAAGCTACTCAGCAAGCTCCTGGGTGAGCTCAAGGTGAGCTGGTAAGGTGAGCTATCAGGTGAGCTCCCAGGTGAGTTTCAGGGCTAGCTGCTTCCTAAGATCCCAGCCAAGCTCCTAGATGAGCTACTCGATGAGCTCCTAGGTGAGGTCAAAGGTAAGCTAATTAGAAATCTCTGAGGTGAGCTTACATTTGAGCTACTAGATGAGCTTAAGGCATGTTGGTAAAGTGAGCTCAGTGTGATTTGGAAAGGTGATCTATCAGGAAAGCTATCGAGTGAGTTCCCAAGTGAGTTACTTGACAAGCTCCCAAGTGAGCTCAACTCAAGCTAAGCTACTTGTCTACGTTGGCTAGTGAGCTCACCAAGTGAGCTACTAAGTGACCTAGTTGAGTTCCCTGATGAGCTACTTGGTGAGCTCAAGTCAACCTACTCGGCGAGCTGCTTAATGAGCTCCCAGGTGAGTTGTTAAGTGAGCTCCTAGGTGAGCTACTTGGTGAGCTCCTCAATGAACTCCAAGTTGAGCTACAAGATGAGCTCAAGGAGAGTTGACAAGGTGAGCTCCTCAGTGAGCTTAAGGTGAACTAGCAAGGTGAGCTGATAGGCAAGCTCCCATGTGATTTGGCAAGGTGAGCTATCAGGTGAGCTCCCATGCGAGTTTTTAGGTGAGCTACTTAACGAGCTCTTGGGTGAACTCAAGTTGAGCTACTCGTGAGCTCCTAGGTGAGCTCAAGGTGAACTGGTAAGGTGAGCTATCAAGTGAGCTCCCAGGTGAGTTTTTGGGAAAGCTCAAGTCAAATTTCTTGATGAGCTCCTAGGTGAGCTACTTTCTCGAGCTCTTAGCTAAGCTCCTAGGTGAGCTGCTTAGTGAGCTCCCAAGTAAGCTCAAAGGTGAGCTTGTCGGTAATCTCTAAGGTGAGCTTAGATGTGAGCTACCATATGAGCTCAAGGTGAGTTGGCAAGGTGAGCTCAAGGTAAGTTAGTAAGGAAAACTCAAGGTGAGTTGGTAAGGTGAGTTGTCATGTAAGCTCCTAGGTGAGTTCCCAGGTGAGTTACTCAATGAGCTCCTGAGCGATATCAATTCAAGCTAATCAACAAGCTCCCATGAAAGTTTTTAGTTGAGCTTCTTGACGAGCTCTTAGGTGAGCTCAAGTTGAGCTTATTGATGAGTTCCTGGGTAAGATCAAGGTGAGATGGCAAGGTGAGATATTATGTGAAATCCCTTGGTGAGTACCTAGGTAAGCTCAAGTTGAGCTATTCGAAGAGCTACTTACCGAGCTCCAAGCTGAGCTCCTAGGTGAGCTACTCAGTGAGCTCAAAGTTGAGCTTGTCGGTAATCTCTAAGGTGAGCTTACATGTGAGCTACTAGATGAGCTCAAGGTGAGTTGGCAAGGTGAGCTCAAAGTGAGTTGGTAAGATGAGATGTCAAGCAAGCTCCCAGGTTAGTTCCCAGGTGAGTTACTCAACGATCTCCTGGGTGAGCTTTAACTTGAGCTGATCAGAGAGCTACCAGAAGAGCTCCCAGGTGAGCTGATATGTGAGGTATTCAGTAAGCTCCCAAGCAAGCTACTAGGCAAGCTCCCAAGTGACCTACTTGGTGAGGTCCCTAGTGAGCTCACAAGTGAGATCAAGTCAACCTACTCGATGAGATGCTCGACAAACTTTGATGTGAGCTACTAGATGAGCTTAAGGTGAGTTGGTAAGGTGATCTATCAGGTGAACTCCCATGAGAGTTTTTAGGTGAGTTCCTCAATGAGCTCCTAGGTGATCTCAAGTTGAGCTTATTAAAAATCTTCTGGGTGATCTCAAGGTGAGCTAGTAAGGCAAGCTCTCAGGTGAGCTCCTAGGTGAGTTTACGGGCAAGCTCAAGTTGAGCAGCTTGACAAGCTCCTCAGAGAGCTGCTTGTTGAGCTCCTAGATGAGATCCTATGTGAGGTGCTCGGTGAGCTCTTAAGTGAGCTCAAAGGCAATGTTTTCGGTAATCTCTAAGGTGAGAATACATGTGAGCTATGAGATGAGATCAAGGTGAGTTGGCAGCTCATCAAGGTGACTTCAAGAGTGAGTTGTCAAGTGAGCTCCTATGTGAGTTACTCGACGAGCTCCAAGGTGAGCTCAACTCGAGCTCCTGGGTGAACTTCTAGGAGCTCACCAATCAGCTCGAGTAGAGCTCACCTTGGAGCTCGTCGAGTAACTCACCTAGGAGCTCACTTGTGAACTCACCTTGATCTCACCTTGCCAACTCACCTTGATCTCATCTCATAGCTCACATGTAATCTCACCTCAGAGATTACCGAAAACATTTCCTTTGAGCTCACTTGGGAGCTCACTGAGAAGCTCACATAGGAGCTCATCTAGGAGCTCAGCAAGTAGCTCACTGAGGAGCTTGTCAAGCTACTCAACTTGAGCTTGCCCGTAAACTCACCTGGGAGCTCACCTGACAGCTTGCCTTACTAGCTCACCTTGAGATCACCCAGGAGCTTGTTGATAAGCTCAACTTGAGCTCACCTAGGAGCTCATTGAGGAGCTCACCTAAAAACTCTCATGGGAGTTCACCTGACAGCTCACCTTGCCAACTCACCTTAAGCTCATCTAGTAGCTCACATCAAAGTTCGTTCAGAAGCTCACCCGAGTAGATTGACTTGAGCTCACTTGTGAGCTCACCGGGGACCTCACCAAGTAGGTCACTTTGGAGCTCACCTAGTAGCTCACCTAGGAGCTTGCTAAATAGCTCACATAGGAGCTCTTCTGGGAGCTCACCGATCAGCTTGAGTTGAAGCTCACCCAGGAGATCATCGAGTAACTCACTTGGGAACTAACCTGGGAGCTCACTTGACAGCTCATCTTACCAACTCACCTTGAGATCACCTTGCTAACTCACCTTGAGCTCATCTTGTAGCTCACATGTAAGCTCACCTTAGAGATTACTTACAAGCTCACCTTTGAGCTCACTAAGCAGCTCACCTAGGAGCTCAACTTGGAGTTCGGTAAGTAGCTTTTTGAGTAGCTCAACTTGAACTTACCCGAATACTCACCTGGGAGCTCACGTAATATCTCACTAGCTCACCTTGAGCTCACCCAGGAACTCATCAATAAGCTCAACTTGAGCTCACCTAAGAGCTTGTCAAATAGTTTAACCAAAAACTCACATGGGAGCTTGCTGATTAGCTTGAATTGATATCACTCAGGAGATCATTGAGTAACTCACCTGGGAACTCACCTAGGAGCTCGCATGATAACTCACCTTACCAACTCACCTTGAGTTTTCCTTACTAACTTGCCTTGAGCTCACCTTGCCAACTCACCTTGAGCTCATATGGTAGCTCACATCTAAGCTCACCTCAGAGATTACCAACAAGCTCACCTTTGAGCTTACCTGGGAGCTCACTGAGTAGCTCACCTAGGATCTTAGCTAAGAGCTTGGCAAGTAGCTCACCTAGGAGCTCATCAAGCAATTCGACTTGAGCTTTCCTGAAAACTCACCTGGGAGCTTGCTTGACAGCTCACCTTACCAATTCACCTTGAGCTCACCTAGGAGCTCACAGAGAAGCTCGACTTGAGTTCACCTAAGAGCTCGTCAATTATGTCACCTAAAAACTCACATGGGAAGCTCACCTTGCTAACTCACATGGGAGCTCACCTATCAGCTCACTTAAGCTCACCTTGCTCACAAAGCTCACCTTACCAACTTCCTTGAGCTCGTCTTATAGCTCAACTTGGAGTTTGTCGAGGAGCTCACCAAGTAGCTTACCTGGGATCTCACTTAACAACTCACCTGGGAGTTCACTGAGCAATTTTCTGAGTAGGTTGACTTGAGCTCCTGAGTAGCTCATCAGGAACTCACCTCGGAGGTCACCAAGTAGCTCTCTTGGGAGCTCACTGAGTAGCTCAATGAAACGCTAGCCTCTCACTTTGAGCTCACTGATCAGATTGAGTTGAGCTTCTTTGGAGCTCGTCGAGTAACTCAGTTGGGAACTCACTCAATAGCTTTCCTGATAGCTCACCTTAAAAAGTCACACTGAGCTCACTTTACCAACATGCCTTAAGCTCATCTAGTAGCTCGAATGTAAGCTCACCTCAGAGATTTCTAATTAGCTTACCTTTGACCTTTCTTGGGAGCTCACTGAGGAGCTTGGCTAGGCTGGGATCTCAGGAAGTAGCTAGCCCTGAAACTCACCTGGGATCTCACCTTGCTAGCTCACCTTGAGCTCACCCAGGAGCTTGCTGAGTAGCTCGACTTGAGCTCTCCCAGGAGCTCGTCAAGCAACTCACCTAAAAACTCACATGGGAGCTCTCCTGATAGCTCACCTTGCTAACTCACATGGGAGCTCACCTATCAGCTTCCCTTTCCAGCTCACTTTGAGCTTGTTGAGGAGCTCACCTTGCCAACTCACCTTGAGCTTGTCTAGTAGTTCACCTCAGAGTTCATCATGTAGCTCTCCTAGGAGCTCACCTAACAAATTTCCTGGGAGCTCACTGATCAGTTCAGCTAGTAGTTGACTTGAGCTCACTTGAGCTCACTAAGTAGCTCACTAGGGACCTCTCCTCGGAGCTCACCAAGTAGCTCACTTCAGACCTCACCTAGAAGCTCACTGAATGACTCACTAACTCACCTTGAGCTCATCTGGTGAGTTCATCAAGCAGCTTGACTTGAGCTCACTGAGTAGCTTCACTTGAGCTCACCCAGGAGCTCATCAAGAAGCTCACATGAAAACTCACATGGTAGCTCACCTATCAGATTGCCTTACCAGATCACCTTGAGCTCATTGAGGAGCTCACCTTGCCATCTCTCTTTGGAGTTTGCCTTTCCAGCTTGATATGAGCTCATCTTGTAGTTCACATGTAAGCTCACCTCAAAGATTACTGACAAGCTCACCTTTGAGATCACCTTGGAGCTCACCGAGCAGCTCACCTAGGAGCTCGGCCAGGAGGTCATCAAGTAGCTTTCCCAGGAGCTCGTCAAGCAACTTGACTTAAGCTTTCCAAGAAACTCACTTAGGAGCTCACCTGAGAGCTCACCTTGCCATCTTGCCTTGAGCTCACTTGACTTGAGTTCACCTGGGAGCTCATCAAGCAGCTCACCCAATCACTTGTATGGGAGCTCACCTGACAGCTCACCCTGCCAACTTGCATAGAAGCTCACCTATCAGCTCACCTTACCAGCTCAACTTGAGCTCGCTAAGGAGCTCACCTTGCCAACTCACCTTGAGCTCATCTTATAGCTCACCTTAGAGTTCATCGAGAAGATTACAAAGTAGCTCACCTGGGAGCTCACCGAGCAGCTCAGTGAGTAGGTTGACTTGAGTTTGCTTGTGAGCTCACCGAGAAGCTCACCAGCGACCTAGTCTAAGAGCTCGCCAAGTAGCTCACAGCTTGCCGAATAGATTTCTAAGCTCACCTTGGAGCTCTTTTGGGAGCTCACCGATCAGCTTGAGATGAGCTCCCCTAGAAGAATGTCAAGTAACTCACCTAGCAACTCATCTGATAGCTCACCTTGCCAACTCACCTTGAGCTTTATTTACAAACTCACCCTTAGCTCATCTAGTAGCTCATATGTAAGCTCACCTCAGAGATTGCTGACAATCTCACCTTTGAGCTCACCTAGGAGCTCACTATAACCTCACCTAAGAGCTTAGCTGGGAGCTCAGCAAGTAGCTTGCCCAAGAGCTCGTGGAGCAACTCAACTTGAGCTTTCCCAGAAAATTTCCTGGGAGCTTTCCTTGCCAGCTCAGCTTGAGCTCACCCAAGATCTTACCGAGCAGCTCAGCTTGATCTCACCTGAAAACTTATATGGAAGCTCACCTAATAGCTCACTTTGCCAAGTCTTATGGGAGCTCACCTATCAGCTTGCCTTAATCTCCCTGAGGAGCTCACCTTGCCAGCTCACCTTAAGCTCATCTGGCTCACCTTGAGTCAAGTAGAGCTCACTTGTGAGCTCACTGAGTAGCTCACCGAGGACCTCACCTAGGAGCTCACAAAGTAGCTTACTTGGGAAACCACCTAGCAGCTCACCGAATAGCTCACTAAGTACCTTGGGAGCTCTTCTGGGACTGCCAATCAACTTGAATTGAGCTCATCTAGGAGATCATCAAAGAACTCACCTAGGAACTCACCTAGGAGCTCACCTGACAGCTCAACTTGCCAACTCACCTTGAGCTCATCTTGCAATCTCACCTTGAGCTCATCTTGTAGCTCACATGTAAGCTCACCTTAGAGATTTCTGACAAGCTCACCTTTAAGCTCACCTGGGAGCTCACTAAGTAGCTCACCTAGGAGCTTGGCTAGGAGCTCTGCAAGTAGCTCACCCAGGAGCTCATCGAGTAGCTCAACTTGAGCTTACCCAGAAAGTCACCTGGGAGTTCACATGATAAATCACCTTACCAGCTCACCTTGAGCTCACCCAGGAGCTAGCTGAGTAGCTTGACTTGAGCTCATCCAGGAGCTTGTCAAGTAGCTCACCCAAAAACTCACATGGGAGCTCACCTGACAGCTCACCTAGAAACTCACATGGGAGCTCACCTATCAGCTCACCTTGATCTTGCTAAGGAGCTCACCTTCACAACTTGCCTTGAGCTCATAAGGTATCTCACCTCAGAGTTCATCGAGCATCTCACCAAGTAGCTCACCTAGGAGCCCACCTAATAGTTCACCTGGGAGCTCACTGAACAACTCACCTAGGAGCTTGGCTAGGAGCTCGACAAGAAGGTCACCCATGAGCTCATCGATCAGCTCAGCTTGAGCTTACCTGGAACCTTGCCTTGGATATTTCCTCACAGGTCACCTTGACAGCTCAACATGAGTTCACCCAGGAGCTTACCAAGCAGCTCGACTTGAGTTTTTCTAGGAGCTTGTCAAGTAGCTTTCCCAAAAACTCACATGAGAGCTCACCTAAAAGCTTTCTTTACCAACTCTCATGGGAGCTCACCTATCAACTCACCTTGAGCTCTCTGAGGAGCTCACCTTGCCAACTCACCTTGAGCTCATCTGGTAGCTCACATGTAAGCTCACCTCAGAGATTACCAAACAAGGTCACCTTTGAGCTTGTGTGGGAGCTCACCGAGTAGCTCACCTAGGAGCTCAGCTTGGAGCTTAGCAAGTAGCTTGTTGAGTAGCTTGACTTGAGATTTCTCGGATACTCACCTAGGAGCTTACTTGATATCTCACCTTTCTAGCTCACCTTGAGCTCACCCAAGAACTCGCCGAGCAGCTTGACTTGAGCTTGCCTAGGAGCTCATCAAGCAGCTCACCTGAAAACTTGCATGGGATCTCACCTAACAGCTCACCCATAAACTCACATGGGAGCTCACCTATATGGTCACCTTTCAAGCTCACTTTTCCATCTAGCCTTGATCACCCTAAGGAGCTACCGTTAACAACTCACCTTGAGCTCATCTGGTAGCTCACCTCAAAGTTTTTCAAGCAACTCAATAAGTAGTTTACCTAGGAGCCCACCTTACAGCTCACCTAGGAGCTCACTGAGAAGGTTGACTTGAGCTCACTTATGAGCTCATCGAGTTGCTTTCCAGGGACCTCACCTAGGATCTGGCCAAGTAGCTCACTTGGGAGCTCACCTAACAGCTCACTTGGGATCTCACCAAATAGCTTGCCAAGTAGCTCACCTGGGAGCTCTTCTGGGAACTTGCCGATCAGCTTGAGTTTATTTCACCCAGGAGCTCGTCGAGTAACTTACTTATGAACTCACCTACGAACTCACATGATAGCTTGACTTGCCAACTCACCTTGAGTTTACCTTGCCAACTTACCTTGAGCTCACCTTACCAACTCACCTTGAGCTCATATGGTAGCTCAAATCTAATCTCACCTTAGAGATTATCGACAAGCTCACCTTTGAGCTCACCTGGGAGCTCACCAAGTAGCTCACTTAGGAGCTTGGCTAATAACTCACCAAGTAGCTCACCTAGGATCTCATCGAGTAGTTTGACTTGAGCTTTCTTGGAAACTCACCTGGGAGGTCACCTAATAGCTCACCTTACTAGCTCACCTTAAGCTCACCCAAAAGCTCACCTAGCATCTCGACCTGAGTTCACCTAGGAGCTCGATAAGTAGCTCACCTAAAAAATTGCATGAGATATCACCTGGCATATCACCTTGCTAACTTGCATGGGAGCTCACCTATTAGCTCACCTTAAGCTCACTGAGGATCTCACCTTGCCAACTCACCTTTAGCTCATCTAGTATCTCACCTTGGAGTTCGTCGAGGAGCTCACCAAGTAGCTCACTTGGGAGATCACCTAACCACTCACTTGGGAGCTCATTGAGTAGCTCACCGAGTAGGTTGACTTTAGCTCACCAAGAAACTTACCGACGACCTTTCCTAGGAGGTCACCAAGTAGCTATTTTGGGAGCTCACCTAGCAGCTCACCGAATAGCTAGCCTAGGAGCTCTTCTGGGAGCTCACCGATCAGCTTGAGTGGAGCTCACTTGGGAGCTCATCGAGTAACTCACCTGGGAACTCGTTTGGCAGCTCACCTGACAACTCACCTTTCCAACTTGCATTGAGCTCACCTTACCAAGTTTCCTTAAGCTCTTCTTGTAGCTCACATGTAAGCTCATTTTAAAGATTTCTGACAAGCTTACCTTTGACCTCACCTAGGAGCTCAGCTAGAATCTTGGCAAGTAGCTTGCCTTGAAACTCACCTGGGAGCTCACCTGACAAATCACCTTACCAACTTTCCTTGAGCTCACCCAGGAGCTCACTGAGTAGCTTGACTTGAGCTCTCTCAGGAGCTCATCAAGTAGCTCACCTGAAAAACTCACATGGGAGCTTACCCGATAGCTCACCTTGCTAACTGGCATGGGAACTCACCTATCATCTTCCCTTACTGGCTTGCTTTGATTTTGATGAGGAGCTCACCTTGCCAACTCAACTTGAGCTCGTCTAGTAGTTCCCCTTAGAGTTCATCATGTATGTGGGAGCTCACTAACAGTCACCTAGGAGCTCACTGAGTACTCTAGTTGACTTGAGCTCACCTAGTAGCTCGTTGAAGAGCTCACCAAGTAGCTCACCTGGGAGCTCTAGCAGCTCTGAATGGCTCACCAAGAGCTCACCGATCAGCTCGAGTTGAGCTCTCCTAGAAGCTCATCGAGTAACTCACCTAGGAACTCACGTGGGAGCTCACCTTACAACTCACCTTGTAAACTCACCTTGAGCTCACCTTACCATCTCACCTTATGCTCATCAGGTAGCTTACATGTAAGCTCACCTAAGAGATTGCTGACAAGCTAACCTTTGAGATCTCCTGGGAGCTCACCAAGTAGCTCACCTAGGAGATTGGCTTGGAGCTTAGCAAGCATCTCACCAAGGAGATCGTCAAGTAGCTCGACTTGACCTCACCCAAAAACTCACCTGGGAGCTCACCTGACAATTTTCCTTGCCAGGTCACCTTGAGCTCACCCAGGAGCACAATGAGTATCTCAACTTGAGGTGACCCAGGAGCTCATCAAGTAGCTCACCCAAAAATGTGCATGGGAGCTCACCTTACCAACTCGCATAAGAGCTCACCTATCAGTTCCCCTTGCCAGCTCACCTTGAGCTCAATGAGGATGTCACCTTGCCAACTCATGTTGAGCTTTCCTGCTAGCTTTCCTCAGAGTTCTTCAAGTAGCTCACCAAGTAGTTCACCTAGGAGCTCACCGAGTAGGTTGACTTGAGCTCACTTGTGAGCTGGCTTAGTAGCTCACCAGAGACCTCTGCCTAGGAGCTCACCAAGTAGCTCACTTAGGATCTCACCTAGTAGCTCACCTGGGAGCTCACCGAACAACTCACTAAGTAGCTAACCTAGGAGATCTTCTAGGAGCTCATTGATTAATTCAAATTGAGCTCACCTGGGATCTTGTCGAGTAACTTACCTAGGAACTCACTTGGGAGATCACCTGACAGCTCACCTTGCAAACTTTCCTTGAGCTTGCCTTGCTAACTAACCTTGAGCTCTCCTTACCAACTCACCTTGAGCTCATTTGGTAGCTCACATGTAAGCTCACCTAAGAGATTACCGATAAGCTCACCTTTGAGCTTACCTTTGAGCTCACCGAGTAGCTCACCTAGGAGCTCGGCTGGGAGCTCGGTAAGTAGCTCAACTTGAGCTTTCCCATAAACTCACCTAGGAGCTTGCCTGACAGCTCACCTTGCTAACTTACCTTGAACTAACCCAGGAGCTCACCGAGTAGCTTGACTTGTGCTCGCCCTTAACCTTGTCAAGCAACTCACCTGAAAACTCACATGGGAGCTTTCCTAATAGCTTTCCTTGCCAAATCACATGGGAGCTCACCTATCAACTAGCCTTTCCAGCTCACCTTGAGCTCGCTGAGGAGCTCACCTTGCCAACTCACCTTAAGCTCATCTAGTAGCTGACCTCATAGTCTTTCTAATAGCTCATTAAGTAGCTCACCTAGGAGATCATGTAACAGTTCACCTGGGAGCTTGCCTAATAACTCACTTGGGAGCTCACTGAGTAGGTTGACTTGAGCTCACTTGTGAGATCACCGAGTAGCTCACCATGAACATCTCCTAAGAGCTCACTTGGGAGCTCACCTAGCAGCTCGGTGAACAGCTCACCATGTAACTCCTCTAGTAGCTCGCTGATCATCTTGAGTTGAGCTCACCCGGGAGGTCATCAAGTAACTCACCTAGGAACTTTCTTGGGAGATCACCTGACAGCTCACTTTACCAACTCACCTTGAGCTTACCTTTCCAACTTTCCTTGAGCTCATCTAGTAGCTCACATGTAAGCTCACCTCAGAGATTTCTGATAAGCTCTCCTAGGAGCTCACTAAGCAGCTCATCTAGGAGCTCAGCTTGGAGCTCGGTAAGTAGCTCAGCCAGGAGCTCGTCAAGTAGATCGACTTAAGCTTGCCCAGAAACTCACCTGGGAGCTCCCCTAATAGTTTACCTTGCTAACTCACATGGGAGATCTCTTATCAGCTCACTTTAAGCTCACATTTCCAACTTGCCTTGAGCTCATCTAGTAGCTCACCTCAGAGTTCATTGAGCAGCTTGCCAAGTAGCTCACCTGGGAGCTTGCCTAACAGCTCACCTTGGACCTCACCTAATAGCTCACCTGAGAGCTCACCTAGCAGCTCGCCATGTAGGTTGACATGAGTTTGCTTGTGAGCCCACTGATTCACTCACTAAGGAACTCACCTTTGAGCTCGCTAAGTAGGTCACTTGGGAGCTAGCCTAAAAGCTCACCTGGGAGCTCGCCAAAAAGCTCAACAAGTAGCTCCCATGGGAGCTCATCTGTGAGCTCACCGATAAGCTCATGTTGTGCTCACCCTAGAGCTCATTGAGTAACTCAACTGGGAACTCACCTCGGAGCTCACCTGACAGCTCATCTTACAAACTCACCTTGTGCTTGCCTTACCAACTCACCTTGATCTCACCTTGCTAACTCACCTTGAGATCATCTGGTACCTCACATGTAAGCTCACCTCAGAGATTAACCAACAAGATCACCTTTGAGCTCACCTGGGAGCTCACTAAGTAGCTCACCTAGTAGCTCAGCTGGGAACTCGACAAGTAGCTTACCTAGAAGCTTGTCTAGCAGCTTGACTTGAGCTTTCTTGGAAACTCACCTGGGAGCTCACCTGATAGCTCACCTTGAGCTCACCCAGGAGCTCACCAAGCATCTCGACTTGAGTTCACCCAGGAGCTCATCAAGAAGCTCACTCAAAAACTCACATGGGAGCTCACATGACAGCTCACCTAGAAATTTGCATGGGAGCTCACCTATTAGCTCACCTTCCCAGCTCACCTTGAGCTTACATCAGAGTTGGTTGAGAAACTTGCCAAGTAGCTCACCTCAGAGCTCACTAACAACTTTCTTGGGAGCTCACCAAGTAGCTCACTGAGTAGGTTGACTTGAGCTCACTTGTGAGCTCACTGAGTATCTCACCAGAGACCTCACCTAGGAGCTCACCAAGTAGCTCACCTGGGAGCTTACCTAGCAGCTCACCTGGGAGATCACTGAACAACTCACCAAGTAGCTCACCTAGGAGCTCTTCTAGGAGCTCACCTATCAGCTCAAGTTGAGATCACTCAGGAGCTCTTCAAGTAATTCACCTGGGAGCTCGCATGATAACTCACCTTGAAAACTCACCTTGAGCTCAACTTGCCAACTTGGCTTGAGCTCTCCTTACCTCAGAGAGTTTCAACAAGCTCACCTTTGAGCTCACCTAGGAGCTCACCAAGTAGCTCACCTACGAGCTCAACTATGACCTCCACAAGTAGCTCACTAAGGAACTCATCTAGAAAGTCAACTTTAGCTTACCCAAAAACTCTCCTAGAAGCTCGCATGATAGCTCCCCTTCTAGCTCATCTTGAGCTCACCCACGATCATGCTGAGCAGCTTGACTTGAGCTCGGCCAGGAGCTCATCAACTAGCTCACCAAAAAACTCCCATGGGAGCTCACCTGAGATCTCACCTTACCAACTCACATGGGAGCTCACATATCAGCTCACCTTGACAACTCACCTTGAGCTCACTAAGGAGTTCACCTTGCCAACTCACCTTGAGCTCATTTGGTAGCTCACCAAGTAGCTCACCTCAGAGCTCCCCTAACAACTCTCCTGGGAGCACACTGAGTAGCTCATTGAGTATGTATACTTGAGCTCACTTGTGAGCTCATCGAGCAGCTCACCGAGAACCTCACCTGGGAGCTCACCAATTAGCTCACTTGGGATCTCATCTAGTAGCTTTCCTGGGAGCTCACCAAAAATCTTGCCAAGTAGCTCACCTGGGAGCTCTTATGGGAGCTCCCCAATCATATCGAGTTGAGCTCACCCTGGATCTCATAGAGTAACTCACTTGGGAACTCACCTGAGAGTTCGCCTGATAGCTAACCTGGGTAATTCACCTTGAGCTCACCTTACCAACTCACCTTGACCTCACCTTGCCAACTCACCTTAAGCTCATCTGGTAGCTCACATGTAACCTCACCTCAGAGATTGTGGACAAGCTCACCTTTGAGCTCACCTGGGAGCTCCCCGAGCTGCTCACCTAGGAGCTTGGTTGGGAGCTCTGCAAGCAGCTCACCCAGTAGCTCGTCAAGTAGCTTGACTTGAGCTTGCCTAGAAACTCACTTGGGAGCTCACCTGATAGCTCACCTTGCCAGCTCACCTAGGAGCTCGCAAAGTAGCTCAACTTGAGCTCACTTGGGAGCTTGTCAAGTAGCTCACCCGAAAACTTGTATGGGAGCTCACCTAGGAGCTCCCCTTTCCAACTCATATGGGAGCTTTCCTTGAGGTCACTGAGGAGCTCACCGAATAGCTCGCCAAGTAGCTCACCTGGGAGCTCTTCTGGGAGCTCACCGATCAGCTCAAGTTGAGCTCACCTTGGAGCTCATCGAGTAACTCACCTAGGAACTCACCTAACAGCTCACTTGTGAACTCACCTTGATCTCACCTTGCCAACTCACCTTGATCTCATCTCATAGCTCATATGTAATCTCACCTCAAAGATTACTGAAACCATTACCTTTGAGCTCACTTGGGAGCTCACTGAGAAGCTCACATAGGATCTCATCTAGGAGCTTAGCAAGTAGCTCGATGAGGATATCGTCAAGCTGCTCGACTTGAGCTTGCCCTTAAAATCACCTGGGAGCTCACCTAATAGCTTGCCTTACTAGCTCACCTTGAGATCACCCAGGAGCTTGTTGATAAGCTCGACTTGAGCTCACCTAGGAGCTCGTTGAGGAGCTCACCTAAAAACTCTCATGGGAGTTTTCCTGATAGCTCACCTTGCCAACTCACATTAAGCTCATCTAGTAGCTCACATCATATTTATTTGAGAAGCTCACCAAGTAGGTTGACTTGAGCTCGCTTGTGAGTTCACCGGGGACCTCACCAAGTAGGTCACTTTGGAGCTCACCTAGCAGCTCACCTGGGAGCTTGCTAAATATCTCACATAATAGCTCACCTAGGAGCTCTTCTGGGAGCTCATTGATGATCTCGAGTTGAAGCTTACCCAAGAGATTGTCAAGTAACTCACCTAGGAACTAACCTGGGAGCTCACCTGATAGCTCATCTTACCAACTCACCTTGAGCTCACCTTGCTAACTCACCTTGAGCTCATCTGGTAGCTCACATGTAAGCTCACCTTAGAGATTACTGACAAGCTCACCTTTGAGCTCACTGAGCAGCTCACCTAGGAGCTCAGCTTGGAGCTCGGTAAGCAGCTCGTCGAGTAGCTCGACTTGAGCTTACCCAGATACTCACCTAGGAGATCATGTAATATCTCACCTTACCAGATCACCTTGAGCTCACCCAGAAACTCATCAATAAGCTCAACTTGAGCTCACCTGAGAGCTCGTCAAGTAGCTTGACCAAAAACTTGCATGGGAGCTTACTGATTAGCTTGAATTGATATCACTCAGGAGATCATTGAGTAACTCACCTGGGAACTCACCTAGGAGCTTACATGACAACTCACCTTACCAACTCACCTTGAGTTTTCTTTACTAACTTTCCTTGAGCTCACCTTTCCAACTCACCTTGAGCTCATATGGTAGCTCACATCTAAGCTCACCTCAGAGATTACCGACAAGCTCACCTTTGAGCTTTCCTAGGAGCTCACTGAGTAGCTCACCTAGGAGCTTAGCTAAGAGCTTGGTAAGTAGCTCACCTAGGAGCTCATCAAGTAGTTCGACTTGAGCTTGATCGAAAACTCACCTGGGAGCTCGCTTGATAGCTCACCTTACCAATTCACCTTGAGCTCATTGAAGAGCTCACCGAACATCTTGACTTGAGTTCACCCAAGAGCTTGTTAAGTAGCTCACCTGGAAACACACATGGGAGCTCACCTGATAGCTCGACTTGCCAACTTACATGGGAGCTTGCCTATCAGCTCACCTTTCCAGTTCACCTTAAGCTTGATGAGGAGCTCACCTTGCCAACTTGCATGGAAGCTTGCCTATCAGCTTACCTTGTCAGTTCACCTTAAGCTCGATGAGGAGCTCACCTTGCCAACTCTCCTTGAGCTCATCTTGTAGCTCAACTTGGAGTTCATCGAGGAGCTCACCAAGTAGCTCACCTGGGAGCTCGCTTAACAACTCACTTGGGAGCTCATTGAGCAGCTCTCCGATTAGGTTGACTTGAGCTCACCGAGTAGCTCATCAGGGAACTCACCTCAGAGGTCACCAAGTAGCTTACTTGGGAGCTCACCTAGTAGCTCAACAAACTACTAGCCAAGTAGCTCACTTGGGAGCTCACTGATCAGCTTGAGTTGAGCTCGCTTGGGAGCTCGTCGAGTAACTCACTTGGGAACTCACTCGGTAGCTTTCCTGACAGCTCACCTTTCCAAATCACACTGAGCTCACTTTACCAACATGCCTTAAGCTCATCTAGTAGCTCAAATGTAAGCTCACCTTAGAGATTTTTGATTAGCTTACCTTTGACATCACCTGGGATCTCACCAAGAAGCTCACCTAGGAGCTTGGGTGGGATCTCAATGGGAAGCAACTCAGCTAGCATGGGAGCTAAAACCTTCAACACATGTGGTACTTTCCCTCACTCGCTGACAGCTCGCCTTGCCAGCTCACCTTGAGCTCACCCAGGAGCTTGTTGAGTAGCTCTTGACTTGAGCTCTCCTTAGGTTGGATCTCATCAAGTAGCTCATCCTAAAAATTCACATGGGAGCTCAGCTCTGAAAGCCATGTAGCTCACCTTCAACTTTAACTCACTTAGGATGGGAGCTCACCTCATCGGTAGCTTCCCTTTCACAGCTTGCTTTGCCTTAAGCTCATTAGTAGCTCAAATGAGCTCACCTTACCAACTCACCTTGAGCTCCAAGAAGCTCTAGGAGTAGGTTGACTTGGGAGCTCACTTCACGTTGAGCTCACTAAGTAGCTTGACTTAGCTCTCCTTGGACCTCACCTCTCACATGGGAGCTCACCAAGTAGCTCACTTCAGAGCTCACCTGAGCATCTCACCTTGTCAAATGACTTGTCTAGTAGGTTGACTAGCTCACCTTGAGCTTCATCCTGGGAGCTGGTAGCTCTACCTCATGACTCGCTTCATTGAGTAGCTCACTAAGTAGCTCACATGGGATCTCACCTAACAGCTCTCTTGGGAGCTCACCAAGTAGCTCACTGAGTAGGTTGACTTGATCTCACTTATCAGATCACTTGTGAGCTCACTGAATAGCTCACTAAGGACCTCATCTAAGAGCTCACCAAGTAGCTCGCTTGGGAGCTCTCCTAGCAGCTTACATGGGAGCTCGCCGAACAACTCACAAATTAGCTCATCTGGGAACTCTTCTAGGAGCTCTCCAATCAGATCGAGTTGAGCTCACCTGGGACTTCATCGAGTAACTCACTAAGAGGTTACCTGAAAGTATGCCTTGCCAACTCACCTTGAGCTCATCTGGTAGCTCACATGTAATCTCACCTCAGAGATTACTGACAAGCTCACCTTTGAGATCGCTTGTGATCTCACTAAGTAGCTCACCTAGGAGATCAGCTAGGAGCTCAGTAAGGAGCTCACCTTGAGTTCACCTAGAAGCTCACTGAATAACTCAGCTTGAGCTCACTCAGGATCTCTTCAAGTAGATCACCTGAAAACTTGCATGGGAGCTCACCTGACAGCTCACCTTGCCAACTCACATGAATCCTTGCCTATCATCTCATATTGGTAGCTTGCCTTGAGCTCACTAAGGAGCTCACCTTGCCAACTCACCTGGTAGCTCACCTTGGAGTTTGTCGAGCAGCTCACCAAGTAGTTTACCTGGAAGCTCACCTAACAACTCACCTGGTAGCTCACCTAACAGCTCACCTGGGAGCTTGCCTAACAGCTCACCTGGGAGCTCACCAAATAGCTTGCTGAGTAGGTTTACTTAAGCTAGCTTGTGAGCCCGTTGGGGACATCGAGTGGGAGCTCACTAAGTAGCTTGATTGGGAGCTGACCTAGTAGCTCACCTGGGAGCTCACCAAATAGCTTGCCAAGTAGCTCACCTAGGATCTTGTCTGGGATCTCTCTGATCAACTCGAGTTGAGATCACCTGGGAGCTCGTATAGTAACTCACTTAGAAACTCACCTGGGAGCTCACTTGATAGCTCACCTTACAAACTTACCTTGAGCTCACCTTACCAACTCACCTTGAGCTCACCTTGCCAACTAACCTTGAGCTCATCTGGTAGCACGTATGTAAGCTCACCTAAGAGATTGCCGACAACCTCACCTTTGAGCTTGTCTTGGATCTCACCGAGCAGCTCACCTAGGAGCTTAGCTGGGAGCTCGGTAAGTAGCTCACCGAGGAGCTCGTCAAGCAGCTCGACTTGAGATTTCTCAAATTTTGTCAAGCACATCGCTAAAGACTTTGCCTAGGAGCTTACCTAATAACTCACCTAATATCTCACCTAATAGCTTGCCTGGGAACTCACCGAGAAGCTCACCGAGTAGGTTGACTTGAGCTCACCTTACCAACTCAGATGGGAGCTCACCTTGCAAGCTTTCCTTGAGCTCACTGAGGAGCTCACCTTTCCAACTCACCTTGAGCTCATCTCATACCTCACCTTGGAGTTCATCGAATAGCTCACCAGGTAACTCACCTGGGAGCTCATCTAATAACTTGCCTGGGAGCTCACTGAGTAGCTCACCAAGAAGGTTGATTTGAGCTCACTTGTGAGCTCACCGAGCAGCTCACCGGGGACCTCACCTAGGAGCTCACCAAGTAGGTCACTTAGGAGCTCACCTAGCAGCTCACCTAGGAGCTTACCGAACATATCGCAAAGTAGCTCTTGGGAGCTCATCTGGGAGTTCACCTGACAGCTCACCTTGCTAACTTACCTTGAGCTCACTTGATAGCTCACCTTGCCAGCTCACCTTGAGCTCACCTAGGAGATTACCGAGCAGCTCAACTTGAGCTCACCTGGGAGCTCGTTAAGCAGCTCACCTAAGCTCAAACTCACTTGAAAATGGGATCTCACCTGACAACTCACCTTACCAACTAGCATGGAAGCTCATCTATCAACTCACATTGCTAGCTTGCCTTGAGCTCGCTGAGGATCTCACCTTGTCAACTCACCTCTAGCTCATCTGGTAGCTCACCTTAGAGTTCATCGATTATCTCACCAAGTAGCTCACCTAGGATCTCACCTAACAGCTCACCTGAGAGCTCACCTAATAGCTTGCTTGGGAGCTTTCCTAACAACTCACCTAGGAGCTCACCAAGTAGCTCACTGAGTAGCTCACTTAGGAGCTTTCCTAGTAGCTCACGTGGGATCTCACCAAATAGCTCGCCAAGTATCTCACCTAGGAGCTCTTTTTAGAGCTCACTGATTTGCTTGAGTTGAGCTCACCTAGGAGTTCATCGAGTAACTCACCTAGGAACTCACCTAGGAGCTCACCTGGGAGCTCACCTGATAGCTTACCTTGCTAACTTACCTAGAGCTCACCTTACCAACTCCCCTTGAGCTCACCTTTCCAACTCTCCTTGAGCTCATCTGGTAGCTCACATATAAGCTCATCTTAGAGATTAATGACAAGCTCACATTTTAGCTCACCTTTTAGCTCACCTTGCTAACTCACCTTGAGCTCGTCTGGTAGCTCACCTCATAGTTCATCGAGTAGCTCACTTAGGATCTCACCTAATAGCTCACCTAGGATCTCAAAGAGTAGCTCACTCAGTAGGTTGATTTGACCTTGCTTGTGAGCTCACTTGTGCGCTCACCGAGTAGCTCACTGGGGACCTCACCTAGGAGTTTTCCATGTAGCTCACTTGGGAGATCTTTTGGGAGTTCACCGATCAACTCAAGTTGAGCTCACCTAGGAGCTTGTTGATTAACTCGCTTGGGAACTCACCTGGGAGCTCGCCTAACAGCTTGCCTTGCCAACTCATCTTGAGCTTGCCTTGCCAACTCTCCTTGAGCTCACCTTGCCAACTTGCCTTGATCTCATATGGTAGTGCACATGTAAGTTGAGCTCAGAGATTACTGAAAACCTTAGCTTTTAGTTGGCTTGGGAGCTCACAGAGTAGCTCACCTAGGAGCTAGGCTGGGAGCTTGGCAAGCAACTCACTTAGGAGCTTGTAGAGTAGCTCAACTTGAGCTTTCCCAGAAACTCAACTATGAGCTCACCTGACAGCTCATCTTACCATTTCACCTTGAGCTCACCTAGGAGCTCACCGAGCAGCTCGACTTGAGCTCACCTGGGAGCTCGTCAAGTAACTCACCGAAAAATTAAATGGGAGCTTTCCAGATAGCTCACCTTTTAAACTTGTGTGGGAGCTCACCTATCAGCTTACCTTGAGCTCCCTGAGCAACTCACCTTACCAACTTAGCTTGAGCATGTCTTGTAGCTCGCTAATGAATTTGTTGAGTAGCTCACTAAGTAGCTCACCTGGGAGCTTGCCTAGCAGCTCACCTAGGAGCTCACCTAGCAGCTTACCAAGGAGCTCACCGAGTAACTCACCGAGTAGGTTTACTTGAGCTCACTTGTGAGCTCACCAAGTAGCTCACTAGGGACCTCACCTAGGAGCTCTCCAAGTAGTTCACTTTGGAGATCACCTAGCAGCTCATCGAATACCTCACCAAGTAGCTCACCTGGGAGCTCTTCTGGGAGCTCACTACTCAGCTTGAGTTGAGCTCACCCGAGAGCTCGTCAAGTAACTCGCATGGGAACTCACCTAGGAGCTCATCCTACAACTTTCCTTGCTAACTCATCTTGAGATCACCTTGCCAACTCACCTTGAGCTCACCTTGCCAACTCACCTTGAGCTCATTTGGTAGCTCACCTGTAAGCTCACCTTAGATATTATCGACAAGCTCACCTTTGAGCTCTCCTAGGAGCTCACTGAGAAGCTTACCTAGGAGCTTGGCTAGGAGCTTGGCAAGTAGCTAACCCAGGAGCTCATTGAGTAGCTCAACTTTATCTTACCCAAAAACTCACTTGGGAGCTCACCTAATAGCTCACCTTTCCAACTCACCTTGAACTCACCCAGGAGCTCACCAAGTAGCTTGACTTGAGCTCACCCAGGAGCTCATCAAGAAGCTCACCTAAAAACTCACATGGGAGCTCACCTAACATCTCACCTTGCTAACTTACATTTGAGCTTTCCTTGAGCTCACTGAGGAGCTCACCTTGCTAACTCACCTTGAGCTCATCTGGTAGCTCACCTCAGAGTTTTTTGAGTAGCTCATCAAGTAGCACACCTGGGAGCTCACCTAAAAACTTCCCTAGGATCTCACCTGGGAGTTCACTGAGCAGCTCACTAAGTAGGTTGACTTGAGCTTGCTTGTGAGCTAGCTGAGCAGCTCACTGGGTACCTCACCTTAGAGCTCACTAAGTAGCTCACCTGGGTTCTTGCCAAACATTTTTCCAATTACCTCACCTAGGAGATATTTTGGGAGCTCGCCAATCAGCTCGAGTTGAGTTCACCAGGGATCTCATCAAGTAACTTACCTGGGAACTTTCCTGAGAGCTCACCTGATAGCTCTCCTTACCAACTCACCTTGAGCTCCCCTTGCCAACTCACCTTGAGCTCACCTTGCTAACTCACCTTGAGCTCATCTTGTAGCTGACATGTAAGCTCACCTCAAATATTGCCAACAAGCTCACCATTGAGCTAGCCTGAGATCTCACCTAGGAGCTTGGTTGGAGCTTGGTAAGTAGCTCACCCAGGAGCTCATCAAGAAGCTCAATGTGAGTTTAACCAAAAACTCACCTAGGATCTCACTTGACAGGTCACCTTGCCAGGTCTCCATGAACTCATCGAGGAGCTCACTAAGTAGCTCAACTTTAGCTTTCCTGAGAACTCGTCAAGCAGCTCGCCAAAAAATTTACATGGGAACTCACCTAATAGCTTGCCTTACCAACTCGAATGGGAGATCACCTATCAGATCGCCTTGCCAACTTGACTTTAGCTCTCCTTACCTAAGAGGTTTTTAATAAGCTCACCTTTGAGCTCACCTAGGAGCTCACCAAGTAGCTCACCAAGTAGCTTAACTATGAGCTCCTCAAGTATCTCACTAAGGAACTCATCGAGAAAGTCATTTTTATCTTGCCTAGAAACTCACCTGGGAGCTCGCATGATAGCTCCCCTTCTAGCTCGTCTTGAGCTCACCCAAGAGCATGCTGAGCAGCTTGACTTGAGCTCACCCAGGAGCTCGTCAACCAGCTCACCCAAAAACTCCCATGGGAGATCGCCTGAGAGCTCACCTTACCAACTCACATGGGAGCTCACATATCAGCTCACCTTGATAGCTCACCTTGAGCTCACTGAGGAGTTCACCTTGCCAAATTTCCTTGAGCTCATCTGGTAGCTCACCTTATAGTTCATCAAGTAGCTCACCAAGTAGCTCACCTTGGAGCTCCCCTAACAGCTCTCCTAGGAGCACACCGAGCAACTCATTGAGTATGTATACTTGAGCTCACTTGTGAGCTCATCGAGCAGCTCACTAAGAACCTCACCTGGGAGCTCACCAATTAGCTCACTTGGGAGCTCATCTAGTAGCTTTCCTGGGAGCTCACCAAAAATCTTGCCAAGTAGCTCACCTGGGAGCTCTTATGGGAGCTCCCCAATCAGCTCGAGTTGAGCTCACCCTGGATCTCATAGAGTAACTCACCTGGGAACTCACTTGAGAGCTCACCTGACAGCTCACCTTGGCAACTCGTGTTGAGCTCACCTTGCCAACTCACCTTGACCTCACCTTTCCAAGTAACCTTAAGCTCATCTTGTAGCTCACATGTAACCTCACCTCAGAGATTACTGAAAATCTCACCTATGAGCTCACCTGGGAGCTCCTCGAGCTACTCACCTAGGAGCTCCCTAAGCTGCTTACCTAGGAGCTTGGTTGGGAGCTTTGCAAGCAGCTCACCTAGGAGCTCGTCAAGTACCTTGACTTGAGCTTACCCAGAAACTCACTAGGGAGCTCACTTGATAGCTCACCTTGCCAGCTCACCTTTATCTCACCCAGGAGGTCGTAAAGTAGCTCAACTTGAGTTCACTTGGGAGCTTTTCAAGTAGCTCACCCAAAAACTTGCATGGGAGCTCACCTAGGAGCTCCCCTTTCCAACTCATATGGGATCTTTCCTTGAGGTCACTAAGGAGCTCACAAAATATCTCACCAAGTAGCTCACCTGGGAGCTCTTCTGGGAGCTCACCGATCAGCTTGAGTTGAGCTCACCTTGGAGCTTGTCGAGTAACTCACCTAGGAGCTCACCTGACAGCTCACTTGTGAACTCACCTTGATCTCACCTTGCCAACTCACCTTGATCTCATCTCGTAGCTCACATGTAATCTCACCTCAGAGATTACTGAAAATATTACCTTTGAGCTCACTTGGGAGCTCACCGAATAGCTCACATAGGAGCTCATCTAGGAGCTCAGCAAGTAGCTCTGAGGAGGTCATCAATCTTATGGAATTGAGCTTTCACGTAAACTCACCTAGGATCTCACCTGACAGCTTGCCTTACTAGCTCACCTTGAGTTCACCAAGGATCTTATTCATAAGCTCACCTTGAGATCACCTAGGAGCTTGTTGAGGAGCTCACCTAAAAACTCTCATGGGAGTTCACCTGACAGCTCACCTTGCCAAATCACCTTAAGCTCATCTAGTAGCTCACATCAAAGTTCATCCAGTAGCTCACCAAGTAGGTTGACTTGAGCTCGCTAGTGAGCTCACCGGGGACCTCACCAAGTAGGTCACTTGGGAGCTTGCCTAGCAGCTCCACTGGGAGCTTGCTAAATAGCTCACATAGTAGCTCACCTGGGAGCTAGCCGATCAGCTTGAGTTGAAGCTCACCCAGGATATCGTCAAGTAACTCACCTGGGAACTAACCTGGGAGCTCGCCTGACAGCTCATCTTACCAACTCACCTTGAGCTCACCTTGCCAACTCACCTTGAGCTCATCTGGTAGCTTACATGTAAGCTCACCTTAGAGATTACCGAAACGGTCACCTTTGAACTCACTGAGCAACTCACCTAGGAGCTCAACTTGGAGCTCGGTAAGTAGCTCTTTGAGTAGCTTGACTTGAGCTTACCCGAATACTCACCTGGGATCTCACGTAATATCTCACCCTACCAGATCACCTTGACCTCACCCAGGAACTCATCAATAATCTCAACTTGAGCTCACCTGAGATCTCATCAAATATATCAACCAAAAACTCGCATGGGAGCTTACTAATTAGCTTGAATTGACATCACTCAGGAGCTCATCGAGTAACTCACCTGGGAACTCACCTAGGAGCTTGCATGATAACTCACCTTACCAACTCACATCTAAGCTCACCTTAGAGATTACCAACAAGATTACCTTTGAGTGTTCTTGGGAGCTCACTGTGTCGCTCACCTAGGAGCTCAGCTAAGAGCTTGGCAAGTAACTCACCTAGGAGTTCATCAAGAATTTTGACTTGAGCTTACCTGAAAACTCACCTGGGAGCTCACTTGATAGCTCACCTTACCAGTTCACCTTGAGCTCACCCAGGAGCTCACTGAGCAGCTCGACTTGAGTTCACCCAAGAGCTCATTAAGTAGCTCACCTGAAAACTCACATGGGAGCTCACCTTGCCAACTCACATGGGAGCTTGCCTATCAGCTCACCTTACCAGTTCACCTTAAGCTCACTAAGGAGCTCACCTTACCAACTCTCCTTGAGCTTGTCTTGTAGCTCAACTTGGATTTCATCGAGGAGCTCACCAAGTAGCTCACCTAGGAGCTCACTTAACAACTCGCCTGGGAGCTCATTGAGCAGCTCTCCGAGTAGGTTGACTTGAGCTCACCGAGTAGCTCATCGGGGAACTCACCTCAGAGGTCACCAAGTAGCTCACTTGGGAGCTCTCCTAGTAGCTCAAAAAACTGCTAGCCAAGTAGCTCACTTGGGAGCTCACTGATCAGCTTGAGTTGAGCTCGCTTGGGAGCTCATCGAGTAACTCACTTGGGAACTCACTTGGTAGTTTTCTTGACAAATCACCTTTCTAAATCACACTGAGCTCACTTTACCAACATGCCTTAAGCTCATCTAGTAGCTTGAATGTAAGCTCACCTCAGAGATTACCAATTAGCTTACCTTTGACCTCACCAAGTAGCTCACCTAGGAGCTTGGCTGGGATCTCAGGAAGCAGCTAGCCCTGAAACTCACCTGGGAGCTCACCTGAGAGCTCACCTTGCCAACTCACCTTGAGCTCACCCAGGAGCTTGCTAAGTAGCTCGACTTGAGCTCTCCCAAGATCTCGTCAAGCAGCTCACCTGAACACTCACATGGTAGCTTTCTTGACAGTTCACCTTGCTAACTCACATGGGAGATCACCTATCAGCTTCCCTTTCCAGCTCACTTTGATCTTGTTTAGGAGCTCACCTTTCCAACATTCCTTAAGCTCATCTAGTAGTTCACCTAAGAGTTTGTCATGTAGCTCTACTGGGAGCTCACCTAACATCTCACATGGGAGCTCACCGAGTAGCTCATTTAGTAGGTTGACTTGAGCTCACTTGTGAGCTCACTAAGTAGCTCACTAGGGACCTCTCCTAGGAGCTCACCAAGTAGCTCACTTCAGAGCTCACCTAGAAGCTCGCCAAACGACTCGGTAACTCACCTTGAGCTCATATGTTAGCTCACATCAAAGTTCATTGAGTAGCTCACTAAGTAGCTCACCTAGGATCTCACCTAGCAGCTCTCCTAGGAGCTCACCGAGTAGCTCACTGAGTAGGTTGACTTGATCTCACTTATCAGATCACTTGTGAGCTCACTAAATAGCTCACTAAGGACCTCATCTAGGAGCTCGCCAAGTAGCTCACTTGGGAGCTCTCCTAGTAGCTCACATGGGAGCTTGATGAACACCTCGTAAAGTAGCTCATTTGGGAACTCTTCTAGGAGCTCTCCAATCAAATCGAGTTGATTTAACCTAGGTTCTCATCGAGTAACTCACCTAGGAACTCACCTGGGAGGTTTCCTAAAAGTACTCCTTGCCAACTCACCTTGAGCTCATCTGGTAGCTCACATGTAAGCTCACCTCAGAGATTGCTGACAAGCTCACCTTTGAGCTCGCTTGTGAGCTCACTAAGCAGCTCACCTAGGAGATCAGCTAGGAGCTCGGTAAGGAGCTCACCTTGAGTTCACCTAGAAGCTCACTGAGTAACTTGACTTGAGCTCACTTAGGAGCTCGTCAAGAAGATCACCTGAAAACTTACATGAGAGCTCGCCTGATAGCTCACCTTGCCAACTCATATGAATCCTTTCCTATCATCTCAGATTGGTAGCTTGCCTTGAGCTCACTAAGGAGCTCACCTTGCCAACTCACCTGGTATCTCACCTTGGAGTTTGTCGAGCAGCTCACCAAGTAGTTTTCCTGGGAGCTCACCTAACAACTCACCTGGTAGCTCACCTAATAGCTCGCCTGGGAGCTTGCCTAACAACTCACCTAGGAGCTCACCAAATAGCTTGCTGAGTAGGTTTACTTAAGCTAGCTTATGAGCCCATTTGGGACATTGAGTGGGAGCTCACTAAGTAGCTCGATTGGGAGCTCACCTAGTAGCTCACCTGGGAGCTCACCAAATAGCTTGCTAAGTAGCTCACCTGGGAGCTCTTCTGGGATCTCTCCAATCAACTCGAGTTGAGATCACCTATGAGCTCATATAGTAACTCACTTGGAAACTCACCTGGGAGCTTGCTTGATAGCTCACCTTGCAAACTCACCTTGAGCTCACCTTGCCAACTCACCTTGAGCTCACCTTGCCAACTAACCTTGAGCTCATCTGGTAGCATGTATGTAAGCTCACCTAAGAGATTACAGACAAGCTCACCTTTCAGCTTTCCTGGGATCTCACCAAGCAGCTCACCTAGGAGCTCAGCTGGGAGTTTGGTAAGTAGCTCACCTAGGAGCTCATCGAGCATTTCAACATCAACTTTCTCAAATTTTGTCAAGCAACTCGCTAAATACTTCACCTAGGAGCTTACCTACCAACTCACCTAAGAGCTCACCTAATAGCTTACCTAGGAACTCACCGAGTAGCTCACCGAGTAGGCTGACTTGAGCTCACCTTACCAACTTGGATGGGAGCTCACCTTTCCAGCTTTCCTTGAGCTCACTGAGGAGCTCACCTTTCCAAGTCACCTTGAGCTCATCTGGTAGCTCACCTCAGAGTTCATCAAGCAGCTCACCAAGTAATTCACCTGGGAGCTCATCTAACATCTTTCCTGGGAGCTCACTGAGTAGCTCACCAAGTAGGTTGACTTGAGCTCACTTGTTAGCTCACTTGTGAGCTCACCGAGTAGCTCACTAGGGACCTCACCTAGGAGCTCACCAAGTAGCTCACTTTGGAGCTCACCTAGCAGCTCACCTAGGATCTTGATGAATAGCTCACAAAGTAGCTCTCCTAAGAGCTCTTCTGGGAGCTTGCCAATAAACTCAAGTTGAGCTCACTCAGGAGCTCATCAAGTAACTCACTTGGGAACTCACCTGGGAGGTCACCTGACAGCTCACCTTGCTAACTCACCTTGAGCTAATCTAGTAGCTCACATGTAAGCTCACCTCAGATTTTTTTGACAAGCTCACCTTTGAGCTCACCTGTGAGCTCACTGAGTAACTCACCTAGGTGATAGGCTAGGAGCTTGGTAAGAAGATCACCTAGGAGCTTGTTGAGTAGCTTGACTTGAGCTTACCTGAAAACTCACCTAAGAGCTCACTTGATAGCTCACCTTGCCCGCTCACCTTGAGCTCACCTAGGAGCTTGCCGAGAAGCTTGACTTGAGCTCACCTGGGAGTTCGTCAAGCAGCTCACCCAAAAAATTCATATGGGAGCTCACCTGACAGCTCACCTTACCAACTCACATGGAAGCTCACCTATCAACTCACCTTGCTAGCTTACCTTGAGATTGCTAAGGAGCTCACCTTGTCAACTCACCTTGATCTTTTCTGGTAGCTCACCTCAGAGTTCATCAAGTATCTTTCCAAGTAGCTCACCTAGGAGCTCACCTAACAACTCACCTGAGAGCTCACCTAATAGCTTTCTTGGGAGCTTATCTAACAACTCACCTAGGAGCTCACTGAGTAACTCACTTGGGAGCTTGCCTTATTGCTCACATGGGAGCTCACCAAATAACTCGCTAAGTAGCTCACATGGGAGCTCACTCACTGATTAGCTTGAGTTGAGATATCCTAGGAGCTCTTCGAGTAACTCACCTGATCAGCTTGAACTCACCTAGGAGCTCACCTGGGAGCTCACCTCGAGACAGCTTACCTTGCCAACTTTCTTAGACCTAGGAGCTCACCTTGCCAACTCCCCTTGATCTCACCTTACCAACTCTCCTTGAGCTCATCTGGTAGCTTGCATATAAGCTCATCTTAGAGATTGATGACAAGCTCACCTTTTAGCTCACCTTGCTAACTCACCTTGAGCTCATCTAGTAGCTCACCTCATAGTTCATCGAGTAGCTTACCAAGTAGCTCACCTGGGAGCTCACCTAATAGCTCACCTGGGATCTCATAGAGTAGCTCACTGAGTAGGTTGACTTGACCTTGAGCTTGTGAGCTCACTGAGCAGTTCAATGGGACCTCACCTAGGAGTTCGCCACATAGCTCACTTGAGAGATCTTCTGGGAGCTTTCCAATAACTCAAGTTGAGCTCACCTAGGAGCTCGTGGGGTTGAGTAACTCACTTGGGAACTCGCATGGGAGCTCACCTGATAGCTCACCTTACCAACTCACCTTGAGCTTGCCTTGCCAACTTGCCTTGAGCTCATATGGTAGTGCACATTTGAGTTGAGCTCAGAGATTACCAATAACCTCACCTTTTAGCTCACTTGGGAGCTCATGGAGTAGGTCACCTAGGAGCTGGATTGGGAGCTTGGCAAGAAACTCACTTAGGAGCTCATAGAGTAGCTCAACTTGAGCTTTCTCGGAAACTCACCTATGAGGTCACCTGACAGCTCATCTTAACAACTCACCTTGAGCTCACCTAGGAGTTTCCTGAGCAACTTGACTTGAGCTAGCCTGGGAGCTCATCAAGTAACTCACCTGAAAACTTAAATGGGAGCTTACCTGATAGCTCACCTTGCCAACTTACATGGGAACTCACCTATCAGCTCACCTTGTCAGCTCACCTTGAGCTCCCTGAGCAGCTCACCTTACCAACTCAGCTTGAGCACGTCTGGTAGCTCGCCAATGAATTCATTGAGTAGCTCACTAAGTAGCTCACCTGGGAGCTCACCTAGCAGTTTGCTTGGGAGCTCACCAAGAACATCACCGAGTAGGTTGACTTGAGATCACTTGTGAGCTCACTGAGTAGCTCACCAGGGACCTCGACTAGGAGCTCTCCAAGTAGTTCACTTTGGAGATCACCTAGCAGCTCATCGAATACCTTGCCAAGTACCTCACCAGGGAGCTCTTCTGGGAGCTCACTGCTCAGCTCAAGTTGAGCTCACCCGAGAGCTCATCAAGTAACTCACATGGGAACTCACCTAGGAGCTCGTCTGACAACTTTCCTTGCCAACTCATCTTGATATCACCTTGCCAACTCACCTTGAGCTCACCTTGCCAACTCACCTTGAGCTCATTCGGTAGCTCATATTTAAGCTCACCTCAGATATTGTCGAGAAGCTCCTTTGAGCTCTCCTAGGAGCTCACTGAGTAGCTCACCTAAGAGCTCAGCTAGGAGCTTGGCAAGTAGCTCACCTAAGAGCTCATCAAGAAGCTCAATGTGAGCTTACCCAGAAAAGCACCTGGGAGCTCACCTGATAGCTTGCCTTGCCAACTCACCTTGAACTCACCAAGGAGCTCACCAAGTAGCTTGACTTGAGCTCACCCAGGAGCTCATCAAGCATCTCACTTGAAAACTCACATGGGAGCTAACCTAACATCTCACCTTGCCAACTCACATATGAGCTCTCCTTGAGCTCACTAAGGAGCTCACCTTGCTAACTCACCTTGAGCTCATTTGGGAGCTCACCTAATAACTTACCTAGGATCTCACCTGGGAGTTCACTGAGCAGCTCACTAAGTAGGTTGACTTGAGCTCACTTGTGAGCTCACCGAGTAGCTCACCGGGTACCTCACCTTAGAGCTCACCAAGTAGCTCACCTGGGTGCTTGCCAAACATTTCACCAATTAGCTCACCTGGGAGATATTCTGGGAGCTCTCCGATCAGCTCGAGTTGAGTTCACTAGGGATCTCATCAAGTAACTTACCTAGGAACTTTCCTAAGAGCTCACCTGACAGCTCTCCTTACCAACTCACCTTGAGCTCCCCTTGCCAACTCACCTTGAGCTCACCTTGCTAACTCACCTTGAGCTCATCTTGTAGCTGACATGTAAGCTCACCTCAAATATTGCCAACAAGCTCACCATTAAGCTAGCCTGGGAGCTCACCTAGGAGCTTGGTTGGGAGCTCAGTAAGTAGCTCACCCAGGAGCTCATTGAGAATCTCAATGTGAACTTTCCCAAAAACTCACCTGGGATCTCACCTGACAGGTCATCTTGCCAGGTCACCTTGAACTCATCGAGGAGCTCATTAAGTAGCTCAACTTTAGCTTGCTTGAGATCTCGTCAAGCAGCTCACCCAAAAACTTGTATGGGAGCTCACCTAATAGCTTTCCTTTCTAACTCGAATGGGAGCTCACCTATCAGCTCAACTTGAGCTCACTGAGGAGCTCACCTTTCAAACTCACCTTGAGTTTATCTGGTAGCTCACCTAAGAGTTCATCAAGTAGCTCGCCAAGTAGTTCACCTGGGAGATCTCCTAATAGCTCACCTAGGAGATTTCCTAATAGCTCACATGGGAGCTAATCAAGTAGCTCACTGAGTAGGTTTACTTGAGCTTACTTGTGATCTCACTGAGCAGCTTACTAGGGACCTCTCCTGGGAGCTCATGAAGTAGTTCACTTGGGAGCTCACCTAGCAGCTTGTTTGGGAGCTCTCCAAATAGCTTGCTAAGTAGCTCACATGGGAGCTCTTCTGGGAGGTCACTAATCAGTTCAAGTTGAGCTTGCTCGATAGCTCATCAAGTAACTCACCTAGGAACTCACTTGGGAGCTCACCTGATAGCTTATCTTTCCAACTCATCTTGAGCTCACCTTGCCAACTCACCTTGAGCTCACCTTGCCAATTCACCTTGAGCTCACCTTACCAAATCACCTTGAGCTCATTTCGTAGGTTGCATGTAAGATCACTTTAGGAATTTTTGACAAGCTTGGCCTTGAGCTCACTGTAGACACCAAATTCGTGTCTTACGACCCCTTGTGACCCGCATCCCATTTCGCAACCTAACCTCATTACCTAAACCTTACACAATTATTTATTAATTACCTCATAATTGATAAATCCACATCGCCTTACCCGCCACCTCACTTGGCCACCTCACCATGACCTAGCCCTAACCCTAAACTAACCTAATTAGGACCCATGACTTGGTCTAGACTCACATCCATAACTAATGCCTCCTTACTCGCACCCAAAGCCGACCTTCTAGCCACTTGACCAAGCCCGCAACTGATCCCTCGGGAGAAAAACAGGGAAGGTGGGCTATTTTACTAAAAATAGCCTACTTTTTCCTAACCGATGCCGGTTCCTACTCGACCGCCGTCGGTTACGCAACCGCCATCGGTTCCCTGTAAATGGGCTCCCCAAACCAAAACAACGGATCGGAATTTCATTTTGGAGATCAGTCGAAGGATTTCTGGATCAACAGAGAGCATTGCGAGCGAGGAACAGAGTCCAGATCTTCACTTGACCAAGCAGAGACGAGTGAAAATACTAGACGTGTTTACAGCAAAGGAGATCAACTTGCACCTTCATAAAAACCAGTAAGTTACATCTTGCATGTCCTCCATTATAACATTTCTTATGCTTTTGGAATTACAGTCCTCCCAAATCCGTTTCTGAATCCATTATCCAACGTACCATTGCCTCTAACTGTCATTCTTTAGCTTCTAACCATCCCATTTCCTAATACTATCCAAAAACCAGCCATTACAAACACCACAACCAGCCCAGAAGATCCTAGAACCCACCGGTATCGGTTATCAGTAACCGCCATCGGTTATAGGTAACCGGCATCGGTTCCTTTGATCAAAACCAGGAAAAACAGCCTTTCCCCTACCCAGTTCAGCCAAGCAATTTAATTGATATTTTACAGTCTTTTGTGTTAATTCACGTTAGCAGGGAAACTGACCACCTTCGAAAGGAAGTTTTACATTTCCTGGGCCCAAGGCAGTTTCCTCATTTATTGTTTAATCAAATCTTGTGGTCTTGTGTTCTTATTTGCAGGTAGTCCTTCCCAGACAAAAAGGAGTTCTCCGCAGTCAACCTGATCTTTCTCTACGGTACGCGCACATCATCTCGACATTCTACAGGTATTCCTCCTAACCCTAACCTTATCTGTTTCTAAAAGGAACGAAGCATTTCCGAGTGAAACATTTTGGCACGCCCGGTGGGACCCATTTTGGGTTTTTCTTTATTTCTTGCTTGCTTTCATATAGGGAGCATACTTGCTGTTTTCTTCTTCTAGAGATATTCACAAGGTATTTTATTATTCTGGTAAAAGAACTTGCTTTGTTTTTGCATCTTGCATTAGTAAAAGTCATCTCTTTTGCTTCATCGAATATCACTTTCGATTTGGGTTTTAAAACACATGCATTGCATTCCTGCCTGTTGTTTTTCAATTCTAGTGAACATAGATTAAGTAACAGGTCGTACACGTGGGGGTGATATCCACGGTATTGACAGGAAATTAATCTTACATTCACTGCACAACACATACCGAATCACTTCACAATTAACACAACAGCTCAAACATCCCCCCTTTTTCCGCGGTATTCCTCCGCCCGATTGAGGTAACCTTATAAGCCAAAACAACTTGACATTTCCCCTAAGTCTCTTGTTTAGGATTCTGACATCATTCTACGTCTAAAGGCATAAGCCCACAATAATTAAAATTAACCCTAAGGTTAATCTCTGGATTTGCGTGTGCATCTTGCTTGTTTGCTGTTCTGTTTTCTCTGTCATACTCTGTCTTTTGTGATCAATAAGTTGATAAATATACTCAACGTTGCTAAAAATCAAATTAGCAGCCCTTTGTATCTTCTTATCCTAGATTTTTGACACCGGCATCGGTTAAGGGACCGACGTCGTTTCCCCTGTGACCGACACCGGTTAGTAAACCGATATCGGTTACTGTCTCCATCAGCCCCTGACAAACCAGCAACTTGCCAAATTCATCATTCTGGGGTTGTTTTTGTTCTTGATAGATTGAAACTTTACCTGTGAACTGTTCTGTCCATGGTTGTTATCACTCGAAAGCAAGCCGCCGCCATGGTTTCACACGCTTGCTCTGTTTCTTTGCCTGAATCACCCCCTTCACCTTCTATGGGGAATCCTACTGATACCAGTGAGGTTCCTAAAATTCCTGTGGGAGATAAGGACTTTGCCAAGTTTCTGGATGCTAATTCCAGCGCTGTACAATACTATTTGTCTCATACCCCTGACCGTACACCTGATGGTCAGCTCCTTGTAGGTATGCCTATCAGTATAGCTGCTCATTTAGCTCCCACTCCTCCTGATAATACCGCCTTGCTTCCTGCATCTCTAGCCCCGTCTCCCAATCCGACAGCTGCAGAGGTTCATACGACCCCGATTAGCTTTCCTTTTGTTAATCTTGGACCCCACGTATCGTTACCACCAACTGCCCCTACCTCATCTCTTTTGCAGACTGCTCCATTCATGACTTGCTCTCTGCCACCTATCCACACGAGCTTTCCTTCTCAAGCTCCGCCTACCTTTTCATTCCCATACACGTATCCAGTAACCTCAACACCTTATATGGGACATCCCTATTCTGGTGCACCATCATCTCATCCAACCACTGATTTCATCAAACAAATGATGGACAAAATGCAAAATTTGGAGGCTTCGGTTTCGGGAAGTCGTAGCGCCTTGACATACGAACAAGTTTGTCGGGAGCCCATTCACCCTTCTGTCCCCCTTCATTCATATCCTCCTCAATGGGAGTTGCCGAAATTTACTCGTTTTAATAGTAAAGAGGATCCTCAACAACACTTGCGATCATTTAGACATGCTTGTTATTTGATTGCCCATAATGACGCCTTGTTACTCCGCACCTTCCCTATGTCCTTATCAGGACCCGCCCTGGAGTGGTACAGTGCTTTAACCCAGCACTCGATCTTCTCTTTTAACCAACTAGCCCAATCTTTCTTGGATCATTTCTCCATTAACATTGCTAAGAAAGTATCTATCACCGACCTTTATGCCATCCGACAATTTGAAGACGAATCTATCGCAGATTTCGTTGGACGATGGCGGGGCCTTATCAACCAACTTACGTATGCCTTGCCTCAAACCGAACTTATCGAACTCTTTACGCGGGCCTGCGCTAAGCACATCTCCCCTACCCTCCAAATTCAAACTTTCCGTACATTCGACGAGGCCTTTACTATGGCTCGAAAATTAGAAATTCGAGCCTTAGAGGAAGAGAAATTGCGGTTGCGCAACAAGAACTCCACTTTCCGAACTCCTGATTCTACCAATAAACCAAATACCACCACTCCTCACGCGTCCACCTCTTCTAAATCAAAAGGAGCTGTCCACGCGGTGATGGTCAAATCCCAACCACCGTCCAATACTCCACCAAAAACCACCTATAAATACAAAGCCGAGCCCATCAACTACACTCCCTTGGGAGAAACCTATGGTGTGATATTGGAGAAATTGCTCAAAGCTGGGGCTATCACCTTGCCCCCTGTTAAACCTCACTCTGGGTTTGACTCCACCCGCGCAATACCTTCCTGGTACAAAGAAAATGACTTTTGTAACTTTCACCGCGTAAAAGGACATAGTCATGAAAACTGCAAGATGTTGAAAAACATAGTGCAGGAAATGGTTGATGCAGGGGATATAACACTCGATAATCCTAACGCCCCTGCTAACCGAAATCTGAAAATTTTCAACAAGCCATTCCCGAATCACTCGTCCAGCAGCAACGTGAACCAAGATATCTTAGCTGAGGAGAGTGTTCATGAGATCCATGCAGTATTCGATACCCAGCCAAAAGCCTCTATCGAGAAAATTTTGAATCAAGCATCTTCACTAACACAGGAGCCCGAACCTCCTTTACCACCATCAAGCCAAAGCGAAATCGTTCCTTTACCCATAGAAGAGTTAACTGCCCAGGCTTCCCTTCCCATCAATGAGTCTTCTTACACCACATCCCTACAAGACTGTGAGCGGATGCTATCTAATCTATCCATTTCCCAGACGTCTCCTTCTACCACTCTTGCCACACAAGAGGAAGGCTACACCACTCCTTTTGACATCCTTAGACGAGAAATCTCTTACACTAACATCACCACATTCTTTAGCCATGACAGATCCCCTCGAACACGCCCTCCTACCTATTAGTCCCTCATCACCTAAATCTTTTCAACGACCGGTCGACCTCTTAACATCTATTGATACAGTGCCTCATCTACCTCCTGTATCACTCCCACAGTGGACTGGAATTACAACCCACCTTTCTTCCGTACCAAAATTACAAATCACACCTGGAGACTGTCATTCCACAGAAGATAGACAGGCCCTATGGGAACGTTTGAGTACCCCTTTTTCTACTCAAATGCAAATGACTGATCCTGATGTCTCCACCATCTACCCGAAGTGCTTACAGAAGCTTAAAATGCCCCTGTTCTCACCTTCACCCCCCTCACCTCTACCAAATGCCCCGTCCACTTCTATCAACTTAACCAGATCTTCCCCTACGCTTGGGACCTCACCAATGCCCAGTCTAACACACCCGCCTAAGCGACTCGATCTATCCAAAAATAAATCCGTTCCGCCACCTAGGAGACGAACGCAATCCGGGCCTCTATCACAATTAAAACCCTCATCGTCACACCCACCTTCCATATTGGGACCTCATCCCTCCACCTTACACCAATATATCATACCTCCTTTGTTTTCTTCAAAACGACCTACGCCTTCTACACCTATACAGAGATCAAAGGGTATCACAACATCGTTACCCCGCGTATCTGGTCCACCTATCAACCCTAAACCAATCCCATCATCAAAGGATTTATTTTCTGTCACTCCCCTTTCTCCGTGGTTGTTTCCCGCTACCACGCCATCTGTAGCCTCATCATCTAACCAGCCGAACGTAACTTCTGTGTCAAAGAAACCACGTTTAGTGAAAAACATGTGTCAGCACCCCTCGGCTAAACCACCACCTGTACGAACCAACCACGCCCAAACATTACCAAAACCCACACAACCAATACCCTCATCCGATTTTGACCCCCTCAAAGGATCTTACGCCAAAATCCTTGCTATGTTGGTGGAGAATGCGACCATTTCCCTACCTCCACTTAGACCTTATGACCCGTCTAAACCCCGACCTATGGGTTACGATGAGTCTAAAATCTGCGCTTATCACCGCACACCAGGACATGATGTGGAGGGATGCAAAGCTCTAAAAACCATCCTTCGTCAGTCACCTCTCCCGGATAGAAAGATTAAGAAAGACAACTTACGAAGGGAGAGACCTCTAGCGTCAATTCCCTCTACTATATCATCTATCCCCGCCTCACCAAGATCTATCATTATTACAACCCCACCTCTTGAAGACCATGAATTATCCCAACCATCTTCCTCATCTCAGATCTACGAGATTAATATGATTAGTGTCGCTACTCGAGGACAGAAAAACAATGGGAAAGCGAAAGAAAACACACCTGCGGCATCTCTTTCTCCTTCAACCATCCCGATTACACCACCACCTAAAGTGGTTATTCGCGGACCCGCCTATCCCGTCTCTAATGGAGTTGCCCACCGAACCATGATCAAACAGCTTCATCAATCGCCCGTAAAAATGACACTATATGATCTCATTCAGACTTCTGAATCTCATCGACAAGCTCTCGTTGAGATCCTTCAAGGGATAGAGGTTTTACCCAACGAAACCCTGCCCGTTGCCTCCATTCTAACACCCAATCACGTTGCCTCTCTCACCAAACAATCCATCTCCCCCACCACTTCTGTCTCAAAACAACAAGCCGCTGCAGTTAGTTTCTCGGAAGATGAAATTATCGACTTTGGTGCAGAAGACCCTGACCCTGCCCTTTTCATTTCCGCTTACGTCCGAGACATTCGAGTACGTCGGGTTATGATTGACGGGGGCGCTAGCCTAAACATCATCTCTTCAAAAGCCTTCCAACAAATGAACATCCCTTCTAGTTGCATGTGTGCCAACCCCATCATGTTGCGGTCATTCAATGACGCTATTACTTCTACCTTAGGCACCGTGATCCTCAACATTCGCGTAGGCCCACGTACTTTACCCGAACTCTTCTATGTCCTTGAAGGAGAGTTCCAATATAATATATTGCTGGGTCGTCCTTGGATCCGAGCCATGGGATGCGTTCCCTCAACATTACATCGATGCATAAAATTTGAGTACGAGGGGAAGTCCTACACTGTAAAAGCTGATCCTCCCCCCTTCAAAACTTGCAATATGTTATACCGCCCAAACGATGTGCTTATACCAATTAAGACACCCATACATTCAACCCAACCATCCTCTTCAAATGTACCTCAACCATCCACCTCAACTGCACCTACGCCTTCAACTGATGAAACCACCGTCGCACAAACCACTTCTCTTCCCGCAGCTAACATCCCAACCTCCGACCCCTTAGTAGATGTTTTTCATCGCCTCACGCTGGGGGAGTACCGCCTATATAACGTTAGTTCTTTCCCTACCCCGCAGGAGTACGGACAATTACATGCACATCCCACCTACGACCGTCGCGTGGGGGAGGTAATCTCTTACGGACCACCCCATTGTCGCACTAACCTAACGTATGGGGGTGTTGACGCATCCTCCATTACCCCTGAACCTCCTCTTGGTGTGGTTCCCTTCTAATCCGATTTTCAATACCTGACAAATCGTCGCTTCGCCCTCACCTTCTTGACTCGCTGTGCGTGGAAAGGCTTTGGTTTTGGCCTTTACGAACAAGGCCGACATACACTCATTCCCATGACCACACGCAAACATAATGATCGAAGTGGTCTCGGTTTTTCCGAAACACCTACACAGGAGACACCTCCTGTCAGCTGTATCCTGGAAGAGGAAGACGTTGCCCCTACCGAACCATCATCACCCACTTTGCCATCATCACCCACAGAATCGATGGACCCTGAATCTATCCCTCCTAACTTTTTTTTTTCATAAATGCCATCTTCATAGGTCCTCTCACTTATCAACGCGATAATGAGGACCCATCTTCCATTCCCCTTCTGTATCCAGACATGATCGAAGAAGATTCGCCTTCGATTAATGTTGTTGAGTGCCAGGATGACGACTCCATCCTCACTTACCTTGGGGCGGATGACTCCTATCTTCAACGCGCCTTACCATCTGAAACTCAAACCATGCTGAACGAATCTACTATAGAAATCAACATCCACACGGAGGAAGATCCTCACATAGTGAAGATCGGACAATCCCTTAACACATCAGAACAAGCCGCCTTTACTACCTTTCTCCGTGCTCGCAACCAAGCTTTCGCATGGTCTTACGCTGACATGCCAGGAATTGATCCTACCATTGCCGTCCATAACATCACCCTAAACCCCGATTCCAAACCAGTCAAACAGAAATTGAGAAAAATGCATCCACGCATTGCTCTCTTGGTCAAAGAGGAGCTCCAACGACTCCTTTCTGTTTCCTTCATTCTGCCTATTGACTATCCTCAATGGATTTCTAACATCGTACCTGTCACTAAAGCGACGGGGGGGACTTCGGATATGCACAGATTTCTGGGATCTTAACCTTGCTTGCCCCAAGGATGACTTCCCCCTCCCAAGTATTGATCAACTTGTTGATCTCACTGCGGGTCATGAAATGCTTTCTCTCATGGATGGCTTTTCAGGATACAACCAAATTTTGGTTGCCCCTGCCGATCAACACAAGACTGCCTTCATAACTCCTTGGGGAACCTTCTGTTATCGTGTCATGCCATTTGGCCTTAAGAATGCTGGTGCTACCTATCAGCGGGCTATGACCTACATTTTTCATGACATTATGCACACTATCCTTGAAGACTATGTCGACGATCTTCTCGGCAAGTCTAAACATCGTAGTGAACATCTCGATGTTTTAACCATTATTTTTGATCGCCTGTTACAATATTCTGTCCGCCTTCAACCGAAGAAATGTGTCTTTGGTGTTCTTTCGGGAAAACTTCTTGGCTTTATCGTCTCTTTGCGTGGCATTGAGGTCGATCCATCTAAAGTAAAAGCTATCCTAGAAATGCCCCCACCCAAAAACCTCAAACAATTGCGTAGTTTGCAGGGTAAACTTCAATCCATCCGGCGTTTCATCTCCCAACTCTCGGATCGATGTCACCCTTTTCATCACCTTCTAAAAAAGGACGTTGCCTTTCAATGGAGTGAGGAGTGTCACCAAGCCTTCGAAGCTCTCAAAACGTATCTCTTGCAGCCACCCGTGCTTATCCCACCCCAGGACGACCGCCCTTTCTACCTTTATCTTTCCGCCACTGACCATGCTATAGGAGCTATGCTCGCACATCGAGACTCGGCACGCCGAGAGCAGGCCGTTTATTATATAAGTCGTACCCTCGTGGATTACGAGACTAGGTATACACATGTAGAAAAATTGTGCCTGGCCCTATCATTCGTCGCCACCAAACTCCGACATTACCTCCTGAATCACAAAACTTTCGTCATCACCAACACAGACCCCATTCATTATATGTACGCCAAACCACACCTAAACCAACGCATCGCTCGATGGCTCATGCTCCTCGCCGACCTTGACCTTGAGTTTATACAACAGAAATCAATCAAAGGACAAACTCTTGCAGACCAACTTGCGGAGGCCCCTCTACCTGGGGAACAATTTACCAATTTTACCTTCCCCGACGAACTCATCGCCACTCTTTCGCTCGGAGAAGAGTCGTATCAAATGACCCTCTTCTTCGATGGATCTAAGTGCCAGCGCGGCGGAGGAGCCGGCGTTGTTCTCATCCCTCTTGACGCTGAACCTATGCCTCTTTCATTCCGGCTTGATTTCCCCTGCACTAATAATACAGCGGAATACGAGGCCCTTGTTCTGGGTCTCCAAGTTGCGATACACTTAGGCATTAAATCTATCAATATCTTTGGTGACTCTCAATTGGTAGTCAATCAAGTTATGGGCATCTACCAATGTAAAAACGAGGAACTTCAGAAGTACAAACACCACGTGGAATCACTTCTAGCCTTATTTACTCACTATTCTATCCAAACCATTCCCCGCTCCACTAACAAATTTGCGGATACTATGGCTTGCTTAGCCTCGCAGATTCCCGCCGCACCAACTGACTCTGAATTATTCGTTGTGGTCCAGCAACTTTTTGCACCATCCTATTCAACCCCGGTAGTTTGCATGATAAATACTGTGTCTACTAATTCGCAGGATACCTGGTACCACCAATTTCACGACTACCTTACAATCTCTGTTCTCCCACCTGACCTTACTAGTAACGGAAAACGTGCTTTTCTTAAAAGTGTTTCGCGTTATGTTGTCATGGGAGGACTCCTCTATAAACGTGGCTTTGATGGCATCCTCCTTCGCTGTCTGACCAACGCTGAGGCCACTCATACCATCCAACAAGTACACGATGGGATTTGTGGTGGACATTTTAGTGGCCTTGCCGTGGCTAAACGAATCCTTCGCCTAGGTTATTATTGGCCTACTCTCAATAACGACTGCTACGAATATGTTAAGCGCTGTGTCATGTGTCAACAACATGCCAATCTTCAACATACTCCTAGCCACCCGCTACAAGTCGCTCGTGATCTTTGGCCTTTCTCACAATGGGGTTTAGACCTTATTGGTGAGATTCACCCGACCTCTTCACAACGTCACCGTTGGATAATCACAGCGACCGAATATTACACAAAATGGGTGGAGGCCATCCCACTCATTTCAATCAAAAAAGAAAAAATTGTCGAATTCATTAACCATCACATTATCTGTCGTTTTGGTATTCCTCATCGCCTAATAACAGATAATGGTAAATCTTTCAAAAACAAGTTGTTACAAGACCTTTGTGACAACTTTGGTATCAAACTTAGTTTCTCATCGCCTTACTATCCGCAGGCCAATGGTCAGGCTGAATCTTCTAATAAAACTCTAACCAAAATCCTCATGAAAGTTGTCAATGAATCTGGAAGAAATTGGCACGATCACATTCCCTTTGCCCTTTGGGCTTATCGTACTAGCATTCGTACCTCTACTAATGCCACACCTTTTTCTTTGGTATACGGTACCGAGGCTGTTTTGCCTCTCGAAATACAAATACCCTCCCTTAGAATATCTCTTCAGGATATTCTCACCAACGATGATTTCCGCCAAGAGCGGTTAGCCCAATTGGAGCTTCTTGACGAACGACGTCTTACAGCTCTCGATCACCTTCAAATCTATCAAAAACGCATCAAGCGTGCTTATGATAAGCGACTTCATGAGCGTACCTTTAAGGTTGGTGATCTTGTCCTCAAAGAGAATCAACATGTCACCAAACTAGAAAAGAGCAAACGTGGAAAATTTGCTCCCAATTGGATTGGGCCTTATATAATCACTCACACCTATGGATCAGGCACTTATCGTTTAGCTTCGCTTAATGGTAAACCTGAGCCTGAACCCCTTAATGCCTTGCATCTTCGACCATTCTACTGTTGAAATCTAGTGTTATATCACTTCTTATCTACCTACTGCTCGTCCCTTGAGCTCATTTACCGCTACATACACTTTGTTTTCTATATCTCCGAATAAAATCAAAATCACTTCGCACCTCCCCTTGATGATGCCTTCCCCTCTTTAGTCTAGTCCATGACTTCAAAGTATTAAAATAAGCCGTATTCTTAAGGGATTTTCTTGAGTCAAACTTCCTACTAAACTAGATGCTTCACGCCAAAAGAACATCTAGTCATCTAAAATTAAATATAGACTGCTCCCTCGAAGGACAGCTATATGCCAAACTATTGCTGCTACTATAAATAGACTGCTCCCCTGAAGGACAGCTATGCACTAAAATCATCTCTGCTACTATAAATAGACTGCTCCCCCGAAGGACAGCTATACACAGTCAGCCTTTATCAGAAGCTTCTCGCATTGATCAGCTTCGTGAAGACCTCAAGAATAAAACAATCAATATCCCTTGTAGACTTCCCGCATCGATCAGTCTACATTCAATAAAATAAAAGCCTCATTCAAAAGAACTTTTTGGGTCATGGACTTGTCTATTTAGGGTAGGTTCTCTTTCGTTGTAACAAGTTCTTTGTACCTCAGCTATATCATCCACATCACCTCACCATTTGTTTCAACTCAAGGGACGTAACGTACACCTGATATATTGTGATCATACAACTCTTTTCAACTATGGACTTCTCGTCTATGCACGGCACTTAGGGCTTCAGGCTCGTTCTACGTTGTGTGGTTTGTTTAGCTCTTTTCACCTACGGAGCACTCTTTCCGCTTTGCCTCGCATCTAGAATTGTGTGTTGATCTTAATCAGGACACTATTCCCTACTACTTGGGTATGCTAACCTTTGCTTTACCTATACCTACACCAACAACATTATCCTACCAGCACCAACAACATTACCCTACCAACATCAAATTTTTACCAAACGACCAATTGCCTAAACCATACCAAATTGCCTAAATTCACCCCTCCCTGATCCTAAGGGAGAACTACATCGGTCTGAGGCCCTTCCTTGCTTTGTGCAATGGGCTATGTAGGCAGCACTTAGGAGACATGGGGTCTCCCAAGGTTAGCTCGACCATCCCCTACCATAACCTATCATGTGTGGTAAATATAAATATTTTTGTGTATTTCTATTTAATTACATTCCTCTTTGATCCTTTTTCAAAACACCGAAAGTCAAAACGACAACATTCTTATTATTATAACGCAAATCAACATACATATCTCGTTTTATTTAGATGTTAAACAAATACATCTTCTATATCATCGACACGCAGGTCGGTACTCTTATTTATCCTTATACCTTGCTAACATTTATTTAGACCCTCACGCCTCATCCCGACCTAGGTGATGATCGTGATCGTCGACCCCTCTCGCCAGGCCTCTCTGTCCTCAAAGGTACCGCGGCTATTGGTACCGCCCACTGATCTGCCAATCTCTCCTGTAACATCTGAATACGCCCTCTCGCATGGAGAACTCCAGCCTCTAGTCTCGCTGCTCGTGACTCCGCAACCACTAACAATCTTCTTGTCTCATTCACCTGCGTTTGGAGCTGCTGAACCAAACGCTGCAGCCGATCCCTCTCTGCTGTAATCACAGCTATGTCAGGGCGATCGCGTACACCTCGCAACTCTGCTACCCACCATAACCTATAGGCCTCTGTCATTCCTGCATCCATTACACTGCGATCGGCAGCTATCTCCTCGGGCCCTTCTGGAGGTGTTGGCCGGGGTGGTGAGAATGCTGCCTCGGCATCGATCCTCATATATGGTCTATAAGCCTGTGGTATGTCCTGCACAAATCCAAATTGTCGCCGCACGCGATCTATAGGAATCCTCTCATATTCACCTGGCCTGTGCCCCGCGATCCACCTCAATCGCTCTACACCTCTCAACTCCTCAGCTATGTTCTCGGTTACCATATAGTTCCCGTAGGGCCTCCAACAGATATCCGCAACCGTCAACCTCTCCCATACCTGCCTGTAATACTCAATGTCACCCGGCACGGCCTGAGATCTTGCCTCTTGTTCTGTCTGGACCCATCGTCGGAATCCCAACCTCTGTACTCCGGTCTCTCCTGCCTGGATGGATCGGCCTATTGGTCGCACACAAACAATGTGCTCATAGGCCCAACAGTGTAATAAGTATGAGCAATCCAACGTTGTCCTGTGATTTCACCTACAAGCCCATAAACCCCTGTATAGCTCCGCCAAATATGCAGGTGCCCATGCAAAAGTCACGTTCCTTTCTATCATCTCCCAAATAACACCCATCAATGCCTTTGGAAATCTTCCCCCTTCTGCCCTCGGTAACGCATAATACCCTACCGCTATCATTAAAATCACTGCTAACCTTGTCTCCTCAGGGTGTGCTGCATACATTACCCCATATGTGAATGACAAACCTCGCTGTGTTAAGTCCCGTGCATATGGACCAAACACTTCTGTTATCGCTGCCCACCCCGCGCTAGGTAGTGCCTGATATACTGGTTCTCCTGTAATAGGGAGTCTCAATATACGAAACACATCTTCCAAAGTTACTGTCATTTCACCTGTTGGCAGATAGAAGGTATTTGTCTCGGGATTCCATCTCTCAATCAGCGCCTGTAACATACCATGGTTACGTGCGATTCGTGAATAATATCGGATTCCACTTAACCCCAAACGATTTATCAACATCCATTCCGCTGGTGTTACATCCGCTCGGATTCGCGACAACAGCACTGGCACACTATCATTCATCCTCAACCCTGCCTCTGCCTGCATACACCAAAACAACAAACAACCATTCAATCCATTAGGGTCTTTTTCAAACATTCTGGAAATTCCTCCAGTAACCGGTATCGGTTATACATAACCGGTATCGGTTCAGTAACCGATACCGGTTCTCCCTAACCGCTACCGGTCACTGTCAATTACATACATCTTGCCTGAAACAACCACCTACGACAATAAATTTGATCGTTTATTCTTTCTATATACATACAGACATACCCAAAACCCCTGATTACCTACCCCATAACACGCACCTCATCTATAACCCTTGTTATCATGTTTTCTTTCTCATATCTACCCACCTACTCTCCCCCATCTTATTCACGAAACATGCAGTAGTCAAATCACAAACAAAACAATACCTCTTGGGTTGCAGTAGCTTGAGGTGGCCCTTGTCTTCCCTCATGTCCTTGCCTGCTGGATGCTTCTCCTCGTTCTGCCATGATCACCACCCTTTTCAACTTTGTCTTTCTGCCTTCTGAACCTCGGATCACATTTACTTTCCTTGTCTCTTTTCTCCTTCTCACCCAAATCTCTCATGCAAATACCTGTCTCAGTCGTCAAAAAGCGTCGCGTTCGCGTATTTAACCTCTTGCATGGCTCTAAAATTAAAACTTAAGTTGCCACCCTAGCTTTTCTATTTTTAGAAAAGCTCATACCTAAATAACCGGTATCGGTTACTTAACCGATATCGGTCTATTAGATACCGATATCGGTTCCTTAACCGATATCGGTTACACACCTATCTTTTCTCAACAGCGTTCTTTTCTTCATTTCTCACCTAAATTTTTGTCGCGCCCGCCTCTTTTCCTGCATAAACCACACAATTTACCACATTTTGTTCATCCACCACATATAACATTACATTTTCATTAAATATCATTTATTTTACACAAATACACAAACCATCAACTACGGATATCAAGAAACTATCAATCTATACATCATTTGGATCCAACTCATCAGTTACATATATCACAATGTCACAAAACCACCAATTCATCACATAACCTGACATTCATATATACGTACAAACAAACAAAAACATCAGCATCATCCATCTATCAACATGTCAATTAAACTCATCACACATTCTATCTATTACCAGCCATTAACCACATATTTCAACACATTTTGAACACTGCATGTGGATCAAAACATCGTCTCTATATATATACAAATTTTCAAAAATACAATGTGCCCTACATCGGGGCCTCTGTGATCTCATACAATACCAAAGCCGGCACGCAGGCCGCAATACCTACCAAAAATCTCGACTCGGCTCGCAGGCCGGTCTCTCATATCAAAAATATACTCGGCTCGCAGGCCGGTATCAAATATACAACCCGTACTCGGCTCGCAGGCCGGTATATAATAAATAAATGAATCAAAACAATGAATAAGTGTAGGCACGCAGGCCTCTATCAATACAACCGGTTCGCAGACCGGTGCCCATGTCCCTATACAAAACCATGTCGGGGATCTATCAGCTCTCCCCACCGCCCTCGGCACCTCTCCCCGCTGGTCCCTGTGGTGCCTCTCGCCTCCTGCCTGTCACGGACACGCCAGCTGTGGCTGCTCCTCCCTGAGATCTCTGGCTGTGCGAGGTCTCTGCTCTATGAGCTGCATATGCCTGATACTCGACTCCGGTACTATCAAGAATATCCTGATAATATCGGGCCTCTGCTCTCACCTCCATATAGCGATCTCGCGCCACTGAAGGAACTGGGGCTGGTCCCCTGGCACCTAACACCAATACCCCCTGAGCCTGTACCTGCACCTGTGGCTGTGGTGCTGGTGGTGGTGCTGCCTGTGCCTGTACCTGCACCTGTGGCCGTGGTGGTATCTGGGGCTGTGGCTGTGCTGCTGCTGGTACGGCTGCCTGTACCTGTACCTGCACCTGTGGCTGTGCTGCTGGTGGTGGTGCTGCCTGTGCCTGTACCTGAGCCTGGGCTAGCTGCCCCTGTAAGACCCCTATCTGTGCCTGTGCAGCAGCCAACTGTCCCTGTAATAGCTGCACCTGCCCCCGGAGCTGATCTCTCTCTGCCGTAACTGCAGCCAAGTCTGGCTGCGCAGGCGGTACTATCCTCGCTGCTCTCTGCCCAGCCCACCATACCCTGTATGCTCCCGTGCACCCGGCATCATCCACACCCTCACCTGCTGGTCTCTCCGCTACCCAGTCTGGATCCCAAGGCTGTGGCGCTGGCAGTGGGGCCTCTACATCATCCCTCCTGTACTGAGGGAAGGGAGGTGGCTCGTCCTGTCGCAGCCCCATCTGCCTGCGTACCCTCTCTAGGGGTATCCGCTCGTACTCTCCCGGCCTCCGTCCTGCTATCCAGAATGTATACTGGATCAGGCGCAGCTGTACGCGGGCTCCTCTGCCAGGCTGGTGACCTCTGTAGGGTCTCCATACAATGTCTACTGCTGTAAGGCCCTCTAGCAAGTGTCTATAATAGACCACATCCCGACCTGCAACAACTGCTCGTGGCTGGCCCACGACCCCCAACCACCTCTGAAAGCCATATCGGTATACGACCTGTGGCCCTGGCTGCTGGGGTAGCCCTACTGGCCTGATGCATACGATGTGCTCGTATGCCCAACAGTGCAACAAAAATGTAGAACAAATACCAAATCGCCTCCTCCGGCGATAGCCCCATAACTCCCTGTATAATTGCACCAGATACACTGGTGCCCATGCAAAACAGGTGTGCTCCTCCACCATCTCCAGCAGCACCCCCATCAATGCCCGTGGGAAGCGGCCTCCCTCTGAATCCGGGAGGGCGAAGCAGGTGATCCCTATCATCATCAACACGGCAAGCCGTGTCTCATGTCTGTGTGCGCGGTACATATCACCATATCCAATGCTCGCGCTATGATACGTAAGAAGCGCGGCTGCATCCCCAAAAACCTGCAGTATGCTATCCATGGCAGTCTCTGAATCTACCTGGAAAACGGCCTCTCCCTCGATCGGTAGCCGCAGGATGCGATACACATCCTCTAATGTGACGGTCATCTCCCCGGTCGGCAGATGGAACACATTGGCCGCCGGATCCCATCTCTCGATGAGGGCGACCATCAGACTGTGATCTCTCTCTATCGCTCTGTACCTCTGGACCCCGCCGAGTCCCACCTCGCGCATGATGGCCCAATGCGCCGCAGATATGTGTGGCCTCATCCGACTCAATAGTGGAGGCATCCTATCACGCATCGTCAACTGCTGACGTGCCTGCAAAACCAACCCACATTCTTAGACCCACTCTTTATTATAACATCTACTTTACCATCTAAACCCCCTTTTGTAACACCCAAAATCTAACCCCACACCTCACCCTTCTCCACCCCAACCAACTCAACCCAACCCACCCACTCAACCACAACCCACAAAAACCTAGCCCCTAAACCCTAAACCCCCAACCCAACAAACCACCCTAAACTCAACCCCACCCAACCCACCCAACCTAAACCCCAACCCTAAACCCCACCCCAACCAACCCACACCCAACCAACCAACCCAAACCCACCCACTCAACCCCACCCAACCCACCCAACCCAAAACCCAACCCTAAACCCTAAACCCACCCAAACCCAAAAACCAAACCCACTAAACCCAACCCCAACAACCCAACCCACCCAAACCAACCCAACCCCACCCAAAAACCTAAACCTAAACCCTAAACCCTAAACCCCACCCAACCCAACCCACCAACCACTCAACCCAACCCCAACACCCACCCAACCCACCCAACTAAACCCTAACCCCACCCCACCCCACCCAAACCCAACCCACAAACCTAAACCCTAAACCCTAAACCCAACCCAAACCCAAAACACCCTACCCATCCCAACCCCAACCCAACCCAACCCACCTTCAAACTCAACCCACCCAACCCCCCTAAACCCAACACCCAATCCCCCAACCCATCCTCAACCTTCCCCACCGATACCGGCCGATACGCGACCGATGCCGGTTAGCCCCCAAACACAACCTTACCATCTTTTTTGCGACCGATGCCGGTCGCCTAGTGACCGACATCGGTCACTGTCTCCTGCCCGAGCCGAACCCCCGCGCGGCCCCCAAAAACCATTTTTCACCTATTTTTACCCATCTACCCACCCAAACACCCCCAAATTTTACACACCTAGCCGCCTTACCCTATCTTACCTATCTACCCTCTCTCTTTTTCAAATTACGTCTATTTTACTCCTCATTTCCTAAAACAACTAAATTCCTACCCAAACCCCCAATCTCACTTAATACAACCAAATGCATAAAATAAAGAGTTTAGAACCTACCGGTACGACGACACGTCGTCGTGGTGGGATGGGTGGTGGCGGTCCAGCTGGTCCAGCCCCTCCAGCTCCTCCTGCCTGTGCCATGGCTCCAATCCTGATCTGCTGGGTCCCCGGCCAATCACCTGCTGCCTCCTCAACTATTCGGGCCCACTATCAACTCTCTCCGCCAATCAAATAGCTCCACCTCACTCAATACCCCTCCAAATCAACTCTCCACGTCAGACAAGTCAATTTGGATTGCAAATAACAAAAGTGACAATGACAGGCCGTATTTTTCTTTTTATAGGTTTTTCGACCTTAACCGATGTCGGTTTCTTTTTTGCCCTAAGAAACCGGTATCGGTCCCTTAACCGATATCGGTCATGCGGAATCGACATCGGTTTGATACCCAACTTTCACCCCATTCTTTGCCGTTCTTTACTCCTTGCCTCTTTTTCACCAATATCGCCTCTGTCCACCTTTGCTGCACAACATTTGTTCACTGGTCCGGCCCGACCTAAGGCCTCAACCTACCAATTGGCCCGACCCAAGGCCTCGACCTACCTATTTGGCCCGACCCAAGGCCTCAACCTACCATTTGGCCTGACCCAAGGCCTCGCCCTACCTATTTGGCCCGACCCAAGGCCTCAACCTACCTATTTGGCCCGACCCAAGGCCTCAACCTACCTATTTGGCCCGACCCAAGGCCTCAACCTACCAATTGGCCCGACCCAAGGCCTCGCCCTACCTATTTGGCCCGACCCAAGGCCTCAACCTACCTACCTATTGGCCCGACCCAAGGCCTCGCCCTACCTATTTGGCCCGACCCAAGGCCTCAACCTACCAATTGGCCCGACCCAAGGCCTCAACCTACCTATTTGGCCCGACCCAAGGCCTCAACCTACCAATTGGCCCGACCCAAGGCCTCAAGGCCTCAACCCACCATTTGGCCCGACCCAAGGCCTCGCCCTACCTATTTGGCCCGACCCAAGGCCTCACTCTACCGTTATGGTCTGACCCAAGGCCACAACCCAACAACTTGGCCCGACCCAAGGCCGTATCACTTCCATACCATACCCACAATCAACGTTTTATTTTATCCATCCATCATGTACCTTGTGTTCAATCGAGCTCACCTGTTCGTGTTTTAGCATGATTAGGGTCCTTGACTTGATCTGTCGACCAACTTTGCCTAGACCTAGACCGTGACGTTTATCTCAACCAAACCAACCATTTGGTACTGCCGAACATGCCTAAACGTTCCTGTACCTTACCTGTTATATACCCTGGAGCTACTTCCTATGCCTTGGATACCAGGATTATATCACCCTTGTTTGGATAAACTATCGACCTTTGCCTATACATCGCTGGTTTGCTCGTCAAATCATATACCCTAGTCGTACTGTTGCATTTCAACATGCGTCTGCTTCCTTGGACCTTCCCTACCACCTTACCATCCTCTCTACAACATGTACCCTTTATCAACCCTATCCCTGATTTCCCGTTCACTCCATCGGTGATAGATTTGAGGGGGATTACCTATATCCTTAACATGAGAAACCACTTCATATTATTGTTCGCGCAGCTTTAACAAAACAAGCTACACGACAATAAGGGGCTAATGTAGACACCAAATTCGTGTCTTACGACCCCTTGTGACCCGCATCCCATTTCACAACCTAACCTCATTACCTAAACCTTACACAATTATTTATTAATTACCTCATAATTGATAAATCCACATCGCCTTACCCGCCACCTCACTTGGCCACCTCACCATGACCTAGCCCTAACCCTAAACTAACCTAATTAGGACCCATGACTTGGTCTAGACTCACATCCATAACTAATGCCTCCTTACTCGCACCCAAAGCCGACCTTCTAGCCACTTGACCAAGCCCGCAACTGATCCCTCGGGAGAAAAACAGGGAAGGTGGGCTATTTTACTAAAAATAGCCTACTTTTTCCTAACCGATGCCGGTTCCTACTCGACCGCCGTCGGTTACGCAACCGCCATCGGTTCCCTGTAAATGGGCTCCCCAAACCAAAACAACGGATCGGAATTTCATTTTGGAGATCAGTCGAAGGATTTCTGGATCAACAGAGAGCATTGCGAGCGAGGAACAGAGTCCAGATCTTCACTTGACCAAGCAGAGACGAGTGAAAATACTAGACGTGTTTACAGCAAAGGAGATCAACTTGCACCTTCATCAAAACCAGTAAGTTACATCTTGCATGTCCTCCATTATAACATTTCTTATGCTTCTTGGAATCTACAGTCCTCCTAAATCCATTTCTGAATCCATTATCCAACGTACCATTGCCTCTAACTGTCATTCTTTTGCTTCTAACCATCCCATTTCCTAATACTATCCAAAAACCAGCCATTACAAACACCACAACCAGCCCAGAAGATCCTAGAACCCACCGGTATCGGTTATCAGTAACCGGCATCGGTTATAGGTAACCGGCATCGGTTCCTTTGATCAAAAACCAGGAAAAACAGCCTTTCCCCTACCCAGTTCAGCCAAGCAATTTAATTGATATTTTACAGTCTTTTGTGTTAATTCACGTTAGCAGGGAAACTGACCACCTTCGAAAGGAAGTTTTACATTTCCTGGGCCCAAGGCAGTTTCCTCATTTATTGTTTAATCAAATCTTGTGGTCTTGTGTTCTTATTTGCAGGTAGTCCTTCCCAGACAAAAAGGAGTTCTCCGCAGTCAACCTGATCTTTCTCTACGGTACGCGCACATCATCTCGACATTCTACAGGTATTCCTCCTAACCCTAACCTTATCTGTTTCTAAAAGGAACGAAGCATTTCCGAGTGAAACACTCCTAGGAGCTCATTGAGCAGCTCACCTAAGGAGCTCGGTAAGCAGCTTACCTAGGAGCTCATCTAGCAGCTCAACTTGAGCTTGCCTGTAAATTCACCTGGGAGCTCACTTGACACCATGCCTTGCCATCTCACCTTGAGCTTGCCTGGGATCTCACCTAGTAGCTCAAATTGAGTTCACCCAGGAGCTCGTCAAGTAGCTCACCTGAAAAATTTCTTGGGAGCTCACCTTGCCAACTCACATGGGAGCTCACCTATCAACTCACCTTGCCAGCTTGCCTTGAGCTCGCTGAGGAGCTCACCTTGCTAACTTGGCTTGAACTCATCTTGTAGCTCACCTCAGAGTTCATTGAGCAGCTTGCTAAGTAGCTCACCTGGGAGCTCACCTAACAGCTCGTGTGGGAGCTCACTTGTGAGCTTACCAAGTAACTCACCAGGGACCTCACCTAGGAGCTAGCCAAGTAGTTCACCTAACAGCTCACTTGTGATAAGCTCACTTGTGAGCTTGCCCAGCAGCATTTCGAGGACCTCACCTGGGAACTCACTAAGTTACTCACTTAGGAGCTCACCTAGCAACTCACCTGGGAGCTCAATGAACAACTCACCAAGTGCCAGCTCAGCTCTTGAGCTCATAGATTAGGTAGCTCAAAATCTCATGTAAGTAACTCACCTCAGAGATCACCTTGACAAGCTTCCTTTGAGCTCACCTGGGAGCTCACATTGTCAACTCACCTTGAGCTCAGCTAGGAGCTCAACAAGTAAGCTGACCTTAGGAGGTCATCGATAAGCTTGACTTGATCTTTTGAGAGCTCACCATGGGAGCTCACCTAGGAGCTCACCTTCCTAGCTCACCTTGAGCTCACACAGGAGCTCACCGAGTAGCTTGACTTGAGCTCACCCAAAAGCTCTTCAAAAAACTCATACAAAAACTCACATGGGAGCTAACTTGGCAGCTCACCTAGAAACTTGAATTGTAGTTCATCTATCAGCTCACCTTCCCAAATCACCTTGAGCTTTTTGAGGAGCTCACCTTTCCAACTTGCCTTGAGCTCATCTGGTAGCTCACCTCAGAGTTCGTCAAGTAGCTCACCTGGGAACTCACGTAACAACTTGCCTGTGATCTCACCGAGTAGCTTGCTGAGTAGGTTAACATGATCTCACTTATGAGATCACTAAGCAGCTCACTGGGGACCTCACTTAAGAGCTCACTTGGGAGCTCACTTAGCAGCTCACCTAGGAGCTTTCCGAAAATATCACTTGAGATTTCTTCTGGGAGGTCACCGATAAGCTCAAGTTGAGCTCGCTCAGGAGCTCATCAAGTAACTCACCTAAGAACTCACCTGGGAGCTCACCTAACAGCTCACCTTGCTAACTCACCTTGAGCTTGCCTTGCCAACTCACCTTGAGCTCATCTTGTAGCTCACATGTAAGCTCACCTAAGAGATTGCCAACAAGCTCAGCTTTGAGCTAGCTTGGGAGCTCACCAAGCACCTCACCAAGGAGCTCAGCTGAGAGCTCGATAAGTAGCTTACCCAGGAGCTCATCGAGTAGCTCGACTTGAGCTTTCCTGGAAAATTTCCTGGGAGCTTACCTGATAGCTCACCTTCCAAACTCACCTTCAACTCACCCAAGAGCTCACTGATCAACTTGAATTTAGCAAACCTAGGAGCTCATCAATCAGCTCACCTAAAAACTCACATGGGAGCTTACCTTAAACTCACATGGGAGCTTTCCTATCAGCTTGCCTTGCTAGCTCACCTTGAGCTTGCTGAGGAGATCACCTTCCACACTTACCTTGAGCTTTTTTGGTAGCTCCTCTTGGAGTTCTTCAAGTAGCTCTCCAAGTAGCTCACCTGGGAGCTCACCTAATAGCTCGCTTGGGAGCTCACTGAGTAGCTTGGTGAGTAGGTTGATTTGAGCTCACTTGTGAGCTCTCCAAGAAACTTGCTAGGGACCTCACCAATTAGCTCACCTAGAATCTCACAATACAGCTTGCTAAGTAGCTCACCTAGGAGCTATTGTGGGAGCTCACCGATCAGCTCAAGTTGAGCTCACTCGGGAGCTCATCAAGTAACTCACTTGGGAGCTCATCTGATAGCTCACCTTGGCAACTTGCCTTGAGCTTGCCTTGCCAACTCACCTTGAGCTCATCTGGTAGCTTGCATGTAAGCTCACCTTAGATATTGTTGACAAGGTGACTTTTGAGCTCACCTTGGAGCTCATCGAGTAGCTCACCTAGGAGCTTGACTGGGAGCTCGAAAAGTAGCTCGCCCATGAGCTCATTGAGTAGGTCGACTTGAGATTTCCCAAAAACTCACGTGGGAGCTCACCTAAAATCTCACCTTACCATCTTACCTTTAGCTTGCCAAGTAGCTCGAATTGAGCTCACCCGTGAGATTTTCAAGTAGCTTACCTGAAAACTTATCTGGGAGCTCACCTGAAATCTCACCTTACCAATTTTCCTTGAACTTTCCGAGTAGATCGAATTGAGCTCACCTGGGAACTCGTCAAATAGCTCACCCAAAAAATGACATTGGAGCTTACCTTGAGCTCACTAAGGAGTTCACCTTGCCAACTTTCCTTATGCTTGTCTGGTAGCTCACCTTGGAGTTCATCGAGTAGGTTGCCAAGTAGCTCACCTAGGAGCTCACCTAACAGCTCACCTGGGAGCTCACCTACCAGCTCACCTGGGAGCTCACTAAGCAGCTTGATCTGAGTAGGTTGACTTGAGCTCACTTCTGAGCTCACCAGGGACATCTCCTTGGAGCTTACCAAGTAGCTCACTTAGGAGTTCACCTAGCAGCTCGCCTTGGAGCTGGCCAAATAGCTCACCAAGTAGCTCACCTAGATCTCTTTTGGGAGCTCACCGATCAGATCGAGTTGAGCTTGACCTAGAGCTCATCGAGTAACTCACCTGGGAGCTCCCCTAATAGCTCTCATGGGAGCTCACTGAGTAGCTTGCCAAGTAGGTTGACTTGAGCTCACTTGTGAGCTCACCGAGTAGCTCATCGGGGACCTCACCTAGGACCTCAGGAAGTAGCTCACTTGGGAGCTCACCTAGTAGCTCACCTGGGAGCTCGCTGAATAGCTCACAAAGTAACTCACCTGGGAACTCACCTAGGAGGTCATTTGACAGCTCGCCTTGCCAACTCACCTTGAGCTTACCTTACCAACTCACATTGAGCTCACCTTGCCAACTTACCTTGAGATTATCTAGTAGCTTACATGTAAGCTCACCTCAGAGATTGCTAACAAGGAGCTCGGCCAGGAGCTCGTCAAGTAGCTCGACTTGAGCTTACCTGAAAACTCACCTGGGAGCTCACCTGATAGCTCATTTTTCTATCTCACCTTGAGCTCACCTAGGAGCTTGCCGAGTAGCTCAACTTGAGCTCATCCAAGAGCTCATCAAGCAGCTCACCCAAAAACTCACATGGGATCTCACCTAACAGCTCACCTATGAGTTCACCTTGTCAACTTTCCTTGATCTTGTCTTGTAGCTCACCTTAGAGTTCATCGAACGACTCACCAAGTAGTTCTCATGGGAGCTCACCTAACAGATCACTTGGGAGCTCATCGAGTAGCTCGCCGAGTAAGCTAACTTGAGCTCACTTGTGAGCTCATTGAGTAGCTCGCCAGGTACCTCACCTAGGAGATCACCAAGTACCTCACTTGGGAGCTCACCTAGTAGCTCACTTGGGAGCTCTCCAAATAACTGCCAGGTAACTCACCTGGGAGCTCTTTTGGGAGCTCACTAATCAGCTTGAGTTGAGCTCACCTAGGAGCTCATCGAGAAATTCACCTAGGAACTCACCTGGGAGCTCACCTTGCCAACTCACCTTGAGCTCATCTGGTAGCTCACATGTAAGCTCACCTCAGAGATTGCTGACAAGCTCACCTTTGAGCTCACTTGGGAGCTCACTGAGTAGTTCACCTAGGAGCTTGGTTGGGAGTTTAGAAAGTAGCTCACCCAGGAGATCATCAAGCACCTTGACTTGAGCTCAACCAGGAGCTCACCGAGAAGCTCAAATTGAGGTCACCTGGGAGCTCGTTAAGTAGCTCACCTAAAAACTCGTATGGGAGCTCACCTGACACCTCACCTTGCCAACTCACATGGGAGCTTGCCTTGAGCTCACTGAGGAGCTCACCTAGCCAACTCACCTTGAGCTCATCTGGTAGCTCACATCAGAGTTCATCGAGTAGCTCACCAAGTAGCTCACTTGGGATCTCACCTAGGAGCTCGACCTAACAGCTCACCTGGGAGCTCCCTGAGAAACTCACTGAGTAGGTTGACCTGAGCTCACTTTTGAGCTCACTGAGTAGCTCACCAGGGATGTCACTTAGGAGCTCACCAAGTAGCTCACATGGGAACTTGCCTGGGAGCTCTTCGAATAGCTGGCCAAGTAGCTCACTTGGGATCTCTTCTGGGAGCTCCCTGATTAGCTCAAGTTAAGCATACCTAAGAGCTCATCGAGTAACTCACCTAGGAACTCACTTAGGAGCTTACCTGATAGCTCACCTTGCCAACTCACCTTTAGCTTCCCTTTCCAAGTCACCTTGAGATCACCTTGCCAACTCACCTAAAGCTCATTTGGTAGCTCGTAAATAAGTTCACTTCAGAGATTTCCACAAGCTCACCTTTGAGTTCACTTAGGAGCTCACTCAGTAACTAACCTAAGAGCTCGGCTGGGAGTCACCTCGGTAAGTAGCTCACCTAGGAGATTGTCGAGAAACTAGACTTGAGTTTTGCTGTAAACTCACTTCAGAGCTCACCTTGCCAGTTCACTTTGAGCTCACCCAGGACCTCATCGAGTAACTCAACTTGAGCTCACCCAGGAGCTTGTCAAGTAGCTCACCTAAAAACTCACATGGGAGTTCACTTGATAGATCATCCAGAAACTCACATGGGAGCTTACGTATCAGCTTGGCTAGAAACTCACATGGTATCTCACCTCAGAGTTGAGTGACTCACCAAGTAGCTCACCTAGGAGATCACTGAATAGGCTTGCTTAGGTCACTTGAGCTTACTTGTGAGCTTGCCAAGATGCTCGATGGGACCTCACCTAGGAGCTTGCTAAGTAGCTCACTTGGGAGCTCACCTAGTAGCTTACCTAGGAGCTCGCCAAAAATCTCACCAAGTAGCTCACCTGGGAGCTCTTCTAGGAGCTCACTGATCAGCTTGAGTTGAGCTCACCAAGTAACTCACTTGGGAACTCACCTAACAGCTCACCTTGCCAACTCACCTTGAGCTCACCTTGCTCACCTTGCTAACTCACCTTAAGTTCATCTGGTATCTCACATGTAAGCTCACCTTAGAGATTACCGACAAGCTCACCTTTGAGCTCACCTAAGAGCTCACCGAGAAGCTCACCTAGGAGCTCAGCTTGGAGCTTAGAAAGTAGCTCACCCAGGAGCTCATCGAGTAGGTCAACTTGAGCTCACCCTTATCAACTTGCCTTGAATCTCACCAAGCAGCTCCACTTGACCTCACCTGGGAGATCTCGTCAAATAGCTCACTCAAAACTTGCATGGGAGCTTTCCTAACAGCTCACCTTGACAACTCACATGGGAGCTCACCTATTATCTCACCTTGCCAGCTCGCCTTGAGCTCGCTGAAGAGCTCACCTTGCCAACTTACTTTGAGCTCATCTGGTAGCTTGCCTCAGATTTCATCGAGCAGCTCGCCAAGTATGTTTCCTGGGAGCTCACCTAATAGCTCACCTGGGAGCTCGACCTAACACCTTGCCTAGGAGCTCACATATCTGCCAAGTAGGTAGCTCACTTAGAGAGCTCACTTAGTGAGCTCACCTGAAGTGTGAACTCTCACCTCAAGCTCACTTGAGCTCACCTAGTAGCTCACCTAGGAGCTCACCGAATACCTCTCTAAGTAGCTCACCTAGAAGCTCTTTCAGGAACTCACCGATCAGCTCAAGTTGAGCTCACTCGGGAGCTTGTCATGTAACTCACCTGGGAGCTTACCTAACAGATCTCCTGGGAGCTCACTGAGTAGCTCACCAAGGACCTTGAGCTAGGGAGCTCACCGAATCTCACCAAGTAGCTCACTTGGGAGCTCTTTGTAGGAGCTCACTGATCAGCTCGAGTTGAGCTCACCTAGGAGCTCATCAAGTAACTCACCTAGGAACTCACCTAGGAGCTCACCTGACAGCTCACCTTGCCAACTCACCTTGAGCTCACCTTACCAACTCACCTTGCCAACTTACCTTAAGCTCATCTGGTAGCTAGCATGTAAGCTCACCTCAGAGATTACCAATAAGGTCACCTTTTTGCTTACATGGGAGCTCAGGGAGAGCAAGCAGTTCACCCAGGAGCTTGGGACCTCACCTAGTAGCTCATATAGGAGCTCACTAAATAGTTCACCAAGTAGCTCGCTTAGGAGCTTTTTTGGGAACTTGCCAATCAGCTAGAGTTGAGCTCACCTGGGAGCTCATCGATAATTTCACCTGGGAACATACCTGGGAGCTCACCTTGTCAACTCACCTTGAGTTCATCTAGTAGCTCACATGTAAGCTCACCTCAGAGATTGCTAACAAGCTCACCTTTGAGCACACCTAGGAGCCCACCTAGTAGCTCACCTAGGAGCTCAGATGGGAGCTTGGCAAGTAGCTCACCCAGGAGCTCATCAAATAGCTCGACTTGAGCATTCTCGAAAAATTACCTAATAGCTCACCTTGCTAGCTCACCTTGAGCTCACCCAGGAGCTCACCAAGAAGTTCACCTAGAAACTCACATGGGAGCTCACCTGATAGCTCACCTTGCCAACTCACATCACCTTAAGCTCACTGAAGAGCTCTTCTTGCCAACTCACCTTGAGCTCGTTTGGTAGCTCACCTAAGAGTTCATCGAGTAGCTCACCAAGTAGCTCACCTGGGAGCTCACCCAATAACTCACCTCAGAGCTCACCTCAAGTAGCTCACCTAACAGATCCCCTCAGCTCACCTAACAACTCGCCTAGGAGCTCACCGAGTAGCTCGCTAGGTTGACTTGAGCTCACCGGGGACCTCACCTGGGATCTCACCAAGTAGCTCACTTGGGAGCTCACCTAGCAGCTCACCTAGGAGCTCACTGAATAGCTCGCCAAGTAGATCACTTGGGAGCTCTTCTGGGAGCTCCTCGATCAGCTCGAGTTGAGCTCACCTAGGAGCTCATCAAGTAACTCACCTAGGAACTCTCCTGGGAGCTTACTTGACAACTCACCTTGCCAACTCACCTTGAGCTTGCCTTTCTAACTCACTTTGAGCTCACCTTACCAACTAACCTTGAGCTCATCTAGTACCTCACATGTAAGCTCACCTCAGAGATTACTGATAAGGTCACCTTTGAGCTCACCTAGGAGCTCACCGAGTAGCTAATGTAGGAGCTTGGCTGGGAGCTCAACAAGTAGCTCACTCAGGAGCTCGTCGAGTAGCTCAACTTAAGCTTTTGCATAAACTCACCTGGGAGCTCCCCGATCAGCTTGAGTTGAGCTCACCTAGGATCTCATCGAGTAACTCACCTAGGAACTCACCTGGGAGATTACCTGACAGCTCATGTTGTCAACTCACCTTGAGCTTGCCTTACCAACTCACCTTGAGCTCACCTTGCCAACTCACCTCAAGCTCATCTAGTAGCTCACATGTAAGCTCACCTCAGAGATTACCGACAAGCTCACCTTTGAGCCACCGAGAAGTTAGCCTAGGAGCTCAGCTGGGAGCTCGGTAAGTAGCTCGCTTAGGATCTCATTAAGAAGCTTTACTTGAACTTGCCCATAAACTCACCTGGGAGCTCACCAAACAACTCAACTTGATCTTACCCAGGAGCTCATTAAGAATCTCACCTTAAAACTCGTATGGGAGCTCACCTTACAACTCATCCAAAAACTCACATGGGAGCTCATGTATCAACTCACCCAGAAAGTCGCAGAGTATCTCACCTCAGAGTTCATCGAGTAACTCGCCATGTAGCTCATCGAGTAGCTCACTGAGTACATTGACTTGAGCTCACTTGTGAGCTTGCCGAGTAACTCGATGGGGAGCTCACCTGGGAGCTCACCAAGTAGCTCACTTGGGAGCTCACCTAGCAGCTTAATTGGGAGCTAGCTGAATAGCTCACTAAGTAGCTCACTTGGGAGATATTCTGTGAGCTCACTGATCAGCTTGAGTTGAGCTCAACAAGGAGCTCATTAATTAACTCACCTAGGAGCTCACTTGACAGCTCACCTTGTCAACTCACCTTGATCTCGACTTGCCAACTCACCTTGAGCTCATCTGATATCTCACATGTAAGCTCACCTTAGAGATTACCGACAAGCTCGCATTTAAGCTCACTTGGGAGCTCACCGGTTAGCTCACCAAGTAGCTCACCTAGGAGCTCAGCTGGAAGCTCGGCAAGCATCTCACCTAGGATCTCATCAAGTAGCTTGACTTAAGCTTTCCCAGAAACTCAATTGGGAGCTCACCTGATAGCTCTCATTTCCAGATCACCTTAAGCTCACCGAGAAGCTTGACTTGAGCTCACCTGGGAGGTAGTCAAGTAGCTTCCCTAAAAAACTCACATGGGAGCTTGCCTGACAGCTCACCTAGAAACTCACATGGGAGCTCTCCTATCAGCTCACCTTACTAGCTTGCCTTGAGCTTTCTAAGGAGCTCACCTTGCCAACTAACCTTGACCTCATCTAGTAGCTCACCTCAGATTTTGTCGAGTAGCTCACCTAACAGCTTGCTTGGGAGCTCACTGAGCAGCTCGACGAGTAGGTTAAATTGAGCTGGCTTGTGAGCTCACTGAGTAGCTTGTATAATAGCTCACCTAGGATCTCTTCTGTGAGCTCACCGATCAGCTTGAGTTGAGCTTTCCCAGGAGCTCGTCGAGTAACTCACTTGGGAACTCACTTGGTAGCTCACCTGATAGCTCACCTTGCCACCTCACCTTGAGCTCACCTTACAACCTTGCCTTGTGCTCATCTGGTAGCTTGCATGTAAGCTCACCTAAGAGATTTCAATAACACTCACCTCTGACCTCACCTGGGAGCTCACCATGTAGTTCACCTAGGAGCTCGGCTGGGAGTTCGACAAGTAGCTCACCCAGGAGCTCGACATGAGCTTACCTGAAAAATCACCTAGGAGCTTACCTGACAGATCACCTTGTCATCTCACCTTAAGCTCACCCAAGAGCTCACAAAGTATCTTGACTTGAGCTCACCTGGAAGCTCATCAAGAAGCTCACTTGGGAGGTAGTCAAGTAGCTTTCTTGAAAACTTGCATGGGAGCTCACTTGATAGCTGACCTAGAAACTCATATGGGAGCTCACCTATCAGCCCACCTTCAGTGCGTTGAGGAGCTCACCTTGCCAACTCACCTTGAGCTTCTCTAGTAGCTCACCTCGGAGTTTATTGAGCAGCTCGCTAAGTAGCTCACCTGGGAGCTCACCTAACAGCTCACTTGGGAGCTCACCAAGTAGCTCACCGAGTAGGTTGACTTGATCTCACTTGTGAACTTGTTGAGAAGCTCACCACAGACAATTCCTGGGCTCACCAAGTATCTCACCTAAGAGAAAACCTAGGAGCTCACTGAATAGCTCACCATGTAGCTCACCTTGGAGCTCTTCTGGGAGCTCACCGATCAGCTCGAGTTGAGCTCATCTGGGAGCTCGTCGAGTAACTTGCTTGGGAGCTTTCTTGGGAGCTCGCCTAAAATATTTCCTTGCCCACTCACCTTGAGCTCTCCTTGCCAACTCACCTTGAGCTCACCTTGATCTCATCTAGAAGCTCACATGTAAGCTCACCTCAGAGATTGCTGACAAGCTCACCTTTGAGCTCACCTGGGAGTTAACCGAGAAGCCCACCTAGGAGCCTGGTTAGGAGCTCGGTAAGTAGCTCATCCAAGATTTCATCGAGTAGATCAACTTGAGATTGCTCAAAAAATCACCTAGGATCTCTCACCTTGAGCTCATCTGGTACCTCGTATGTAACCTCACCTTAGAGATTTTCAACAAGATTTCCTTTGAGATCATTTAGGACCTCACTGAGAAGCTCACCTAGGAGCTCAGTTAGGAGCTCGACTTGAGCTTTCTCAAAAACTTGCCTCAGATCTTGCCTGATAGGTCACCTTACTAGTTCACCTTGAGCTCACCCAGGAGCTCGCCAAGTAGCTTGACTTGAGCTCGCACGGGAGCTCATCAAGTAGCTCACCTGAAAACTCACATGGGAGCTCACCTAACAACTCACCTTGCCAACTCGTATGGGAGTTCAAATATCAGCTCACATTTCTAGCTCACCTTGAGCTAGCTGAGGAGCTAAGCTTCCCAACTCACTTTAAGCTCATCTAGTAGCTCACCTTGGAGTTCGTTAAGCATCTCATCAAGTATCTCACCTAGGAGCTCACCAAATAACTCACCTGGGAGCTCGTTGAGAAGGTTGAATTCAGCTCACTTGTGAGCTTACCTAGCAGCTCACCAAGGACCTCACCTGTGAGCTCCCCAAGTAGCTCACTTGGGAGCTCACCTAGTAGCTCACCCAGGAGCTTACTGAACAACTTGCCAAGTAGCTTGCCTAGGAGCTCTTCTTAGAGATTTCTGATCAGCTCAAGTTTAGCTCACCTGGGATCTTATCGAGTAACTCACCTTAGAACTCACCTAGGAGCTCATGTGATAGCTCCCATTGCCAACTCACCTTGAGTTTACCTTGCCAACTTGCCTTGAGCTCACCTTGCCAACTCACCTTGAGCTCATCTGGTAGCTTGCATGTAAGCTCACCTCAGATATTACCGATAAGCTCACCTTTGACCTCACCTGGGAGCTAACTGAGTAGCTCAGCTAGGAGGTCAGCTAGGAGCTTGCCAAGTAACTCACCTAGGAGCTTTTTGAGCAGCTCGACTTGAGGTTGTCCATAAACTCACATGGGAGCTCACCTGACAGATCACCTTGCTAGCTCACCTTGATCTTGCATAGAAGCTCACCAAGTAGATCGACTTGATCTCACCAAGGAGCTCGTCAAGTAGCTCACCTAAAAACTCACATTGGAGCTCACCTGATAGCTCACCCATAAACTCACATGGGAGCTCACCTTACCAGTTTGCCTTGAGATTGCTGAGGAGCTCACTTTGCCAACTCACCTTGAGCTCATCATGTAGCTCACCTCAGAGTTCATCAAATAGCTCACCAAGTAGTTTTCCTGTGAGCTTGCCTAACAGCTCACCTGGGAGCTCACTGAGTAGCTTACCGAGTAGGTTGACTTGAGCTCACTTGTGAGCTCACCAAGCAGCTCACCATGGACCTTATCTATGAGCTCACCAAGTAGCTCACTTGGGAGCTCACCTACCTCTCCTCCTATCATAGAATTTAGTTCCTGATGAATTTCCATATCCTGAACTTCTCGTCAGTTTAAATACTTAGGAGCTCAAACAAATAGCTTTCACCTAGGAGCTCTTTTGGAGATCCCAATCAGCTCAAGTTGAGCTTTCCTAGGAGCTTGTTGAGTAACTCACCTAGGAACTCACCTGGGAGCTCACCCGACAACTTGCATTGAGCTCACCTTGCCAATTCACCTTGAGCTCATCTGGTAGCTCGCATGTAAGCTCACCTTAAATATTTCTGACAAGCTCAGTGTTGAGTTCACCTGGGAGCTCACCAAGTAACTCACCTAGGAGCTTGGCTGGGAACTTGGTAAAGAACACACTTAAGAGCTCATCTAGCAGCTCAACTTGAGCTTGCCTGAAAACTTACCTGGGAGCTCACCTCTTAGCTCAGCTTGCTAACTCACCATTAGCTCACCTAAAAGCTCACCGAGTAGCTTGACATGAGATTGTTTGGGAGCTCATTAAGTAGCTCACCTACAAACTCACATGGGAGCATGCCTGACAGCTCACTTTGCTAACTCGCATGGGAGCTTACCTATCAGCTCACCTTGCCATCTTACCTTGAGCTCGTTGAGGATCTCACCTTGCCAACTCACTTTAAGCTCATCTAGTAGCTCACCTTGGAGTTCATCGAGCATTTAAAAAAGTAGATCACCTAGGAGCTCGACTAATAGCTCACTTGGGAACTCACCGAGCTGCCCGCCAAGTGGGTTGACTTTAGCTCGCTTGTGAGCTCACCAAGCAGTTCATTAGGGACCTCACCTGGGAGCTCACCAAGTAACTCACTTGGGAGCTAACCTAGTAGCTCATTTGGGATCTCATCAAGTAGCTCCCCTGGGAGCTCTTCTAGGAGCTCACTGATCAGCACGAGTTGAGCTCACTCGGGAGCTTGTCGAGTAACTCTCCTGGGAACTCACCTGGGAGCTCACCTGATAGCTCACCTTGAGCTTGGCTTGCCAACTCACCTTGAGCTCACCTTGCCAACTAACCTTGAGCTCATCTGGTAGCATGGATATAATCTCACCTAAGAGATTTCCAATAAGCACACCTTTGAGTTTAACTGGGAGCTCACTGAGTAGCTCACTGACTTGAGTTTTCCTAAAAATTTAGCTGGGAGCTCACCTGATACCTCAACTTGCCAGCTCACCTTGAGCTCACCCAGGAGCTCACCAATCATCTTGACTTGACCTCACCTAGGATCCCATCAAGTAGCTCACCCAAAAACTCATTGGGAGCTTACCTGACAGCTCACCCAGAAACTCGCATGGGAGCTCATCTATCAGCTCACCTTTCTAGCTTTCCTCCAGCTTACTGAGGAGCTCACCTCACTAACTCACCTTGAGCTCATCTGGTAGCTCACCTCAGAGTTCATTGACTAGCTCACCAAGTAGCTTGCCTAGGAGCTCACCTAACAGCTCACCTGGGAGCTCAATGAGTAGCTCACCGAGTAGGTTGACTTGAGCTCACTTGTGAGCTCACTGAGTAGCTCAACAGGGACCTCACCTTAGAGCTTGCCTAGTAGCTCACCTGGGAGCTCACCGAATAGCTCACTAAGTAGCTCGACTGGGAGCTCTTCTAGGAGCTCACCAATCAACTTGAGTTTAGCTCACCCAGGAGCTCGTCGAGTAACTCACCATAGAACTCACCTAAGAGCTTGCTTGATAGCTTGCCTTGCCAACTCACCTTGAGCTCACCTTGCCAACCCACCTTGAGCTCACCTTGCCAACTAAAATTGAGCTCATCTTGTATCTCACATGTAAGCTCACCTAAGAGATTTTTGACAAGCTCACCTTTGAGCTCACATGGGAGCTCATCAAGCAGCTCACCTAGGAGCTCAGCTGGGAGCCTGGGAGCTTAACTGACAGCTCACCTTGTCAGCTCACCTTGAGCTCACCCAGGAGCTCATTGAGTAGCTCAACTTGAGCTCACTCAGGAGCTCATCAAGTAGCTCACCCAAAAACTGGCATGGGAGCTCACCTAACAGCTCACCTAGAAACTCACATGGGAGCTCACCTATCTGCTTGCCTTACCAACTCACCTTGAGCTCACTGAGGAGCTCAGCTTGCCAACTCACCTTGAACTCATCTAGTAGCTTACCTCAGAGTTCATCAAGTAGCTCACCAAGTATCTCACCTAGGAGCTCTCCTACCATCTCACCTTGGATCTTGCCGAGAAGGTTGACTTGAGCTCACTTGTGTGCTCACCGAGTAGCTCACCAGGGACCTCACCTAGGAGCTCACCAAGTAGCTTACTATGGAGCTCACCTAGAAGCTCACCTAGAAGCTCACTAAAATTCTCACCAAGTAGCTCACCTGGGAGCTCTTCTAGGAGCTCACCGATCAGTTTGAGTTGAGCTCACCTAGGAGCTCATCGAGTAACTCACCTGGGAACTCACCTGACAGCTTGCCTTACCAACTCACCTTGAGCTCACCTTTCCAACTCAACATGAGCTCATCTCGTAGCTCATACATAAGCTCATATAAGATATTTTTGATAATCTATCCTTTGAGCTTGCATGGGCACTCACCGACCACCTCACCTTGAGCTCGACAAGTAGCTCACCTAGGTTCTCGTCGAGTAGCTTGACTTTTAGCTTACCTGTAAACTCACCTGAGAGCTCACCTGACAACTCACCTTGTGAGCTCACCTTGACCTCACCCAGGAGCTCACCGAGAAGCTTGACTTGAGGTCACCTGGGAGCTCATCAAGCAGCTCACCTGAAAAACTCACATAAGAGCTCACCTAACAACTTGCCTTGCCAACTTGCATGGGAGCTCACATATCATTCTCACCTGAGCTCAGCTCACCTTGAGCTCACTAGCTTACCTGAGGAGCTCACCTTACTAACTCACCTTGAGCTTGTTGAGAAGAGCTCACCTTGCCGAGTAGCTTCATCGAGCTCACCAAGTAGCTTACTCAAGTAGCTCACCTGGGAGCTCACCTAATTAGCTCACCTGGGAGCTCAGCTCCTTGGTTAACTTGAGCTCACTTACCTTGAGCTCAGCTCACCTAGGAGCTCACTAACTTGAGCTCACTTGGGAGCTCACCTAACAGCTCACCTGAGAACTCACAAATAGCTTACCTGGGAGCTCGTCAAGTAGCTCACCTTAGTAAACTCACATGGGATCTCACATGAAAACTCACCTTACAAACTCGCCTTGAGCTCACCTAGGAGCTCACCTTGATCTCACCTTGCCAACTCATCTGGTAGCTTGTCACAGTAACTCATCCTAATTTCTGACAAGCTTTCCTTTAAGGGAGCTCACCTGGGAGCTTATTTCGCCTAAGTAGCTTAGCTCACCTAACAGCTCACCTTCCCAACTTACATAGGAGCTCACCTGCATTCTCCTTGTTATCTTGCCTTGATCTCGTTGAGGAGCTCACCTTGCCAACTCACCTTGAGCTTTTGAGGTAGCTCACCTCAGAGTTCATCAAACAACTCACTAAGTAGCTCACCTGGGAGCTAACGGACTAGCTCGTCAAGTAGGTTGACTTGAGCTTGCTTATGAGCTCACAGGGGACGTCACCTAGGAGCTCACCAATTAGCTCACTTAGGAGTTCACCTAACAGCTCACCTGACACCTCACTTAATAGCTCTCCAAGTAGCTCACCTTTGAGATCTTCTGGGAGCTCACTGATCAGCTTGAGTTGAGCTTGCCCTAGAGCTTGTCAAGTAACTCACCTGGGAACTCACCTTTCCAACTCACCTTGACCTCACCTTGCCAACTTTCCTTGACCTCACCTTGCTAACTCGCGTTGAGCTCATCTGGTAGCTCACATGTAAGCTCACCTCAGAGATTGCTGATAAGGTCACCTTTGAGCTCACCTAGGTGCTCACTGAGCAACTCATCTAAGAGCTCAGTTGGGAGCTCCGTAAGCATCTAGCCCAGGAGCTTGTCAAGAAGCTCCACTTGATCTTGCCTGGAAAAATGCCTAGGAGCTTTCCTAATAGCTCACTTTCCTAGCTCACCTTAAGCTTGCATAGGAGCTCACCGAGCATCTCAACTTGAGCTCACCTATGAGCTCGTCAAGTAGCTCGCATGAAAACTCAGATGGGAGCTCACCTGATAGCTCACCCTCAAACTCACATGGAAGCTCACCTATCAGCTTTCCTTGTCAGCTCACCTTGAGCTTGCTAAGGAGCTCACCTTACCAACTCACCTTGAGCTCATCTAGTAGCTCACCTCAGAGTTGGTCAAGTATCTCACCAAGTAGCTTACCTAGGAGCTAGCATAACAGCTCACTTGGGAGCTCACCGAATAGCTTAGTGAGTAGGTTAACTTGAGCTTGCTTGTTAGCTCACCGAACAGCTCACCAGGGACCTCATCTGTGAGCTCACCAAGTAGCTCAAAAGGGAGCTCACCAAATAGCTCACCAAGTAGCTCACTTGGGAGCTCTTCTAGGAGCTTGGCGATTAGCTCGAGTTGAGCTCACCCAGGAGCTCATCAAGTAACTCACCTTAGAACTCGACTGGGAGCTCGCATCATAGCTCACCTTACCAACTCACCTTGATCTCATCTGGTATCTCACCTAGGAGTTCATCGAGAAGCTCACCAAGTAGCTTACACGGGAGCTCACCTAACAGTTTTCCTTGCCAACTCACCTTGATCTCGTCTGGTAGCTAGCCTCAGAGTTCATAGAGTAGCTCACCAAGTAGCTCACTTGGGAGCTCACCTAACAAATTACCTGGGAGCTCACCAAGTAGCTCGTAGAGTAGGTTGACTTGAGCTCACTTATGATCTCACTTGTGAGCTTATCGAGCAGCTCACCAGGGACCTCACCTGTGAGATCACCAAGTAGCTTGCTTGGGAGCTCACCTAGAAGCTCACCTAGGAGCTCACCGAATAGCTCACCAAGTAGCTCACCTGAGAGCTCTTCTGGGAACTCACCAATTAGCTCTAGTTGAGCTCACCTAGGAGCTCATCAAGAAATTCACCTGGGAACTCACCTAGGAGCTCACCTTGCCAACTCACCTTGAGCTCATCTGGTAGCTCACATGTAAGCTCACCTAAGAGATTACTGATAAGCTCACATTTGAGCTCACCTAGGAGCCCACCAAGTAGCTCACCTAGGAGCTCAGATGGAAACTTGGCAAACAACTCACCCAGGAGCTCATCGAGCAGCTTGACTTGAGCTTTCCTAAAAACTCACCTAACAGCTCACCTTGCTAGCTCACACAGGAGCTCACCAAGAAATTCACCTAGGAAATCACATGGGAGCTCACCTTAAAGCTCACCTTTCTAACTCACATGGGAGCTCACCTTAAGCTCACTAAGGAGCTCACCTTACAAACTCACCTTTAGCTTGTTTGGTAGCTTAGCTTGGAGTTCGTTGAGCCACTCACCAAGTAGCTCTCCTGGGAGCTCACCTAACATCTCACCTGGGAGCTCACCTAACATCTCACCTGGGAGCTCACCTAACTGCTCACCTGGGAGCTCACCGAGTAGGTTAACTTGAGCTTTCTTTTGAACTCACCGAGGACCTTTCCTGGGAGCTCACCAATAGCTTGCCAAGTAGCTCACCTAGAAGATCTTCATGGAGCTCCCTGATTAACTCAAGTTGAGTTCACCTAGGAGATCATCAAGTAACTCACCTAGGAACTCACCTGGGAGCATACTTGACAGCTCACCTTGCCAACTCACCTTGATCTTTCCTTGTCAACTCACCTTGATCTCACCTTGCCAACTCACCTTGAGCTCATCTGGTAGCTCACAAGTAAGCTCACCTTAGAGATTCTTGACAAGGTCACATTTGAGATCACCTGGGAGCTCACTGATCAGCTAACCTAGGAGCTTGGCTAGGAGATCTACAAGAAATTCACTTAGAAGCTTGTCGAGAAGCTCAACTTGAGCTTACCCGTAAACTCACCTGGGAGCTACCTGATCAGCTCGAGTTGAGCTCACCCGGGAGCTCGTCGAGTAACTCACCTAGGAAATCACTTGGGAGCTTGCCTGATAGATCACCTTGCCAACTCACCTTAAGCTTTCCTTACCAACTCATCTTTCCAACTCACCTTGAGCTCATCTGGTAGCTCACATGTAAGCTCACCTAGGATATTATCGACAAGCTCACCTTTGAGCTCACCTTGGAGCTCACCAAGCAGCTAACCTAGGAGCTTGACTGGGAGCTTGGCAAGTAGCTCGTTCAGGAGCTCGTCAAGTAGCTCAACTTGAGCTTACCCATAAACTCACCTAGGAGCTCACTGAACAACTTGACTTGAGCTCACCCAGGAGCTCGTAAAGAAGCTCACCTAAAAACTCTCTTGGGAGCTCACCTAACAGCTCACCCAGAAACTTGCATGGGAGCTCATGTATTAGCTCTCCTAGAAACTCACATAGTAGCTCACCTCAGATTTCATCAAGCAACTCACTAAGTAGCTCACCTGGGAGCTCACCTAGGAGTTCACCGAGTAGCTCGCTGAGTAGGTTGACTTGAGCTCACTTGTGAGCTTGCCGAGTAGCTCGATGGGGACCTCACCTGGGAGCTCACCAAGTAGCTCACTTGGGAGCTCACCTAGTAGCTCACCTAGGACCTCACCAAATAGCTCACTAAGTAGCTCACCTAGGAGATCTTTTGGGAGCTCACTGATCAGCTTGAGTTGAGCTTTCTAGGGAGCTCGTTAAGTAACTCACCTAGGAACTCACCATACAGCTCACCTTGCCAACTCACCTTGAGCTCACCTTGCTAACTCCCCTTGAGCTCATCTGGTATCTCACATGTAAGCTCACCTTAGAGATTACCGACAAGCTCACCTGGGAGCTCACCAAGTAGCTCACTGAGTAGCTCAGCTGGGAGCTCGACAAGTAGCTCACCAAGGAGCTCGTTGAGTACCTCGACTTGAGCTTTCCCAGAAACTCAACTGGGAGCTCACCTGATAGCTCTCATTACCAGATCACCTTAAGCTCACCAGGTATCTTGACTTGAGCTCGCCTAGGAGCTAGTCAAGTAGCTTGCTCAAAAACTCACATGGGAGCTCACCTGATAACTCACCTAGAAACTCACATGGGAGCTCACCTATCAGCTTTCCTTGCCAACTCACCTTGAGCTCACTGAGGAGCTCACTTTGCCAACTCACTTTGACATCATCTGGTAGCTCACCTCACATTTTGTTGAGTAGCTCACCAATTAGCTCGACTAGGAGGTTACCTAATAGCTCACCTGGGAGCTCACCTAATAGCTCACCTTGGAGCTCACTGAGTAGCTCAACAAGTAGGTTCACTTGAGATAGCTTGTGAGCTCACTAAGTAGATCACCAAGTAGCTTTCCTGGGAGCTCTTCTATGAGCTTTCCGATCAGCTCGAGTTGAGCTCTCCTAGGATCTCATCGAGTAACTCACCTAGGAACTCACCTGGAAGCTCATCTGATAACTCACCTTACCACCTTACCTTACCAACTTTCCTTGTGCTCATTTGGTAGCTCACATGTAAGCTCACCTAAGAGATTACCAACAAGCTCACCTTTGAGCTCACCTGGGAGCTCACCATGCAGCTCACCTAGAAGCTTAGCTGGGAGTTCGGCAAGAAGCTTTCCTAGGAGCTCGTCAAGTAGTTTGACATGAGCTTCCCTGACAGATCACCTTGCCAAATCACCTTGAACTCACCCAGAAGCTCACTGAGTAGCTTCAACTTGAGCTCACCTAGAAGCTAGTCAAGAAGCTCACCCAAAACTCACATGGGAGGTCACCTGACAGCTCACCCAGAAACTTACATGGGAGCTCACCTATCAGCTCACCTTGAGCTCATTGAGGAGCTCACCTTACCAACTCACCTTGAGCTCATCTTGTAGCTCACCTCATAGTTCATTGAGTAGCTCACAAAGTAGCTCACCTGGGAGCTCACCTAATAGCTTACGTGGGAGCTCACCGAGAAACTCACCAATTAGGTTGACTTGAGCTTGCTTGTGACCTCACCGACTAGCTCACCAAGGACCTTACCTAGGCTCACCAAGTAGCTCACATGGGAGCTCATGTAGTAGCTTGCCTGGGAGCTCACCAAACAGCTCGCCATGTAGCTCACCTGGGAGCTCTTCTGGGAGCTCACTGATAAGTTTGAGTTGAGCTCACCTGAGAGCTCATTGATTAACTTGCTTGGGAACTTACCTAGGAGCTCACCTGACAGCTCACCTTGCCCACTCACCTTGAACTCACCTTGCCAATTCACCTTGAGCTCATCTAGTAGCTCACATTTAAGCTCACCTAAGAGATTACCAACAAGCTCACCTGGGAGCTCACCAAGAAGCTCACCTAGGATCCCTGCTGGGAGCTCAGAAAGTAGTTCACCCAAGAGCTCGTCAAGTAGCTCGACTTGAGCTTGCTCAGAAACTCACCTATGATCTCTCACCTTGCCAACTCACCTTGAGCTCATCTGGTAGCTCACATGTAAGCTCACCTTAGAGATTGCTGACAAGCTCACCTTTGAGCTTTCCTGGGAGTTGACCAAGAAGCTCACCTAGGAGCTTGGCTGGGAGCTCGAAAAGTAGCTCACCCAGGAGCTCATCGAGTAGTTTGACTTGAGCTTGCATGAAAACACACATTGGATCTCACCTCATAGGTCAACTTGCCAGCTTTCCTTGAGCTCACCCAAGAGCTCACCTAATAGCTCACCTTGCCAACTTGTATGGGAGTTCACCTATTAGTTCACATTGTCAACTTTCCTTGAGCTCACTGAGGAGTTCACTTTGCCAACTTTCCTTAAGCTTGTCTAGTAGCTCACCTCGGAGTTCATCGAGTAGCTCACCAAGTAGCTCACCTAGGAGCTCACCTAAGAACTCACCTATGAGCTCAGTGAGTAGGTTGACTTGAGCTCACTTGTGAGCTTGTCAAGTAGCTCACCAAGGACCTTGTCTATGAGATTGCCAAGTAGCTTGCTTAGGAGTTCACCTAGCAGCTTACCCGGGAGCTTACTGTAGACAAAAAATTTGTGTCTTACGACCCCCTGTGCCCCGCATCTCATTTCGAAACCTAACCTCATCACCTAAACCTTACACAATTATTTATTAATTACCTTATAATTAATAAATCCTCATCACCATACCTGCCACTTCATTTCGCCACCTCATCATGACCTAGTCTTAACCCTAAACTAACCTAATCAAGACCTATAACTTGGTCCACATCCACACCCATGACTAATTACTCCTCACCTGTACCCAAAACCAACCTCATAATGACTTGACCAAGCCCGCAACTAATCCCTCAGGAGAAAAGGAGGGAAAGCTGGCTATTTTACCAAAAATAGCCCGCTTTGACCTGACCGATACCGGTTCCTACTCGACCGCCGTCGGTTGCATAACCGCCATCAGTTCCCTGTAAATGACCACTTCCAACCGAAAACAATGGATCAGATTTTCATTGGATCGGGAAAAGGAGAAATCATTGAAAGGATCCGGATTTTCTTTCCCAAGAGAGACAAGTGAAGAAAAGAGAGAAGTTTGCAGAGAAGGACATCAAGCCCAAGACTGCAACTGAATAACCAGAGCCCAGTGACACTCATCCGAGCATCAGAAGAGGAGATAGCTCATCTTGGATTGTCAGATCATCCTACTTGAGCCCTGTCTTCGTCATCACAGTCCTAGAACCTGCATCTTCATCAGGAACGAGTAAGTAGTGTCTTGTATGTTTCTAAGCACCATTTCTTGAGCCTGTGGATTAATAGTAATTATAAGCTCATTCCTAGATCTACCACCTACCAGCACCCTGCAGTTAAGCTCCATCCATACATCCTTGTATTGCCTAGAAGACCATTTTATCACACTCTAAGTCTGCCCTATCCTCTCACTATTCCCCTCAGCCATCCACCAGTCTTAATAACCCCACAATCACCCTGCAACCAACCTCTATCCAGAAGCACCTAGATTACTGACCCTACTAGTGTCAGTTATCCCCTACCAGCAGCGGTTCTCTAACCGCAGTCAGTTATCCAGTGACCGACATCGGTCACTGTGACTTATACCCCAAAACCTTCCTCTCACCTATTTGTCACCTAACAACCTCATATCTAGTCTGGTTTATCCCTATAACTCAACCTGAATGTATCAATGACCAGTAACCGAACAAACAACGTGACATTTTATTATTGATAGTTTAGCCTCTATTGCTTTGTAACGAGGTACCTAAATCAGGATTTTGCAATAGCTTCTTTGTTATCATTTGTGTTGATTCGTATTAAAAGGGGAACTGACCACCTTCGAAAGGAAGCCTTATATTTCCTGGGCCCAAGGCAGCTCCCTCATTTATTGTCTAATTGAAATCTGGTGGTCTTGTATTCTTACTTGCAGGTAGTCCTTCCAAGACAAAAAGGAGTTCTTCGCAGTCGATCTGATCTTTCTCTACGGTACGTGCACACCATCTCAACCTTCAACAGGTATTCCTCCTATCCCTAACCCTTATCTGTTTCTCAAAGGAATGAAAGGATAAAAGAAAGTATATTCCATAGAGCTGAAACATTCCGTGTGAAAAATTTTGGCACGCCCGGTGGGACCCATTTCGGGTTTCTGTTTCTCTTGCTTGCTTTCATATAGGGAGCATACTTGCTATTTTCTTCTTCTAAAAATTTCACACGATATTTTGTTATATTTGGTAAAATAATTTGTCTTGCTTTTCCCAGTTTTGCATTAGTAAAAGTCATCTTCCTTGCTTCATCGAATAAAATTTTCAATTTGGGTTTAAAACACGTGCATTACATTCTTGCTTGTTGTTTTCAATTCTAGTGAACATAGACTAAGTAATAGGTCGTACACGTGGGAGTGATTTCCATAGTATTGAAAGGAAATTAATCTTACTTTCACTACACGACACATACTGAATCACTTCATAATTAACACAACAGCTCAAAACATCCCCCCTTTTCCGCGGTATTCCTCCGCCCGATTGAGGTAACCTTATAAGCCAAAACAAACTTGACATTTCCCCTAAGTCTTTTGTTTAGGATTGACATCATTCTGTGTCTAAAGGCATAAGCTCAAATTGATTAAAATTAACCCTAGGGTTAGTCTGTTAATTTGTTTGTGCATTCTTTCTTGTTTTCAATTTTGTTTCTCTGTCATACACTATTTTCTGTGATCACTACAGAACAGTTTGGTAGGCATACTAATCACTGTTAACACCAAATCAACAAATTCCTACTTCTTCTTACACCAGTTCTATTATACCGACATCGGTTAGCTTACTGACGCCGGCTACAGCCTGACCGACATCGGTTATCTGACCGATATCGGTTATTGTCTTTTACAGTTCCTGACAAACCAGCAACCTACCAATTTCAAACATCTTGTTGTCTGTTTCTGTTCCTGATAGATTGAATCCCTACTGTGTACTCTTGTCCATGGTTATTATCACTCGAAAGCAAGCCGCCACCATGGTTTCACATGCTTGCTCTGTGCCTTTTCCTGAATCACCCCCTCCACATTCTGTCGGAAATCCTACGGACACCAGTGAGGTTCCTAAATTCCTGTAGGAGATAAAGAATTTGCTAAATTTCTAGATGCTAATCCTAGCGCTATACAATACTATTTGTCTCATGCCCCTGACTTTACACCCGACGGTCAACTCCTTGTTGGCATGCCTATCAGTATAGCTACTCATTTAGCTCCTTCTCCTCCTGATAACTCCACTTTACCTTCTACATCCTTAGTCCCGTCTCCTAACTCAACAGCTTCAGGGGTTCATACGGCACAGATTGGCTTTCCTTTGGTTAATCTTGGGCCCAACATGTCATTACCACCGACTGCTCCTACCTCGTCTCTCTTGCAAACTGTTCCATTCATGACTTGCTCTCTACCACCTATCCACACGAGCTTTCCTTCTCAAGCTCCGCCCACCTTTTCATTTCCACACACATATCTGGTAACCTCAACGTCTTATATAGGACATCCCTATTCGGTCACCTCAACACATTCGTCCTCCATACCTTATCAACATTTAACCCCACCATTGTCTAGCGGTGGCCCTTGGCCCAATTTTCCTCCATTTACCACAACCACACCATCATCTTATCCAACTACTGATTTAATTAAACAAATGATGGAAAAAATGCAAAATCTGGAGGCTTCTGTTTCAGGAAGCCATAGCACCCTAACATACAAGAAAGTTTTTAGGGAGCCTATCCACCCTTCAGTCCCCCTTCATTCATGTCCTCCTCAATGGGAATTACCAAAATTTACCCATTTTAATAGTAAGGAGGACCCTCAACAACACTTGCGATCATTTAGACATGCCTGCTATCTGATTGCTCACGACGATGCTTTACTACTCCGAACCTTTCCCATGTCCTTATCAGGACCCACCTTGGAGTGGTATAGTGCTTTGACCCAGCACTCAATCTTCTCTTTTAAATAACTATCCCAATCTTTCTTGGATCATTTCTCCATTTACATTTCCAAGAAAGTATCTATCACTGACCTCTATGCCATCCGACAATTTGAAGATGAATCTATCATAGATTTCGTTAGACGATGGCGGGGCCTTATCAACCAACTTACGTATGCCTTGCCTCAAGCTGAACTTATCAAAATTTTTACGCGGGCCTGTGCTAAGCACATCTCTCCTACCCTCCAAATTCAAACTTTCTGCACATTTGACGAGGTCTTTACTATGGCTCGAAAACTAGAGATTCGAGCCTTAGAGGAAGAGAAATTGTAGTTGCGCAACAAAAACCCCAATTTCCAAACCCAAGATTCCACCAACAAACCTAACACCACCAAGCCTCACCCATCGACTGCTTCAAAATCAAAAGGATCCATGCACGCGGTGATGGTCAAATCCCAACCACTGTCTAATACCCCGTCAAATACCACCTATAAGTCTAAAGCAGAGCCCATCAATTACACCCCTTTGGGAGAAACTTATGGTGTGATATTGGAAAAATTACTTAAATCAGGAGCCATTACCTTACCTCCTGTTAAATTTCACTCTGGGTTTGATTCCACTTGCGCCATACCTTCTTGGTACAAAGAAAATGAATTCTGTAACTTCCACCACGTGAAGGGACACAGTCATGAAAACTGCAAGATGTTGAAAAACATAGTGCAGGAAATGGTTGATGTAGGGGATATAGCCCTCGATAATCCTAACGCCCTTGCTAACCAAACTTATAAAATATTCAACAAACCATTCCCGAATCATTCTTCTAACAGTAATATAAACCAAGATATCTTAGCCGAGGAGAGTGTTCACGAGATCCATGTAGTTTTCGACTCCCAGCCAAAAGCCTCTATTGAAAAAATTCTGAATCAAGCTCCTTCACTAAGGCAGGAACCCGAACCCCCTTTATCACCATCAAGACAAGATGAAATTCTTTTCGTTCCTTTACCCATCAAATAATTAACCACCAAAAGTTCCCTCCTCACAAATGAGCCTTCTTATACCACATCCTTGCAAGACTGTGAGCGGATGTTATCTAATTTATCTATTTCCCAAACGTCTCCTCCTACCATTCTGGCTGTACAAGAGGAAGGATCGCCACTTATTTTGTCATCCTTAGACAAGAAAACTCTTAAACTAACATCACCACATTCTTTAAACATGATGGATCCTCTCAAACACGCCCTCCTACCTATTAGTTCTTCATCACCTAAATCTTTTCAGTGACCGGTTGACCTCTTAACACCCATTGATACAATGCCTCATCTACCCCCTGTATCACACCCACAGTGGACTGGAATCACAACCCACCTTTCTTCCATACAAAATTTCCTATTCACACGTGAATACTGTCATTCCCCAGAAGATAGATGAGTCCTATGGGAACGTTTGAGTACGCCATATTCTACTCAAATGCAGATGACCGATCTAGATGCCTCTACCATATACCCGAAGTGTTTATAGAAGTTTAAAATTCCTATGTCCTCATCTTCACCCCCCTCATCTTTACCAAATACCTCATCCACTTCTATTAACCTAACCAAATCTTCCCCTACGCTTGGGACCTCACCAATACCCAGTCTAACACACCAACCTAAGCGGCTTGATTTATTTAAAAATAAAGCCATCCATCCCATTAGGAGATAGACTCAATCTCCTCAATCTATGCCGCTATCACAACTAAAACCCTCGTCGTCACACCTACCTTCCATATTGGGACCCCATCCCTCTACCTTGCATCAATATATCATACCTCCTACATTTTCTTTAAAGCGACCTACGCCTTCTACACCCATACAGAAATCCAAGGGTATAACAATATCATCACCCTGCGTATCCTGTCCACCTACCAACCCTAAACAAATTCCATCATCAAAAGATTTGTTTGCTGTCACTCCTATTTCTCTGTGGTTGTTTTCTGATACCACATCATCTGTGGCCTCATCATCTAACCAGATAAACATAGCTTCTACGCCAAAGAAGCCACGTTTAGTTAAAACCCATTATCAAAACCCCTTGGCTAAACCACCACCCATACAAACCATCCATACCACGTCATTACCAGAATCGACCTAGTCAATAGCCTCCTCTTCCTCTGACTTTGACCCACTCAAAGGGTCTTACACCAAAATCCTTGCTATGTTGGTAGAGAATGCGACCATTTCCCTACCCCCACTTAGACCTTATGATCCATCTAAACCTCGACCTATAGGTTATGATGAGTCTAAAATCTGCACTTACCACCGCACACCAGGACATGACATAGAGGGATGCAAAGCGTTGAAATCCATACTTCGTCAGTCACCTCTCTCAGATAGAAAAGTTAAGAAAGAAAACTTACAAAGAGAGAGACCTTTAGCTTCAATTCCCTCTCCTATACCACCTGTCTTCGCCTCACCAAGATCTATCATTATTACAGCCCCACCTCTCGAAGACCATGACCTATCCCTACCGTCTTCCTCCTCTCATATTCACGAGATCAATATGATTAGTGTTGCTACTCAAGGGCAGAAAAACAATGGGAAAGTGAAAGAAAACAAACCTGCGGCATCTCTTTCTCCGTCCACCATCCCGATCATACCACCACCTAAAGTGGTTATTCATGGACCCGCCTACCCCATCTCTAATGGAGTTTCCCACCGAACCATGATCAAACAACTTCACCAATCACCTGTAAAAATGACACTGTATGATCTCATTCAGACTTCTGAATCTCATCGACAAGCTCTCATTGAAATCCTTCAAGGGATAGAGGTCTTACCTAATGAAACGTTTCCTGTTACCTCTATTCTAACACCCAATCATGTTGCTTCACTCACCAAACAACCTATCTCCCCAACCACTTCTGTCTCTGTATAGCAAGCCGCTGCTATCAGTTTCTCCGAAGACGAAATTATCGACTTTGGTGCCGAAGATCCTGACCCTGCTCTTTTCATCTTAGCTTACATTTGGGACATTCGGGTACATCGTGTTATGATTGATGGGGGTGCTAGCCTAAACATCATCTCTTCAAAAGCCTTCCAACAAATGAATATCCCTTCTAGTTGCATGTGTGCCAACCCCATCATGTTGCGGTCGTTCAATGATGCTATTACTTCTACCTTAGGCACCGTGATCCTTAACATTCGTGTAGGGCCACACACTTTACCCAAACTCTTCTATGTCCTTGAGGGAGAGTTCCAATACAATATGTTGTTAGGCCACCCTTGGATTCGGGCTATGGGATGTGTTCCCTCCACCTTACATAGATGCATAAAATTTGAGTACGAGGGGAAGTCCTACACCGTAAAAGCTGATCCTCCCCCCTTCAAAACCTGAAATATGTTGTATCGCCCTAATGATGTGCTTATACTAGTCAAGACACCCATTCATCCAACCCAACCATCCACTTCAACCGTACCTCAACCATCCACTTCAACCACACCTACACCTTCAACCAATGAAACCGCTGTCACAAATACCACTTCCTTTCCCATAGATAACATCCCAACCTCCAAACCCTTAGTAGATTTTTTTCAACGCCTTACGTTGGGGGAGTACCACCTATATAACGTTAGCTCTTTGCATACCCTGCAGGAGTATAGACAGTTACATGCACATGCTACCTATGACCGTCATGTGGGGGAGGTAATCTCTTATGTACCACCTCATTGCCGCACCAACCTAACGTATGGGGGTGTCGACGCATCCTCCGTTACCCCTAAAACTCCTCTGGGTGTGGTTCCCTTCCAATCTGATTTTTAATACTTGACAAATCATCGTTTCACCCTCACCTTCTTGACTCGCTGTGCTTGGAAAGGCTTTGGTTTTTGTCTTTATGAACAAGGCCGACATACACTCATTCCCGTGACTACACACAAACACAATGATCGTAGTGGTCTCAGTTTTCCTGAAACACTTACACCAGAGAAACCTCATGTCAGTTGTATCCTGGAAGATGATGACATCACCCCTACCAAACCATCATCACCCATTTTTCCATCGTCACCCACAGAGTCGATAGACCCTGAATCTATCCCTCCTAACTTTTTTTTTTCATAAATGCTATCTTCCTAGGTCCTCTCACTTATCAACATGATAATGAGGACCCATCTTCTCTTCCACTTCTATATTAAGACATGATTGAAGAGGATTTGCCTTCAATTAATGTTGTTGAGTGCCAGGATGATGACTCCATCCTCACTTACCTTGGTGTGGACGACTCCTATATTCAACGCACCTTACCATCTGAAACTCAAACCATGTTGAATGAGTCGACTATAGAAATCAACATCCACATAGAGGAGGATCCTCACATTGTGAAGATCGGACAATCCCTTAACACATCAGAACAAGATGCCTTTACTACCTTTCTCCATACCTGTAACCAAGCTTTCGCTTGGTCCTATGCTGACATGCCAGGAATTGATCCTGACATTGCTGTCCATAACATCACCCTAAAACCTGATTCCAAACCAGTCAAACAGAAACTAAGAAAAATGCATCCACGCATTGCCCTCTTGGTCAAAGAAGAGCTTCAATGACTCCTTTCTGTTTTCTTCATCTTGCCTATTGACTATCCTCAATGGATTTCTAACATCATACCTATTACTAAAGTGATGGGGGGACTTCGGATATGCACGGATTTCTGAGACCTTAACCTCGCTTGCCCCAAGGATGACTTCCCCCTCCCAAGTATTGATCAACTTGTTGATCTCACTGCAGGCCATGAAATTCTTTCTCTCATGGATGGTTTTTTGGGATACAATCAAATTTTGGTAGCCCTGGCCGATCAACATAAAATTTCCTTCATAACTCCTTGGGGAACCTTCTGTTATCGTGTCATGCCGTTTGGCCTTAAGAATGCTGGTGCGACCTATCAGCGGGCTATGACTTACATTTTTCATGACATTATGCACACTATCCTTGAGGATTATGTCGATGATCTTCTTGGTAAATCTAAACATCGCAGTGAACATCTTGATGTTTTAACCATTATTTTCGATCACCTGTTACAATATTCGGTCTGGCTTCAACCAAAGAAATGTGTCTTTGGTGTTATTTCGGGAAAACTTCTTGGCTTTATCGTCTCTTTGCATGGCATTGAGGTCGATCCATCTAAAGTCAAAGCTATCCTAGAAATGTCCCCACCCAAAAACCTCAAACAATTGCGTAGTTTACAGGGTAAACTTCAATCCATCCAGCATTTCATCTCCCAACTCTCGGATCGATGTCAACCTTTCCATCACCTTCTTAAAAAGGACATTGCCTTTCAATGGAGCGAAGAGTGTCACCAAGCCTTTGAATCTCTCAAAGCCTATCTCTTACAGCCACCCGTGCTTATCCCACATCAGGATGATCGCCCTTTCTACCTTTACCTTTCTACCACTGACCATGCTATAGGAGCCATGCTCACACATCGAGACTCGGCACATCGAGAACAAGCCGTTTATTATATAAGTCATACTCTCATGGATTAAGAAACTAGGTATACACATGTAGAAAAATTGTGCCTAGCCCTATCATTCGTAGCCACCAAACTCCGACACTACCTCCTGAATCACAAAACTTTTATCATCACCAATGCGGACCCCATTCATTATATGTATGCCAAACCACATCTAAACCAACGCATCGCCCGATGGCTTATGCTCCTCACTGACCTCGACCTTGAGTTTGTACAACAGAAGTCAATCAAAGGACAAACTATTGCGGACCAACTTGCGGAGGCCCCTTTACCTGGGGAACAATTTACCAATTTTAATTTCCCCGATGAACTCATTGCCTCTCTTTCACTCAGGGAAGAGTCGTATCCAATGACCCTCTTCTTTGATGGATCCAAATTCCAGCATGGTGGAGGGGCCAGTGTTGTTCTCATTCCTCTTGACGCTGAGCCTATACCTCTTTCATTCCAGCTCGATTTCCCCTGCACTAATAATATAGTGGAATACGAGGCCCTTGTTTTGGGTCTCCAGGTTGCGTTACACTTAGGTGTCAAATCTATTAATATTTTTGGCGACTCTCAATTGGTAGTAAATCAAGTTATGGGAATCTACCAATGTAAAAATGAGAAACTTCAAAAGTACAAACATTATGTGGACTCACTTTTGACCTCATTTACTCGTTATTCTATCCAGACCATTCCCTGCTGCACTAACAAATTTGTGGATACTATGGCTTGCTTAGCCTCACAAATTCCTACCTCACCAATTGACTCTGACATATTCATCTTGGTCTAACAACTCTTTGCCCCATCTTACTCAGCCCCGGTTGTTTGTATGATAAATAATGTGTCTGCTAATTCACAGGATACCTGGTACCACCAATTTCACGACTACCTTACAACCTCTGTTCTCCCACCTGACCTAACTAGTACCGGAAAACGTGCTTTTCTTAAAAGTGTTTCTCATTATGTCATCATGGGGGACTCCTTTATAAACGTGGCTTTGATGGCATCCTCCTTCGATGTCTAACCGGCGCAGAGGTCACCTATACCATCCAACAGGTCCATGACGGTATTTGTGGTGGACATTTTAGCGGCCTTGCCGTGGCCAAATGAATCCTTCACCTAGGTTATTATTGGCCTACTCTTAATAATGACTGCTACGAATAAGTTAAGCGTTGTGTTATGTGTCAACAACATGCCAATCTTCAACATACTCCTAGCCATCCGCTACAGGTCGCACGAGATCTTTGGCCTTTCTCACAATGGGGTTTAGACCTTATTGGTGAGATTCACCCACCCTCTTCACAACGTCACCGTTGGATAATCACAGCAACCAAAAATTACACAAAATGGGTGAAGGCCATTCCACTCATTTCAACCAAAAAAGAAAAAATCGTCGAATTCGTTAACAATCACATTATCTGTCATTTTGGTATTCCTCATCGCCTAATAACAGATAATGGTAAATCTTTCAAAAATAAGTTGTTACAAGACATTTGTGACAACTTCGGTATCAAACTTAGTTTCTCATCACCTTACTATCCACAGGCCAATGGTCAGGTTGAATCTTCTAATAAAACCCTAACCAAAATCCTCATGAAAGTTGTTAATGATTCTGGAAGAAATTGGCATGATCACATTCCCTTTGCCCTTTGGGCTTATCGTACTAGCATTCGTACCTCCACTAATGCCACACCATTTTCTTTGGTATATGGTACCGAGGCTGTCTTGCCTCTCGAAATACAAATACCCTCCCTCAGAATATCTCTTCAGGATATTCTCACCAACGATGATTTCTGCCAAGAGCGGTTAGCCCAATTAGAGCTTCTTGACCAGCGACATCTTACCACTCTTGATCACCTTCAAATCTACCAAAAACGCATCAAGCGTGCTTATGATAAGTGACTTCATGAGCTTACCTTTAAGGTTGGTGATCTTTTCCTCAAAGAGAATCAACATGTAACCAAACTAGAAAAGAGCAAACATGGAAAATTTGCTCCTAATTGGATTGGGCCTTACATTATCACTCACACTTATGGATCAAGCACTTATCGTTTATCTTCACTTAATGGTAAACCTGAGCCTGAGCCCCTTAATGCCTTGCATCTTTGACCATTCTACTATTGAAATTAGTGTTATATCACTTCTTATCTACCTTACGCTCGTCCCTTGAGCTCATTTACCACCACATACACTTTGTTTCTTACATCTCAAAATCAAATCAAGCTCACATGGTTTGATTATCACCTCCCCTTAAAATATGCCTTCCCCTTTCTAGTCTAGTCCATGACTTCAAAGTATCAAAATGACACATTCTTAATTCAAAACACTTATGGGATTTTCTTGAGTCAAACTTATTACAAAACTAGATGCTTTATGCCCAACGGACATCTAGACCCCTAAATTATACAATAGACTACTCCCTTAAAGGACAGCTATATTCCAAACTATTGCTACTATTATATATAGATTGCTCCCTCGAAGGACAGCTATACATAAACACCACATCTGCTACTATAAATAGACTGCTCCCTTGAAGGACAACTATACACAGTCAGCCTTTATCAGAAGCTTCTCACATTGATCAGCTTCGTGAAGACCTCAAAAACAACAAAATCCATATCCCATGTAGACTTCCCGCATCGATCAGTCTATATCCAGAAAAATAAAATAAAAATAAAAGCCACATTCAAAAGTACTTTTGAGTCATGGACTTGTCTATTTAGGTTTGGTTCTCTTTCGTCAGAATAATCATCTTATAATAAGTTCTCTGCACCCCAGCTATACCGGCCACCTCACCTCACCATCCATCAAAACAACAAAACTCAAGGGACGTGACGTATATCCAATATATTGTGATTATACAACTCTTTTCACCTATGGAATTCATGCCTATGCAAGGTACCTAGGGATTCAATCTCATCCTACATTAATATGTGGTTTGTTTAGCTCTTCTCAACTATGGGACACTCTTGCCTCTTTTGCTCGACTCTAGGATTGTGTGTTGACCTTAATTAGGACACGATTCCCTACTACTTGGGTAAGCTAAATTTCGCTTCACCTATACCTACACCAACAACATTCCTTACCAACACCAACAACATTACCCTACCAATATCAATAATTTTACCAGCCAACGAATTACCTAACCATACCTAAAATTTCCTGAATTCACCTCTCCCTAGTCCTAAGGGAGAACTACATCGGTCTGAGGCCCCTCCTTGCTTTGTGCAATGGGCTATGTAGGTAGCACTTAGGAGACATGGGGTCTCCCAAGGTTAGCTCGACCATCCCCTACCATAACCTATCATGTGTTGTAAATATACATAGTTTCAGGTATTTGTCTTTGATAACACTCATCTTTATCCTTTTTCAAAACAAAAAAGTCAAAACACAAACATTCTTATTATTATCATAACTCAAATCAACATACATATTCAGTTTTATTTAGACATTAAACAAATACATCTTCTCTATCATCGACACGCAGGTTGGCATCCTTATTTACTCTTATACCTCGATAACAATCACTTAGACCCTCACGCCTCATCCCAAACTAGGTGATGATCATGATCATCGACGCCTCTCGCCAGGCCTCTCCATCCCCAAAGGTACCACGGCTATTGGTACCGCCCACTGATCTACCAATCTCTCCTGTAACATGTGAATACGCTCTCTCACATGGAGGTATCTCGCCTCTAGTCCCTCCGCTCATGACTCCACAACCACTAACAATCCTCTTGTCTCATTCACCTGCGTTTGGAGCTGATGAAATAAACTCTGCAGATGATCTCTCTCCGCTATAATCATAGCTATGTCAGGATGATCATGTTCAACTCACAGCTCTGCTACCCACCATACTCTATAGGCCTCTATTGTTCCCGCATCCATTACCCTACGATCGGCTGCTATCTCTTCTATCCCTTCTAGAGGTGTAGTCTGGGGAGGTGAGAATGCTGCCTCGATGTCGATCCTCATATATGGTCTATAAGCTAGGGGTATATCCTGCACAAATCTAAATTGTCGCCGCACACAATCTAGAGGAATCCTCTCATACTCACCTGGCCTGTGCCCCGCGATCCACCTCAATCGCTCTACACCCCTCAACTCCTCAGCTATGTTCTCTATTACCATATAGTTCCCGTAAGGCCTCCAACAGATATCCACAATCATCACCATCTCCCATACCTTCCTATAATACTCAGTGTCACCCGTCACGGCCTGGGATCTTGCCTCTTGTTCTGTCTGGACCCATCGTCTGAATCCCAACCTCTGCACTCCGGTCTCTTCTGACTGGATGGGTCGGCCTATTGGTCGCACACAAACAATGTGCTCATAGGCCCAACAATGTAATAAAAATGAACAATCCAGTGTTGTCCAGTGATTTCGTCTACAAGCCCATAAACCCCTGTATAGCTCCGCCAAATATGCAGGTGCCCATGCAAAAGTAACACTCATTTCTATCATTTCCCAAATAACACTCATCAATGCTTTTGGAAATCTTCCACCCTCTGCCCTCGGTAATGCATAATACCCCACCGCTATCATTAATAGCACGGCCAACCTTGTTTCCTCAGGGTGTGTTGCATACATTGTACCATACGTAAATGTTAAACCTCACTGTGTCAAATCTCGTGCAGCTGAACCAAATACTGCTGTTATCGCTGCCCGCCCCACGCTAGGCAATGCCTGATACACTATTTTTCCTATCATTGTGAGTCTCAAAATACGGAACACATCTTCCAATGTCACTGTCATCTCCCCTGTTGGCAGATAGAAGGTATTCCTTTCTGGATTCCATCTCTCAATCAACACCTGCAACATAGCATGGTTATGTGTGATTCTTGAATAATAGTGGATTCCACTTAACCCCAAATGATTTATCAATGCCCATTCAGCTGGTGTTACATCCACTCGGATTCGTGACAACAACGCTGGTACAGTATCATTCATCCTTAACCCTGCTTCCGCCTGCATACATCAAAACGACACATAATTATTCAATAAAACAAATCTCCATGGGTTTTTTCTCAAATTCTGGAAACTCCTACAGTAACCGATATCGGTTACTATAGATAACTGATACTGGTTTGCTAACCGATACCGGTTATCTATAAACGATACCGGTCACTGTGAAAAAATATACACCCTGCTTAAAAACATACACCTACGATAATTATTTTGCCCGTTTACTCCTATCTATACCTAAAAACATACGTGACCACCCTACTTACCTACCCCATAGCACTCACCCCATCCCAAACCCTTGCCTATCACCTTTTCTTTCTCATCTTTACCCACTTACACTTCTCTCATCCTATTCACAAAACAAGCAAGAATCAAATTACAACCAAAATGTTTACCTCTTGGGCTGCAGCAGCTTGAGGTGGAACTTGTCTTCCCTCTCGTCCCTGCCTGCTGGATGCTTCTCCTCGTTCAGCCATGTTCACCACCCTTTTCAAATTTGCCTTTCTACTTTCTGAATCTCAGCCCACATTCACTTCATCTGTCTCTTTCCTCCTTATCACTCAAATTCTTTCATGCAATCACATGTATCAGTCATCAAACAGCGTCGCATTCACGTATTTAACTTGTTGCATGACTCTAAAAATAAGAATTCTCAAAATAAGAACTTCAGTTGCCACCCAAGCTTTTCTATTTTTAGAAAAGCTCATATTTGAATAACCGGTATCGGTTAGCTAACCGATATCGGTTTATTGGCTACCGACATCGGTTATCTAACCGATATCGGTCACATACATACTTTTTTTTTACACATAGTTCTTTTCTTTATTTTCTACCTAATTTTTGTGGCACCCGTCCCTTTTTCCTGCATAAACAACACCATTATCTATAATTTTTCATCAAATCCATATCTCATCACAATTTCATCAACATCATCTATCTATATTACAAAAACAAACAAGTCATCAACAAACGATATCAAAAACCATCAATCTATACACCATTTGGATCCAACTCAGCAGCTACATACATTCAATTTCACAAACCAGCGACAAAACACATACAACATTTCATAACACAACATGTCAATTAAACTCATCATCTATATATACATACATCCCATCAACAAAATACATCAACACCATCAATATATAAACCATGTGGGTCAAAATCATCATATCTATATATCAAAAGTTTCAAATATACAATGTGCCCTGCATAGGGGCCTCTGTGATCTCATAATAATACAAAGCCGGCACGCAGGCCGCAATAACTGTCAATAATCTTGACTCGGCTCGCAGGCCAGTCTCTCATATCAAAAACATACTCGGCTCGCAGGCCGGTATCAACTGTACAACCCGTACTCAGCTCGCAGGCCGGTATATACAATAAATGAATGAATAAATGAATGAATACATCATATGTAGGCACGCAGCCTCTATAAACATAACCGGTTCATAGACCGGTGCCCATATCCACTGTACAAACACAAACTATCTCCTCTGCAGGGATCCCTCAGCTCTCCCCACTGCCCTCCGCCTGTCTCCCTGCTGGTCCCTGTGCTGCCTCTCGCCTCCTCCCTGTAACGGACCCACCGGCTGTGGCTGCACCCCCCTGGGATCTCTGGCTACGCGAGGTCTCAGCTCTGTGTGCCGCATATGGCTGATAGTCAGCCCCGGTACCATCAAGAACATCCTGATAATACCGGGCCTCCGCTCTCGCCTCCATATAGCGGGCCCATGCCACCATCGCTGCTGGGGCTGGTCCCCCGACTCCTAATAATAGTGCCCCCTGTGCCGGTGCCTGTGGCTATACAGGTGCCTGTGCTGGTGCCGTTGGTGGTGCTGTCGGTGGTGCCTATGGTGGTGTTGCTGGTGGTGCCTATGGTGGGGCCTGTGGCTGTACTTGTGCCTGGGCTAGCTAACCCTGTAAGACACCTATCTGTTCCTGTGTAGTAGTAAGCTGCCCCTGTAATAACTATACCTGGCCCCTGAGCTGGTCCCTCTCTGCTATCACCACCGCCAAGTCTGGCTGTGTGGGCTGTGCTCTCCTCACGGCTCTCTCTCCTACCCACCATACCAAAAATGATCCCGTGCAACCGGCATCGTCTACAGTATCATCTGCTGGTCTCTCGGCTACCCAATCTGGGTCCATAGGCTATGGTGCATGCAGTGGAGCCTCTACATCATCCCTCCGGTACTGAGGGAAGGGAGGTGGCTCATCCTGTTGTAGCCCCATCTGCCGTCGTACCCTCTCCAGGGGTATCCGCTCATGCTCTCCCAGCCTCCGTCTTGCTATCCAGAATGTATACTGGATCCACCGCAACTGTGATCGGGCTCCTCCGTGGGGTTGATGACCTCTATAAGGCCTCCATATAATATCCAGGGCAATCACACCCTCTAATACATGCCGGTAATATGTTACATCCCGTCCGGCGAGAACTGCTCGTGGCTGGCCCATGACCCCCAGCCACCTCTGAAAGCCATATCTATAAATCACCTGTGGCCCAGGCTACTGGGGCATCCCTACTGGTCGAATGCATATGATATGCTCATATGCCTAGCAGTGTAACAAAAAGGTAGAAGCAAATCCCGAATCGCCTCATCTGGCGAGTAGCCCCACAGCTCTCTGTATAACTGCACCAGGTATACTGGTGCCCAAGCATAACATGTATGCTCCTCCACCATCTCCTGTAGTACCCCCATCAGTGCCCGTGGAAAGTGGCCTCCCTCTGAGTCCGGGAGGGAAAATCATGTGATGTCGATCATCATCAACATGACAAGTTGTGTCTCATGTCTATGGGCACAATACATGTCCCCATAGGCAATACTTGCGCTATGATAAGTCAATAGCGCGGCTGCATCCCTGAATACCTGTAAAATATTGTCCATGGTTGTCTCTGCATCCACCTGGAAGACTGCCTCTCCATCGATCGGTAGTCTAAGGATGCGATACACATCCTCCAGTGTAATCGTCATCTCTCTCGTTGGGGGATGGAACACATTGGTTGCCGGATCCCATCTCTCGATGAGGGCGACCATAAGATTGTGATCCCTCTCTATAGCCCTATATCGCTAGACCTCGCCGAGTCCCACCTCGCACATGATGGCCCAGTCCACCACGAACACGTGTGGCAGCAACTATCTCAACATCGGAGGCATCCTATCCCGCATAGTTAGCTGCTGATGTGCCTGCACAAATCACCCACTTCATTAGACCTACCCTTTCAAACAACAACTCCTTTAACCTTCTATACCCCCTTTTACCCACCCGACCACACAACCGCCCCATTTTCCCCCCAACCTACTAATCACCCTTCCTCTCAACCTCTACCCCTTCCCTCTTCAACCCCAAAAAAAACATAAAGCCCAACAATAAACACAAAACCCAAACCATTAATACCAACACACCTAAACAACAACCCAAACGCTACCAACACACCCAAACAACAACCCAAACACTACCAACACACCCAAACAAAAACCCAAACACTACCAACACATCCAAACAACAACCCAAACACTACCAAAACACCCACACAGTAACCCCAACAACGACCAAACATTCAAAACAACAACAAAACCCAACCAACCAAATCAATAATCCTAGCTACGGACCGGTACCGGTCACCCATGACCACCACCCATCCCCTCTCCACCGACGTTGGTCGACGTACGACTGACACTGGTAAACCACAAACCCACCCTGCCCCAAAACTTCTTGACTGATGCCGGTCGCTTAGTGACCAGCATCAGTCACTGAAAAATCACAGAGCTGAACCCGACGCAGCCCCCCCAAATCCTTTTTCACCTATTTATCCCTATTTACCCACCCAAACACCCTAAAAATCTACCCACCCTGCCACCTTGCCTTCTTTAACCCATCTATCCTCTTCATTTTTCAAATAACTTCAATTTATTCATTATTTACCAAAACATGGATTCCTACCCAAACCCCCAAATATAGCTTAACAACATCAAATTCACACAATGAGAGGTTTCGAACCTACCGGTACGATGACACATCATCGTGGTGGGATAGGTGGTGCTGGTCCAACACCTCCAGCTCCTCCTGGCTGTGCCATGGCTCTCAAACTCCTCTGCTGGGTCCTCCACCAATCAAATGCTGCCTCCTCCTCGCTAGGGCCTACCAATCACTCACTTCTCCACTCAAATAGTGCCACCTCAGCCAACAAATGCACCAATCTCAACAATACACCTCAGACAACTAATTTTTTTTTTCAAATTGACAATATGACAATGACAGGCCATATTTTTCTTTTTATAGGTTTTCGACCTATAACCGATACCGATTATATTATGCCCTAAAGAACTGGTATCGGTCATCTAACTGATATCGGTCATAGACAATCGATATCAGTTTTATCCCACCTCTTCCCCAATTTCTTCCCTTATTTACTAATCGCCCTTTCTCACCACATCGCCTGTACCCTCCTTTCCTAAATAGCCTTTGTTGACTTCATTGGCCTGACCCAAGGCCGCAATTAACCAATTTGGCCCGACCCAAGGCCGCAACCAACCAATCAGGCCTGACCCAAGGCTGCAACCAACCCATTTGGTGTGACCCAAGGCCGTAACCAACTATCTGGCCCAACCCAAGGCCGCAACCAACCATTTGGCCCGACCCAAGGCCGCAACCAACCATTTGGCCCGACCCAAGACCGCACCCAACCATTTGGCCCGACCCAAGGCCGCACCAATTAAATACCTCACCCAAAATCAACAAATTACAATTTTAACCACCCATCATGTAGCCTTTTGTTCAATCGAGCTCACCTATTCATGTTTTAGCATGATTAGGGTCCTTGACTTGATCAGTCGACCAAATTTTCCTAGACCAAGACCGTGACATTTATCTCAACCAAACCAACCATTTGGTACTACCGAACATGCCTAACCGTTCCTATACCTTACCCATTATATCCCCTGGAGCTACTTCCTATGCCTTGGATACCGGGATTATATCACCCTTGTTTGGATAAACTATCGACCTTTGCCTATGAATTACTTGTTTGCTCTTCAAATCATGTACCCTAGTCACACTACTGCATGTCAACATGCGTCTGCTTCCTTGGACCTACCCCACCATCTTACCATTATCTAAACACCATCTACCATTTATCAACCCTATCCCTGATTTCATGCTACCTCAATCTGTGATAGATTTGAGGGGAATTACCTATACCCTTAACATGGGTAACCACTTCTTATTATTGTCCATGCAGCTTTAACAAAGATAAGCTACACGACAACAAGGGGCTAATGTAGACACCAAATTTGTGTCTTACGACCCCCTGTGCCCCGCATCTCATTTTGCAACCTAACCTCATCACCTAAACCTTACACAATTATTTATTAATTACCTTATAATTAATAAATCCACATTGCCATACCTGCCACCTCATTTTGCCACCTCATCATGACCTAGTCTTAACCCTAAACTAACCTAATTAAGACCTATAACTTGGTCCACATCCACACCCATGACTAATTACTCCTCACACGCACCTAAAACCAAACTCATAATGACTTGACCAAGCCCGCAACTAATCCCTCGGGAGAAAAGGAGGGAAAGCTAGCTATTTTACCAAAAATAGCCCACTTTGACCTGACCAATACTGGTTCCTACTCGACCACCATCGGTTCCCTGTAAATGACCACTTCCAACCAAAAACAAAGGATTGGATTTTCATTGGATCGGGAAACGGAGAAATCATTGAAAGGATCCGGATTTTCTTGGCCGAGAGAGACAAGTGAAGAAAAGAGAGAAGTTTGCAGAGAAGGACATCAAGCCCAAGACTGTAACTGAATAACCAGAGTCCAGTGACACTCATCCGAGCATCAGAAGAGGAGATAGCACATCTTGGATTGTCAGATCATCCTACTTGAGCCCTGTCTTCGTCATCACATTCCTGGAACCTGCATCTTCATCAGGAATGAGTAAGTAGTGTCTTGTATGTTTCTAAGCACCATTTCTTGAGCCTGTGGATTGATAGTAATTATAAGCTCATTCCTAGATCTACCACCTACCAGTACCCTGCACTTAAGCTCCATCCATACATCCTTGTATTGCCCAGAAGACCATTTTATCACAGTCTGAGTCTTCCTTATCCTCTCACTATTCCCCTCAGCCATCCACCAGTCTTAATAACCCCATAATCACCCTGCAACCAACCTCTATCCAGAAGCACCTAGATTACTGACCCTACCGGTGTCGGTTATCCCCTACTGGCAGTGGTTCTCTAACCGCGGTTGGTTATCTAGTGACCGGCATCGGTCACTGTGACTTATACCCCAAAACCTTCCTCTCACCTATTTGTCACCTAACAACCTCAGATCCAGTCTAGTTTATCCCTGTAACTCAACCTGAATGTATCAACGACCAGTAACTGAACAAACAACGTGACATTTTATTATTGATAGTTTAGCCTCTATTACTTTGTAACGAGGTACCTAAATCGGGATTTTGCAGTAGCTTCTTTGTTATCATTTGTGTTGATTCATATTAAAAGGGGAACTGACCACCTTCAAAAGGAAGCCTTATATTTCCTAGGCCCAAGGCAGCTCCCTCATTTATTGTCTAATTGAAATCTGGTGGTCTTGTATTCTTACTTGCAGGTAGTCCTTCCAAGACAAAAAGGAGTTCTTCGTATTCAATCTGATCTTTCTCTACGGTACGTGCACACCATCTCAACATTCAACAGGTATTCCTCCTAGCCCTAACCCTTATCTGTTTCTCAAAGGAATGAAAGGATAGAAGCAAGTCTATTCCACAGAGCTGAAACATTCCGTGTGAAACACTTACCAAATAGTTTTCCAAGTATCTCACCTGTGAGCTCTTCTAAGAGCTCACCGATCAGCTTGAGTTGAGCTCACCTGGGAGCTCATTGAGTAACTCCCCTTAGAACTCACCTGAGAGCTCACCTTACCAACTTTCCTTGAGCTCACCTTAACAACTCACCTAATGCTCATCTGGTAGCTCACATGTAACCTCACCTTAGAGATTACTGATAAACTTACCTTTGAGCTCGCTTAGGAGCTAACCAAATATCTCACCTAGGAGTTCACCTGGGAGCTTTGTAAGTAGCTCGCCAAAGAGCTCATCAAGAACCTTTACTTGAGCTTTCTCAAAAACTCACATGGGAGCTCACCTGATAGCTCACCTTACCACCTCACCTTGAGCTTGCATAGAAGGTCATCGAGCAGCTTAACTTGATCTCACCTGGGAGCTCATCAAGTAGCTCACCTGAAAACTCACATTGGAGCTTGCTTGATAGCTTACCCATAATCTCACATGGGAGCTCACCTTACCAGCTCACCTTGATCTTGCTGATGAGCTCACCTTACCAAATCACCTTGATCTCATCATGTAGCTCATCTCAAAGTTCGTCAAATAGCTCGCCAAGTAGTTTTCCTGTGAGCTCACCTGGAAGCTCACTGAGTAGCTTACCGAGTAGGTTGACTTTAGCTCACTTGTGAGCTCATCAAGCAGCTTGTCATGGACCTTTCCTATGAGCTTATCAAGTAGCTCACTTGGGAGCTCACCTAGTAGCTCACCTGGGAGCTCCACAAATAGCTAGCCTAGGAGCTCTTCTAGGATCTCACTGATCAGCTCGAGTTGAGATCACCTAGGAGCTCATCGAGTAACTCACCTGGGAACTTTCCTATGAGTTCACCTGATAGCTTACCTTACCAACTCACCTTGAACTTGCTTTACCAACTCACCTTGAGCTCACCTTGCCAACTTGCCTTGAGCTCATTTGGTAGCTCACATGTAAGCTCACCTTAAATATTTGTGACAAGCTCAGCTTTGAGCTTGCTTGGAAGTTCACTGAGCATCTCACCTAGGAGATCAGCTGGGAGCTCAGAAAAATAGCTCACCCAGGAGCTCATCTAGCAGCTCAACTTGAGCTTTCCCAAAAACTCACCTAGGAGCACACCTGACAAATCAAATTACCAACTCACCTTGAACTCATCTGGTAGCTCACCTCGAATTTCATTGAGCATATCACCAAGTAGATCACTCGGGATCTCACCGAACCACTCACCTGGGAGCTCACCTAACAGCTCGCCTGGGAGCTCACTGAGTAGCTTGCCGAGTGGGTTGACTTGAGCTGACTGATCAGCTCATGTTGAGCTCACCTGGGAGCTCACCTTGCCAACTCAACTTGAGCTCATATGGTAGCTTGCATGTAAGCTCACCTCAAAGATTACTAGTAAGCTCACCTTTGAGATCATCTGGGAGCTCACCAAGTAGCTCACCTAGGAGCTTAGAAAGTAGCTCACCCAGGAGCTCGTCGAGTAGCTCGACTTGAGCTTTCCTGAAAACTTTCCTGGGAGCCTTCCTTACCAGTTCACCTTGTACTCACCCAAGAACTCACCGAGTAACTTGACTTGAGCTTGCTGAGAAACTTGACTTGAGCTCACCCAGGAGCTCGACTTGAGCTCAACTAATAGCTCACCTTGCTAACTTGCATGGGAGGTCACCTATCAGGTCACCTTGCCAGCTCAATTTGAGCTCGTTGAGGAGCTTACCTTGCCAACTCACCTTGGAGTTCATTGAGCAGCTCACGAAGTAGCTTTCTTGGGAGCTCACCTAACAGCTCACCTAGGAGCTTGCCTAATAACTCACCTGGGAGCTCACCAAGTAGTTCCCCGAGTAGGTTGACTTGAGCTTGTTTGTGAGTTCACTGAGCAGCTCACTGGGGACCTCACCTAGGAGCTATCCAAGTAGCTCACTTGATAGCTCACCTAGCCACTCACCTAGAGCTCTCCGAATAGCTCGCTAAGTAGAACACCGAGGAGCTCTTTTGGGTGCTCACCGATCAGCTCGAGTTGAGCTCACCCGGGATCTCATCGAGTAACTCACTTGACATCTCACCTTGCCAACTCACCTTGAGCTCACCTTGCCAACTCACCTTGAGCTCATCTGGTAGCTCACATATAAGCTCACCTTAGAGATTGCTGACAAGCTCACCTTTGAGCTCAACTGGGAGCTCACCGAGTAGCTCACCAACTTGAGTTTGCTTGAAAACTTACCTAGGAGCTCACTTGACAGCTCACCTTACCAGCTCACCTTGAGCTCACCCAGGAGCTTTCCGATCAGCTTGACTTGAGCTCACCTAAGAGCTCGTCAAGTATCTCACCTGAAAACTCAAGTTAGGAGCTCACCTGACAGCTCACATAGAAACTTAATGGGAGCTCACCTATCAGCTCACCTTTCCAGCTTGTTGAGCTCGCTGAGGAGCTCACCATGCTAACTCACCTTTAGCTCATCTGGTAGCTCACCTCAGAGTTTTTCAAGTATCTCACTAAGTAGCTTTCTAGGGAGCTCACCTAATAGCTAACCTGGGATCTCAACGAGTTGTGCACCAAGTAGGTTGACTTGAGCTCGCTTGTGAGCTCACCGAGCAGCTCGATGAGGACCTTACCTTAGAGCTCACCTAGCAGCTCACCTGGGAGCTCACTGAATAGCTCGCTAAGTAGCTCAGCTGGGAGCTCTTCTGGGAGCTCACTGATTAGCTTGAGTTGAGCTCACCTGAGAGCTCATCGAGTAACTCACCATGGAACTCACCTGGGAGCTCACCTGATAGCTCACCTTACCAACTCACCTTGAGCTCACCTTGCTAACTCACCTTGAGCTCACCTTGCCAACTCAAATTGAGCTCATCTTGTGGCTCACATGTAGGCTCACCTTAGAGATTTCTGACAAGCTCACCTTTGAGCTCACCTGGGAGCTCATCAAGTAGCTCACCTAGGAGCTTAGCTAGGAGCCTGGGAGATCACCTGACAACTCACCTTGTCAGCTCACCTTGAGCTCACCCAAGAGCTCTCTGAGTAGCTCAACATGAGCTCACTCAGGAGCTCATTAAGAAGCTCACCTGAAAACTCTAATGGGAGCTCACCTGACATCTCACTCATAAACTCACATGGGAGCTCACCTACCTACTTGCCTTGCAAGCTCACCTTGAGCTCACTGAGGAGCTCACCTTACTAACTCACCTTGATTTTGTTTAGTACCTTGCCTTAGAGTTCATCAAGTAGCTCACCAAGTAGCTCACCTGGGAGCTCACCTACCATCTCACCTGGGAGCTCATCGAGAAGCTCATCGAGAAGGTTAACTTGAGCTCACTTGTGTGCTCACCAGGGAGCTCACCAAGTAGCTCACTATGGAGCTCACCTAGAAGCTCACCTAGAAGCTCACCAAAATGCTTACCAAGTAGCTTCACCTGGGAGCTCTTCTGGGAGCTTGCCGATCAGTTTGAGTTGAGATCACCTAGGAGCTTGTCGAGTAACTCACCTTGGAACTCAACTGACATCTCATCTTACCAACTCACCTTGAGCTCATTTGGTAGCTCGTATGTAAGCTCACCTCAGATATTTCTAACAATCTCACCTTTGAGCTCACATGGGCACTCACCGACCAGCTCACCTTGAGCTCGACAAGTAGCTCACCTAGGTGCTCATCGAGTAGCTCAACTTTAGCTTACCCGTAAACTCACCTGAGAGCTCACCTAACAACTCACCTTTCCAGCTCACCTTGAGATCATCGAGAAGCTCGACTTGAGCTCACCTGGGAGCTTGTCAAGCAGCTCACCTAAAAACTCACATGGGAGCTCACCTGATAGCTCACCTTTCCAACTCACATGGGAGCTCACCTATCAACTCACCTTATCAGCTCACCTTGAGCTTGCTTAGGAGCTCACCTTACCAACTCACCTTGAGCTCATCAGGTAGCTCACCTAGGAGTTCATTGAGTAGCTCACCAAGTAGCTCACCTCGGAGCTCATCTAATAGCTCACCTGAGAGCTCACCAACTAGCTCACTGAGTAGGTTGACTTGAGCTCACTTGTGAGCTCACCGAGTAACTCACCGGGGACCTTGCCTAGGTGCTAACCAAGTAGCTCACTTAGTAGCTCACCTGGGAGCTCACTGAATACCTCGCCAAGTAGCTCACTTGGGAGCTCTTCTGGGAGCTCACCGATCAACTTGATTTGAGCTCACCTAGGAGCTCATCAAGTAACTCACTTGGGAACTCACCTGGGAGCTCACCTGATAGCTCGCCTTGCCACCTCACCTTGAGCTCACCTTGCCAACTCACCTTGACCTAACCTTGCCAACTTACCTTGAGCTCATCTAATAGCTTACATGTAAGCTCACCTCAGAGATTACCGAAAAAGTAACCTTTGAGCTCACCTGGGAGCCCACCAAGTAGCTCATCTAAGAGCTCATCTGGGAGCTCCGTAAGCAGCTAGCCCAGGAGCTCGACTTGATCTTACCCAGAAAAATTCCTGGGAGCTCACCTGATAGCTTGCTTTGCTATCTCACCTTTAGCTCACACAGGAGCTCACCAAGTAGCTCGACTTGAGTTCACCCATGAGCTCGTCAAGCAGCTCACCTGAAAACTCAAATGGAAGCTCACCTAATAGCTCACCCTAAAAGTCACATGGAAGATCACCTATCAACTTGCCTTACCAGCTCACCTTGAGCTTGCTGAGGAGCTCACCTTGTTAACTCACCTTGAGCTCATCAGGTAGCTCACCTCTGAGTTGGTCAAGTAGCTCACCAAGTAGCTTTCCTGGGAGCTAGCCTAACAGCTCACCTGGGAGCTCACCAAGTAGCTCACTGAGTAGGTTGACTTGAGCTCACTTGTGAGCTCACCAAGTAGCTCACCGGGGACCTCACTTGGGAGCTCTCCAAGTAGCTCTCCATACAGCTCTCCAAGTAGCTCACCTAGGATCTCTTCTAGGAGCTCACCAATCAGCTCGAGTTGAGCTCACTCAGGAGCTCGTCAAGTAACTCACCTTGGAACTTGACTGGGAGCTCACCTCATAGCTCACCTTGCCAACTTACCTTGAGCTCATCTGGTAGCTCACATCTAAGCTCACCTTAGATATTTTTGACAAGCTCACCTTTGAGCTCACCTGGGAGCTCACCAAGAAGCTCATCTAGGAGCTCAGCTGGGAGCTTGATAAGTAGCTCACCTAGGAGCTCATTGAGAATTTCAACTTGAGCTTGACCAGAAACTTTCCTGGGAGCTTTCCTGATAGGTAGCCTTTCTAACTTGCCTTTAGCTCACCCAGTAGCTCACTGAGTAGCTCAACTTGAGCTTACCTAGGATCTTGTCAAGCAGCTCACTTGAAAACTTGTATGGGAGCTTGCCTTGCCAACTCACATGGGAGCTCACCTTGGGCTTGCTGAGGAGCTCACCTTGCCAACTTGCCTTGAGCTCATCTGGTAGCTTGCCTTAGAGTTCATCGAGTATCTCACCAAGTAGATCACCTGGGAGCTCACCTAATAGCTCATCTGGGAGCTCACCTTACAACTCACCTGGGAGCTCACAAAGTAGCTCACCGAGTAGGTAGACTTGAGCTCACTTGTGAGCTCACCGAGTAGCTTACCAGGGACCTCACCTGGGAGCTTGCCAAGTAGCTCGCTTGGGAGCTCACATGACAGCTCACCTTGCTAACTCACCTTGAACTCACCTCTCTAACTCACCTTGATCTCACCTTGCTAACTCACCTTAAGATCATCTGGTAGCTCACATGTAAGCTCACCTCAGAGATTTCCAACAAGGTCACCTTTGAGCTCGCATGGGAGCTCACTGAGTAGCTCACCTAAGAACTTGGCTGGGATCTCAGTAAACAGCTCGTCGAGGAGCTTGATGAGTAGCTTGACTTAAGCTTGCCTGAAAACTCACCTGGGAGCTCACCTGATAGCTCACCTTACCAGCTCACCTTGAGCTCACCCAGGAGCTCACCGAGTAGCCTCAACTTTATCTCACTTGGCAGCTCATGAAGCAGCTTGCCTAAAAACTCACATGGGAGCTCTAACACCCATAATTTCACACATGCTAACAACATAAATAAATATAGGATAACTTTTCTTTTGACTTGCTTGACCTATGACATGACACAACATGCCATCACAAAGGTTACAACTAACTATGTGAACAACTTGATACAAGGATGACCACAAGGCAACACGAACACGTTCACACCCATCAAGGATAATACATTTTTTTTAACAAGACAACGTAGAGGGCCAACCACATAACCACTTACAGTTAGAGCATACCACAATGAGAAAATTCTTGAAGGTTATTTATTTAGATAAAACATCCTAGAATTCTTGACTTACGTTTTCAGAGAGATTCAAGATATGATTTGTACAATTCATCTTACCAAACTAAGTTATTTTATTATACACTGTAGAGTAGTTCACTTAAAGTCTTCTCCTTTATGTCAATTATTTGTTTAATTTAATTATTTGAAAAAGGAGATAATTTAATTCCACAAGGCCATTCATTCATACTTACGCTACTAAAACTCGTTCATGCCCTCATGACAACATGGGTTCACATTCAACACACTTAAGTGAAAATTACAAGGCACCTTGGAAAAAGTTAAAGGAAGAAGGTCAAGTTGAAATCATTTTGAGACATCATTAGTTATTACCAAGATTTGATTGGAGCTTGAGGTTTTATCTATATATATTAAAGATGTTACTTAGGCTTCCCTGAAGAGCTTACAAAAGGAAACTATTTACTTCCACAAGGCTGAGATATAAGTTTCGTGGTTTCCAAATTGTTTTCTCCTACTTATTAACCTTATTATCTTTCCAGGAACTAACCATTGATTTCCCTTAAGCTCGTTTAAGAATTCACCATATCAAGATAATGTTCACTAGCTTAGCTAGGGTTAGTAAGTTATAAAATTTTATTTTACAAGGATAGTTCCACCTTTGATTACTTAAGGAATTGCTTGTTCTCAAGTAGGTCACCTTTTCATTAATTTGTTGCATATAATTTTTTTTGTTTAGCTTCTATAAGAGTTATCCAACCCATTTTATTTTACTTAAACACATAATTATTAAGTCTTAGAAAGATTTAACTTAACACTTTATTCTCAAGATCAAGGTTTTACAATACTCATGTCAATGTAAAGATTTGAATATCATTTATCACAAAGATAAGTTTCCAGTTTAACCATAAAAAGGACAAGACAACTTCATCACGTAGTTTCTGAACATTCCAAGGCAAGAGACCTTCTAAACTCCTTTGCAAGCAATGTTACAAAATTTACAACACATTGGACATTTTTACAAGGAACTTCATAAATTGTACTGATGAAACCTTTACACTTTTTCCTTTAATCTACTTGCATAATCCATCTGCATAAATATTAACTAGAGTCAGTTCACTAGAACTGAGCATGTTAAGACTACCCATTGCAACAATAAGCTAACATTTTACAATATCATGAAAGGAATGTTCTAAATTCAAGAATGGGCCAAAGCACAACCCGCTAATCCAAAATTGCTTCACACGAGAAAGAGATTTATACCAGCCAACAAGGAGGAAGCCAAAAAAAATACCAGTAAGAATAAAATCTCATTTATCAAGGCAAGACCTTATGGGTTGGGAACAAGAAGATCAAGAGTAAGGTAGAATGCCATTCTATATCACATAATATCTCAAACATACACATGTGAGTCTATCCTCGCTTGTAGCCAACAACACTTATAGTAGAGTTTTCACCAAGTATATACTATTCATTTCCTAAGTCTTTATGTTGTCATGGTCAAGGTAGGTCAGAGGGCTTATTTGACATATTTGAGTGTTGTTAGCCTCGTAAATATGTTAACTATAACATAGATTATTTAAAAAAAAAACCCATTCAACCAATCATATATATATAGTTTAAGAGATCAGTACATATATCCAACAATCTTAATGTAATTGTTAATTACCTTGAACCATTTGACGACCCTAATTTCATCCTTTTTTATTTTTTTACTATGGTCACATAAACATACAACCACCAACTAGTTTATCCACGTAAACCATCAAAGGAGTAACCACCACCAATCATGCATGAAATCTCTCAAGGATTTCTATATTTGGTATTTTATAGAAATTATTTCAAATCCATAGAAACCACTATCAATTAAATGATGAATGACACCTCGTCCTCCAACATAATCTTAATTGATACCAAACCGAAGGAAAGAACTCAAATAGTTAAGCACGTAGGCATTAGAGTGCCTTCAGTATCGACAATAATACTGGAAAAATTATACACTGATCTATCGAAATAGGTGTGGCTTAATCATTTCCATGGTCAAATTGACCTTTACACAAATAAAAAAACTCAAGACCGGTTGACAATGTTAAGGTAAATTTCATTTACCTTAACCATATCGAAACCCTTCAAAAACTTACAGCCACACTAAAATAGGAAGTCCATAATAGATAACATTGACATTAATTGATATCAATACGATGGGTTCTCAACTATTTCCCAGAATATTTCCCATTAAATCATACCGAAAACTGGTAATAATCTATGCAAACATTCACAAAATATTCATAGCCTCACTAACATGCTAACAAAAGAGGAGATTCCAGGAAAGTAGCTTAAAACTTTTTTTTAAGCATATAATTAACAAGTTGAAGATCAATCATTCAGATTACCCTCGTTATTTAAAGCCCTGAATGGGTAACCAATCGATCGACTTTAAGGGACAAGAAAAAATGGTAAGATGATACACTCTCCAAACTGGTGGGCTGGAATAACTTATTCAAAACTCTAGGGAACCTTATGGGTTTTGTCATAAAATTTGTTCCAGGTTCCTAAACATGGAGTCAGCCTCATAGGTCTGAGAGAGAATATGAAAAGCATAACAATTTTAACCCTACGATGAAGCCAAAAGAAACCAATTTATATTTACTAGCCTAATTGCATACCATGAAATGGTAAGTCGGAATCGTGATTCTTCTATCATTCTATTAAAACCCATTTCAAACAATCAGTTCCTAGAACGTAAAACCCAAAGAAAAAAATTCTTATTTATTCAAAACCCAAAGGCACTATGCACATTACCTATCAATAAAGTAAGCCATAGAATATATACATACCATCACAGTTGCTATCTGGGTAAGATAAACAAACAAATCCCAGTAGTATTTCCTTTCCTTCAAACTGGATTGATTCACAAAATAATGCAGAAGCCCATTTATACTAACGTGAAATGGAGTAAGCCATTAAAAGGGAAAAGAGAGCAATTCATGCAAAACCAGTGAATTTCGAAGGATATTTAAAGGAACAACCAGCACACTCAGGCAATAATTTAAACAACCACGAAAACATTTTTTCTGGGTGCCATTTAAGGAAAGATGAATATTCATTTCACGATATTAAAAGAAGCTAGCAGATTATTGCAAGGTGTAGATTTAACATGCCTGAATGGGGCTTCCAAAAAAGTAGCGACATCTACTAGTTATAACATCTTCTGCATCAAGACCAATGTTGGATGGAAATTTGACCTTTGTAGAAGTTGTCCCATGCCAAGAGACAAGTTTACCCTTGATCACCCAAAAAAAACATTGAGAACCAGGTACTTAGTTGTGTCGACAACATCCACTGCAATAGCCAAATTGCTGTCAAATTTACAGACCTCCAATTCAGGCCGCAATCCAAGACATAGTGCTTTGGAACCCCAAGTTATATAATAGATACTCCTGAGTAGAACTACATAATTTTTGCTAAAGCTTCCCCCGCAGCTATAACCCCCTATCTAATGTGATTCAGGCAACAATAAAACATTCCTTGAATTTAATTCAAAATATAGAATCAAATTTTTAGTAATATGAATATTAATTAGCATATGACTAAAAAGGAGTGTGTCCAAGTAGTAAGGCATTAGGTTTGAGTTCTTCCATCCAAGCACCATAGATTTTTCTCAATTTACACCATTTGATAGATTTCACACATTATCTTTACTACACAAATCTCCACCTCGAAATAACCAATAGATTAAGGAAAAAAATTTTAGAGAGAAACAAGGTTCATAGCCTAAGTAAGGATTCAAAATATCCTCACAAGAAAAACTCATGTGGCCAAAGCAGGATAAGGAAGCAGCCTAACTAAAAACATGTCTACCTTTCCTTAGCTACACAGACCCAAGAATGAGCCAAGCACCTCCCAACCATACACATTCTCAAAAGGATCAATGCCCCCTTCAAAACACAGTGCAAAACTACATAAAACTAAAGCACTACAGTCCTTGTGGCATCATACTATCAGGATTTCATTTTGCAGAAGAGAATCCAATGCGTGTGCTTTCAACAAAACCATTTAAGGAAAAAGGTAGGAGTCCATTTAAATTTCACCCACCTCTAGCCAACAAAGACCACAACAAACAAGGCCTTAGAGCTCACGTCTCCCTCATTCCAGGTAAGACATTAATGACCATAAAGATGTTTTCAACAAAAATAAAAATAAAAATGAAAAAATCCATCTCCTTTACTTTTCCAATCAACCACTTCACCGTAATCACTAAATGTTCACTTTTGATTAATTTATTATTTTGTTTTATCTTATTTTCTTATTTTCTAATTTTTTCCCCTTATTTTTCCTTATTTTATTTATTAATTACCGTAAATTTCCCTTCATTTAATTTACTCAATTTATTTTTAACACATCTTATTGTGTTGAGTCGTTAATATTATTATTATTACAATAACTTACTCCATCCAATTCACATATGTTAAAAGGGTATAAGAAATTTTGTATGATTACTATTCAACCTGAGAAGATTAAATCACACCCATATAGCCAAGCTAGAGGGGGTAATAATTAGTTTCTTGATTACTTTAAACGATAAGGAAAAAAGAACACGATCACAAGCTAAAATGAATGATGGGAGAACTAGAGATTTTCATTACAATGGCAACACAAGGCAACGACTGACTATGGCACCACAATGGAAAAACTCTTCCTTTACGTGAAACGAGGTTCACACTACATGAAAAATATCAATAATAAAATAGAAAATCTTAAAGGTAATTAATAATAGTATTGATAAAAATTGACACTAAAATCAAATAATCACCAAAATTACATTTGTAATACTATTATTACCATTATTTATTATTATTTTTTTCTATTATTTTTACGATTAAAATGAAATTAATGATAATAATTAATCATATTAATAAAAATCAATAGGAAATATCAAGAAAACAAGAACAATATTTTCTTTTAATAGGATAATTGTGAGGAATGTTGCACGGGCCAACAACAGAAAACATCGAAACCAACACAAGAAGGAAAGATGAAGAGGGAGAATTCCAATCATTATCTACAACAAGGGAAAATCCAAAAAAATAATAATAGGGCACAATAATGTTAAACACTTAGTAACACGGTCGTCGAAGAAGAAGGGAGAAAGAAAAAAAGAATTATAAACGGGGCATTATAGGAGCTCACCTGACAGCTCACCCAGAAACTCACATGGGAGCTCATCTATCAGCTCACCTTGCCAACTCACCTTGAGCCTGCTGAGGAGCTCACCTTACAAACTTACCTTCATCTCGTTTGGTAGCTCACCTCAGAGTTCATCGAGCAGCTTGCCAAGTAGCTCGACTAGGAGCTCACCTAACATCTATCTTGGGAACTCACCGAGTAGCTTACCGAGTAGGTTGACTTGAGCTCACTTGTGAGCTCGACGAGCAGCTCATAGGGGAATTTTCTTGGGAGCTCACCAAGTAGCTCACTTAGGAGCTTCCTAGCATCTTGCCTAGGACCTTGCCGAACAACTCGCCAAGTAGCTCTTTTGGGAGCTCACTGATCAGCTCAAGTTGAGCTCACCCAGGAGCTCATTGAGTAACTCACCTGGGAACTCACCTAGGATCTCACCTAACAGCTCACCTTGCCAACTCACCTTGAGCTCATCTGCTAGCTTGCATGTAAGCTCACCTCAGAGATTGCCGAGAAGCTCACTTTTGAGCTCACCTGGGAGCTCACTAAGCAGCTCACCTAGGATCTCGATTGGGAGCTCAGTAATTAGCTCACCCAAGAGCTCATCAAGAAGCTTGACTTGAGATTTCTAGAAAAATCACCTAGGAGCTTACCTTGCTAACTCACCTTGAGCACACCTAGGAGCTCACCGAGTAGCTCGACTTGAGCTTTCCTCAGAGCTCGTCAAGTAGCTCACCTGAAATCTCACATGGGAGCTCACCTGATAGCTCACCTTACTAACTCACATGGGATCTCACTATCAGCTCTCCTTGTCAGCTTTCCTTGAGCTTGTTGAGGAGCTCACCTTGTCAACTCACCTTGAACTCATCTAGTAGCTCACCTTGGAGTTCGTTGAGTAGTTCACCAAGTAGATCACCTAGGAGCTCACTTGGGAGCTCACCGAGTAGCTCGCCAAGTAGGTTGACTTGAGCTCACTTGTGAGCTCACCGAGTAGCTCACCAAGGACCTCACCTAGGAGCTCACCAAGTAGCTCACTTGGGAGCTCACCTAGCAACTTGCCTGGGAGCTTATAGAATAGCTCACCAAGTAGCTCACTTGGGAGCTCTTCTAGGAGAGAATAGTTGACCTCACCCAAGTAGCTCACTTGGGAGCTCTTCTGGGAGCTCACTGATTAACTCAAGTTGACCTCACCTGAGAGTTTGTTAAGTAAATGTTATCCAAAATTCACCCCCAGGGTAATTTTGATAACATGCATTAAATTCTCAAGTCCCAGGCAGATAGATTGATTCAGGGAAAAAAATCATGTTTCTAGGGTCCCCTCGGAATTTTTCTGACTCTCCTGTCCAGCTTGAAAAGAGAAAGTTTTGAGAAAAGGTGAAAAAGTTGCAAAAAACAAGCTTGGGCCAGAAAAAATCATGAAAATTGGCTAAGTCCTGGTCCAAGTGGCCCTTGGGACAGTTGGGACGTCAGGGTGTGAATCGGTCAAAAGGGCACCAGGCAGTCCGCAGAGCAAAGGGACAGTTGGGATGTCGGGATGCGTGGGACGCGAAGGCGTGAACCGGCCAAAGGAGGAAGTAGAATTGGCTAAACTGTTATGCAGGCAGGTTGGGACATCTAGACCAAAAAGACATGAAGGACATGAGAAGGCGAAGTGGCCACAAAGAGGAACAAGGAAGCCCATTTTGGGTGGTTCAGAAGAATATGTCCCAGACAGTTCGGCACAAGAGGGACAGAAGTACGCAGAAGATGCAGATAGCCGAGGGAGCCGAGAGCCAATCAAATTACGCCACGTGTCATCGGCCAAAAGAGGAACCGAGAATTTTGAATCAGGTGGATCAGAAGTTTTTGTCCCAGACAGCACTGGGACAACTGGGCCAAAGGGACGCGAGGGACGTGAAAATCTGGCAGGCCCGCGGACGAATCAGGAGATGCCACATGTCACAAGGAGAAATGTCAAAAACATTCAAAGGGGCAAGGTTTGGAGCACTGGCCCAACCCAATAAAAGGAGGACACATGTCTACTGGAGCAGGGAAGTGTAGAGCTCGGGGAGGAGTTAGAGGATTTGGAAAAAGTTTTGGCCAAAAGATTAAAAGAAAAGGTCTCCCCTGCGCCCCTGTCGACCAATCAATGCATGCCACGTGTCCCAAGTGGCAGGGACGCGGGGAAAAAATGAAAAATGTTCCAAAATCATTAAAAAGTTAAAAATTTTAAGGAAAACCCATGAAAAGATGGAGGAAAGAGAATTACGCATCCAATCAGTGCTTGACAGGTGTCATCCAGGTGGCAAAACGTGGGAAAAAAATTCGAAACTCATTTTTGCCTGTTTTGTGCCCTAAATCTTTAGATCACCATATCTTTCGATCTAGAGCTTGGATCTACATGTTCTTTATATCAACATAAAGTTTACAAAATTATCTACATGATTCTAGGGTCAATCTTGAATTTTGGTGCAGTCTAGAGAGAGAAAGTTAAGAAATGGCTCTGGCGCATGTTCATGGCCAGAAGTGACATTTCAGCGACTAGTTTTAATGCGGAATGGGTCGTATTCTCCTGCAATTTGGTCAAAAATGATAGGGTATGGGTTTGTAAGGCCCCCCATGCTGTTTTAATGCATCTGTAGTCAAGGAGGAATGGGCTTGCATGTTTTCCCACATTTCTCTCTCCTAGGCTTGACCCATGCAATGTAAAATCTAGATTTGGCTCATTTCAAAGGGGGGATATAATTTTTTGGCATAGGAGACTTCTTCTTTCACCTCCAGCAAGTGATTGATGCAAGAATCAGACCTCTCTAAAGATTGTAACAGTTTTTTAACTCTCTAAGGTTGTAATGCAGTGATTTTGACACAGGAAATAATAATGCAAGCTATGTGAATGGTTTTCAGTCCTTTGTATTATTTGCTTCATTTCAGATCCTAAATTATATCTTATCAATCTGTGTATGTCTTATGTTGTAAACTTTGGTCTGTGTCTATTTTCATAACAAAGATATTCACCACTCCTTTTTGGTGCATCACCATCTTTAGTTAGTTTCAATTTTTGCACTTCTATCCCTGTCTCCTTGTAATTTAGAGTAGGATTAGGATTTGAACCTCTGTAGTTGTGCAAATATAGATCTAAATTAGAGGAGTTTGAGGGAACCAACCTCTAATCTGGAGATTCCTCTCTTAGTTTCACAAGTCCCACACTTGGAGAGAGGTTTCCATGTTGTGCAATCACACTGGATGCCTAAGAATCAACCTAGAAGCCTGATTTGCATCTAGGGGTGCTGTGAGCCTGCAACAATAGTTTTGGCACACCCAATGGGACCTTATAGGTCTCATTTTTATTGCATCAAAGTTGATGTGCATCTTCTGCAGTTTTCTTGCTTGAAAAGAGCTATTATTTGCATATCTGGCGACTCCAAGGGGAAGAATCAATTGGTTTCAGCAGTGCAGGCCTGAAAACTCATGAGAAGAGTCACCACAAGGTCAAGAGTTGGAGAAGAAGAAGTGTTGTTTGAATACCTACAATTATCTCCAAGAAGAAGGAAACAAGGAAGGAGGACTCAAAGGTCTCCATCTCCACCAAACAGAACTCTCTTAACTCCTCCACCTGGTAGGCCTTTCATCCAGTCAACAAGGGTTTTAAGACCAATTAGAATGGCACAAAACAACCCTTATGTCAACTTCACAGGCAGCATCCCACTTGCCCTCAATGCACAACATCCAATTCCTATTACAGCCTTAAAGAACATTCCCTATTTCACTGGAGAAAATTAGACTACTCCAGGGGATCATGTTAAAGATATAGCTAACCTTTGTGCAATCCATGAAATCAATGAGATGCAAGTGGCTGTCAACTTGCTAGCGTCTTCATTCAAGGGGAAAGCATTGCAGTGGTTTAGGAGCCTTGGAGCTGGTTCTATCACAAATTGGAATCAGCTGTGTATAGCACTTCATGAGCAATTTGGAGAGAAGGGAGACAACTTGTCTCTTTTGGAGCAGCTGACAACCATCAAGAGATCTCCCAATGAGTAGCTGACCAATTTTAACTTCAGATTTCAAAAGACTTGGGAGAGAATTCCAGTAGCAGTCAGGCCAACAGTAGAAGGTGCTTTTCTCTACTATCTTAAAGCTCTAAATTCTGTTATTCCTATGTTAATTCAGTCCATGGGAGGCATAACTATCCCTATGGCTTATAGCATTGCCATTAGGGCTGAAAATTGTTTAATCCAAGCTAGCAAACTTGCCCCTAGACCTCCCATGCCACTGTTTCCAAGTTTAGAGAGCCCAAACACCAATCAAGCACCTAATTTGGCTCCTTCTCCCACTCCTAGAAATCAGAGTTCAAATGACGGTTCCACTTCATCTCCAAGTGCCCCAAATGAGCTTCAAAAAGTCATGAAACAATTGCAAAACCTAGGCAATGAGCTGGTTACCCTCAAGAGGAAACAAGCCCAAGGTTTTAGACCTTCTTATCAACCCCAAGCTTAGCCTAATAGGCAGCCATACCAACCACAAATGCCTCCTAACCCAGTTGTAAATATAAATCAAACAAGGACTCCTAGCAATAGACCATTTCAGCCCTATAATCCAAATGCCATATCTGCCTCTAAGGCATTGGTGCCAACACAAAAGAACATTGCTCAGGAATATGATTGGTGTTTTCCATGTAATGAGCCTCATAACCAATCCATGTGCTTCAATGGTGCTTTGAATCAAGCACTAATGGTGACAACTACTGGTGTGGAGGGTGAGGCCAGTCAAGGAAATAGTCAACAACAAGAAACATTCCAACAGCAATCGGCCCCAAATGACACCGCATTGGTAAACTGGCAAGTAGAGGATTTTTGTGGCATGAACCAGGTAGTTTCTCAAGGTGTTGCAGCCAACACAAGGTCAAAAAGGATGAATTTGGGTAAAGAACAGCCATTAGCCCCAACCAATCCACAACCTTCCATGGTTCAACAAGTGGTTGGCAAGCAAAGTCCAGTTTCAAATGCACAAGGGCAGCCAAGAACAACTCCTAGGCCAACTCAAATACCAGTTGTTGCTACCCACATGCAAGGAATGAATGTGCAAACCAAGGGACAGCAAAAGGATCCTTCATCACCATTCAATATCATTTATCAGATGAAGAATACAAACGTTAATATATCAATGTGGGAATCCCTATCTATCCCAGGCCAAAGAGATCTGCTGCAAGCTGCCATGAAGGACTGGCCAGCTTCGAATCAACAAGTTTAGACGTAAGACAAAGTGCTTACAAATGCTGCCCATCCTAAGGGAAATCATGGAGGACAGTGAGGTAAAATGTTAAAGCCCCCTCCTTTCTATGTTTCATTAATCATTGGAAATGAGCTAGTACACAATTGCATGATAGACTCTGGGGCAAGTAGTTCAGTAATGCCTAAACAAATAGCTAATCAGCTAGGACTCCAGTATGAGACAACATCCAAAGGGGTAGTACAGCCAACAGTTGGAGTGATTAGAAACTTAAGTCTTACCTTACATGCATGTCCAAATGTTTTTGTTTTACAATATGTATCAGTCATAGACCTTCCACCACTCTTTGCCCTATGCTTTTCAAGGGACTTCATAGCCAAGATTGGGGGATATTTGTCTGCTGATTGGTCACACATGCTTTTCAGAATGAGGTATGGCACCAAGGCTACAATCAGGTCAGAACCTATTGCAAACTTTCACATTGAGCCTTACACTCCAAGTCAGATTAATGCTAATTGCTCATCATTTGATCAAGAAGATCACCCAAGCACTGATGAGGCTGACACTAAGGTTGGAAGCATCCCATATATAACTCTTGATGAATGGGCAAACAAGGTACATGAATTTGATCCTTATCAAGAAGTGGAAGAATCTGAGCTAGGGGTCTATTGCATACACGAAGAAAATCAGTCTATTCCTAGCATCACCAAGCCAGACCACAAAGATGACAATGAGGTATGGCAGCTGTTCTTTGATGGATCAAGGAGTAGACAAGGTGCAGGAGGTCGAGCTATGCTTGTTTCACCTCAAGGAATAAATTACTATTCAGCTTTCATATTTCAGTTTACATGCTCCAATAACACTGCTGAATATGAAGCCTTAGTGCAAGGGATGCAATGGGCAATCAAGAAAAATAAAAACATCTTGCAAGTCTTTGGGGACAGTGAGTTGATTGTGAATCAGGTCAAGGGACAACATGCTGCCAAGAATGATCTTCTCAAGTGCTACAAGAACAGGGTGTGGGACCTCATGGAAGATTTTGAGGGTTTTTACATCAAATCCATTCCTAGGAAAGAGAATCAAGCTACTGATAGGATTGCAACAGTAGGAGCAGCCTTTGACATTGTGGAAAGCATTCAACAAGACAAGGTACAGCCAAACATCCATGTGATTGTGAGGCCTTCAGTGCCGGATAACAATGTTAGTTGGCAAGTGTTTGAGAATGACCAGAAAATCATCCATTTCTTACAAGAAGAAGCTGAGTTCTCAGCCAAGAATCAAGAAAAATTAGAACAGCAGTATGGTGACCAAGTAGTACAGCTGAGAACTAACAAGCTGCCCAAGGGACTTATCACTTTGGAGTCCATTTTTAATCCCAATGACCAGTTTAGAAAGGAGAAAGAAAAAATTCAGGTCAAGAGAGAGGATTCAGTGTCCATCTTGGTAGAAGATAACAAACCATTGCAAATTGGAAGGGTGACAACTAAACAAGAAAGGTATGAGTTCATACAGCTGTGTCAAGAATTCCCTGACGTGTTTTCTTGGAGTTATGAAGATTTGAAGGGTTTCAATCCCAAATTAGCTTAGCATACCATTGAATTGGATCCAAATAATAAGCCCATCAGGTAGAAACAAAGGCCAGTCAATCCACACATGGGAGCCTCTCATGAGGAAAGAATTGAATAAGTTGATTGAGTCAAGAATCATATTCCTAATCAAGCATTCTAGTTGGGTTTCCAACTTAATTCCAATTCAGAAAGAACAGTGGAGAGATCAGATTGTGTGTTGACTTCAGAGACTTGAATAGAGAATCTCTCAGGGACCATTACCCACTCCCTTCTATGGAGACAAATTTTGCAATTGGTGGCTAGCTCTGAGAGGTTTTCACTACTTGATGGCTACTCATGCTACAATTAGATTATGGTGAAGGAAGAAGATCAGTTCAAGATAGCCTTCACAACCAAATGGGGAACTTATGCATACAGGAAAATGCCATTTGGGCTGTCTAATGCTGGAGATACCTTCCAAAGAGCAATGGACATGGCGTTCAAAGGTTTTATTAACAAAATGGTGCTGATATACCTTGATGATATCACCATTTTTTCAAAGAATGTAGCAGACCACCCCTCTCATTTGAGACAAGTCTTCCAAGAGGTGCAAGATATTTGGAGTGTCTTTGAATCCTAAGAAGTGTATCTTTCCTAGCACATGAAGGAAAGATCCTTGGCCATATTGTCTCCAAAGAAGGATTAGTAATTGATCTAGAGAAGGTTGAAGCCATAAGAGCACTACCATTTTCAAGCCACGAGAAATCCCTTCAGAGTTTCTTGGGGAGGATAAAATTTGTTTGGAGGTTTGTCCCAGATTTTTCAGCCCTTGTCAAACCTATCACCAAAATGTTAAAGAAAAGCATGGCTTTTAAGTGGACAGTAGAAGGAAAGGAGAGTTTTGAAGCAATCAAAGAATCCATCTCCCAAGCACCAACTCTCATCAACCTAGATTTCTCCAAGGATTTCATCCTCTATGCATTTGGAGGTAATGATACTATTTTTGCCATTTTGGTATAGCAGAACAAGGACAATGATGAGCAGCCAATTTCTTTCTTCAGCCAGAGCCTAGATGACTATGAGGTAAGATTTTCTTTTATTGAGAAGCATGTACTTGCAGCAATCAGAAGCTTGAAGAAATTCAAGAATCTAGTCTCAAATAACAAGGTTCAGTTGTTGGTCTTTCATGAAGGAGTAAAGGACTTCCTCCTCAACAAGGATTTAAATGAGAAAAGGGCAGGTTGGATCGCACTCATGTCATGGAGTATGACATTGAGATCAAGGTCACCAAGATGGTAAGAGGAAAAGGATTGTGTGAGCAGCTGATTCTGCAGCAAGCAAAGAAAGGAGTATGTAATAAAGAAGAGGTTGTTTTGATAGTTCTAAGATAGCCATGTGACAAGTGGTAGCACTCAAGAAGAGGATAATGTTGTCCCCACTCCTTACTAGACCCAAGGTATAATGTACTTCCTAAGCACAGGCCTATGCTCTCCAGAGATGAACAAGACCCAAATAAGACACATTCAGATTGCAGGCTATGTCCCATATGCCATAGTAGACAGTGTTTTGTTCAAGAAAGATGTGAATGGGGTGCTGCTGAGATGCATTAGCACAAATCAGATTCATAGGGTGTTGGAAGATTTCCATGGTGGACCACCTGGTGGTCATTTTATACCAAGAGTGATAGCTCTAAAGATCATGAAGTGCTGGTTATTATTGGCCGAAGATTTTCAGTGATTGCTACGCATGGATCAAGAGGTGCAAGAATTGTGAATTCTTCACAGGTAAAGAAAGACTCGCTGCCCTTCCATTGCATCCAATCTTTAGTTGACCATCCATTCATGCAATGGGGTTTGGACTTCATTGGAGTCATTAATCCCAATTCAAGTCAAGGGAATAAGTGGATTTTGACAGCCACAGACTACTTCACCAAATGGACTGAAGCAGTAGCACTCAAGGAAGCAAATGAGTCTAGCATCTCAGACTTCTATGAGGGGATAGTAACCAGATTTGGCATACCTGCTACAATAATCTCAGATAATGCATTAGCATTCATTGCATCAAAGGTGACTGAGTGGGCTGTCAAGAATGGGATCTACCTAAGTACTTCATCAAACTACTACCCTCAGGGTAATGGCTAGGCTGAATCTACAAACAAGAACTTGTTGAGGATCATTAGGAGGGATCTTGATGAGAATCAGAGGTCTCGGCATACCAAATTGAAATCAGCCTTATGGGCTGATCGGATAACTCCCAATAGATCCACAGGTAACTCTCCATTCAAACTTGTCTATGGAAGAGAGGAAATCTTGCCCATGTCACTAGAGTTGCCAACATTAGAACTCATGAAGCAGCTGGAGTTGCTAGAGTTTGAGCCCATGGAGGTGAGGTATGTAGAGTTGATGGAGCTGCAAGAGATCAGAAATCAGGCATCCCAAGCAATGGAAAAGAATCAAGCTTTGATCAAGAAGACCTTTGACAGGAAGGACGAAGATAGATCTTTTCAAGTTGGAGATCTAGTGTTGAAATGGGATGTGGATAGAGCAAAACCGGGAAGGCATTCAAAATTTGATGCCATTTGGAGTGGCCCATACATGGTCACGAAGTGCAAGAACAACAATGCTTTCCAATTGGCCTCATTGGATGGCAAAGAACTACAGATTCCAGTAAATGGAATCTATCTCAAGCATTGATTCTAGAGGGAAGTTCACTACCTTGTAATATTAGATTAGATTTTCATTCCTTCAAGTGCCTATGCACATTGTTTTGTTGTAGGTTAGTTTTGTTTTCCCTAAGTGCTTTAGCACAGATTGCTGTCCATGGAGATGTGTTACAGCCCTTGCTCCCCTCAGGTGATATCCCATCTTCCTCCTTACACATTCTGAGTCAGTTAGGGGTTCTAAATAGAATATTTGATGACCCCATACCCAATGGACTGCTTCAGGTAACTGGTATCTTCTACCTAGCAAGTAGGTAACCCCACTGAGTCACTAAATTCTTATCCAAAATTCTCCCCAAGGGTAATTTTGATAACATGCATTAAATTCTCAAGTCCCAGGTAGATAGATTGATTCAGGGCAAAAAATCATGTTTCTAGGGTCCCCTCGGAATTTTTCTAACTCTCCTGCCCAGCTTGAAAAGAGCAAGTTCTGAGAAAAGGTGAAAAAGTTGCAAAAAACAAGCTTGGGCTAGAAAAAATCATGAAAATTGGCTAAGTCCTGGTCCAGGTGGCCCTTGGGATAGTTGGGACATCGGGGTGTGAATCGGCCGAAAGGGCGCCAGGTAGTCCGCAGAGCAAAGGTACAGTTGGGATGTCGGGATGCGCGAGACGCGAAGGCACGAACCAGCCGAAGGAGGAAGCAGAATCAGCTAAACTATTGTGCAGGCAGGTTGGGACATCTGGGCCAAAAAGACATGAAGGACGTGAGAAGGTGAAGCAGCTACAAAGAGGAATAAGGAAGCCCATTTCAGGTGGTTCGGAAGAATATGTTTCAGACAGTCCAGGACAAGAGGGACAGAAGTACGTGGAAGACGCAGATAGCCGAGGGAGCCGAGAGCCAATCAAATTACGCCATGTGTCATCGGCTGAAAGAGGAATAGAGAAGTCTGAATCAGGTGGATCAGAAGTTTTTGTCCCAGATAGTACTGGGAGAGCCGGGCCAAAGGGACGTGAGGGACGTGAAAATCTGGCAGGCCCGCAGATGAATCAGGAGACTCCACGTGTCACAAGCAGAAACGTCCCAAACATTCAAAGGGGCAAGGTTTGGAGCACTGGCCCAAACCAATAAAAGGAGGACACGTGTCCAATGGAGTAGGGATGTGCAGGGCTCAGGGAGGAGTTAGAGGATTTGGTAAAAGTTTTGGCCAAAAGATTAAAAGCAAAGGTCTCCCCCGCGCCCCTGTCGACCAATCAATGCATGCCACATGTCCTAAGTGGTGGGGACGCGGGGAAAAAATGAAAAATGTTCCAAAATCATCAAAAAGTCAATAATTTTAAGGAAAACCCGTGAAAAGATGGAGAAAAGAGAATTACACATCCAATCAGCACTTGACACATGTCATCCAGGTGGCAAAACGCGGGAAAAAATTTTGAAACTCATTTTTGCTTGTTTTGTGCCCTAAATCTTCAGATCACCATATCTTTCGATCCAAAGCTCAGATTTGCACGTTCTTTATATCAACAGAAATCTTATAAAATTCTCTACATGATTCTGGGGTCAATCTTGAACTTTGGTGCAATCTGGAGAGGGAAAGTTAAGAAATGGCTCTGGCATGTGTTCATGGCCAGAAGTGACATTTCAACGACCAGTTTTAATGCAGAATGGGTCACATTCTCCTGTAATTCGGTCAAAAATGATAGGGTATGGGTTTGTAAAGTCCCCCATGCCATTTTAATGCATCTATAGTCAAGGAGGAATGGGCTTGCACGTTTTCCTATGTTTCTCTCTCCTAGGCTAGACCCATGCAATGTAAAAGCCAGATTTGGCTCATTTCAAAGGGGGGATATACTTTTTTGGCATAGGAGACTTCTTCTTTCACCTCCAGCAAGTGATTGATGCAAGAATCAGACCTCTCCAAATATTATAACATTTTTTTACCTCTCTGAGGTTGTAATGTAGTGATTTTGACACTGGAAATAATAGTACAAGCTCTGTTAATGGTTTTCAGTCCTTTGTTTGTATTATTTGCTTCATTTCAGATCCTCAATTATATCTTATCATTCTGTGTATGTCTTATGTTGTAAAATTTGGTCTGTGTCTATTTGCATAACAAAGATATTCACCACCATCTAGTAGCTAGCATGTAAGCTCACCTCAGAGATTGCTGAAAAGGTCACCTTCGAGCTCACCTGGGAGCTCACTGAGTAGCTCACCTAGGAGCTCTTCTAGGAGCTTGGAAAACAACTAACCCAAGAGCTCATCGAGTAGGTCAACTTGAGCTCTTTTGAAAACTCACTTGGGAGGTCACCTAACAGTTAACCATTCTAGCTCACCTTAGACTTGCCTAGGAGCTCACCGAGAAGCAAGACTTGACCTCACCTGGGAGCTTGTCAAGTAGCTTTCCTGAAAACTCACTTGGGAGCTCACCTGATAGCTCACCTAGAAACATGCATGGAGCTCACCTATTAGCTCACCTTTTCAGCTCGTTTTGTGCTCACTAAGGAGCTCACCTTACCAACACACCTTGACCTCATCTGGTAGATCACCTCATAGTTCATCGAGTAGCTCTCCAAGTAGCTTACCTAAGATCTTGACTAATAGCTCACCTGGGAGCTCACCAAGCATCTCACTAAGTAGGTTGACTTGAGCTCACTTTTGAGCTCACTTGTGAGCTTTCCGAGTAGCTCAATGGGGACCTCACTTGGGAGCTTGCCAAGTAGCTCACTTGGGAGCTCACCTAGTAGCTCACCTGGGAGCTCACCAAACAGCTCGCTAAGTAGGTCACTTGGGAGCTCTTCTAGGAGCTCACTGATCAGCTTGAGTTGAGCTCATGTGGGAGCTCGTCGAGTAACTCACCTCAGAACTTTCCTAGGAGCTCTCCTGATAGCTCACCTTGACAAGTCACCTTGAGCTCACCTTGTCAATTCACCTTGAGCTCATCTGGTAGCTTTCATGTAAGCTCACCTTAGAGATTACTAACAAGCTCACCTTTGAGCTCACCTGGGAGCTCATCAAGTAGCTCACCAAGGAGCTTGGCTGGGAGCTCAGAAAGTAGCTTACATAGGAGATCATTGAGTAGCTTGACTTGAGCTTACCTAAATACTCACCTAAGAGCTTGGATGATAGCTTTGTTAGTTGGCCTTGAGCTTTCCCAGAAGCTCGCCCAAAAATTCACATGGGAGTTCACCTGATAGCTCACCCAGAAACTCGTACGGGAGCTCACCTATCCACTTACCTTGCTAGCTCACCTTGAGCTCACTAAGGAGCTCACCTTGCCAACTCACCTTGAGCTTGTCTGGTCTCTCACCTTAGAGTTTGTCAAGTAGCTCACCAAGTAGCTCACCTAATAGCTCACATGGGAGCTCACCAACTAGCTCACTGAGTAGGTTAACTTGAGCTTGCTTATGAGATCACCGAGTAACTCACCGATGACCTCACCTGGGAGCTCACCTAGTAGCTCACTGAACAACTCTCCAAGTAGCTCCCCTGGGAGCTTGTCAATCAGTTTGAGTTGAGCTCACTCAGGAGCTTGTCGAGTAACTCACCTGATAGCTCACCTTGCCAACGCACCTTGAGCTTTCCTTACCAACTCACCTTGAGCTCACCTTGACAACTTCCCTTGAGCTCATATGGTAACTTATATCTAAGCTCACCTTAGAAATTGCTGACAAGCTCACCTTTGAGCTCATGTGGGATCTCACTGACTAGCTCACCTAGGAGCTTGGATGGGAGTTCAACAAGTAGCTTGACTTGAGCTTACCCATAAACTCACCTGGGAGCTCACCTATTAGCTTTCCTTCTTAGCTTGCCTTGAGCTCACCTAGGAGCTCGCCGAGTAGCTCGACTTGAGCTCACCCGTGAGCTCATCAAGCAATTCATACGAAAACTCACATGGGATCTCACCTAACATCTTGCCTTACAAACTCACATGGGAGCTCACCTATCCACTAACCTTGTTAGATCACCTTGAGCTCACCTATCAGCTCACCTTACCAGATCACCTTGAGCTCACCTTAGAGTTCATCGAGTAGCTCACCAAGTAGCTCACCTAGGATCTCACCTAACATCTCACTTGGGAGCTCACCTAACAGCTCACCTGGGAGCTCATTAAGGAGCTCATTAAGTAGCTCATAAAGCAGCTTGCTTGGGAGCTTTCCTAGCATCTCACCTGGGATCTCATCGAATAGCTAACCAAGTAGCTCACTTGGGAGCTATTCTGAGAGCTCACCGATCAGCTTAACTTGAGCTCACCTGAGAGCTCGTTGAGTAACTCACATGGGAACTTACCTGATAGGTCACCCTTCTAACTTACCTTGAGATTTCCTTGCCAACTCACCTTGAGCTCATCTGGTAGCTCGCATGTAACCTTAACTTAGAGATTGTCAAAAAGCTCACCTTTGAGGTCACCTAGGATCTCATCGAGTAGCTCACCTAGGAGCTTGGCAAGAAATTCACGCAGGAGCTCATCGACCAGCTCGAATTGAGCTTACCTGAAAACTCACCTCAGAGCTCACCTAATAGCTCACCTTGCCAACTCACCTTGAGCTCACCTAGGAGCTCACTGAGCAACTTGACTTGAGCTCACCTAGGAGCTCATCAAGTAGTTCACCTAAAAACTCTCTTGGGAGCTCTCTTATAAACTCACCTTACCAGCTCACCTTGAGCTCACTAAGGAGCTCACCTTATAACCTCACCTTGAGCTCATCTGGTAGCTCACCTTGGAGTTTGTCAAGTAGCTCACCAAGTAGCTTGCTTGGGAGCTCACTGAGTAGGTTGACTTGAGCTCACTTGTGAGCTCTCCGAGCAGCTCGACAGGGACCTCGCCTAGGAGCTTGCCAAGTAGCTCACTTAGGAGCTTTCCTAGTAGCTTGCTTGGGATATCATTAAAGATATTGCTGAGTAGCTAGCATGGGAGCTCTTCTGAGAGCTCACCGATCAGCTTGAATTGAGCTCACATAGGAGTTTGTCAAGTAACTCACCTAGGAACTTACCTGGGAACTTACCTGACAGCTCACCTTGCTAACTCACATTGAGCTCACCTTGCCAACTCATGTTGATCTCACCTTACCAACTTACCTTCAGCTCATCTAGTAGATCTCATGTAATCTCACCTCAAAGATTTCTAACAAGCTCACCTTTGAGTTCACCTGGGAGCTAATTGAGTAACTCACCTAGGAGCTCAGCTGGGAGCTTAGCAAGTAGTTTATCCAGGAGCTCGTCAAGCATCTCAACTTAAGCTTACCCAAATACTCACCTAGGAGCTTGCTTGATAGCTTGCCTTGTCATCTCACCTTGAGTTTACCCAGGAGCTCACCAAGTAGCTTGACTTGAGCTCACTCAGGAGCTCGTCAAGTAACTTGCCCAAAAACTCGCATGGGAGCTCACCTAACAGCTCACCTAGAAACTCGAATGGGAGCTTGCCTATCTGATTACCTTGCTAGCTTACCTTGATCTCACTGAGGAGATCACCTTGCAAACTCACCTTGAGCTCATCTTGTAGCTCACCTTAGAGTTCATCGAGTATCTCACCAAGTAACTCACTTGGGAGCTCACCTAACAGCTCACTTGGGAGATCACCGAGTAGGTTAACTTGATCTCACCTATGAGCTTGCTGAGAAACTCTTCAGGGACCTCACCTGGGACCTCTCTAAGTAGCTTAGTTGGGATCTTGCCTAGCAGCTCACCAGGAAGCTCACCAAGTATCCCACCTGAGAGCTCTTCTGGGAGCTCACCAATTAGCTCGAGATGAGCTCACCTGGGAGCTTGTCATGTAACTCACCTGGGAGCTCACCTAACATCTCACCTTTTCAACTCACCTTGAGCTCACCTTGCCAACTCACCTTGAGCTTGACTTTCTAACTCACCTTGAGTTCACCTTTCCAACTTGCCTTGAGCTCAACTAGTAGCTCGTATGTAAGCTCACCTTAGAGATTTCTAATAAGCTCACCTTTGAGCTCGGATGGAAGCTCACTAACCAGCTCACCTAGGAGCTCAAATGGGAGCTCAATAAGTAGTTCACCCAGGTGCTCGTTGAGCAACTTGATTTGAGATTACTCGTAAACTTGCTAGGGAGCTCGCATGACAACTCACCTTCTTAGCTCACCTTAGACTCACCCAGGATCTCACCGAGTAGCTTGAGTTGAGCTCACCCAGGATATCATCAACCAAATCACATGAAAACTCACATGGGATATTTCCTGATAGCTCACCTTGCCAACTTGCATGGGAGGTAACCTATCATCTCACCTTGCCATCTCACCTTGAGATCACTGAGGGTCTCACCTTACTAACTTGCTTTAATCTCATCTGGTACCTCACCTCAGAGTTTTTTGAGTATCTCACCAAGTAGCTCGTCTGGGAGCTCACCTAACAGCTCACCTGGTAGCTCACCTAACAGCTCACTTGGGAGTTCACTGAGTAGCTCACCAAGTACATTCACTTGAGCTCACTTGTGAGCTCACCGAGTAGCTCGCTAGGGACCTTACCTGGGAGCTATTCTAGGAGCTCACCAATCAGCTCAAGTTGAGCTCACCCGATAGCTCATCGATTAACTCACCTGTGAACTCACCTGGGAGCTCATCTGAAAGCTCACCTTGCCAACTCACCTTGAACTCACCTTGCCAACTCACCTTGAGCTCATCTTGCCATCACCTTACCAACTCACCTTGAGCTCATTTGGTAGCTCACATATAATCTCACCTTAGAGATTACCGATAAGCATGCTTTTGGACTCACCTGGGAGCTCACTTAGGAGCTTAGCTGGGAGCTCCACAAGTAGCTAGCTTAGGAACTCATCAAGCATCTCAACTTAATATTTCCTAGAAACACACCCAGGATCTCACCTTGCTAGCTCACCTTAAGCTCGTACAAGAGCTCACTAAGCAGCTTGTCAAAAAGCTCACCAGAAAACTCATATGGGAGCTCACTTGACAGCTCACTTGGAAACTCTCATAGGAGCTCACCTTGCCAACTCATCTTAATCTCATCTAGTAGCTCACCTCAGAGTTCACTGAGTAGCTTACCAAGTAGCTTCCCTAGGAGCTCACCTAACAGTTCACCTGGGAGCTCACCGAGAAGCTCACTGAGTAGGTTTACTTGAGCTCACTTGTGAACTCACTGAATAGCTCACCTTTGAGCTCGCCAAGTAGCTCACCTGGGAACTCACCAAATATCCCACCAAGTAGCTCACCTGGGAGATTTTCTAGGAGCTTGTTGATCAATTCAAGTTGTGTTCGCTCATGAGCTCATCAAGTAACTCACCTCAGAACTCACCTAGGAGCTCAGCTGACAGCTTGCCTTGCTGACTCACCTTGAGCTTGCCTTGCCTATTCACCATGATCTCACCTTACAAACTCGCCTTGAGCTTGCCTTGCCAAATCACCTTGAGTTGGTCTTGCCAACTCACCTTGAGCTCATCTGGTAGCTCGCATGTAAGCTCACCTTAGATATTTTTGATAAGCTCACCTATGAGCTCACATGGGAGCTTACCGAGTAGCTCACCTAGTAGATTGATTGGGAGCTTCACAAGCAGCTCATCCAGGACATCATCCAGCTGCTGGTCTTGATCTTTCCTAGAAAATTTCCTGGGAGCTCACCTGACAACTCACCTTTCCAAGTCACCTTCAGCTCACCTAGGAGCTCACTGAGTAGTCCACTTAAAAAATCACATGGGAGCTTGCCTTACCAACTCTCATGGGAGCTTACCTATCAACTCTCATTTATAACTCGCCTTGAGCTCACTAGGGATATCACCTTACCAACTCACCTCAGAGTTCATCAAGTAGCTTGCTAAGTAGATCACCCGGGAGCACACCTGGGAACTCACCAAGAAAGATCAATGAGTAGGTTGACTTAAGCTCGCTTGTGAGATTTCCGAGTAGCTCACCAAGGACCTTGCATGGGAGCTCACCTAGTAGCTCACCTAGGAGCTCACCGAACATGTCACCAAGTAGCTCACATGGGAGCTCTTCTTGGAGCTCACCAATCATCTTGAGTTGAGCTCACCTAGGAGCTCGTCAAGTAACTTACGTCGAAACTCACCTGGGAACTCACCTGACATCTTGCCTTGCTAACTCACCTTGATCTCACCTTACCAACTTTCCTTGAGCTCATCTAGTATCTCACATATAAGCTCACTTCAGAGATTGACGATAAGGTCACCTTTAATCTCACTTGGGAGTTCACCGAGCAGCTCACCTAGGAGCTCAGTTAGGAGCTCGATAAGTAGCTTGTCCAGGAGCTTGACAAGTAGCTCGACTTTAGCTTTCCTGAAACCTCACCTATGATCCCACCTGACAGCTCACCTTTCTAGCTCACCTTGAGCTCCCACAGGAGCTCACTGAGTAGCTCTACTTGAGCTCTCCCATGAGTTCATCAAGCAGCTCGCCCAAAAACTCACATGGGAGCTCACCTTGAGCTTGCTGAGGAGATCACCTTACAACCTCACCTTGAGCTCATGTGGTAGCTCACCTTGGAGTTCATCAAGTAGCTTGCCAAGTAGCTCACCAGGGAGCTCACCTAATATATCACCTGGGAGCTCACTGAGTAGGTTGACTTGAGCTCACTTGTCAGCTTGCTGAGTAGCTCGCAGGGGACGTCACCTGGGAGCTCACTAAGTAGCTTGCTTGGGAGTTCACCTAGCGGCTCACTTGGGAGCTCGCCAAATAGCTCATGAAGTAGCTTGCATGGGAGTTCTTCTGGTAGCTCACAAATCATCTCGAGTTGAGCTCACCTGGGAGCTCTTTGAGTAACTCACCTAAGAATTTTCCTAGGAGCTTGCTTGATAGCTCACCTTGCCAACTCACCTTTAGCTCATGTTGCCAACTAAAATTGAGCTCATCTGGTAGCTCGCATGTAAGCTCACCTTAGAGATTACTGATAAGATTGATTTTGAGCTTTCTTGGGAGATCACCGAGAAGCTCAAAGAGGAGCTTAGCTGGGAGCTCGACAAGTAGCTCACCTAGGAGCTCATCGAGTAGCTCAACTTGAGCTTCCCAGAAACTCACTTGGGAGCTCACCTGATAGCTCTCCTTTCCAACTCACCTTGAGCTCCCAGGAGCTCGCCAAGTATCTTGACTTGAGATCTCCTAGGAGCTCGTCAAGTAGCTCACCTCAAAACTCATATGGGAGCTCACCTGATAGCTCACCTTGCTAACTCACATGAGAGCTCACCTATCAACTTGCCTTACCAACTCACCTTGAGCTCACTGAGGAGCTCACCTTAGCACCTCACCTTGAGCTTTCTGATAGCTTGCTTCCGAGTTCATTGAGCAAGTCACCAAGTAGATCGTCATGGGAGCTCACCTAATAGCTCACCTAAGTAGCTTGACTTGAGCTCACTTGGGAGCTCATCGAGAAGCTCACCAAGGACCTCACCTAAGAGTTTTTCAAGTAGCTCACATGGGAGCTCACCTAGTAGGTCACCTGGGAGCTCACCAAATAGCTCACCCGGGAGCTCTTCTAGGAGCTGCTGATAAGCTCGTGTTGAGCTCACCCTGGAACTCATCGAGTAACTTGCCTAGGAACTTTCCAAGGAGCTCACCTTATAGCTCACCTTGCCAACTCACGTTGAACTCCCCTTGAGTTCATTTAGTAGCTCACATGTAAACTCACCTCAAAAATTATTGAAAAAATCACCTTTGAGCTCCCCTAGGAACTCACTTAACAGCTCACCTAGCAGCTCAGCTAGGAGCTTGGAAAGTAGCTCACATAGGAGATCGGTGAGCAGCTTGACTTGAGATTTCCTAAGAACTCACCTAGGATCTCACCTAATAGCTCACCATGCTAGCTGCCTTGAGCTTGCCTAGGAGCTCACCGAGCAGCTTAACTTGAGCTCACCCGGGAGCTCATCAAGTAGCTCACCCAAAAACTCACTTGGGAGCTCACCTGACAGCTTGCCCAGAAACTCGCATGGTAAGCTCACCTATCAGATCACCTTAATATCATTTTTCATCAACTGGATAGGGTTTTGTAACAAATTTCATCCTTGGGGAATATTCTTCACCTTGGGATACAAGGATCCAAGTTGGCATAGGGTATAAGTTGTAATTTTGAAGCATTTTAAAAGGCCTCATTGAGATTTTTGGAGAGAGAAAGAATCTCATTTTCATGAGGAAAACATGAAGTAATCCATTTCTTTTGAGGAAACTATCTGAGAGCCATTTTTAATTCCTTTTTTCATCAAAGCTCATCATGGTGAGTTAGTTTCACCTATAAAGGCATCAAAAAGCTTTGAAATTGTCTTAATAACATTCCCTTGCTGATCACCTTGATTTGACCTCACCCAGGAGATCATTAAGTAACTCACCTGAGGAACTCACCTAGGAGCTCACCCTGACAGCTCACCTTAGCTTAAGCTCCCTTTCCAGACTCAGCTTGAGCTCACCTTGTCAGCTTTCCTTGAGCTCATCTGGTAGCTCACCATGTAAGCTCACCTCAAAGATTTATGATAAGCTCACCTTTGAGCTCACCTAGGAGCTTGGCAAGTAGCTCACCTGATAACTCACCTTACCAGCTCACCTTGAGCTCACCCACAAGCTCACCGAGTAGCTCAACTTGAGCTCACCCAGGAGCTCATCAAGTAGCTCACCTGAATATTCACATGGGAGCTCACCTGATAGCTTACCCAGAAAAGCTCACATGAGAGCTTACATATCAGCTTACCTTGCCAGCTCAGCTTCAGCTCACTTAGTATCTTAGCTTACTAACTCACCTTGAGCTCATCTGGTAGCTCACCTTAGAGTTCGTCGAGAACTCACTAAGTAGCTCACCTGGGAGCTCACCTAACAGCTTGCTAGAGAGCTCACCCGAGTAGATCGCCAAGTAGCTTGACTTGAGCTCACTTGGTAGCTAGCCTAGTAGCACACCTCGGAGCTCACTGAACAACTTGCCAAAGAGCTCACATGGGAGCTCTTCTAGTAGCTCATAGATTAGCTTGAGTAGAGCTCACCCAGGAGCCCATCAAGTAACTCACCTAGGAACTCACCTGGGAGCTCAACTTGTAAACTCACCTTGAGCCCATCTGGTAGCTTACATGTAATCTCACATTAGAGATTACTGATAAGTTCACCTTTGAGCTCGCTTGGGAGCTCTCTGAGTAGCTCACCTAGGAGCTTGGCTGGGAGCTTAGCAAGTAGCTCACCCAAGAGCTCGTCGAACAACTCGACTTGATCACTTGCCTAAAAACTTACCTGGGAGCCTTCCTTACTAGCTCACCTTGAGCTTGCCCAAGAGCTCACCGAGTAACTCGACTTGAGCTCACCTGGGAGCTCATAAAATAGCTCACCTAAAAACTTGCATGGGAGCTCTTCTGACAGCTCACCTTGCCAACTTGCATGGGAGCTCACCTATCAGGTCACCTTGCCAGCTCACCTTGAGCTCGTTGAGGAGCTCACCTTGCCAACTCACCTTGACCTCATCTGGTAGCTCACCTTGGAGTTCATCAAGCAACTCATGAAGTATCTTTCCTGGGATCTCACCTAGCAACTCACTTGGGAGCTCACCTAGTAGCTCACCTGGAAGCTTGCCTAATAGGTTGGGACTCGCTGAGTAGCTTTTGAGCTCACCTTGTGAGCTCACTAGGGAACTCACCTGGGAGCTTTCCAAGAACCTTACTTAATATCTCACCTAGCAGCTTACCTGCAGTTATTTGAATAGCTCACCAAGTAGCTCACCTAGGAACTCTTTTGGGAGCTCATTGATCAGCTTGAGTTGAGCTCACCTATGAGCTCATCGAGTAAATCACCTGGGAACTCATCTAGGATCTCGCATGATAGCTCACCTTGAGCTTGGCTTGCCAACTCACCTTGATCTCATCTTTCCAACTCACCTTGAGCTCATCTAGTAGCTCACATGTAAGCTCACCTCAGAGATTACTGACAAGCTCACCTTTGAGCTCAACTGGGAGCTCACTGAGTAGCTCATTGACTTGAGCTTTCTTGAAAACTCACCTGCGAGCTCATGTGATAGCTCACCTTGCTATTTCTCCTTGAGCTTACCCATAGCTTGTCTGATCAAATATCTCCAATTTAGCTCACCTAGGAGCTTGTCAAGTAGCTCACTGATCAGTTCGAGTTGAGCTCACTTAGGAGCTCATCGAGTAACTCACCTGGGAACTCACCTGATAGCTCACCTTGAAAACTCACCTTGAGCTAGCCTTGCCAACTCACCTTGAGCTCATCTGGTAGCTCATATGTAAGCTCACCTCAGAGATTTCTGACAATCTCACCTTTGAGCTTGTATGGGTACTCACCGACCAACTCACCTTGAGCTCAGCAAGTAGCTCACCTAGGTGCTCATCGAGTAGCTCAACTTTAGCTTACCCATAAACTCACCTGAGAGCTCACCTGACAACTTGCCTTGCTAGCTTGCCTTGAGCTCACCCAAGATCTTACTGAGTATCTTGACTTGATCTCGCCTAAAAACTCACATGGAAGCTCACCTTTCACATAGCTCACCTTGCCAACTCGCATGGGAGCTTGCCTTGTCATGTCACCTTGAGCTCGCTGAGTATCTCACCTTACCAACTCACCTTGAGCTCATCAGGTAGCTCACCTCAGAGTTCATTGAGTAGCTCACCAAGTAGCTCACCTAGGAGCTCGCCTAATAGCTTGACTAGGAGCTCACCGACTAGCTCTCTGAGTAGGTTAACTTGAGCTTGCTTATGAGCTCACTAAGCAACTCACTGAGAACCTTGCCTAGGAGCTCACCAAGTAGCTCAATTGGGAGCTCACCTACTAGCTCACCTAGGAGCTCTTTTGAAAGTAGCTCACCTAGGAGCTCAAATGGGAGCTCGCCTGATCAGCTCTCAAGTTGAGCTCACCTAGGAACTCACTTGGGAGCTCGCTTGATAGCTCACCTTGCCAACTCACCTTAACCTCACCTTGCAAACTCACCTTGAGCTCATCTAGTAGCTTACATGTAAGCTCACCTCAGAGATTTCTAATAATGTCACCTTTGAGCTCACCTAGGAGCTCACCGAGCAACTAATCTAAGAGCTCAGTTGGGAGCTCCGTAAGTAGCTAGCCCATGAGCTCGTCAAGCAGCTTGACTTGATCTTGCCTAAAAAAATGCATGGTAGCTCACCTGACAGCTCGCTTTGCCAGCTCACCTTGAGCTCACATAGAAGCTCACTGAGCAGCTCAACTTGAGCTCACCCATGAGCTCATTAAGTAGCTCACCTGAAATCTCTAATGGGAGCTCACCTCATAGCTTGCCCTGAAACTTTAATGGAAGGTTTCCTATCAGCTTGCCTTGCCAACTGACCTTGAGCTTGCTGAGGAGTTCACCTTACCAACTCACCTTGAGCTCATCTGGTAGCTCACCTCTGAGTTAGTCGAGTAGCTCGCCAAGAATATTACCTAGGAGCTAGCCAAACAGCTCGCCTAGGAGCTCACTGAGTACCTTTCTGAGTAGGTTTACTTGAGCTCACTTGTGAGCTCACCAAGTAGATCACTAGGGACCACACCTGTGAGCTTGCCAAGTAGCTCTTCTAGGAGCTCAGTGATCAGCTCGAGTTAAGCTCACCCAAGAGCTCGTCAAATAACTCACCTTGGAACTCTACTAGGAGCTTGCCTCACAGCTCATCTTGCTAACTCACCTTGATCTTCTCTAGTAGCTCACCTCAGATTTTTTCAAGCAACTCAAAAATTAGCTCACATGGGAGCTCACCTAACAGCTCACCTTGCCATCTCACCTTGATCTCATCTGGTAGCTCACCTCGGAGCTCATCGAGTAGCTCACCAAGTAGCTCACATGCGAGCTCACCTAACAGCTCACCTGGGAGCTCTCAAGTAGCTCATCGAGTAGGTTGACCTGATCTCACTTGTGAGCTCACTTGTGAGCTTATCGAGTAGCTCGCTAGGGACCTCGCTTAGGAGATCACCAAGTAGCATGCTTGGGAGCTCACCTAGTAGCTCACCTGGGAGCTCACCGAATAGCTCACCAAGTAGTTCACCTGGGAGCTCTTCTGGGAGCTCACTAATTAGCTTGAGTTGAGCTCACTAGGGATCTCATCGAGAAATTCACCTGGGAACTCACCTGGGAGCTTTCCTTTCCAACTCACCTTGATATCATCTATTAGCTCGCATGTAAGCTCACCTCAGAGATTGCCGACAAGCTCACTTTTGAGCTCATTTGGGAGCCCACTGAGAAACTCACCTATGATCTTAGATGGGAACTTAGGAATTAGCTCACCTAGGAGCTCATCAAGCAGCTTGACTTGAGCTTTCCCAAAAACTTTCCTAACAGCTCACCTTTCCAGCTCACCTTGAGCTCACCCAGGAGCTCGCTGAGAAATTCACCTAGGAACTCACATGGGAGCTCACCTGACAGCTCACCTTTCTAACTCACATGGGAGCTCACCTTGAGCTCACTAAGGAGCTCACCTTGCCAACTCACCTTGAGCTCATCTGGTAGCTCACCTCAGTGTTCATTGAGCAGCTCACCATGTAGCTCACCTGGGAGCTCACCTAATCAAGCTCTTCTGGGAGCTCATCAAGTAACTCTCCTAGGAGGAACTCACCTAGTAGGTTTACTTGAAAGCTCACTTTTGGACTCTTCCTTGAGCTCATCTGGTAGCTCACCTAGTAAGCTCACCTTGGGAGCTCACCTGGGTAGCTTACCAAACAGCTCACCAAGTAGCTCACCTAGGAGATCTTCTAGGAGCTCACCAATCAGCTTGAATTAGCTTGCCCAAGAGCTTGTTGAGTAGCTCAGCTTACTAACTTGGGAGCTTACCTGAGTAGACTCACCTTGAACTCACCTTGAGCTCACCTTGCTAACTCACCTAGAGCTCACCTTGCCAGCTCAACTTGAGCTCACCTAGGTAGCTCACAGTAAGCTCACCTTGGAAATTTCCTGGGAGCTCACCTTTGAGCTCACTTGGGATCTCATGAGCAACTCACCTAGGAGCTTGGCTTGGGAACTTGGCAAGAGCTCAATCAGGAGCTCACCTTGACAAGCTCACCTTGAGATTTCCTGGTAAGCTCACCTAGGAGGTCCCCAATTAGCTCAAGTTGAGCTCACCTAGGAGCTCATCTAGTAACTCACCTAGGAACTCACGAGAATGCTTACATGATAGCTCACCTTGCCAAGTCACCTTGAGCTTACCTTGCCAACTCACCTTGAGCTTGCCAACTCACCTTGAGTCATCTGGTAGCTACATGTAATTTCACCTTAGAGATTGATCTAACAAGCTCACCTTTGAGCTCACTTGGGAGCTCACTTGGAGTAGCTCACCTAGGAGCTCACTGGGAGCTCAGAAAAAAGCTCACCCAGGAGCTCATAGAGTAACTCGACTTGAGCTTTCACCTGGGAGCTCTGCATGGGAGCTCACCTAAAAACCAACTGAGCTCACCTAGAGCTCACCTTACCAACCAATGGGTGCTCACCTTATAGCTCAAGTTGCCAGCTCACCTTGAGCTCACTAAGGAGCTCACCTTAAGCTCAACTCAGAGTTGAGCACACGATAGCTCACCTTTGAGCTCACATGGGAGCTCACCGTAGTAGCTCACCTAGAGCTTCACCTAGTAGCTTGCCTTAGAGCTCACCAAGTAAGCTCGCCAAGTAGGTTCAACTTGAGCTCACTTGTGAGCTCACATGAGAGCTTGTGAGGACACTCGCCAAGAGCTCACCAAGTAGCTCACTTGTAGCAGTTCACCTGGGAGCTTGCCAAACAACTCACCCAAGTAGCTCTGCCTGGGATGGGAGTTCACCTATAAGCTCGAGTTGAGCTCACCTTGAGCTCACTGAGTAACTCACTTGGACTAACTCACCTGGGAGCTCACCTGTCTAGCTCAGCTGACCTTCACCTTAAGTTGATTACCAACTCACCTTGAGCTCACCTTGCCAACTCACCTTTAGCTCATCTGGTAGCTCACATGTAGTCTCACCTCAGAGATTACTGAACAAGCTCACCTTTGAGCTCACCTGGGAGCTTACTGAGTAGCTAACTTAAGAGCTCGGCTAGGAGCTTAGCAAGTAATTCACCTAGGAACTCATCAAGTAGCTCGACCTGAGCTTTCCTAGAAACACACCTGGGAGCTCACCTGATAGCTCACCTTAGTAGCTAACCTTGAGCTCACCCAGGAGCTCACCGAGTAGATTGACTTAAGCTCAGCCAGGAGATCATCCAGTAAATCGCCCAAAAAATCACATGGGAGCTCACCTGATAGCTCACATTTAGAAACTCGACTTGAGCTCACCTATTATCTTCTAGCTCACCTTGAGCTCCTTGAGGAGCTCACCTTGCCAACTCACCTTGACCTCATCTTGTAGCTCACATGTCAGAGTTGACATCGAGATTGCTCACCAACTTTAGCTCAGCTGAGGAGTTCACCTGGAAGCTCACTTAAGAGCTCACTAAGTAGGTTGAATTGAGCTCACTTATGAGCTCACTGAGTAGCTCATCGGGGACCTCACCTAGGAGCTCACCAAGTAGCTCACTTGGGAGCTCACCTAGTAGCTTGAATAGGATCTCGCCAAACAACTCACCAAGTAGCTCACCAGGAGCTCTTCTGGGAGCTCACCAATCAACTCGAGTTGAACTCACCCAGGAGCTCACTAAGTAACTCACCTGGAACTCACCTAGGAGCACATCTGATAGCCCTTACCTGAGTTGAGTTCGACCTTGCCACCTCACCTTAAGCTCACCTTGCCAAATTCACCTTGAGCTCATCTAGTAGCTTACATGTAAGCTCACCTCAGAGATATCGCCAACAAGCTTTCCTTTGAGCTCACATGGGAGGTCACCGAGTAGCTCACCTAGGAGCTCAGCTAAGCAAGCTCACCCAGGAAAAGTAGCTCACCTAGAAACTCACCTAGGACCTCACCTAACTCACCTTTCTAGCTCACCTTAAGCTCTACCTAGGAGCTCACTGAGTAGCTCGAATTGAGCTCACCTAGGAGCTCATCAAGTAACTCACTTGATAAAACTCACATGGGAGCTCACCTACCATAGCTCACCTATGCCAACTCACCTATGGGAGCTCACCTACCAGCTCACCTTGAGCTCGTTGAGAGCTCACCTTGCTAACTCACCTTGAGCTCATCTGGTAGCTCGTACCTCAGAGTTCATCAAGTAGCTTACCAAGTAGCTCACCTGGGAGCTCCCCTAGCTCACCTAGGAGCTCACCGAGCAGCTCACCAATTAGGTTGACTTGAGCTCACTTTTGAGCTCACTGGAGTAGCTCATCTAGGGACCTTACCTGGGAGCTTGCCAAGTAGCTTCACTTAGGAGCTCTGGGAGCTCACCTAACAACTCACCAAATAGCTCACCTGGGAGCTCACCTAGGAGCTCACCAATCAACTCGAGTTGAGCTCACATGGGATCTTGTCGAGTAACTTACCTTGGAACTCATCTAGGAGCTCACCTGATAGCTCACCTTGCCAACTCACCTTGAGCTCATGCTTCTGACTCACCTTGAGCTTGCCTTGTCAACTCACCTTGAGCTCATCCATGTCAAGCTCACATTGAGCCTGACAGCTCACCGATAGAGCTCACATTGAGGAGCTCATTGGGAGTAGCTCACCTAAGAGCTTAGCTAGCGAGCTTGACTAACAGTAGCTCAACTTGAGCTCACTTTGCCAACTCACCAAGAGCTCATCTGGTAGCTCACATTGAGCTCACTTATGAGCTCACCCAGAAGCTGACATCGAGGAGCTCATGTTGAGCTCACTAAGGATCTCACCAAGTATCTCAACTTGAGCTTGCTTGAGAGCTCACCTAGTAGCTCACCCAGAGACCTCACCTGGGAGCTCACCAAGTAGCTCGCTTAGTAACTCACCTAGAAGCTCACTCTAGGAGCTCACCAAATATCAACTTGAGCTCACCTGGGAGCCTCTTCTAGGAGCTCACCAATCAACTCGAGTTGAACTCACCAGTAAGCTCACCTAGTAACTCACCTAGGAGCTCAACCTGATAGCTCACCTTGTCAACTATACCTTGAGTTTTCCTTGCTAAGTCACATTAAGCTCACCTTGAAAATTCACCTTGAGCTCATTTGGTACCTTACATGTAATCTCTCCTAAGAGATATCTAAAAATCTTGACTTTGAGCTCACCTGGGAGCTCACCAAGTAGGTCACCTAGGAGCTCAGCTAAGAACTCAAAAAGTAGCTCACCCAGAAGCTCACTTGATAGCTCACCTTTCCAGCTCACCTTAAGCCTACCTAGGAGCTCACAGAGCAGCTCGACTTGAGCTCACCTAGGAGCTCATGAAGTAGCTCATGATAAAACTCACATGGGAGATCACCTTACCAAATTTCATAGGAGCGCACCTATCAGCTCACCTTACCTACTTTCCTTTAGCTCGTTCAGGAGCTCACCTTGCTAACCCACCTTGAGCTTGTCTAGTAGCTTGCCTCAGATTTCATCAAGAAACTCACCAAGTAGCTCACCTGGGAGCTCCCCCCTCACCTAGGAGCTTGATTAACAGCTCACTGGGAGCTCATCAAGTAGCTCACCAATTAGGTTGACTTTAGCTCACTTGTGAGCTCACCGATCAGCTCACCAGGGACCTCACCTGGGAGCTTTCCAAGTAGCTCACTTGGGAGCTCACCTAGTAGGTTTCCTGGGAGCTTGCTGAACAACTCACCAAATAGCTCACCTGGGAGCTCTTCTAGGAGCTCACCAATCAACTTGAGTTGAGCTCACATGGGAGCTCATCGAGTAACTCACCTTGGAACTCATCTAGGAGCTCACCTGATAGCTCACCTTAGCAACTCACCTTGAGCTCATGCTTCTGACTCACCTTGAGCTTGCCTTGTCAACTCACCTTGAGCTTATTTGGTAGCTCACATGTGAGCCGACAAGCTGGCCTTTGAGCTCACTTAGGAGCTCATTGAGCAGCTCACCTAGGAGCTCAGCTGGGAGCTTGGTAAGTAGCTCACTTAGGAGCTTTCCGAGAAACTCACCTTGAGATCACCTGAGGAGCTCACCTTGCAGCTCACCTAGAAACTCACCTTATAGCTCACCCAGAAACTCACATGGGAGATCACCTTGAGATCACTAAGGAGCTCACCTTCACCAACTCACCTTGAGCTTGCTTGTGAGTTCACCGAGTATCTCACTAGAGACCTCACCTAGGAGCTCACCAATTAGCTTGCTTAGAACCTTCCCTAGCAACTCACTTAGAAGCTCACCGAATAGCTTGCCAAGTAGCTCACCTGCGACCTCTTCTAGGAGCTCACCAATAAGATTGAGTTGAGCTCACTTGGAAGCTCAGCGAGTAACTTGCCTAGGAGCTCTCTTGATAGCTCACCTTGTCAACTAGCCTTGATCTTACCTGTCTAACTCAACTTGATCTCACCTTGCCAACTCACCTTGAGCTCATCTTTAGCTCGCATGTAAGCTCACCTTTGACATTACCAAAGCTCACTTTGAGCTCACCTGAGGAGCTTGTAACTCACCTAGGAGCTAGGAGCTCGGTAAGTAGCTCACCTAGGAGCTTGTCGAGTAGCTTGACTTGAGCTAGCCTGGAAACTCACCTGGGAGCTCAGTTTATAGCTTACCTTGCCAGCTTGCCTTGAGCTCATCCAAGAGCTCACTAAGTAACTCAACCTGAGCTCACACGTGAGTTCATCAAGCAGCTTACTTACAAACTCACATGGGAGCTCACCTAACAACATGCCTTGCCAACTCACATGGGAGATCACCTTGCCAGCTCTCATTGAGCTCGCTAAGGAGCTCACATTTCCAACTCACCTTGAGCTCGCTTCATAGCTCACCATGGAGTTCATCAAGAAAATATCCAAGTAGCTCACCTAGGAGCTCACCTAACAGCTCACCTAGGAGCTTGCCTAACAGCTCACCTGGGAGCTCATCAAGTAGCTCGCCAAGTAGGTTTACTTGAGCTCACTTGTGAGCTCACCGATCAGCTCGCCAAGGACCTCACCTCAGAGCTTGCTAAGAAGCTCACTTAGGATCTCACCTAGTAGCTTACCTGGGACTTCACCAAATAGCTCACCAAGTATCTCACCTTGAGCTCTTCTAGGAGCTTTCCAATTAGCTAGAGTTGAGCTCACCTAGGAGCTCATCGAGTAACTCACCTGGGAGCTCGCTTGACAGCTCACCTTGCCAACTCAATTTTAGCTCACCTTCCCAACTCACCTTGAGCTCACCTTTCCAACTCACCTTGAGCTCACCTTTGAGCTCACCTGGGAGCTCACTGAGCATCTCACCTAGGATCTTGGCTAGGAGCTCGGAAAGTAGCTCACCAAGGAGCTCATCGAGTAGCTCGACTTGAGCTTTCCTGGAAACTCACCTAGGAGCTTAGCTAATAGCTCACCTTTAGAGCTCACTTTGAGGTCACCTAGGAGCTTTCCGAGCAACTCAAATTGAGATCACCTGGGAGCTCATCAAGCAGCTCACCCAAAAACTCACATGGGAGCTCACCTGATAGCTCACCCAGAAAATCACATAGGAGTTTACCTATCAGCTCGCTAAGGAGCTCACCTTCCCAACACACCTTGATCTTGTCTAGTAGCTCACCTCGGAGTTTATGGAGTAGCTCGCATGGGAGTTCACTGAGAAACTCACCGAGTAGGTTGACTTGTGCTCACTAGTGATCTTACCAAGTAACTCACCGGGGACCTCGCCAAGTAGCTCACTTGGAATCTCACCTAGTAGCTCACTAAATAGTTCATAAAGTAGCTTGTGTGGGTGCTCTACTGGGAGCTCAGTGATTACGTCAAGTTGAGCTCACCTAGGAGCTTGTCGAGTAACTCACCTAGGAGCTAGCCTAATAGCAAGGTTTGCCAACTCACATTGAGCTAGCCTTGCTAACTCACCTTGAGCTCATCTGGTACCTCGTATATAATCTCACATTAGAGATTACCGACAAGCTCGAATTTGAGCTCACCTTTGAGCTCACTGAGTAGCTCGTCGAGTAGGTTGACTTGAGCTCACTTGTGAGCTCACTGATCAGCTTGCTAGGGACCTCATTTGGGAGCTCTCTAAGTAGCTCACTTGGGAGCTCACCTAGCGGCTTTCCTGGGAGTTCACCGAGTAAATTTCCTGTGAGCTCACTTGACAGATCACCTTTTCAACTCACTTTAAGCTCTCCTTCCCAACTCACCTTGAGCTCACCTTGCCAACTAGCCTTGAGCTCACCTTTGAGCTCACCTGGGAGCTCACCAAGCATCTCACCTAGGAGCTCAGCAAGTAGCTCACCCAGGAGCTCGTCGAGTAGCTCGACTTGAGCTTACCTGGAAACTCACCTGGGAGATCACCTTACAGCTCACCTTGAGAGCTCACTTTAAGCTCACCTAGGAGCTTGCTGAGCAGCTCAACTTGAGCTCACCCAGGAGCTTGTCAAGCAGCTCACCCAAAAATCACATGGGAGCTTACCTGAAAACTCACACAAAAACTTGCGTTGGAGCTCGCTGAGGAGCTCACCTTCCCAACTCACCTTGAGCTCGTCTAGTAGCTTACCTCAGAGTTTTTTGAGTAGCTCACCTGGGAGCTCACCGAGTAGCTCGTCGAGTAGGTTGACTTGAGCTCACTTGTGAGCTCACTAGTAAGCTTGTCGAGTAACTCACCAAAAAAATCGCATGGGAGCTCACCTGACAGCTCACCCAGAAACTCACATGGGAGCTCTCTTATTAGCTCACCTTGAGCTTGCTAAGTAGCTCACCTTCCCAACTCACCTTGATCTCATCTGGTAGGTCACCTCATGGTTTGTCAAGTAGCTCATTGGGGACCTTACCTAGGACCTCACTTGTCAAGTAGGTTGACTTGAGCTCACTTGTTGAGTAGGTTTACTTGAGTAGGTTGACTTGAGCTCACTTGTCGAGTAGGTTGACTTGAGCTCACTTATGAGCTCACTAGTGAGCTTGCTGAGTAACTCATCGAGGACCTCATTTGGGAGCTCACAAAGTAGCTTACTTGGGAGCTCACCTAGCAGCTCACCTAGGAGCTCACCAAACAACTCGCAAAGTAGCTCACTTAGGAACTCTTTTTGGAGCTCACCAATTACCTCGAGTTGAGGTCACCCAGGAGTTCATCAAGCCGCTCACCCAAAAACTTGCATGGGAGCTCACCTGACAACTCACACATAAAATTGCATGGGAGCTCACCTTAACAGCTCACCTTGAGCTAGTTGAGGAGCTCACCTTCCCAGCTATCCTTCAGCTCGTCTAGTAGGTTGCCTCAAAATTTGTTGAGCAGCTCACATGGGAGCTCACCAAATAGCTCGCCAAGTAGGCTGACTTGATCTCACTTGTGAGCTCACTAGTGATCTTTCCAAGTAACTCATAGGGAACCTCACCTAGGAGCTCACCAAGTAGCTTGCTTGGGAGCTCACCTAGCAGCTCACCTAGGAGCTCACCAAATAGCTCACAAAGTAGCTCACCTAGGAGCTCTTCTGGGAGCTCACTGATTACCTTGAGTTGAGCTCACCTATGAGTTCGTCAAGTAACTCACCTAGGAGTTAGTTTGACAGCTCACATTTCTAACTCACCTTGAGCTCACCTTGAGATCATCTGGTATCTTACATATAAGCTCACCTTAGAGATTGCTAACAAGCTCACCTTTGAGCTTACCTGGGAGCTCACTATGCAGCTCACCTAGGAGCTCAATTGGGAGCTTGGTAAGTAGCTCACCCAGAAGCTTGTCAAATAGCTCAAGTTAAGCTTTCCCAGAAACTGACCTGGGAGCTCACATGACAGCTCACCAAGTAAATCAACTTGAGCTCGATCAGGAACTCGTCAAGAAGCTCACTCAAAAACTCACATGGGAGCTCACCTGATAGTTCACCTTGCCAACTCACCTTGAGCTCACCAAGAAAATTAACTTGAGCTCGATCGGGAACTCGTCAAGAAGCTCACTCAAAAACTCACATGGGAGCTCACCTGACAGCTCACCTTGCCAACTCACATGGGAGATCACCTATCATCTCAGCTTTCCAGCTCACCTTGAGCTCGCTGAGGAGTTCACCTTACCAACTAGCCTTGAGCTCATTTGGTAGCTCGGCTTAGAGTTCATCGAGTAGCTCACCTAACAGCTCACCTAGGAACTCAACTAATAGTTCACCTGGGAGATCACCGAGTAGCTCTCTAAGTAGGTTGACTTGAGCTTTTTTATGAGCTCACCGAGTAGCTATTCAAGTAACTCACCTAGGAACTCACCTTGGAGCTCACCTGACAGCTCACCTTGCCAACTCACCTTAAGCTCAGCTTGTCAACTCACCTTGAGCTCACCTTGCCAACTCACATTGAGTTAATCTGGTAGCTCACATGGAAGCTCACCTAAGAGATTACTAATAAGATCCCCTCAGAGATCTTCTGGGAGCTCCCCAATCAGCTCGCGTTGAGATCACCTGGGATCTCTTTAATTAACTTGCCTAGGAACTCACCTGGGATCTTGCCTAATAGGTCACCTTGTCAACTCACCTTGAACTCACCTTGCCAGCTTGCCTTGAGCTCATCTAGTAGCTCACATATAAGATCACCTTAGAGATTGCCGACAAGCTTACCTTTGAGCTCACCTGGGAGCTCACCTAGGAGCTCGAGAAGCAGCTCACCAAGGAGCTCGTTGAGTAGGAGCTCACTTGATAGCTCACCTTACCTATTCACCTTGAGTTCACCTTACCAACTCACCTTGAGCTTGCCTTGCCAACTCACCTTGAGCTCATCTAGTAGCTCATATGTAAGCTCACCTCAGAGATTATCGACAAGCTCACCTTTGAGCTCACATGGGAGCTTATCAAGTAGCTCACCTAGGAGCTCAGCTGGGAGCTCAGCAAGTAGCTCACCCAGGAACTCATCGAGTAGCTCGAATTAAGCTTGCTCAGAAACTCACTTAGGAGCTCACCTGACAGCTCACCTTTCCAGCTCACCTTGAGCTCACCTAAGAGCTTTTTGAGTAGCTCAACTTGAGCTCACCCAAAAACTCACATGGGAGCTCACGTGAAAACTCACCTTGCCAACTCACATGGGAGCTCCCCTATCATCTCACCTTGCTAGCTCACTAAGGAGCTCACCTTGCCAACTCACCTTGAGCTCATCTGGTAGCTCACATTAGAGTTCATCGAGTAGCTCACCAAGTAGCTCACCTGGGAGCTCGACTAACATCTCACTTGGGAGCTCACCTAATAGCTCACATGGGAGATCACCGACCAACTCGCTGAGTCTGTTAACTTGAGAACACTTATGAGCTCACTGAGTAGCTCATCGGGGACCTCGCTTGGGAGCTCGCCAAGTAGCTCACTTGGGAGCTCACTTAGTAGTTCACCTAGGAGCTCACTAAATATCTCTCCAAGTAGCTCACCTGGGAGTTTTTTTGGTAACTAACCGATCAGATCGAGTTGAGCTCACATGGGAGATCATCAAATAACTCACCTAAGAACTCACCTTGAGTATGCCTTGCCAACTCACCTTAAGCTCACCTTTCCAACTCACCTTGAGCTCATCTAGTAGCTCACATGTAATCTCACCTCAGATATTACTGACAAGCTCACCTTTGAGCTCACTTGGGAGCTCACCGAGTAGCTCACTTAGAAGCTCGGTTGGGAGCTCAGAAAACAACTTGTCCAGGAGCTCACCTGACAGCTTACCTTGCTAGCTCAGCTTGAGCTCACCTAGGATCTCGCGGAGTAGCTCAACTTGAGCTCACCTAGGATCTCATCAAGTAGCTCACCTAAAAAGTCACTTGGGAGCTCACCTTAACAAATTTCATGGGAGCTCACCTATAAGTTCACCTTAAGCTCGCTCAGGAGCTCAACTTGCCAACCCACCTTAAGATTATTTGGTAGCTAGCCTCAGAGTTCATCGAGCAGCTCACCAAGTAGCTCACCTGGTAGCTTACCTAAAAGATCACTTGGGAGCTCTTCAAGAAGCTTGCTAAGTAGGTTGACCTAGGAGCTCACTGAATAACTCACCAAGTAGCTCACCTAGGAGCTCTTCTAGGAGCTTGCTAATCAGCTTGAGTTTAGCTCACACAAGAGCTCATCAAGTAACTCACTTAGAAACTCACCTTACCAACTTGGCTAGAAGATCGCCTGATAGCTCAACTTGCTAACTTTCCTTGATCTCACCTTGCAAACTTACCTTGAGCTCACCTTGCCAACTCAACTTGAGCTCATCTGGTAGCTCGCATGTAAGCTCACCTCAGATATTACCACCAATATCACCTTTGAGTTAACCTAGGTTCTCATCGTGTAACTCACCTAGGAGCTCAGCTGGAAGCTCGACAAGAAACTTGCCCATGAGCTTGTGAAGCATCTCGACTTGCGCTTCCCTGAAAACTCACCTATGAGCTCACCTGATAGCTCACCTTGCCATTGTACCTTGAAGTTACCCAGTAGATTGCCGAGTAGCTCAACTTGAGCTCTCCCAAGAGCTCGTCAAGTAGCTCACCCAAAAACTCACATAGGAGCTTGCCTGATAGCTCGCCCTGACAACTCAGAGTGGTAGAGAATATTTGGATTTTTTTTCCAAAAGAGGTTAAAAGGTAAAATGAATTATGTGAAGGAAAAAGTGAAATTCTTCCCGAGAGCAAAAAGTTATCTTTTCAAATTTTCTTTCATGCCTATCATGCCATGTGTCGATATGTGATTGGTTGTGAGGACGTGGAGTTGCAGAGAAAATTGGGAAATTTTAGCCAAAGGAATTTTTTTCAAAAACTAAGTTTTCAAGATGAGTCCACCCTCCCAAGTGCCACATGGAAACTTCTTATTGGTTGAGGGGTTTGTGGGGAAAATTGGGAAAATGTTCCCAAGGCAAAATTTTCAGAAAAAGATAGAGTTCAAAAATACCACCCCTACAAGATGCCACATGGCATCATTTGATTTGGTGAGAGGGTGGTGGGGCTGTGGGACTTTTGTAACATGTGAAATTTAATTTTTCTAAGGTTGAATTAATTTATTTTTGGATTTGGATGGCCAATTTGAAGTAAGACTTCAAATGGCCATAAATTTTGATTGGGAACTCCATTTTGGGAAAATAAGGAATTTACAGAAAGCTCTCAGAGTCCTCTTTGTACAGAAATCATCAATTTTGGAATTTGGTAAAATTTTAAGGGTCAATTTTGAGAAATTGATCTGCACGGTTTCACATTTAAAACTGACAATTTGTTCAAACTTGTAATTTTTATAAAATTGAACTCTTCCTCCACTCAACATGTCAATCAGACATGGGGGAAAAATCTAGGGGAGGTTTAGAGTGCTTTAGTGAAGTCATTTTGTTCATTTATACAAGTTTGCAATTTTTCGATAGTTGATGGGAAAAATGACCATGCAAGCTCTGAATTGAAATTCTTTGAGTTTTGGAGATTTATTCTTGACTGTTTTAGTGAATTTGGATTCCTCAAGTCTTCCTAAGTATAAATTTCAAGTTTCATAATTTATTGTTGAGTATAAAGTCAAACTACTCATTTTATTTAAAAAGGAAGATGCCAGAATTATGAACTTAAAACAATGTTCTCTTCTCCACGAATTTACAATTTAATATGCAATTTTTAATTAAGGAAAACATATCCATTTCATTTCTAATACATCCAATTGATTCAAAAAATAAATGTATATAGTATGGAAAGTTTATTTCTAACTTTTCTCAACTCATTTCAAAGATCCAATTCTATTTTTTTAATATACGTTTTCTCTTTCCAAATATGAATTACAAATTTAACAGTCAGGTGATTTCCAAGATAACAATGCAATTTGGAAAGTAATGTATTTCATTCATCTATCTCCAAAAACAATATTACAACAAGATATATCAAGATAACTTTTATTCCTTTATTGGATTTAAACAAGTTTACAAATGAACTCCTTTCTTTACATTCAAATTTGAAACTTAAAAACTGTATCATATATATTTTTTTTAAACAGAGGAAGGGAAAGTGACTCTATCTCATTTCAAATACAAAACATAGGATATTATTTACATTTCAAAATCAATTAAAAATTTCAAATTACAAGGTAAACATTTCCCATCTCAAATCAATTACATGCATCCACTTGAAATGGGAAGGATTACATTTAAAATTTACAAAAAGGATGATTGTCAAACGGTTGTCTTTCTTCTCCAAACAGTAGCAAGCTAAGTTCTTCATCTTCATTCTTATAATCACACCAAGTAAGGGGGAAAGGTAACTCTCTCCACCCAACCAATACATCCAATGGGAAAGGAGAAGCCATCTTCCCCCATTGGCCCCCAATCCCCAAACATATTGGAATGGAACATGATGATACAACACATGACAACATGGCTTCTTCACATACAAGTAATGTTTCACAATCATAAATAAATATAAAGAAATAATAAGTAGTTCTCAACTATAAAAATCAATTGCAAACAAAACAAAGGCTCCTTCTCTAAGAAATCAAGCCAAGCAAGAGAAAGAGCTATGGAGGTCTCCTTATGCCTCCTAAGTTGAATTTTGGGCATCCACTAAAAGAAAACTACCAAAATCATAGAAATCCCATAAAACTTATCCCTCCTTAACCCCTCCTTATCCCTCCTCAAAATTTATCCCTTATACCTCCCCCAAAGTAAGAAATGCAGGCAATTTCATTTCATAGGTGGATCCCAAACCAACATTCCCTCCCAAGAACAAATAACAATGGAAAATCCCTTATCCCTCCTATGAAAAACCTCATAGTCTTCTCTCCACACCATGCCCTAATCATTCCATCCATCCCTAAAGAATGTAACCACAAAAACCATTCAATAATTTACATGCAAGAAGGGGAAATAAAACAACAATATAAAGGGATAAGACCCTACCTCTCCATAATGGATATTTTCTTTCAAATAGTAGATTCTTTGTTACACAAATTAGTCCCAAATAGAAAATGAAAAGCATGAAAAATATTCCAAGATCCTTCAACAAGAACAAGCTCCCAATGTAAGAGGAAATTCAACCCCCAAGAAGTAAATAACAAAATTTCAACAACCTCAAATGAGGAAGCATTTCACAATTTAAAGGGACAGGGTGGAAGAGGATGATGTGGATTCCAAATGGGATGCCACGTCACTTTCCCTCATCCCAAAATGCAATCAACATTAATGCAAATAAATCACCAAAAATGAAATATGAACAAAATTACTGACATACACAATATAGCCCATACCCCAAAAGGAATGCATTTAAAATTTGTAAGACAAATGAAATCAATACTTACCCAATTTTATGTCAAAATATAATAAAATAGATCGATTTTGACTCCAAATCAATAATCATGGTTAGTGGAGGATTTTGAGAGGTGTGCGACAAGTTTTCTCACCTGGGAACTTTACGATCTCTCGGGTGAACTCAAGTCAAATTACTCAGCGAGCTCCTGGGTGAGCTCAAGGTGAGCTGGTAAGGTGAGCTATCAGGTGAGCTCCTAGGGTAGTTTCTGGGCAAGCTCAAGTCGAACTATTCAATGAGTTCTTAGGTGAGTTGCTTGCCAAGCTCCCAGCCAAGCTCCTAGGTGAGCTGCTCAGTGAGCTCCTAGAAGAGCTCAAAGGTGAGCTTATCGGTAATCTCTGAGGTGAGCTTAGATACGAGCTACCATATGAGCTCAAGGTGAGATGGCATGGTGAACTCAAGGTGAGTTGGAAAGGTGAGCTCAAGGAAAGTTGGCAATACGAGCTATCAGGTGAGCTCCTAGGTGAGTTCCTAGGTGAGTGACTCGACAATCTCTCTAGCGACCTCAACTCAAGCTGATCAGAAAACTCCTAGAAGAGCTCACAGGTGAGCTACTTTATGAGCTATTTGGTGAGCTCCCATATGAGCTTCTAGATAAGCTCCCAAGGGAGGTACTTAGCGAGCTCCTAGGTGAGGTCTCCGGTGATCTGCTCAGCGAGCTCACAAGTAAGCTCAAGTCAACCTGCTTGGTGAGTTGCTCGTTGATTTCCTAGGAAAACTCTTAGGTGAGTTACTTGGCGAGCTACTCAATGAACTCTGAGGTGAGCTAATAGATGAGCTCAAGGTGAGTTGTTAAGTTGATCTCCTCAGCGAGCTCAAGGTGAGCTAGCAAGGGGAGATGATAGGTGAGCTCCCATGCAAGTTGGTAAGGCGAGCTGTCAGGTGAGCTCGCATGTGAGTTTTCAGGCAAGCTCAAGTTGATTTTGCTCGATGAGCTCCTAGGAAAGATACTTGCTAAGCTCTCATCTAAGATCCTAGGTGAGCTACTCAATGAGCTCCCAAGAAAGCTCAAAGGTGAGATTTTTGGTAATCTTTGAGGTGAGCTTACATGCAAGCTACTAGATGAGCACAAGGTGAGTTAGTAAGGTGAATTGAAGGTGAGTTGGAAGGCAAGCTCAAGGTAAGTTGGGAAGGTGAGTTGTCATGTGAGTTTCTAGGTGAGTTACTCGATGAGCTTCCGGGTGAGCTTAACTCACACTAATCGACGAGCTCCCAGAAGAGCTCCTAGGTGAGCTACTTGGAAAGTTGTTTGGTGAGCTACTAGGTGAGCTCCGAAGCGAGGTACTTGGTGAGCTCCAAGGAGAGGTCCCCAACAAGCTACTTGATGAGATCATAAGTGAGTTCAAGTCAACCTACTTAACGAGCTGCTTGGTGAGCTTTTAGGTGAATTGTTAGGAAAGCTCCCAGGTGAACTAGTTGGCGAGCTATAAGATGAACTCTGAGGTGAACTACCAAACGAGCTCAAGGTGAGCTCGTCATTGATATGGCAAGTTAAGCTAATAGGAAAGATCCCATATGAGTTATCAAGGTGAGTATTCAGGTGAGCTCCCATGTGAGTTTTTTTGTGAGCTACTTGACGTGCTCCCGAGTGAGCTCAAGTCGAGCTGCTCAGTGACCTCCTGGGTGAGCTGGTAAGGTAAGCTATCAAGAAAGCTCCCAGGAAAGTTTCAGGGCAAGCTCAAGCTAAGCTACTTGACGAGCTCCTGGGTGAGCTACTTGTTGAGATCCCTGCCGAGCTCCTAGGTGAGCTACTCAGTGAGCTCCCAGGTGAGTTCAAAGGTAAGCTTGTCACCAATCTTTGAGGTGATCTTACATGTGAGTTACAAGACTAGCTCAAGGTGAGTTGGTAAGGCAAGCTCAATGCAAGTTGGCAAGGTGAGCTCCCAGGTGAGTTCCCAAGTGAGTTACTCGATGAGCTCCCAAGCGAGCTCAACTCGAGCTGTCGGCGAGCTCCTAGAAGTGCTCAGACAAGGTTACCTTTGAGCTCACATGGGAGCTCACTGAGTAGCTCACCTAGGATCTCAATTGGGAGTTCGGTACAAAGCTTTCCCAGGAGCTCATTGAGAAGCTCAAATTGAGCTTTCTCAAAAACTCACCGGGGAGCTCGACTTCAACTCACCCAGGAGCTCATCAAGTAGCTCACCCAAAAACTCACATGGGATCTCACCTGACAGGTTTCCTTGCCAACTCGCATGTGATCTCACCTTGCCAACTCACCTTGAGCTCGTTGATGAGCTCACCTTGAGCTTGTCAGGTAGCTCACCTTAGAGTTCATCGAGCAGCTTGCTAAGTAGCTCACTTTAGAGCTCAATTAGCATCTTTCCGAGTAGGTTGACTTGAGCTCACTTGTGAACTTACCGAGCAGCTCGTTGGGGACCTCACCTAGGAGCTCACCAAGTAGATCACTTAGGAACTCACCTAGAAAATTACTTGGGAGATTTCTGAATAGCTCACCAATTAGCTCACATTAGAGCTCTTCTAGGAGCTCGCTGATCAGCTCAAATTGAGCTCACCTAGGAGATCATCAAGTAACTCGCATGGGAACTCACCTAGGAGCTCACCTGACTACTTACCTTGCCAACTCACCTTGAGCTCACCTCTCTAACTCACCTTGAGCTCACCTTACCAACTCACCTTTGAGCTCACCTGGTAGCTCACATGTAAGCTCACCTAGGAGCTTAGCTAGGAGGTCGACATGTAGCTTGACTTGAGCTTACCTAGAAACTTGCTAGGGAACTCACCTAATAGCTTACCTTTCCAGCTCTCCTTAAGCTCACCTAGGAGCTCACCAAGCCAAGCTCGACTTGAGCTTTCCTCCTAGCTCACTTGAGCTTGTTATATAGCTCACCCAAAAATTTGCATGGGAGCTCGCCTTACAGCATGCCCAAAAACTCAAATGCGATCTCGACTTATCATCTTACCTTGAGCTCGCTAAGGAGCTCACCTTGCCAACTCACCTTAAGCTCGTTTGGTAGCTCACCTCAGAGTTTTTTGAGTAGCTCACTAAGTAGCTCACTTGGGAGCTCACCTAATAGCTCACTTGAGAGCTCACCGAGTAGGTTGACTTGAGCTCACTTGCGACCTCATCGGGGACTTCACCTGGGAGCTTACCAAGTATCTCACTTGGGAGCTTGCCTAGTATCTCACCTAGGAGCTCACTATGTAGCTCGCTTGGGAACTTTGCTTAGAGCTCACTGATCAACTTGATTTGAGCTCACCCGAGAGCTCATCGTGTAACTCACTAGAGAACTCACCTGCGAGGTCACCTGATAGCTGACCTTGTCAACTCACCTTAAGCTCACCTTGCCAACTCACCTTGAGCTCATCTGGTAGCTCACATGTAATCTCACCTCAGAGATTACCAATAAGCTCAACTTTGAGCTTTCCTGGGAGCTCACCTCGAGTAGCTCAGATGGGATCTCTAGCAAGTAGCTTACCTAGGAGCTTTTCGAGTAGCTTGACTTGAGCTTTCTCGGAAACTCACCTAGGAGCTTGCCCTATAGCTTACCTTACTAGCTCACCTTGGGCTCACCCAGGATATCACCGAGTAGCTCGACTTGAGCTCGATCGGGAGCTCATCAAGAAGTTAACCTGAAAACTTGCATGGGAGCTCTCCTAACAGCTCACCTAGAAACTCGTATGGGAGATCACAGCTACCTTCAGCTCACCTTGAGCTTGCTAATGAGTTCAAATTTCTAACTCACCTTGATCTCATCTTGTTAGGGGACCTCCTCAGAGTTCATTGAGTAGCTCACCAAGTAGCTCACCTAGGAGCTTGTCTAATAGCTCACCTGGGAACTCACCGAGTAGCTCATAGAGTAGGTTGACTTGAGCTCACTAGTGAGCTCACCGAGTAGCTCGTTAGGGACCTCACCCGGGAGCTCACCAAGTAGCTTTATTGGGAGGTAACCAAACATCTCGTCAAGAAAGATAACTTGAGCTCACCGAGTAGCTCATCAGGGACCTCTCCTTGGAGCTCGCTAAGTATATCACTTGGGAGCTCACCTAGCTACTCACCTGGGAGCTCATTGAATAGCTCGCAAAGTAACTTACCTGGGAGTTCTTCTTGGAGCTCACCGATTAGATCAAGTTGAGCTCACCTTACTAAGTCACCTTGAGCTCACCTTTCCAAGTTACCTTGAGCTCACCTTACCAGCTTGCCTTGAGCTCACCTCAGAGATTACCGATAACCTCACCTTTGAGCTCACCTGGGAGCTCACTCAGTAGCTCACCTAGGAGCTTGGCTGGGAGCTTGGCAAGTAACTCACCAAAGAGCTCATCGAGTAGCTAAACTTGAGTTTTGCTAGAAACTCACCTGGGAGCTCACCTAATAGCTCACCTTGTTAGCTCACCTTGAGCTTACCCTACTAACTCACATAGAAGCTCACCTATCACCTCGAATTGCTAGATTAACTTGAGCTCGTTGAAAATCTCACCTTGCCAACTCACCTTGATCTTATCTGGTAGCTCACGTAAGAGTTCATCGAGTAGCTCACCAAGTAGCTCACCTGGGAGCTCACCTAAAAGCTCACTTGGGAGCTCATCGAGAAGCTCACTGAGTAGGTTAACTTGAGCTCTCTTTTGAGCTCTCTTATGAGCTTGTGAAGTAGCTCACAGGGGACCTCACCTAGGAGCTCACCAAGTAGCTCACTTGGGAGCTCACCTAGCAGCTCGTCTAGGAGCTCGCTGAATAACTCACAAAGTAGCTCACCTCGGAGCTCTTCTGGGAGCTCACCGATCTACTCGAGTTGAGATTTCCTAGGATCTCATTGAGTAACTCACCTGTGAATTCTCCTGGGAGCTCACCTGATAGCCCACCTTGCAAACTCACCTTGAGCTCACCTTACTAACTCACTTTGAGCTCACCTTGCCATCTCGCCTTAAGCTAATCTTGTAGCTCACATGTAAGCTCACCTTAGATATTACCGACAAACTCACCTTTGAGCTCACTTGAGAGTTCACCGAGAAGCTCACCTAGGAGCTCAATTGGGGGCTCAGGAAGTAGCTTACCTAGGAGCTCATCTAGCAGCTCAACTTGAGCATTCTCTAAAACTCACCTAAGAGCTCACCTGATAGCTCTCCTTGTGAGCTTATGTTGAGCTTACCTAAGAGCTCACCAAGTAGCTTAACTTGAGCTCACCCAGGAGTTTGTCAAGCAGCTCACCTAAAAACTTACATGAGAGCTCACCTAGAAACTTGCATGGGAACTCCCCTTGAGCTCGCTGAGGATCTCACCTTGCCAACTCACCTTGAGCTTGTTTGGTAGCTCACCTCAGATTTTGTTGAGAAGATCACCAAGTAGCTCACCTGGGAGCTCACCTAACAGCTCACCTGGGATCTCACCAAGTAGCTCACTGGGTAGGTTAACTTAAGCTCACTTGTGAGCTCACCGAGTAGCTCACCTGGAAGCTCACCAAGTAGCTTGCTTAGGAGATCACCTAGCAGCTTGCCTGGGAACTCATTGAATAGCTCACCAAGTAGCTCACCTGGGAGCTCTTCTAAGAGCTCACTGATCAGGTCTAGTTGAGCTCACCCAAGAGCTCATCAAGTAACTCACCTAGAATCTTTCCTTCCTAAATCACCTTGTGCTCACGTTGCCAACTAACTTTGAGCTCATTTAGAAGCTCACATGTAAGATCACCTTAGAGATTACTGACAAGCTCACCTTGAGCTCGCATGGGAGCTCACCAAGGAGCTCACCTAGGTGTTTGGCTGGGATCTCAGCAAACATCTCACCCAAGAGCTCGTCGAGTAGCTCAACTTGAGCTTACCTAGAAAATCAGCTAACAGCTCACCTTTCCAACTCATCTTGAGCTCACCCAAAAGCTCACCAAGTAGCTCGACTTGAGCTCACCGAAGAGCTCATTAAGCAGCTCACCTAAAAAATCACATGGGAGCTTGCATTATGGCTAACCTTGCTAACTCACATAGGAGCTCACCTATCATCTCACCTTTCCAATTTTCCTTGAGTTCGCTAAGGAACTCACCCTACTAACTCAGCTTGAGCTCATTAGGTATCTCACCTCAGAATTCATCGAGTAGCTTGCCAAGTAGCTCACCTAATAGCTCACCTGGGAGCTCACTGAGTAGCTCTCCAAGTAGGTTGACTTGAGCTCACTTATCAGCTCACCAAGGACCTCACCTGGGAGCTCGCCAAGTAGCTCCCTTGGGAGCTCACCTAGTAGCTCACCTGGGAGCTTGTCGAATAGCTGGCCAAGTAGCTCATTTGGGAGATCTTCTAGGAGCTCACTGATAAGCTCGAGTTGAGCTCACTTGGGAGCTCATCAAGTAACTCACCTAGGAACTCACCTAGGAGATCACTTGACAGCTCACCTTACCAACTTGCCTTGAGCTTGCCTTGCTAACTCGTCTTGAGCTCACCTTGAGCTCATCTAGTAGCTTACATGTAAGCTCACCTTGAGCAAGATCCTAGGTGAGGTCCCCAGTGAGCTACTCGGTGAGCTCACAATTGAGCTCAATTCAACCTACTCAGTGAACTGCTTGGTGAGCTCCTAGGCAAGTTACTAAGCAAGCTCCCAGGTGAGCTACTTGGCGAGCTACTCGATGAACTTCAAGGTGAGCTACCAGATGAGCTCAAGGCAAGTTAATAAGGTGAGATCCTCAGTTAACTCATAGCGAGCTAGCAAGGTGAAATGATGGGTGAGCTCCCATGTGAGTTTCTAGGTGATCTGTAAGCTAAGCACCCATGTGAGTATTCAGGTGAGATACTTGATGACCTCCCAGATGAGCTTTAGTCAAGCTACTCAATGAGCTCAAGGTGAGCTATTAAGGTGAGCTATCAGGTGAGCTCCCATGTGAATTTCTGATTAAGCTCCCAGCTGAGCTACTAGGTGAGCTACTCGGTGAGCTTCTATGTGAGCTCAAAGGTGACCTTATTGGAAATCTTTGAGGTGAGCTTACATGTGAGCTACCAGATGAGCTCAAGGTGAGTTGGAAAGGTGAGCTCAAGGTGAGTTCGTAAGGCAAGATATCAGGTGAGCTCCTAGGTGAGTTCTTAGGTGAATTAGTCGATGAGCTCCCAGGAAAGCTCAACTTGAGCCGATTGGTGAGCTACCAGAAGAGCTCCCAGGTGAGCTACTTGGTGATTTACTAGATGAAATCCTAGGCAAGCTGCTAGAGGAAAGCTCCCAGGAGAGCTACTTGGAGAGCTCTCTTGCATGGTCCCCAGTGAGCTACTCAGTGAGCTCACAAGAGAGCTCAAGTCAACCTACTTGGTGAGCTCCTAGGCTAGCTTTTAGGTGAGCTCCAAGGTGAGTTCCCAGATGAGCTACTTGGCAAGCTACTCGATGAACTTTGAGGTGAGCTACCAAACAAGCTCAAGGTGAATTGGCAAGGTGAGCTCCTTAGTGAGCTTAAGGTGAGTAGGCAAGGTGACCTGATAGGTGAGCTCCCATGTGAGTTTCTGGGTGAGTTGATAGGAAAGCTCACATGAAAGTTTTTAGTTGACCTACTTGTCAAGCTCCAGGGTGAGCTCAAGTCAAATTACTCGGTGAGCTCCTAGGTAAGCTCAAGGTGGGCTAGTAAGGTGAGATCCTAGGTGAGTTTTTAGGTAAGCTCAAGTCAAGCTACTAAACGAGCTGCTTGCCAAGCTCCCAGCCAAGCTCCTAGGTGACTTGCTCGGTGAGCTTCCAGGTGAGCTTAAAGGTGAGATTTTTGGTAATCTCTGAGCTGAGGTTACATGTGAGTTACTAGATGAACTTAAGGCAAGTTGGCAAGGTGAGTTTTCAGGTGAGCTCCTAGGAGACTTACGAAATGAGCTCCTGTGTGAGCATAACTTGAGTTAATCAGCGAGCTCCCAAATGAGCTCCCAAGTGAACTACTTAGCTCACTAGACAAGATGCTAGGTGATCTCCCAAGTGAGATAATTTGTGAGCTCCCATGTGAGGTCCCCAGTGAGTTACTTAGTGAGCTAAAGTTAACCTACTCAGCGAGCTTCTCGGTGAGCTCCTAGGCATGTTGTTAGGTGAGCTCCAAGGTGAGCTAATTGATGAACTTCAAGGTGAGCTACTAGACAAGCTTAAGGTGAGTTGGTAAGGTGAGCTGTCAGGTGAGCTCCCAGGTGAGTTTCTGAGCAAGCTCAAGTTGAGCTGCTCAATGAGCACTTGTGTGAGCTTCTTACCGAGCTCCCAGCCAAGATCTTAGGTTAGCTACTCGGTGAGCTCCCAGGTGATCTCAAAGGTGAGCTTGTTGGTAATCACTGAGGTAAGCTTACATGCGAGCTACATGATGAACTCAAGGTGAGTTGGAAAGGTGAGCTCAAGGTGAGTTAGCAAGGTGAGCTATCAGGTGAGCTCATAGGTAAGTTCCCATGTAAATTACTCGATAAGCTTCTAGGTGAGCTCAACTCGAGCTTATCAGTGAGCTCCCAGAACAACTCCCAGGTGAGCTACTTGGCGAGCTATTTTTGTACACTTCTAGGAGAGCTACTAGGTAAGATCCCAAGCAAGCTACTTGGTGAGATCTGAGGTGAGGTCCTCAGAAATCTACTCGGTGAGCTCACAAGTGAGCTTAATTTAACCTACTCAACAAGCTACTTGGTGAGCTCCCAGGTGAGCTATTAGGAGAGCTCCTACATGAGCTATTAGGTGAGCTCCCAAGTGAGTTACTTGTCGAGCTACTTGATAAACTCTGAGGTGAGCTACCAGATGAGCTCAAGGTGAGCTCTCATGTGAGTTGGAAAGGCAAGCTATTAGGTGAGCTCCTATGTGAGTTTTTATGTGAGCTTCTTCACGAGGATCCTGGGTGAGATCAAGTCGAGCTACTCAGTGAGCTCCTAGGAGAGCTCAAGGTGAGCTGCTAAGGTGAGTTTCTGGGAAAGTTCAAGTCAAGTTACTCGATGACCTCCTAGGTGAGCTACTTCCTGAGCTCCCAGCCGAGCTCCTAGGTGAGCTACTTGATGAGCTCCTAGGTGAGCTCAAAGGTGAGCTTGTCGGTAATCTTTGAGGTGAGCTTACATGTAAGCTACCAGATGAGCTCAAGGTGAGTTGGCAAGGTGAGATCAAGGTTAGTTGGTAAGGCAAGCTCAAAGTGAATTGACAAGTTGAGCTATCAGATGAGCTCATAGGTGAGTTACTCGACTGGCTCTCGGGAGAGCTCAACTCGAGCTGATCGGCAAGCTCCTAGAAGAGATCCTAGGTGAGATACTTAGTGAGTTGTTTGGTGAGCTTCTAGGTGAAATGTTAGGTGATCTCCCAAATAAGATACTTGGTGAGCTCCCAGGAAAGGTCCTCAGTGATCTACTTGCTGAGCTCACAATCGAGCTCAAGTCAACCTACTCAGTGAGCTTCTTGGTGAGCTCCCAGGAAAGCTGTTAGGTGAGATCCGAGGTGAGGTAATTTGTGAGCTACTTAACAAACTATGAGGTGAGCTACTGGACAAGCTCAAGGTGAATTGGCAAGGTGAGCTCCTCAGTGAACTCAAGGCGAGCTGGCAAGGTGAGCTGATAGGTGAGCTCTGATGTGAGTTTTCAGGTGAGCTGATTGACGAGTTCCAGGGTGAGCTCAAGTCAAGTTACTTAGTGAGCTCTTGGGAAAGCTATAGGTGAGATGGCAAGGCGAGCTATTAGGTGAGCTCCTAGGTGAGTTTCTGGGTAAGTTCAAGTTAAGTTTCTCGACGAGTTCCTAGGTGAGCTACTTATCGAGCTCCCAACCGAGCTCCTAGGTGAGTTACTTTGTGAGCTCCCAGGTGAGCTCAAAAGTGAGCTTGTTGGCAATCTCTAAGCTGATCTTACATGTGAGCTACTAGATGAGCTCAATGTGAGTTGGTAAGGTGTGCTCAAGGTGAGTTGGCAAGGTGAGCTTAAGGTGAGTTGGAAAGGAAAGCTATCAAGTGAGCTCCCAGGTGAGTTCCCAGGTAAGTTACTCGAAGAGCTCCCAAGTGAGCTCAACTCAAGCTTATCCATGAGATCTCAGAAGAGCTCCCAGGTGAGTAACTTGGTGAGCTATTCGGTGAGCTCCCAGGTGAGCTATTTGGTGAACTCCTAGGTGAGGTCCCCGGTGAGCTGCTAGGGGAGCTCACAACCGAGATCAAGTCAACCTACTTGGTGAGATGCTTGGTGAGCTCCCAGGTGAGCTTCTTGACTTAATCCAAAGTGAGATACCAGATTAGCTCAAGGTGAGTTGGCAAGGTGAACTTATTAGTGAGCTCAAGGTGAGTTGGTAAGGTGAGTTGATAGGTGAGATCCCATGCATGTTTCTGGGTGAGCTGTCAAGTGAGATCCCATGTAAGTTTTCGGGGGAGCTACCTGACAAGCTCCCTGGTGAGCTCAAGTGGAGTTGCTCGGTTAGCTCCTAGGTGAGATTAGAGTGAGTTGGTAAGGCAAGCTATTACGTGAGCTCCCAGGTGAGTTTTTGGGTAAGCTCAAGTTGAGTTGCTTGACGAGCTCTAAGGCAAGCTGCATACCGAGCTCCCAGTTGACCTTTTAGGTTTGCTACTTAGTGAGTTCCCAGGTGAGCTCAAAGACAAGCTTGTCGGTAATCTCTGAGGTGACCTTACATGCAAGCTACTAGATGAGATCAAGGTGAGTTGGCAAGGTGAGCTCCTTAGTGAACTCAAGGTGAGCTGATAGGCGAGCTCCAATGAGAGTTAGCAAAGTGAGTTGTCAGGTGAGCTCTCATGTGAGTTTTAGGGTGAGCTACTTGATGAGCTCCTGGGTGAGCTCAAGTCAAGCTACTCGGAAAGCTCCTGGGTGAGCTCAAGGTAAGCTCGCAAGGCGAGCTATCAGGTGAGCTCCCAAGTAAGGTTCAGGGTAAGCTCAGGTTGAGCTACTCGATGAGCTCATGGGTGACTTGTTTTCTGAGCTCCTAGCCAAGCTCCTAAGTGAGCTTATCAGTGAGCTCCCAAGTGAGCTCAAAGGTGAGATTATTGGTAATCTCTAAGGTGAGCTTACATGTGAGCTATAAGATGAGCTCAAGGTGAGTTAGTAAGGTGATCTCAATGTGAGTTGGCAAGGTGAGCTAAAGGCGAGTTAGTAAGGTGAGCTGTCAGGTGAGTTCCTAGGTGAGTTACTCGATGAGCTCTCAGGTGAGGTCAAATTAAGTTGATTGGCGAGCTCCTAGAAGAGTTCCTAGGTGAGCTACTTTGTGAGTTGTTCGGTGAGCTCCCAAGAAAGTTGGTTAGGTGAGCTCCAATACGAGTTGGAAATCCCTGGTGAGCTGCTCGGTGAACTCAAAAGTGAGTTGAAGTCAAAATCCTCAATGAGCTGCTCGGTGAGCTCCCAAGCGACCTGTTATGTGAGATCCGAAGTGAGCAACTTGGCGAGTTGCTTGATGAACTTCAAGGTGAGCTACCAGATGAGCTCAAGGCGAGTTGGCAAGGTGAGCTCATCAGTGAGATTAAGGTGAGTTGATAGGTGAACTCCAATATGAGTTGGCAAGGCAAGCTGTCAGGTGAGCTCTCATGTGATTTTTTGGGTGAGCTCCTTGACAAGCTCCCGGGTGAGCTAAATTCAAGCTACTTAGTGAGCTCCTGGGCAAGCTGTCAGGTGAGCTCTCATGTGATTTTTTGGGTGAGCTCCTTGACAAGCTCCCGGGTGATCTAAATTCAAGCTACTCAGTGAGCTCCTGGGCAAGCTAAAGGTGAGCTATCAGGTGAGTTCCCAGGTGAGTTTCTGGGAAAGCTCAAGTCAAGCTACTTGACGAGCTCCTGGGTGAGCTACTTACCGAGCTCCTACGTGAGCTGCTCGGTGAGCTCCCAGTTGAGATCAAAGGTGAGCATATTGGTAATCTCTGAGTTGAACTTACATATGAGCTACAAGATGAGCTCAAGACAAGTTTGTAAGGTGAACTCAAGGTGATTTAGCAAGGCTAGCTCAAGGTGAGTTAGTAATGTGAGCTGTCAGGTGAGCTCCCATGTGAGTTCCTAGGTGAGTTACTCAGTGAGTTCCCGAGTGAGCTCAAGTTGAGCTGATCGGCAAGCTCCTAGAAAAGCTCCCAGGTGAGCTACTTGGCTAGCTATTTGATGAGCTCTGAAGTGATTTTCTTGGTGAGCTCCCAGGTAAGCTACTTAGTGATCTCCCAGCCTAGGTCTCTGGTGAGCTCCTAAGCAAGCTCACAAGCAAGCTCAAGTCAACCTACTCAGTGAGCTTCTCAGTGAGTTCTCAGGCAAGGTGTTAGTTGAGCTCCTAGGTGAGCTACTTAGCGAGTTGCTCAATGAAATCTAAGGTGAGCTACCAAATAAGCTTAAGGTGAGTTGGCAAGGTGAGATCCTCAGTGATCTCAAGGTGAGATGGCAAGGGGAAATGATAGGTGAGCTCTCATGAAAGTTGGTAAGGTGAGCTGTCAGGTGCGCTCCCATGTGAGTTTTCAGCTGAGCTGCTGTATGAGCTCCTGGGTGAGCTCAATTCAAACTTCTTAACGAGCTCTTGGGTGAGCTCCAGATGAGCTAGCAAGGTGAGTTGTCAGGTGAACTCCCAGGTGAATTTCCTGGCAAGCTCAAGTCGAGCTACTTGACGAGCTCCTGGGTGAGCTACTTACCAAGCTCCTAACCAAGCTCCTAGGTGAGATGCTTGGTGAGCTCCTAAGAGAACTCAAACATGAGCTTTTTGGCAATCTCTGTGGTGAGCTTACATGTGAGCTACCCGATGAGAACTAGGTGAGTTGGCAAGGTGAGCTCAAGGTGAGATCATGGCAAGTTGGCAAGGTGAGTTGTCAGGTGAGTTCCCTCGTGAGTACTCAGGCGAGTTACTTGATGAGCTCCTGGGTGAGCTCAACTCGAGTTGATAAGTGAGCTCCCAGAGGAACTCTTAAGTGAGCTAATTGGTGAGCCGTTTGGTGAGCTTCTAGATGAGCTCTGAAGTGATCTACTTTGCAAGCTCCTAAGAGAGGTCCCTAGAGAGCTACTCAGTGAGCTCATAAGTGAGCTCAAGTAAACCTACTGGATGAACTACTCTGTGAGTTCCTCGGTGAGCTATTAGTTGAGCTCCCAGGTGAGCTACTTAGTGAGCTACATGACAAAATCTGAGGTGAACTACAAGACGAGCTCAATGTGAGTTGGCAAGGTGAGCTCCTCAGCGAGCTCAAAGAGAGTTGACAAGGCAAGTTGATAAGAGAGCTCCCATGCAAGCTAGCAAGGTGAACTGTCATGTGAGCTCCCATGTGAGTTTTTAGGTGAGCTATTTAATGAGCTCCCTGGTGAGCTCAAGTTAAGCTACTTAGAAAGCTCCTGGGTGAGCTCAAGGTGAGCTAGCAAGGTGAGTTGTCAAGAAAGCTCCTAGGTGAGTTTCAGGGTGAGCTCCTTGTGGAGATCCTAGCTGAGCTCCTAGGTGAGCTGCTTGGTGAGATCCTAGGTGAGCTCAAAGGTAAGCTTATCAATAATCTCTGAGGTGAGCTTACATGTGAGCTACCAGATGAGATTAGTGTAAGTTGGTAAGGTGAGCTCAATGTGAGTTGGAAAGTTGAGCTGTCAGATGAGCTTCCAGGTGAGTTACTCGACGAGCTCCCAAGTGAGCTCAACTCGAGCTAATCAATAAGCTCCCAGAAGAACTCCCAGGTGAGCTGCTAGGAGAGCTCCCAAGTGAGCTACTTGGTGACCTCCAAGGTGAGGTCCCATGTGAGCTGCTTAGTGAGCTAAAGTCAACCTACTTGGTGAGCTAATCAGTGAGATCCCAAGCTAGCTTTTAGGTGAGGTCCCAGGTGAGCTGCTCAAAAAAATTCAGGGTGAGCTACCAGATGAGCTCAAGGTGAGTAGGAAAGGTGAGCTGGGAAGATGAGCTGATAGGTGAGCTCCAATGTGAGTTGGCAAGGTGAGCTCTCACATGAGTTTTTAGGTGAGCTACTTTATGGGCTCCCAGGTGTACTCAAGTCAAACAAATCGGCAAGCTCCTAGTTGAGATCAAGGAGAGCTGGTAAGGTGAGCTTTCAGGGGAGCTCCCAGGTGAGTTTCTATGCAAGCTCAAGTTGAATTGCTTAATGAGCTCCTAGGTGAGCTACTCGGTGAGATCCCAGGTGAGATCAAAGGCAAGCTTGTTGGTAATCTCTAAGGTGAGCTTAGATATGAGCTACCATATGAGCTCAAGGTGAGATGGCATGGTGGGCTCAAGGTAAGTTGGTAAGGTAAACTCAAGGTGAATTGGCAAGGTGAGCTATCATGTGAGCTCCCAGGTGAGTTCCTAGGTGAGTTACTCGATGAGCTCCTGGGTGATATCAACTCAACCTGATCGGTAAGCTCCCAAGCAAGCTACTAGGTGAGGTCCTAAGCGAGTTACTTGGCGAGCTCCCAGGCGAGGTCCCCAGTGAGCTGCTTGGTGAGCTCACAAGTGAGCTCAAATAAACCTACTCAGTGAACTGTTCGCTGAGCTCCTGGGTGAGCTACTTCCTGAGCTACCAATTAATCTCTTAGGTGAGCTACTCAGTGAGCTCCCAGGTGAGCTCAAAGGTGAGCTTATTGAAAATCTCTGAGGTGAGCTTACCTGTGAGCTACCAGATGAGCTCAAGGTGAGTTGGCAAGGTGATCTCAAGATGAGTTGGAAAGGTGAGCTCAAGGTGAGTTGACAAGGTGAGATGTTAGGCAAGCTCATAGGTGAGTTCCCAAGTGAGCTACTTAACGAGTAGCTCCCATGAAAGCTCAACTTGAGCTGATCGGAAAGCTCCTAGAATAGCTCTTAGGCATGCTACTTGGTGAGCTATTTGGTGAGCTTCTATGTGAGATGTTAGGTTATCTCCCAAGTGAGCTAGTTGGCGAGCTCCCAAGCAAGGTCCTCGGTGAGCTACTCAGTGAGCTCACAATCGAGCTCAAGGTCAAACTACTCAGCAAGCTACTGGGTGAGCTCCCAGGAAAAGTTTTAGGTGAGCTCCCATGTCAGATACTTGGTGAGCTACTCAACGAACTCTGAGACAAGCTACCAGATGATCTCAAGGTAAGCTCCTCAACAAACTCAAGGTGAGTTGGCAAGGTGAGCTGATAGGTGAGCTCCCATGTGAATTTTTAGGTGATATGATTGACGAGCTCCAGGGTGAGCTCAAGTTGAGTTGCTCGACAAGCTCCTGAGAAAGCTATAGGTGAGTTGGCAAGGTGAGCTATCAAGTGAGCTCTCATGTGAGTTTCTAGGAAAGCTCAAGTTGAGCTACTTGACAAGCTCTTGGGTGAGCTACTTTTTGAGCTCCCAATCGAGCTCCTAGGTGAGCTTCTCTTTAAGCTCCCAGGTGAGCTTGTTGGTAATCTCTGAGGTGAGATTACATGTGAGCTACTAGATGAGCTCAATGTGAGGTTACAAGGTGAGCTTAACGTGAGTTGGCAAGGAAAGCTCAAGGTGAGTTGGTAAGGTAAGCTGTCAGGTGAGCTCCCAAGTGACTTCCTAGGAAAGTTACTACAAGAGCTCCTAGGAAAGCTCAACTCGAGCTGATAAGAGAGATCCTCGAAGAGCTCCTAGGGGAGCTACTTTGTGAACTATTCTGTGAGCTTCTAGGTGAGCTATTTGGTGAGCTCCTAGGTGAGGTCCCTAGTGAGCTACTCAGGGGAGCTCACAACCGAGCTCAAGTCAACCTACTCAATGAGATGCTTAGTGAGCTGCCAGGTGAGCTATTAGGTGAGATCCCAAGCAATGCCACTTGACAAAATACAAGGTGAGCTACTAGATGAGCTCAATGAGAGTTGGTAATCTCTAAGGTGAGCTTCTTAGTGTACTCAAGGTGAGTTGGCAAGGTGAGCTGATAGGTGACTTCCCATATGAGTTTCTAGGTGAGTTGTCAGGTGAGCTCCCATACAAGTTTTTAAAGTGAGCTGTCAGGTGAGATCTCATGCAAGTTTTTGGGTGCACTGGTTTATGAGCTCCCAAGTGAGCTCAACTCGAGCTACTCGGTAAGTTCCTGGGTAAGCTCAAGGTGAGTTGGCAAGATGAGATATCAAGTGAGCTCCCAGGAAAGGTTCCATGTAAGCTTAGGTTGAGCTTCTCGATGAGCTCATGGGTGACCTATTTGTCGAGCTCCCAACCAAGGTCCTAGGTGAGTTGGTCGGTGAGCTCCCATGTGAGCTCAAAGGTGAGCTTGTCGGTAATCTCTGAGGTGAGCATACATATGAGCTACAAGATGAGTTCAAGGTGAGTTTGTGAGGTGAGCTCAAGGTGAGTTAGTAAGGTGAGTTGAAGGTGATTTAGTAAGGTGAGCTATCAGGTGAGCTCCCAAGTGAGTTCCTAGGTGAGTTACTTGACGAGCTCCCGGGTGAGCTCAACTCAAACTGATTGGTGAGCTCCCAAAAAATCTCCCAGGTGAGATACTTTATGAGTTATTCAGTGAGCTCCTAGGTAAGTTGCTAGGTGAGCTCCCAAGTGAGCTACTTGGCGAGCTACCAGGTGAGGTCCCCAGTGAGCTGCTCGGTGAGCTCAAAAGTGAGCTCAAGTCAACCTACTTGGTGAACTACTTAGGTGAGCTCCCAGGTGAGCTGTTAGGTGAGATCCCAGGTGAGCTATTAGGTGAGCTATCAAGCTGAGCTCCCATGTGAAAGCTTACTCGATGCAGCTCATTTCGGGTGATCTCAACTGGGAGGTAATCAACGTAGCTCACCCAGAAGAGCTCCCAGGTGAGCATACTTTATGAGTTGTTTGGCATGCTCCTTAGTGAGCTCACCTAGGTGCTCACCTTCCCAAGTGAGATCACCTTAGTGAGGTCACCTAGTGAGCTTGCTTGGCTAGCTCACCTAGTGAGCTCATGGCAATGAGCTCAAGTCAACGTACTCGGTGAGCTCACCAAGCAAGCTCAAGGTCGAGTCAGCTCGACTTGAGCTTACCTCACTGAGCTCAAGGTAAGATGTTATGGTGAGCTAATAGGTGAGCTTCCCATGTGAGCTTTTGAGGTGAGTTGTCAGGTAAGCTCCCATGCCAAGTTTTTGGGGGATCTACTTGATGAGCTCTAGGGTGAGCTCAAGTCAAGCTTTTCAAGTGAGCTAACTTAGGTGAGCTCACAAGTGAGCTGGCAAGGTGAGCAACTCACCCAAAAGACTCACAAGGTGAGCTTTTTGGGTAAGCTCACCTTGTCTAGCTACTCGACATTAGCTCCTGGGTGAGCTTGCGTTGTCGAGCTCACCTTGAGCTCATCTAGCTAGCTCACCTTGAGATTTGCTCGATGAAGCTCCTCAAGTGAGCTCAAAGGTGAGCTCACCAGGTGAGCTTTCCAAGGTAGAAATCCTGGTGAGTTGGGAAGGGGAGCTCAAAGTGAGTTGGCATGGTGAGCTCATCAAGTGAGATCCCACATAAGTTACTCGAGAAGCTCCTGGGTGACAACTCAACTCAGTATCTAACCAGTGGGCTCCCAAAAGAGCTCAAGGTGAGATACTTGTCAAGCTATGTGGCAAGATCATAGGCAACTCAGCTAGGTGAGCTCCTAAGTGAGCTACTTGGCGAGCTCACCAGGTGAGGTCACGAGTGAGCGGTTCCAGTGAGCTCACAAGTGAGCTCAAGTCTACCTACTCGGTGAGCTTCTCGGTAAGCTCCCAAGTGAGATGTTAGGTAAGATCCTAGGAGAGATATTGAGGTGATCACCTAGGTGAGCTCAATTGGAGATTTTCCTGACAAAACTCCAAGGTGAGCTACCCAACGAGCTTAAGGTGAGTTAGTAATGTGAGCTCCTCAGCGAGTCTCAATGTGAGTAGGCTAGGAGAGCTCACCATGTGAGTTTGTAAGGCATGCTGTCAAGTGAGCTCCCATGTCAAGTTTTCAGGCAACCTACTTGAAAAACTCATGGGTGAGCTCAAGTTGAGTTGCTTGATAAGCTCCTGGGTAAGCTCAATGCAAGCTGGAAAGGTGAACTGTAAGGTGAGCTCCCAGGTGAGTTTCTGTCAAGTTAGCTAGAGTCATGCTACTCAAAAATATCCCAGGTAAGCTACTTACCAAGCTTCTAGGGGAGCTCCTAAGTGAGCTTCTCTATGAGCTCCCAGGTGAGCTCAAAGGTGAGCTTGTCAGTAATCTTTGAGGTGACCTTAGATGCGAGCTACTAAGTGACCTCAAGGAAAGTTGGCAAGGTGAGTTGAGTTGGATAGGTGAGCTCAAGGTGAGTTGGCAAGGAGACCTATCCAGGTGAGATCCCAAGTGAGTTCTGAGGTGAGTTACGTAACGAGCTCCCAGGTGAGCTCAACTTGATGTAATCGGCGATCTCCTAGAAGAGCTCCTAGGTGAGCTACTTGGTAAGCTATTTGACGAACTTCCCCAGGTGAGCTAATAGTTGAGAGTTCCAAGTGATCTAGTCTTGGTGAGCTCCTAGGTAAGGTCCCTAATAAGATGAGCTCAGTGAGCTGCACAAGTGAGATCTCAAGAGAGTCAACCTACTAAGAGAGCTACTCAGGGAGCTCCTGGAGAGCTACTTAGCGAGCTGCTTGATGAACTCTGAGATGATCTACCAGATGAGATGAAGGTGAGTTTTTAAGGTCAGCTCCTTAGCGAGCTCAAGGTGAGGTGGCAAGGTGAGCTCCCATGTGAGTTAGTTGGGTGAGCTGTCAAGGTGAGCTTTCTAGGTGAGCTACTTGGTGAGCTCTTGGGTGAGCTGGAAAGGTGAGCTGTTTGGTGATCTCTAAAGTGAGTTTCAGGATAAGCTCAAGTCTTGCTCCTTACTGAGCTCCAAGCTGAGCTCCTAGGTGAGCTACTCGATGAGCTCCCATAGCAAGCTCTAAGGTGAGCTTCTTAGTTGGAAAGGTGAGCTCAAGTCGAGTCTGGAAAGGAAAGCTCAAGGTGAGTTGGTAAGGTGAGCTCAAGGTGAGTTGGTAAGGTGAGCTCCTAGGTGAGTTCTTAGGCATGTTACTCGAAGATCTCCCAGGTGATCTCAACTCGAGCTGATCAGCTTGAGATCACCTAGAAGATCTCCTAGGTGAGCTTATTGGCAATCTAACATGCAAGTTTGTAAAGTGAGCTATCTACTAAGCTCCCATGTGAGTTTTTGGGGGGAACTACTTAACGAGCTCCCGAGTGAGATCAAGTCAAGCTACTTGGTGAGCTCTTGGGTGAGCTAGCAAGGTGAGATGTCAGGTGAGCTCCCAGGTGAGTTTACAGGAAAGCTCAAGTCGAGCTACTTAATGAGAACTTCTTGGGTAAGCTGCTTATCGATCTCCCACCTGAGCTCCTAAGTGAGCTACTTGGTAAGCTCCCAAGTGAACTCAAAGGTGAGCTTATTGGTAATCTCTGAGGTGAACTTACATACAAACTACCAGATGAGCTCAAGGTAAGTTGGCAAGGTGAGCTAAAGGTGAGTTGATTAAGGTGAACTCAAGGTGAGATTTGCAAGGTGAGCTTGTCAGGAAAGCTCCCACTCAATGAGCCCTTGGGTGAGCTACTTTCCATGAGCTCCCAGCCAAGCTCCTAGGTGAGCTCCCAGGTAGAGATCAAAGGTGAGCTTGCCGGTAATCTCTGAGGTGAGCTTACATGTGAGCTACAAGATGCTCAAGGCAAGCTGGCAAGGTAAGCTCAAGGCAAGTTGACAAGGTGAGCTATTAGGTGATGTTTTAGGTGAGTTCTTAGGCAAGTTACTCAGTTGAGCTCCCAAGCGAGATCTCAACTCAAGCTGATCGGTGAGCTCACCAGAAGAGCTCCCAGTCAAGCTTGTTAGAAATATCTTAACGTAAGCTTCTATGTGAGCTACCAAATTACCTCAAGGCAAGTTGGTAAGGTGATCTCAAGGTGAGATTTGGAAAGGTGAGCTAAAGGTGAGTTGTTAATGTGAGCTATTAGGTGAGCTGCAAGGTGAGTTCCTAGGTGAGTTACTCGACGAGCTACTCGGTGAGCTCACAAGTAAGCTCAATTCAACGTACTCAAAGAGCTACTCCGTGATCTCCCAAGCAAATTGTTAGGCAAGTTGGCAAGGTTAACTCCTCAACGAGTAATATGATAGGTGATCTCCGATGTGAGTTGGCAAGGCAAGCTATCAGGTGAGCTCCCATGTGAGTTTTTGAGTGAGATACTTGATGAGATCACCTGACAACTCACCTACTTAGTGAGCTCACAATGGGAGCTCACCAAGTATGCTCACCTTGTCAGCTCCCATTGAGTCTCTAGGTAAGCTTAACTCGAGCTAGTCAATGAGCTCCTCTAGTGAGCTACTTACTGAGCTCAAGAATCTCAGTTCAAATAGCTTTTCAGGTGAGCTACTCAAATAGCTCTCCAGGTGAGCTCAAATGGCGAGCTCATCGAGTAATCTCTGAGGTGAGCATGACATGTGAGCTCACCAGTGAGCTCAAGGAGTTAGGAAGGTGAGATGTCAAGGGAGCTCACCATGTGAGTTACTCAAGTAGCTTCGACTTTGGAGCTCAACTCGAGGTAACTTCCGGTGAGCTCACCAGAAAAGCTCACCAGGTGAGCTCACCTATGAGTTGTTCTAGGAGCTCACCAATCCTCAGGTGAGCTACTAGGTGAGCTCCCAGTGAGCTACTTGGTGAGCTCCTAGGTGAGGTCCCTAGGGAGTTACTTCGCTAGCTCACTAGAGAGCTCATAAGTGAGCTCAATTTAATGTACTCGGTAAGCTCCCAAGCGAGCTTAAGGTGAGTCAGGAACATGAGTTCCTCAGTGAGCTCAAGGTGAGCCGTTATGGTGAGCTAATAGGTGAGCTACCATGTGAGCTTCTGGGTGAGTTATCAGGTAAGCTCCCATGCAAGTTTTTGGGGGAGCTAGTTGACGAGCTCTAGGGTGAGCTCAAGTTGAGCTTTTCAGTGAGCTCTTAGGTGAGCTAGCAAGGTGAGCTGTCAGGCAAGCTCCTGGGTGAGTTACTTGTCAAGCTCCCAACTGAGCTTCTAGATGAGATGCTCGGTGAGCTCTTGAGTGAGCTCAAAGGAGAGCTCAAGCCGAGTTGGCAAGGTGAGCTCAAGGTGAGTTAGGAAGGGGAGCTGAAAGTGAGTTGGCAAGGTGAGCTATCAAGTGAGCTTCCACGTAAGTGACTCGACAAGCTCCTAGGTGAGCTCAAGTCAAGCTAACCAGTGGACTCCCAAAAGAGCTCAAGGTGAGCTACTTGGCAAGCTATTCAGCAAGCTTTTAGGCAAGCAGCTAGGTGAGCTCCCAAGTGAGCTACTTGGCGAGCTCCCAGGTGAGGTCCCCAGTGAGCGGATCTGTGAGCTCACAAGTGAGCTCAAGTCAACCTACTCAGTGAGCTGCTTGGTGAGCTCCCATGTGAGCTTTTAGGTAAGATCCCAAGAGAGCTATTAGGTGATCTCCTAGGTGAGCTACTTGGAGATTTCCCTGACAAACTCCAAGGTGAGCTACCAGATGAGCTTAAGGTGAGTTGGCAATGTGAGCTCCTTAGTGAGTTCAATGTGAGTAGGTAAGGTGAGCTCCCATGTGAGTTAGTAAGGCATGCTATCAAGCGAGCTCCCATATAAGTTTTTGGGTAACCTACTTGAAAAACTCACGGGTGAGCTCAAGTTGAGTTACTCGGTGAGCTCCTGGGCAAGCTCAAGGCAAGCTGGTAAGGTGAGATATAAGGTGAGCTCCCAAGTGAGTCTCTAGGTTATCTCAAGTCATGCTACTCGATGAGCTCCCAGGTGAGCTACTTGCCAAGCTCCCAGGGGAGCTCCTAAGTGAGCTTCTCTATGAGCTCCCAGGTGAGCTCAAAGGTGAGCTTGTCGGTAATCTTTGAGGTGAGCTTACATGTGAGCTACTAGATGACCTCAAGGTGAGTTGGAAAGGTGAGATCAAGTCAAGTTGGATAGGTGAGCTCAAGGTGAGGTGGCAGGGAGAGCTATCAGGTGATATCCCAAGTGAGTTCTAAGGCAAGTTACACGACAAGCTCCCAGGTGAGCTCAACTCAATCTAATCAACGAGCTCCCAGAAGAGCTCCCAGGTGAGCCACTTGGCAATCTATTTGACGAACTTCTAGGTGACCTACTAGGTGAGGTTCCAAGAGATCTAATTGGTGAACTCCCAGGTAAGGTTCCTGGCGATCTACTTGGTGAACACACAAGTGAGCTCACAAGTGAGCTCAAGTCAACCTACTCAAAGAGCTACTCGGGGAGATCCTAGGCAAGCTACTTAGCAAGCTTATCGATGAACTATGAAATGAGCTACTAGATGAGCTCAAGACGAGTTGGCAAGGTGAGCTCCTTAGCGAGCTCAAGGTGAGGTGGCAAGGCGAGCTCCCATGTGAGTTTTTGGGTGAGCTGTAAGGTGAGTTTCTGGGTGAGCTACTCGGTGAGCTCTTTGGTGAGTTGAAGGTGAGCTAGAAAGGTGAGATGTCAGGTGATCTCTGAAGTGAGTTTCAGGACAAGCTTAAGTTGACCTGCTTGCTGAGCTCCCAGTTGAGCTCCTAGGTGAGCTACTCGATGAGCTCCCATACAAGCTCAAAGGTGATCTTTTCAGTAATATTTCTGGTGAGCTTACATATGAGCTATTAGTTGAGCTCAAGTTGAGATGGAAAGGAAAGCCCAAGGTGAGTTTACAAGGTGATCTCAAGGTGAGTTCATAAGGTGAGCTATTAGGTGAGCTCCTAGGTGAGTTCCCAAGAGAGTTACTCGACGAACTCTAGTGTGAGCTCAACTCAAGTGGATCGGCAAGTTATTTGGCGAGCTTCAAGGTGAGGTACTAGGTGAGCTCCCAAGTGAGCTACTTTGCAAGATCCTAGATGAGGTTCCCGGTGAGCTACTCAGTGAGCTCACAAGTGAGCTCAAGTCAACCTACTCGATGAGCTTCTCGGTGAGCTCCTAAGTGAGCTGTTAGGTGAGCTCCCAAGTGAGCTACTTGGTGAGCTACTCGATGAACTTTGAGGTGAGATATTAGACAATCTCAAGGTGGGTTGGAAAGGTGAGCTCCTAAGTGATCTTAAGGGGAGATGATATGTGATCTCCCATGTAATTTTATAAGGTGAGTTCCCATGTGAGTTTTCAAGTGAGCTACTTGATGAGCTCAAGTCGAGCTTCTCGGCGAGCTCCTGGGTGAGCTGGTAAGGTGAGTTGTCAGGTGAGCTCCTAGGTGAGCTACTTTCTAAGCTCCCAGATGAGGTCCAAGGTGAGCTACTTGGTGAGCTCCCAGGTGAGCTCAAAGGTGAGTTTGTCGGTAATATTTGAGGTGAGATTACATGCAAGCTACCAAATGAGCTCAAGATGAGTTAGCAATGAAAGCTTAAGGTGAGTTGGTAAGGTAAACTCAAGGTGAATTGGTAAGGTGAGCTATCAAGTGAGGTCCTAGTTGAGTTACTAGGTGAGTTACTTGATGAGCTCCTGAGTGAGCTTAAATTGAGCTGATTGGTGAGCTCCCAGAATAGATCCTAGGTGAGCTAATTGGTGAGCTATTTGCTGAGCTCCTAGGTGAGCTTACAAGTTAGCTACTTGGGGAGCTGCTAGGTGAGGTTCCTGATGAGATGCTCGGTGAGCTCATAAGTGAGCTCAAGTCAACCTACTTGGTGAGCTCCCAGGTGAGCTGTTAGGTGAGTTCCTAGGTGAGATGTTAGTCAAGCTCCTAGGAAAGCTACTTGGTGAGCTGCTCAAAAAAATCTGATGTGAGCTACCAGATGAGCTCAAGGTGAGTTGGCAAGGTGAGATGGCAAGGAAAAATAATAGGCAAGCTCCCATACGAGTTAGTAATGTGAACTTTAAGGTGTGCTCCCATGTGAGTTTTTAGGTGAGTTTCTTGATGAGCTACCGAGAGAGCTCAAGCTGTGCTACTTGTGGAGCTCTTAGGTGAGTTTAAGGTGAGCTAGCAGGGAAAGCTATCAGGTGATCTCCCATGTGAGTTTCCATGCAAGCTCAAGTTGAGCTGCTTGATAACTTCCTAGGTAAGCTGCTTGCTGAGCTCCTAGCCAAGCTTCTAGGTGAGCTACTCGGTAAACTCCCAGGTGAGTTCAAAGGTGAGCTTGTCGGTAATCTCTAACGTAAGCTTACATACGAGCTACTAGATGAGCTCAAGGTGAGTTGGCAAGGTGAGTTTGTAAGGTGAACTCAAGCTAAACTGGGAAGGTGAGATATCAAGCGAGCTCACACTCGATGAACTCCTAGGTGAGCCGCTTGCCAAACTCCCAGACGAGCTCCTAGGTGAGCTCCTAGGTGAGCTTTTTAGCAATCTCTAAGGTCAACTTACATGTAAGCTACCAGATGAGCTCAAGGTGAGCTTGCAAGGTGAGCTCAAGGTGAGTTGACAACTTGAGATGTTAGGTGAGCTCCCAGGTGTGTTACTCAAAGAGCTCCTGGGTGAGCTCAACTCGAGCTAATTGGTGAGCTCCCAGGTGAGCTTATTGGTGATCTTTGAGGTGAGGTTACATGCAAGATACCAGATTAGCTCAAGGTGAGTTGGAAAGGTGAGCTTAAGGTGAGTTAGCAAGGTGAGCTTAAGGTGAGTTGGCAAGGTGAGCTATCAAGTGAGCTCCAAGGTGAGTTTCGAGGTGAGTTACTCGATGAGCTACTCAATGAGCTCAAAAGTAAGCTCAAGTAAACCTACTCTGAGAGCTACTTGGTGATCTCCCAGGAAAGCTGTTAGTCAAGTTTCCTGGTGAGCTTTTAGGTGAGATAATTGGTGAGTTGTTTGATGAACTCTGAGGCAAGCTACCAAATGAGCTCAAGGTGAGTTGGAAAGGTGAACTCCTCAGTGATATCAAGATGATCTGGCAAGCCGAGATAATAGGTGAGCTCCCATGTGAGTTTTTAAAGTGAGCTACTTGATGAGCTCCCGATCGAGCTCAATTCGAGCTACTTGGTGAGCTCAAGGAGAGTTGGTAAGGTGAGATGTCATGCAAGCTCATAGGTGAGTTTCTGGGAAAGCTTAACTCAAGCTGCTCGACGAGCTCCTGGGTGAACTACTTGCTGAGCTCCAAGTTAAGGTCCTAGGTGAGCTACTCGGTGAGCTGCTCGATGAGCTCCTAGGTGAACTACTTGGTGAGCTCCCAAGTGAGCTCAAAGGTGAGCTTGTTGGCAATATTTAAGGTGAGATTACATGTGAGCTGCCATTTGAGCTCAAGGTGAGTTTGCAAGGTGAGCTAAAGGTGAGTTAGCAAGGTGAGCTGTCAGGATAGCTCCAAGGTGAGTTATCAGGTGAGCTCAACTTGAGTTAATCAGTGAGCTACCAGAAGAGTTCCCAAGTGAGCTACTTTGTGAGCTATTTAGCGATCTCCTAGGTGAGCTCCCAAGTGAGCTACCTAGTGAGCTCTGAGGTGAGGTCACCAGTGAGTTGCTTAGCAAGCTCACTTGTGAGCTCACAAGTGAGCTCAAGTCAACCTACTCAATGAGCTACTTGGTGAGCTCCTAGATGAGCTGCTTGACAAGCTACTTGAGAAAAATTGAGTTGAGCTACCAGATGAGCTCAAGGTGAGTTGGGAAGGTGAGCTCCTTAGCAAGCTCAAGGTGAACTGTTAAGGCAAGTTAATAGGTGAGCTCCCATGCAAGCTTCTGGGTGAGCTGTCAGGTGAACTCCCATGTGAGTTTTTGGGTGAGCTGCTTGACAAGCTCTCGGGTGAGCTCAAGTTGATCTACTCAGTGAACTCCTAGGTGAGCTCAAAGTGAGCTTGAAAGCTAATCTATTAGGAGAGCTCTCAGGTGAGTGTCCAAGAAAGCTCAAGTTGAGCTACTCGATGAGCTCCTGGGTGAGCTGCTTGCTGAGCTCCCAGCTGAGCTCCTAGGTGAGATGCTCGGTGAGCTCACAGGTGAGCTAGAAGGAGGTCAAGGTGAGTTGGCAAGGCGAGATCAAGGCGAGTTAGGAAGGAAAGCTCAAATTGAGTTGGAAAGGTGAGTTTTCAAGCGATCTTCCAGGAAAGTTACTTGGCGCGCTCTTGGTTGAGCTAACCTTGAGCTAATCGGTGAGCTACTTGGTTAGTTTTTTGGTGAGATCCCAGGCAAATTGCTAGGTGAGCTCCTAAGCGAGCTACTTGGCGAGCTCCTAGGTGAGCTACCAGATGATCTCAAGGTGAGTTGGCAAGGGGAGATTAAGGTGAGTTGACAAGGTGAACTCAAGTCAAGTTGGTAAGGTGAGCTGTCAAGTAAGCTCCCATTCAAGTTCCCATGTGAGTTACTCAACGAGCTCTCAGGAAAGCTCAACTCGAGATTATCAATGAGATCTTAAAACATCTCTCAGGTGAGCTACTTTTCAAGCTCCTAGGAGAGTTCCCAAGCAAGCTACTTGGTGAGGTCCCAGGTGAGGTCCCGGATGAGCTAATCGGTGAGCTCATAAGTGAGCTCAAGTCAACCTACTCAGGGAGTAGCTTAATGAGCTCTCTGGTCAGCTAAAGTTGAGCTACTCGTTGAGCTCCTAGGTGAGCTCAAGGTGAGCTGGAAATGTGAGCTCCAGGGTGAGCTCTGAGGTCAGCTACCAGATGAGCTCAAGGTGAGTTGGAGGGGTGAGCTCCTCAGCGAGTTCAAGTTGAGCTAACAAGGCAAGCTCCCATTTGATTTGATAAGGCAAGCTCCCATGTGAGTTTTTTTAGGAGCTATTTGACAAGCTCCCGATTAAGCTCAAGTTAATCTACTTGGTTAGCTCCTGGGTAAGCTCAAGGCAAGTTAGCAAGGTGAGCTAACAGGTGAGCTCTGGGGTGAGTTTTTAGGTAATCTTAAGTCAAGTTGGTTGATGATCTCCTGGGTGAGCTACTTATTGATCTCCTAGCCTTGCTCCTAGGTGAGCTGCTAGGTGAGCTCCCAGGTGAGCTCAAGGTGAGCTGAAAGGTGAGTTAGCAAGGTGCACTCCTCATTGAGCTCAAGGTGAGCTGAAAGGTGAGATCCCATGTGAGTTGGTAAGGTGAGCTATCAGGTGATCTCCCATACAAGTTTTTGGGTGAGTTTCTTGACGAGCTCCCAGGTGAGCTCAAATCGAGCTGCTTGCCGAACTCTTGGGTGAGCTCAAGGTGAGTTGGTAAGGTGAGCTATCAGGTGAGTTCCTAGGTGAGTTTCTAGGAAATCTCAATTCAAGATGCTCGACAAGATCCTGGATGAGTTAGTTTTCGAGCTCCCAGCTGAACTCCTAGGTGAGCTGCTTGATGAGATCCTAGGATAGCTCAAAGGTAAGCTTGTCAGCAATGTCTTAGGTGAGCTTACATGCGAGCTACTAGATGAGCTCTAGGTCAGTTGGTAATGTGAGCTCAAGGTGAGTTGGCAAGGTGAGCTCAAGGCAAGTTGGCAAGGTGAGCTATTAGGCAAGCTCCCAGGTGAGTTCCTAGGCAAGTTACTCGATGAGCTGCCAGGAGACCTCAACTCGAGTTGATCAGTGAGCTCCCAGAAGAGCTCTAAGGTGAGTTACTTGGTGAGCTATTGGGTGAGCTACCAAGTGAGCTACTTAGCAAGCTCCCAGGTGAGGTCCCCGATGAGCTACTTGGAGAGCTCACAAGTAAGCTCAATTCAACCTACACGGTGAGCTTCTTGGTGAGCTCCAAGGTGAGCTATTAGGTGAGCTACTCCACAAACTTCAAGGTGAGCTACCAAATGAGCTCAAGGTGAGTTGGCAAGGTCAGCTCCTTAGTGAGCTCAAGGCAAGCTGATAGGTGAGCTCCCATGCAAGTTGGCAAGGAAAATTGTCAGGTGAGCTCCCATACGAGTTTTTGAGTGATCTGTTGGGCAAGCTCCTAGGAAAGATACTTGGTGAGCTCCTAGGAGAGGTCCCCAATGAGCTACTCGGTGAGCTCATAAGAAAACTCAAGTCAATGTACTCAGTGAGCTACTCAGTGAGCTGATAGGTGAGCTTCTAGGCAAGCTATTAGTCGAGCTCCCAGCTGAGCTACTTTGCGAGCTACTCGACGAACTTCGATGTGAGCTACCAAACGAGCTCAAGGTGAGTTGGCAAGGTGAGCTGGAAATGTGAGCTCCCATGTGAGTTGGCAAGGTGAGCTGTCAAGTGAGCTCACATGTGAGTTTTCAGGTGAGCTGCTTATCGAGCTCCTGGGTGAGCTCAAGTCGAGCTACTTGGTGAGCTCCTAGGTGAGCTCAAGGTGAGCTAACAGGGTGAGCTCTTAGGCACATTTTTAGGCAAGCTTAGGTTGAGCTACTCGATGAGTTCTAAGGTGAGTTACTTATCAAGCTCCCATCCGAGCTCCTAGGTGATCTACTTGGTAAGCTCCCAGGTGAGCTCAAAGGTGATTTTTTTGGTAATCTCTGAGGTGAGCTTACATACGAGCTGCTAGATGAGCTCAAGGTGAGTTGGAAAGGGGAGATCAATGTGAGTTTGTAAGGAGAACGCAAGGTGAATTGGAAATGCAAGCTATCAGGTGAGCTCCCAGGTGAGTTACTCGATGACCTACCCAGTGATTTCAACTCGAGATGATCAGCGACCTCCCAGAAGAGCTCCCATGTGATGTACTTGGTGAGTTATTTACCGAGCTCCCAGGTAAACTACTAGGTGAGCTACTTGGCAAGCTCCTAGGAGAGGTCCCAAAAAAGCTACTCGGTGAGCTCACAAGTGAGTTCAAGTCAACCTACTCAGTGAGTTACTTGGTTAGCTCCCAGGCAAGCTGCTAGGTGAGCTCTCAGGAAAGCTACTTGGCGAGCTGCTCTACGAACTCATAAGTGAGCTACTAGATGCACTCAAGGTGAGTTGGCAAGGTGAGCTCCTCAGTGAACTCAAGGGGAGCTGATAAGGTGAGCTGATTGGTGAACTCACATGCGAGTTAGCAAGGAGAGCTATCAGGTGAGCTCCCATTAAAGTTTTTGAGTGAGTTGTTTGACGATCTCTCAAGTAAGATGAAGTTGAGCTACTCTATAAGCTCTTGGGTGATCTACTTTCCAAGTTCCTAGCCTAGCTCGTATGTGATCTACTTCATAAGCTCCCAAGTAAGCTCAAAGGTGAGATTTCTAGCAATCTCTGAGGTCAACTTACATGCACGCTACCAGATGAGCTCAAGGTGAGTTGGAAAGGTGAGCTGAAAGGGAGTTAGCAAGGTGAGCTCAAGGTGAGTTGGAAAGGTGAGCTATCAGGTGAGCTCCTAGGTAAGTTCCAAAGTGAGTTGCTTGATGCTTTCAAGAAAGCTCAGCTTGAGTTGATCGGTGAGCACCCAGAAGATCTACCAAGTGAGCTACTTGGCAAGCTATTCTGTGAGTTCCCAGGTGAGCTTCTATGGGATCTCCCAAGTGATCTACATGGTGAGATCCCATGTGAGGTCCCTAACGAGCTGCTTGGCTAGCTCACAAGAGATCTCAAAATCATGGTAAGGTGAGCTCCAAGTCGAGTTCCCAGGTGAGTTACTCGATGAGATATTAGGCGAACTAAACTTAAGTTGATTGGTGAGTTCTTAGAATAGCTCCTAGGAGAGCTACTTAGCGAGCTCTTTGGTGAGCTCCCAGATGAGCTACTAGGTGAGCTCCTAACTAAGCTACTTGGTGAGCTTCCAGGTGAGGTCCCTGATGAGCTACTCAGTGAGGTCATAAGTAAACTCAAGTCAACCCACTCAGTGAGCTGCTCGGTGAACTCCCAAGTGAGCTTTTAGGTGATCTCCTAAAAGAGATGTTAGTTGAGCTCCTAGGTGAGCTACTTGGTGAGTTACTCGATGAAATCCAATGTGAGCTATCAGAGGAGCTCAAGGCAAGTTGGCATGGTGAGCTCCTTAGTTAGATTAAGGCGAGCTTTCAAGGTGACCTGATAGGGGAGCTCCTATGTGAGTTGGCAAGGTGAGCTATTACATGAGCTCCCATGTGAGTTTTCAGGTGAGCTGCTTGATAAGCTCCTGGGTGAGGTCAAGTCAAGCTACTCGGTGAGCTCCTAGGTGAGCTCAAGCTGAGTTGGAAAGGTGAGCTGTCAGGCGAGCTTCCAAGTGAGTTTCTGGGAAAGCTCAAGTCAAGCTGCTCGATGAGCTCCTAGATGATCTGTTTACCAAGCTCCCAGCTGAGCTCTTAGGTGAGCTACTCGGTAAACTCTCAGGTGAGCTCAAAGGTGAGCTTATTGATAATCTATGAGGTGAGCTTACATACGAGCTACTAGATGAGTTCAAGGTGAGTTGGCAAGGCAAGCTCAAGGTGAGTCTGTAAGGCAAACTCAAGGTGAATAGGCAAGTTGAGCTATCAGGAAAACTCCCACTCGAGGAGCTCCTGGGTGAGCTACTTGCCAAGCTCCCAGCTAAGCTCCAAGGTGAGCTCAAAGGTGATCTTATCGGCAATATCTGAGGTGAGATTACATGTGAGCTATAAGATGAGCTCAAGGCAAGCTGACAAGGTGAGTTCAAGGTGAGTTGACAAGGTGAGCTGTTAGGTGAGCTCCCAAGTGTGTTACTTGAAGAGCTCCCGAGTGAGCTCAACTTGAACTAATTGGCGAGCTCCTAGAAGAGCTCCTAGGGGAACTTGTCAGCAATATCTGAGGTGAGCTTACATGCAATCTACCAGATTAACTCAAGCCGAGTTGGCAAGGTGAGCTCAAGGTGAGTTGGCAAGGTGAGCTCAAGGTGAGTTTGTAAGGTGAGCTGTCAAGCGAGCTCTAAGGTGAGTTCCTAGGTGAGTTACTTGACGACCTGCTCGGTGAGCTCACAAACAAGCACAATTCGACCTACTAGGAGGGCTACTCGGTGATCTCCCAAGCGAGTTGTTAGGTGAGTTCCCAGGAAATCTATTAGGTGAGCTACTTGATGAACTCTGAGGTGAGCTACCAGACAAGGTCAAGGCTAGTTCACAAGGTGAACTCCTTAGTAAGCTCAAGGTGAGCTTGCAAGCCAAGCCGATAGGTGAGCTCCCACGCGAGTTGGTAAGGTGAGCTATTATGTGAGCTCCCATGTGAGTTTTCAAGTGAGCTACTTGACAAGCTCTTGATCGAGCTCAAGTTGAGTTACTTGGTGAGCTCAAGTTGAGTTAGCAAGGTGAGATGTCATGAAAGCTCCCATGTGATTTTTCAAGTGAGCTACTTGAAGAGCTCTCGATCAAGCTCAAGTCAAGTTGCTTGGTGAGCTCAATGTGAGTTGGCAAGTGGAGATGTCATGCAAGCTCCCAGGTGAGTTTCTGGGAAAGCTTAACTTGAGCTACTTGTTGAGCTTACATGCGAGCTACGAGATGAGCTCAAGGTGAGTTGGAAAGGCAAGCTCAAGGTGAGTTGACAACGTGAGATGTCAGGCTACCTTCCAAGTGAGTTACTTGATGAACTCCTAGGTGAGCTCAAGTTGAGGTAATCGGTGAGCTCCCAGAAGAGCTCCTAGGTGAGTTACTAGGTGAGCTGCTAGGTGAGCTCCCAAGTAAGCTACTTGGCGAACTCCTAGGTGATGTCCCTGATGAGTTGATCAGCAAGCTCACAAGCAAGCTCAAGTCAACCTACTTGGTGAGCTACTCAGTGAGCTACCAGGTGAGCTACTTGAAAAACTCTGAGGTGACCTACCAGATGAGGTTAAGGTGAGTTAGGAAGGTGAGCTCCTTAGCGAGCTCAAGGTGAGCTGTTAAGGTGACCTGATAGGTGATAACCCATGTAAGTTTCTGGGTGAGTTGTGAGGTGAGCTCCCTTGTAATTTTTTGGGTGAGCTACTTGACAAAATCCTTGGTGAGCTCAACTCGACGTAATTGGTGAGCTCCCAAAAGAGCTCCCAAGTGAGCTACTTTGCAAGCTGTTTGGCAAGCTCCCAGGTGAGCTGTTAGGTGAGCTCCTAAATGAGATACTTAGTGAACTCCCATTTGAGGTCCCTGATGAGTTACTCAGCAAACTCACTAGTAAGCTCACAAACAAGCTCAAGTCAACCTACTCGACAAGAGAGCTCAAGTGAACCTACTCAACAATTGAGCTCAACTCAACCCACTCGATAAGTGAGCTCCCAGGTGAGGTCCCCGATGAGCTTCTCAAAAAACTCTGAGGTGACCTACTAGATGAGCTCAAGGTGAGTTAGGAAGGTGTGCTCCTCAGCGAGCTCTAGGTGAGCTCCCATGTGAGTTTTTGGGTAATCTACTTAACGTGCTCTCGGTTGAGCTCAAGTGGAGTTACTCAGCAAGCTCACTAGTGAGCTCACAAGTGAGCTCAAGTCAACCTACTTGATGAGCTACTCAAAAAAATCCAAGGGGACCTACCAGATGAGCTCAAGGTGAGATCATCAGTGAGCTCAAGGTGAGTTTTTAAGGTGAGTTGATAGGTGATCTCCCATGTGAGTTTCTGGGTGAGCTTGCAGGTGAGATCCCATGTGATTTTTTGGGTGAGCTGCTTGATGAACTCCTAAGTGAGCTCAAGGTGAGCTACTTAGTGAGCTTGTAGGTGAGCTCAAAGTGAGCTAGAATGGTGAGCTATCAGGTGAGCTCCTAGGTGAGTTTCTGGGAAAGCTCAAAGGTGAGCTCAGGGTGAGTTGGCAAGGCAAGCTCAAGGTGAGTTGGGAAGGTGAGATCAAAGCAAGTTAGCAAGGTTAGTTATCAAGTGAGCTTAGAAGTGAGTTACTCAATGAGATCCTGAGTGAGCTCAACTCGAGCTAATCAGAAAGCTCCTAGAAGAGCTCAAGGTGAACCATTCGGTGAGCTCCCAGGTGAGTTGCTAAGTGAGCTCCCATGTAAGTTGTTAGTCAAGCTCCCAGGTGAGCTACTTGATGAGCTACTCGAAGAACTCTGATGTGAGCTACTAGATGAGCTCAAGGTGAGCTGGAAATGTGAGCTCCTCAGCGAACTCAAGGAGACCTGGTAAGGCGAGCTGAAAGGGGAACTCCCATGTGAGTTAGCAAGGTGAGCTATCAGGTGAGCTCCCATGCAAGTTTTTAGGTGAGCTACTTGATAAGCTCTAAGGCAAGCTCAAATCGAGCTGCTCAGTGAGATCCTAGGTGAGCTCAAGGTGAGCCAACAAGGTAAACTGTCAGGTGAGCTCCTAGGTGAGTTTCTGAGTAAACTCAAGTGGAGCTACTTGATGAGCTCCTAGGTGAGCTACTTGCCAAGCTCCTAGTTGAGCTCTTAGGTGAGCCACTCGGTGAGCTCCCATGTGAGCTCAAAGGTGAGCTTATCGGTAATATCTAAGGTGAGCTTACATGTGAGCTACCAGATGAGCTCAAGGTGAGTTATCAAGGTGAGCTCAAGGTGAGTTGGACAAGGTGAGCTTAGGTGAGTTGACAAGGTGAGCTATCAGGTGAGCTCCCAAGTGAGTTACTCTACAAGCCCCTAGGTGAGCTCAACTTGAGCTAATCAGTGAGCTCCTAGAAGAGTTTCTAGGAGAGCTAATTGGTGAGTTATTTGGTGAGCTCACAGGTAAGCTGTTATGTGAGCTCATAAGGAAGCTACTTTGGTGAAGCTCCCAGGTGAGTTCCCAATGCAAGCTCACAAGTGAACTCATAAGTGAAACCTACTCGGTGAGTTGTTCGGTGAGATCTTAGGTAAGCCAAGCTGTTAGGCAAGCTCCTAGGTGAGAGGTTAGGTGAGCTCCTAGGTGAGCTTCTAGGTAAGCTACTTGGTGAGCTACTCGATGAAATCCTAGGTGAGCTACCAGACAAGCTCAAGGTGAGTTGCCAATGTGAGCTCCTTAGTGAGCTCCCAAGGTGAGCTAAAAGGTGAGCTTCCATGTGGAGTTATCAAGGTGAGCTATCAGGTGAGCTTACATGATCTCCTGAGCCAACCTCCTAGGTGAGCTCAAGGTGAGCTCACAAGGCGAGCTCAAGGAAAATTGTCAGGTGAGCTCTAAGGTGAGCTTAGACAGGTGAGCTACCGGTTGAGCTCAAGGTGAGTTAGCTCAGGTGAGCTTACTAGGTGAGCTCCTAGGTGAACTCAACTCGATCTGATCGGTGAGCTCCCAGAGGAGCTCCCAGGTGAGCTACTTTACGAGCTTTCGGTGAGCTGCTAGGTGAGCTTCCAAGTGAGTTACTTTGGCAAGCTCCCAGGTGAGGTCCCTAGAAAGTGGCGAGCTCACAAGTGAGCTCACAAGTGAGCTCAAGTCAACCTAGCTCGGAAAGCTACTTGGTGAGCTCCTAGGTGAGCTCCCAGGTGAGCTACTCACAAGCGAGCTACTTTGAGTTTCTCAATGAACTCTGAGAGGTGAGCTACCAGATGAGCTCAAGGTGAGTTGGCAAGGTGAGATCATCAGTGATCTCAAGGTGAACTAACAAGGTGAGCTACTATCTGATTGATAAGGTGAGCTCCCATGTGAGTTTTTGCATGAGCTCCCATGTGAGCTCAAGTTGATCTACTTGGTGAGCTCCTGGGTAAGCTCAAGGCAAGCTGGCAAGGTGACCTATCAGGTGAGCTCCCAGGTGAGTTATCAGGCAAGCTCAAGTCAAGCTGGTTGACAAGCTGCTGGGTGAGCTACTTGTGGAGCTCCCAGCCTAGCTCCTAGGTGAGTTGCTAGGTGAGCTCCAAGGTGAGCTCAAAGGTGATCCATTTGGTAAGGTGAGATTAATGTGAGTTGGTAATGTGAGTAGTATGACGAGTTCCTAGGTGAGTTATCTTACTCAACGAGTTACTTGGTGAGCTCATAGGTGAGCTATTAGACGAGCTCCTAGGTGAGATGTACTTGGAAGCTCCCACTCGAGAAACAAGGTGAGCTGATAGGTAAGCTCCCTAGATGAGGTCAAGGTGAGTTCGCAAGGTGAACTCCTCAGCAAGCTCAAGGTGAGTTGGTAAGGTGGGTTGATAGGTGAGTTCCCATGTGACTTGTCAGGGTGAGCTATTAGGTGAGCTCCTATACGAGTTTTCAAGTGAACTACTTGATGAGGTCCTAGGTGAGCTCATGTCGAGCTACTCAGCAAGTTGCTGGGTGAGCTCATGGTGAGATGGCAAGGCGAGTTGTCAGGTGAGTTCCTTAGTGAACTACTTTTCGAGCTCCCAGCCGAGGTCCTAGGTGAGCTACTCAGTGAGCTTCAAGGTGAGCTCAAAGGTGAGTTTGTTAGCAATCTCTGAAGTGAGATTACATGCGAGCTACCAGATGAGCTCAAGGTGAGTTGGCAAGGTGAGCTCAAGGTGAGTTGGTAAGGTGAACTCAAGGTGAGTTAGTAAGGTGAGATCATAGTCAAGTTCCCATGTGAGTTACACAATGAGCTCCTGTGTGAGATCAACTCAATCTGATCGGTGACCTCCCAGAACAACTCCCAGGCAAGCTACTTGGTGAGCTATTTCATGAGCTCCTAGACGAGCGACTAGGTGAGCTCCCAAGTGAGCTACTTTCTGAGCTCCCAGGTGAGGTCCCCAATGAGCTACTCAGTGAGCTTAACAGTGAGCTCAAGTCAACCTACTTAGCGAGCTAATCGGTGAGCTCCTAGGTGAGCTGTTAGGTGAGCTTCAAGGTGAGTTGTTAGTCAAGCTCCCATGTGAGATACTTAGCAAGCTACTTGAAGAACTTTGATGTGAGCTACCATACAAGCTCAAGGTGAGTAGGCAAGGTGATCTCCTCAATGAGCTCAAGGTGACCTGGCAAGGCGAGTAGGTAGGTGATCTCCCATGCGAGTTGGCAAGGTGAGCTATTAGGTGAGCTCCCATGTGAGTTTTCAGGTGAGCTAATTGAAAATATCCCATGTGAGCTCAAATTGAGTTGCTCAAGGTGAGCTCTTAGGTGAGCTCAAGGTGAGCTAGTAAGGTGAGCTATCAGGTGAGCTCCCAGATGAGTTCAAGGTGAGTTGGCAAGGTGAGCTCAAGGTGAGCTCCTTAGTGAGAGCTACTCAGTGTGAGCTCCCAAGTGAGTCAGTGATGCTACTTAGGTGAGCTCCCATGTGAGCTACCAGATGAGCTACTCAGGGTGAGTTGGCAAGGTGAGCTCAAGGTGAGATTGGTAAGGTGAGCTCCCAAGGTGAAGCTACTCCAACATGAAGCTATCAGGTGAGCTATAAGGTGAGTTGGCAAGGTGAGCTACTTGATGAGCTCTCAGGTGAGCTCAAATCAAGCTGTTAGTGAGCTCCATTGAAGAGCTCCCAAGGTGAGCTACTTGGTGAGCTTGTTAGGTGAGATCCCAAGCAAGCTTCTAGGTGAGCTCTTGAGTGAGCTCACTTGGTGAGCTCTCAAGCGAAATCTCTGAGGGTGAGCTACTGCAAGTGAGTAAGCTCACAGGTGAGGTTGGCAAGGAAAGTGAGCTACTGAGTGAGCTATAAGGTGAGCTGATTGAGTTCCTAGGTGAGCTACTCATGTGAAATCAGGTGAGCTACTTGAGTGAGCAGCAAGTCAAGTGAGCTTCCCAGGTGAGCTATTTGGTGAAAGCTCAAGGATGAAGTTGAAGGTGAGCTCCCAAGCAAAGGTGAGCTCCCATGTGAGGTCCTAGGTAAGCTACTCAAGTGAGCTCACAAGTGAGCTCAGGTGAGCTACTTGCTAGTGAGCTCTCATGGTGAGCTCCTACATGTGAGCTACTAGGTGAGCTCCCAGGTGAGCTACTTGGTGAGCTGCTCGAAGAACTCTAGGTGAGCTACCAAGATGCAGCTCAAGGTGAGTTGGTAAGGTGAGCTCCTAGCATTGAGCTCAAGGTGACTGACAAGGTGAGCTTCATAGGTGAGCCTCCCATGTGAGTTTCTGGGTGAGCTATCAGGTGAGCTCCCATGTGAGTTTTCATGTGAGCTGTCATGTGAGCTCCTGATGCAAGTTTTAGGGTGAGCTACTTGACCTGAGCTCCCGGGTGAGCTCAAGTTGAGCTACTCAGACGAGCTCCTAGGTGAGCTACCAAGGTGAGATGTCTTAGGTGAGCTCCTAGGTGAGCTTCCAGGCCAGAGCTCTTAGTTGAGCTCTTGACCTGGTGCGAGGTCCTGGGTGAGCTACTTTCAGGTGAGCTCCCAACCGAGCTCTAGGTGAGCTACTCGGTGAGCTCCCAGGTGAGCTCAAAGGTGAGCTACATGTGAGCTACCAGATAATCTTATTGGCAAGCTTACAGATGCAAGCTCAAGGTGAGTTGGCAAGGTGAGATCCTCCCAGGTGAGCTACTCAATGAGCTCTGGGTCAAGGTGAGATTAAATGCAAGTTTCTAACCTCCTGATGTAAGCCTAACCTATGATGAGCTACTGAGGCCAGCTCCCTAAGCATAATAAATCATTGAAAGGTGAGCTATTAGTTGAGTCTGCCACAGGTGAGCTATCAGGCATATCTCTAGGTGAGTTACTCTAAGATGAGCTCTCAGGGTGAGTTGGCAAGGTGAGCTGTCAAGGAGCTCCCAGGTGAGCTACTCAATGAGCTCTCTAGGTGAGCTCAAGGTGAGCTTATCAATGAGCTCCTAGAAGAGCTCCCAGGTGAGCTACTTGAGCTCAAGCTCAGTTCAAGGCGAGCTCCAAGGTGAGCTGGAAAGGTGAGCTCCCAAGGTGAGTTACTAAGGTGAGGTCCCAGGTGAGCTCACTAGGTGAGCTCACAAAGCTCAAGTCAACCTACTCGGAGAGCTAGTCGGTGAGATCCCAGGTGAGAGTTCAAGTTGAGCAAGATACTTGACAAAATTGGAGGTGAGCTACCAGAGTGAGCTCAAGAGTGAGTTGGCAAGGTGAGCTCCTCAGTGAGCTCAAGGTGAGTTGGTAAGGGAGCTGATAGGTGAGCTCCCATGTGAGTTGGCAAGGTGAGCTGTCAGGTGAGCTCCCATGCAAGTTTTTAGGTGAGCTACTTGATGAGCTCCTAGGTGAGCTCAAGTCAAGCTTCTTGTTAGGATCCTAGGTGAGCTGAAAGTGAGCTAGCAAGGTGAGCTGTCAGGTAAGCTCCCAGGTGAGTTTCTGGGAAATCTCAAGTCAAGCTACTCGATGAGCTCCTGGGTGAGCTACTTGCTGAGCTCCCAGCTCGAGCTCCTAGGTGAGCTGCTCAGGTGAGCTCCCAGGTGAGCTCAAAGGTGAGCTTGTCGGCAATCTCTTAGGTGAGATTACATGTGAGCTACCAGATGAGCTCAAGGTGAGTTGGAAAGGTGAGCTCAAGGTGAGTTGGCAAGGTGATCTCAAGCTCCCAGGTGAGTTACGCAAGGTGAGTTTACTCAATGAGCTCCCAGGTGAGCTCAAGTGAGCTTACTTTGGCAAGCTCAACTTGGTGAAAGCTCTTCGGTGAGCTCTTTGCTAAGCTCCTAGTGAGCTCCCAGGTGAGCTACTTGGTGAGCTCCTAGGTGAGCTTGATAGCAATCTCTGAGGTGAGCTTACATGTGAGCTACCAGTGACCTACTCAAGGTGAGTTGGCCTTGTGAGCTCACTCAAGGTGATTCTGACAAGGTGAGATCAAGTTAGCTCCCAGGTGAGCTACTAGGTGAGTTCCTTGGTAGGGTGAGTTCCTCAGTGAAGCTCACTAGTGAGCTCACAAGTGGCTCAAGTCAAATTGACTCGGTGAGCTTACTCAGTGAGTTTCCCAGGTGAGCATATCTGACGATCTGGTAAGGTGAGCTTTGATGTGAGCTACCAGATGAAAGCTCAAGGTGAGCTTGGAGAAGGTGAGTCTCCTCAGTGTGAGCTCAAGTCGAGCTCCCAGTGTGAGTTTTTGGGTGAGCTACTTCAGGTGAGCTCAGAAAGTGAGCTCAAGTTGAGTTACTCGGCGAGCTCCTAGGTGAGCTAAAAGTGATGAGCTCAAGGTGAGCTACTCAGGTGAGCTCCTAGGGTGAGCTTTTTGGGAAAGCTCAAGTTGAGCTACTTGATGAGCTCTTGGGTGAGCTACTAGATGAGCTCAAAGCTGAGCTCCTGTGAGATGCTCAGTGAGCTCCTATTGAGCTACCAGGTGAGCTCAAGGTGAGTTGGTAAGGTGAGCTCAAGGTGAGTTGGGAAGGTGAGCTCAAAGTGAGTTGGCAAGGTGAGCTGTCAAGTGAGCTCCCAGGTGAGTTACTCGATGAGCTCCTGGGTGAGCTCAACTCAAGCTAATCGGTGAGCTAGAAGAGCTTAATGGGAGCTACTTAGTGAGTTGTTTGGTGAGCTCCTAAGGTGAGCTACTAGGTGAGCTCCCAAGTGACTTTGCGAGCTCCCCAGGTGAGGGTACCTGGTGAGCTGATCGGTGAGCTCACAAGTGAGCTCAAGTCAACCTACTTGGCAAGCTTCTCTAGTGTAAGATCTCCCAAGCAAGCTGTTAGGTGAGCTACCTACGCGAGCTCTCTAGGTGAGTTCCTAGGTGAGCTACTTGGAGATTTCACTTGATGAACTCTGAGGTGAGCTACCAGACAAGCTCAAGGTGAGCTTGGCAATGTAAGCTCCTTAGTGAGCTCAATGTGAGCTTAAGGTGAGCTCCCATGTGAGCTGGCAAGGTGATGTTAGGTGAGGTGAGCTTTTGGGCAAGCTGCTTGATGAACTCACGGGTGAGCTCAAGTCAAGCTCTCATGGTGAGCTCTTGGGAAAGCTCAAGGTAAGCTGAGCAAGGCAAGCTATAAGGTGAGCTCCCAAGTTGAGCTTTTCTGGGCAAGCTCAAGTTGAGCTACTTGTCGAGCTCCTAGGTGAACTACTTGCTGATCTCCTAGGTGAGATATTCTGTGAGCTCCCACGTGAGCTCGAAGGTGAGCTTATTAGCAATCTCTGAGGTGAGCTTAAATGTGAGCTACCAAATGAGCTCAAGGTGAGTTGGCAAGGTGAGATCAAGTCGAGTTAGATAGGTGAGCTCAAGGTGAGTTGGTAAGGTGAGTTGTCAGGTGATCTCCTAGGTGAGTTCCTAGGTGAGTTACTTGATGAGCTCCAAGGAAAGCTCAACTTGATCTGATCGGTGAGCTCCCTAGAAGAGCTCCCAAGTGAGCTACTTAGTGAGCTATTCAGTGAGATTCCAGGTGATCTGCTAGGTGAGGTTCCAAGTGAGCTACTTGGAAATCTCCCAGGTGAGGTCCCTAGTGAGCTACTGGATGAACTCATAAGTGAGCTCACAAGTGATCTCAAGTCAACCTACTCATAGAGTTTCTCTGTGAGCTCCTAAGGGAGCTACTTGGCGAGCTTCTCAACAAAATTTGAGGTGAGCTACCAGACAAGATCAAGGCAAGTTGGTAAGGTGAGCTCCATAGTGAGCTCAAGGTGAGTTGGTAAGGTGAGCTCCCATGTGAGTTTCTGGGTGAGCTGTAAGGTGAGTTTCTGGGTGAGCTACTTGGCAAGGTGAGCTCTGGGTGAGCTACTCAATGAGAAGGTCAAGGTGAAGCTGTTAAGTGATCTCTGAGGTGAGTTTCTAGGACAAGCTCAAGTCGAGCTGCTCGACTACTTACTTATTGAGTTCCCAGCTGAGCTCCTAGGTGAGCTACTCGATGAGCTCCCAAGTGAGCTCAAAGGTGAGCTTGTCAGAAATCTCTGAGGTGAGCTTACATGTGAGCTATCAGATGAGCTCAAGGTGAGTTGGCAAGGAAAGCTTAAGGTGAGTTGGAAAGGTGAGATCAAGGTGAGTTGCTAAGGAAAGCTGTCAGGTGAGCTCCTAGGTGAGTTCCCAAGTGAGTTACTTGATGAGCTCCCATGTGAGCTCAACTCAAGTTGATCGGCAAGCTCCCATGACGAAGAGTCTCCGAGCTATTTGGTGAGCTTCCAAGTGAGATTCTAGGTGAGTTTAGGTGAGCTACTGGTGAGCTCCCAAGGTGAGCTAGCTCCCAGGTGATGTTTTGAAGTGAGCTACTTTGCAAGCTCACAAGTGAGCTCAATTCAACTTACTCAGATATGTGCTCTGTGAGCTCCCAAGTGAGCTACTTAGGTGAGCTCCTAGGTGAGCTATTAGGTGAGCTACTAGGTGAGCTACTTGGTGAGCTAGCTTGATAAGCTCTAAGGTGAGCTACTAGGTGACAAGCTCAAGGTGAAGCTTCCAAGGTGAGCTCCTAAGAAAGAGTGAGCTTAAGGCGAGCTAATAGGTGAGCTCTCATGCAAGTTGGTAAGGTGAGCTCCCATGTGAGTTTCTTGGTGAGCTACTTGTGAATCTCCAAGGTGAGATCTCAAGTCAAGCTAACTCAAGGTGAGCTCTCGGGTGAGCTCCTAGGTGATGCTTGACTGAGCTCTCAAACAAGCTTTGAGGTGAGCTACCCAGTTGAGCTCTAAGCTACTTTTGAGATAATGAGCTCTTAGGTGAGCTTACATGTGAGCTACCAGATGAGCTCAAAGGTGAGCTTGATTCCAGGCAATGCTCTGGTGAGCATACTAGGCGAGCTCAAGGTGAGTTGGCAAGGTGAGCTATCAGGTGAGCTCCTAGGTGAGTTCCAAGGATGAGTTAAGGCAAGTTGTAAGGTGAGCTTCCCAGATGAGCTCCTAGGTGAGCTCAACTTGGTAAAGCTCCTAGGTGAGCTCCTAGGTGAGAGCTAGCTGATTAGCTCAAGTCGAGCTGCTCAGCAAGGTGAGCTGGCAAGGTGAGCTATCTAGTGAAGGTGAGCTACCCAAGGTGAGCTCCCAAGTGAGCTATCCAAGGTGAGCTCCCAGGTGAAGTCCCCAATGAGCTGCTCGGTGAGCTCACAAGCGAAGCTCAAGTCAACCTACTTAGAGAGCTGCTTGGTGAGCTCCAAGGTGAGTGAGGTGAGCTTAGGTGAGCTATTATTTGAGCTCCTAGGTGAGCTACTTGGTGAGCTACCTGATGAACTTTATGGAAAGCTACTAGATGAGCTCTCAAGTGAGTTGACAAGGTGAGCTAATCAATTGAGCTCAAGGTGAGCTACCAAGCCAAGCTAATAAGTGAGCTCCCATGTGAGTTAGCAAGGCGAGCTATCAGGTGAGCTCCCATGCTTGGTGAGATTTTTCAAAGGTGAGCTTATCTAATCTCTGAGGTGAGCTCGAACCAGATGAGCTCAAGGTGAGTTAGAAAGGTGAGCTTTAAGGTGAGTTTTCAAGGTGAACTCAAGGAAAGTTGGGTAAGGTAAAGCTCTATTCAAGTTCAAGTGAGTTACTCGATGAGCTCCTGGGTGAGCTCAACTCGAGACTGATTGGCAAGGTCCCAGAATAAGGTGAGCTCCTAGGTGAGCTACTTGGGAAAGCTCAAGTTGAGAAAGATGCTTACTCAGGTGAGCTCCAAGGTGAGCTACTTGGTGAGCTCCCAGGTGAGCTCCTAAGGTGAGCTACTCGGTGAGCTCCCAAGTGAGCTCAAAGGTGAGTTATCTTGTTAGGTAGAATCTCCCAGGTGAGCTACTAGGTGAGCTACCAAATGAGCTCAAAGGAAAGATGTGAACTAGAATAGGTGAGCTCAAGGTGAGTTGGCAAGGTGAGTCTCCTCAACATGAGCTCAAGGTGAGCTGGCAAGGTGAGCTGATCAGGGGAGCTCCCATGTGAGTTGGCCAGGTGAGTGTGAGCTACTTGATGAGCTCCTAGGTGAGCTCAACTCTAGGTGAGCTCCCAAGTGAGCTCCAAGAGCTGAGTTCCTAGGTGAGCTACTTGGTACAAGCTCAATTCAAGCTAGCTGAGCTCCTAGGTGAGTTTATTGAGCTCAAGCCAAGCTCACTAGGTGAGCTACTCAAGCAACCTAGGTGAGCTACTTGGAGATGTCCAGGTGAGCTTACATACGAGCTACCAATATGATCTCTTGAGGTGAGCTGGGAAGGTGAGCTTCAAGGCAAGTTGGATGTAAGGTGAACTCCAAGGTGAAGTTTCTGAGCAAGGTGAGCTACTTAGGTGAGCTACTCGACGAGATCCTAGGTGAGCTGTCTTGCTGAGCTCCCATAGCTGAGCTCTTAGGGTGAGCTCCTTGCATGAGCTCAAAGGTGATCTTGTCGGTAATATCTAAGGTGATCTTACATGTGAGCTACCAAATGAGCTCAAGGTGAGCTAACAAGGTGAGCTAACAAGGTGAGCTAACAAGGTGAGCTCAAGGTGAGTTGACAAGGTGAGCTATTTGGCAAGCTCCCAGGTGAGTTCCCAAGTGAGTTACTCGAAGAGCTCCCAGGTAAGCTCAACTCGAGCTGATCGGTGAGCTCCTAGAAGAGCTCCCAGGTGAGCTTGTCAGCCATATTAGAGGTGAGCTTACATGTGAGCTACCAGATTAGCTCAAGGAAAGTTGGTAAGTTGAGCTCAAGGTGAGTTTACAAGGTGAGCTCAAGGTGAGTTGGTAAGGTGAGCTGTCAGGTAAGCTCCAAGGTGAGTTCCCAGGTGAGTTACTTGATGAGCTACTTGATGAGCTCACAAGAAAGCTCAAGTCAACCTACTTGGAGAGCTACTCGGTGATCTCCTAGGTGAGTTGTTAGGTGAGTTCCCAGGTGAGCTGTTAGGTGAGCTACTTGGTGAGATACTCGATGAACTCCAAGGTGAGCTACTAGATGAGCTCAAGGAAAGTTGGCAAGGTAAATCCTCAGTGAGCTCAAGGTGAGCTGGCAAGCCAAGCTGATAGGTGAGCTTCCATGCAAGTTGGAAAAGATAGCTATCAAGTGAGCTCCCATGTGAGTTTTTAAGTGAGTTACTTGATGAGCTCCTGATTGAGCTCAAGTCAAGCTACTTGGTGAGCTCAAGGTAAGTTGGCAAGGTGAGATGTCATATAAGCTCCTAGGTGAGTTTCTAGGAAAGCTTAACTCAAGCTACTCGATGAGCTCCTTGGTGAGTTGCTTGCCAAGCTCCCAGCTGAGCTCCTAGGTGAGCTACTCAGTGAGCTCCCAGGTGAGCTCAAAGGTGAGCTTGTCAGTAATCTCTAAGGTGAGCTTACATGTGAGCTACCAGATGAGCTCAAGGTGAGTTGGTAAGGTGAGATCAAGGTGAGTTGGCAAGGTGAGCTATGAGGATAGCTCCCAGGTGAGTTACTAGGTGAGTTACTTGATGAGCTCCTGGGTGAGCTAAACTTGAGGTAATCGCTAAGATCCTGGGTGAGCTACTTTACGAGCTATTTGGTGAGATCCCAAGTGAGCTACTATGTAAGCTCCCAAGGGAGCTCCTTGGCGAGCTCCCAGGTGAGGTTTTGTGTGAGTTACTCAGAAAGCTCACTAGTGAGCTCGCAAGTGAGCTCAAGTTAACCTACTTGGCGAGCTACTTGATGAGCTCCCAGGTGAGATACTCAATAAACATCAAGGCGAGCTACCAGACAAGCTCAAGGTGAGTTTGGAAGGTGAGCTCCTCAGTGAGCTCAAGGTGAACCGTTAAGGTGAGTTGATAGGTGAGCTCCCATGCGTGTTTGTGGGTGAGATGTCAGGTGAGCTCCCATGTGAGTTTTTGGGTGAGCTACTTGATGAGCTCTCATGTGAGCTCAAGTCAAGCTGCTCGGTGAGCTCCTAGGTGAGCTCAAAGTGAACTGACAAGGTGAGCTATTAGGTAAGCTCCTAGGTGAGTTTCTAAGGGAGATCCTCAGGTGAGCTACTCAATGAGTTCCTATGTGAGCTCAAAGGTGAGCTTCTCAGCTAACCTCCTGAGGTGAGCTTCATCGATGATCTCTCAGGTGAACTCAAGGTGAGTTAGTAAGGTGAGCTCAAGGTGAGTTGGGAAGGTGAGATCATAGTGAGTTGGCAAGGTGAGTTGTTAAGTGAGTTCCTAGGTGAGTTACTCAATGAGCTCTTGGGTGATCTCAACTCGATCTAAATGGCGAGCTCCTAGAAGAGTTAAAAGTGAGCTACTTAGCAAGCTATTTGGCAAGCTCCCAGGTAAGCTGCTAGGTGAGAACCCAAGTGAGCTACTTGGCGAGCTCCCAGGTGAGGTCCCTGGTGAGCTAATTGGTGAGCTCACAAGCAAGTTCAAGTAAACCTACTTGGTGAGCTGCTCGGTGAGCTCCCAGGTGAGCTTTTAGGTGAGCTCCTAAGTGAGCTAGTTAGGTGAGCTCCTAGGTGAGCTACTTGGATATTTTCTTGATGAACTCCGAGGTGAGCTACCAGATGAGCTCAAGGTGAGTTGGCAATGTGAGCTCCTCAGTGAGCTGAATGTGAGATGGCAAGCTCCCATGTAAGTTGGCAAGGTGTGCTATCAGGTGAGCTCCCATGAAATTTTTTGGCAAAGCTACTTGATGAACTCACAACTGAGCTCAAGTTGAGTTACTCGGTGAGCTTCTGGGAAAGCTTAAGGAAAGCTGTAAGGTGAGCTCCTAGGTGAGTTTCCAGGAAAGCTCAAATCGAGCTGCTCGATGAGCTCCTAGGTGAGCTAACTTACCGAGCTCCCTGTCGAGATCCTAGGTGAGCTACTTTATGAGCTCCAAGGTGAGCTCAAAGGTGAGGTTGTTAGTAATCTCTTAGGTGAGCATATATGTGAGCTACAAGATGAGATTAAGGAAAGTTGCTAAGGTAAGATCAAGTCGAGTTGGACAGGTGACCTCAAGACGAGTTGACAAGGTGAGCTATCAGGAGAGCTCCCAGGTGAGTTCCCAAGTGAGTTACTTGATGAGATCCTAGGTGAGCTCAACTTGATCTGATCAGTGAGCTCCTAGAAGAGCTCCCAGGTGAGCTACTTGACGAGCTGTTTAGTGAGCTTCCAAGCGAGCTGCTAGGCAAGGTTCAAAATGAGCTACTTGGTGAGCTCTCAGGTAAGGTCCCTGGCGAGCTGCTCGGTGAACTCATAAGCGAGCTCAAGGTGAGTTGGCAAGGTGAAATCCTTAGTGAGCTCAAGGTGAGCTAGCAAGGTGACCTCCCATGTGAGTTTCTGGGTGAGCTGTAAGGTGAGTTTCTGGGTGAGCTACTCGGTAAGCTCTTGGGTGAGCTCAAGGTGAGCTAACAAGGTGAGCTATTAGGCGATCTCTGAGACAAATTTCCAAATAAGCTCAAGTTGAGCTGCTTAATGAGCTACTAGCCAAGCTCCTAACTGAGCTACTCGATTAGCTCCCAGGTGAGCTCAAAGGTGAGCTTGTCACTAATCTCTGAGGTGAGTTTACATGTGAGATACCAGATGAGCTAAAGGTGAGCTGAAAAGGATAGCTAAAGGAGAGTCAGAAAGGTAAGCTCAAGTTGAGTTGGTAAGGTGATCTGTTAGGTGAGCTCCTAGGCAAGTTCCTAGGTGAGTTACTCAATGAGATCCTATACGAGCTCAACTCAAGCTAATCGGTGATCTCCCAGAAGAGATCCTAGGTGAGCTACTTAGCGAGTTGTTCGGTGAGATCCAAGGTGAGCTACCAAGTGAGCTACTTGGCAAGATCCTAGGTGAGGTCCCTAGTGAGCTGCTTGATGAGCTCACAAGTGAGCTCAAGTTAACCTACTCGGTGAGCTTCTTGGTGAGCTCCCAAGCAAGCTGTTAGGTGAGTTCCCATGCGAGCTACTTTGTGAGGTACTCGACGAACTCTGAGGTAAGCTACAAGACAAGATCAAGGTTGGTTGGCAAGGTGAGCTCCTGAGTGAACTTAAGGTGAGCTTGTAAGGTGAGCTGATACGTGAGATCCCATAAAAGTTGGTAAGGTGAGCTCCCATGTGATTTTTAGGGTGAGCTACTTGATGAGCTCCTGGGTGAGCTCAAGTTGAGCTACTCAGTGAGGTCCTGGGAAGGCTCAAGGTGAGCTTGCAAGGTGAGCTATCAAGTGAGCTCCTAGGTGAGCTACTTTCCAAGCTCCCAGCCAAGCTCCTATGTGAGCTGATCAGTGAGCTCAAAGGCAAGCTTGTCAGAAATATCTGAGGTGAGATTACATGCGAGCTACCAGATGAGCTCAAGGAAAGTTGGCAAGGTGAACTTAAGGTGAGTTGGCAAGGGAAACTCAAGGTGAATTGGTAAGGTGAGTTATCAAGTGAGCTCCTAGCTGAGTTCCCAGGTGAGTTACTCGATGAGCTCTTCGGTGATCTCAACTTGAGTTGATAGGTGAGCTCCCAGAATAGCTCTTAGGCAAGCTACTTGGTGAACTATTTGGTGAGCTCCCAGGTAAGCTACTAGGTGAGCTCCCAAGTGAGCTACTTGGTGAGCTCCCAGGAGAGGTCCCTGATGAGTTACTCAGTGAGCTCATTAATGAGCTCAAGTCAACCTACTCGGTGAGCTACTCGGTGAGCTACCAGGTGAGCTGATAGGTGAGCTATTAATCAAGCTCCTAGGTGAGCTACTTGGTGAGCTACTTGATGAAATCCAATGTGAGCTACCAGACGAGCTCAAGGTGAGTTGGCAAGGTTAGCTGTTAGGTGAGCTCCTATGTGATTTTTTAGGTGAGCTACTTCTCGAGCTCTCGGGTGAGCTCAAGTCGAGCTGCTCAGTGAGCTCTTGGATGAGCTCAAGGTGAGCTAGAAAGGTGAGATCCTAGGTGATTTTCTGGGAAAGCTCAAGTCAAGCTTCTCGATGAGTTTTTGGGTGAGCTTCTTACTGAGCTCCTAGCCAAGCTCCTAGGTGAGCTACTCGATAAGCTCCCAGGTGAGCTCAAAGGTGAGCTTGTCGATAATCTCTGAGGTGAGCTTACATACGATCTCCTAGATGAACTAAAGGTGAGTTGGAAAGGGGAGCTCAAGGTGAGTTAGTAAGGGTCACTCAAGGTGAATTGGCAAGGTGAGCTATCAGGTGAGCTCCTAAGTGAGTTACTCGATGAGTTACCGGGCAAGCTTAACCCAAGATGATCAACGAGCTCCCAGAAGAGCTCCTAGGTGAGTTACTTGGTGAGTTGTTTGGTAAGCTCCTAAGTGAATTGGTGGGTGAGCTCCTAAGTGAGGATCTTGGGGAGATCCTAGGCAATGTCCCTGACAAACTTCTCGGTGAGTTTAAGTCAACCTACTCAGTGAGTTGCTTGGCTAGCTCCCAGGTGAGCTACTTGGTGAGCTACTCGACAAACTCATAAGCAAGCTATGAGATGCACTAGAGGTGAGTTGGCAAGGTGAGCTCCTCAGTGAGCTCAAGGTAAGCTGACAAGGTGAGCTGATAGGTGAGATCCCATGCAAGTTCGTAAGGCAAGCTATCAGGTGAGCTTGTATTCAATTTTTCAGGTGATTTTTTGATGATCTTCCATGAAATCTCAAGTCAAGCTGCTCTACGAGCTCCTGGCTGAGCTACTTACTGAGTTCGTAGCTTAGCTCCTAGGATATCTACTCCGTGAGCTCCCAAGCAAGCTCAAAGGGGAGCTTCTCAACAATCTCTAAGGTCAACTTATATGTGCGCTACTAGATGAGCTCAAGGTGAGTTAGCAAGGTGAGCTCAAGGAGAGTTGGAAATGTGAGCTCAATGTGAGTTGGAAAGGTGAGCTATCAGGTGAGCTCCCAGGTGAGTTACCAAGTGAGTTGCTTGATGAGCTCTCGGGTGAGCTCAACTTGAGCTGATCAACGAGCTCTCAGAAGATCTCCCAAGTGAGCTATGTAGTGAGTTGTTCCAAGAGTTCCCAAGTGAGCTTCTAGGTGAGCTCCCAAGTGATCTACATGGTGATCTCCCATGTGAGGTCCCCAAAAAGCTACTTAGTGAGCTCACAAGCGAGCTCAAAAATAAGGTCAAGTCAACCAACTCAGTGAGATGCTCCATGGGCTCCTAGGTGAGCTATAAGGTGAGCTCTTAGGTGAGCTACTCGATGAAATTTGTGGTGAGCTACCAGATGAGATCAAGGAAAGTTGGCAAGGTTATTTCCTCAGTGAGCTCAAGGAGAGCTAGTAAGGTGACCTTATAGGTGAGCTCCCATGAGAATTTTAGGATGAGCTACTTGACGAGCTTTCATGTGAGCTCCCATGTGAGTTTCTGGGCAAGCTCAAGTCAAGCTGTTTGATGAGCTCCTGGGTGAGTTTCTTGTTGAGCTCCTAGGCAAGCTCCTAGGTGAGCCATTTAGTGAGCTCCCATGTGAGCTCAAAGGTGAGCTTGTTAGTAATCTCTGAGGTGAGCTTACAGGTGAGCTAACAAATGAGCTCAAGGTGAGTTGGAAAGGTGATCTCAAGGTGAATTGACAAGGTGAGCTCTAGGTGAGTTGGTAAGGTAAGCTATCAGATGAGCTCCCAAGTGAGCTCCCAGGTGAGTTACTCGATGAGGTCCTATGTGAGCTCAACTTGAGCTGATTAATGAGCTCCTAAAATACCTCCTAGGTGAGCTACTTGGTGAGCTATTTGGTGAGCTCCCAGGTGAGCTGCTAGGTGAGCTCCCAAGTGAGCTACTTGCTGAGCTCCCAGGAGAGGTCCCTAACGAGCTCACAAGTGAGCTCAAGTAAACCTACTTGGTGAGCTACTCGGTGAGCTCCCAGGTGAGCTGTTAGGTGAGATTCTAGGTGAGCTACTTCTAGCTACTTGACAAACACTGAGGTGAGCTACCAGACGAGGTCAACGTGAGTTTCCAAGGTGAGCTCCTTAGTGAACTCAAGGAAATCTAGCAAGGTGAGATGATAGGTGAGCATCCATTTGAGTTGGCAAGGCGAGCTGTCAGGCGAACTCCCATGTGAATTTTTGGGTGAGCTGCTTGACGAGCTCTCAGGTGAGCTCAAGTAAAGTTGCTCAGCGAGCTCCTGGGTGAGCTCAAGTTGAGCTCCAAAGGCGAGATGTTAGGAAAGCTCCCAGGTGAGTTTCTAAGCAAGCTCAAGTCAAGCTACTCAACAAGCTTCTGGGTGAGTTACTTGCTGAGCTCCTAGCCGATCTCCTAGGTGAGATACTCGGTGAGCTCACTAGTGAGCTCAAAGGTGAGCTTGTCAGAAATCTCTAAGGTGAGCTTACATGTGAGCTACCAGATGAGCTCAAGGTGAGTTGGAAAGGTGAGATTTTAGGTGATCTCCCAGGTGAGTTACTCGATGAGATTCCAGGTGAGCTCAACTCGATCTTATCGGTGAGCTCCCAGAAGAGCTCCTAGGTGAGCTACTTCATGAGCTATTTGGCGAGCTCCCAGGTGAGCTACTTGGTGATATCCTAAGTGAGCTACTTGGCGAGCACCCAGGCGAGGTCTCGAGAGAGCTACTCAGTGAGCTCATAAGTGAATTGACAAGTGAGATCAAGTCAACCTACTCCGCAAGTGAGCTGTTAGCTGAGCTCCAAGGCAAGCTACTTGACGACCTACTTGACAAACTCTGAGGTGAGCTACCAGATGAGCTCAAGGTGAGTTAAAGGGGTGAGCTCCTTAGTGAGCTCAAGTCCAGTTGACAAGGTGAGCTCCCATCCGATTTGATAAGGTGAACTCCCATGTGAGTTTTTGTAGGACCTACTTAACAAGCTCCTAGTTAAGCTCAAGTTGAGCTTCTTGGTTAGCTCCTGGGTAAGCTCAAGGAAAGCTAGTAAGGTGAGTTGATAGGTGAGCTCTAGGGTGAATTTTCAGGAAATCTCAAGTCGAGCTGGTAGACGAACTCCTAGGTGAGCTACTTTCTGAGCTCCTAGCCTTGCTCCTAGGTGAGCTGCTAGGTGAGCTCCCAGGTGATCTCAAAGGTGAGCCATTTTTCAAGGTGAGCTCAAGGTGAGTAGGCAAGGTGCACTCCTCACTAAGCTCAAGGTGAGCTATCAATGCGAGCTAATAGGTGAGATCCCATGCGAGTTGGCAAGGTGAGCTATCAGGTGAGCTCCCATGCAAGTTTTTGGGTGAGCTGCTTGACGAGCTCCTAGGTGAGCTCAAGTCGAGCTGCTTGCCAAGTTCTTGGGTGAGCTCAAGGTGAGTTGGCAAGGTGAGCTATCAGGTGAGTTCCTAGGTGATTTTCTAGGAAAGCTCAAGTCAAACTACTCAACAAGCTCCTGGATGAGTTACTTTCCAAGCTCCCAGCCGAGCTCCTAGGTGAGCTTCTCAATGAGATCCCAAGTAAGCTCAAAGGTGAGCTTGTTGGGAATCTCTTAGGTGAGCTTACATGCGAGCTACCAGATGAGCTTCAGGTGAGTTGGTAATGTGAGCTCAAGGTTAGTTAGCAAGGTGAGCTCAAGGCAAGTTGGCAAGGTGAGCTATCAAGTAAGCTCCCAGGTGAGTTCCCAGGAAAGTTACTCAATGAGCTCCCAAGTGACCTCAACTCGAGTTGATCGGTGAGCTCCCAGAAGAGCTCCCAGGTGAGCTACTTGGTGAGCTACTTAGCAACCTACTAGGTGAGCTCCCAAGTGAGCTACTTGGCAAGCCCTCAGGTGAGGCCCCTGGTGAGTTGCTCCATGAGCGTAAGTCAACCTACATGGCAAGCTGCTCAATGAGCTCCTAGGAAAGTTGTTAAGTGAGTTCCTAGGTGAGCTATTAGGTGAGCTATCAAACAAGCTCAAGGTGAGTTGGCAAGGTGAGCTCCTTAGTGAGCTCAAGGTAAGATGATAGGTGAGCTCCTATGTGAGTTAGTAAGGAAAATTATCAAGTGAGCTCCCATATAGGTTTTTTAGTGAGCTATTCGGTAAGCTCCTAGGTAAGCTCAAGGTGAGGTAGCAACACGAGCTCCTAAGCAAGCTGCTGGGCAAGCTCCTGGGTGAGCTCAAGGTGAGCTAGCAAGGTGAGCTGTCAGGTGAGCTCCTAGGTGAGTTTTCAGGAAATCTCAAGTCGATATGCTTGACAAACTCCTAGGTGAGCTCAAAGTTGAGCTTTTTAGTAATCTCTGATGTGAGCTTACATTTGAGATACCAGATGAGCTCAAGGTGAGTTGGTAAGGTGAGCTCAAGGCGAGTTGCCTAGGTGACCTCAAGGTGAGTTGGCAAGGGGAGGTCTCAGGTGAGTTTCTAGGCGATCTCCTCAATGAGCTACTTGGCGACCTCCTAGGTGAGGACCCCGGAAAGTTGCTCTATGATCTCACAAGTAAGCTCAATTCATCTTACTCGATGAGCTACTTGGTGAGCTCCTAGGTGAACTGTTAGGTGAGCTCCCAGGTAAGCTACTCAAAAAACTCCAAGGTGAGCTAACAGACAAGCTCAAGGTAAGTTGGTAAGGTGAGCTCCTCAATGAGCTCAAGGTGAGCTAGAAAGTGGAGCTGATAGGTGAGTTCCCATGCGAGTTGTCAAGGTGAGCTATTAGGTGAGCTCCTATGTGAGTTTTTGGGTGAGTTACTTGACGAGCTCTTGGGTGAGCTTATGTCGAGGTGCTCGGTGACCTCCTAGGTGAGCTCAAGGTGAGATGTCATGCGAGTTCCCAGCCGAGTTTCTAAGGAAGCTCAAGTCAAGCTACTCGATGAGCTCCTAGGAAAGCTGCTTATCGAAGTCCCAACTGAGCTTATACGTGAGATACTCAGTGAGCTCCCAGGTGAGCTCAAAGGTGAGCTTGTCAGCAATCTCTGAGGTGAGCTTACATGCAAGCTACCAGATGAGGTCAAGGCATGTTTGCAAGGTGAGCTCAAGGAAATTTGGGAAGGTGAGCTATCAGGCTAGCTCCTAGGTAAGTTCTCAGGTGAGTTACTTGATAAGATCCCGGGTGAGCTCAACTTGAGCTGATCATCAAGCTCCCAAAAGAGATCTCTAGTGAGCTACTTTGTGAGCTATTTGGTGAGCTCTCAGGTGAGCTGCTAGGTAATCTCCCAAGTGAGCTACTTGGTAAGCTCTTAGGTGAGGTCCTTAGCGAGTTACTTGATGAGCTACTTGGTGAGTTCAATTCAACCTACTCATTGAGCTCCCAAGTGAGTTCAAGTCAACCTACTCGTTGAGCTCGCAGGTGAGCTATTAGGTGAGCTCTCAGGCAAACTACTTGATGAGCTACTCGACAAACTCATGGGTTAGCTACCAGATGAGCTCAAGGTGAGTTGGTAAGGTGAGCTCCTTAGTGAGCTCAAGGTGAGCTAGTAAGGTGAGCTCCCATTCAAATTGGTAAGATGAGCTCCCATTCAATTCGAACAGCTTGATAAGCTAGCAAGGCAAGCTCCCAGGTGAGTTTTTGTGTAAGCTCAAGTCAAGCTACACGAGGAGCACCTGAGTGAACTAGTTTTTAAGGTCCCAGCTAAGCTCTTAGGTGAGCTGCTCTATGGGATCTTAGGCGAGCTCAAAGGTGAGCTTGTTAGCAATGTCTAAGGTGAGATTATATGTGAGCTACCAGCTAAGCTCAAGGTGAGTTGGCAAGGAAAGCTATTAGGTGAGCTCCCATGTGAGTTCATAGGTGAGTTACTCGACAAGCTCTCAGGTGAGCTCAACTCAATCTCATCGAAAAGCTCCCAGAAGAGCTCCAAGGTGAGATACTTAGCGAGTTGTTTAGTGAGCTCCTAGGTGAGTTGTTAGGTGAGCTCCCAAATGAGCTACTTGGTGATCTCCCAAGCAAGGTCCCTTATCAGGTCACAAGTGAGCTGTTAAGTGAGCTCTCAGGTGAGCTATTAGGTGAACTCCCAGGCCAGCTACTTGACAAGCTACTCAATGAACTACGAGGTAAGCTACTAGATGAACTCATGGTGAGCTGGTAAGTTAAGATCTTGAGTGAGCTCAAGGTGAGCTGGTAAGGTGAGCTCCCATGCAAGTTTTTTGGCAAGCTACTTGATAAGCTCATGGACGAGTTGTGAGTTTCCAGGTGAGTTACTTGACAAGATTTTTGGTGAGATCAACTTAAGATGATCGTAGAACTCCTAGAAGAGCTCCTAGGTGAGCTACTTGATAAGATGTTCGGTGAGCTTCTAGGTGAGCTGCTAGGTGAGCTCCCAAGTGAGCTACTTGGCGACCTTCCATGTGAGGTCCCCAGTAAGCTACTTGGAGAACTCACAAGTGAGCTTAAATGTAAGCTCAAGTCAACCTACTTGACGAGCTACTCAGTGAGCTCCCATGCAAGCTACTTGGGGTGCTCCTCGATGAACTATGAGGTGAGGTACAACAAAAGCTCAAGGTGAGTTGGAAAGGTGATCTCCTAAGTGATCTCAAGGTGAGCTGACAAGACAAGCTGATAGGCGAGCTCCCACATGAGTTTCTAGGTGAGCTTTCAGGTGAGCTCCCATGAAAGTCTTTTGGTGAGCTACTTGATGAGATCCCATGCAAGCTCAAGTTGAGCTACTTGGCAAGATCCTTTACGAGCTTAAGGTGAGCTTGTAAGGCAAGCTATCAGGTGAGCTCCCAGGTGAGTTTTTAGGAAAGCTACTTGACAAAACCTTAGGTGAGCTACCTTTTGAGCTCAAGGTGAGTTGGCAAGGTGAGCTCCTCATTGATCTTAAGGTGAGCTGGAAAGGTGAGCTGATAGGTGAACTCCCATGCGAGTTGGAAAGGTGAGATGTCAAGTGAGCTCTCATGAGAGTTTTTGGGTGAGATACCTAACAAGATCCCAGGCAAGCTCAAGTTGAGCTACTCAGCGAGCTCCTGGGTGAGCTCAAGGCTAGCTAACAAGGTGAAATGTCAGGTGAGTTAGCAAGGTGAGCTACCAGATGAGCTCCAGGTGAGTTGGCAAGGTGAGCTTAAGGTGAGTTGGAAAGCTGAGCTCAAGGTAAGTTGTTAAGGTAAGCTGTCAAGTGAGCTCCTAGGTGAGTTCCTAGGTGAGTTACTTGACAATCTCTTGGGTGATCTCAACTCAAGATTATCAGCAAGCTCCTAGAAGAGCTCCTAAGTGAGCTACTTGGTGAGCTTTTAAGTGAGCTCCTAGGTGAGCTTTCTAGGTGATCTCCTAAGTGAGCTACTTGGTGAGCTCCTAGGTGAGGACCCCAGCAAACTGATCGGCAAGCTCACAAGTGAGCTCAAGTCAACCTCCTTGGTAAGCTTCTTAGTGAGCTCCCAGGTGAGCTATTAGGTGACCTCCCAGGTAAGCTGTTAGGTGAGCTACTCGATGAACTCTGAGGTGAGCTCCCATGTGATTTTTTAGGTGAGTTACTTGATGAACTCTCAGGTGAGCTCAAGTCAAGGTGCTCGAAAAGCTCCTAGGTGAGCTCAAGGTGAGCTGGTAAGGTAAGCTCCCATGTGAGTTTCTGGGCAAGCTCAAGTTGAGCTACTTGACGAGCTCCTGGGTGAGCTGCTTGCCGAGATCTTAGCCGAGCTTCTAAGTGAGCTTACATTTGAGCTACCAGATGAGCTCAAGGTGAGCTAGAAAGGTGAGGTATCAGGAAAGATCCCAAGTGAGTTCCTATATGAGTTACTTGACGATCTCCTGGGTGAGCTCAACTCGAGCTGGTCGGCAAGCTCCCAAAAGAGCTCCCAGTTGAGCTACTTGGCAAGATGTTCAGTGAGCTCCCAAGTGAGCTACTAGTCGAACACCCAAGCAAGCTACTTGGTGAGCTCCTAGGTGAGGTCCTCGACTAGCTGCTTGGTGATATCACAAGTGATCTCAAGTTAACCTACTCGGAAAGATACTCATTGACCTCCTAGGTGAGCTATTAGGTGAGCTCCTAAGCAAGCTACTTGGTGAGCTACTCGATGAAATCCGAGGTGAGATACAAAATGAGCTCAAGGAAATTTGGTAAGATGAGCTCCTTAGTGAGCTCAAGGTGAGCTGGCAAGGTGAGCTCTCATGTGATTTTTTAGGTGAGCTACTTGATGAGCTCCTAGATGAGATGTAAGTTCCCAGGTGAGTTACTCGACGATCTCCTGAGAAATCTAAACTCGAGCTTATCGGTGAGCTCAGAAGTAACCTCCCAAGTGAACCTACTTGGTGAGCTACATGGTGAGCTCCCAGGTGAGCTGTTAGGTGAGTTCCCAAGTGAGCTACTTCCTGAGCTCCTAGGTAAGGTCCCCAGTGAGTTGCTGGATGAGCTCACAAGTGGGCTCACAAGTGAGCTCAAGTCATTTTACTTGATCAGTTTCTTAGTGAGCTCCAAGGTGAGCTGTTAGGTGAGCTCCCAGGTGAGTTGTTAGGTGACCTACTTGAAAAACTCTGAGGAGAGGTACTAGACGAGGCCAAGGTGAGTTAGCAAGGTGAGCTCCTCAATGAGCTATCAGGTGAGCTCCTATGTGAGTTTTCAGGTGAGCTACTTGACGAGCTATTGGGTGAGCTCAAGTCGAGGTGCTCAGTGACCTCAAGGAGAGCTGACAAGGCAAGCTCCTAGGTGAGCTACTAATTGAGGTCCTGGGTGAGCTGCTTGTCAAGCTCCCATCTGAGCTCCTAGGTGAGCTACTCGGTGAGCTCAAAGGTGAGCTTGTCAATAATGTCTGAGGTGAGCTTACACGCGAGTTACCAGATGAGCTCAAGGTGAGTTGGTAAGGTAAGTTGGTAAGGTGAGCTCAAGGAAAGTTGGAAAGTAGAGTTATTAGACAAGCTCTTAGGAAAGTTCCCAAGGTGAGTTACTCGACGAGCTCCTAGGTGAGCTCAACTTGAGCTGATCATCAAGCTCCCAGAAGAGCTCCCTGGTGAGCTACTTTACGAGTTATTCGATGAGCTCCCATGTGAGCTCCCAAGTGAGCTACTTGGAAAGCTCCCAAGTGAGTTCCCTGGTGATCTGCTTAGTGAGCTCATAAGCAAGTTCAAGTCAACCTACTCAGTGAGCTACTCATTGAGCTCCTAGGTGAGCTATTAGGCAAGCTCCCAGGTGAGCTACTTGGTGAGCTGCTTGATGAAATTAGAGGTATGCTACCAGATGAGCTCAAGGAAAGTTGCTTGACAAGTTCCTCAGTGAGCTCAAGGTGAGATAGTAAGAAGAGATGATAGTCAAGATCCCATGCAAGTTAGTAAGGTGAGCTGTCAGATGAGCTCCCATGTGAGTTTTTGGGTGAGCTCAAGGTGAGCTGGCAAGGTGACCTCCAAGGTGAGTTTTTGTGCAAGCTCAAGTCAAGATACTCGATGAACACCTAGGAAAGCTACTTACAGAGATTCCAACTGAGCTCCTAGGTTAGCTACTTAGTCGGCTCTTAGGAAAGCTTAAAGGTGAGCTTATCGGTAACGTCTGAGGTGAGATTATATGTGAGCTACCATATGAGCTCAAGGCGAGTTAGCAAGGTGAGATCAGGTTGAATTAGATAGGTGAGCTCAAGGTGAGTGGCCAAGGTGAGCTGTTAGGTGAGGTCCCAAGTGAGTTACTCAATGAGCTCCTAGGTGAACTCAACTTGATCTTATCGGTGAGCACTTTTAAGAGCTCTCAGGTGAGCTACTTGGCAATCTATTCGGTGAGTTTCTAGGTGTGCTTTTAGGTGAGGTTTTAAGTTATCTACTTGGTGAGCTCCCAAGCAAGGTCCCTAATGAGCTGCTTGGTGAATTCACAAGGTGAGTTGGCAAGGTGAGCTCCTTAACTAATCTCATTGGTTAGCTCAAGTCGAGCTTACTTGATGAGCTCCTGGGTGAGCTCAAGGCAAGTTTCTAGGCAAGCTAATTGGCGAGCTCAAGGTGAGATGGCAAGGTGATCTCAAGGTGAGCTGGCAACGTGCTTTTCTGGACAAGCTCAAGTTAAGATCCTTTCTGAGCTCCTAGCTGAGCTCCTAGGTGAGCTACTCTGTGAGATCCCAGGTGAGCTCAAAGGTGAGCTTGTCGGTAATCTCTAAGGTGAACTTACATACGAGCTACCAGATGAGCTCAAGGTGAGTTGGAAAGGTGAGCTAAGGTCAAGTTGGATAAGGTGAGATCAAGGTGAGTTGGTAAGGTGAGATGTCAGGTGAGCTCCCAGGTGAGTTCCCAACTGATTTACTCGATGAGCTCCCAAGTGAGCTCAACTCGATTTGATCAGTGAGATCCTAGAAGATTTCTCATGTGAGCTACTTAGAGAGCTATTTGGTGAGATTTTAGGTGAGCTGCTAGGAAAGCTTCCAAGTAAGCTACTTGGCAAGCTACCAAGTGAGCTCCTTGGTGAGCTGATCAAAGAACTCACAAGTGAGCTCAAAAGTGAGCTCAAATCAACCTACTCAGAGAGTTTCTCAATGAGCTCCCATGTGAGCTACTCTGCTAGCTACTCGATGAAATATAAGGTGAGATACCAGATGAGCTCAAGGAGAGTTGGTAAGGTGATCTCCTTATGTGAGCTCAAGGTGAGTTGGAAAGGTGAGCTCTTCATGCAAGTTTCTGGTTGAGCTGTAAGGTGAGTTTGCAGGCAAGCTACTTGGTGAGCTCTTGGGTGAGCTCAAGGTGAGCTGGCAAGGTGAGTTGTCAGGTGATATCTGAGGTGAGTTTCTAGACAAGGCTCAAGTTGAGCTACTTACCAAGCTCCCAACCTAGCTCCTAGGTGAGATGCTTAGTGAGTTCCCAGGTGAGCTTGTCGGTAATCTCTGAGGTGAGCTTATATGTGAGCTACCAGATGAGATCAAGGTGAGTTGGTAAGGCACGTTCAAGGTGAGTTGATAAGGTGAGTTGTCAGGTGAGCTCCTTGGGTGAGCTTCTTTTAGAGCTCCAAGCTGAGCTCTTAGGTGGGCTACTCGGTGAGTTCCTAGGTGAGCTTGTCAGTAATCTCTAAGGTGAGATTACATGCGAGCTACCAGATGAGCTCAAGGTGAGTTGGCAAGGTGAGCTTAAGGTGAGTTGGAAAGGTGAACTCAAGGCGAGTTGGTAAGGTGAGCTATCAGGTAAGCTCCTAGTTAAGTTCCCAAGTGAGTTACTTGATGAGCTCCCAGGGTAGCTCAACTCAAGCTGATCAGCGAGCTCCCAAAATAGTTCCCAGGGGAGCTACTTGGCGAGCTATTTGGAGAGATTCCATGTGAGTTACTTGGTGAGATCCTAAGTGAGCTACTTAGTGAGTTCCTAGGTGAGGTCATTGATGAGCTACTCAGTGAGCTTGTAAGTGAGGTCAAGTCAACCTACTCGGCAAGCTACTCGGTGAGCTCCCAGTAAGCTATATAGGTGAGCTCCCAGGTGAGCTGTTAGTCGAGCTCCCAGGTGAGCTACTTGGCGAGCTACTCGATGAACTCCGATGTGAGCTACCAGACAAGATCAAGGTGAGTTGGCAAGTTGAATTCCTCAGTGAGCTCAAGGAAAGCTGATAGGAGAGCTCCCATTCAAGTTGGCAAGGTTAGATGTCAGGTGAGCTCTCATATGAGTTTTCGAGTGAGCTGCTTTATGATCTCCCAAGTGAGCTCAAGTCGAGCTGATCGGTGTACTCCTAGGTGAGCTCAAGGTGAGATGGCAAGGTGAGCTGTTAGGAAAGCTCCTAGGTGAGTTTCAAGGAAATCTCAAGTCGAGCTACTCGATGAGTTCCTTGGTGAGCTACTTGCCAATCTCCCAGCTGAGCTCCTAGGTGAGCTGCTCAGTAAGCTCCTAGGTGATCTCAAAGGTGAGAATATCGGTAATCTCTAAGGTGAGCTTACATACGAGCTACCAAATGAACTCAAGGTGAGTTGGCAAGGTGAGCTCAAGGCGAGTTGGTAAGGTGAACTTAAGGTGAATTGGCAAGGTGAGCTATCAGGTGAGCTCCGAGAAGAGTTCCTAGGTGAGTTACTTGATGAGCTCCCAGGTGAGCTCAACTCAAGCTGATCAGTGAGGTGTTAGAAGATCTCCCAGGTGAGCTACTTGGTGAGCTACTTGGTGAGCTCCTAGGTGAACTGCTGTGAGCTCCCAAGTGAGTTACTTGGATGAGCTCATAAGTGAGGTCCCCGGTGAGCTTCTCAGTGAGCTCACTTGGTGAGTGTCAACCTAGGTGAGCTACTCAGGTGAGTTCCCAGGTGAGCTATTAGGTGAGCTTTGAGGTGAGCTATTAGGTGAGCTACTTGTGAGCTATTCGGTGAGCTCCTATGTTGAGCTGAGGTGATCTAAAAAGTGAATTACTTAACGAGATCCTAGTTGAGGTCACTGACGAGCTATTTGGTGAGCTCACAAATGAGCTCAAGTCAACCTACTCGGCATGAGTTGCTCAGCTTAGCTCCCAGGTGAGCTACTAGGTGAGCTCCCAGGTGAGCTACTGGCGAGCTACTTGACAAACTCATAGGTGAGCTACACAGATGCACTCAAGGTGAGTTGGTAAGGTGAGCTCCTCATTGAGCTCAAGATGAGCTGACAAGGTGATTTGATAGGTGAGCTCTCATGTGAGTTGATAGGGCGAGCTGTCAGGTGAGCTCACATTCAATTTTTCAGGTGAGCTACTTGACAAGGTCTCAAGCCAAGCTCAAGTCAAGCTTCTCTACGAGCTCCTAGGTAAGTTGTTTACTGAGTTCCCACCTAGGTCCTAGGTGAGATACTCCGTGAGCTCCCAAGTGAGCTAAAAGGTGAGCTTGTTAGCAATCTCTAAGGTGAACTTACATGTGTGCTACTAGATGAGCTCAAGGTGAGTTGATAAGGCAAGCTCAAGGAGAGTTGACAAGGTGAGCTCAAGGTGAGTTAGAAAGGTGAGTTGTCAGGTGATTTGCCAGGGGAGTTCCCAATCGAGTTACTTGATGAGCTTCTGGGTGAGCTCAACTTGAGCTGATTGTTGAGCTCCCAGAAGATCTCCCAAGTGAGCTACTTAGTGTTGTTCTAAGCTCCCAGATCTACTAGGTGAGCTCCCAGTGATCTACATAGTGAGCTCTCGGTGAGGTCCATGGTGAGCTTCTTAGTGCAAGCTCACAAGTGAGCTCAAAAGTGAGGTCAAGTCAACCTACTCGGTGAGCTGCTCCATGAGCTCCCAGGTGAGCTATTAGGTGAGCTCCTAGGTGAGCTACTTGGTGAGCTACTTGATGAACTCTGAGGTGAGATACCAGATGAGCTCAAGAAGAGTTAGCAAGGTGAGCTCCTCAGTGAAGCTCAAGGTGAGCTGGCAAGGTGACCTTAAAGGTGTTCTCTCATGCAAGTTTTTGGGTGAGCTGCTTTACAAGCTCCTAGGTGAGCTCAAGTCAAGCTACTCGGTGAGCTCCTAGGTGAGCTGTCACATAAGCTCCTAGGTGAGTTTCTGGGAAAGCTCAAGTTGAGCTACTCAACGAGCTCTTGGTTTAACTACTTTCTGAGCTCCTAGCTAAGCTCCTAGGTGAGACACTCAGTGCTCCCATGTGAGCTCAAAGTTGCTCTTGTGGGTAATCTCTGAGGTGAGCTTACATGTAAGCTACCAGATGAGAATAATGGTGAGTTGGCAAGGTGAGCTCAAGGTGAGTTAAATAGGTGAGCTCTAGGTGATTTTGTAAGATGAGTTGTCAGGTGAGTTACTTGACAAGCTCCTAGGAAAGCTCAACTTGAGCTAATCAGTGACCTCCTAGGTGAGCTACTTGGCAAGCTTTTCAGTGAACTCCAAGGTGAGCTACTAGCTGAGCTCCCAAGTGAGCTACTTGGAAAACTCCCAGGTAAGGTCCCTGATGAAATCTACGAAAGCAAGTAAACCTTCAGCAAGCTCTCAGGTGAGTTGGCTAGGTGAGCTATTAGGCAAGCTACTAGGCAAGTTGTTAGGTGAGCTGTTAGGTGAGCTACTAGGTGAGCTACTATGCGAATATAAGGTGAACTACAATAAGAGCTCAAGGAGTTGGCATGGTGAGCTCCTCACCGACCTCAAGGTGAGTTAGCAAGGTGAGTTGATAGGCAAGTTTCCATCATAGTTAGTAAGGCGAGCTATCAGGTGAGATCCCATGTGAGTTTTTAGGTGAGCTACTTGACAAGATCCTAGGTGAGCTCAAATAGAGGTAGTTGGTGAGATCCTAGGTGAGCTCAAGGTGAGCTTTCAGGTAAGCTCCAAGGTGGGTTTCCAGCTATGCTCAAGTTGAGTTGCTCAATGAGCTCCTGGGTAAGCTGCTTACCAAGCTCCTTGTCGATCTCCTAGGTGAGCTGCTTAGTGAGCTCACAAGAAAACTCAAACACAAGCTTATCATCAATCTTTGAGGTGAGCTTACATGTGAGCAACCAGAAGAGATCAAGGTGAGTTGGCAAGGTGAGCTTTCAGGTGACCTCCCAGGTGAGTTCCTAAGTGAGTTACTCGATGAGCTCTCGGGTGAGCTCAACTCGATCTAATTAGAAAGCTCCCATAAGAGCTCCCAAGAAAGCTACTTAGGTGAGCTATTCAATGAGCTCCCAAGTGAATCTCTAGGTGAGCTTACATGTGAGCTACCATATGAGCTGCTCGGTGAGTTGACAAGGTGAGCTCAAGGTGAGTTGGTAAGGAGATACAAGGTGAGTTCCAAGGTGAGCTACTAGGTGAGCTCCTAGGTGAGCTATTTGGCAAGTTACTCGATGAACTCTGAGGCGAGCTACCAGATGAGCTCTAGGTGAGTTCCTAAGGTGAGCTCCTCAGTGAGCTCCCAGGTGAGCTAGCAAGGCAAACTAATAGGTGAGATCCCATCTGATTTAATAAGATGAGCTCCCATGTGAGTTTTTGCATGAGCTACTTGACGAGCTCCTGGGTGAGCTCAAATTTGAGTTTCTCGGTGAGCTCCTATGCAAGCTCAAGGAAAGATGGAAAGGTGAGTTGTCAGGTGAGCTCCTAGGTGAGCTACTCGATAAACTCCAAGGCTAGCTAACATATGAGCTCAAGGTAATGTGGCAAGGTGAGATCCTCAGTGAGCTCAAGCTGATAGGTGAGCTCCCATGTGAGTTGGCAAGGTGAATTGTCAGGTGAGCTCCCATGTGAGTTTGTAAGTGAGCTATTTTGCGAACTCCTAGGTTAGTTTTTGGGTGAGCTACTGGCTGAGCTAAAGGTGAGCTAGCAAGGAAAGCTATCAGGTGAGCTCTTAGGTGATTTTTTGGGAAATCTCAAGTCGATATGCTTGACAAAATCCTAGATGAGCTCAAAGGTGAGCTTTTCAGCAATCTTTGAGGTGAGCTTACATGTGAGCTACTAGCTGAGCTCAAGGCAGGTTGACAAGGTGAGCTCAAGGTGAGTTGGCAAGACAAGCTCCTAGGTGAGCTGTTAGGTGAGCTCCTCGATAAACTCCAAGGTGAGTTGGCAAGGCAAGCTCCTAGGTGAGCTATTAGGTGAGTTCATAGGTGATTTATTAGGTGAGCTACTCGATAAAATCCAAGGTGAGCTACCAGACGAGCTCAAGGCAAGTTGGCAAGGTGAGCTCCTTAGTGAGCTCAAGGTGAGCTTGCAAGGTGAGCTGATAGGTGAGTTCCCATGCGAGTTGTCAGGGTGAGTTATTAGGTGAGCTTCTATGTGAGCTATTTTGAGTGAGCTCAACTCAAGTTGAGCTCAGGTAAGGTGAGCTCTCAGGTGAGCTCCCAGGTGAGCAATTTTTATTGAACTATAAGGTCAAGCTACAAGCGTGAGCTCCTAGGTGAGATGCTTGTCGAGCTCCCAGCTAAGCTCCTAGGTGAGCTCCCAGGTGAGCTCAAAGGTGAGCTTATTGATAATATCTGAAGTGAGCTTACATACAAGCTACCAGATGAGCTTAAGGTGAGTTTGCAAGGTGAGCTCAAGGTAAGTTGGTAAGGTGAGTTCAAGGTAATATGGCAAGGTGAGGTGTCAGGTGAGCTCCCAGGCAAGTTCCTAGGTGAGTTACTTGACGAGCTCTCGGGAAATCTCAACTCGACATGTTCGTCAAGCTCCTAGAAGAGCTCCCTAGTGAGCTACTTTGTGAGCTACTTGGTGAGCTCCCAGGGGAGTTTCTTGGTGAGCTACCAAGTGAGCTAGTTTACGAGCTCCCATGTGAGGTCCCTACTAAGCTGCTCGATGAAATCACAAGTGAGCTCAAGTCAACCTACTCGTTGAGATGCTCATTGAGCTCCTAGGTGAGCTGTTAGGCAAGTTACTTGACAAACATAGAGGTGAGCTACCAGATGAGCTCAAGGGGAGTAGGTAAGGTAGGCTCCTCAGTAAGCTCAAGGTGAGCTAGCAAGGCGAGCTCCCATTCGAGTTGGTAAGGTGAGCTGTTAGGGGAGCTCCCATGTGAGTTTTTGGATGAGCTACTCTATGAGCTCAAGTTGAGCTGCTCAGTGATCTCCTGGGTGAGCTCAAGGTGAGCTGGCAAGGTGAGCTACCAGGTGAGTTTCCATGTAAGCTCAAATCAAGCTACTCGACAAGCACCTCGGTGAGTTACTTGCTGAGCTCCTAGGTGAGCTACTTGGTGGGCTCTTAGGTGAGCTCAAAGGTGAGATTGTCTGTAATGTCTGAGGTGAGCTTATATGTGATCTACTAGCTGAGCTCAAGGTGAGTTGGTAAGGCAAGCTATCAGGTGACCTCTAAGGTAAGCTTCTTGGTGAGTTACTCGACAAGCTCCCAGATGAGCTCAACTCGATGTAATCGGCTAGCTCCTAGAAGAGCTCCCAAGTGATCTACTTAGCAAGTTTTTTGGTGAGATCCCATGTGAGTTGCTAGGTGAGCTCCCAAATGAGCTACTTGGTGATCTCCCAAGTGAGGTCCCTAGCGAGCTCACAAGTGAGCTGTTAGGTGAGCTCCCAGGTGAGCTACTTGGTGAGTTGCTCAATGAACTCCAAGGTGAGCTACTAGATGAGCTCAAGGTGAGTTGGTAAGGTGAGCTCCTTAGTGAGCTCAAGGTGAGATGGAAAGGTGAGCTCCCATGTGATTTTTCAAACGAGCTGCTTAATGAGCTCATGGATGAGCTATGAGTTCCTAGGTGAGTTACTTGACGAGATTCTTGGTGAGATCACCTTGAGATGATCAGATTGCTCCCAGAAGAGCTCTTATGCAAGCTACTTGACAAGTTGTTCGGTGAGATTCTAGGTGAGCTATTAGGTGAGCTCCCAAGTGAGGTCCCCGGTGAGCTATTCGGTGAGCTCACAAGTGAGCTCACAAGCAAGCTCAAGCCAACCTACTCGACGAACTCTGAGGTGAGCTACCAAACAAGCTCAAGGTGAGTTGGCAAGGTGATCTCCTAAGTGAGCTCAAGGTGAGCTGATAAGGAAAGTTGATAGGTGAGCTCACACTCGAGTTTCTGGGTGAGTTGTCAGGTGAGCTCCCATGTGAGTTTTTAAATGAGCTCCTATGTGAGCTCAAGCTGAGCTGCTCGGTGAGCTCTTGTGTTAGCTCAAGGTGACCTAGCAAGGTGAGCTCCTAGTTGATTTTTTGGATAACCTCAATTCGAGCTACTCGAGGAGCTCCTGGGTGAGCTACTTACCGAGCTCCCAACTGAGCTCCTAAGTGAGCTGCTCAGTTAGCTCCCAAGTGAGCTCAAAGGTGAGCTTGTCAGAAATCTCTAAGGTGAGCTTACATGTGAGCTACCAGATGAGCTCAAGGTGAGTTGGAAAGGTAAGCTCAAGGGGAGATGTCAAGGTGAGCTATCATGCGAGCTCCTAGGTGAGTTCCCAGGTTAGTTACTTGACGAGCTCCTGAGTAAGCTCAACTTGAGCTGATCGATGAGCTCCCAGAAGAGCTCTCAGGTGAGATACTTGGTGAGCTATTTGGTGAGCTCCAAGGTGAGTTTGCTAGCCAAGCTCAAGTCGAGCTACTTGGTGAGCTCCCAAGGTGAGCTACTTGATGAGCTCACAAGTGATCTCAAGTTAGCCTACTTAGTGAGCTACTCCGTGAGATCCCAGGTGAGATTTTAGGTGAGCTGGTAGGTGAGATCCTAGGTGAGGTACTTGGTTAGATGCTTGATGAACTCTAAGGCAAGCTACCAGACGAGCTCAAGGTGTGTTGGCAAGGTGATCTCCTCAGCGAGCTTAAGGTGCGCTAGGAAGGTGAGCTGATATGTGAGATCCCATGCGATTTTTTGGGTGAGCTATTAGATGACCTCCCTTGTGAGTTTCCAAGTGAGCTGATTGATGAGCTCTTGGGTGAGCTCAAGTTGAGCTACTTGATGAGCTCCTAGGTGAGCTTAAGGTGAGCTGGCAAGGCGAGCTATCAGGTGATCTCCCAGGTGAGTTTCCAGGAAAGCTCAAGTCAAGCTACTCGATGAGCTCCTTGGTGACCTATTGCTGAGCTCCCAGCCAAGCTCCTAGGTGAGCTACTCAGTGAGCTCCCAAGTGAGCTCAAAGGTGAGCTTGTCAACAATCTCTGAGGTGAGATTACATGCGAGCTACCAGATGAGCTCAAGATGAGTTGGCAAGGTGAGCTCAAGGTGAGTTGGCAAGGTGAGCTCAAGGTGAGTTGGCAAGGTGAGCTCAGGTGAGCTCCCAGGTGAGTTCCCAGGAAAGTTACTCGAATGAGCTCTCAGGTGAGCTCAACTTGAGCTGATCGGTGAGCTCCTAGAAGAGCTCCCAGGTGAGCTACTTGGTGAGCTATTTAGTGAGCTCCCAGGTGAGCTGCTAGGTGAGCTCTCGAGTGAGCTACTTGGCAAGCTCCCAGGTGAGGTCCCTGGTGAGCTACTCAGTGAGCTCACAAGTGAGCTCAATTCAACCTACTCAGAGAGCTACTTGATGAGCTCCTAGGTGAGCTATTAGGTGAGCTCCTAAGTGAGCTGTTAGTCAAGTTCCCAAGTGAGCTACTTGGTAAGCTACTTGATGAACTCTGATAGGGGACCTGATAGGGGAGCTCCCATGTGAGTTGGCAAGGAAAGCTGTAAGGAGAGCTCTCATGTATGTTTTTAGGTGAGTTTCTTGATTAGCTCTCAGGTGAGCTCAAGTCAACCTACTCGGTGAGCTACTCGGTGAGCTCCCAGGTGAGCTACTTGGCGAGTTACTCGACGAACTTTGAGGTGAGCTACCAGATGAGCTTAAGGTGAGTTAGCAAGGTGAGCTCCTTAGTGAGCTCAAGGTGAGCTGGCATAGGTGAGCTAATAGGTGAGCTCCCATCCGAGTTCGTAAGGCAAGCTGTCAGCAAGCTCCCACGTAAGTTTTTATGATGCTGCTTGACGAGCTCTCAGGTGAGCTACTTGACGAGTTCCCAGGTAAGCTCAACTTGAGCTGTTTGATGAGCTCCTAGGTGAGATCAAGGTGAGCTGGCAAGGTGACCTATCAGGTGAGATGCTAGGTGAGTTTTTTGGGCAAGCTCAAGTTGACCTGATAGACTAGCTCCTGGCTGAGCTACTTGTCAAACTCCCAGTCAAGCTCCTAGTTGAGATACTTGGTGAGCTACTCGATGAGCTACTCGGTGAGCTACTAGGTGAGCTCAAAGGTGAGCTAGTTGGCAAGGTGAGCTCAAGGTCAATTATTAAGATGAGCTATCAGGTGATCTCCCAGGTGAGTTACTTGACGAGCTCCCGGGTGAGGTCAAGTTGAGCTAATTAGTGAGCTCCCAGAAGAGCTCCTAGGTGAGCTACTTGGTGAGCTATTCGGTGAGCTCCCAGGTGAGCTGTTAGGTAAGCTCCCAAGTGAGCTACTTGGTAAACTCCCATGTGAGGTCCCCGGTGAGCTATTCTGATGAGCTCACAAGTGAGCTCAAGTCAACCTACTCGGTGAGCTCCCAGGTAAGTTAGGTGAGATCTCAGGTGAGCTGTTAGGCAAGCTCCTAGGTGAGTTGGTGAACTGCTTGACAAAATCTAAGGTGAGCTAATTCTTGAGATCAAGGTGAGTTGGAAAGGAGAGCTCCTCAGTGAGCTGAAGGAAAGATGCCATGTAAGTTGGCAAGGTGAGCTGTCAGGTGAGCTCCCATGTGAGTTTTTGGGTGAGCTACTTGATGAGCTCCTGGGTGAGCTCAAGTCAAGCTTCTTGGCAAGATCCTGGGTGAGCTCAAGATGAGATAACAAGGTGAGCTGTAAGGTGAGTTCCCATGTGAGTTTCTTGGAAAGCTCAAGTCGAGCTACTCAATGAGCTCCTGGGTGAGCTACTTTTTGAGCTCCCAGTCAATCTCCTAGGTGAGCTGCTCAGTGAGATCCTAGGTGAGCTCAAAGGTGAGCTTGTTGAGAAATCTCTTAGGTGAGATTACATGTGAGCTACCATATGAGCTACATGTGAGTTGGCAAGGTGAGCTCAAGGTGAGTTGGCAAGGTGAGCTCAAGGTGAGTTGGCAAGGTGAGCTATCAGGTGAGCTCCCAGGTGAGTTCCTAGGTGAGTTACTTGACGAGCTCCTGGTCATGCTCAACTGGAGTTGATCGGTGAGCTATCAAAAGAGATCCCAAGTGAGCTACTTGGTGAGCTATTCAGTGAGATCCTAGGTGAGCTATTAGGTGAGCTCCCAAGTAAGCTACTTAGTGAGATCCCAGGTGAGGTCCCTGGTGAGCTACTCGGTGAGCTCACACATGAGCTGAAGTCAACCTACTTGGAAAGCTACTTGGTGAGCTCCTAGGTGAGCTATTAGGAAAGCTGTTAGGTAAGCTATTAGGTAAGCTACATGGTGAGCTACTCGATGAACTCTGAGGTAAACTACGAGATGAGCTCAAGGTGAATTGGCAATGTGAGCTCCTCAGTGAGCTCAAGGTGAGCTCCCATTCGATATGGCAAGGTGAGTTCTTAGGAAAGCTCCCATGTGAGTTTTCAAGTGAGCTACTTGAGAAACTCCTAGGTGAGCTCAAGTCGAGCTGCTCAGTGAGCTCCTAGGTGAGCTCAAGGTGAGCTAGAAAGGTGAGTTATCAGGTGAGCTCCCAGGTGAGTTTTTAGACAAGCTCAAGTCGATGTAATTGAAAAACTCTTGGGTGAGATGCTTACTGAGCTCCCAACCAAGATCCTAGGTGAGCTATTCGGTGAGCTCCCAAGTGAGCTCAAAGGTGAGCTTGTCAGTAATCTCTTGAGGTGAGCTTACATGTGAGCTAGTAGATGAGCACAAGGTGAGTTGGCTAGGTGAGCTCAAGGAGTTAGCAAGGTGAGCTCAAGGCAAGTTGGCAAGGTGAGCTGTCAGGTGAGCTCCAAAGTGAGTTCCCAGGTGAGTTACTTGATGAGCTCCTAGGTGAGCTCAACTTGAGCTTATCAGTGAGCTCCCAGAAGAGCTCCTAAGCTAGCTACTTGGTGAGCTATTCGGTGAGCTCCTAGGTGAGCTGCTAGGTGATCTCCCAAGTGAGCTACTTTTTGAGCTCCCAGGTGAGGACCCCAGCAAGCTACTTGGTGAGCTCACAAGTAAGCTCAAGTCAACCTACTCAGTAAGCTTCTCAGTGAGCTCCCAGGTGAGCTGTTAGGTGAGCTCCCAGGTGAGCTACTTGATGAACTCTGAGGTGAGCTACCAGATGAGCTCAAGGTGAGATAGCAAGGTGAGCTCCTCAGCGAGCTCAACAAAAGCTCATGTGAGATGCTCAGGAAAGGTGAGCTCCCATGCTCAAGTCAAGCTTTTAGGTGAGCTCTTGATGAGCTCAATCAAGTTGAGGTGCTATCAGGTAAGCTCTTGGGTGAGCTCAAGGTGAGCTGAGGAGCCAGGTGAGTTTACTAGGCAAGCTTCTAGGTGAGTTATTCGATAGCTCCAAGGCAAGCTGCATGTTGAGCTCTCCACCATGATTCTAGGTGATCTTACATGTAAGCTACCAAATGAGCTCAAGGTGTGTTGGAAAGGTGAGGTCAAGCCAAGATGGGAAGGAGAGCTTTCAGGAAAGCTACCAGGTGAGTTTGTATGTGAGTTACTCGATGAGCTCTCAAGTGAGCTCAACTCAAGCTGATCGATGAGCTCCCAGAAGAGATACTAAGTGAGCTAATTGGTGAGTTGTTTAGTGAGCTCCCAAGTGAGTTGCTAGGTGAGCTCCCAAGAGATCTACTTGTTAAGCTCCTAGGTGAGGTTCCCGATGAGCTGCTTGGTTACATCACAAGCAAGTTCAAGTCAACCTACTTAGTGAGCTACTCAATGAGCTCCCAGGTGAGTTGTTAGGTGAGTTCCAAGGTGAGCTACTTGGTGAGATTCTTGACAAACTCTGAGGTGAGCTACCAGACAAGCTCAAGGTGAGTTAGTGAGGTGAGCTCCTCAGTGAGCTCAAGGTGAGGCTGATCAAGGTGAGCTTCCATGTGAGTTTTAGGTGAGTTACTTGACAAGCTCCTAGATGAACTGTGAGTTCCCATGTTGAGTTACTCGATGAGCTCCTTGGGAAGAGCTCAAGGTGAGCTACTTGGCAAGATATCCTGTTCGGTGAGCTCCCACAGTGAGCTACTAGGTGAGGTCCCAAGGGAGCTACTTGATGAGCTCCCAGGTGAGGTCCCTGACAAGCTAATTGGTGAACTCACAAGCGAGCTCAAGTCAACCTACTCAGAGAGATGCTCAGTGAGCTCCCATGTGAGCTGTTAGGTGAGCTCCCAAGATGAGCTGTTAGGTGACCTCCCAGGTGAGTATTTAGGTGAGCTACTTGATGAGCTCTAAGGTGAATACTTCGACAAACTTTGATGTGAGATATCAGACGAGCCAAGGTGATTTGGCAAGGTGAGATGTCAGGTGAGCTCCCATGCAATTTTTAGGTGAGCTACTTGAAGAGCTGATAGGCGGGTGAGCTCAAGTCAAGTTACTTGGTGAGCTATCAAGTGAGCTCCTAGGTGAGTTTTCAGGTGAGCTACTTTTGGGTGAGCTCAAGGTGAGCTATCAGGTGAACTCAAGAAGAGCTGCTAAGGTGAGCTCCCATCCGAATTGGTAAGGTGAGCTATCAAGTGAGCTCCCAGGTGAGTTTTCATGCAAGCTGCAAGACGAGATCCTAGGTGAGCTAATTAATGAGCTCCTGGGTGAGCTCAAGTTGAGAGCTATTTGGTGAGCTCCTGGGAAAACTCAAGATGCAAGCTCAAGGTAAGCTAGGTAAGGCAAGCTGTCAGGTGAGCTCCCAGGTGAGCTCGAGCAAGCTCAAGTTGAGCTAGTCAGATGAGCATTTAGGTGAGCTGCTTACCAAGCTCCCAGCCGAGCTCCTAGGCTAAGTTGCTTAGTGAGCTCCCAGGTGAGCTCAAAGGTGAGCTAGTTAGGTGAGCTCAAGGTGAGCTACTTGGCGAGCTATCAGGTGAGCTTGAGGTGAGTTCCCAGGTGAGTTACTCGGTGAGCTCCCGTAAGGGAGCTCAACTTGAGCTGATCAAGGTGAGCTCAAGGTGAGCTGATCGGAAAGCTACTTAGTGAGTTGTTTAGGTGAGCTCCCATGTGAGTCTACTAGGTGAGATCCCTAAGTGAGATACTTGGAGAGCTCCCAGGTAAGGGCTCTGGTGAGCTTCTTGATGAGCTCACAAGGTGAGCTCACAAGTGAGCTCAAGTTTACCTACTCGGTGAGCTCCCAGTGAAAGCTGTTAGGTGAGATCTCAGGCAAGCTTATTAGGCAAGCTCCCAGGTGAGCTACTTGGTGAGATGCTCAACAAACTCTGAGGTGAGCTATGTAGTACCCACTTTCCTTGGACACCTTCAGATACTGATTTTGACACTACTAATGATATTTTAGGTGATTCATTGTGTAGATGATATAGCAGGAAGTCTTATATACTAGCTTATGGATTATTATCGAACATTATTATGTTTTGATTAACATGATGGTTAGATGAGCTACTATGGAGCTAATATTGAGCTCTGCTGGCGAGGATTTAGATGATTCTACTTGATGAACTCAGGTGAGACATTATTATTATTAATGGATGATGATATAATGTTGACATATATAAGTGATTGCTCCCAGGTGATTTCAAGGTGAGCTCCCAGTGGATGTCTATTATGACTAGCCCTAGTATAGAGATCTACTGGATGATGATAAAAGTTGAAAATTTAATTTAAATGAGCTCAATGGTAAATCCTTGATAAGGTGAGCTGGAATTAATGAGCTCAAGTTGAGTATATCATTTGGATGTTCTGATGTGGCCACCAGGCCCAAGTAAGGTATCTTATTGATTTTACAGGTAAAAATCACAAGCAATGTTGGGGGACTGGAGACTAACCATATTGGAATTCAGTGTGAAATCAACAAGGTCACCATGGAAACTGTGAGCTGATTTGTGTGTTGTGTTATGTTAGGACTTCCTGTGGGGGGGATTTCCATTATTGTGAGCTATGGGGAGCATATGTGTGTTTTATTTGTATGCTTATTGAGCTTTTATTATTGTTAGTGTGTAGCTTTTATTTGTAAGGTGTTCCTTCTTTTAATAAATTTTAAGGTGATAGTATGCAATGTGAGAGTATTAGGTGAGTTAAAATTTAATTAAATTAATTGGGATGTGGAATATAAATTAAATGTTCAATTATCTTGGTTGAAAATGAAATTTGATTTATATATTGTATAACCATATGGTAAATAAATAAATCTTTATGAAATCATTGTGAATAAATAAAGCTGACATAGATATTAATGCATGTGTAAGAGCAATGTAAGAGTGTGTAGGTGAACTCCATATGTAAAAATGTTGTAAGGAAGATTTTGGATGAGGTCCAACACTCCATCTCTCTTGAAATTCGAATTGCCAAGGTCTTGGTGAGCCTAAATTGGAGGCTTGTGGGATAAGAATTCAAACTTAGTTCCCAGGTGAACCTCTCAAAATCCTCCACCAACGATGATTATTGATTTGGAGTCAAAAACAATCTATTTTATTGTATTTTGACATAAAATTGGGTAAGTATTGATTGCACTTGTCTTACAAATTTTAAATGCATTCCTTTTGGGGTATGGGCTATATTGTGTATGTAAGTAATTTTGTCATATTTCATTTATGGTGATTTATTTTCCTTGATGTTGATTGTATTTTGGGATGAGGAAAAGTGATGTGGCATCCCACTTGGAATCCACATCATCCTCTTCCACCCTCTCCCTTTAAAATGCGAATTGCTTCCTTATTTGAGGTTGTTGAAATTTTGTTATTTGATTCTTGGGTGTCAAATTTCCTCTTGCATTGGGAGCCTGTTCTTGTGGAAGGATCTTGGACTATTTTGCATGCTTTGCATTTGCTGTTTGGGACTACTTTCTTGCAATAAAGAATCTACTATTTGAAAGAAAATCCCCATTATGGAGGGGTAGGGTCTTATCTCTTTATATTGTTGTTTTCTTTCCCCTTCTTGCATGCAAATTATTGAATGGTTTTTTTGGTTACATTTTTGAGGGATAGGTAGAATGATTAGGGCATGGTGTGGAGAGAAGAATATGCGGTTTATCAGAGGAGGGATAAGGTATTTTCCATTGTTATTTGTTCTTGGGAGGGAATGTTGGTTTGGGATCCACCTAGGAAAGGAAATTTCTTGCATTTCCTACTTTGGGGGAGGTATAAGGGGTAAATTTGGAGGAGGGATAAGGAGGGGTTGAAGAGGGATAAGGTTTATGGGATTGCTATTATTTTTGTGGTTTGCTTTTAGTGGATGCCCAAAATTAAACTTGGGAGGCATAAGGAGACCTCCATAGCTCTTTCTCTTTCTTGGCTTGCTTTCTTGGAGAAGGAGCCTTTGTTTTGTTTGAAATTGATTCTTTTAGTTGAGAAATACATCATATTGCTTTGTATTTCTTTTTGATTGTGAAATTATTCTTGTATGTGAAGAAGCCATGTTGCCCTGTGTTGTATCATCATGTTCCATTCCAATATGGTTGGGGCTCGGGGGCCAATGGATAAAGATGGCGTCTCCTTTCTCATTGGATGTTTTGGTTGGGTGGACAGTGTTGCCTTTCCTCCTTCCTTGGTGTGATTAGAAGAATTAAGATGAAGAACTTAGATTGCTGATGTTTGGAGAAGAAAGACAATATTTTGACAGTCATCCTTTTGTAAATTTTAAATGTAATCCTTCCCATTTCAAGTGGATGCATGTAATTTATTTGAGATGGGAAATGTTTACCTTTTAATTTTAAAGTTGTAATTGATTGTGAAATGTAAATTATATCCTATGTTTTGTATTTTAAATGAGAAAGAGTCACTTTCCCTTCCTCTTTTTTTAAAAAATAAAAAATAAAAATAAATATGATACATTTTGTAAGTTTCAAATTGGAATGTAAAGAAAGGAGTTCAGTTTTAAACTTGTTTAAATTCAATAAAGGAATCGAATTTCTCTTGATATACCTTGTTGTAATATTGTTTTTGGAGATAGATGAATGAAATAGGGAAGCTCAAGTTGAGTTTCTCGATGAGCTCCTAGGCAAGCTACTTGTCAAGCTCCCAGTCAAGCTCCTAGGTGAGTTGCTCGGTGAGCTCCCAGGTGAACTCAAAGGTGAGATTATTAGCAATCTTTAAGGTGAGCTTACATGCGAGCTACTAGATGAGCTCAAGGCAAGTTAACAAGGTGAGCTCATAGAAGAGATCTTAGGTGAGCTACTTGACAAGCTATTTGACAAGCTTCTAGGTGAGCTGCTAGGTGAAATCCCAAGTGAGATACTTAGTGAGCTCCCATGTGAGGTCCCTGGCAAGCTGCTTGGTGAGCTCACAAGTAAGCTCAAGTCAACCTACTCGACTAGCTACTCGGTGAGCTATTAGGTGAGCTCCTTGAGGAGATACTCAAAGAACTCCGAGGTGAGCTACCAGAATAGCTCGAGGTAAGTTGGAAAGGTGATCTCCTAAGCAAGATCAAGGTGAGCTAGAAATTCAAGCTAATAGGTGAGCTGCCACGCAAGTTTCTTAGTGAGCTGTCAGGCAATCTCCCATGTGAGTTTTTGTTTGAGCTATTTGATGAGATCCCATGTGAGCTCAAGTCAAGATGCTCAGTGACCTCCTATGCGAGCTTAATGTGAGCTGGTAAGGTGATCTTTTAGGTGAGCTCGTAGGTGAGTTTTTAGGCAAGCTATTCAAAAAACTCTAAGGTGAGCTACCTTCTGAGCTCAAGGAAAGTTGGCAAGGTGAGATCTTTAGGGAGCTTAATGTGAGCTGGCAAGGTGAGCTCCTATGTGAGTTGGTAAGGTGAGTTGTCAAGCAAGCTCCCATGTGAGTTTTTGGGCAAGCTACCTGATGAGCTCCCAGGTAAGATTGAGTCAAGCTGCTTAGTGAGCTCCTAGAGGAGCTCAAGGCCAGCTGGCAAGGTGAGCTGTTAGGTGAGTTCCCAAGTGAGTTTTTGGTAAAGCTCAAGTCAAGTTTCTCAACGAGCTCTTGGGTGAGCTACTTGCTAAGCACCTAGCCGACCTCCTAGGTGAGCTTCTCGATGAGATCCTAGGTGAGCTCAAAGGTGAGCTTGTAAGCTATCTCTTAGGTGAGCTTACATGCAAGCTACCAGATGAACTCCATGTGATTTGGTAAGGTGAGCTCAAGGTTAGTTGGCAAGATGAGCTCAAGGTGAGTTGGCAAGGAGAGCTATCAAGCGATCTCCCAGGTGAGTTCCCAAGTGAGTTAGTTGATGAACTCATAGGTGAGCTCAACTCAAGTTGATCAAAAAGCTCCCAAAAGAGCTCCTTAGTGAGATACTTGGTGAGCTATTCTGTAAGCTTCTAGGCAAGCTACTAGGCAAGCTCCCAAGTGAGCTACTTAGCAAGCTCCCAGGTGAGGTCCTCGATGAGGTTCTTGGTGAGTTCACATGTGAGCTCAATTCAACCTACTTGGTGGGCTTCTTGGTGAGCTCCAAGGCAAGTTGTTTGGTAAGCTCTCAGATGAGCTATTAGGTGAGCTCTCAGGTGAACTACATGGTGAGCTACTTGATGAACTATGAGGTGAGATACTAGATGAGCTCAAGGTGAGTTGGAAAGGTGAGCTCCTCAGTGAGCTCAAGGTGAGTTGGCAAGGTGAGTTATTAGGTGAGCTCCCATGTGAGTTTTCGGGTGAGCTACTGGGTGAGCTCCTGGGTGAGCTCAAGGTGAGCTAGCAAGGTGAGCTCCTAGGTGAGTTTTCATGTGAGCTGCTAGGTGAGCTCTTAGGCAAGCTCAAGGTGAGCTAGCAAAGTGAGCTGTCAGGTGAGCTCCTAGGCAACTTTTCGGGGAATCTCAAGTCAAGATGCTTGATGAAATCCTAGGTGACCTCAAGGGCGAGCTTTCTAGAAAGCTCTGAGCTGACTTACATGTGAGCTACCAAATGATCTGAAGGTGAGTTAGCGAGGTGAGCTCAAGGAGAGTTGACAAAGTGAGCTCAAGGTGAGTTGGCAAGGCAAGCTATCAGGCAAGCTCACAGGTGAGTTCCCAGGTGAGTTACTTGATGAGCTCTTGGGTGAGCTCAACTCAAGCTTATTAGCGAGCCCCTAGAAGAGATCCTAAGCGAGCTTCTTGGCAAGATATTCAGTGAGCTACTAGGTGATCTCCTAAGTAAGCTACTTGGAAACCTCCCAGATGAGGACCCTGGTGAGCTGCTCGGCAAGCTCACAAGTGAGCTCAAGTCAACCTCTTAAGCCAGCTATTAGGTGAGCTACTTGATGAAATCTGATATGAGCTACCAGATGAGCTCAAGGTGAGTTGGTAAGGTGAGCTGCTTGGCAAGCTGACAAGATGAGTTGATAGGTGAGCTCCCATGCAAGTTAGTGAGGCATACTACCAGGTGAGCTGCCATGTGATTTTTTGGGTGAGCTACTTGATGAGCTCCTAGGTGAGCTCAAGTTGAGGTGCTCGAAAAGTTCTTGGGTGAGCTCAAGGTGAGCTGGCAAGGCATGCTCCCAGGTGAGTTTCTGGGCAAGCTCAAGTTGAGCTGCTCAACGAGCTCCTAGGTGAGCTGTTTGTAGAGATATCAGCTAAGCTCGTATGCGAGCTTACATGTGAGCTATAAGATGAGCTCTAGGTGAGTCGGCAAGGTGAGATCAAGTTGAGTTGAAAAGACAAGCTCAAGGTGAGGTGACAAGGCAAGCTGTCAAGTGAGTTCCAAGGTGAGTTACTTGACAGAGCTCCCAGGTGAGTTCAACTCAAGCTTATCAACGAGCTCCCAGAAGAGCTCATAAGTGAGCTACTTGGCAAGCTATTCGGTGAGATCGCAAGTGAGCTACTAGGTGATCTCCTAAGTGAGCTACTTGGTGAGCTACAACATGAGGACCCCGGTGAGCTACTCAGCAAGCTCAGAAGTGAGCTCAAGTCAACCTGCTTGGCAAGCTTCTCGGTGAGCTCCCAGGTGAGCTATTAGGTGACCTCCCAGGTGAGATGTTAGGTGAGCTACTTGATGAACTACTACTAGATGAGCTCAAGGTGAGTTGGCAAGGTGAGCTCCTCAGTGAGCTGGCAAGGTGAGATGATAGGTAAGCTACCATGTGAGTTGGGAAGGTAAGCTACCAGGTGAGCTACCATGTGAGTTTTAAGGTGAGCTACTTGATGAGCTCTAAGGTGAGCTGAATTCGAGGTGCTTGGAAAGCTCCTGGGTGAGCTCAAGGTGAGCTGGAAAGGCAAGCTCCCAGGTGAGTTATTGGGTAAGCTTAAGTTGAGCTGATAGATGAGCTCCTGGGTGAACTACTTGTGGAGATCTCAGCTAAGTTTCTAGGTGATCTTATGTGTGAGCTACTAGATGAGCTCAAGGTGAGTTGGAAAGGTGAGATAAAGTTGAGTTGGAAAGGTGAGATCAAGGTGAGTTAGCAAGGTAAGCTAAAAGGTGAGCTAAACTTGAGCTGATCGGCGAGCTCCTGGAAGAGCTCCCAACCAAGCTATTTGGTGAGATGTTCAGCAAGCTCCTAGGTGAGATACTAGGCTAACACCTAAGCATGTTTCTTTGTGAGCTCCCAAGTGAGGTTACTGATGATCTTCTTGGCAAGCTCACAAGCAAGCTAATGTCAACCTACTCAGCAAGCTACTCAATGAGCTCCCAGGTGAGCTGTTAGGTGAGCTATTAGGTAAGCAACTTGGTGAGCTTCTCGATAAACTCTGAGGTAAGCTATCAGACAAGCTCAAGGTAAGTTGGCAAGGTGAGATCCTTAGTGAGCTCAAGGTAAGCTAATAAGGTGAGCTGATAGGTAAGCTCCTATGCAAGTTTTTAGGTGAGCTGTTTGATGAGCTCCTAGAAGACCTCCCAGGTGAACTACTTGGCAAGTTATTTGGTGAGCTCCCAGGTGATCTCCCAAGTGAGCTACTTGACGAGCTCCCAGGCAATGTCCCCAGTGAGCTACTTGGCAAGCTCACAAGTGAGATAACAATTGAGATCAAGTCATCTTACTCAACGAGATGCTTGGTGAGTAGTTAGGTGAGCTCCCAGGCAAGTTATTAGGTAAGTTACTTGACAAAATCTGAGGAAAGCTAACAAATGAGCTCAAGGTGAGTTGGTAATGTGAGCTGATAGGTGAGTTCCCATGCAAGTTATCAAGGTGAGCTCAAGGTGAGTTGGCAAGGTGAGCTCCTCAGTGAGCTCAAGGTGAGTTAGCAAGGTGAGCTGATAGGTGAGTTCCCATACAAGTTCTCATGATAGGAAAGCTCAAGTTTAGGTTCTCAGTGAGCTCAAGGAGAGCTGGTAAGGTGAGCTATCAAGTGAGCTCCCAGGTGAGTTTCTAGGAAATCTCAAGTTGAGCTACTTGACGAGCTCCTGGGTGAGCTACTTGTGGAGCTCCTAGCCAAGCTCCTAGGTGAGCTACTTAGTGAGCTCCCAGGTGAGCTCAAAGGTATGTTTATCATTAATCTCTTAGGTGAGCTTCCATATGAGCTACCAGATGAGTTCAAGGTGAGTTGTCAAGGTGAGCTCAAGGCAAGTTGGCAAGGTGAGCTCAAGGCAAGTTGGCAAGGTGAGCTGTCAGACGAGCTCCTAGGAAAGTTCCCAAGTGAGTTACTCGATGAGCTCCCAGGTGAGCTCAACTCAAGCTAATCATCAAGCTCCCAAAAGAGCTCCCTAGTGAGCTACTTTGCAAGCTATTTGGTGATATCCCATATGAGATGCTAAGCAAGCTCCCAAGTGAGCTACTTACTGACCTCCTAGGTGAGGTCCCCGGCAAGCTACTCAGTGAGCTCACAAGTGAGCTCAAGTCAACCTACTCGGTGAGCTACTCATTGAGCTCCCATGTGAGCTACTTGGTGAGCTACTTGATGAACTCAGAGGTGAGCTACCAGATGAGCTCAAGGTGAGTTGGTAAGGTGGGCTCCTCAGTGAGCTCAAGTTGAGTTGGCAACGTGAGCTGATAGGTGAGCTCTCATGTGAGTTAGTAAGGTGAGATGTCAGGAAAGCTCCCATGTGAGTTTTTGGGTGAGCTGTTTGACAAGCTCTAGTCAAGGTACTCGGTGAGCTTCTAGGTAAGCTCAAGGCAAGCTGGCAAGATGATCTCGTAGATGAGTTTTTGTGTAAGCTCAAGTCAAGCTTGCTCGACAAGCACCTGGGTGAACTACTTGCTGAGCTCCTAGTTGAGATCCTAGGTGAGCTACTCAGTGGGCTCTTAGGCAAGCTCAAAGGTGAGCTTGTCGGAAATGTCTGAGGTGAGCTTATATGTGAGCTACCAGCTGAGCTCAAGGTGAGTTGGTAAGGTAAGATCAATTCGAGTTGGACAGGTGACCTCAAAGTGAGTTAGCAAGCTAAGTTATCACGAAAGCTCCAAGATGAGTTCCCAGGTGAGTTACTCGACGAGCTCCTAGGTAAGATCAAATTGATCTAATCAGTCAGATCCTAGATGAGCTTCTAGGTGAGCTATTGGGCAATCTATTCAGTGAGTTTCTAGGCGAGCTGCTAGACAAGGTTCCAAGTGAGCTACTTAGCAAGATATCAGGTGAGGTCCCTGGCGAGTTGCTCGGTGAACTCACAAGTGATCTCAAGTCAACCTACTCGAAGAGCTACTTGGTGAGCTCCCAGGTGAGCTACTTGGTGAGTTCTAAGGTGAGATGGCAAGGTGATCTCCCATAAAAGTTTTTGGGTGAGCTATAAGGTAAGCTTTTGGGTGAGTTGCTTGGAAAGATCTTACATGAGCTCAAGGTGAGCTGGCAAGGTCAGCTGTCAGGTGATCTCTGAGGTGAGTTTCTAGACAAGCTCAAGTCAAGCTACTTTCTGAGCTCCTAGCCAAGCTCCTAGGTGAGCTACTTGATGAGCTCCCAGGTGAGCTCAAAGGTGAGCTTGTTGGAAATCTCTGAGGTGACTCAGTAAGGTAAGCTCAAGGAGAGTTGGTAAGGTGAGCTATCAAGTGAGCTCCTAGGTGAGTTCCCAGGTGAGTTACTTGATAAGCTCATTTGTGAGCTCAACTCAAGCTGATCGGCGAGCTCCTAGAAGAGCTCCCAAGTGAGCTACTTGGTGAGTTGTTCAGTGAGCTCCCAAGTGAGCTGCTAGGTGAGCTCCCAAGTGAGCTACTTGGAAAGCTCCCAGGTGAGGTCCCTAGTGAGTTGTTCAGCAAGCTCACAAGTGAGCTCAAGTCAACCTACTCAGTGAGCTTCTTGGTGAGCTCCCAAGTGAGCTGTTACATAAGATGTTAGGCGAGCTCTTAGGTGAGCTACTTGGTGAGCTGCTTGATGAACTCTTAGGTGAGCCACCAGATAAGCTCTAGGTGGGTTAGCAAGGTGAGCTCCTAAGTGAGCTTAAGGTGAGCTGGCAAGGTGAACTAATAGGAAATCTCCCATATAACTTGGTCAGGTGAGCTCCCATGTGAGTTTCTGGGCTAACTACTTGATAAGCTCCTTGGTGATCTCAATTCTAGCTACTCGGCAAGCTCCTAGGTGAGCTCAAGGTGAGATAGCAAGGCGAGCTATTAGCTTAGCTCCTAGGTGAGCTACTTTTAGAGCTTTGAGCTGAGCTCCTAGGTGAGCTGCTCGGTGAGGTCCCAGGTGAGCTCAAAGGTGAGCTTATCGGTAATCTCTGAGGTGAGATTATATGTGAGCTACCAGATGATCTCAAGGTGAGTTGGCAAGGTGAGCTTAAGGTGAGTTGGAAAGGCAAACTCAAGGTGAGTTTATAAGGTGATCTGTCAGGTGAGCTCCTAGTCAAGTTCCCAAGTGAGTTACTCGATGAGATCCCAAGCAAGCTCAACTCAAGCTAATTGCCGAGATCCCAAAATAGTTCCCAAGCAAGCTACTTGGTGAGTTTTTTGGTGAGCTCCTAGGTGAGCTGCTAGGTGAGCTCCCAAGCAAGATATTTGGTGAGCTCCTAGGCAAGGTCCCCGATGTGCTACTCGGTAAGCTCATAAGTGAGGTCAAGTCAACTTACTCAGTGAGCTTGCAGGTGAGCTATTAGTCAAGCTCCTAGGCCAGCTACTTGGTGAGCTACTCGATGAACTCCGATGTGAGATATTAGATGAGCTCATGGTGAATTATTAAGGTGAACCTAACAGTGAGCTTAAGGCAAGCTGATAGGGGAGCTCCAATTCGAGTTGGCAAGGTGAGCTATCAAGTGAGCTCTCATGTGAGTTTTCAGGAGAGCTGTTTGATGAGCTCTAGGGTGAGCTCAAGTTAAGCTTCTTGGAAAGCTCCTGGGTGAGCTCAAGGTGAGCTAGCAAGGTGAGCTATCAGGTGAGATCCCAGGTGAGTTTCTAGGAAAGCTCAAGTCAAGCTGCTCGATGAGTTCCTGGGTGAGCTGCTTGAAAAGCACCCAACTGAGCTCCTAGGTGAGTTGCTTGGTAAGCTCCTAGGTGATCTCAAAGGTGAGATTATCGGTAACAGTTGAGGTGAGCTTACATATGAGCTACAAGATGAGCTCAAGGTGAGTTGGCAAGGTGAGCTTAAGGTGAGTTAGTAAGGTAAACTAAAGGTGAATTGGCAAGGTGAGCTGTTAGATGAGCTCTTGGGTGAGCTCAACTTGACGAGATCTTGGGTGAGCTCAACTTGACGAGATCCCGGGTGAGCTCAACTCGATGAGATCCTGGGTGAGCTCAACTTGAGCTGATCAGCAAGCTCCCAAAAAATTTCCCAGGCTAGCTACTTGGTGAGCTATTCGGTGAGCTCCTAGGCGAACCACTAGGCGAGCTCCCAAGTGAGCTACTTGGTGAGCTCCTAGGTGAGGTCCGAGGTGAGCTCCCAACTTGATGAGCTACTCGGTGAGCTCACAAGTGAGCTCATGTCAACCTACTCAATGAGCTACTCGGTGAGTTCCTAGGTGAGCTATTAGGTGAGCTCCCAGGTGAACTATTAGGTGAGCTACCAGGTGAGCTACTTGGTGAGCTATTAGGTGAGCTCCTAGGTGAGCTCTTAGGTGATCTCAAAAGTGAACTACTTGGAAAACTCCCAGTCAAGGTCCCTGCCAAGCTACTCGGTGAGTTCAGAAGCGAGAAAAAGTCAACCCACTCGGTGAGCTCCCAGGTGAGTTGCTAGGTGAGCTCCCAGGTGAGCTGCTAGGCGAGCTCCTAGGCAAGCTACTTGGCGAGCTGCTGGAAGAACTCATAGGTGAGCTACCAAATGTGCTCAAGGTGAGTTGGTAAGGTGAGCTCCTCAATGATCTCAAGGTGAGCTCCAATTCGAGTTGGTAAGGTGAGCTCCCATTCGAGTTTTCAGGTGTGCTGCTTGATAAGCTCACGGGCAAGCTCAATTCGAGATGCTCTACAAGCTCCTGGGTGAGCTGCTTACCTAGTTCCCAGCCCAGTGCCTAGGTGAGCTACTCTGTGAGCTCCCAATTGAGCTCAAAGGTGAGCTTGTTAGCAATCTCTTAGGTCAACTTACATGCATTCTACTAGATGAGCACAAGACGATTTGGTAAGGTGAGATCAAGAAGAGTTGGAAAGGTGAGCTGTCAGGCATGCTCCAAGGTGAGTTCCCAAGCGAGTTACTTGACAAGCTCCTAGGTGAGCTCAATTTGAGCTAATCAGTGAGCTCACAGAAGATCTCCCAAGTGAGCTACTTCGCGAGCTATTTTGTGAGTTCCAAGGTGAGCTACTAGGTGAGCTCCCAAGTGATCTATATGGTGAGCTCCCATACGAGGTCCCTAGTAAGATACTCGGTGAGTTCACAAGTGATCTCAAAAGTGAGTTCAAGTCAACCTACTCAGTGAGATACTTCATGAGCTCCCAGGTGAGCTGTTAGGCGAGCTCCTAGGTGAGCTACTTGGAGAGCTACTCGACAAACTCCGAGGTGAGATACCAGATGAGGTCAAGGTGAGTTGGCAAGGTGAAATCCTTAGTGAGCTCAAGGTGAGCTCCCAGAAGAGATCCCAAGTGAGCTACTTCATGAGCTATTCAGTAACCTCCTTGGTGAGCTACTTGGCAAGTTGCTCAATGAAATTTTAGGTGAGCTACCAGATGAGCTCAAGGTGAGTTGGCAAGGTGAGTTCATCAGTGCGCACAAGGTGAGATGGCAAGGTGATTTAATGGGTGAGCTCCCATATGATTTGATAAGGTGAAATCCCATGTGAGTTTTCACATGAGCTGCTTGACAAGATCCTAGGTGAGCTCAAGTTGAGCTGTTCGATGAGCTCTTGGGAAAGCTCAAGGAAAGCTGACAAGGTAAGCTGTTAGGGAAGCTCCCAGGTGAGTTTTTGCACAAACTCAAGTCAAGCTGGTCGAAGAGCTTCTGGGTGACCTTCTTACCAAGCTCCCAGTGTAGCTCCTAGTTGAGCTACTAGGTGAGCTCCTAGGAGAGCTCAAAGGTGAGCCATTTGGCAAGGTGAGCTCAAGGTAAGTTGGAAAGGTGAGATGTCAAGTGAGCTCCCACGTGAGTTCCCAGGTGAGTTACTATACCAGCTCCTACGTGAACTTAACTCAAGTTACTCAAAAAAATCTGAGGTGAGCTACCTTCTAAGCTCAAGGTGAGTTAGCAAGGGGAGCTGATAGGTGAGCTCCCATGCGAGTTGGCGAGGTGAGCTATCAAGTAAGCTCCTATGTGAGTTTTTGGGTAAGTTGTTTGACGAGCTCCTGGGTGAGCTCAAGTCGATTTGCTTCCCGAGCTCATGGGAAATTTTAAGGTGAGCTATTAAGGCGAGCTGTCAGGTGAGTCCCTAGGTGAGTTTCTAGGAAAGATCAAGTCGAGCTACTCGACAAGCTCCTGGAAAAGCTACTTGCCAAGCTCCAAGCCAAGCACCTACGTGAGCTACTCGGTGAGATCCCAGGTGAGCTCAAAGGTGAGATTGTCGGCAATCTCTTAGGTGACCTTACATGTGAACCAGATGTGATCTAGGTGAGTTTCCAAGGTGAGCTCAAGGTGAGTTGATAACGTGAGCTTAATGTGAGTTCGCAAGGTGAGTTGTCAAGGGAGCTCCCAGGTGAGTTACTCGATGAGCTCCAGAGAAATCTCAACTCGAGTTAGTCGGAAACATCCCAGAAGAGCTCCTAGGTGAGCTACTTGGTGAGCTATTTGGTGAGCTCCTAGGTGAGCTACTAGGTGAGCTCCCAAGTGAGCTACTTAGCAAGCTCCCAGGTGAGGTCCCCATTGAGCTACTCAGAAATCTCACATGCAAGCACAAGTCAACCTACTCGGTGAGGTACTCAGCGAGCTCCAAGGTGAGCTCCCAAGTGAGATCCTAGGAGAGTTGTTAGGTGAGCTACTTGATGAACTCTTAGGTGATCTAACAGATGAACTCGAGGTGAGTTGGCAAGGTGAGATCCTTAGCAAGCTCAAGGTGAGTTGATGGGTGAGATCCCTTACGAGTTGGGAAGGAAAGTTATCAGGTGAGCTCTCATGTGAGTTTCTATGTGAGATCATGGGTGAGCTCCTGGGCAAGCTCAAGGTCAGATAGCAAGGTAAGCTCCTAGGTTAGTTTCTAGGTGAGCTGCTGGGTGAGCTCTTGGGAAAGCTAAAGGTGAGCTAGTAAGGTGAGCTATCAGGTGAGCTCTTAGGTGAGATTCTGGGAAAGCTCAAGTTGAGATGCTCAACAAACTCTTGGGTGAGCTCAAAGGTGAGCTTTTTAGAAATATTTGAGCTGAGCTTACATGCGAGCTACTAGATGAGCTCAAGGCGAGTTGGCAAGGTGAGCTCAAGGTGAGTCGACAAGGCAAGCTCAAGGCAAGTTGACAAGGCAAGCTGTTAGGCGAGCTCCCAAGTGAGCTTCTAGGTGATATCCTAAGTGAGCTACTTGGTGAGCTCTCAGGTGAGGACCTCGGTAAGCTGCTCAGTGAGCTCACAAGTGAGCTCAAGTCATCTTACTCGAAGAGATGCTTGGTGAGCTCCCAAGCAAGCTGTTAGGTGAGCTACTAGGAAATTTATTAGGTAATCTACTTGAAAAACTCTAAGGTGAGCTACTAGATGAGCTCAAGATGAGTTGACAAGGTGAGCTCCTCAGTGAGCTCAAGGTGAGTTGATATGTGAGTTCCCATGTGAGTTTTCAAAGTGAGCTATTAGGTAAGCTCCTATGTGAGTTTTTAGGTGAGCTACTTAACGAGCTCTTAGGTGAACTTAAGTCGAGGTGTTCAGTGATCTTCTGGGTGAGATCAAGATGAGCTGGTAAGGCAAGCTGTAAGGTGAGCTCCTAAGAAAGTTTCCAGGGAAGCTCAAGTCGAGTTACTCGATGAGATCCTAGGTGAGCTTTTTGTTGAGCTCACGAGCTCACAGGTAAGCTTGTCAGTAATCTCTGAGGTGAGCTTACATATGAGCTACCAGATGAGCTCAAGGTTAGTTGGTAAGGTGAGCTCAATGAAAGTTTCCAATGTGAGCTTAAGGAAACTTGGTAAGGTGAGCTATTAGGAAAGCTCCCAGGTGAGTTAGTTGATGAGCTCCTGGGTGAGCTCAACTCAAGAGGATCATCAAGCTCTGAGAAGAGCTCCCTAGTGAGATACTTTGTGAGCTATTTGGCAAGCTCCCAGGTGAGCAGCTAGGTGAGCTCCCAAGTGAGCTTTTAGGTGAGGTCCCTGGTGAGTTGCTCGGTGAGCTCACAAGAGAGCTCAAGTCAACCTACTCAGTGAGCTACTTGTTGAGCTCCCAGGCAAGCTATTAGGAAAGCTCCCAGGTGAGCTACTTGGCAAGCTGCTTGATAAACTCAGAGGTGAGCTACTAGATGAGCTCAAGGTGAGTTGGTAAGGTAGGCTCCTCAGTGAGCTCAAGGCAAGTGGGTAAGGCGAGATCCCTTTCGAGTTCGTAAGCCAAGCTATTAGGTGAGCTCCCATGTAAGTTTTTGGGTGAGCTACTTGATGAGCTCAAGTTGAGCTGCTCGGCAAGCTCAAGGCGAGCTCTCGGGTGAGTTTACTTGTAAACTCAAGTCAAGCTGCTCGACAAGCACTTAGGCGAGCTACTTGCTGAGCTCCTAGGTGAGCTGCTCAGTGGGCTCTTAGGTGAGCTCAAAGGTGAGCTTGTCTGCAATCTCTTAGATGAACTTATATGTGACCTACCAGCTAAGCTCACGGTGAGTTAGCAAGGCAAGCTATCAGATGACCTCCCAGATGAGTTCCCTGAAGATATCCTGGGTGAGCTACTTAGCGAGTTATTTAGAAAAATTCCAGGTGAGTTACTAGGCAAGCTCCTAAATGAGCTACTTGGTGATCTCCCAAGTGAGTTCCCTAGCGAGCTCACAAGTGAGCTATTAGGTGAGCTCCCAGGTGAGCTATTAGGTGAGCTACTTGGCAAGCTACTTGAAAAACTCTGAGGTGAGCTACCAGATGAGCTCAAGGCGAGCTGGAAAGGTGAGCTCTCATGTGAGTTTTTGGGTGAGATGCTTGATGAGATTTTGGATGAGCTGTGAGTTTCCAGGTGAGTTACTTGATGAGATTCTGGGTAAGATCAACTTGAGATGATCGGCGAGCTCCCAGAAGAGCTCCTAGACAAGATACTTGACAAGTTGTTTAGTGAGCTTCTAGGTGAACAACTAGGTGAGCTCCCAAGTGAGCTACTTGGTGAGCTCCCATGTGAGGTCCCCGGCAAGCTCACAAGCAATCTCAAGTCAACCTACTCTATGAGCTAGTCGGTGAGCTCCTAGGTGAGATACTTTGGGAGATGCTCGATGAACTCTAAGGTGAGCTTCTAGAAAAGCTCAAGGTGAGTTTGTAAGGTGATATCCTGAGCGAGCTCAAGGTGAGCTATCAAGGAAATATGATAGGGAAGCTCCCACATGAGTTTTTGGGCAAGATGTCAGGTGATCTCCCATGCAAGTTTTTAGGTGAGCTACTTGACGAGCTCCCATGTGAGCTCAACTCAAGTTACTCAGAGAGTTCCTGTGTGAGCTCAAGTCAAGTTACTCAGAGAGTTCCTTTGTGAGCTCAAGGTGAGATAGCAATGTGAGCTGTCAGTTGAGCTCCCAGGTGAGTTTTTAGGCAAGCTCAAGTTGAGCTACTCAAGGAGCTCTTGAGCAAGTTGCTTGCTGAGTACCCAACTGAGCTCGTAGGTGAGCTACTCGATTAGCTCCCAGGTGAGCTCAAAGGTGAGCTTGTGGGAAATATTTGAGCTAAACTTACATGCGAGCTACCAGATGAGCTCAAGGTGACTTGGCAAGGTGAGCTCAAGGGGAGTTAATAAGGTGAGCTATCAGGTGAGCTCCCATGTGAGTTCCTAGGTGAGTTACTTGATGAGCTCCCAGGTGAGCTCAACTTGAGCTGATCGATGAGCTCCCATAAGAGCTCTCAGGTGAGCTACTTGGTGAGGTCCCCAGAGAGCTACTTGGTGAGCTCAAGTCAACCTACTCGGTGAGCTGCTCAGTGAGCTCCCAGGTGAGTTATTAGGTGAGCTGGCAAGTTGAGCTCCCAGGTGAGTTTCTAGGCAAGCTCAAGTTGAGTTGCTCGATGAGCTCCAAGGCAAGCTGCATGTTGAGCTCTCCACCAAGCTCCTAGGTGATCTTACATGTAAGCTACCAGATAAGCTCAAGGTGAGTTGGCAATGCAAGCTTAAGGTGAGTTGGAAAGGTGAGCTCAAGGTGAGTTGGCAAGGAGAGCTTTTAGGCGAGCTCCGAGGTGAGTTACTATGCAAGTTACTCGACAGGATATCAAGTGAGCCAAACTTGAGCTGATCAAAGAGCTCCTAGAAGAGATCCCAAGTGAGCTAATTGGCGAGTTATTCAGTGAGCTCCCAAGTGAGCTGCTAGGTGAGCTCCCAAGTGAGCTACTTGGTGAGCTCTGAGGTGAGGTCCATGATGACCTACTTATTGAGCTCACAAGTGAGCTAACAAGTGAGATAAAGTCAACCTACTCGGTGAGCTACTCAGTGAGCTCCCAGGTGAGATATTAGGTGAGCTCTTATGCATGCTATTAGGTGAACTCCCAGGTGAGCTACTTAGTGAGCTACTCAATGAAATCTGAGGCAAGCTACAAGACAAGCTCAATGTAAGTTGGCAAGGTGAGCTCCTCAGTAAGCTCAAGGAGAGTTGGAAAGGCGAGCTGATAGGAAAGCTCCCATCCAATTTGATAAGGTGAGCTCCCATGTGAGTTTTCACATGAGCTTCTTGACGAGCTCCTGGGTTTCCTCAAGTTGGTTTACTCGGCAAGGTCCTGGGCGAGCTCAAGGCAAGCTGGCAAGGTGAGCTATTAGCTGAGCTCCCAGGTGAGTTTTTGAGAAATCTCAAGTCGAGCTGGTTGATGAGATCATGGGTGAGCTACTTTCTGAGCTCCTAGCCTAACTCCTAGGTGAGCTACTAAGTGAGCTCCCAGGTGAGCTCAAAGCTGAGTCATTTGGCAATGTGAGCTTAAGGAGAGTTTGCAAGGTGAGTTGTCAGGTGAGCTCCCAAATGAGTTCCCATGTTCGTTACTAGACGAGCTCCTCGGAGAAATCAACTCAAGCTGCTCAACAAACTCTGAGGTGACCTACCTTCCGAGCTCAAGGTGAGTTGGTAAGGTGAGATCCTCACCGAGCTCAAGGTGAGCTGATAGGAAAGCTCCCATGCGAGTTGGCAAGGCAAGTTGTCAAGAGAGCTCCCATGCAAGTTTTTGAGTGAGCTATTCATTGAGCTCTTGGGCAAGCTCAAGTTGAGTTGTTCGCCAAGCTCATGGGTGAGCTCAAGGTGAGCTAGCAAGGTGATCTGTCAAGCGAGTTCCTAGGTGAGTTTCTGGGAAAGCTCAAGTTGAGTTACTCGACCAGCTCTTGGACAAGCTAGTTTCCAAACTCCTAGCCAAGCTCCTAGGTGAGCTACTCAGTGAGATCCCTGGTGAGCTCAAAGCTGAGCTTGTTTGAAATATCTTAGGTGACATTACATGTGAGCTACCAGATGAGCTCAAGGTGAGTTGGCAAGGTGAGCTCAAGGTGAGTTGGCAAGGTGAGCTCCTAGGTGTGTTCTTAGGTGAGTTACTCGATGAGCTTAAGGGTGAGCTCAACTCGAGTTGATTCACGAGCTCCTAGAAGAGCTCATAGGTGAGCTACTTAGCAAGCTCCTAGGTGAACTACTAGGCCAGATCCTAAGTGAGCTACTTAGAAAGCTCCTAGGTGAGGTCCCCAATGAGCTTCTTAGTGAGCTCAAGTCAACCTACTTGGCGAGCTACTCAATGAGCTCCAAGGTGAGCTGTTAGGTGAGATCCCAGGTGAGCTGTTAGGTGAGCTACTCGACAAAATCTGAGGTGAGATATGAGATGAGCTAAAGGTGAGTTGTGAAGGTGAGCTCATCAGCAAGCTTAAGGCAACTTGATAGGTGAGCTTCCATGTGAGTTAGCAAGGTGAGCTCCCACTTGAGTTTCTTAGCAAGCTGCTGGGTGAGCTCTTGGGAAAAATCAAGGTGAGCTAGCAAGGTTAGCTCCTAGGTTAGTTTCTAGGTGAGCTGTTGGGTAAGCTCCTAGGTAAGCTCAAGGTGAGCTAGCAAGGCAAGCTGTCAGGTGAGCTCTTTGGTGAGATCAAAGGTGAGCTTATCAGCAATTTCTGAGGTGAGATTACATGTGAGATACCATATGAGCTCAAGGTGAGTTGGTAAGGTGAGCTCAAGGTGAGTGGCAAGGTGATCTCAAGGCGAGTTGGCAAGGTGAGCTGCTAGGTGATCTCCTAAGTGATCTACTTAGTGAGCTCCTAGGCTTGGACCCTAGCGAACTCATCGGCAAGCTCACAAGCGAGCTGAAGTCATCTTACTCAACGTGCTGCTTGTTAAGCTCCCAGGCAAGATGTTAGGTGAGATCCCAAGTGAGCTATTAGGCAATCTCCCAGGTGAGCTACTCGATGAACTCTGACGTGAGCTAACAGATAAGCTCAAGGCAAGTTGGCAAGGTGAGATCCTTAGTGAGCTCAAGGTGGGCTGTCAAGGTGAGATGATAGGTGAGTTCCCATGTGATTTGTTAGGGTGAGCTATCAGGTGAGCTCCTATTCAAGTTTTTGGGCAAGCTACTTGATGAGCTCTCAGGTGAGCTTAAGTCGAGGTGCTCGGTGAGCTCCTTGGTGATCTCAAGGTGAGCTGGTAAGGAAAGTTGTTAGGCTAGTTCCCAAGCAAGTTTCTAGGGAAGCTTAAGCACCCACCCGAGCTCCTAGGTGAGTTGCTTAATTAGCTCCCAATTGAACTCAAAGTTGAGCTTGTCTATAATCTTTGAGGTGAGATTACATGAGAGCTACTCGATGAGCTCAAGGAAAGTTGGCAAGGTGAGCTCTTAGAAGAGCTCTTAGGTGAGCTACTTGATAAGCTATTTGGTGAGCTTCTAGGTGAGTTACTAGGTGAGCTCCCAAGTGAGATACTTGGTGAGCTCCCATGTGAGGTTCCTGACAAGCTACTTGGAGAGCTCATAGGTAAGCTCAAGTCAACCTACTTGACTAGCTACTCAGTGAGCTATTAGGCAAGCTACTTGGGGAGCTTCTCTACGAACTCTGAGGTGAGCTACTAGAATACCTCAAGGTGAGTTGGCAAGGTGATCTCCTAAGTGAGCTCAAGGTGAGATGGAAAGTCAAGCTGATAGGCTAGCTCCCACGTGAGTTTCTTAGCGAGTTGTCAGGAAATCTCCCATGTGAGTTTTTGGGTGAGCTATTTGATGAGATCCCATGTGAGCTCAAGTCAAGATGCTCAGAAACCTCCTATGCGAGCTTAATGTGAGCTGGTAATGCGAGCTTTTAGGTGAGCTCCCAGGTGATTTTTCAGGCAAGCTGTTCGAAAAAATCTGAGGTGAGCTACCTTCCGAGCTCAAGGAAATTTTGCAAGGAGAGCACCTCAACGAGTTCAAGGTGAGCTGGCAAGGTGAGCTCCTATGCGAGTTAGTAAGGTGAGCTGTCAAGCGAGCTCCCATGTGAGTTTTTGGGAAAGCTACTTGATGAAATCCCAGGTGAACTCAAGTCAAACTGCTTAGTGAGCTCCTAGATGAGCTCAAGGATAGCTGGCAAGGTGAGTTGTTAGGTGAGTTCCTAGGTGAGTTTTAGGTAAAACTCAAGTCAAGTTGCTCAACAAGCTCTTGGGTGAGCTACTTTCTGAGCTCCTAGCCAACCTCCTAGGTGAGCTACTTGATGAGATCCTAGGTGAGCTGAAAGGTGAGCTTGTTAGCTATCTCTTAGGTGAGCTTACATGTAAGCTACCAGATCAACACCATGTGAGTTGGCAAGGTGAGCTCAAGGTTAGTTGGTAAGATGAGCTCAAAGTGAGTTGGCAAGGTGAGCTATCAAGTGAACTCCTAGGTGAGTTAGTCAGTGAGCTCCTATGTGAGCTCAAATCGAGTTCATCGGCAAGCTCCCAGAAGAGCTCCCAGGTCAGCTACTTGGTGAGCTATTCGGCAAGCTCCTAGGCAAGCTACTAGGTGAGCTCCCAAGTTAGCTACTTAGCAAGCTCCTAGGGAAGGTCCCTGGTGAGGTTCTCAGTGAGTTCACATGCAAGTTCAAGTCAACTTACTCATCAGGCTACTCAGTGAGCTCAAAGGTGAGCTGTTTGGTGAGCTCCTAGATGAGCTATTAGGTGAGCTCCCTTGTGAGCTATTAGGAGAGATCCTAGGTGAACTACATGGTGAGATACTTGACGAAATTCGAGATGAGCTACTAGATGAGCTCAAGGTGAGTTGGTAAGGTGAGCTCCTCAGCAAGCTCAAGGTGAGCTGATAGGTAAGCTCCCATGTGAGTTGGTAAGGTGAGTTGTCAGGTGAGCTCCCATGTGAGTTTCTGGGTGAGCTCAAGGTGAGCTAGCAAGGTGAGCTCCCAGGTGAGTTTTCAGGTGAGTTGCTAGGTGAGCTTTTAGGTGAGCTCAAGGTGAGCTAGTAAGGTGAGCTACCAGGTGAGTTTCCAGGTAAGCTCAAGTCGAGATTCTTTACAAACTCCTAAGTGACCTCAAATGTGAGCTTATTAGCAGTCTCTGAGCTGAGCTTACATGTGAGCTACCAAATGATCTAAAGGTGAGTTAGCAAGGTGAGCTCAAGGTGAGTTGACAAGGTGAGCTTAAGGTGAGTTGGTAAGGCAAACTATCAGGTGAGATCTGAGGTTAGTTCCTAGGTGAGTTACTTGACGAACTCTTGGGTGAGCTCAACTCAAGCTTATCAGCGAGCCCCCAGAAGAGCTCCTAAGTGAGCTACTTGGCAAGCTATTGGGTGAGCTACTAGGTGATCTCCTAAGTGAGCTACTTGGTGAGCTCCTAGATGAGAACCCCGGTGAGTTACTGGAAAGCTCAGAAGTGAGCTCAAGTTAACCTACTTGGTAAGATTCTTGATGATCTCCCAAGTGAGCTGTTAGGAAATCTCCCAAGTGAGATTTTAGGTGATATGCTCAACGAACTCCAAGTCGAGATACCAGACAAGCTCAAGGTGAGTTGGTAAGGTGAGCTCCTTAGCAAGTTTGAAAGGTAAGCTGATAGGTGAACTCCCATGCGAGTTGGTAAGGCGTGCTGCCAGGTGAGCTCCCATGTGAGGTTTTGGGTGAGCTACTTGATGAGCTCCTAGGTGAGCTCAAGTTGAGGTGCTCAGAAAGTTCCTGGGTGAGCTCAAGGTGAGCTGGTAAGGTGAGCTCCTAGGTGAGTTTCTGGGTAAGCTCAAGTTGAGCTACTCGACGAGCTCCTAGGTGAGCTATTTGCGGAGATCTCAGCCGAGCTCCTAGGTGAGTTACTTGACAAGCTCCCAGGTGAGCTCAACTCAAGATTATCAGTGAGCTCCCAGAAGAGCTCATAAGCTAGCTACTTGGTGAGCTATTCGGTGAGTTCCCAAGTGAGCTACTAGGTGATCTCCTAAGTGAGCTACTTGCTGAGCTACCACATGAGGACCTTAGCGAGCTACTCAGCAAGCTCAGAAGTGAGTTCAAGTCAACCTGCTTGGCAAGCTTCTCAGTGAGCTCCCAAGTGAGCTGTTAGGTGACCTCCTAGGTGAGATGTTAGGTGACCTACTCGATGAAGTACTAACTGAACTACCAGATGAGCTCAAGGTGACTTGGTAGGGTGAGCTCCTCAGTGAGCTGGCAAGGTAAGCTGATAGGTGAGCTACCATGCGAGTTGGCAAGGCAAGCTATTAGGTTAGATACCATGTGAATTTTTAGGTGAGATACTTGATGAGCTCCAACATGAGCTCAAGTCAAGGTGCTCAGAAATCTCCTGGGTGAGCTCAAGGTGAGCTCCCAGGTGAGTTTTTGGGAAAACTCAAGTTGAGCTACTAGATGAGCTCCTGGATGAACTACTTGTGGAGATCTCATCCAAGATCCTAGGTGATCTTACTTGTGAGCTACCAGATGAGCTCAAGGTGAGTTGGCAAGGTGAGCTCAAGGTGAGTTAGAAAGGTGAGCTCAAGGTGAGTTAGCAAGGTGAGCTATCAGGCGAACTCCCAGGTGAGTTCCTATGTGAGTTACTCGATGAGCTCCCGGGTGAGCTCAACTCTAGCTGATCGGTGAGCTCCTAGAAGAGCTCCCAGCCAAGCTACTTGGTGAGATGTTTAGCGAGCTCCCAGGTGAGCTACTAGGCTAACAACCAAGTAAGTTACTTGGTGAGCTCCTAGGTGAGGTCCCCAATGATCTATTTTTCAAGCTCACAAGCAAGCTAATGTCAACCTACTCAGCAAGCTACTCAATGAGCTCCCAGGTGAGCTGTTAGGTGAGCTCCCAGGAAAGCTACTTAGTGAGTTTCTTGATAAACTCTGAGGAAAGCTATCAGACAAGCTCAAGGTAAGTTAGAAAGGTGAGCTCAAGGAGAGATAATAAGGTGAGCTGATAGGTGAGCTCCCATGCAAGTTTTCAGGTGAGATATTTGATGAGCTCCTAGAATACCTCCTAGGTGAGCTACTTGGTGAGTTGTTCGATGAGCTCCCAGGTGAGCTACTAGGTGAGCTCCCAAGAGAGCTACTTGCCGAACTCCCAGGCGAGGTCCCCGGTGAGCTGCTTGGTGAGTTCACAAGTGAGCTAACAAGTGAGCTCAAGTCATATTACTTAATGAGCTGCTTAGTGAGCTCCCAGGTGAGTAGTTAGGTGAGTTCCCAGGTAAGCTGTTAGGTAAGTTACTTGAAAAACTCCAAGGCAAGCTAACAAATGAGCTCAAGGTGAGTTGGTAGGGTGAGCTCCTCAGTGAGCTCAAGGTGATTTTGCAAGGTGAGCTGATAGGTGAGTTCCCATGCGAGTTTTCAAGGTGAGCTCAAGGTGAGTTGGCAAGGTGAGCTCCTCAGTGAGATCAAGGTGAGTTGGCAAGGTGAGTTGATAGGTGAGTTCTCATACAGGTTCCCATGATAGGCAAGCTCAAGTTGAGGTGATTGTTGAGCTCAAGGAGAGTTGGTAAGGTGAGCTATCAAGTGAGCTCCCAGGTGAGTTTCCAGGGAAGATCAAGTTGAGCTACTCGACGACCTCCTGGGAGAGCTACTTGTGGAGCCCCCAGCCGAGCTCCTAGGTGAGCTCCTAGGTGAGCTCAAAGGTGAGTTTATCGGTAATCTCTGAGGTGAACTTACATATGAGCTACCAGATGAGTTCAAGGAGAGTTGGCAAGGTGAGCTCAAGGTAAGTTGGCAAGGTGAGCTCAAGGTAAGTTTGTAAGCTGAGCTATCAGACGAGCTCCCAGGCAAGTTACCTAGTGAGTTACTCGACGAGCTCCCATGTGAGCTCAACTTGAGCTAATCATCAATTTCCCAAAAGAGCTCCCTAGTGAGCTACTTTGTGAGCTATTTGGTGATCTCCCATGTGAGCTACTAAGCAAGATCCTAAGTGAGCTACTTAGCGAGCTCCCAGGTGAGGTCCTAGGTAAGCTACTCAGTGAGCTCATAAGTGAGCTAACGTTAACCTACTCGGTGAGCTACTCATTGAGATCCTAGGTGAGCTACTCGGTGAGCTACTCGAAAAACTTAGAGGTGAGCTACCAGATGAGCTCAAGGTGAGTTGGTAAGGTGGGCTCCTCAGTGAGCTCAAGGTGAGTTGGCAACGTGAGCTGATAGGTGAGCTCCCATGTGAGTTAGTAAGGTAAGATGTTAGGTGAGCTCCCATGTGAGACTTTTGGTGAGCTGCTTGATGATCTCTAGTTGAGCTACTAAGTGAGCTTCTAGGCATGCTCAAGGCAAGCTAGGAAGGTGAGCTTGTAGGTGAGTTTCTGTGTAAGCTAGAGTTAAACTACTCGATGAGAACCTAGGTGAGCTATTTTCTGAGCTCCCAGTTGAGATCCTAGGTGAGCTTCTCAGTGGGCTCTTAGGCAAGCTCAAAGGTGAGCTTGTCGGAAATGTCTGAGGTGAGCTTATATGTGAGCTACCAGCTGAGCTCAAGGTGAGTTGGCAAGGAGAGATCAAGTTGAGTTAGAAAGGTGAGCTCAAAGTGAGTTAGCAAGGCAAGTTGTTAGGTAAGCTCCAAGATGAGTTCCCAGGAGAGTTACTCGATGAGCTCCTAGGCAAGCTCAACTTGATCTCATCAGTGATATCCCATATGAGCTTCCAGGTGAGCTACTTAGCAATCTATTCAGCCAGTTTCTAGGTGAGCTACTAGGCAAGGTTCTAAGTGAGATACTTAGCAAACTACCAGGTGAGATCCTTAGCGAGTTGCTTAGAAAACTCACAAGTGAGCTCACAAGTGATCTCAAGTCAACCTACTCAGAGATCTACTCAGTGAGCTCCCAGGTGAGATACTTGGCGAGTTATAAGATGAGCTCCCATAAAAGTTTCTGTGTGAGTTGTAAGGTGAGTTTTTAGGTGAGCTACTCTGTGAGATCTTGCATGAGCTCAAGGTGAGATGGCAAGGTGAGCTGTTAGGTGATATCTAAGGTGAGTTTCTAGACAAGCTCAAGTAGAGCTAATTACCGAGCTCTCAGTCGAGCTCCTAGGTGAGTTGTTCGATGAGCTTCAAGGTGAGCTCAAAGGTGAGCTTGTTGGAAATCTCTGAGGTGAGTCAGCAAGGCAAGCTCAAGGTGAGTTGGTATGGTGAGCTGTCAGGTGAGCTCTTAGGCAAGTTCCCAGGTGAGTTACTTGACAAGCTCACATGCGAGCTCAACTCAAGATGATTGGTGAGCTCCTAGAAGAGCTCCCAGGTGAGCTACTTGGCGAGTTGTTCGGAGAGCTCCCAGGTGAGCTACTAGGTGAGCTCCCAAGTGAGGTACTTGGGAAGCTCCCAAGTGAGGTCCCTAGTGAGCTTCTCAGTGAGCTCATAAGTGAGCTCAAGTCAACCTACTAAGTGAGATTCTCGATGAGCTCCCAAGTGAGCTACTTAGGAAGCTCCCAAGTGAGGTCCCTAGTGAGCTTCTCAGTGAGATCATAAGTGAGCTCAAGTCAACCTACTCAGTGAGATTCTCGATGAGCTCCCAAGTGAGTTGTTATGCAAGCTGTTAGGCAAGCTCCCAAGTGAGCTACTTAGTGAGCTGCTTGACGAATTCTGAGGTGAGCTACCGGATAAGCTCAAGGTGGGTTAGAAAGGTGAGCTCCTAAGTGAGCTTAAGGTGAGTTGACAAGGTGAGCTAATAGGTAAGCTCCAATATAAGTTGGTAAGGTGAGCTCCCATGTGAGATTCTGGGCTAGCTACTTGATAAGCTCCTGGGTGAGCTCAAGTCTAGCTATTCAGTGAGCTCCTAGGTGAGCTGTCAGGTTAGCTCCTGGGTGAGATACTTTTAGAGATTTGAGATAAGCTCCTAGGTGAGCTTATCGGTGAGGTCCTAGGTGAGCTCAAAGGTGAGCTTGTCGGTAATCTTTGAGGTGAGATTATATGCGAGCTACCAGATGATCTCAAGGTGAGTTGGTAAGGTGAGCTTAAGGTGAGTTGGCAAGGTGAACTCAAGGTGAGGTTGTAAGGCAAGCTGTCAAGCGAGCTCCTAGTCAAGTTCCCAGGTGAGTTACTCAATGACATCCGAGGAAAGCTCAACTTGAGCTGATCGCTGAGCTCCCAAAATAGTTCCCAGGCAAGCTACTTGGTGAGTTATTTGGTGAGCTCCTAGGTGAGCTGTTAGGTGAGCTCCCAAGCAAGCTACTTTGTGAGCTCCTATGAAAGGTCCCCGATGCACTACTCAGTGAGCTCATAAGCGAGGTCAAGTCAACTTACTCTGTGAGCTCCCAGACGAGCTGTCAGGTGAGCTCCCAGGTGAGCTATTAGTCAAGCTCCTAGACCAGCTACTTAGTGAGCTACTTGACGAACTCCGATGTGAGCTATTAGATGAACTCAAGTTGAGTTATTAAGGTGAGCTCCTTAGTGAGCTTAAGGTGAGCTGATAGGGGAGCTCCCATTCGAGTTCGCAAGGTGAGCTGTCAAGTGAGATCTCATATGAGTTTTTGAGAGAGCTACTTGACGAGCTCTAGGGTGAGCTCAAGTTAAGCTGATTGGTGAGCTTCTGGGTGAGCTCAAGGTGAGCTAGAAAGGTGAGCTATCAGGAAAGCTCCCAGGTGAGTTTTCAGGAAAGCTCAAGTCAAGCTGCTTGATGACTTCCTAGGTGAGCTACTTGACAAGCACCCAGCTGAGCTCCTAGGTGAGCTACTTGGTAAGATCCTAGGTGAGCTCAAAGGTGAGGTTATCGGTAATCTCTGAGGTGAGCTTTCATACGAGTTACCAGATGAGCTCAAGGTGAGTTGGCAAGGTGAGCTTAAGGTGAGTTAGTAAGGTGAACTCAAGGTGAATTGGCAAATTGAGCTATCAGGTGAACTCCCAGGTGAGCTCAACTTGACGAGATCCCAGGTGAGCTCAACTTGACAAGATCCCGAGTGAGCTCAACTTAAGTTGATCAGTGAACTCCCAGAGGATTTCCTAGGTGAGCTACTTGGTGAGCTATTCGGAAAGCTCCTAGGTGAACTACTAGGTGAGCTCCCAAGTGAGCTACTTGGTGAGCTCCCAGGTGAGGTCCCTAGTGAGCTGCTCAGTGAGCTCATAAGTGAGCTCATGTCAACCTAATCGGTGAGCTACTCAGTGAGTTCCTAGGTGAGCTATTAGGTGAGCTCCCAGGTGAAATATTAGGTGAGCTACCATGCGAGCTACTTGGTGAGCTATTAGGTGAGCTCCCAGGTGAGCTGTTAGGTGATCTCAAAAGTGAACTACTTGGAAAATTCCCAGTTGAGGTCCCTACCAAGATACTCGGTGAGCTCATAAGTGAGCTCAAGTCAACCTACTCAGTGAGTTTCTTAGTGAGATCCTTGGCGAGTTACTAGGTGAGCTCCCAGGTGAGCTGCTAGGTGAGCTCCCAGGTAAGCTACTTGGCGAGCTGCTAGATGAACTCATAGGTGAGCTACAAGATGTACTCAAGGTGAGTTGGTAAGGTGAGCTCCTTAGTGATCTCAAGGTGAGCTCCCATTCAAGTTTTTAGGTGAGCTACTTGACGAGCTCTTAGGAAACCTCAAGTTGAGCTACTCTACAAGCTCCTGGGTGAGCTACTTGCCCAGTTCCTAGCCCAACGCCTAGTTGAGATACTCCGTTAGCTCCCAATTGAGCTCAAAGGTGAGATTTTTAGCAATCTCTTAGGTCAACTTACATGCATTCTACTAGATGAGTGTAAGATGAGTTGGTAAGGTGAGCTGAAGGAGATTTGGAAAGGTGAGTGGTCAGGCGTACGCCCAGGTGAGTTCCCAAGTGAGTTACTTGAAGAGCTCCTAGGTGAGCTCAATTTGAGCTGATCGGTGATCTCAGAGAAGATCTCCTAAGTGAGCTATTTCGTGAGTTACTAGGTGAGTTGCTAGGTGATCTCCTAAGTGATCTACATGGTGAGCTCCCATACAAGGTCCCCAGTGAGCTACTTGGAGAGCTACTCATCAAACTATGAGGTGAGATACCAGATGAGCTCAAGGTGAGTTGGCAAGGTGAAATCCTTAGTGAGCTCAAGGTGAGCTAGCAAGGTGACCCTATAGGTGTGATCCCATGCAAGTTTTTAGGCGAGTTGCTTGATGAGCTCCCGAGCAAGTTCAAATCGAGCTACTTGGCGAGCTCCTAGGTGAGCTATCACATGAGCTCCTAGGTGTGTTTATGGGAAAGCTCAAGTTGAGATACTCAACGAGCTCCTAGGTGAGCTACTTGTTGAACTCCTAGTTGAGCTCCTAGGTGAGCCACTCAGTGAACTCTCATGTGAGATCAAAGGAGAGCTTATTAGTAATCTCTAAGGTGAGCTTACATGTGAGCTACCAGATGAGATCAAGGTGAGTTGGCAAGGTGAGCTCAAGGTGAGTTGGCAAGGTGACCTATAAGGTGAGTTGGCAAGGTGACCTATCAGGTGAGTTACTCAATAAGCTCACATGACAAGCTCTCCTTTGAGGTCATATGAGAGCTCACAAAGTGGCTCACCTAGGAGCTCAGCTAGGAGATCAGCAAGTAGCTCACCTAGGATCTCGTCAAGTAGCTCAACTTGAGCTTGCTCAAAAACACACTTGGGAGCTCACGTGACAGCTTACCCAGGAGCTCACCAAATATCTTGATTTGAGCTCATCCGGGATATCATCAAGTAGCTCACATGAAAACTTGCATGGGAACACACCTATAGAGTCACCTTGCCACTCAACTTGATCTCACTAAGGATTTCACCTTGCCAACTCACCTTGAGCTCATCTGGTATCTCACCTCGGATTTTGTCAAGAAGCTCGCCAAGTAGCTCACTTGGGAGCTTACCTAACAGCTCACATGGGAGCTCACCTAACAGCTCACCTGGGAGCTCATGAAGTAGCTCGCTGAGTAGGTTGACTTGAACTCACTTTTGATCTCACTTGTGAACTCACCGAGTAGCTCACCAAGGACCTTGTATGGGAGATCGCCATGTAGATCACTTAGGAGCTCATCTAGCAGCTCACCTAGGAACTCACAGAATAGCTCACGAAGTAGCTCACTTGGGAGATCTTTTGTGAGCTCACCAATCAGCTCAAATTGAGCTCACCTAGGAGCTTGTCAAGTAACTCACTTTGGAACTCACCTGGGAGCATGCCTGATAGCTCACCTTTCCAACTCTCCTTGAGCTCACCTTACCAACTCATCTTGCACTCATCTAGTAGCGTGCATGTAAGTTTACCTGAGATATTTCTAACAAGCTCACCTTTGAGCTCAATTAGGAGCTCACAAAGTAGCTCACCTAGGCATTGGGCTAGGAACTGGGCAAGCAACTCACCCAGAAGCTTGTAGAGTAGCTTGACTTGAGCTTTCTCGGGAGCTCGTCAAGCAGCTCACCTAAAAACTTGAATGGGAGCTCACCTTGCCAACTCGCATGGGATCTCACCTTGAGATCACTGAGGATCTCACCTTACCATATCACCTTGAGTGCATCTGGTAGCTCACCTATGAGTTTGTCTAGCAGCTCGCCAAGTAGCTTGCCTAGGAACTCACCTAGTAGATCACCTGGGAGCTCACCTAGAAACTCACCAGGGAGCTCACCGAGTAGGCTAACTTGAGCTCACTTATGAGGTCACCGAGTAGCTCGGTAGGGACCTCAACTAGGAGTTTTCCAAGTAGTTAACTTTTTAGATCACCTAACAGATGACCTAGGAGCTCACCTAATAGCTCACCAAGTAGCTCACCTGGTAGCTCACCTAATAGTTCACCTGGGAACTCAACTAATAGCTCACCTAGGAACTCACTGAGTAGCTCACTTAGTAGGTTGACATGAGATTGCTTGTGAGCTCACTGAGTAGCTCACCGAGGACCTCACCTCAGATCTCACAAAGTATCTCACTTGGGAGCTCGCCTAGTAGTTCACCTGGGAGCTCACCAAATAGGTCATGAAGTAGCTCGCCTGGGAACTCTTCTGGGAGCTCACTAATCAAGTAAAGTTTAGCTCACTCGGGATCTCATCAAGTTGAGCTCACCTGGGATCTTTTCAAGTTGAGCTCACCCAAGAGCTTGCCTGACAACTCACCTTGCCAGTTCACCTTGAGTTCACCTTACTAACTCACCTTAAGCTCACCTTGCCAACTCACCTTGAGCTCATCTAGTAGCTCATATGTAAGCTGACCTCAGAGATTACCAACAAGCTCACCTTTGATCTCACCTAGGATCTTACCAAGCAGGTCACCTAGGAGCTCGGCTGGGTGCTTGTCAAGTAGCTCACCCAGGAACTCATCAAGTAGCTTAACTTGAGCTTGCCCGGAAACTCGCCTAGGAACTCACTTGATAGCTCACCTTGCTATCTCACCTTGAGCTCACCCAAGAGGTTGCCAAGCAGCTCAACTTGAGCTCACCCTAGAGCTCGTCAAGAATCTCTCCCGAAAACTTGCATGAGAGCTCACTTGACAGCTTAGCTTGCCAACTCAAATGGGAGCTCCCCTATCAGCTCACCTTAATCTCATTAAGGAGCTCACCTTAATAACTCACCTTGAGCTCATCTAATAGCTCACATCAGAGTTCATTGAGTAGCTCACCAAGTAGTTAGCCTAGGAGCTTGACTAATAGCTCCCCTGGGAGTTCACCTGACAGCTCTCCTAGGAGCTCACCGAGTAAGTTGACTTGACCTCGCTTATGAGCTCATTGAGTAGCGCATCGGTGACCTTACATAGGATCTCACCAAGTAGCTTACTTGGGAGCTCACCTAGTAGCTCACTTAGAAGCTCACCAAACAACTCACCAAGTAGCTCACCTGGGAACTATTTTGGGAGCTCAGTGATCAGCTCGAGTTGAGCTTGCCCGGGATCTCATCGAGTAACTCACCTGGGAACTTGACTAGGAGATCACCAGACAGCTCATTGTACAATGGAAAAGTGACAAGAAAGATTGGGAATCTACAAGTAACTCTTCCTCGCACCTGACCTCCTGAGGTTGTGCCGAGACAGCCAGTGGGGATGAAATATGTGTGGGATATAGGCAAACTAGTTAGGCAATCTAATGTCTTTGACACGCACTAGTGGAAATTGTGAATCTAAGGCAAAGAAGGCCCTCCTAACCTAAACTGGTGTGATATATCCATTAGCAAGGATGACTACTCGAAGGCTCCAATCAATATTGATCTCTGGCATGATTCAGTCTATAGGTTGTGGAATATGTCAAAAATGTCATGGGATAGTTTCTTGTATATCTCCAGATAAGGTCATAGGGCAGATGGTAAATATAATTGACTCTATGGGAAATTCTCTGGCCTAGTCCAGAACTCCTTAGCTTTTTTAGCTGCTATGTCTAACCAGGATAACTGTCTGATGATGATAGGTGGAAGTGGAGTAGATCTAAATACTAGTGTACGTAGGCCAGCATCTATGTCTGATTCACCTATGGATTTGTTGGGCTATGGGATTTGTGGGTCATAACCGTAGATTTGTGGTTGTTGTGGACTTGTTATGGTCATGTATGAAATCAGTCGCTAATCCCTAGTATCCATTAATTATATGCTTTCTTAGCTTATATATTCAGAATCAATAATTGTATGATCTTCTCAAAATATCTTACAGGTGTTCGTGTAACCTGAATTCTTAAGCTTGTATCTATATATGTGAGAGTGTCTCATGTGTCTGGCTATGGAACCAAAGGATCACAATCAAATGTCCACTCTCTTTCAAACCCTTCTACAGTCATGTAGATATGAATCTAAGGTAATTTGTAGTTTGGTTGATTCGACCAAAATGTGTATGCTCGGTTGTCTTCTATGTTTAACCTGTGCAGTCAGAAACTAATTTGTTGCAAGTTTACCATTATTCGGAAGACTTGGATCCTGAGATTTTGATCTATATTAGTTATTGCTGTGATGAGATTGAGTTGGGGCATGATTGGCTTGAATACGTATTCTCTGGGCTCCCTAGGTCCCATGATTGTCATACAAAAGCAACAATGTAAATTAACTATAGTAAAGTGAAATTTAACTACTTTAAGTATATCTATAGTATATATGATTTCTCTATTTTTGTATTTTCTGATGAAATATTCAAACGAATTTAAAAGAGTAACTATTTAAGATATCTAGAATTGACATCTAAAATAAAAAATTAAAACAAACAAGATAATTGAGTATAGCTATTTGTCTGTGTAACTGTGAATCTATTCTAAATAATGAAATACTTGATCTAGTCTATTTGCAAGACTCTCGATCCTACCTCAGAAGTGAGGAATGAATCATAGTCTCTTAGAAACTATCAATCCCCATAGCTTCCCTAGAAATATCAAAAGTAAAATTAACTAAAATAAAGTGATTGGCTACTTTATTTGCTATGTTTCTATTTAGAACTTTGAAAGCTAGAACCTAGATTCTGCAGAATAGTGGCAAATCTAATGGTGTGTGTGATCTTGTCCCCTTAGTTTGATCTCCTCATTCCTTCATGTTCACGTGGATCTAGAAAAGCATGTAATACTAGCATCAACAAAAAAAGATATTGGGACAAAGGCAGCTGAAGATACAGACTGAATACAATGTGAGTAGGAGAGGGATAGTGCAAGAGTATAGAGCTTGGCTTATGCAATTCCTAGCGGGATTTATTGTGAGTCATGCAACATAAAACATCTAGAACCTGAAACTATCATGTTTAAAGAGAAAAACCTGTAACTTTAATGGCTTCCTATTGAAAACAAACTATTTTACTCCAATGGATAGGATAATATATCAATAGAATTTACACAAGATGGATATGTGGCTTACTAATAGAAAAACAACACTAACTAAACATGCAATGAAAGAAAACTAAGAATTCTAAGAAAAATGAAATACTAATCTATTGTAAAGAGAAATTTAGAGGCAAATTTGAGGGGCCGTTTTCTTGAGCACAAGCCAACTATTTATAGCATTTGCATTTACCCAAGTTAAAAACCAAATAAAACTCCTAAAATATTAACAATGTTAAAACACAATTTTAGGGAACCAGAATCATTAATGCAAGCTTATGGTGGTGAAAAAAAGTTGGTGAATCATTGAAATTTACGTGAGTCATGTTAGAAGAGCTTTCTAGAAAATGTGTAAAGGATTTCCACCCTAAGCAGGGCAGCGGTTACAGGACCGCCGCCTTGTTCAGGGTAGCAGTCACGAGACCGCCGCCCAGGTAGGGCGGCAGTTTCATCACTGAAGAGAAAAAGGTCAAGAAAAGAGGGGAAAAGAGAAAAACAAAGCATGTGGGGGATAAGGGGGGCATGTGTGATGTTAACGCAAACTTTGAGAGATTTTTTGGATCCCAAACACCTTGCGAGGAGACTTGTATCATCATTGGGGCATGTGTTACCTTATTCCGGCAGCGCAGTACCCTACAATTTTGGGTACGTACACTCACCTTACAAACTCACCTTGAGTTTGCCTTGCCAACTCACCTTAAGCTCACCTTGCAAACTCACCTTGAGATCATCTGGTAGCTCACATATAATCTCACCTCAGAGATTACCCACAAGCTCACCTTTGAGCTCACCTGGGACCTCACCAAGCAGCTCATCTAGGAGTTTGGCTCAAAGATCTAAAAGTAGCTCACCCAGGAGCTATCCTAATAGCTCACCTAAGAGCTTGCTGAGCAGCTAGACTTGAGGTCACCTAGGAGATTATCAAGTAGCTAGCCCAGAAACTCACATGGGAGCTCACCTTACTAACTTATATGGGAGCTTACCTATCAGCTCACCTTGCCAACTCACCTTAAGCTCACTTAGGAGTTCACCTTGCTAACCCACCTTGAGATTATCTAGTATCCCACCTCAGAGTTCATCAAGAAGCTCACCAAGTAGCTCATTTGGGAGCTCACCTAATAGCTTTCCTAACAGCTCACTTGGGAGCTCACTGAGAAGCTCACCGAGTAGCTCACTTTGGAGCTCACCTAGCAGCTTGCCTGGGAGGTCACCAAACAACTTACCAAGTAGCTCACCTAGGAACTCACCTAGGAGCTTCCATGCGAGTTGGCAAGGTGAACTCCCACGTGAATTTCTTAGTAAGCTACTGGGTGAGCTCCTAGGGAAACTCAAGGTGAGATAGTAAGGTGAGCTCCTAGGTTAGTTTCTGGGTGAGCTATTGGACAAGCTCCTAGGTAAGCTCAAGGTGAGCTATCAAGGCGAGATGTCAAGTGAGCTCCTAGGTGATTTTTCAGGGAAGCTCAAGTTGAGATGCTCGACAAACTCCTGGGTGAGATCAAAGGTGAGCTTATCAGTAATTTCTTAGGTGAGCTTACATGAGAGCTACCAGATGAGCTCAAGGTGAGTTGGCAAGGTGATCTCAAGGTGAGTTGGCAAGGTGAGCTCCCAGGTGAGCTGCTAGGCAATCTCCTAAGTGAGCTACTTGGTGAGCTCCTAGGCGTGGAACCTGGCAAGCTGATTAGCAAGCTCACAAGTGAGCTGAAGTCATCTTACTCAATGAGTTGCTTGGTGAGCTCCTAGGTGAGTTGTTAGGTGAGCTATTAGGTGAGCTCCCAGGTGAGCTACTCGATGAACTCTGAGGTGAGCTAACAGATAAGCTGAAGGCAAGTTGGAAAGGTAAGCTCCTCAGTGAGCTCAAGGTGAGCTGTCAAGGCGAGATGATAGGTGAGTTCCCATGTGATTTGTTAGGGTGAGCTATCAGGTGAGCTCTTATGTAATTTTTCAGGTAAGCTACTTGACGAGCTCTCAAGTGAGCTTAAGTTGAGGTGCTCGGTGAGCTCCTGGGTGATCTCAAGGTGAGATGGTAAGGTGAGTTGTTAGGATAGTTCTCAGGAAAGTTTCTAGGGAAGCTCAAGTTGAGTTTCTCGATGAGCTCTTGGGTGAGCTACTTGTCAAGCTCCTAGCCGAGCTCCTAGGTGAGTTGCTCAATGAGCTCCCAGGTGAACTCAAAGGTGAGCTTGTTAGTAATCTTTGAGGTGAGCTTACATGTAAGCTACCAGATGAGCTCAAGGCAAGTTGGCAAGGTGAGCTCCTAGAAGAGCTCTTAGGTGAGCTACTTGACAAGCTATTTGGTGAGCTTCTAGGTGAGCTGCTAGGTGAGCTCCCATGCGAGGTCCATGGCAAGCTTCTTGGTGAGCTCACAAGTAAGCTCAAGTAAACTTACTCAAATAGCTACTCAGTGAGCTATTAGGTGAGCTAATTGGGGAGCTGCTCGACGAACTCCGAGGTGAGCTACCAGAATAGCTCAAGGTGAGTTGGGAAGGTGATCTCCTAAGTGAGCTCAAGGCAAGCTAGCAAGGCAAGCTGATAGGTGAGATCCCAAGTGAGTTTCTTAGTGAGTTGTCAGGTAATCTCCCATGTGAGTTTTCAAGAGAGCTATTTGATGAGATCTTGTGTGAGCTCAAGTCAATATGCTCAGTAACCTCCTATGTGAGCTTAATGTGAGCTAGTAACGTGTGCTTGTAGGTGAGCTCCCAGGTGAATTTTCGGGTAAGCTATTTGAAATAATCTGATGCAAGCTACCTTCCAAGCTCAAGGAAAGTTGGCAAGGTGAGCTCCTCAGCGAGCTCAAGGTGAGTTGGCAAGGTGAGATCCTATGTGATTTGGCAAGGTGACCTATCAGGTGAGCTCCCATGTGAGTTTTTGGGTAAGCTATGTGATGATATCCTAGGTGAGCTCAAGTTGAGCTACTCAGTGAGCTCCTAGATGAGCTCAAGGCTATGTGGTAAGGCGAGTTGTCAGGTGAGTTCCCAGGTGAGTTTTCGGTAAAGCTCAAGTTGCTCAATGAGCTCTTGGGTGAGCTACTTGCTGAGCTCCTAGCTGACATCCTAGGTGAGCTTCTTGGTGAGATCCTAGGTGAGCTCAGAGGTGAGCTTGTCAGCTATCTCTTAGGTGACCTTACATGCAAGCGACCAGATGAACTCCATGTGAGTTAGTAAGGTGAGCTCAAGGTTAGTTGGTAAGATGAGGTTAAGGTGAGTTAGCAAGGTGAGATATCAAGTGAGCTCCTATGTGAGTTCCCAGGGGAGTTACTCGATGATCTCCTAGGTGAGCTCAACTCGAGTTCATCAGCAAGCTCCCAGAAGAGATCCCAGGTGAGCTACTTGGTGAGCTATTCGGTAAGCTCCTAGGTAAGCTACTTAGCAAGCTCCTAGGTGAGGTCCCCGGTGAGTTTCTCGATGAGTTCACATGTAATCTCAAGTCAACCTACTTGGTAGACTACTTGGTGAGCTCCAAGGCAAGTTGTTTGGTGAGCTCCCAGATGAGATCCCATCTGAGCTATTAGGAGAGCTCCCAGGTGAACTACATGGTGAGCTACTTGAAAAACTCCCAAGTGAGCTACTAGATGAGCTCAAGGTGATTTGGTAAGGTGAGCTCCTCAGTGAGTTCAAGGTGAGATGATAGGTGAGCTCCCATGTGAGTTGGCAAGCTGAGTTTTCAATTGATCTCCCATGTGAGTTTCCGGGAGAGCTGCTAGGTGAGCTCTTGGGTGAGCTAGCAAGGTGAGCTCCCAGGTAAGTTTTTAGGTGAGCTGCTAGGTGAGCTCTTAGGTGAGTTCAAGGTGAGCTAGTAAGGTGAGCGTTTAAGCGAGGTCCTAGGTAAGTTTCTCGGCAAGCTCAAGTCGAGATGCTTGACAAACTCTTAGGTGACCTCAAAGGTGAGCTTGTTAGCAATCTATGCACTGAGCTTACATGTGAGCTACCAAATGATCTCAAGGTGAGTTAGCAAGGTGAGCTCAAGGTGAGTTGACAAGGTGAGTTCAAGGTGAGTTTGCAAGGAAAACTATCAGGCGAGCTCCCACGAGAGTTCCCAGGTGAGTTACTTGACGAGCTCTTGGGTGAGCTCAACTCAAGCTTATTAGCGAGCCCCCAGAAGAGCTCCTAAGTGAGCTACTTGGTAAGCTATTCAGTGAGCTATTAGGTGATCTCCTAAGTGAGCTACTTGGTGAGCTCCTAGATGAGGACCCCGGTGAGCTACTCGGAAAGCTCAAATGTGAGCTCAACTCAACTTACTCAGAAGGCTTCTCGGTGAGCTCCCAAGTGAGCTGTTAGGCAACCTCCCAAGTGAGCTGTTAGGTGAGATGCTTAAAAAAATCTGAGCTGAGGTACCAGACGAGCTCAAGGTGAGTTGGTAAGGTGAGCTCCTTAGTGAGTTGGCAAGGTGAGCTGATAGGTGAGCTCCCATGCGAGTTGGCAGGGCATGCTTCCAGGTGAGCTCCCATGTGAGTTTTTGGGTGAGCTGCTTGATGAGCTCCCAAGTGAGCTGAAGTTGAGGTGCTCAGAAAGTTCTTAGGTGAGCTCAAGGTGAGCTCCCAGGTGAGTTTTTGGGCAAGCTCAAGTTGAGATGTTTGACGAGCTCCTAGGTGAGCTGTTTGTGGAGATCTCATCTGAGCTCCTAGGTGAGCTTATGTGTGACCTACAAGATGAACTCATGGTGAGTTGGCAAGGTGAGATCAAGGTGAGTTAAAAAGGTGAGCTCAAGGTGAGGTGGCAAGGTAAGCTGTCAGGTGAGCTCCCAAGTGAATTCCCAGGTGAGTTACTTGACAAGCTCCCAGACGAGCTCAACTCAAGCTTATCAGCAAGCTCCCAGAAGAGCTCATAAGTGAGCTACTTGGCGAGATATTCGGTGAGCTCCCAAGTGATCTACTAGGTGATCTCCTAAGTGAGATACTTGGTGAGCTACCTCACAAGGACCCTGACGATTTACTCGGCAAGCTCAGAAGTGAGCTCAAGTCAGCTTGCTTGGCAAGCTTCTCAGTGAGCTATTAGGTGACCTCCCAAGTGAGATGTTAGGGGAGCTACTTGATGAACTACTAGCTGAGATACTAGATGAGCTCAAGGCGAGTTGGCAAGGTGAGCTCCTTAGTGAGCTGGCAAGGTGAGCTACCATGTGAGTTGGCAAGGCAAGCTACCAGGTTAGCTACCATGTGAGTTTTTAGGTTAGATACTTGATGAGCTCCAAGGTGAGCTCAAGTTGAGGTGCTCTGAAAGCTATTGGGTGAGCTCAAGGTGAATTGGCAAGGTGAGCTCCCAAGTGAGTTTTTAGACAAGCTCAAGTTGAGCAGCTAGATGAGCTCTTGGGTGAACTACTTGTGGAGATCTCGACTGAGCTCCTAGGTGATCTTACATGTGAGCTACTAGATGAGCTCAAGGTGAGTTGGCAAGGTGAGCTCAAGGTGAGTTGGAAAGGTGAGCTCAAGGTGAGTTAGCAAGGTGAGCTGTCAAGTGAGCTCCTAGGTGAGTTCTTATGTGAGTTACTCGACGAGCTCCCAGGTGAGCTCAACTCAAGCTGATCAGTGAGCTCCTAGAAGAGCTCCCAGCCAAGCTACTTGGTGAGATGTTTAGCGAGCTCCCAGGTGAGCTGCTAGGCTAACACCCAAGCAAGTTACTTGGCAAGCTCCCAGGTGAGGTCCCTGATGATCTACTTGGCAAGCTCACAAGTGAGCTAATGTCAACCTACTCAGCAAGCTACTCAATGAGCTCCCAGGTGAGCTCCCAGGTAAGCTACTTGGTGAGCTACTAGATGAAATCTGAGGGAAGCTACCAGACAAGCTTAAGGTGAGTTGGTAAAGTGAGCTCCTCAGTGAGCTCAAGACGAGCTAATAAGGTGAGCTCCCATGTAATTTTTCAGGTGCATTATTTGATGAGCTCCTAGAAGACCTCCCAGGTGAGCTACTTGGCGAGTTGTTTGGTGAGCTCCTAGGTGAGCTGCTAGGTGAGCTCCATAGTGAGCTACTTGCCAAATTCCCAGGCGAGGTCCCTGGTCAACTACTTGGTGAGCTCACAAGTGAGCTAACAAGTGAGCTCAAGTCATCGTACTCAATGAGCTACTTGGTGAGCTCCCAGGTGAGTAGTTAGGTGATCTCCCAGGAAAGCTATTAGGTAAGTTACTTGACAAACTCTAAGGAAAGCTAACAGATGAGCTCAAGGTGAGTTGGCAAGGTGAGATCCTTAGTGAGCTCAAGGTGAGTTGGCAAGGTGAGCTGATAGGTGAGTTCCCATATGAGTTGTCAAGGTGAGCTCAAGGTGAGGTTGCAAGGTGGCTGATAGGTGAGTTCCCATACAAGTTCCCATGTTAGGTGAGCTCAAGTTGAGGTGCTCAGTGAGCTCAAGGAGAGCTAGCAAGGTGAGCTATCAAGTGAGCTCCTAGGTGAGTTTCTAGGGAATCTCAAGTTGAGCTACTCGATGAGCTCCTGGGTGAGCTACTTTTGGAGCTCCCAGGTGAGCTCCTAGGTGAGCTGTTTAGTGAGCTCCCAGGTGAGCTTAAAGGTGAGTTTATCAGTAATCTCTGAGGTGATCTTACATATGAGCTACCTTATGAGTTCAAGGAGAGTTGGAAAGGTGAGCTCAAGGTAAATTGGCAAGGCGAGCTCAAGGCAAGTTGGTAAGGTGAGATATCAGATGAGATCCCAGGCAAGTTCCCACGTGAGTTACTCAACGAGCTCTCGGGTGACCTCAACTTAAGCTAATCATCAAGCTCCCAATAAAGCTCCCTAGTGAGCTACTTTGCAAGCTGTTCGGTGATCTCCCATGTGAGCTACTAAGAAATCTACCAAGTGAGCTACTTAACGAGCTCCCAGGTGAGGTCCTAAGCAAGCTACTCAGTGAGCTCACAAGTGAGCTCAAGTCAACCTACTCGGTGAGCTAGTCATTGAGATCCTAGGTGAGCTACTTGGTGAGCTACTCGAGAAAACTTAGAGGTGAGCTACCAGATGAGCTCAAGGCAAGTTGGTAAGGTGGGCTCCTCAGTGAGCTCAAGGTGAGTTGGTAACGTGAGCTGATAGGTGATCTCCCATGTAAGTTAGTAAGGTGAGATGTCAGGTGAGCTCCCATGTGAGTTTTTGGGTGAGCTGCTTGACGAGCTCTATTCGAGCTACTCAGTGAGCTTCTAGGCAAGCTCAAGGCAAGCTAGCAAGGTGAGATCATAGGTGATTTTTTGTGCAAGCTCAAGTCAAGCTACTCGACGAGCACCTGGGTGAGCTACTTTTCGAGCTCCCAGTTGAGATCCTAGGTGAGCTGCTCAGTGGGCTCTTAGGCAAGCTCAAAGGTGAGCTTGTCGGAAATGTCTGAGGTGAGCTTATTTGCGAGCTACCAGCTGAGCTTAAGGTGAGTTGGCAAGGCAAGATAAAGTCAAGTTGGATAGGTGAGCTCAAAGTGAGTTAGTAACACAAGTTGTAAGGAAAGCTCAACTTGATCTAATCAGTGAGATCCCAGATGAGCTTCTAGGTGAGCTACTTGGTGATCTGTTCAGCGAGTTTCTAGGTGAGCTGCTAAGAAAGGTTCTAAGAGAGATACTTAGTAAGCTACGAGGTGAGGTCCCTGGTGAGTTTCTGAGTGAACTCACAAGTGAGCTCATAAGTGATCTAAAGTCAACCTACTCAGAGAGCTACTCAGTAAGCTCCCAAGTGAGCTACTTAGTGAGTTATAAGGTGAACTAGCAAGGTGAGCTCCCATACAAGTTTCTGGGTGAGCTGTAAGAGTTGGCAAGGTGAGCTGTTAGGTGATCTCTAAGTTGCGAAACTGGATAAGCTCAAGTCGAGCTACTTACCGAGCTCCCAGCTGAGCTCCTAGGTGAGCTACTTGATGAGCTCCTAGGTGAGCTCAAAGGTGAGCTTGTTGGAAATCTCTGAGGTGAGTCAACAAAGCAATCTCATGGTGAGTTGGTAAGGTGAGCTGTCAGGCGAGCACCTAGGTGAGTTCCCAGGTGAGCTACTTGGCGAGTTGTTTCATGAGCTCCCAGGTGAGCTACTAGGTGAGCTCCCAAGTGAGCTACTTGGTAAGCTCCCAGGTGAGGTCCCTAGTGAGATGCTCAGTGAGCTCACAAGTGAGCTCAAGTCAACTTACTCGGTGAGCTCCCAAGTGATCTGTTAGGAAAGCTATTAGGTGAGCTCCCAGGTGAGCTACTTGGTGAGCTTCTTGATGAACTCTGAGGTGGGCTACTGGATAATCTCAAGGTGGGTTAGTAAGGTGAGCTCCTAAGCGAGCTTAAGGTGAGATAGCAAGGTGAGCTGATAGGTAAGCTCCCATATAAGTTGGTAAGATGAGCTCCCATGTGAGTTTCTAGGCTAGCTGCTTGATAAGCTCCTGGGTGAGCTCAAGTCTAGCTGATGAGTGAGCTCTTAGGTGAGCTGTCAGGATAGCTCCTAGGTGAGCTACTTTTAGAGCTTTGAGCTGAGCTCCTAGATGAGTTGCTCGGTGAGGTCCCAGGTGAGCTCAAAGGTGAGCTTGTGGGTAATCTCTGAGGTGAGATTATATGTGAGCTACCAGATGATATCAGGGTGAGTTTGCAAGGTGAGCTTAAGGTGAGTTGGCAAGGTAAACTCAAGGTGAGTTTGTAAGGTGAGTGTACATACCCAAAATTGTAGGGTAATGTGCTGCCGAAACAAGGTAACACATGCCCCAATGATGATACAAGTCTCCTCGCAAGGTGTTCGGGATCTAGAAAAACTCTCCAAGTGTGCGTTAACATCACGCATGCCCCACTTAGCCCCCACATGCTTGTTTTTCTTTTTTCCCCTCTTTTCTTGACCTTTTCCTCTTCAGTGATGAAACTGCCACCCTTCCTGAGTGGCGGTCTCGTGACCGCAACCCTGAATAGGGTGGTGGTCCTTTACGCATTTTCTCCAGAAAGCTCTTGTAACACGACTCACATAAATTTCAATGATTCACCAACTTTTTTTCACCGCTAAAAGCTTGCATTAATGATTCTAGTACCCTAGAATAGTGTTTTGCCATTGTTTATAGTTTAAGAGTTTTATTTGGTTTTGACCTTGGGTAAATCCAAATGCTATAAATAGTTGGCTTGTGCTCAAGAAAATGGACCCTCAAATTTGCCTCTGAATTTCTCTTTGCAATAGATTAGTATTTCATTTTGCTTAGAATTCTTAGTTTTCTTTCATTGCATGTTTAGTTAGTGTTGTTTTGCTGTTAGTAAGCCACATATACATCTTATGCAAATGTTATTGATATATTATCCAATCCATTGGAGTAAAATAGTTTGTTTTCAATAGGAAACCATTAAAGTTGTAGGTTTTTCTCTTTAAACAAGATAGTTTCAGGTTCTGGATGTTTTATGTTGCATGAATCGCAATAAATCCCGCTAGGAATTGCATAAGCCAAGCTCTGTACTCTTTCGCTATCCCTCTCCTACTCACATTGTATTCAGTTTGTATCTTCAGCTGCCTTTGTCCCAATATCTACTTCATTTGATGCTAGTATTACACGCTTTTCTAGATCCACATGAACACGAAGGAATGAGGAGATCAAACTGAGGGGACAAGATCGCACACACCATCAGATTTGCCATTGTTCTACAGAATCCAGGTTCTAGCTTTGAAGTTCTAAATAGAAACATAGCAAATAGAGTAGCCAATCACTTTAATTTAGTCAATTTTACTTTTGATATTTCTAGGAAAGCTATGGGGATTGATAGTTTCTAAGAGACTATGATTCATTCCTCACTTCTGAGGTAGGATCGAGAGTCTTGCAAATAGACTAGATCAAGTATTTCATTATTTAAAATAGATTCACAGTTGCACAGACAAATAGCTATTCTCAGTTATCTTGTTTGTTTTAATTTTTTATTTTAGATGTCAATTCTAGATATGTTAAATAGTTAATATTTTAAATTCATTCGAATAGTTCATTAGAAAATACAAAAATAGAGAAATCATATATGCTATAGATATACTTAAAGTAGTTAAATTTCACTTTGCTACAATTAATTTACATTGTTGCTTTTGTATGACAATCACGGGACCTAGGGAGCCCAAAGAATATGTATTCGATCTAATCATGCCCCAACCCAATCTCATCACAGCAATAACTGATATAGATCAAAATCTTAGGATCCAAGTCTTCCGAACAATGGTAAACTTACAAAAAATTAGTTTCCAACTGCACGGGTTAAACATAGAAGACAACCGAGCACACACATTTTGGTCGAATCAACCAAACTACAGATTACCTTAGATTCATATCTACATGACTGTAGAAGGGTTTTAAAGAGAGTGGACATTTGATTATGATCCTTTGGTTCCACAGCCAGACGCAGGAGACACTCTCATAGATATAGATACAAGCTTAAGAATTTAGGTTACACGAACACCTGTAAGATATTTTGAGAAGATCATATAGTTATTGATTCTGAATATAGAAACTGAGAAAGCATACGATTACTGGATACTATGGATTAGGGACTGATTTCATACATGACCATAACAGGTCCGCAACAACCACGAATCTACGGTTGTGACCCATAAATCCCATAGCCCAACAAATCCATAGGTGAATCAGACATAGATGCTAGCCTACATACACTAGTATTTAGATCTACTCCACTTCCACCTATCATCATCAGACAGTTATCCTGGTTAGACATAGTAGCTAAAAAAGCTAAGGAGTTTTGGACTAGGCCAGAGAATCACCCATAGAGTCAATTATATTTACCATCTGCCCTATGACCTTATCTGGAGATATACACGAAACTATCCCAGGACATTTTCCACATATTCCACAACCTATAGACCGAATCACGCCAGAGATCGATATTGATTAGAGCCTTTGAGTATTCATCCTTGCTGATCGATCTATCACACCAGTTTAGGTTAGGAGGGCCTTCTTTGCCTTAGATTCACAATTTCCACTAGTGTGTCTCAAAGACATTAGATTGCCTAACTATTTTTTCTGTATCCCACACATATTTCATCCCCACTGGCTGTCTCGGCACAACCTCAGGGAGTTACTTGTAGATTCCCAATCTCACTTGTCACTTTTCCATCGTACAGTGAGCTGTCAGGTGAGCTCCTAGTCAAGATCCCAAGTGAGTTACTTGATGAGATCCTGAGCAAGCTCAACTCGAGCTGATCGTCGAGCTCCCAAAATAGTTCCCAGGCGAGCTACTTGGTGATTTGTTTGGTTAGCTCCCAAGTTAGCTACTAGGTGAGCTCCTATGTAAGGTCCCCGATACACTACTCAGTGAGCTCATAAGCGAGGTCAAGTCAACTTACTCGGTGAACTCCTAGGCGAGCTGTCAGGTGAACTCCCAGGTGAGTTATTAGTCAAGCTCCTAGGTGAGCTACTTGTCAAGCTACTCAATGAACTCTGATGTGAGCTATTAGATGAGCTCAAGGTGAATTATTAAGGTGAGCTCCTTAGTGAGCTTAAGGTGAGCTGATAGGGGAGCTCCCATTCGAGTTTGCAAGGTGAGATGTCAAGTGAGCTCTCATTTGAGTTTTCAAGAGAGCTTCTTGATGAGCTCCCAGGTGAGCTCAAGTTGAGCTACTTGGCAAGCTCCTAGGTGAGCTCAAGGTGAGCTAGCAAGGTGAGCTATCAGGTGAGTTCCTAGGTGAGTCTCTGGGAAAGCTCAAGTTAAGCTACTTGATGAGTTCCTGGGTGAGCTGCTTGACAAGCACCCAGCCGAGCTCCTAGGTGAGCTGCTTGGTAAGCTTCTAGGTGAGCTCAAAGGTGAGATTTTTGGTAATCTCTGAGGTGAGCTTACATATGAGCTACCAGATGAGCTCAAGGTGAGTTCGCAAGGTGAGCTTAAGGTGAGTTAGTAAGGTGAACTCAAGGTGAATTGGCAAGGTGAGCTATCAGGCAAGCTCTTGGGTGAGCTCAACTTGACAAGATCCCAGGTGAGCTCAACTCAAAGAGATCCCAGCTAAGGTCAACTTGACTTGATCAACAAGCTCCCAGAAGAGTTCCTAGGCGAGCTACTTGGTGAGCTATTCGGTGAGCTCACAGGTGAACTACTAGGTGAGTTCCCAAGTGAGCTACTTTGTGAGCTCCCAGGTGAGGTCCTCGGTGATCTGCTCAGTGAGTTCACAAGCAAGCTCATGTCAACCTACTCGGTGAGCTACTCAGTGAGTTCCTAGGTGAGCTATTAGGTGAGCTCCCAGGTGAACTATTAGGTGAGCTACCAGTCGAGCTACTTGGTGAGCTATTAGGTGAGCTCCCATGTGAGTTGTTAGGTGATCTCAAAAGTTAACTACTTGGAAAACTCCCAGTTGAGGTCCCTACCGAGCTACTCAGTGACCTCAGAAGTTATCTCAAGTTAACCTACTCGGTGAGTTTCTCGGTGAGCTCCCAGGTGAGTTGCTAGGTGAGCTCCCAGGTGAGCTGCTAGGTGAGCTCCCAGGAAAGCTACTTTGCGAGCTTCTAGAAAACTCATAGGTGAGCTACCAGATGCACTCAAGGTGAGTTGGTAAGGTGAGCTCCTTAGTGATCTCAAGGTGAGATCCCATGCGAGTTGGCAAGGTGCGCTCCCATTCACGTTTTTAGGTGAGCTGCTTGATGAGCTCCCAGGAAAGCTCAAGTCAAGCTACTCTACAAGCTCCTGGGTGAGCTTCTTGCCCAGTTCCCAGCCCAATGCCGAGGTGAGCTAATTTTTGAGCTCCTAATTGAGCTCAAAGTCGAGCTTGTTAGAAATCTCTCAGGTCAACTTACATGCACGCTACTAGATGAGTGCAAGACGAGTTAGTAAGGTGAGCTCAAGGAGAGTTGGAAAGGTGAGCTATCAGACATGCTCCTAAGTGAGTTCCCAAGTGAGTTACTTGACGAGCTCCTAGGTGAGCTCAATTTGAGCTGATTGGTGAGCTCACAAAAGATCTCCCAAGTGAGCTACTTCGCGAGCTATTCCGTGAGTTCCTAGGTGAGCTGCTAGATGAGCTCCTAAGTGATCTACATGGTGATCTCCAAAACATGGTCTCCAGTGAGCTACTCAGTGAGTTCACAAGTGAGCTCAAAAGTGAGTTCAAGTCAACCTACTCAGTGAGCTACTTCATGAACTCCCAGGTGATCTACTTGGCGAGCTACTCGATAAACTCCGAGGTGAGATACCATATGAGCTCAAGGTGAGTTGGCAAGGTGAAATCCTTAGTGAGCTCAAGTTGAGATAGCAAGGTGACCCTATAGGTGTGTTCCCAGGCGAGTTTTTAGGTGAGCTACTTGACGAGCTCCCGGGTGAGCTCAAATCAGGCTATTTGGTGAGCTCCTGGGTGAGCTGTCACGTGAGCTCCTAGGTGTGTTTTCAGGCAAGCTCAAGTTGAGCTACTTGACAAGATCCTAGGTGAGCTACTTGTTGAGCTCCTATCTGAGCTCCTAGGTGAGCCACTTAGTGAGCCCTCATATGAGCTCAAACGAGAGCTTGTCATGTGACTTTACATGTGAGCTACTAGATGAGCTCAAAGTGAGTTGGCAAGGCAAGCTCAAGGTGAGTTAGCAAGGTTTCCTATCAGGTGAGTTACTCAATGAGCTCCTAGGTAAGCTCAACTCGAGCTAATCAGTGAGCTCTTATAAGAGCTCCTAGTTGAGCTACTTGGTGAGCTATTCAGTGAGCTCCCAGGTGAGCTATTAGGTGAGCTCCCAAGTGAGCTACTTAGCGAGCTCCCAGGTGAGGTCCTTGACAAGCTCACAAGTGAGCTCAACTAAACCTACTAGGTGAGCTACTATGTGAGCTCCCAAGTGAGTTGTTAGGTAAGCTCCCAAGTGAGCTGTTAGGTGAGCTCCCGGGTGAGCTGTTAGGTAAGCTTCTAGGTGAGCTACTTGGTGAGCTGCTCGATGAACTCCGAGGTGAGATACCAGACAAGCTCAAGGTGAGTTAGCAAGGTGAGCTCCTCAGTGAGCTAAAGCTAAGCTAGCAAGGTGAGCTGATAGGTAAGCTTCCATGTGATTTGGTAAGGTGAGCTGTTAGTGAGCTCCCATGTGAGTTTTTGGGCAAGTTGATTGACTAGCTCCCGGGTAAGCTCAAATCGACTCACTCACCGAGCTCCTGGGTGAGCTTAATATGAGCTATCAAGTGAGCTTTTGGATGAGTTTCCGGGAAAGTTCAAGTTGAGCTGCTCAACAAGCTCCTAGGCAAGCTACTTGCCAAGCTCCTAGCCAATCTCCTCGGTGAGCTCACAAGTGAGCTCAAAGGTAAGCTTGTTAGTAATCTCTGAGGTGAGCTTACATGTGAGCTACCAGATGAGCTCAAGTCAAGTTGGCAAGGTGAGCTTTCAGGTGAGTTCCCAGGTGAGTTACTCGATGAGCTCCTGGGCGTACTCAAATTGATCTTATTAATGAGCTCCCAAAAGAGCTCCCAGGTGAGTTACTTCATGAGCTATTTAGTAACCTCCTAGGTGAGCTACTTGGCAATTTTCTTAATGAAATATGAGGTGAGCTACTAGATGAACTCAAGGTGAGTTCATCAGCGAGCACAAGGTGAGCTGGAAAGGTGAGCTAATGGGTGAGCTCCCATCTGATTTAATAAGGTTAACTCCCATGTGAGTTTTCACATGAGCTACTTGACGAGCTCCCGCGTGAGCTCAAGTTGAGCTACTCAATGAGCTCCTTGGAAAGCTCAAGGCAAGCTGGCAAGGTGAGCTCCTAGGTGAGCTCCTAGGTAAGCTCAAAGGTTAGCCATTTTGCAAGGTGAGCTCAAGGTGAGTTGGAAAGGTGAGCTATCAAGTGAGCTCCCACGTGAGTTCCCAAGTGAGTTACTATACAAGCTCCCAGGTGAACTTAACTCAAGTTTATCAACAAACTCTAAGGTGAGCTACCTTCTGAGCTCAAGGTGAGTTGGCAAGGTGAGCTAATAGGTGAGATCCCATGTGAGTTGGCAAGGTGAGCTGTTAGGTGAGCTCCCATGTGTGTTTTTGGGTAAGCTCTTTGATGAGTTCCCAAGTGAGCTCAAGTAAAGCTACTTACCGAGCTCTTGGGCAAGTTTAAGGTGAGATGGTAAGGTGACCTGTCAGGTGAGTCCCTAGGTGAGTTTTCAGGAAAGCTCAAGTCAAGCTACTCGACAAGCTCTTAGATGAGCTACTTGCCAAGCTCTCAGCCGAGCACCTAGGTGAGATACTCGGTGAGATCCCTGGTGAGCTCAAAGGTGAGATTGTTGGCAATCTCTTAGGCGAGCTTACATGTGAGCTACCAGATGTGCTCTAGGTGAGTTTGCAAGGTGAGCTCAAGGTGAGTTGATAAGGTGAGCTCAAGGTGAGTTCGCAAGGTGAGCTTTCAGGGGAGCTCCTAGGTGAGTCCCCAGGTGAGTTACTCGATGAGCTCCTGAGAAATCTCAACTCGAGTTAATCGGTAACCTCCTAGAAGAGCTCCTAGGTGAGCTACTTTGTGAACTATTCAGTGAGCTCCCAGGTGAGCTAGTAGGTGAGCTCCCAAGTAAGCTACTTAGTAAGCTCCTAGGTGAGGTCCCTGGTGAGCTACTCGGCAAGCTCACATGCGAGCTCAAGTCAACATACTCGGTGATGTACTCAAAGAGCTGTTAGGTGAGCTACTCGATGAACTCTTAGGTGAGCTAGTAGATGAGCTCGAGGCGAGTTGGCAAGGTGAGATCCTCAGCAAGCTCAAGGTGAGTTGATAGGCAAGCTCCCATACAAGTTGGTAAGGCAAGTTGTCAGGTGAGCTCCCATGTAAGTTTATGTGTGAGGTGCTGGGTGATCTCCTGGGTGAGCTCAAGGTGAGATAGTAAGGAGAGATCCTAGGTTAGTTTCTAGGTGAGTTGCTGAGTGAGCTCCTGTGCAAGCTAAATATTGCTAAAAAGCTCTCCTTTGAGCTCAACCAAGAGCTTTTTAGCAATCTTTGAGGTGAGCTTACATGCAAGCTACAAGATGAGCTCAAGGCAAGTTAGTATGGTGAGCCCAAGGTAAGTTGGTAAGGCAAGCTCAAGGAAAGTTGGCAAGGTGAGCTGTCAGGTGAGCTCCCAGGTGAGCTTCTAGGTGATCTCCTAAGTGAGGTACTTGGTGAGATCCTAGGTGAGGACCCCAGTAAGCTGCTCAGTGAGCTCAAGTCATCTTACTCGACGAGATTCTTGGTGAGCTCCTAGGTGAGCTGTTAGGTGAGCTCCTAGGCAAGTTGTTAGGTGAGCTACTCGAAAAACTCTGATTTGAGCTACTAGATGAGCTTAAGGTGAGATGACAAGGTGAGCTCCTCAGTGAGCTCGAGGTGAGCTGATATGTGAGTTCCCATGTGAGTTATCAGGGTGAGCTATCAGGGGAGCTCCTATGCAAGTTTTCAGGTGAGCTACTTAACGAGCTCTCGGGTGAGCTTAAGTCGAGGTGCTTGGTGATCTCTTGGTAGAGCTCAAGGTGAACTGGTAAGGTGAGCTTTCAGGTGAGCTCCCAAGAAAGTTTCCAAGGAAGCTCGAGTCAAGCTACTCGATGAGCTCCTAGGTGAGATGTTTGTTGAGCTCCCGGCTAAGCTCCTAGGTGAGTTGCTTGGTGAGCTGCCATGCGAGATCAAAGGTAAGATTGTTGGTAATCTCTGAGGTGAGCTTACATATGAGCTACCAGATGAGCTCAAGGTGAGTTGGCAAGGTGAGCTCAAGGCAAGTTGGCAAGGTGAGCTCAAGGAAAGTTTGTAAGGTGAGCTGTCAGGCAAGCTCCCAGGAAATTTCCCAGGCAAGTTAGTTGATGATCTCCTAGGTGAGCTCAACTCAAGATGATCTTCGAGCTCTGAGAAGAGATCCCTAGTGAGATACTTTGCGAACTATTCGGTGAGCTCCTAGGTGAGTAGCTAGGTGAGCTCCCAAGCGAGCTCCCAGGAGAGGTCCTTGGTGAGCTACTCAGTGAGCTCATAAGTGAGCTCAAGTCAACCTACTCAGTGAGCTACTCATTGAGCTCCCAGGTGAGCTATTAGGAAAGCTCCCAGGTGAGCTACTTGGTGAGTTACTTAAAAACTCAAACGTGAGCTACCAGACGAGCTCAAGGTGATTTTGTAAGGTAGGTTACTCAGTGAGCTCAAGGTAAGCTGGCAAGGTGAGCTCTTATTTGAGTTAGTAAGGTAAGCTGTTAGGTGAGCTCCCATGTGAGTTTTTGGGTGAGCTACTTGATGAGCTCAAGTCGAGCTACTCGACGAGCTCAAGGTGAGTTGGTAAGGTGAGCTCCTAGGTGAGTTTTCATGTAAGCTCAAGTCAAGCTACTCGACAAGCACCTGGGTGAGCTACTTTCTGAGCTCCTAAGTAAGTTCCTAGGTGAGCTACTCAATGGGCTCTTAGGTGAGTACAAAGGTGAGCTTGTCTGCAATGTCAGAGGTGAGCTTATATGTGAGCTACTAGCTAAGCTCAAGGTGAGTTAGCAAGGCAAGCTGTTAGGTGACCTCCCAGGTGAGTTCCGCGAATATCTCCCAGGTGAGCTACCTAGCGAGTTATTCGGAAATCTCCCAGGTGAGTTTCTAGGAGATCTCCCAAATGAGCTACTTGGTGATCTCCCAAGTGAGGTCCCTAGCGACCTCACAAGTGAGCTGTTAGGTGAGCTCCCAGGTGAGCTACTTGGCAAGCTGCTTGAAAAACTCTGAGGTGAGCTACCAGATGAGCTTAAGGTGAGTTGGCATGGTGAGCTCCTTAGTGAGCTCAAGGCGAGCTAGCAAGGTGAGCTCCCATGCAAGTTTTTGGGTGAGCTACTTGATGAGATTTTGGATGAGCTATGAGTTCCTAGGTGAGTTACTTGATGAGCTTTTGGGAAAGATCAACTTGAGATGATCGACGAGCTCCTAGAAGAGCTCCTAGGTGAGCTACTTGACAAGTTATTCAGTGAGCTTATAGGTGAACAACTAGGTGAGCTCCTAAGGGAGCTACTTGGTGAGCTCCCATGCGATGTCCCCGACAAGCTACTTGGCAAGCTCACAAGTGAGCTCACAAGCAAGCTCAAGTCAACCTACTCAATGAGCTAGTCGGTGAGCTCCTAGGTGAGCTACTTTGGGAGATGCTTGATGAACTCTAAGGTGAGCTTCAAGAAAGCTCAAGGTTATTTGGTAAGGTGATCTCCTAAGTGAGCTCAAGCAAAGCTAGCAAGGAAATATGATAGGGAAGATCCCATGTGCATTTCTAGGTGAGCTGTCAGGTGAGCTCCCATGTAAGTTTTTAGGTGAGCTACTTGACGAGCTCTCGTGTGAGCTCAAGTCAAGTTTCTCAGAGAGCTCCTGTGAGCTCAAGGTGAGCTAGCAAGGAGATCTGTCAGTTGAGCTCCTAGGTAAGTTTTTGGGCAAGCTCAAGTTGAGCTACTCGAGGAGCTCCTGGGCAAGCTGCTTGCTAAGCACCCAACTGAGCTCCTAGGTGAGCTGCTTGATTATCTCCCAGGTGAGCTCAAAGGTGAGCTTGTCGGTAATCTCTGAGCTGAGTTTACATGTGAGCTACTAGATGAGCTCAAGGTGAGTTGGCAAGGTGAGCTCAAGGGGAGTTAGCAAGGTGAGCTGTCAAGTGAGCTCCCATGTGAGTTCCCAGGTGAGTTACTCGATGAGCTCCCAGGTGAGCTCAACTCGAGCTGATCGATGAGCTCCCATAAGATCTCTCAAGTGAGCTACTTGGCAAGGTCCCTAGAGAGCTACTCAGTGAGATCATAAGTGAGCTCAAGTCAACCTGCTTGACGAGCTGCTCACTGAGCTCCCAGGTGAGCTATTAGGTGAGTTGTCAGGTGAGCTCCCAGGTGAGCTACTTGGCAAGCTGCTCGACAAAATCTAAGGTGAGCTACAAGATGAGCTCAAGGTGAGTTAGGAAGGTGAGCTCCTCAGTGAGCTTAAGGTGAAATGGTAAGGTGAACTTGTAGGTGAGCTCCCATGTGAGTTTCTGGGTGAGCTATCAGGTGACCTCCTATGTGAGTTATTGGGTGAGCTGTCATTTTATCTCCCATGTAAGTTTTAGGGAGAGCTGCTAGATGAGCTCCAGGGTGAGCTCTTGGGTGAGCTTAAGGCAAGCTATTATGTGAAATCCCAAGTGAGTTTCCCAGGTGAGTTACTTGACAAGCTCCTGGGAGATCTCAATTCGAGTTAATCGGTGAGCTTGTAGAAGAGCTCCCTGGAAAGATACTTGGCAAGCTGTTCGGTGAGCTCACAAGTGAGCTGCTAGGTGAGCTTCCGAGTGAGCTACTTGGTGATATCCCAAGTGAGGTCCCTGATGATTTTATCAATGAGATCACAAGTGAGCTCAATTTAACCAAATCAGTGAGCTCCCATGCAAGCTTTTAATTGAGATATCAGGTGAGCTGTTAGGTAAGCTCCTAGGCAAGCTACTTAGAGAGCTACTTGAAAAACTCTGACGTGAGCTACCTTCCAAGTTCAAGGTGAGTTGGTAAGGTAAGCTCCTCAGTGACCTCAAGGTGAGCTGATAGGTGAACTCCCATTTGAGTTGGCAAGGTGAGCTCCCATGTGATTTTTTTGGTGAGCTGCTTGACGAGCTCCCGGGTGAGCTCAAGTTGAGCTACTTAGTGAGTTCCTATGTGAGCTCAAGATGACCTAACAAGGTGAGCTATAAAGTGAGTTCCCAAGTGAGCTTTTGAGAAAGCTCAAGTCGAGCTACTTGATGAGATTCTGGGTGAGCTACTTGTCGAGCTCCCAGTCGAGATCCTAGGTGTACTACTCAGTGAGATCCCAGGCAAGCTCAAAGGTGAGCTTGTTGGTAATATCTTAGGTGGGCTTACATGTGAGCTACCATATCAGCTCCAGGTGTGTTGACAAGGTGAGCTCAAGGTGAGTTGGTAAGGTGAGCTTAAGGTGAGTTGGTAAGGTGAGCTATCAGGTGAGTTCCCAGGTGGGTTCCCAGGCAAGTTACTCGACGAGCTCCTGAGACAAGCTCAACTCGAGTTGATCGGTGAGCTCCTAGAAGAGCTCCCAGGTGAGCTACTTAGTGAGCTATTTGGCGAGCTCCTAGGTGAACTATTAGGTGAGATCCTAAGTGAGCTACTTAGCGAGCTCCTAGGTGAGGTCCCCGATGAGCTGCTCGGTGAGCTCACAAGCGAGCTCAAGTTAACCTACTTGGCAAGGTACGTGGTGAGCTCCTAGGTGAGCTGTTAGGCAAGCTCCTAGGTGAGATGTTAGGCAAGCTATATTGCAAGCTACTTGATGAACTCTAAGTCGAGCTACCAGATGAGATCTCAGGTGAACTCAAGTCAAGCTGCTCAGTGAGTTCCTAGGTGAGTGCAAGGTGAACTAGAAAGGCAAGCTGTCAGGTGAGCTCCTAGGTGAGTTTTCAGGTAATCTCAAGTTGAGCTACTTGACAAACTCCTGGGTGAGCTGCTTACTGAGCTCCCAGCCAAGCTCCTAGGTGACCTTTTCTGTGAGCTCCCAGGCGAGCTCAAACGTGAGCTTGATAGTTATCTCTGAGGTGAGCTTACATGTGAGCTACCAGATAAAATCAAGGTGAGTTGGTAACATGAGCTGAAGGTGAGTTGGCAAGGTGTGTAACGTCTTGATTTTAAGAAGCTATTATGATAACCTCTTTTCATGATGTTGTAACTATGGAAATGACGATAATTATGTTAAGATATATATTTTAATCTTAAAAAGAATGTGTTATTAATATGGACCCTTGTTTACTGTAACTTTTTTACTTGAGATGGAGGTCATTATAACTTGTATTTTTCAAAGGGAAAAATAGGAGACTAATTTTGTGTCTGATGAACACATATTGTTGTTAACAACACACCTTGAATCAATTCCATTGATCCAAGGTATGCTGCAGTCTTTTTATGATCACTTTGTTGATTTACTTTCTAACTGGAATGAAGTTTGAAACCAAACTAAAGGTTGTTCTAAATGTTATAGAACCTGGTTACATGCATAAATATCCAGTACCTTGATGCCAATGGAAAAGGTTTGATATCCGAACTACATACAAATTGTAATACCGAGCAGCATAAGACAGTAAGAGTGTTGGTGCAAACAAACAAGGTCTAGGTATTTCGGGCATGGAAAAAAAGTCCTGCATATGTTGAATATGAATGTAAGTTGTAAAACTTACTAAGGAACCTATTAACTAAAGAACTATAGGGTTAAGTCCTAACATATGACCTAAAAACTATCCTAGGAGGGTTTGATAAATTAAAAGGAATTTAAAATATTGCAAATCCTAATGATTTGTGACCTTGGTGAATAACTAACTATGGACAATGTAACCTAAAACTATTGCTAACCTAAGGAGGGGACCTTTAGACCCATGCTGATAAAGTGGATAAGAAGGGAAGGTTAGAAATTTATTAAGGATAGTAAATGATGTCCTTGCATTTTTCAATGCCAAGTTTGGCGAGAACATGAAAATTTGGAAATATCCAACTAGCTATGTAGCTAAGGAGGAAATAGCATGCAAAATTTTAAAAATGAAACTCGCCAAACCTGAGTCGATGATGGCGTGGAAATAAAAAAAAAGCAATGCATTCAATGCATTAATGGTCTCGGTCTTAGTGACCAGCTCACCTTGGAAAGGGGATAGAGGAAATTTTTGTGGTTATTATGTTCATTTGGGTTTTGGAGTTTTTCTCTGCATTTCTTTCATGGTTCTTTCAAACTTTCTATTATTCTAGTTATTATTTTTGTTCTTATGAGTAGCCACGGCTATTTTTGATCGTGTGGAAGTTAGGAGATTGTTGGGAAAGCCTTGTTGTTGACGTCATGGAGAAGAATAGCTCTTGTGGGTGTGGGAACGGTTTTCTTCAAGGCATGAGAAATTTTACAGGCATGTTGAGCTCTTCTCCTTAAACTGTTTTGCTCTTGTTTAAGTGTCTTCATTAAAAGAACTCTGATCTTATGTTGGGTGTTTTAGTTAAATGAAATTGTTGATATGTTTGAAGTGATTTTCTGGGTTGAGTATTTTTTTAATGAATGTGATTTGGGAATTTCTTTACAAAAAGAGTAAATGGAATGAGATCTGCCCTTGTTGTATGAGTTTTTTTAAAAAGTGTTGGGTATTCAGTTCTATTACGCATTATGGGTTGAGTTGATTAATGTATCAGTAATGAATAGATTGTTTTCTTAGCTCTAAGCATATAAATGGTTTTGGAAAAACCATGAGAATGTGTCATGGATTTGTTTGCGTGAGTTATTTCTCTAGTAGTAATATAGTACATAGAATACAAATTCTTGGGATAGTGTATTTATTTCATCGTTTTACTCTTACGTGATTTAAGAATGATTAAATGTCTCCTTATTTGATTTTATAACCTATGATTTGTTTTTGGGAATAGTTTTCTTAAACCTGGAACTAAATAATCTAGTTAATCGATGGGTGGAATAGAGCTTAATATTTTTACTTCTTCCTTGAATTTAATGATGAAAATATAGATATACAAACTGCATATTTGAATTTTTTCAGTATGGTCGATTGGAACTGAAGTTGAGTAGATTCTTGTTCTTGTAAAAAAAATGGGTTCCTTACCTATTACAGTGAAATTATGGAAATATAGCTTGCTTTACTTTTTTTACTTGTTTCAGACCTAGTTGGGAATGATTATTTTTAGCAAATATATATATATATATATACACACACACACACACATTACAGTCTAAACTTCTTGCTGCTTGCATTAAAACTAAATCGGAACTGGATTCTTCCTTTGGTGTTTGAAAAAAAAATGAATCCTTTTATTATCACGCTGAAAATATGATTGTTGTCTGATGTACACTCTTACTTGTTGATATCTGGACAAGAATGTCTGTTAGGTGGAAAATTAAAGGAAATGATTTTTTTAAGGGATCGTTGATATTGAGACTTATGGCCCGATGAAAATGAATTTTGTTAACTCTCTAGATTGGTAGTTAGTAAGTTTTAATTACTGAATTGTAATTGTTAGAGGAAATCACCCTATGGGAACAGGTCGTCACTAAATAGTTGATATTCAGCTAAGCAATGAGAAGAGGCAATATGATTCTCCTTCTTTTCATTCGATTATTGACTTCAATTACTTTCTCTTTTAGCTGTTATCATTGATTGATATCACTTCTTGTTTAAATTATTCAGAACAGTTGTGACAAAAAGAAAGAGAATATTGGATGAGTAATTTGAAGTAATAATTATTTCTTCTCTTATCCAGTTGAAATTATATATTTGATATTGAATGAATTTCTTACTTCCTTAGGCGTAATCATCTGCATTTAATTGTTGTTTAATTTTGTTCTTATTTGTAAGAATTATTATGTTGTTTGTTGAATTTTTAGAATTGTCACCAGTGTGTCCATGGTGAATGACTACTTTTCTATTTTGCATTTGATTATTTGAAATTAAATGAGTTAGTACGAAAGGGAAGTAGTTCTATTAGAATTCTTAATTAAAATTCATCTCTTGAAATTTCAACTATTAAAAAGGAAATGGAACTGATAGCAATTGCATTAGAACAACATTATATACATATGTGTATTAGTTCTTAGAGATGTTTTAGTCTGAAACTATTTAGAGGAAATTAATTTTTGTAGTAATTATATGGGAGAAGGTTAGTAAATCTTTTTGTCTGATTGTGATGGTAATTATTGGATTGGGTTGTTAAGTTGTTCATCCTTATTAGCACTTAATTCGTGGATGATGTCCATCTCAATTTTTAAACGTTTCATAAAAGCAGGGTTCTTTTATTGAGACAGTTAATTAAGAGCACCTCATTTTAATGATAAGTGCTTAATATGCTCAGTTCGATGAACTGAACCGTGCAAGTAAATTTTGCAGATGGTTTCCATGAGTAAAAATGAAGACATGTTGTTTTCTGATGCTTCTTCTGATTAGCTAAGGATGGATCGTATCTGATAATTTTATTATTCCTCTACGAGGAAATGGGAAAAGGAGAAGTTGTATTCTTCTTTCCTTATGAGTTGTTAATGTTGTTTGATATGAATGAAGTCCAGTTGTATGGACTTGTAAATTGTATAAATTTTAAATCTTAAGGATTGAGTACAAAGGAAAGGTGTGATATTTTAATGGCTGTACCACTTTGAAACTATTTGAATAAGATCGAGAATATAAATTTTATTCATTGAAATTGAATATATTCAAATGATGGTTGATAGATTTTAAAAGGACATAATATCTATTCTTTACTTGAATACAACTTTTAAGTTGGAATGTACAAATAATTCATACTTAGGTCAATATGGATTTTAAATTGACATTGAAAAGAGTTAAGTGAATATGAATTCTTAAACGAACGATATTTGGAACTGGTATATAAGCTAGTGAATATAAATAAAAGAGACAATTGAATCTTGTACTCTGATTTTGTTAATATCCTTGAGATGTTTGATCCAGAGGATATTCGGTACGAGGAATCATATCTCCTCGTAACAAACCTTAATTAAAGTAAGGTTATAGTGAATAAATGAACACATTCATTTGGAATCAGGCCTCATTTAAATGACGTCTAATAAGATGGAATTCTGAATTTAAATTCAGTTACGGATAAAACTTGGTTAAGTTTAGTAAGTTGATCTTACTACGTTAAGCTACAATGGACTGTTAGTCCGAAGCTTAAATTAAGGAATAAGATGGAATTATGCAATCCTTCAGTAAAGAGGAGTAAAGGTATATTAAGCTTTAAACACAATATAAGTCTCTCTTAGCTATGCAACTGTAACAAGCAGTGAGGTTAGAAGATCAGCACGGTTGCTGAAAATTGATCTTAAATACTTAAGATTATAATCTAATCACACTTTTAGTTGGATGTGTATCCCTTGATGAGAGGATTCCTTAGGACCTTGGCACATGCCAGCTGTAATCTGGTGTCTTCATGAAGGCGGGGCCTTCATGACGACACAATGTTGCAGCTGACATGTTACAACAGCCCTCCCAAATCGAATCATCAAGTTTACATAAGCTGGGACCAAGTTACTTGGACGATGATAGGAATGTGACCGTGTATATGGGTGACTCAGGAAGGACTAAAGGTAACTAGACACACGCAGTCGAGTCTAGGGTTGACAAAGTATGTCTGCGTACCTTTAGTCACCGCGAGTGTCTTCCTATACTCTTTCATATTGCTAGTTTGGGTTAAAGTTTAACCTTGGACGAGAGGACTGACAGAGGTCAGAAAAGACCATTCTAGATAACAGAAGAAGTGAGGTGAAGGACGTATTCCATTGATGTGTATAACGTCTAGGAATATAATCATGCAAAGCATGTGAAAATCTTTGGCCAAAGTATCACAAGTTGTTGGTTGCGTTGTCCTAATCACCTAGTTTAAGAAGCAGGATTTTAGATGAATATCGGTAACAGATATTCAGATAGGCCTCTTAAATGGAACACTTCGATAACCGAAAATGGTAAAGAGAACCAAGTATACTTAGTATACAATGCATGGATTAACATGAAGGATTGGTAAGTCACCGAGTCATGAAATGAGAGATCGTTGAAACTCCGAGCCATAAAATGGGAGATCGGTAGTTCTTCGAGTCATTTACAGCAGCATATGGTATCTGTTATATGATTGAATGGCATTGAATGTGTGTTCCATATTATAAATATGTGAACAGAGAACATTGGTTTTAAAAGTAATTGTGTGATCCAAATTACATTAATTGGATAGAGAACAATTATTAAAGCTTGATCGTGTGTTGTGAATTACATAATTCAGAACAGGGAACATTTTATATAAAAAAAAATTCCCTTGTTCTAGTGTCTTAAAATGGGGATGTTACATCTTGGTATCAGAGCTGAAGGTTGCAGCTCTTGGACCTAATGAGTCCACAATTTAATAAGGTTTACATTTTCTTATTGAACAGAAAATGGTTAGAACAAGAGGAAATGTTTGCGAACAACCCGTTACCAGGTGGAGAAGCAGCTACTGCTCAAAAGCTAGATGAAATCCTTGCTGCCCTACTAGATACGAGAGATCGTTTGACTATTTTGGAACAACAAGCAATGGGCAATGAGGAGGAGGAAGAAGATGCTGATATAAATGATCAGCCACCTCCTGTGGACAACACCAATGGAGGGAATCTGGGTGTTGATAATAGTAATGTGAACGCTCCTAATCATCCTGAAAATAAAAGGGCAAGATTAGCAGCTGAACTTATAAATGATATAAAGAGAATAAGTCCTCCAAAGTTTGATGGAACAACACTTGGGGACGGGGCTTAAAATTGGCTCAGTGAAATGGAGAAGTACTTTGCAATAAGAAACTTCTCCGAGGAGACCAAAGCGATATGGGGAGCATATCAGCTTTCTCATGAAGCATCATCATGGTGGGACAACCGTAAGGTTGAGTTGAATATTGTCGAAACAGACATAACTTGGGATCAATTTAAAGGTTATTTTAGGCAATGGTGGCTGCCTCAACTCTATTTTGATTGGAAAATGACTGAATTTCAGAACTGGTCGCAAGGAAGGCTGACGGTGACAGAATACTGGGAAGGGTTTACTAAACTCCTTAAGTATGTACCGCAGTACCAAGCTGACGAGAAGTTCAGAATACGAAAGTTCATAATGGGACTGAATCCCATCATTGGTGGTGAAGTAGATGTCCACAGTCCAACCACTATGGAAGGAGTTGTCGAAAAGGCAATAAGACAGGAACAAAAATTGAGAGCAATCTCTGCTCATAGGGAGGAGATTAGGAAGAAGATTCCCAACTCTTCTTCATCTCTCGCACCCAAAAAGGGACCCTGGAAAAGGTTTGGTATGAAAAATTTTTTTGTTGTGGATAACAATAAGAAATCAGTAATGAACAAACCTGTTAATAGTGTGCGGAGCAGCTTTGCAAAAATTAGTGGTAATGGACAAAAGTCCTATGGAAGCCAGAGTGATAGCTTCAAGGCTGGTAGTAAATTTGAGCCTAGGAAGGGGCCCGTTGGAGGCTGCTTCAACTATGGAAAGGACCATTACGTGAGTCATTGTCCTCTGAAGAAGGATGATCACGATCAGCAGCATAAGATACACGTTGTGGTGGCTAACAAACAAGCTGAAAAGTAAGTCACACCCATAGAAGTTTCAGGTAAGTTATTTGGTACACCTGTAGTCATACTTTTTGATACTAGAGCTACTGAATGTTTTATTTCTACTAAACTAGCAATGAAATTAAAAAGGAAAGCTGAACAAATGGATAAGACATGGATAGTGCATTATGGGAATAATGTTGTCCATACAGTCGATATGTGCCTTTTTTGGGGCAATTCTTGACTTGCCCAGTTTCTCCACAGAAGTTGACCTGTATGTCACTCCTTTAGGGTCATATGATATAATTATAGGAGTTAATTGGTTGGCGGAACATAAGGCAAAGGTCGACTATTATGAAAAATAGATTTGCTATTTTGATGACCTGCAGAAAGCAGCAGTCATTCAAGGTGTAAAGCGTGAGGTTGCAGTTAGGAAACTAACAGCTATGCAACTAAAAAGGGCTAAAAATAGAGGCTGCACTTTGTATGTCGTAAGAATGATAGAAAATGCTGAGGAAGATAATGATTTCATGGAAAAGTATCCATTATTAAGAGATTTCAGTGATGTATTTCTAGAGGAGTTACCAGGTCTTCCGCCCAAACGAGAGTTTGACTTTGTAATAGAGATCAAGCTAGGAACCGAACCCATATCTAAGGCACCATATCGAATGACCACCCTTGAGTTGGTGGAACTTAAGGCTCAGTTACAAGAACTTTTGACTAAAGGGCTGATAAGACCAAGCGTCTCACCATGGGGAGCACCGGTAATTTTTGTAAAGAAGAAGGATGGCACACTAAGATTGTGCATTGATTACAGAATGTTGAATAAGGCAACCATTAAGAATCGATATCCACTTCCTAGGATTGATGATTTGTTCAACTAGATGCGTGGAGTATCAGTCTATTCAAAAATAGATCTTTGATCTGAATATCGCCAGCTAAGAATAAAGGAAGAAGATATTCATAAAACAACTTGTAGAACAAGGTACGAGCATTATGAATTCACGGTGTTACCTTTTGGGTTGATGAATGCACCTGCCGCCTTCATGAATTTGATGAACAATATTTTTCAAGAGTATTTGGATAAATTCGTGCTTGTCTTCTTGGATGACATTCTTATATACTCCAAAAATGTCGAAGAGCATCAAGAGCATTTAAAGGTAGTGCTGGAAATTTTGAGGAAGAGAAGGTTGTATGGTAAATTGTCTAAATGTTCCTTTTATGATGCAGAGGTGCATTATTTGGGGCATGTTATAAGAAAGAACGGGATAGCTGTGGACCCTTCAAAGATCACAGCTATAACTGAGTGGCCTGCGCCTAAGAACATGCATGAAGTAAGAAGCTTCATGGGCCTGGCAGGATACTATAGAAAGTTCGTTAAGGACTTTTCAAAAATTGCTGCCCCAATCACTTCACTACAAAAGAAAGATAAGAAATTTGTTTGGACTGACAAATGTGAATCTGCCTTTAAAATTTTAAAGGAACAGTTAACTACAACACCTATTCTGACTGTACCTGACCCAAATGGAAATTTTACGGTCATAACGGATGCATCTGGAGAGGGTCTCGGAGGCATTCTATTACAAAATAACCATGTCATAGCTTATGAAAGTAGAAAGCTTAAGTTACATGAACAGAATTATGCTCCACATGACCTAGAGCTCACTGCCATTGTTCATACACTTCAAATGTGGAGGCATTACCTTCTTGGCAAGCCCTTCGAGTTAAAAACTGACCATCTGGGGTTGAAGTATATTTTTACTCAACCAAACCTGAATGCAAGACAACGAAGATGGTTAGAATTTCTATCTCAGTATGATTTTGATATAAGCTACATCAAAGGCAAGGAAAATAGGGTGGCAGATGCTCTGAGTCGTAGGAAGCACATCTCTACTCTTATAACATTAAGAACTCAGTTTAAGGATGAGGTGAAAGATGTCATGGAATCTGACTCTTATTTTCAGCAAGTTAAAACAACACTTGCTGCAGATCCAAAGGATGTGAAGTATAAAGGATTCTGTTTTGATAATGAAGGGATTCTGAGGTTTGAAAACAGGGTATATATACCCTTGGCAAATGATTTAAGAAAGAAATTGTTAACTGAATTTCATAATTCACCTTTTTCTGGACACCCTGGCATTACGAAAATGCTTGCTGATCTCAAGCAGCAATATTTCTGGAAGGGAATGAAAAAGGATGTGGTGGAATTTGTGACACACTGCTTGGAATGTCAGCGTGTTAAGGCGGAACATATGCATCCCGTTGGATTACTGTATCCCCACAGCATTCCGCAGTACAAATGGCAAGTGATAACTATGGATTTCATTCAAGGATTACCTATGTCAAGGAATAAACATGATATCATTCTAGTTGTCATCAAAAAATTAACCAAAGTGGCACACTTCATTGCTGGTAATTTAAAAGATGATGCACCAGTGTTAGCAAGAAGATTTGTACATGAAATTTTTAGATTGCATGGAATACCCGAATTGATCATATCAGACAGAGATCCGAGGATGACATCAAGATTTTGGAAAACACTTAATGCGGCCTTGGGAACTAAATTAAACTTCAGTTCTGCATATCATCTGGAAACGGATGGACAGATCGAAAGAGTCAATCAAGTTTTAGAGGATATGTTAAGAATGTATTGCATGGACCAGCAGTATAAATGGGAGGAATACCTTCCGCTGGTTGAATTTTCCTACAATAATACATACCATGCCTCTTTAAAGATGGTGCCTTTTGAAGCATTGTATGGAAGGAAATGCAGAACCCCCGTTAGTTGGGACAACGTAGAGGACAGAGAGGTAATTGGGCCAAAAATCCTTATGGAAATGGAACAACAAATTAAAATGATTCGGGAACATTTAAAGGAGGCTGCCAATAGGCAAAAGAGTTATGCAGACTTAAAGCGGGTTGATAGGAATTATAAACTTGGTGAGAAGGTCTTTCTTCGGGTTAAGCTGAAAAAGAGTTCTATAACTTTTGGCAAGGCTGCCAAGTTATCACCTCGTTATGTGGGACCTTTTGAAATTGTTGAAATAATCAACCCTGTAGCTTATCGTCTAGCATTACCTCCTGCTTTATCACAAATGCATGATGTTTTTCATATTTCTTTGCTTAAGAAATACGTATCAGATTTATCACATGTGCTGAATTGGAATTCCTTGCAGGTCCAAGACCCAGGAATAATCGTGGTTAAGCCCATTCGAGTGCTGGGAACTCGCCAGTTGTACTTAAGAAATCACGAAGTGAATCAATGTAAGGTCCAGTGGGACCAGTTTAGTGAAGAAAGTGCAACTTGGGAAAATCTCGAAGAAATGAGATCTGCTTTTCCATACTTGTTTGATCGAAATTGAATTCGAAAAACTGATAATTCTACCAAATATGGACAATTACTGGTCTATTTTACAGATATCTTAAAACATTGTTTTAATGATTAAATCTATTTTTGGTATGAACTTATGAATGGAAGGATGATAATTGAATTTTGTCCTAAAAACTCTATGAATTGGCTAATTTGATCATCGGGACGATGATTCTTTAAGAAGGGAGGAATGTAACGTCTTGATTTTTAGAAGCTACTATGATAACCTCTTTTCATGATGTTGTAACTATGGAAATGAGGATAATTATGTTAAGATATATCTTTTAATCTTAAAAAGAATGTGTTACTAATCTGGACCCTTGTTTACTGTAACTTGTTTACTTGAGACGGAGGTCATTATAACTTGTGTTTTGCAAAGTGTGAAACACCAGACTGCTTTTGTGTTTGATGAACACATATTGTTGTTGACAACACACCTTGAATCAATTCCATTGGTCCAAGGTATGCTGCGGTCTTCTTTATGATCGCTTTGTCGATTTACTTTCTAAATGGAATGAAGTCTGAAACCAGACTGAAGGTTGTTATAAATGTTACAGAACCTGGTTACAGGTATAAATATTCGGTACCTTGATGCCAATGGAAAAGGTTTGATTTCTGAACTACATACAAATTGTAACACCAGACAGCGTAAGACAGTAAGATTTTTGGTGCAAGCAAACAAGGTATAGGTATGTCAGGCATGGAACAAACGTCCTGCATTATGCTGAATATGAACGTAAGTTGTAAAACTTACTAAGGAACCTATTAACTAAAGCACTACGGGGTTAATTCCTAACCTATGACCTAACAACTATCCTAGGAGGGTTTGATAAATTAAAAGGAATTTAAAATATTGCAAATCCTAATGATTTGCGACCTTGGTGAATACCTAACTATGGACAATGTAACCTAAAACTATTGCTAACCTAAGGAGGGGACCTATGGACACATGCTGATAGATAAGAAGGAAAGGTTAGAAATTTAATAAAGGATAGTAAATGATGTCCTTGCAGTTTTCAAATGCCAAGTTTGTTGGGAACATGAAAAGTTGGAGATATCCAACTAGCAATGTAGCTAAGAAGGAAATTACATGCAAAAATTTAAAAATGAAACTTGCCAAACCTGAGTCGGTGGTGGCGTGGAAATTAAGGAAAAAGCAATGCATTCAATGCATTAATTGGTCTCGGTCTTGGTGACGAGCTCACCTTGGAAAGGGGATAGAGGAAATTTTGTGGTTATTGTGTTCATTTGGGTTTTGAGTTTTGCTCTACATTTCTTTCATGGTTCTTTCAAACCTGCAACCATTCTGGTCATTGTTACTGTTGTTTGGAGTAACCACGGCTATTTTTGAGCCTGTGGAAGTTAGGAGATTGTTGGGAAATCCTTATTGTTGTGCCATGGAGAAGAATAGCTCCTGTGGGCGTGGACGCGGTTTTCTTCAAGCCACGAGAAATTTTACAGGCATGTTGAGCTCTTCTCTTTAAACCGTTTTGCTCTTGTTTAAGCGTCTTCATTAAAAGAACTCTGCTCTTATGTTGGGTGTTTTTGTAAAATGAAATTGTTGATATGTTTGATGTGATTTTCTGGGTTGAGTCATTTTTTTTAGATGAATACGATTTGGGTATTTCTTTGCAAAAAGGGTAAATGAAATGAAATCTATCCTCGCTATATGAGTTTTGATAGTATTGGGTATTCGGTTTTATTACTCATTATGGGTTGAGTTGATGAATGTATCAGTGATGAATAGATTGTTTTCTGGGTTCTGTGCGTATAAATGGTTTTGGAAAAACCGTGAGAATGCTTGATGGAACTTTTTTGTGAGTTATTTCTCTGGTCGTAATACAGTGCATAGAATAAAAATTCTTTGGGGACAGTGAATTTATTTCATCGTTTTACTCTTACTGATTTAAGAATGATAAAATATCTCCTTATTTGATTTTATAACCTATGAATGGTTTTTGGGAATAGTTCGCTTAAACCTGGAACATAATAATCCAGTTGATCGATGGGTGGAATAGAGCTTAATCATTTTCCTTCTTCCTTGAATTCAATGATGAAAATATAGATATACGAACTACATATTTGAATTTCTTTAGTATGTTTGATTGGAAATGAACTTGATTAGATTCTTGTTCTTGTAAAAAAAATGGGTTCCTTACCTATTACGGTGAAATTATGGCAATATAGATTGCTACACTTTTTTTACTTGTTTCAGACCTAGTTGGGAATGATTTTTTTTATCAAATATATATATATATTATTTATATATATATATATATATATAATATATATATATATATATATATGCACATTGTAGTCTAAACTTCTTGCTGCTTGCATTAAAACTGAATCGGAATTGGGTTCTTCCTTTGGTGTTTGAAAAAATAAATGAATCCTTTTATTATCACACTGAAAATATGATTGTTGTTGATGTACACTCTTACTTGTTGATATCTGGATGAGAATGTCTGTTGGGTGAAAATTAAAGAAAATGATTTTATTTAAGGACCATTGATATTGATACTTATGGCCTGATGATGCAAATGAATTTTGTTAACTCTCTGGATGGTAGTTAGTAAGTTTTAATTACTGAAATTGTAATTGTTAGAGGAAATCACCCTATGGGAACAGGTCTGTCACTAAATAGTTGATATTCAGCTAAGCAATGAGAAGAGATAATATGATTCTCCTTCTTTCATTCAATTATTGACTTCAATTACTTTCTCTCACTTTGGCTGTTATCATTGATTGATATCACTTCTTGTTTAAATCATTGAGTACAGTTGTGATGAAAAGAAAGAGAATATTGGATGGGTAATTGGAAGTAATAATTATTTTCTTCTCTTATCCAGTTGAAATTCTATATTTGATATTGAATGAATTTCTTACTGCCTTAGGCGTAATCATCTGCATTTAATTGTTGTTTTCCTTCTTTTCTGATTTGAAAGAAGTATTATGCTGTTTGTTGAATTTTGAGAATTGACACCAGTGTGTTCATGGTGAATGACTACTTTTCTCTTCTACATTTGATGTTTGAAATTAAATGAGTAGTATGAAAGGGAAGTAGTTCTATTGGAATTCTTAATTAAAATTCATCTCTTGAAATTTCAACTATTAATAAGGAAATGGAACTGATAGCAATTGCATTAGAACAACATTATATACATATGTGTATTAGTTCTTACAGATGTTTTGTTTTAGTCTGAAACTATTTAGAGGAAATTAATTTTTGTAGTAATTATATGGGAGAAGGTTAGTAAATCTTTTGTCTGATTGTGATGGTAATTAGTGGATTGTGTTGTTAAGATATTCATCCTTATTAGTACTTAATTCATGGATGATGTCCATCTCAATTTTTAAATGTTTCATAAAAGCAGGGTTCTTTTATTGAGATAGTTAATTAAGAGCACCTCATTTTAATGATAAGTGCTTAATATGCTCAGTTCGATGAACTGACCCGTGCAAGTAAATTTTGCAGATGGTTTCCATGAGTAAAAATGAAGACATGTTGTTTTTTGATGCTTCTTCTGATTAGCTAAGGATGGATCGTATCTGATAATTTATTATTCCTCTACGAGGAAATGGGAAAAGAAGAAGTTGTATTCTTCTTTCTTTATGAGTTGTTAATGTTGTTTGATATGAATGAAGTCCAGTTGTATGGACTTGTAAATTGTATAAATTTTAAATCTTAAGGATTGAGTACAAGGAAAGGTGTGATATTTTAATGGTTGTACCACTTTGAAACTATTTGAATAAGATCGAGAATATAAATTTTATTCATTAAATTTGAATATATTCAAATGATGGTTGATAGATTTTAAAAGGATATAATATCTATTCTTTACTTGAATACAACTTTTAAGTTGGAATGTACAATTAATTCATACTTAGGTTAATATGGATTTTAAATTGACATTGAAAAGAGTTAAGTGAATATGAATTCTTAAATGAATGATATTCGGAACTGTATATAAGCTAATGAATATAAATAAAAGAGACAATTGAATCTTGTACTCTGATTTCATTAATATCCTTGAGATGTTTGATCCAGAGGATATTCGGTATAAGTAATCATATCTCCTCGTAACAAACCTTAATTGAAGTAATGTTATGGTGAATAAATGAACACATTCATTTAGAATCAGGCCTCATTTAAATGACATCTAATAAGATGGAATTCTGAATTTAAATTCAGTTGTGGATAAAACTTGGTTAAGTTTAGTAAGTTGATCTTACTACGTTAAGTTGTAATGGACTGTTAGTTCGAAGCTTAAATTAAGGAACTAAGATGGAATTAAGCAATCATTCAGTAAAGAGGAGTAAAGGTATATTAAGCTTTAAAGACAATATAAGTCTCTCTTAGCTATGCAACTGTAACAAACAGTGAGGTTAGAAGATCAACACGGTTGCTGAAAATTGATCTTAAATACTTAAGATTATAATCTAATCACACTTCTAGCTGGATGTGTATCCCTTGATGAGAGGATTCCGTAGGACCTTGGCACATGCCAACTGCAATCTGGTGTCTTCATGAAGGCGGGGCCTTCATGACGACACAATGTTGCAGCTGACATGTTACAATGCCCTCCCGAATCGAATCATCAAGTTTACATAAGCTGGGACCAAGTTACTTGGATGATGATAGGAATGTGACCTTGTATATGGAGTGACTCAGGAAGACTAAAGGTAACTAGACACATGCAGTCGTCTTGGGTCGACAAAGTATGTCTGCGTACCTTTAGTCACCACGAGTGTCTTCCTATACTCTTTCATATTGCTAGTTTGGGTTAAAGTTTAACCTTGGATGAGAGGACTGATAGAGGTCAGAAAAGACCATTCTAGATAACAGACGAAGTGAGGTGAAGGACGTATTCCATTGATGTGTATAACATCTAGGAATATAATCATGCAAAGCATGTGAAAATATTTGGCCAAAGTATCGCAAGTTACTGGTTGCGTTGTCCTAATCACCTAGTTTAAGAAGCAGGATTTCAGATGAATATCGGTAACAGATATTCAGATAGGCCTCTTAAATGGAACACTTCGATAACCGAAAATGGTAAAGAGAACCAAGTATACTTAGTATACAATGCATGGATTAACATGAAGGATCGGTAAGTCACCGAGTCATGAAATGTGAGATCGTTGAAACTCTGAGCCATAAAATGGGAGATCGGTAGTTCTTCGAGTCATTTACAGTAGCATATGGTATCTGTTATATGATTGAATGGCATTGAATGTGTGTTCCATATTATAAATATGTGAACAAAGAACATTGGTTTTAAAAGTAATTGTGTGATCTGAATTACATTAATTGGACAAAGAACAATTATTAAAACTTGATCGTGTGTTGTGAATTACATAATTCAGAACAGGGAACATTTTATAAAAAAAAAATTTCCCTTGTTCTATGTCTTAAAATGGGGATGTTACATCTTGGTATCAGAGCTGAAGGTTGCAGCTCTTGGACCTAATGAGTCCATAATTTAATAAGGTTTACATTTTCTTATTGAACAGAAAATGGTTAGAACAAGAGGAAATGCTGCGAACAACCCGTTACCAGGTGGAGAAGCAGCTACTGCTCAAAAGCTAGATGAAATCCTTGCTTCCCTACTAGATATGAGAGATCGTTTGACTGTTTTGGAACAACAAGCAATGGGCAATGAGGAGGAGGAAGAAGATGCTGATATAAATGATCAGCCACCTCCTGTGGACAACACTAATGGAGGGAATCTGGGTGTTGATAATAGTAATGTGAACGCTCCTAATCATCCTGAAAATAAAAGGGCAAGATTAGTAGCTGAACTTACAAATGATATAAAGAGAATAAGTCCTCCAAAGTTTGATGGAACAACACTTGGGGACGGGTCTGAAAATTGGCTCAGTGAAATGGAGAAGTACTTTGCAATAAGAAACTTCTCCGAGGAGACCAAAGTGATATGGGGAGCATATCAGCTTTCTCATGAAGCATCATCATGGTGGGACAACCGTAAGGTTGAGTTGAATATTGTCGAAAAAGACATAACTTGGGATCAATTTAAAGGTTACTTTAGGCAATGGTGGCTACCTCAACTCTATTTTGATCAGAAAATGACTGAATTTCAGAACTGGTCACAAGGAAGGCTGACGGTGACAGAATACTGGGAAGGGTTTACTAAACTCCTTAAGTATGTACCACAGTACCAAGCTGACGAGAAGTTCAGAATATGAAAGTTCATAATGGGACTGAATCCCATCATTGGTGGCAAAGTAGATGTCCACGGTCCAACCACTATGGAAGGAGTTGTCAAAAAGGCAATAAGACAGGAACAAAAATTGAGAGCAATCTCTACTCATAGGGAGGAGATTAGGAAGAAGATTCCCAACTCTTCTTCATCTCTCGCACCCAAAAAGGGACCCTGGAAAAGGTTTGGTATGAAATTTTTTTTTGTTGTGGATAACAATAAGAAATCAGTAATGAACAAACCTGTTAATAGTGTGCGGAGCAGCTTTGTAAAAATTAGTGGTAATGGACAAAAGTCCTATGGAAGCCAGAGTGATAACTTCAAGGCTAGTAGTAAATTCAAGCCTAGGAAGGGGCCCGTCAGAGGCTGCTTCAATTGTGGAAAGGACCATTATGCGAGTCACTTTCCTCTGAAGAAGGATGATCGTGATCAGCAGCATAGGATACATGCTGCGGTGGCTAACAAACAAGCTGAAAAGCAAGTCACACCCATAGAAGTTCCGGGTAAGTTATTCGGTACACCTGTAGTCATAATTTTTTATACTGGAGCTACTAAATGTTTTATTTCTACTAAACTAGCAATGAAATTAAAAAGGAAAGCTGAATGAATGGATAAGACATGGACAGTGCATTATGGGAATAATGTTGTCCATACAGTCGATATGTGCCTTTTTGGGGCAATTCTTGACTTGCCCAGTTTCTCCACAGAAGTTGACATGTATGTCACTCCTTTAGGGTCATATGATATAATTATAGGAGTTAATTGGTTGGCAGAACATAAGGTAAAGGTCGACTGTTATGAAAAATAGATTTGCTGTTTTGATGACCTACAGAAAGCAGCAGTCATTCAAGGTGTAAAGCGTGAGGTTGCAGTTAGGAAACTAATAGCTATGCAACTAAAAAGGGCTAAAAATAGAGGCTACACTTTGTATGCCGTAAGAATGACAGAAAATGCTGAGGAAGATAATGATTTCATGGAAAAGTATCCATTATTAAGAGATTTCAGTGATGTATTTCCGGAGGAGTTACCAGGTCTTCCGCCCAAACGAGAGTTTGACTTTGCAATAGAGATCAAGCCAGGAACCAAACCCATATCTAAGGCACCATATCAAATGACCACCCTTGAGTTGGTGGAACTTAAGGCTCAGTTACAAGAACTTTTGACTAAAGGGCTGATAAGACCGAGCGTCTCACCATGGGGAGCGCCGGTAATTTTTGTAAAGAAGAAGGATGGCACACTAAGATTGTGCATTGATTACAGAATGTTGAATAAGGCAACCATTAAGAATCGATATCCACTTCCTAGGATTGATGATCTGTTCGACCAGATGCGTGGAGCATCAGTCTATTCAAAAATAGATCTTCGATCTGGATATCATCAGCTGAGAATAAAGGAAGAAGATATTCATAAAACAACTTTTAGAACAAGGTATGGGCATTATGAATTCACGGTGTTACCTTTTGGGTTGACGAATGCACCTGCCGCCTTCATGAATTTGATGAACAATATTTTTCAAGAGTATTTGGATAAATTTGTGCTTGTCTTCTTGGACGACATTCTTATATACTCCAAAAATGTCGAAGAGCATCAAGAGCATTTAAAGGTAGTGCTGGAAATTTTGAGGAAGAGAAGGTTGTATGGTAAATTGTCTAAATGTTCCTTTTATGATGCAGAGGTGCATTATTTAGGGCATATTATAAGCAAGAATGGGATAGCTGTGGACCCTTCAAATATTACAGCTATAACTGAGTGGCCCACACCTAAGAATGTGCATGAAGTAAGAATCTTCATGGGCCTAGCTGGATACTATAGAAAGTTCGTTAAGGACTTTTCAAAAATTGCTGCCCCAATCACTTCACTACAAAAGAAAGATAAGAAATTTGTCTGGACTGACAAATGTGAATCTTCCTTTAAAATTTTAAAGGAACAGTTAACTACAACACCTATTCTTGACTGTACCTGACCCAAATGGAAATTTTACGGTCGTAACGGATGCATCTGGAGAGGGTCTCGGAGGCATTCTGTTACAAAATAACCATGTCATAGCTTATGAAAGCAGAAAGCTTAAGTTACATGAACAAAATTATGCTCCACATGACCTAGAGCTTGCTGCCATTGTTCATGCACTTCAAATGTGGAGGCATTACCTTCTTGGTAAGCCCTTTGAGTTAAAAACCGACCATCTGGGGTTGAAGTATATTTTTACTCAACCAAACCTGAATGCAAGACAACGAAGATGGTTAGAATTTCTATCTCAGTATGATTTTGATATAAGCTACATCAAAGGCAAGGAAAATAGGGTGGCAGATGCTCTGAGTCATAGGAAGCACATCTCTTCTCTTATAACATTAAGAACTCAGTTTAAGGATGAGGTGAAAGATGTCATGGAATCTGACTCTTATTTTCAGCAAGTTAAAATAGACACTTGCTGCAGATCCAAAGGATGTGAAGTATAAAGGATTCCATTTTGATAATGAAGGGATTCTGAGGTTTGAAAATAGGGTATATATACCCTTGGCAAATGATTTAAGAAAGAAATTATTAACTGAATTTCATAATTCACCTTTTTCTGGACACCCTGGCATTACAAAAATGCTTGTTGATCTCAAGCAGCAATATTTCTGGAAGGGAATGAAAAAGGATGTGGTGGAATTTGTGACACACTACTTGGAATGTCAGCATGTTAAGGTGGAACATATGCATCCCACTGGATTATTGTATCCCCACAGCATTCCATAGTACAAATGGCAAGTGATAACTATGGATTTCATTCAAGGATTACCTATGTCAAGGAATAAACATGATATCATTCTGGTTGTCGTCGACAAATTAACCAAAGTGGCACACTTCATTGCTGGTAATTTAAAAGATGATGCACCAGTGTTAGCAAGAAGATTTGTACATGAAATTTTCAGATTGCATGGAATACCCGAATTGATCATATCGGACAGAGATCCGAGGATGACATCAAGATTTTGGAAAACGCTTAATGCGGCCTTGGGAACTAAATTAAACTTCAGTTCTGCATATCATCTGGAAACGGATGGAAAGACTGAAAGAGTCAATCAAGTTTTAGAGGATATGTTAAGAATGTATTGCATGGACCAGCAGTATAAATGGGAGGAATACCTTCCGCTGGTTGAATTTGCCTATAATAATACATACCACGCCTCTTTAAAGATGGCGCCTTTTGAAGCATTGTATGGAAGGAAATGCAGAACCCCTGTTAGCTGGGACAACGTAGAGGACAGAGAGGTAATTGGGCTAGAAATCCTTATGGAAATGGAACAACAAATTAAAATGATTCGGGAACATTTAAAGGAGGCTGCCAATAGGCAAAAGAGTTATGCAGACTTAAAGCGGGTTGATAGGAATTATAAACTTGGTGAGAAGGGATTTCTTCGGGTTAAGCCAAAAAAGAGCTCTATAAATTTTGGCAAGGCTACCAAGTTATCACCTCATTATGTGGGACCTTTTGAAATTGTTGAAATAATAAATCCTAGCTCATCATCTAGAATTACCTCCTGCTCTATCACAAATGCATGATGTTTTTCATATTTCTTTGCTTAAGAAATATGTATCAGATTTATCACATGTGATTAATTGGAATTCCTTCTAGGTCCAAGACCCAGGAATAATGATGGTTAAGCCCATTCGAGTGCTAGGAACTTGCCAGTTGTACTTAAGAAATCGTGAAGTGAATCAATGTAAGGTCAAATGGGACCAGTTTAGTGAAGAAAGTGCAACTTGGGAAAATCTCGAAGAAATGAGATCTACTTTTCCATACTTGTTTGATCGAAATTGAATTCGAAAAACTGATAATTCTAACAAATATAAACAATTACTAGTCTATTTTACAGTTATCGAAAAACATTGTTTTGATGATTAAATCTGTTTTTGTTATGAACCTATGAATGGAAGGATGATAATTGAATTTTGTCCTAGAAACTCTATGAATTGGCTAATTTGATCATCAGGATGATGATTATTTAAGAAGGGAGGAATGTAACGTCTTGATTTTTAGAAGCTATTATGATAACCTCTTTTCATGATGTTGTAACTGTGGAAATGAGGATAATTATCTTAAGATATATCTTTTAATCTTAAAAGGAATGTGTTATTAATCTGGACCCTTGTTTACTGTAACTTGTTTACTTGAGACGGAGGTCATTATAACTTGTGTTTTGCAAAGGGTGAAATAGTAGACTACTTTTGTGTCTGATGAACACATATTATTGTTAACAGCACACCTTGAATCAATTCCATTGATCCAAGGTATGTTGCGGTCTTTTTATGATCACTTTGTCAATTTACTTTCTAAATGGAATGAAGTTTGAAACCAGACTGAAGGTTGTTATAAATGTTATAGAACCTAGTTACAGGTATAAATATCTAGTACCTTGATGCTAATGGAAAAGGTTCGATTTACGAACAAAATAAAAATTGTAACACTGAGTAGCGTAAGACAATAAGAGCGTTGGTGCAAACAAACAAGGTATAGGTATGTCGGGCATGGAACAAACGTCCTGCATATGCTGAATATGAACGTAAGTTGTAAAACTTACTAAGGAACCTATTAACTAAAGCACTACGGGGTTAAGTCCTAACCTATGACCTAACAACTATCCTAGGAGGGTTTGATAAATTAAAAGGAATTTAAAATATTGCAAATCCTAATGATTTGCGACCTTGGTGAATACCTAACTATGGACAATGTAACCTAAAACTATTGCTAACCTAAGGAGGGGACCTTTAGACCCATGCTGATAAAGTGGATAAGAAGGGAAGGTTAGAAATTTATTAAGGACCGTAAATGATGTCCTTGCAGTTTTCAACACCAAGTTTGGCGGGAACATGAAAATTTGGAGATATCCAACTAGCTATGTAGCTAAGGAGGAAATTACATGCAAAATTTTAAAAATGAAACTCACCAAACCTGAGTCAGTGATGGTGTGGAAATAAAAAAAAAGCAATGCATTCAATGCATTAATGGTCTCGGTCTTGGTGACTAGCTCACCTTGGAAAGGGGATAGAGGAAATTTTTGTTGTTATTGTGTTCATTTGGGTTTTGGAGTTTTTCTCTACATTTATTTCATGGTTCTTTCGAAACTACTATTATTTTGGTTATTGTTGTGGTTGTTTGGAGTAGCCACAACTATTTTTGAGCCTGTGGAAGTTAGGAGATTGTTGGGAAAGCCTTGTTGTTGACTCTTTGGAGAAGAATATCTCTTGTGGGTGTGGGTGAAGTTTTTTTCAAGCCATGAGAAATTTTACAGGCATGTCGAACTCTTCTCCTTAAACTATTTTTCTCTTGTTTAAGCGTCTTCATTAAAAGAACTCTGCTCTTATGTTGGGTGTTTTAGTTAAATGAAATTGTTGATATGTTTGAAGTGATTTTATGGGTTGAGTCTTTTTTTAATGAATGTGATTTGGGCATTTCTTTGCAAAAAGAGTAAATGGAATGAGATCTGCCCTTGCTGTATGAGTTTGTTTTGACATTGTTGGGTATTCAATTCTATTATCCATTATTAGTTTAGCTGATGAATGTATCAGTAATGAATAGATTGTATTCTGAGCTCTGAGTGTATAAATGGTTTTGGAAAAACCGTGAGAATGTTTCATGGATTTGTTTGCAGGAGTTATTTCTCTGGTAGTAATACAATACATAGAATACAAATTCTTGGGACAGTGTATTTATTTCATCGTTTTACTCTTACATGATTTAAGAACAATTAAATGTCTCCTTATTTGATTTTATAACCAATGAATGGTTTTTGGGAATAGTTTGCTTAAACCTGGAACTTAATAATCCAGTTGATCGATGGGTGGAATAGAGCTTAATTGTTTTACTTCTTCCTTTAATTCAATGATGAAAATATAGATATACGAACTACATATTTGAATTTCTTCAGTATGTTCGATTGGAACTGAACTTGAGTAGATTCTTGTTCTTGTAAAAAAAATGGGTTCCTTACCTATTACAGTGAAATTATGGAAATATAGCTTGTTGTACTTTTTGTACTTATTTCAGACCTAGTTGGGAATGATTGTTTTTAGTATATATATATATATATATGCACATTGCAGTCTAAAATTCTTGCTGCTTGCATTAAAACTGAATCAGAATTGGGTTCTTCTTTTGGTGTTTGAAAAAAAAAAGAATTTTTTTATGATCATGCTAAAAATATGATTATTGTCTGATGTACACTCTTACTTGTTGATATCTGGACAAGAATGTCTCTTGGGTGAAAAATTAAAGGAAATGATTTTTTTTAAGGGACTGTTGATATTGAGACTTACGACCTGATGCAAATGAATTATGTTAACTCTTTGGATTGGTAGTTAGTAAGTTTTAATTACTGAATTGTAATTGTTAAAGGAAATCACCCTATGGGAACAGGTCGTCACTAAATAGTTGATATTCAGCTAAGCAATGAGAAGAGGCAATATGATTCTCCTTCTTTTCATTTTATTATTGACTTCAATTACTTTCTCTTTTAGCTGTTATCATTGATTGATATCACTTCTTGTTTAAATTATTGAGTACAGTTGTGATGAAAAGAAAAAGAATATTGGATGAGTAATTTGAATTAATAATTATTTCTTCTCTTATCTAGTTGAAATTCTATATTTGATATTGAATGAATTTCTTACTGCCTTAGGTGAAATCATCTACATTTAATTGTTGTTTACTTTCTTTCTGATTTGAAAGAAGTATTATGTTGTTTGTTGAATTTTGAGAATTGTCACCAGTGTGTCCATGGTGAATGACTACTTTTCTCTTCTGCATTTGATTGTTTGAAATTAAATGAGTGGTACGAAAGGGAAGTAGTTCTATTGGAATTCTTAATTAAAATTCATCTCTTGAAATTTCAACTATTAAAAAGGAAATGGATCTAGCAGTAATTACATTAGAACAACATTATATACATATGTGTATTAGTTCTTACAGATGTTTTAGTCTGAAACTATTTAGAGGAAATTACTTTTTGTAGTAATTATATGGGAGAAGGTTAGTAAATATTTTTTTTGATTGTGATGGTAATTAGTGGATTGGGTTGTTAAGCTGTTCATCCTTATTAGTACTTAATTCATGGATGATGTCCATCTCATTTTTAAACATTTCATAAAATTAGGGTTCTTTTATTGAGATAGTTAATTAAGAGCACCTCATTTTAATGATAAGTGCTTAATATGCTCAGTTCGATGAACTGACCTGTGCAAGTAAATTTTGTAGATGATTTCCTTGAGTAAAAATGAAGACATGTTATTTTCTGATGCTTCTTTTGAGTAGCTAAGGATGGATCGTATCTGATAATTTATTATTCCTCTATGAGGAAATGGGAAAAGAAGAAGTTGCATTCTTCTTTCCGTATGTGTTGTAATGTTGTTTGATATGAATGAAATCCAGTTGTATGGACTTGTAAATTGTATAGATTTTAAATCTTAAGGATTGAATACAAGGAAAGGTTTGATATTTTAATGGCATTATCACTTTGAAATTGTTAGAATAAGATCGAGAATATAAATTTTATTCATTAAATTTGAATATATTCAAATGATGGTTGACAGATTTCAAAAAGGATATAATATCTATTCTTTACTTGAATACCATTTTTAAGTTGAAATGTACAATTAATTCATATTTAGGTTAATATGGATTTTATATTGACATCGAAAAGAGTTAAGTGAATATGAATTCTTAAATGAACGATATTCAGAACTATCATATAAGCTAATGAATATAAATAAAAGAGGCAGATGAATCTTGTACTCTGATTTCGTTAATATCCTTGAGATGTTTGATTCAGAGGATATTTAGTATGAGGAATCATATCTCTTCGTAACAAACCTTAATTGAAGTAAGGTTATGGTGAATAAATGAACACATTCATTTGGAATTAGGCCTCATTTAAATGACGTCTAATAAGATGGAATTCTGAATTTAAATCTAGTTGCAGATAAAACTTGGTTAAGTTTGGTAAGTTGATCTTACTACGTTAAGTTGTAATGGACTGTTAGTCTGAAGTGTAAATTAAGGAACTAAGATGGAATTAAGTAATCCTTCAGTAAAGAGGAGTAAAGGCATATTAAGCTTTAAAGACAATATAAGTCTCTCTCTTCGCTATGCAACTGTAACAAACCGTAACGTTAGAAGATCAACATAGTTGTTGAAAATTGATCTTAAATATTTAAGATTATAATCTAATCATACTTATAGCTGGATGTGTATCCCTTGATGAGAGGATTCCGTAGGACCTTGGCACATGCCAGCTACAATCTGGTGTCTTCATGAAGGTGGGGCCTTCATGACAACACAATGTTGTAGCTGACATGTTACAACACCATCCCAAATCGAATCATGAAGTTTACATAAGCTGGGACCAAATTACTTGGATGATGATAGGAATGTGACCACGTATACGGGGTGACTTCGGAGGACTAAAGGTAACTAGACACATGTAGTCATCTAGGGTCGACACAGTATGTCTGCGTACCTTTAGTCACCACGAGTGTCTTCCTATACTCTTTCATATTGCTAGTTTGGGTTAGAGTATAACCTTGGATGGGAGGACTGACAGAGGTCAGAAAATACCATTCTAGATAACAGAAAAAGTGTGGTAAAGGATGTATTCCATTGATGTGTATAACATCTAGGAATATAATCATGCAAAGCATGTGAAAATATTTGGCCAAAGTATCGTAAGTTACTGGTTGCGTTGTCCTAATCACCTAGTTTAAGAAGTAGGATATCAGATGAATATCAGTAACAAATATTCAGATAGGCCTCTTAAATAGAACACTTTGATAACTGGAAATGGTAAAGAGAACCAAGTATACTATTATATAATGCATGGATTAACATGAAGGATCGGTAAGTCACCGAGTCATGAAATGAGAGATCACTAAAACTCTGAGCCATAAAATTTTAGATCGGTAGTTCTTTGAGTCATTTACAGCAGCATATGGTATATGTTATATGATTGAATGACATTGAATGTGTGCTCCATATTATAAATATGTGAACAGAGAACATTGGTTTTAAAAGTAATTGTGTGATCAAAATTACATTAATTGGATAGAGAACAATTAATAAAACTTGATTGTGTGTTGTGAATTATATAATTTAGAACAGGGAACATTTAAAAAAAAATTCCCTTGTTCTAGTGTCTTTAAATGGGGATGTTACAAGGTGAGCTATTAGGTGAGCTTTGAGGTGAGTTCCCAGGTGAGTTACTTTATAAGCTCCGGGGTGAGCTCAACTTGAGCTTATTAGTAAGATCCCATAAGAGATCCTAAGCTAGCTACTTGGTGAGCTATTCGGTGAGCTCCCATGTGAGCTTCTAGGTGATCTCCCAAGTGAGATACTTGGCAAGCTCCCAGGTGATGACCCCAGCAAGCTACTTGGTGAGCTCAAAAGGGAGCTCAAGTTAACCTACTCGGTAAGCTTCTCGGTGAGCTCCCAGGTGAGCTTTCAGGTGAGCTCCCAAGTGAGCTATTAGGAGAGATATTTGATGAACTTTGAGGTGAGCTACCAGAAGAGCTCAATGTGAGATGGCAAGGTGAGCTCCTCATCAAGCTTAAGGTGAGCTGGTATGGTAATATGAAAGATAGCTAGGTAAACTGTCAGGTGAGCTCCCATCTGAGTTTTCTGTTGAGCTATTTGATGAGGTCCCAGGTGAGCTCAAGTCGAGGTGCTCGGTAAGCTCCTTAGTGACCTCAAGGTGAGATGGAAAGGAAAACTCCCAAGTGAGTTTCTGGGCAAGCTCAAGTTGAGTTTCTCGATGAGATCCTAAGAAAGCTACATGTTGAGCTCTCAGCCCAGCTCCTAGGTGAGCTTACATGTAAGCTACTAGATGAGCTCAAGGTGAGTTGGCAATGTGAGTTCAAAGTGAGTTGGAAAGGTTAGCTCAAGCTGAGTTGGCAAGGAGAGCTTTCAGGTAAGATGCTAGGTGAGTTCCTATGCAAGTTACTTGATGAGATCCTAGGTGAGCTCAACTCGAGCTAATCAGAAAGCTCCCAGAAGAGATCCCAGGTGAGTTGTTCATTTTTCTTCCAAGTGAGTTGCTAGGTGAGCTCCCAAGCGAGCTACTTGGTGAGCTCCCAGGCAAGGTCCCCGGTGAGCTTCTCGGTGAACTCATAAGTGAGCTCAAGTTAACCTACTCAGTGAGCTACTTAATGAGCTCCCAGGTGAGTTGTTAGGTGAGCTCCCAGGTGAGCTACTTGGTGAGTTACTTGAAAAACTCTGAGGTGAGCTACCAGATAAGCTCAAGGTGAGTTGGCAAGGTGATCTCCTTAGTGAGCTCAAGGTGAGCTGGCAAGGTGAGCTCCCATGTGAGTTTTTAGGTGAGCTACTTGACAAGCTCCTAGATGAACTATGAGTTCCCATGTGAGTTACTCGATGAGCTCCTGGGTGAGCTCAACTCGAGCTTATAAAAAAACTCCCAGAAGACCTCCCAGGCTAGCTACTTGGTGAGCTATTCATTGAGCTCCCAGGTGAGCTACTAGGTGATCTCCCAGGCGAGCTGCTAGGTGAGTTCCCAAGTGAGCTACTTGCTGAGCTCCCATGCGAGATCCTCGGTGAGTTACAAGTGAGCTCACAAGCAAGCTCAAGTCATCTTACTCGATGAGCTCCTAGGTGAGTTATTAGGTGAGCTCCCAAGCGATCTATGTGGCATACTCCCATGTGAGGTCCCCAGTGAGCTACTCAGTGAGCTCACAAGTGAGCTCAAAAGTGAGGTCAAGTCAACCATGACTCCAAGGTGAGCTCCCAGGTGAGCTAATTGGTGAGCTCCGATGAACTTTGAGGTGAGCTACAAGATAATTTAAGTTGTCAAGTGACTCGACAAACTCTGAGCTGAGCTGGCAAGGTGACCTTTTAGGTGAGCTCCCATGTAATTTTTTAGGTGAGCTACTTGACATGCTCCTGAGTGAGCTCAAGTTGAGCTGCTCGTGAGCTCCTGGGTGAGCTGTCACGTGAGCTCCTAGGTTAGTTTCCAGGAAAGCTCAAGTTGAGCTACTCGATGAGCTCCTGGGTGAGCTACTTATCGAGCTCCCAGCTGAGCTCCTAGGTGAGCCACTCAGTGAGCTCCCATGTGAGCTCAAAATTGACCTTGTCAGTAATCTCTGAGGTGAGCTTACATGTGAGCTACCAGATGAGCTCAAGGTGAGTTGGCAAGGTGAGCTGAAAATGAGTTAGCAAGGTGAGCTCTAGGTGAGTTGGTAAGGTGAGCTACTCGATGAGCTCCCAGGCAAGCTCAAGGTGAGCTCCCAGGTGACCTAGATGAGCTCCTAGGTAAGATCAACTTGAGCTAATGAGCTGAGCTCCTAGAAGAGCTCATAGGTGAGCTACTAGGTGAGCTCTAAAGTAGCTCCGAACTACTGGGTGAGCTCCCAGGTGAGGTCCCCAACGAGCTCAAAAGTAAGCTCAAGTAAACGTACTCAGTGAGCTGATCAGTGAGCTCCCAGGTGAGCTGTTAGGAAAGCTCCTAGGTGAGCTGTTAGGTGAGCTTCTAGGTGAGCTACTTGACGAGCTACTCGATGAACTCCAAGGTGAGCTACCAGATCAGCTCAAGGTGAGTTGGTGAGGTGAGCTCCTTAGCAAGCTCAAGGTAAGCTAGCAAGGTAATCTTTCATGTGAATTGGCAAGGTGAGCTCCCATGTGAGTTTTCAGGTGAGCTGCTTGACGAGCTCCCGAGTGAGCTCAAATCAAGTTACTCAGCAAGCTCCTGGGTGAGGTCAAGGTTGCTCAGTGAGCTCACAAGTGAGCTAAAAGGTGAGCTAAAGGTGAGCTTGTCAGTAATCTTGTGAGCTACTTGGTGAGCTCACAAGTGAGCTCAAAGGCTCAATCTATAAGGTGAGCTTAGATGTGAACCACCAGATGAGCTCAAGGTGAGTTGGCAAGGTGAGCTTTCAGGTGACCTCCCAGGTGAGTTCCCATGTGAGTTACTCGATGAGCTCCCAGGTGAGCTCAACTCAATCTAATCGATGAGCTCCCAGGAGAGATACTTCATCGAGCTATTCAGTGAGCTCCTAGGCAAACTGCTAGGTGAGCTCCCAAGTGAGCTACTTGGTGAGCTCACTGGCGAGGTCCCTAGTGAGCTACTTGGTGAGCTCACAAGTGAACTGAACAATGAGATCAATTCAACCTAATCGAGTGAACTACTTGGTGAGCTCTTAGGTGAGCTATTAGGAAAGCTCTCAGGTGAGCTACTTGGTGACCTACTTGACAAACTCTGAGGTGAGCTACCAGATGAGCTCAAGGTGAGTTGGCAAGGTGAGCTCCTCATCGAGCTCAAGGTGAGCTGATAGGTGAGATCCCATCTAATTTGATAAGGTGAGCTCCCATGTGAGTTTTCACAAGCTACTTGATGAGCTCCCGGGTGAGCTCAAGTTGAGCTACTCGGTGAGCTCCTAGGCAAGCTCAAGGCAAGCTGGTAAGGTGAGCTATCAGGTGAGCTCCCAGGTGAGTTTTTGAGCAAGCTCAAGTTGAGCTGGTCGACGAGTTCCTGGGTGAGCTGCTTGGTGAGCTCCCAGGTGAGCTCCTAGGTGAGCTCCCAGGTGAGCTCAAAGGTGAGCCATTTGGCAAGATGAGCTCAAGGTGAGTTGGCAAAGCGAGCTGTCAGGTGAGCTCCCAGGTAAGTTCCTAGGTGAGTTACTTGAAGAGCTCCAGGTGAACTCAACTCAAGCTACTTGACAAAATCTGAGGTGAGCTACCTTCTGAGCTCAAGGTGAGTTAGCAAGGTGAGCTCCTCATTGAGTTCAAGGTGAGTTAGCAAGGTGAGCTGATAGGTGAGCTCCCATGTGAGTTGGCAAGGTGAGCTGTCAGGTGAGCTCCCATGTGATTTTTTAGGTGAGCTACTTGACGAGCTCCTGGGTGAGCTCAATTCAAGCTACTCACCGAGCTCCTGGGTGAGTTCAAGGTGAGCTAACAAGCTGAGCTATCAAGGTGAGTTCCTAGGTGAGTTTTTGGGAAAGCTCAAGTCAAGCTGCTTGACAAGATCTTTAGTGAGCTACTTACCAAGCTCCCAGCCAAGCTCCTAGGTGAGCTACTCGGTGAGATCCTAGCCAAGCTCAAAGGTGAGCTTATTGGTAATCTCTTAGGTGAGCTTACATGTGAGCTACCAGATGAGCTCCAGGTGAGTTGGCAAGGTGAGCTCAAGGTGAGTTGGCAAGGTGAGCTCAAGGTGAGTTGGCAAGGTGAGCTGTCAGGTGAGCTCCCAGTGAGTTCCTAGGTGAGTTACTCGATGAGCTCCCAGGTGAGCTCAACTTGAGTTGATGGTGAGCTCCCAGAAGAGCTCCTAGGTGACCTACTAAGTTAGCTATTTGGTGAGCTCCCAGGTGAGCTACTAGGTGAGCTCCCAAGTGAGCTACTTAGCAAATCCTAGGTGAGGTCCCCGGTGAACTGCTGGGTGAGCTCACACGTGAACTCAAGTCAACCTACTAGGTGAGCTGCTTGGTGATCTCCAAGGTGAGCTATTAGGTGAGCTCCCAAGTGAGAGGTGAGATGTTAGGTGAGCTACTTGATGAACTCTAAGGTTAAGCTACCAGATGAGCTCAAGCTGAGTTGGCAAGGTGAGATCCTTAGCGAGCTCAAGGCGAGCTGATAGGTGAGCTCCCATGTGAGTTGGCAAGGTGAGTTGTCAGGTGAGCTCCCATGTGAGTTTCTGAGTGAGCTACTGGGTGAGCTCCTAGGTGAGCTCAAGGTGAGCTAGCAAGGCGAGCTCCTAGGTTAGTTTTTGGGTGAGTTGCTAGGTGAGCTCCTGGGTAAGCTCAAGGTGAGCTAGTAAGGTGAGCTGTCAGGTGAGCTCTTAGGTGAGTTTTTGGGCAAGCTCAAGTCAAGATGCTTGATGAACTCCTGGGTGAGCTCAAAGGTGAGCTTGTCAGCAATCTCTGAGGTGAGATTACATGTGAGCTACCAGATGAGCTCAAGGCAAGTTGGCAAGGTGAGTTCAAGGTAACTTGGCAAGGTGAGCTCAAGGTGAGTTGGCAAGGTGAGCTGTCAGGAAAGCTCCTAGGTGAGCTGCTAGGTGATCTCCTAAGTGAGCTACTTAGCGAGCTCCCAGGTGAGGACCCTGGTAAGCTACTCAGTGAGCTCACAAGTGAGCTCAAGTCATCTTACTCGATGAGTTACTTGGTGAGCTCCCATGTAAGTTGTTAGTCAAGCTCTCAAGCGAGCTATTAGGTGAGCTCCCAGGTGAGCTGTTAGGTGAGCTACTTAAAAAACTCTGAGGTGAGCTACCAGACCAGCTCAAGGTGAGTTGTCAAGGTGAGCTCCTCAAGTGAACTCAAGGTGAGCCGATAGGTGAGTTCCCATGTAAGTTGTCAGGGTGAGTTATTAGGTGAGCTCCTATGTAAGTTTTCGAGGTGAGCTACTTGACGAGCTCTCAAGGTTTTAGATGAGCTTAAGTCGAGGTGCTTAAGTGAGCTCCTGGGTGAGCTCAAGGTGAGCTAGTAAGGTGAGCTATCAGGTGAGCTCCCAGGAAAGTTTCCAGTGAAGCTCAAGTCGAGCTACTCGATGAGCTCCTGGGTGAGCTACTTGTCGAGCTCCCAGCCAAGCTCCTAGGTGAGCTGCTCGGTGAGCTCAAAGATGAGATTGTTGGAAATATTTGAGGTGAGCTGCACAGGTGAGCTGACAAGGTGAGCTCAAGGTGAGTTACCAAGGTGAGCTCAAGGTAAGTTGGTAAGGGGAGCTCAAGGAAATTTGGCAAAGTGATCTCAACGTAAGTTATCAAGGCAAGCTATCAGGTGAGCTCCCAGGAAAGTTCCTAGGTGAGTTACTCATCAAGCTCCCAGGTGAGCTCAACTTGAGTTGATCATCAAGCTCCTAGAAGAGCTCCCTGGTGAGCTACTTTGTGAAACTGTTCGGTGAGCTCTCGGGTGAGGTGCTAGGTGATCTCCTAAGTGAGCTACTTGGTAAGATCCCAGGTGAGGTCCCTAGCTGAGCTACTCAGTGAGCTCACAAGTGAGCTCAAGTCAACCTACTCAGTGAGCTACTTATTGAGCTCCTAGGTGAGCTACTTGGTGAGCTGCTCGATGAACTCAGAGGTGAGCTACTAGATGAGCTCAAGGTGAGTTGGCAAGGTGGGCTCCTCAGTGAGCTCAAGGTGAGCTGGCAAGGCAAGCTCCCATTCAAGTTAGTAAGGTGAGTTGTCAGGTGAGCTCCCATGTGAGTTTTTTGGTGAGCTACTTGACGAGCTCAAGTTGAGCTACTTGGTGAGCTCCTGGGTGAGCTCAAGGAGAGCTGGGAAGGTGAGCTCCCAGGTGTGTTTTTTTGTAAGCTCAAGTCAAGTTACTTGATGAGCACCTGGGTGAGCTATTTTCTGAGCTCCTAGCTGAGCTCCTAGGTGAGCTCTCAGTGGGCTCTTAGGTGAGCTCAAAGGTGAGCTTTTCGGTAATGTCTGAGTTGAGATTATATGCGAGCTACCAGCTAAGCTCAAGGTGAGTTGGCAAATCAAGATGTCAAGTGAGCTCCCAGGTGATTTCCTAGGTGAGTTACTCGACAAGATCTTGGGTGAGCTCAACTCAACCTGATCTGTGAGCTCCTAGAAGAGCTCCTAGGTGAGCTACTTAGAAAGTTTTTTGGCAAGCTCCCAGGTGCACTGCTAGGTGAGCTCCCAAATGAGCTACTTGGTAATCTCCCAGGTAAGGTCCCTGGTGAGCTCACAAGTGAGTTGTTAGGTGAGCTCCTAGGTGAGCTACTTGGTGAGCTACTCGATGAACTCTAAGGTGAGCTACCAGATGAGCTCAAGGTGAGTTGGCAAGGTGAGCTCCTCAGTGAGCTCAAGGTGAGTAGCAGGTGAGCTCCCATGTGAGTTTTCAGGTGAGCTACTTGACGAGCTCCTGGACAAGCTATTGAGTTCCCAGGTGAGTTACTCGATGAGCTTCTGGGCAAGATCAACTTGAGATGATCGGAAAGCTCTCAGAAGAGCTCCTAGGTGAGCTACTTGACAAGTTATTTGGTGAGCTTCTAGGTGAGCTGCTAGGTGAGCTCCCAAGTGAGCTACTTGGTGAGCTCCCATGTGAGGTCCCCGGTGAGCTTCTTAATAAGCTCACAAGTGAGCTCACAAGTAAGCTCAAGTCAACCTACTTGACGAGCTACTTGGTGAGCTCCCAGGAAAATTGTTAGGTGAGCTCCCAAGTGAGCTACTTGGGGAGCTACTCGACGAATTCTGAGGTGAGCTACCAGACAAGCTCAAGGTGAGTTGGTAAGGTGATCTCCTAAGCGAGCTCAAGGTGAGCTGGCAAGGCAAGCTGATAGGTGAGCTCCCACGTGATTTTCTAGGTGAGCTGTTAGGTGAGCTCCCATGTAATTTTTTGAGTGAGCTACTTGATGAGCTCCTGTGTGAGCTCAAGTCAGAGCTACTCGGTGAGCTCCTGTGTAAGCTCAAGGTGAGCTAGCAAGGTGAGTTGTCAGGTGAGCTCCTAACTGAATTTTTTGGGCAAGTTCAAGTCAAGCTGCTCGAGGAGCTCCTAGGTGAGCTACTTGTTGAGCTCCTAGCTGAGCTCCTAGGTGAGCTTCTCGGTTAGCTCCCAGGCAAGACTCAAAGGTGAGATTGTAATCTCTGAGGTGAGCTTACATGTGAGCTACAAGATGAGCTCAAGGTGAGTTAGCAAGGTGAGCTCAAGGTGAGTTGGCAAGGTGAGCTATTAGATGAGCTCCTAGGTGAGTTCCTAGGTGAGTTACTCGATGAGCTCCCGAGTGAGATCAACTTGAGCTGATCGGTGAGCTCCCAGAAGAGCTCTAAGGTGAGCTACTTGGTGAGCTGTTCAAGAAAACTCCAAGGTGAGCTGCTAGGTGAGCTCCCAAGTGAACTACTTGGCAAACTCCAAGGTGAGGTCCTCGGAGAGCTACTTAGTGAGCTCACAAGTGAGCTCAAGTCAACCTACTCAGCGAGCTACTCAGTGAGCTCCTAGGTGAGCTATTAGGTGATCTCCTAGGTGAGCTGTTAGGTGAGCTCCCAGGTGAGCTACTTGGCAAGCTACTTGACAAACTTTGAGGTGAGCTACTAGATGAGCTCAAGGTGAGATGGCAAGGTGAGCTCCTCAGTGAGGCTAAGGTAAGATGACAAGGTGAGCTGATAGGTGGGGTTCCATGTGAGTTTCTGGGTGAGCTATCAGGTGACCTCCCATGCGAGTTTCTGGGTGAGCTATCAGGTGAGCTCCCATGTGAGTTTTAGGGTGAGCTTCTTGACAAGCTCCTGGGTGAGCTCAAGTCGAGCTACTTAGTGAGCTCCTGGGTGAGCTTAACATGAGATAGTAAGGTAAGCTGTCAAGTGAACTCCAAGGTGAGTTTCTAGGAAAGCTCAAGTCAAGCTACTCGATGAGCTCCTAGGTGACCTGTTTCCAAGCTCCCAGCCAAGCTCCTAGGTGAGCTACTTAGTGAGCTCCCAGGTGAGCTCAAAGGTGAGAATTTCAGCAATCTCTGAGGTGAGATTACATGTGAGCTACCAGATGAACTCAAGGTGAGTTGGTAAGGTGAGCTCAAGGTGATTTGGTAAGGTGAGCTCAAGGCGAGTTAGCAAGGTGAGCTGTCAGGTGAGCTCCCAGTGAGTTCCCAGGTGAGTTACTCATATGAGCTCCAAGGTGAGCTCAACTTGAGTTGATCAGTGAGCTCCCAGAAGAGCTCCTAGGTGAGCTACTTTGCTAGTTGTTTAGTGAGCTCCCAGGCAAGTTTCTAGGTGAGCTCCAGGGTGAGCTACTGGGTGAGCTCTAGGTGAGGTTCTCGACTGAGCTACTCGGTGAGCTCACAAGTGAGCTCAAGTCAACCTACTCAGTGAGCTACTCGGTGAGAGCCTAGTTGAGCTGTTAGGTGAGCTCCCAGGTGAGCTGTTAGTCAAGTTCCCTAGTGAGATACTTGGCAAGCTACTCGATGAACTCTGATAGGGGAGCTGATAGGGGAGCTCCCATGTGAGTTGGCAAGGCAAGCTATTAGGTGAGCTCCCATACATTTTTTGCTAAGCTACTTGATGAGCTCCAAGGTGAGCTCAAGTGAACCTATGCAGAAAGCTACTCGACTAGGTGAGCTCCCAGGTGAGGTACTTGGTGAGCTACTCGATGAAGAGGTAAGCTACCAGATGAGCTCAAGGTGAGTTGGTAAGGTGAGCTGATAGGTGAGATCCCATCTAATTTGGTAAGGTGAACTGTCAGGCAAGACCCCATGTGAGTTTTCACATGAGCTACTTGAAAATCTCCCAAGTGAGCTCAAGTTGAGTTGTTTGGTGACCTCCTGGGTGAGCTCAAGGTGAGCTGGCAAGGTAAGCTCCCATGTGAGTTTTTTGAGGTAAGCTCAAGTCGACCTAGTCGATGAGCTCCTGGGTGAGCTGCTTACCGAGCTCCCAGCTAAGCTCCTAGCTGAGCTACTCGATGAGCTCCCAGGTGAGCTCAAAGGTGAGCCAGTTGGCAAGGTGAGCTCAAGGTGATTTGGTAAGGTGAGCTCCCAGGTGAGTTCTTAGGCAAGTTACTCGATGAGCTCTTAGGTGAGCTCAACTCAAGCTAATCGTTGAGCTACTAGAAGATCTCCCAGGTGAGCTACTTTGTGAGTTATTCGGTGAGATCCCAGGTGAGCTGCTAGGTGAGCTCCCAAGTGAGCTACTTGGCGAGCTCCCAGGTGAGGTCCCTAGTGAGCTGCTTGATGAGATCACAAGTGAGCTCAAGTCAACCTACTCACTGAGATCCCAGGCAAGTTGTTAGTTGAAGATATCAGGTGAGCTATTAGGAAATCTCCTAGGTGAGGTACTTGGTGAGCTTCTTGATAAACTCTGAGGTGAGCTACCTTTTGAGCTCAAGGTGAGTTGGCAAGAAGACGAGCTTATAGGTGAGCTCCCATACGAGTTGGTAAGGTGAGCTCCTTAGTGAGCTCAAGGTGAGCTGGCAAGGTGATCTCCTAGGTGATTTTTCATGTAATCTCAAGTCAAGCTACTTGACGAGTACCTGGGTGAGCTATTTGCCAAGCTCCCAGATGAGCTCCTAGGTGAGTTACTCGGTGGGCTCTTAGGTGAGCTCAAAGGTGAGCTTGTATGTAATTTCTGAGGTGAGCTTATATGTGAGCTACCAGCTGAGCTCAAGGTGATTTGGCAAGGCAAGATGTCAGGTGAGCTCCTAGGTAAGTTCCCAGGTGAGTTACTCGATAAGCTCTTGGGCGAGCTCAACTCAAGTTGATCAGTGATCTCCTAGAAGAAGTCCTAGGTGAGCTACTTAGCGAGTTGTTTGGTGAGCTCCCAGGTGAGTTACTAGGTGAGCTCCCAAATGAGCTACTTGGTGATCTCCCAAGTGAGGTCCCTAGCGAGCTCACAAGTGAGTTGTTAGGTGAGCTCCCAGGTGAGCTGTTAGGTGAGCTCCTAGGTGAGCTACTTGGTGAGCTACTCGATGAACTCCAAGGTGAGCTACTAGATGAGATGGAGCTCAAGGTGAGTTGGCAAGGTGAGCTCCTCAGTGAGCTCAAGGTGAGCTGGAAAGGTGAGCTCCCATGTGAGTTTTTAGGTGAGCTACTTGATGAGCTGTGAGTTCCCCGGTGAGTTACTTGACGAGCTTCTGGGAAAGGTCAACTTGAGATGATCGAGAAGCTCTTAGAAGAGCTCCTAGGTGAGCTACTTGACAAGTTATTTGGTGAGGTTCTAGGTGAGCTGCTAGGTGAGCTCCCAAGTGAGCTACTTGGCGAGCTCCCATGCGAGGTCCCCGGTGAGCTGCTCAGTGAGCTCACAAGTGAGCTCACAAGCAAGCTCAAGTCAACCTACTCAATGAGCTACTCAGTGAGCTCCTAGGCAAGCTATTAGGTGAGCTCCTAGGTGAGCTACTTGGGGAGCTGCTTGATGAACTCTGAGGTGAGCTACCAGACAAGCTCAAGGTGAGTTGGTAAGGTGATCTCCTAAGCAAGCTGAGATGGCAAGGAAAGCTGATAGGTGAGCTCCCATGTGATTTTTTGGGTGAGTTGTTAGGTGAGCTCCCATGTGAGTTTTTAGGTGAGCTACTTGACGAGATCCTATGTGAGCTCAAGTCGAGTTACTTGGTGAGCTCCTGTGTAAGCTCAACGTAAACTAGCAAGGTGAGCTGTAAGGTGAGCTCCCAGGTGAGTTTTTGGGAAAGCTCAAGTTTAGCTACTCAACGAGCTCTTTGGTGAGCTACTTACTGAGCTCCCAACTGAGCTCATAGGTGAGCTGCTTGGTTACCTCCCAAGAAAGCTCAAAGGTGATCTTGTCGGTAATCTCTGAGGTGAGCTTACATGTGAGCTACCAGATGAGCTCAAGGTGAGTTTGCAAGGTGAGCTAAAGGGGAGTTTGTAAGGTGAGCTGTCAGGTGATCTACCAGGTGAGTTCCTAGGTGAGTTACTCAATGATCTCCCAGGTGAGATCAACTAGAGCTGATCAGTGAGCTCCCAGAAAGAGCTCTCAAGGTGAGCTACTTGGCGATCTATTTAGTGAACTCCCAGGTGAGCTACTAGGTGAGCTCCCAAGTGAGCTACTTGGTGAGCTCCTAGGTGAGGTCCCCGCAGAGCTACTCGGTGAGCTCACAAGTGAGCTCAAGTCAACCTACTTGGTGAGCTTCTCGGTGAGCTCCTAGGTGAGTTGTTAGGTGAGCTCCCATGTGAGCTATTAGGTGAGCTCCCAAGTGAGCTACTTGGCAAGCTACTCGATGAACTCTGAGGTAAGCTACTAGATGAGCTCAAGGTGAGATGACAAGGTGAGATCCTCAGCGAGGTTAAGGTGAGCTAGTAAGGTGATTTGATAGGTGAGCTCCCATGTGATTTTCTGGGTGAGCTATCATGTGAACTCCCATGCGAGTTTCCAGGTGAGCTCCCATGTGAGTTTTAGGGTGAGCTACTTGATGAGCTCCCAGGTGAGCTCAAGTCAAGCTCCTCGGTGAGCTCTTGGACAAGGTTAAGGTGATCTGGTAAGGGAAGCTATCAGGTGAACTCCTAGGTGAGTTTTTGGGAAAGCTCAAGTTGAGCTATTCGATGAGCTCCTGGGTGACCTATTGTTGAGCTCCCAGCCAAGCTCCTAGGTGAGCTACTCGGTGAGCTCCAAGGTGAGCTCAAAGGTGAGCATTTCAGCAATCTCTAAGGTGAGATTACATGTGAGCTACCAGATGAACTCAAGGTGAGTTGGCAAGGTGAGCTCAAGGTGAGTTAGTAAGGAAAGCTCAAGGTGAGTTGGCAAGGTGAGCTATCAGGTGAGCTCCCAGGTGAGTTACTCGACAAGCTCCCAGGTGAGCTCAACTTGAGCTGATCAGTGAGCTCCCAGAAGAGATACCTAGTGAGATACTTGGGGAGATTTTTGGCAAGCTTCATCGAGCTTCCCTAGGTGAGCGAGTGAGCTACTTGGTGAGATCCTGAGGTGAGGTCCTTGGTGAGCTACTCAGTAAGCTCACAAGTGAGCTCAAGTCAACTTACTTGGTGAGCTACTTGGTGAGAGCCTGAGGTGAGAGTGAGCTGTTAGTCAAGTTGCTGATGAACTCTGATAGGGGAGCTGATAGGGGCCCAGGTGAGCTCCCATGCATGTTTTTGAGCTACTTAACGAGCTCTGAGCTCAAGTTAACCTATTGGCAAGCTACTCGATGAACTCTTGACGAATAGGTGAGCTGATAGCTCAAGGTGAGTTGGAAAGGTGAGCTCCTCAGTGAGCTCAAGGTGAGCTAAGGTGAGCTCCCATCTGATTTGGTAAGGTGAGCTCCCATCCCATGTGAGTTTTCATGTGAGCTACTTGATGAGCTCCCAGGTGAGCTGACAAGTGAGCTCAAGTTGAGCTATTTGCCAAGCTCCTGGGTGAGCTCAACTGAATTAGTAAGGTGAGGTGAGCTCCCAGGTGAGCTACTTGAGTGAGCTGCTTACCAAGCTCCAGAGCTGCTCAAACTCAATTGGTGAGGTGAGCTATCAGGTGAACTCCTAGGTGACCTAGGCATGTTACTCTGGTTGATCGATGAGCTCCCAGAGCTCAAGGTGAGTTGAGCTATTCGGTGAGCTCCCAAGGTGAGCTCCTAAGCTACTTGGTGAGCTCCAGGTGAACTCCCACTAGTTGGTAAGGAGCTACTCAGGTGAGCTCCCATAAGTGAGCTCAAGTTAGTCCTTGAGCTCCACGCAAGGTGAGATATCAGGTGAGCTGAGCTCCCAGTGATCTACTTGGTGAGAGATAAACTCTGAAGCTACCTTCTGAGCTTAAGGTGAGTTAGCAAGGTGAGCTCCTCAGTGAGCTCAAGATGAGCTGGTAAGGTGAGCTGATAGGTGAGCTCCCATGCAAGTTGGCAAGGTGAGCTATCAGGTGAGCTCCCATGTGAGTTTTTGGGTGAGCTACTTGATGAGCTCCCAGGTGAGCTCAAGTCAAGCTACTTGGCAAGCTCCTGGGTGAGCTCAAGATGAGCTAACAAGGTGAGCTATAAGGTGAGTTCCTAGGTGAGTTTTCTAGGAAAGCTCAAGTTCGAGCTGCTCGATGAGCTCCTGGGTGAGCTATTTTCACTGAGCTCCCAGTCAAGCTCCTAGGTGAGCTATTCGATGAGATCCCAAGGTGAGCTCCAAAGGTGAGCTCTTAAGTGAGCTTACATGTGACAATCTACCAGCTATGAGAAGGTGAGTTGGCAAGGTGAGTTCAAGGTGAGTTGGCAAGGTGAGCTCAAGGTGAGTTTGAGCTATCAGGTGAGATCCCAAGGTACTTGATGAGCTGGGTGAGCTCACTTGAGATGAAGCTCCCAGGTGAGCTCCTAGGTGAGTTACTTACGAGATGAGCTCCTAGGTGAGCTCAACTTAGGTGAGATCAAGGTGAGCTCCAAAAGAGCTCCCAGGTGAGCTACTTAGTGAGCTATTCGGTGAGCTCACATGTGAGCTCAAGTCAACCTACTTAGTGAGCTACTTAGTGAGCTCCCAGGTGAGTTGTTAGGTGAGCTCCTAGGTGAGCTGTTAGGTAAGCTACATGGAAAGCTACTCGATAAACTCTGAGGTGAGCTACTAGACAAGCTCAAGGTGAGTTGGTAAGGTGAGCTCCTCAGTGAGCTCAAGGAAAGCTGATAGGTGACCTCCCATGTGATTTGGTAAGGCGATTTGTCAAGCGAGCTCCCATGCAAGTTTTTCGGGTGAGCTGATTGATGAGGTCCTAGGTGAGCTCAAGTCGAGCTTCTTAGTGAGGTCCTAGGTGAGCTCAAGGTGAGCTAGAAAGGTGAGCTATCAGGTGAGCTCCTAGGTGAGTTTCTAGGAAAGCTCAATTCGAGTTACTTGACAAAATCCTGGGTGAGATACTTGTTGAGCTCCCAGCCAAGCTCATAGGTCAGAAGTTTGGTGAGCTCCCAGGTGAGCTCAAAGGTGAGCTTATCAGTAATCTCTGAGGTGAGCTTACATGTGAGCTACCAGATGAGCTCAAGGTGAGTTGGCAAGGTTAGCTCAAGGTGAGTTGGCAAGGTGAGCTCAAGGAGAGTTGGCAAGGTGAGCTCACAGGTGAGTTCCTAGGTGAGTTACTTTACAAGCTCTCAGGTGAGCTCAACTTGAGCTTATCAGTGAGCTCCCAGAAGAGCTCCTAAGCTAGCTACTTGGTGAGTTGTTCGGTGAGCTGCTAGGTAATCTCCCAAGTGACCTACTTGGTGAGTTCCCAGGTGAGCTGTTAGGTGAGCTACTCAATGATCTCTAAGGCAAGTTACTAGATGAGCTCAAGGTGAGATGGCAAGGTGAGATCCTCAGCAAACTCAAGGTGAGCTCCCATGTGAGATGGCAAGGCAAGCTGTCAGGTGAGCTCCCATGTGAGGTTTTTGGTGAGCTATTTGATGAGCTCCCAAGTGAACTCAAATTGAGGTGCTCGGTAAGCTTCTAGGTGAGCTTAAGGTGAGCTAGAAAGGTAAGCTCCTAGGTGAGTTTCCAGGAAAGCTCAAGTTGAGTTGCTCGATGAGCTCCTGGGTAACCTGCATGTTGAGCTCTCATCTGAGCTCCTAGGTGAGGTTACATGCAAGCTACCAAATGAGGTCAAGGTGAGTTGGAAAGGTGAGCTCAAGGTAAGTTGGAAAGGTGAGCTCAAGGTGAGTTGGCAAGGAGAGCTATCAAGTGAGCTCCCAAGTGAGTTCCCATGTGAGTTACTCGATGAGCTCCTAGGTGAGCTCAACTCAAGCTGATCAGTGAGCTCCTAGGTGAGCTACTAGGTGAGCTCCCAAGTGAGCTACTTGGTGAGCTCCCAGGTGAGGTCCCCAGTGAGATGCTTGGTAAAATCATAAGTGTTCTCAAGTAAACCTACTTGGTGAGCTACTTAATGAGCTCCTAGATGAGTTATTAGGTGAGCTCCCAGGTGAGCTCCCAGGTGAGCTACTCGAAAAACTCCGAGGTGAGCTACCAGACAAGCTCAAGGTGAGTTGGCAAGATGAGCTCCTCAGTGAGCTCAAGGTGGCCTGGCAAGGTGAGCTCCCATGTGAGTTTTTTAGGTGAGCTTCTTGACGAGCTCCTGGATGAACTGTGAGTTCCCATGCAAGTTACTTGATGAGATCCTAGGTGAGCTCAACTCAAGCTTATTAGTGAACTCCAAAAAGACCTACCATGCGAGCTACTTGGCGACCTATTTTATGACCTCCCAGGTGAGTTGCTAGAGGAGCTTCCAAGTGAGTTACTTACCAAACTTCTAGGCAAGGTCCCTGGTGAGCTGCTCGGTGAGCTCAAAAGTGAGCTCACAAGTGAGCTCAAGTCATCTTACTCGATGAGCTATTAGGCAAGCTCCCAGATGAGATGTTAGGTGAGCTCCTAGGTGAGCTATCAGGTGAGCTACTTTATGAACTCCGATGTGAGATACTAGATGAGCTTAAGGTGAGTTGGCAAGGTGAGCTCCTTAGTGAGCTCAAGGTGAACTGATAGGTGAGGTCACATGTTAGTTATCAGGGTGAGCTATCAGGTGAGCTCCTATGTGATTTTTTGGGTGAGCTACTTGACGATTTCTCAGGTGAGCTCAAGTTGAGCTACTTAGTGAGCTCCTGGGTGAGCTCAAGGTGAGCTGGCAAGGTGAGCTATCAGGTGAGCTCCCAGGTAAGTTTCCAAGGAAGCTCAAGTCAAGCTACTTGACAAGCTTCTTGGTGAGCTACTATTTGAACTCCCAACTAAGCTCTTAGGTGAGCTACTTGATGAGCTCCCAGGTGAGCTCAAAGGTGAGCTTTTCGGCAATCTCTGAGGTGAGCTTACATGCGAGCTACCAGATGAGCTCAAGGTGAGTTGGTAAGGTGATATCAAGGCAAGTTTACAAGGTGATGTCAAGGAAAGTTGGTAAGGTGAGCTCCTAAGAAATTTGGCAAGGTGAGTTCCTATGTGAGTTACTTGATGAGCTCCCGCGCGAGCTCAACTCGAGATGATCGGTGAGCTCCCAGAAGAGCTACTTGGTGAGTTGTTCGGTGAGCTCCTAGGCAAGCTGCTAGGCTCGCTCCTAGGCAAGCTGCTTGGAAAGCTCCCATGTGAGGTCCTCAGTGAGCTGATCGGAAAGCTCACAAGTGAGCTCAAGTCAACCTACTCAATGAGCTTCCAAGTAATCTGTTAGGTAAACTCCTAGGTGAGCTACTTCTTGATCTACTTGACGAACTCTGAGGTGAGCTACTATAAAATCTCAAGGTGGGTTGGCAAGGTGAGCTCATGAGTGAGCTTAAGGTGAGCTCCCATGTAAGTTGGTAAGGTGATATCCCATGTGAGTTTTCAGGTGAGCTACTTAATGAGCTCCTTGGGGAGCTCAAGTCAAGCTGTTTGATGAACTCTTGGGTGAGCTCAAGGTGAGCTATCAGGTGAGCTCCTGGGATGAGGAAAATTGATGTGGTATCCCACTTAGAATCCACATCATCCTTTTCCACCCTCTCCCTTTAAAATGCAAGTTACTTCCTCATTTGAGGTTGTTGAAAATTTTTTATTTGCTTATTGGGGGTCGAATTTCCTCTTGCATTGGGAGTTTGTTATTGTGGAAGGATCTTGGACTATTTTGCATGCTTTGCATTTGTTTTTTGGGACTAATTTGTTGAAAAAATAATATGTTGTTTGAAAGAAAATCTCCATTATGGAGAGGTAGGGTCTTATCCCTTTATATTGTTGTTTTCTTTCCCCTTCTTACATGTAAATTATTGAATGGTTTTTGTGGTTACATTCTTGAGGGATGGGTAGAATGCTTAGAGAATGGTTTGGAGAGAATAATACGATGTTTATCAGAGGAGGGATAAGGGATTTTCCATTGTTATTTGTTCTTGGGAGGGAATGTTGGTTTGGGATCCACCTAGGAAAGGAAATTGCTTGCATTTCCTACTTTGGGGGAGGTATAAGGGATAAATTTGGAGGAGGGATAAGGAGGGGTTGAGGAGGGATAAGGTTTATGGGATTGCTATGATTTTGGAAAGTTTTTTTTAGTGGATGCCCATAATTTAACTTGGGAGGAATAAGGAGACCTCAATAGCTCTTTCTCTTGCTTGGCTTGCTTGCTTAGAGAAGGAGCCTTTGTTTTGTTTGAAATTGATTATTTTAGTTGAAAACTACATCTTCTTGCTTTGTATTTCTTTGTGATTGTGAAATTATGATTTTATGTGAAGAATCCATGTTGCCATGTGTTGTTGTATCATCATGTTCCATTTCAATATGGTTGGGGCTCGGGGGCCAATGGGGAAAGATGGCTTCTCCTTTCCCATTGGATGTTTTGGTTGGGTGGATAGCATTGCCTTTCCCCCTTCCTTAGTGTGATTAGAAGAATGAAGAAGAAGAACTCAACTTTCTTCTATTTGGAGAAGAAAGACAACAGTTTGACAGTCATCCTTTTTGTAAATTTTAAATGTAATCCTTCCCATTTCAAGTCGATGCATGTAATTGATTTGAGATGGGAAATTTTTACCTTGTAATTTGAAATTTTTAATTTATTGTGAAATGTAAATGATATCCTTTGTTTTGTATTTTAAATGAGAAAGAGTCACTTTCCCTTCCTCTGTTTATAAAAAAAATGATACAGTTTGTAAGTTTTAAATTGGAATGTAAAGAAAGGAGTTCAGTTGTAAACTTGTTTGAATTCAATAAAGGAATCAAAATTCTCTTGATATACCTTGTTACAATATTGTTGTTGGAGATAGATGAATAAAATACATTATTTTCCCAATTGCATTGTTATCTTGGAAATCACCTGACTGTTAAATTTGTAATTTTGTTTTGGAAAGAGAAAACGTATTAAAAAAATAGAATTAGATCTTTAAAATGAGTTGAGAAAAGTTAGAAATAAACTTTGCATATTGTATACATGTCTTTATTGAATCAATTGGATGTCTTAGAAATGAAATGCATATGTTTTCCTTAATTGAAAATTGCATATTAAATTGTAAATTTGTGGAGAAGAGAACTCTGTTTTAAGTTCATAATTCTGGCATCTTCCTTTTTAAATAAAATGACCAGTTCGACTTTATACTCAAAAATTAATTATGAAACTTGAAATTTATACTTAGGAAGACTTGAGGAATCCAAATTAACTAAAAAAATCAAGAATAAATCTCCAAAACTCAAATAATTTCAATTCGGAGCTTGCATGGTCGTTTTTCCTGTCAACTGTCAAAAAATTTCAAACTTGTATAAATGAAAAAATTGACTTCGCTAAAGCACTCTAAACCTTCCCTAGACTGGTCCCCCATGTCTGATTGACATGTTGAGTAGAGGAAGAGTTCAATTTTATAAAAATTACAAGTTTGAAAAATCACCAGTTTTAAATGTGAAACCCTACAGATTTATTTCTTAACAATGACCCTTGATACTTCACCAAATTCCAAAATTGATGATTACTATGCAAAGAACACTCCAAGAGCTTTTTAGAAATTCCTTATTTTCCCAAAATGGAGTTCCCAATAAAAAGTTATGGCCATTTGAAGTTTTACTTCAAATTGGCCATCCAAAATAAAAAATAAATTAATTCAACCGTAGAAAATTTAAATTTCACACTTTAGAAAAATTTTCAAAAAAGTCCCATGGCCCTGCCACCCTCTCACCCAATCAGATGATGCCATGTGGCATCTTGGAGGTGCAGAATTTTGGAACTCTATCTTTTTTTGAAAAATTTTCCTTGGGAAAATTTTCCCAATTTTCCCCGTAAACCCCTCAACCAATCAGAAGTTGCCACGTGGCACTTGGGAGGGTAGACTCATCTTGAAAACTTAGTTTCTGAAAAATTTTCCTTTGGGAAAAATTTCCCAATTTTCTCTGCAACTCTGCATCCCTATAGCCAATCACGTTTCGACACGCGGCATGGCAGGTGCGAAAGAAAATTTGAAAACATAACTTTTTTCTCTTAGGAATAATTTCACTTTTTCCTCCACAGACCCGTAGCTCTACAGCTAATAGGGTGTTGAAACGTGTCACCCTCAAAGGCATGGGCCCATATAATTAATTTTACATTTTAACCTGTTTTGGAAAAAAATCTAAATATTCTCTGCCGCTCTGCCAGCCCACGGCTAATAACAAGGTGCCACGTGGCCATTTAAGCAAGTGTGGAGGCACGGAGGGAAATTTTCCTTCGGAAAATCATTTGGGAAAATTTTCAAGTTTTTCCCCATGACTCACCAGCCCATTTGAATCATGTGTTGACACGTGGTAATTTGGGCATCAGCGGGGGTGTGGAGATATTTTCTCCCTAACCCTGCAGACCTTCAAGTGAAAATTTTCCCCTAAAACTCTACCCGGCCATAACTTGAGTTTTACAAGGAGTTAGGAGGACTTCTTTATATGGTTTGAAAGGTGAGGAAATTTCTTATCCAATGAACCTATTTTAAGAAAGTTTTGAAAAATCTAAATATGTGAAAAATATAGTTGAAATTATAGGCCTGTTTGAGAATAGGCATGAAGGAAATTTTCTCCCCGAACCTAAGTAAAACATGTAACCCTAAATTTGAAACCTGGTAAACTTTTTATAAGATTAAAATGGAAATATTCTATTTGGTTAATTAGAATCTATTCCAGAACCTATTTATTTTCAAACTAGTGTCTTGCAACTTAGTTGTAGACTCTTCTTATAAAAAATAAACTATTCCATAATTTTCCTAATTTATTTCTTGGTCTCAAGTGGTAGTTGAAGTGGGCATCACAAGCTACCTTCCAAGCTTGGTGAGCTCATAAGTGAGCTCAAAATTGAGGTCAAGTCAACCTACTCAGCGAGCTACTCCGTGAGCTCCTAGGTGAGCTACTTGGTGAGCTACTCGACAAACTCCAATGTGGGATACTAGATGAGCTCAAGGTGAGTTGGAAAGGTGAGCTCTTTAGTGAGCTCAAGGTGAGCTGGTAAGGTGACCTTATAGGTGAGCTCCCATGCAAGTTTTTGGGCAACTACTTGACGAGCTCCTGGGTGAGCTTTCACGTGAGATCCCAGGTGAGTTTCCAGGTAAGATCAAATCAAGCTACTCGATGAGCTCCTGGGTGAGCTGTTTATCGAGCTCCCACCTAAGCTCCTAGGTGAGCCACTCGGTGAGCTCCCATGTGAGCTCAAATGTGAGATTTTTGGTAATCTTTAAGGTGAGCTTACATGCAAGCTACCAGATGAGCTCAAGGTGAGTTGGCAAGGTGATTTCAACGTGATTTGGTAAGGTGAGCTCTAGGCAAGTTGGGAAGGAGAGCTGTCAGGAGATCTCCCAAGTGAGTTCCTATGTAAGTTACTCGATGAGCTCCCAAGTGAGCTCAACTCTAGCTGATCGAAGAGCTCCTAGAAGAGTTCATAGGTGAGCTACTTGGTAAGCTATTTGGTGAGCTGCTAGGTGAGCTACTTTGCAAGCTCTAAGGAAAGATCCCCGGTAAGCTACTCAGTGAACTCACAAGCAAGCTAAAGTCAACCTACTTAGTGAGCTACTCAATGAGCTCCCATGTGAGCTGTTAGGTGAACTCCCAGGTGAGATAATTTATGAGCTACTCAACAAACTCTAAGATGAGCTACCAGAAAAGCTGAGTTGGCAAGGTGAGCTCCTCAGTGAGCTCAAGGTGGGCTGGCAAGGTGAGCTCCCATGTGATTTTTTAGGTGAGCTACTTGATGAGCTCTTGGATGAATTGTGAGTTCCCACATGAGTTACTTGATGAGCTCCTAGGTAAGCTCAACTTGAGCTTATCGAAAAACTCCCAGAAGACCTCCTAGGTGAGGTACTTGGTTATTTTTTCAAAGTGAGCTACTTGTCGAGCTCCCAGGTGAGGTCCCTGGCAAGCTACTCAGTGAGCTCACAAGTAAGTTCATAAGCAAGCTCAAGTCATCTTACTCAATGAGCTATTTGGTGAGCTCCTAGGTGAGTTTTTAGGTGAGCTCCCAGATGAGCTCTTAGGTGAGCTCCCAGGTGAGCTATTATGTGAGCTGCTCGATGAACTCTAAGGTGAGATACTAGATGAGCTCAAGGTCAGCTCCTTAGTGAGCCGACAAGGTGAGCTGATAGGTGAGGTCCCATGCGAGTTGTATGTGTGAGCTATCAGGTGAGCTCCTATGTGAATTTTTTGATGAGCTACTTGATGAGCTCTCGGGAGAGCTCAAGTGGAGGTGCTCGGTAAGCTCCTAGGAAAGCTCAAGGTGAGCTGGAAAGGCAAGTTTTTAGGTGAGCTCCCAAGCAAGTATTCAGGGAAGCTCAAGTTGAGCTACTTGACAAGCTCATGGGTGAGATACTTGTCGAGCTCCAAGTTGAGCTCCAAGGTGAGCTGCTCGATGAGCTCCCAGGAGAGCTCAAAGGTGAGCTTATCAGCAATCTCTAAGGTGAGCTTACATGCGAGCTACCAGATGAGATCAATGTGATTTGGTAAGGTGAGCTCAAGGAAAGTTTATAAGGTAAGCTCAAGGCAAGTTGGTAATGCGAGCTATCAGGCGAGCTCCCAGGAAAGTTGGTAAGGCAAGTTCCTAAGTGAGTTACTCAATGAGCTCCCACGTAAGCTCAACTCAAGTTGATCGGTGAGCTCCCATAAGAGCTCCCAGGTAAGCTACTTAGTGAGTTGTTCTACAAGCTCACAGGTGAGCTGCTAGGTGAGCTCTTAACTGAGCTACTTGACAAGCTCCCAGGTGAGGTCCCTGGTGAGCTACTTGGCAAGCTCACAAGTGAGCTGAAGTCAACCTACTTAGTGAGCTTCTCAATGAGCTCCCAAGAAAGTTGTTAGGTGAACTCCCAGGTGAGCTACTTGGTGAGCTACTCGACAAACTCTGAGGTGAGCTATCAGACAAGCTCAAGGTGGGTTAGCAAGTTGAGCTCCTAAGCAAGCTTAATGTGAGCTGACAAGGTGAGCTAATAGGAAAGCTCCCATGTAATTTGGTAAGGTGAGCTCCCATGTGAGTTTTTAAGTGAACTACTTGATGAGATTTTGGGTGAACTCAACTCAAGTTGCTCGGTGAGCTCCTGGGTGAGCTCAAGGTGAGCTAGCAAGGCAAGCTGTCAGGTGAGCTGCTAGGTGAGATACTTTTTGAGCTCCCAGCTGAGCTCCTAGGTGAGCTACTTGGTGAGCTCCCAGCTGAGCTCAAAGGTGATCTTTTTGGTAATCTCTGAGGTGAGATTACATGCGAGCTACCAGATGAGTTCAAGGTGAGTTGGCAATTCGAGCTTAAGGTGAGTTAGCAAGGAAAACTTAAGGTGAGTTAGTAAGGTGAGCTCCTAGTTGAGTTCCTAGGTGAGTTACTCGATGAGCTCCCAGGAGAGCTCAAATCAAGCTGATCATCGAGCTCCAAGAAGAGCTCCCAGGCGAGCTATTTAGTGAGCTCCCAGGAAAGATACTAGGAAAGCTCCTAAGTGAGCTACTTGGTGAGCTCCCAGGTGAGGTCCCCAATGAGCTACTCAGTGAGCTCATAAGTGAGCTCAAGTCTACCTACTCGGTGAGCTCCCAGGTGAGATGTTAGGTGAGCTCCTAGGTGAGCTATTAGTCAAGCTCCCAGATGAGCTACTTGGCAAGCTACTCGATGAACTCTAATGTGAGCTACATGACGAGCTCAAGGTGAGTTGGAAAGGAGATCTCCTCAGTGAGCTCAAGGTGAGCTGGCAAGGTGAGCTAATAGGGAGCTCCTATACGAGTTGGAAAGGTGAGCTATTAGGTGAGCTCCCATGTGAATTTTTGGGCAAGCTGCTTGACAAGATCCCAGGTGAGATTAAGTCAAGCTATTCGAAAAGCTCCTAGGTGAGCTCAAGGTGAGCTAGCAAGGTGAGCTTTCAGGTGAGCTCCCAAGTGAGTTTCTGGTCAAGCTCAAGTTGAGCTACTCGATGAGTTCCTATGTGAGTTGCTTGCTGAGCTCCCAGCCAAGCTCCTAGGTGAACTACTTGGTAAGCTCCCTGGTGAGCTCAAAGGTGAGCTTGTCGATAATCTCTGAGGTGAGCTTACATACAAGCTACTAGATGAGCTCAAGGTGAGTTGGAAAGGTGAGCTCAAGGTGATTTGGTAAGGTGAACTCAAGGTGAATAAGGCTAAAGGTGAGATGAGCTATTAGGCAAGCTCCCACTTGATGAGCTCCTAGGCAAGCTACTTACTGAGCTCCCAGCCGAGCTCCTAGGTGAGCTCCCAGGTGAGCTTATTGGTAATCTCTAAGGTGAGATTACATGTGAGCTACCAGATGAGCTCAAGGTGAGCTGACAAGGTGAGATTAAGGTGAGTTTACAAGGTGAGCTGTTAGGTGAGCTCCTAGGTGAGTTCTCAGGAAAGTTACTTGAAGAACTCCTAGGTGAGCTCAATTCAAGCTGATTGGGGAGCTCCCAAAAGAGCTCTCAGGGGAGCTTGTCAGAAATCTCTAAGGTGAGCTTACATGCGAGCTACCAGATTAACTCAAGGTGAGTTGGCAAGGTGAGCTCAAGGGGAGTTGGCAAGGTGAGCTCAAGGTGAGTTTGTAATGTGAACTATCAGGCGAGCTCCAAGGTGAGTTCCCAGGAGAGTTACTCGATGAGCTTCTCGGTGAGTTCACAAGCAAGCTCAAGTCAAGAGCTGCTCGGTGATCTCCCAGGTGAACTGTTAGGTGAGTTCCCAGGTGAGTTGTTAGGTGAGCTACTTGATGAACTCTAAGGCAAGCTACTAGATGAGCTCAAGGCTAGTTGGTAAGGTGAACTCCTCTGAGCTTAAGGTGAGCTGACAAGTCGAGCTGATAGGTGAGCTCCCATGTGAGTTGGCAAGGTGAGCTGTCAGGTGAGCTCCTATGTGAATTTTTAAGTGAGCTACTTGATGAGCTCCCAATAGAGCTCAAGTTGAGTTACTTAGAAAGCTCAAGGTTAGTTAATAAGGTGAGATGTCATGTGAGCTCCTAGGTGAGTTTCTAGGAAAGCTTAACTCAAGCTGCTTGATGAGCTCCTGGTGAGCTGCTTGTCGAGCTCCCATCTAAGCTCCTAGGTGAGCTGCTCAGTGAGCTCCCAGGTGAGCTCAAAGGTGAGCTTGTCAGTAATCTTTGAGGTGAGCTTACATGTGAGCTACCAGATGAGCTCAAGGTGAGTTGGCAAGGTGAGCTATCAGGCTAGCTCCTAGGTGAGTTACTTGATGAAATCCCAGGTGAGCTCAACTCGAGGTAATCAGTGAGCTCCCAGAAGAGCTCCTAGGTGAGCTACTTTGTGAGCTATTCAGTGAGCTCCTAGGTGAGCTGCTAGGTGAGGTCCCTGATGAGTTTCTCGGTAAGCTCACTAGTGAGCTCACAAGCAAGCTCAAGTCAACCTACTCAGTGAGTTTCTCGGTGAGCTCCTAGGCGTGCTGCTCGACAAAATTCAAGGTGACCTACCAGACTAGCTCAAGGTGAGTTGGGAAGGTGTGCTCCTCAGCAAACTCAAGGTGAGCTGTTAAGTGAGTGGATGGGAAAGCTCCCATTGAGTTTCTAGGTGAGCTATCAGGTGAGCTCCCATGTGAGTTTTTGGGTGAGCTACTTGACGACCTCCTAGGTGAGCTCAACTCAAGCGGATCGGTGAGCTACCAGAAGAGCTACTAGGCGAGCTACTTTCTGAGCTATTCGGTGAGCTCCAGGCAAGCTACTAGACAAGCTCCCAAGTGAGCTACTTAATAAGCTTGCAGGTGAGGTCCCCGATGAGTTACTTGGAAAGCTCACTAGTGAGCTCATAAGTGAGCTCAAGTTAACCTACTCAAGTCAACCTACTTGAAAAGTGAGCTCAAGTCAACCTATTAGACAAGCGATCTCCCAAGTGAGGTCCCCGATGAGCTACTCGATAAAATCTGAGGTGAGGTGAGCTCAAGGTGAGGAAGGTGAGCTCCTCAGTGAGCTCAAGGCGAGCTAATAGGTGAGCTCCCATTCATGTTTCTCGTTGAGCTATTAGGTGAGCTCCCATGTGAGTTTTTTGGTGAGCTTCTTCATGAGCTCCCAGGTGAGCTCAAGTCGAGTTACTAAGCAAGCTCACTAGTGAGCTCACAAGCAAGCTCAAGTCAACCTACTCGGTGAGCTCCCAAGTGAGCTACTCGAAAAACTCTGAGGTGAGCTACGAGATGAGATCGAGGTGAGTTGGGAAGGTGAGCTCCTTAGTGAGCTCAAGGTGAGTTGTTAAGGTGAGCTAATAGGTGAGCTCAGATGTGAGTTTCTTTGTGAGCTATCAGGTGAGCTCCCATGTGAGTTTTCAGGTGAGCTACTTAACGAGCTCCCAGGTGAGCTCAAGTTGAGCTACTCAGTCAAGTTCCTAGGAAAGCTCCTATGTGGGTTTCTAGGCAAGCTCAAGTTGAGCTGCTCGATGAGATTATAGGTAAGCTACTTGTCGAGTTCCCAGCCAAGCTTCTAGGTGAGATGCTCAGTGATCTCTCATGTGAGCTCACGGTGAGTTGGTAAGGAAAGCTCAAGTGAGTTAGGAAGGTGAGCTCAAAGTGAGTTGGAAAGGTGAGCTATCAAAGTCCCAAGTTACTCGACGAACACATGGATGAGCTCAACTTGAGCTAATCAGTGAGCTCCCAAAAGATCTCAAGGCAAGCTACTTGTTGAGCTCCTAGGTAAGGTGCTAGGTGAGCTCCTAAGTGAGCTACTTGGTGAGCTCCCAAGTGAGGTCTCCTGCTAGTTGATCATTGAACTCACAAGTGATCTCAAGTAAACATACTTGGCGAGCTACTCAATGAGCTCCTAGGTGAGCTGTTAGGTGAGCTCATAGGTGAGCTACTTGGAGATTTTATTGAAAAACTCTTAGGTGAGATACCAGATGAGCTCAAGGTGAGTTGGTAACGTGAGATACTTGGTGAGCTCCCAGGTGAGGTCTCCAATGATCTGATCAGTGAGATCACAAGAGAGCTCATTTCACCCTACTCAGTGAGCTACTTAGTGAGCTCCGAGGCGAGATGTTAGGAAAGCTCCAAGGTGAGTTGTTAGTAGAGCTCCTAGGTGAGCTACTTGGTGAGCTGCTCGATGAACTCTGATGTGAGCTACAAAACAAGCTCAAGGTGAGTTGGCAAGGTGAACTCCCTAGCAAGCTCAAGGTGACCTGGTAAGGTGAGCTGATAGGGGAGAATCCATGCGACTTGGCAAGGTGAGCTGTCAGGTGAGCTATTTGATGAGCTCCCAAGTGAGCTCAAATCGAGCTACTTGGTGAGCTCCTGGGTGAGCTCAAGGTGAGCTGCCAAGCCGAGTTTTCAAAAGATGAGTTTTTGGGCAAGCTCAAGTCGAGCTACTTGATGAGTTCCTAGGAAAACTACTTGTCGAGCTCCCGGCCGAGCTCCTAGGTGAGTTGGAAAGGTGAATTAGCAAGGTGAGCTATCAGGTGAGCTCCTAGGTGGGTTCCTAAGTATGTTACTCGATGAGCTCCTGGGTGAGATCAACTTGAGCTAATCAACGAGATCCCAGAAGAGCTCCTAGGTGAGCTACTTGGTGATCTGTTTGCCAAGCTCCCAAGGGAACTGCTAGTCGAGCTCCCAAGTGAACTACCTTGTGAGCTCCAAAGTGAGTTCCCCAGTGAGCTGCTCAGTGATCTCACAAGTGAGCTCATGTCAACCTAATTGGTGAGCTACTCGAGTGAGTTCCTAGGTGAGCTATTAGGTGAGCTCACATGCAAGCTATTAGGAAAGCTCTGAGGTGAGCTACTAGGTGAGCTACTATGCGACATATTTAGTGAGTTCCGAGGTGAGCTACTAGGCAATCTCCAAAATGAACTACTTAGCAAGCTCCCAGTTAAGGTACCTGGCGAGATGCTCGGCAAGTTCACAAGCAAGCTCAAGTCAACCTATTCAGTGAGCTAGTCGGTGAGCTCCCATGTGAGCTGTTAGGTGAGCTTCTAGGCAACCTACTTGGATATTTGCTTGACAAAATCCCATGTGAGATACCAAATGAGCTCAAGGTGAGTTAGCAATGCAAGCTACTTGGCGAGCTCCTAGGTGAGGTCCCCAATGAGCTGCTCGGTGAGCTCATAAGTGAGCTTCAATCAACCTACTTAGTGAGCTACTTGGTGAGATCCCAGGTGAGCTGTTAGGCCAAGCTCTAAGGTGAGTTGTTAGTAGAGTTACCAAGTGAGCTACTTGGAAAGCTAGTTGATGAACTCCAATGTGAGCTACCAGATGAGATCAAAGTGAGTTGGCAAGGTGAGCACCTTAGTGAGCTCAAGGTGACTTGGTAAGGTGAGTTATAGAGAATCCCAAGGTGAGCTATTAGATGAGCTCTCATGCAAGTTTTCAAGTGAGCTACTTGAGGAGCTCCTGAGTGAGCTCAAATCGAGCTTCTTGGTAAGCACCTGAGTGAGCTTAAGGTGAGCTGGAAAGGTCAGCTATCAAGTAAGCTCCCAGGTGAGTTTCCAGGTAAGCTCAAGTCAAGTTGCTCGATGAGTTCCTAGGTGAGCTACTTTTCGAGCTCCCAACCGAGCTCCTAGGTGAGTTGGCAAGGTGAATTGACAAGGTGAGTTTTCAGGTGACCTCCCAGGTGGGTTCCCAAGCAAGTTACATGAAGAGCTCCCAGGTGAGCTACTTGGTGAGCTATTCGATAAGCTCCCAAGCAAACTAATAGGTGAGCTCCCAAGTAAGCTACTTGGTGAGCTCCTAGGTGAAGTCCTTGGCAAGCTATTCAATGAGCTCACCAGTGAGCTCATGTCAACCTACTCGGAAAACTACTCAGTGAGTTCCCAGGTGAGCTATTAGGTGAGATCCTAGGTGACCTATTAGGCAAGCTCTGAGGTGAGCTACTGAGCTGCTAGGTGTGAGTGATCCCAGTGAGCTCCCTGTGTGAGATACTTGGTGAGCTCCCAGGTGAGCTGCTAGGTGCTCTAAATGAACTACTTGGTGAGTTCCCAGTCGAGGTCCCTGATGAGCTACTCGGCGAGCTCACAAGTGAGCTCAAGTTAACCTACTGGGTGAGTTACTTAGTGAGCTCCCAGGTGAGCTGCTAGATGAGCTCCCAGGTGAGCTACTTGGTAAGCTACTTGAGAAACTCATAGGTGAGCTATCAGATTCACTCAAGGTGAGTTAGCAAGGTGAGCTCCTCATGTAAGCTCAAGGTGAGCTCCCAGGTGTCTAAGGTGAGCTCCCAGGTGAGTTGGCAAGGTGAGATTTTAGGAAAGCTCCCATTCAAGTTTTTGGGTGAGCTACTTGATGAGCTCTAGGGAAATCTCAAGTCAAGCTACTCTATGAGCTTTTAGGTGAGATGTTTACCAATTTTCTAGTCCAGCTCCTAGGTGAGCTACTCTATGAGCTCCTAAGTGAGCTCAAAGGTGAGCTTGTCCGTGATCTCTTGGCTCAACTTATCATGTGCGCTACTAGATGAGCTCAAGGTGAGTTGGCAAGGTAAGGTCAAGGAGAGTTGGCAAGGCAAGCTCAAGGTGAGTTGGAAAAGTGAGCTGTCAAGTGAGCTCTCAGGTGAGCTCCCAAGTGAGTTACTCGACGAGCTCCTGGGTGAGCTCAAGTTGAGCTGATTAGTGAGCTCCCAGAAGAACTCCCAAGTGAGCTACTTGGCGAGTTGTTTCGTGAGTTCCCAGGTGGGCTGCTAGATGAGCTCCCAAGTGATCTACATCTCTAGCTCCCATGCGAGGTCCCTGGTGAACTATTATGTGAGTGAGCTCAAAAGTGAGGTCAAGTCAACCTACTCGTAAGCTACTCCATGAGCTACTAGGTGAGCTACTTAACGAAATCTGAGGTGAGCTCCCAGGTGAGCTACTAGGTGAGTTTTTGGGCAAGCTACTTGATGAACTCTGAGGTGAGCTGCTTGACGAGATCCCGGGTGAGCTCAAGTTGAGCTACTTCATGAGCTCCTTGGTGAGCTTCTAGGAAAGTAAGATTAAGTTGAGCTACTCGATGAGCTCCTAGGTGAGCTGCTTGTCAAGCTCTCAGTCAAACTCCTAGGTGAGCCACTCGGTGAGCTCCAATGTGAGCTCAAAGGTTAGCTTATCAGTAATCTATGAGGTGAGCTTACATGTGATAGCTACCAGATGAGCTCAAGGTGAGTTGTCCAGGTGAGCTTAAAGTGAGTTGTCGAGTTGGTAAGGTTAGCTTAGGAAAGCTTCTAGGTGAGTTACTTAACGAGCTCCCAGGTGAGCTCAACTTGAGCTGATCATTGAGATCCTAGAAGAGCTCCTAGGTGAGCTACTTAGCGAGTTGTTTGGTGAGCTCCCAGGTGAGCTCTCAGGTGAGCTCCAAAGTGAGCTACTTGGAAAGCTCTCAAGTGAGGTCCCTTGGTGAACTACTCAGTGAGCTCACAAGTGAACCTAGTGAACCTACTCAGTATGCAAGGTCCCAGGTGAGCTGTTAGGCGAGCTCCCAGGTGAATCCTACTTGGTGAGCTGAGCTTTAGGAAAGCTTCTAGGTGAGCTACTTAGCGAAGCAGCTCGACAAACTATGAGGTGAGCTACTAGATGAGGTAAAGGTGAGATCCTTAGTGAGCTTAAGGTGAATCTAGCAAGGTAAGATTCCATGTCAAGTTAGCATAAGGCCAGCTATTAGGTGAGCTCCCATATGAGTTTTTAGGAGAGCTACTTGACAAGCTCATAGATAAGCTCAAGTCGAGTTGCTCAGTGAGCTCCTGGGTGAGCTCAAGGTGAGGTGCAAAGGTGAGCTGTTAGGTGAGCTCCCAAGAGAGTTTCCATGCAAGCTCAATTCAAGCTGCTCAACGAGCTCCTGGGTGAGCTTCTTACAGTGAGCTCCTAGCTGATCTCCTAGGTGAGCTACTTAGGTGAGCTCATAAGCAAGCTCAAAGGTGAGCTTGTCAGCAATCTGTGAGGTGAGCTTACATGTGAGCTTTTTGATGAGCTCAAGGTGAGTTAGAATGGTGAGCTTTCAGGTGACCTCACATGTGAGTTCCCAGGTGAGTATACTCACAGAGCTCCCAGATGAGCTCAACTCGATTCTGATCAGTGAGCTCCCAGAAGAGCTCCGAGGTGAGCTACTTCATGAGCTGTTTCGGTGAGCTCCCAAGCGAGCTGTTAGGTGAGGTCCCTAGTGAGCTGCTCGGTGAGCTCACAAGTGAGATGACAAGTGAGATCAAGTTAACCTACTTGGTGAGCTACTCGGTGAGCTCCCAAGTGAGCTATTAGCTGAGCTTGTAGATGAGCTACTTGGAAAGTTACTCGATGAACTTTGAGGTGAGCTACCAGACTATCTCAAGGTGAGTTGGTAAGGTGAGTTACTTAGTGAGCTCAAGGTGAGCTAGTAAGGTGAGCTCCCATCTAATTTGATACGGAGAGCTGCCATGTCTGTTTTCACATAAGTTACTTTATGATCTCCCGAGTGAGCTCAAATTGAGTTGCTCAATGAGCTCCTAAGCAAGATAAAGGAAAGCTAGGTAAGGTGAGCTATTCTGGTGAGCTCCTAGGAAGTGAGCTACTTCAAGACAAGATCATGTTGAGCTCCTAGGTGAGCTCCTCAGGTGAGTTATCTTACTCAACGAGCTTCTTGGTGAGCTCCAAGTGCAAGCTGTTAGGTGAGCTACTTGACGAACTCTCAGGTGAGCTAAGATGAGCTCAAGGTGAGTTGGTAATGTAAACTCCTCAGTAAGCTCAAGGTGAGCTTGTAAGGTGATCTGATAGGTGATTTCCCATGTGAGTTGTTAGGGTGAGCAATCAGGTGAGCTCCTATGTGAGTTTTTTTAGCCGAGCTACTTGATGAGCTCTTTGGTGAGCTCCCAAGTTCATCTACTCGGCAAGCTCCTGTCCAGGTGAGCTGTTCAGGTGAGCTCCTCAGTGAGCTACTTTTTGAGCTCCCAGCCAAGCTCCTAGGTGAGTTACTTGGTGAGCTCCCAGGTGATCTCAAAGGTGAACTTGTCAGGCAATCTCTGAGGTGAGATTTTACGTGAGCTACCCAGATGAGCTCAAGGTGAGTTGGTAAAATAAGCTCCTTAAGTGAGCTTAAGGTGAGTTAGCAAGGTGAACTCAAGGTGAGTTAGTAAGGTGAGCTATCAGGTGAGCTCCTAGTCAAGTTCCTAAGTGAGTTCCTAGATCGAGTTCGTAGGTCGAGCTGATCGACAAGCTCCTAGAACAAGCTCCTAGGCAAGCTACTTAGGCGAGATATTTGGTGAGCTCCCAAGTGAGCTGCTAGATGAGATCCCAAGCGAGCTAGCTTAGCGAGTGATCTCAAAGGCGAGCTCCCAGGTGAGCTACTAGGTGACCTCCTAAGTGAGCTACTTGGTGAGCTCCAAGGTGACGTCCCCGATGAGCTGCTAAGTGAGCTCATAAGTGAGCTCAAGGTAAACCTACCCGGCAAGCTTCTCGATAAGCTCCTAGGTGAGCTGTTAGTCAAGCTCCAATGCAAGCTTTTATCAAGCTCCAAGGTGAGCTACATGGTAAGCTCCTTGATGAAATCTGATGTGAGCTACCAGATGAGCTATAAGGTGAGTTAGCAAGGTGATCTCCTCAGCGAGCTCAAGGTGACCTACTAAGGTGAGATTATAGGGGAGCTCCCAGGTAAAAGTTGCGAGGTGAGCTCCCATGTGAGTTTTTAGGTGAGTTACTTCACAAGTTCCCAGGTGAGCTCAAATTGAGCTACTAAGGTGAGATCTTAGGTGAGCTCAAGGTGAGCTGGTAAGGTAAGCTATGGTGAGCTCCCAAGTGAGTTGTTCCTGCAAGCTCCAAGTGCGAGTTTCTTAGGAGAGCTCTCAGGTGAGCTACATCATGAGCTCCTGGACAAACTCTGAGGTGAGCTACCAGATAAGCTTAAGGTGAGTTGGTAAGGTGTGCTACTCAGTGAGCTTAAGGCAAGCTGATAGGTGAGCTCACATGTGAGTTTGTAAGGTGAGTTGTCAAGTGAGCTACCATGTAAGTTTTTAGGTGAGCTCCTGGGTGAGCTCAAGGTGAGCTAGCAAGGTGAGCTCCCAAGTGAGTTTTTAGGTGAGTTGCTGGGTTATCTCCTAAGCAAGCTCAAGGTGAGCTAGCAAGGTGAGTTGTCAGGCGAGCTCCTAGGTTATTTTTTGGGGAAGCTCAAGTCATGATGCTCAAAAAACTCCTGGGTGAACTGAAAGGTGAGCTTGTCAGCAATATATGAGGTGAGCTTACATATGATCTACCAGATGATCTAAAAGTGAGTTGGAAAGGTGAGCTCAAGGTAAGTTGACAAGGTGAGTTGGTAAGGCAAGTTGTCAGGTGAGCTCCCAAGTGAGTTCTCAGGTAAGTTACCTGACGAGCTCCTAGGTGAGCTCAACTCAAGCTTATCAGTGAGCTCCCAGAAGAGCTCCTAAGTGAGCTACTTGGTGAGCTCCCAGGGGAGCTACAAGGTGATCTTCTAAGTGAGCTACTTTGTGAGCTCCCAGGTGAGGTCAGCTTAGTGAGCTCACAAGGGAGCTCAAGTCAACCTACTTGGAAAGCTTCTCGATCAGCTCCCATGTGAGCTATTAGGTGACCTCCCAAGTGAGCTGTTAGGCAAGCTACTTGACAAACTCCAAGGTGAGGTACTAGACGATCTCAAGGCGAGTTGGCAACGTGAGCTCCTTAGCGAGCTGATAGGTAAGCTCCCATGAGAGTTGGCAAGGCAAGCTACCAGGAAAGCTCCCATGTGAGTTTTTGGGTGAGCTACTTAACAAGCTCCTAGGCAAGCTCAAGTCAAGGTGCTCAGCAAGCTCCTGGGTGAGCTCAAGGTGACCTGGTAAGGTGAGCTCCCAGCCTGAGTTTTCAAGGTGAGCTACTCCAAGTTGAGTTGCTCGACGAGCTTCAAAGGTGAGCTACTTAGCAGAGATCTCTAAGTCAAGATCCTAGGTGAGATTACATGTGAACTACTAGATGAGCTCAAGGCGAGTTGGCAAGGCGAGCTCAAGGTGAGTTGGAAAGGCGGGCTCAAGGTGAGTTGGTAAGGTGAGCTATCAGGTGAGCTCCCAGGTGAGTTCCTATGAGAGTTACTCAATGAGCTACCATGTGAGCTCAACTTGAGTTGATCAGTGAGCACACAGAAGAGCTCCTAGCTTAGCTACTTGGAAATATGTTTAGCGAGCTCCCAGGTGAGTTGCTATGTTAACACTGAAGCAAGCTACGTGGTGAGATCTCAGGTGAGGTCCCTGGTGAGCTGCTCGATAAGCTCACAAGTGAGATCAAGTCAACCTCCTCAGTGAGCTACTTAATGAGATCCTAGCTGAGCTTTTTGGTGAGCTCCCAGGTAAACTACTTGGTGAGCTACTCGATGAACTCCGAGGTGAGCTACCAGATGAGCTAAAGGAAAGTTGGAAAGGTGAGCTCCTTAGTGAGCTGGTAGGTGAGCTCCAATGTGAGTTTTCATGTGAGCTACTTTACGAGCTCCTAGATGAGCTGTAAGTTCCCAGGAAAGTTAATTAATGAGATCCTAGGATATCTCAACTCGAGCTTATCGGTAAACTCCCAAAACACCTCCCAGGTGAGCTACTTGGTGAGCTACTCAGGTGAGTTTTCTGAGCTCCCAAGTGAGCTACTTACTGAGCTCCAGGGCGAGGTCCCTGGAGAGCTACTTGTCGAGCTCACAAGTGAGATCACAAGCTTGCTCAAGTCATCTTACTCGACGTGCTGCTTGGTGAGCTCCCAAGTGAGCTGTTAGGTGAGCTACTCGATAAACTCTGAGGTGAGCTACTAGATGAGCTCAAGGTGACTTAGCAAAGGTGAGCTCCTCAGTGAGCTGAAGGTGAGCTAGGAGAGTGAGATGATAGGAGAGTTACCATGTGAGTTATCAGGGTGAGTTATCAGGTAAGCTACTGAGTGAGTTTTCAGGCAAGCTACTTGACGAGATCTCAGGTGAGCTCAATTCAAGGTGCTTGGTGAGATCAAGGAGAGCTAACAAGGTGAGCTATCAGGTTAGCTCTTAGGTAGGTTTCAAGGGAAGCTCAAGTTGAGCTAATGGACGAGCTCCTAGGCAAGCTGCTTGTTGAGCTCCCAATCAAGCTCCTAGGTGAGCTGGTCGGTGAGCTCCTAGGTGAGCTCAAAGGTGAGCTTGTCAATAATCTCTGAGGTGAGATTACATACAAGATACTAGATGAGCTCAAGGAAAGTTTTTAAGGTGAGCTCAAGGCAAGTTGGCAAGGTGAGATGTCAAACAAGCTCCTAGGAAAGTTCCCAAGCGAGTTACTCGATGACATATCAGATGAGATACTTTGTGAGCTACTTGGAAAGCTCCCAGGAAAGGTCCCTTGCAAGATGCTCGGTGAGCTCACAAGAGAGCTCAAGTCAACCTACTTGGTGAGCTACTCGTTGAGCTCCCAGGTGAGCTCCTAGGTGAGCTACCTAGTGAGCTTCCTTACAAACTCTGAGGTGAGCTACAAGATGAGCTCAAGGTGAGTTGGCAAGGTGGGCTCCTTAGTGAGCTCAAGGTGAGTTGGTAAGGTGAGCTGATAGGTGAGCTCCCATGCGAGTTGGTAAGGTGAGCTATCAGGTGAGCTCCCATGTGAATTTTTGGGTGAGCTACTTGATGAGCTCTAGTCGATCTTATTGGCGAGCTCTTGGGTGAGCTCAAGGAAAGCTGACAAGGTGAGCTTCGAGGTGAGTTTTCGTGTAAGCTCAATTCAAGCTACTTGATGAACACCTGGGATAGTTTCTTGCCAAGCTCCTAACTAAGCTCTTAGGTGAGCTACTTGATGGGCTCTTAGGAAAGCTCAAAGGTGAGCTTCTTGGTAATGTTTGAGGTGAGCTTTTATGTGACCTACCATTTGAGCTCAAGGCGAGGTGGCAAGGTGAGATCAAGTTGAGTTAGAAAGGTTAGCTCATGGTAAGCTGACAATGCAAGATGTCAGGCGAGCTCCCAGGTGAGTTCCCAAGTGAGTTACTCAACAACCTCCTAGGTGATCTCAACTCATTCTAATCGGTGAGCTCCAAGAAGAGCTCCCAGGTGAGATACTTGGTGAGTTGCTCAGTGAGTTTCTACGTGATTTACTAGGTGAGGTTCTAAGAAAGCTAGTTGGTGAGCTCCCTAGCAAGGTCCCTGGTGAGTTACTTTGTGAACTCATAAGTGAGCTCAAGTTAACCTACTCAGAGAGCTTCTCAGTGAGCTCCAAGGTGAGTTACTTGGAAAGCTACTCGAAAAACTCTAAGGTGATCTACCAGATGAGCTAAAGGTGAGTTGGCAAGGTGATCTCCTTAGCGAGCTCAAGGCGTGCTGGCAAGGTGAGCTCCCATGCAAGTCTCTTAGTGAGATATAATGTGAGTTTCTGGGAAATATGCTTAGCGAGCTCTTGGGTGAGCTCAAGACGATCTGGCAAGGTGAGCTATCAGGTGATCTCTGAGGAAAGTTTATAGACAAGCTCAAGTCGAGCTACTTGTTGAGCTCTCAGCTAAGGTCCTAGGTGAGCTGCTCGATGAGCTCCCAAGTGAGCTCAAAGGTGATCTTGTCGGTAATCTCTGACGTGAGCTTACATGTGAGCTACCAAATGAGCTCAAGGTAACTTGGCAAGGCAAGCTAAAGGTGAGTCAGCAAGGTGAGCTCAAGGTGAGTTGGTAAGGTGAGCTATCATGTGAGCTCTTAGGTGAGTTCCCAGGTGAGTTAATTGACAAGCTCACATGCGAGCTCAAATCGATATGATCGGTAAGCTCCCAGAAGAGCTCCTAGGTTAGCTTCCAAGTGAGCTACTTGGTAAGCTCCCAGGTGAGGTCCCCGGTGAGCTGTTCGGCAAGCTTCTAAGTGAGCTGCTAGGTGAGGTTCCAAGTGAGCTACTTAGTGAGTTCCTAGGTGAGGTCCCTTGTGAGTTCCCAGGTGAGGTCCCTTGTGAGTTGCTTGGAAAACTCACACACAAGCTCACAAGTGAGCTCAAGTAAACCTACTAGGAGAGTTATTCAGTGAGATCTCAAGTGAGCTACTTGGTGAGCTACTTGATGAACTCTGAGGTGGGCTACCAGACGAGCTCAAGGTGAGTTAGCAAGGTGAGCTCCTTAGCGAGCTCAAGGTGATTTGGCAAGGTGAGCTACCATACAAGTTTTTGGGTGAGCTGTAAGGCAAGTTACTGGGTGAGCTACTCGACGAGATATTTGGTGAGCTCAAGGTGATTTAGCAAGGTGAGCTTGCAAGTGATCTCTAAGGTGAGTTTCTAGACAAGCTAAAGTCAAGGTACTTACCAAGCTCCTAGCCATGCTCCAAGATTAGCTACTCGATGAGCTCCTAGGTGAGATCAAAGGTGAGCTTGTTGGTAATCTCTGAGGTGAGCTTATATGCAAGCTACTAGATGAGCTCAAGGTAACTTGGCAAGGCAAGCTAAAGGTGAGTCAGTAAGGTCAGATCAAGGTGAGCTATCAGGTGAGCTCCTAGGTGAGTTCCTAGGTGAGTTACTCGATGAGCTCCCACATGAGCTCAACTCGACCTGATTGGTGAGCTCCCAGAATAGCTCCTAGGTGAGATCCTAAGTGAGCTACTTGGAAAGCTCCCAGGTGAGGTCCCTGATGAGCTACTTAGCGAGATCACAAGTGAGCTCAAGTCAGCTTACATGGTGATCTTCTTAGTGAGCTACCAAGCGAGCTGTTAGGTGAGCTCCCATGTGAGTTGTTAGGTGAGTTCCTAGGTGAGCTACTTGGTCAACTGTTCATCGAACTCTAAGGTGAGCTAACAGAAAAGCTAAAGGTGGGTTGGCAAGGTGAGCTCTTGAGCAAGCTTAAGGTGAGCTAGTAAGGTGACCTGATAGGTAAGCTCCCTTGCAAGTTGGTAAGGTGAGCTCCCATGTGAGTTTCTGGGTGAGCTACTTGATGAAATCCTCGGTGATCTCAAGTTGAGCTACTCGGTGAGCTTGTCAGAAATCTCTGAGGTGAGATTACATACGAGCTACCAGATGAGCTCAAGGTGATTTGGCAAGGTAAACTTGTAGGAGACCTCCCAGGTGAGTTCCCAGGTGAGTTACTCAATGAGCTCCTAGGTGAGCTCAACTAGATCTGATCGGTGAGCTCCCAGAAGAGCTCCTAGGTGAGCTACTTTGCGAGCTATTTGGTGAGCTCCCAGGAGAGCTGCTATGTGAGCTCCCAAGTGATCTACTTAGCGAGCTCCCAGGTAAGCTGTTAGTCAAGCTCCTAGGCGAGCTACTTGGGAAACTTCTTGAAGAACTCCGATGTGATATCCCAGACAAGCTCAAGGTGAGTTGGCAAGGTGATCTCCTCAGTGAGCTCAAGGTGAGTTGATATGGTAGCTCCCATGTGAGTTAGCAAGGTGAGCTGCCAGGTGAGCTTGCATGCGATTTTTTAGGTGAGCTTCTTGAAGAGCTCTTGGGTGAGCTCAAGTCAAGATGCTCAACAAGCTCCTAGTTGAGCTCAAGGTGAGCTAGTAAGGCAAGCTGTCAGGTGAGCTCCTAGGTGGTTTTCCAGAAAAGCTCAAGTCAAGCTACTCGATGAGCTCTTGGGTGATCTACTTGCTAAGCTCCTAGCTGAGCTTCTAGGTGAGCTGCTCGGTAAGCTCCCAGTTGAGCTCAAAGGCAAGCTTGTTGGTAATATCTGAGGTTAGCTTACATACGAGCTACCAGATGAGTTCAAGGTGAGTTGGCAAGGTGAGCTCAAGGTCAGTTGGTAAGGTAAACTAAAGGTGAATTGGCAAGGTGTGCTGTCAGGTGAGCTCCCAGGTGAGTTACCAGCGAGTTACTTGATGAGATCTCAGGAAATATCAACTCAAGCTAATCAGCAAGCTCCCATAAGAGCTCTTAGGAAAGATAATTGGTGAGCTATTTGGTGAGCTTCTAGGTGAATTACTAGGTGAGCTCCTAAGTGAGGTACTTGGCGAGCTACCAGGTGAGGTCCTCGGTAAGCTGCTCAGTGAGCTCATGTCAACCTACTCAGTGAGCTACTCGGTGAGTTCCTATGTGAGCTATTAGGTGAGATCCCAGGTGATCTTCAAGGTGAGCTACCAGGTGAGCTACTTGGTAAGCTATTCTGTGAGCTCCTAGGTGAGCTACTATGCGATCTCAAAAGTGAACTACTTGGCGAGCTCGCAGTTGATGTTTTTGGTGAGCTACTTTGTGATCTCAAGTCAACCTACTCAGTGAGTTGCTTGGTGAGCTCCCAGGTAAGCTACTAGGTGAGCTCATAGGTGAGCTACTTGGTGAGCTACTTGATGAACTCATAGGTGAGCTACCAGATGTGCTCAAGGTGAGTTGGCAAGGTGAGCTCCTCAGTAAGATTAAGGCAAGATGATAGGTGAGCTCCCATGTGAGTTGGCAAGGTGAGCTATCAGGTGATCTCCCATTCGAGTTTTCAGACAAGCTTCTTGACGAGCTCCTAGGAAAGCTCAAGTCAAACTGCTCTACGAGCTTCTGGGTGAGCTACTTGCCGAGTTCCTAGCCAAGCTCCTAGGTGATCTACTCTGTGAGCTCCCAAGCGAGCTCAAAGGTGAGCTTGTTAGCAATATCTAAGGTCAACTTACATGCGCACTATCAGATGAGCTCAAGGTGAGTTAGTAAGGTGAGATCAAGGAGATTTAGAAAGGTGAGCTTAAGGCTAGTTGGAAAGGTGAGCTATCAGGTGAAATCCTAGGTGAGTTCCCAAGTGAGTTACTCGACGAGCTCCTGGGTGAGCTCAACTCGAGCTGATCATTGAGCTCTGAAAATATTTCCCCAGTGAGCTACTTTGCAAGATGTTCTTCGAGTTCCCAGGTGAGATGCTAGGTGAGCTCCCAAGTGATATACATAATGAGCTCCCATGTAAGGTCCCCAGCAAGCAGCTTGGTTAGCTCACAAGTAAGCTCAAAAGTGAGGTCAAGTCAACCTACTCAGTGAGCTACTCTGTGAGCTCCCAGGTGAGCTATTAGGTGAGCTCCCAGGTGAGATACTTGGCGAGCTACTTGAAAAACTCTGAGGTGAGCTACCAGACAAGCTTAAGGCAAGTTGGAAAGGTGAGATCCTTAGTGACCTCAAGGTGAGTTGGCAAGGTGACCTTATAGGCATTCTCCCATGTGAATTTTCAAGAAAGCTCCTTGATGAGCTCCTAGGTGAGCTCAAGTTGAGCTGCTCGGCAAGTTCCTAGGTGAGCTATCATGTGATCTCCCAGGTGAGTTTTCAGGCAAGCTCAAGTCGAGCTGCTCGACGAGGTCCTAGGCAAGCTACTTTTTGAGCTCCCAGGTGAGCCACTCAGTGAGCTCCCATGTGAGCTCAAAGGTGAGCTTATCAGTAATCTCTAAGGTGAGTTGGAAAGGTGAGCTATAAGGTGAGTTACTCCACGATCTCCTAAGGGAGGTCAATTCGAGCTGATTAGTGAGCTCTTAAAAGATCTCCTAGGTGAACTACTTGGCGAGCTATTTAGTGAGCTCCTAATCGAGCTACTAGGAAAGCTCCACAGTGAGCTACTTGGTGAACTCTGAGGTGAGGTCCCTGATGAGCTCAAAAGCAAACTCAAGTAAACCTACTCGGTGAGCTACTTGGTGAGCTCCCTGGTGAGCTGTTAGGAAAGCTCCTAGGTGAGCTGTTAGGTGAGCTCCCAGGTGAGCTGTTAGGTGAGCTACTTAGTGAAATGCTCAATGAACTCTTAGGTGAGCTACCAGATGAGCTCAAGGTGAGTTGGCAAGGTGATATCCTTAGTGATCTCAAGGCAAGCTAAGAAGGTGAGCTAATAGGAAAACTTCCATGTGATTTGGTAAGGTGATCTTTCAACTGAGCTTCCATGTGAGTTTTCAGGTGAGCTGCTAGATGAGCTCCCGTGTGAGCTCAAATTGAGTTACTCAGCAAGCTCCTGGATGAACTCAAGGTGAGCTGTCAGGTGAGCTCCAAGGTGATTTTCTAGGAAATCTCAAGTCAAGCTACTCAATGAGCTCCTGGGTGAGCTATTTGCTGAGCTCCTAGCCGATGGCTTAGGTGAGCTGCTCGGTGAGCTCATAAGTGAGCTCAAAGGCAAGCTTATCAGTAATATCTAAGGTGAGCTTACATGTGAACTACCAGATGATCTCAAAGCAAGTTGGTAAGGTGAGATTTTAGGTGACCTCCCAGGTGAGTTACTCGATGTGCTCCTGGGTGAGCTCAACTCTATCTAATCAGAGAGTTCTAAGAAGAGCTCCCAGGTGAGATACTTCACGAGTTTTTCAGTGAGCTATTAGGTGAGCTTCCAAGCAAGCTACTTGGTGAGCTCCCTGGTGAGGTCTCCAGTGATCTACTCGGTTAGCTGATAAATGAGATAAAGTCAACCTACTCAGTGAGCTCCCAGGTGAACTGTTAGGTGAGCTACTTGGTGATCTTCTCGGTGAACTCTAAGGTGAGCTACCAGATGAGCTAAAGGTGAGTTTGCAAGGTGATCTTCTCAGTGAGCTCAAGTCAAGCTAGAAATGTGAGATGATATGTGAGATCCCATTTGATTTGATAAAGTGAGCTCTCATGTGAGTTTTTGTAGGATCTGCTTGATGAGCTCTCATGTGAGCTCAATTTGAGTTGCTCAACGAGCTCCTATTCAAGCTCAAGGTAAGCTGGCAAGGTGTGATGTCAGGTGAGCTCCCAGGTGAGTTTTCAGATAAGCTCAAGTCAAGCTGGTCGACGAGCTCTAGGGTGAGCTTCTTGCCGAGCTCCCAGCCTATCTCCTAGGTGAGCTCCTAGGTGAGCCATTTGGCAAGGTGAGCTCAATCCGAGTTGGCAAGGTGAGATGTCAAGTGAGTTCCCATGTGAGTTCACAGGTGAGTTACTCGATGAGGTCCTGGGTGAACTCAACTTGAGCTACTCAAGAAACTCTGAGGTGAGCTACCTTCTGAGCTCAAGGTGAGTTGGCAAGGTGATCTCCTCACCAAGCTCAAGGTGAGCTAGCAAGGTGAGCTCCCATGTGAGTTAGCAAGGCAAGCTGTCAGGTTACATCCTATGCAAGTTTTTGGGTGAGATGCTTCATGAGCTCCTGGGTGAGCTTAAGTCGAGCTACTCACTAAGATCCTGGGTAAGTTCAAGGTGAGATGGCAAGGTGAGCTATCAGGTGAGTTCCTAGGTGAGTTTCTGGGAAAGATCAAGTTGAGCTACTCAACAAGCTTCTGGATGAGCTCCTAGCTGAGATCCTAGGTGAGCTGCTCAGTGAGATCTCAGGCGAGATCAAAGGTGAGCTTATCAGTAATCTCTTAGTTGAGCTTACATGTGAGCTACCAGATGACCTCTAGGTGAGTTGGTAAGGTGATATCAAGGCAAGTTGGCAAGGTGAGCTCAAGGTGAGTTGGCAAGGTGAGCTATCAGGTGAGTTCCCAAGTGAGTTACTTGGTGAGCTCTAGGGTGAGATCAACTCGAGTTGATTGGAAAATTCCCAGAAGAGCTCCTAGGTGAGATACTTGGTGAGCTATTCGGTGAGCTCCCAGGTGAGCTACTATGTAAGTTCCCAAGTGAGCTACTTAACAAGCTCCCATCCAAGGTCCCTGGTGAGGTACTCGGTGAGTTCACATGCGAGCTCAAGTCAACCTACTCGACGAGCCCTAAGTCTAGCTACTAGGTGAGCTCCCAGGTGAGCTGTTAGGTTAGCTACTTTATGAACTTCAAGGTGAGATAATAGAAAAGCTTAAGGTGAGTTAGCAAGGTGAGATCCTTAGTGAGCAAGAGGTGGGCTCCCATGTGAGTTGGTAAGGTGAGTTTTCAGGTGAGCTCCCATGTAAGTTTTTGAGCGAGTTGTTGGGTGAGCTCCTAGGTTTGTTTCTAGGTGAGGTACTAGGTGAGCTCCTGGGTGAGATATAGGTGAGCTAGCAAGTCAAGCTGTCAGGTGAGCTCCTAGGTGAGTTTCTAGGCAAGCTCAAGTCGAGATGCTCGACGAACTCTTGGGTGAGCTCAAAGGCAAGGTTTTCAGCAATATCTAAGGTGAGATTACATGTCATCTACCAGATGAGCTCAAGGTGAGTTGGCAAGGAGAGCTCAAGGTGAGTTGGCAAGGTGAGCTCAAAGTAAGTCAGTAAGGTGAGCTTTTAGGTGATCTCCTAAGTGAGCTACTTGGCGAGCTCCCACACAAGGACCCCAGTGAGATCATAAGCAAGCTCAAGTCATCTTACTCGACGAGCTACTTGGTGGGCTCCCAAGTGAGCTGTTAGGTAAGCTCCCAAGTGAGATGTTAGGTGAGTTTCTCAACAAACTCTGAGGTAAACTACCAGAAAAGCTCAAGGTGAGATGGCAAGGTGAGCTCCTCAGCGAGCTCAAGGTGAGCTAGGAAGGTGAGCTTATAGGAAAGTTCCCATGCGAGTTGTCAGGGAGAGTTATCAGGTGATCTCCTATATGAGTTTTACGGCAAGCTACTTGATGAGCTCTTGGGTGAGCTTAAGTCGAGGTGCTCGGTGAGCTCCTGGGCAAGCTCAAGGTGATTTGGTAAGGTAAGCTATTAGGTAAACTCCCAGGGAAGTTTCTGGGGAAGCTCAAGTCGAGCTACTCGATGAGCTCTTAGGTGAGCTACTTGTTAAGCTCCCAGCCAAGCTCTTAGGTGAGCTAATCAATGAACTCCTAGGGGAGCTCTAAGGCAAGCTTTTCAGAAATCTCTGAGGTGACCTTACATCTAAGATACCAGATGAGCTAGAGGTGAGTTAGCAAGGTGAGCTCAAGGAAAGTTGGCAAGGTGAGCTCAAGGTAAGTTGGCAAGATGAGTTGTCAGGTGAGCTCCAAGGAAAGTTCCCAGGTGAGTTACTCGATGAGCGCCTGAGTGATCTCATCTCAAGCTGATAATTGAGCTTCTAGAAGAACTTCCTAGTGAGCTACTTTATGAGCTATTCGGTGAGCTCCCAGGTGAGCTTCTAGGTGAGCTCCCAAGTAAGCTATTTGGAGTACTCCTAGGTGAGGTCCCTAGTGAGTTGCTCGGTTAGCTCACAAGTGAGCTCAAGTCAACCTACTCACTGAGCTACTCATTGAGCTCCCACGTGAGCTACTTGGTGAGATGCTCGATGAACTCAGAGGTGAGCTACTAGAAGAGCTCAAGGTGAGTTGGTAAGGTAGGCTCCTCAGTGAGCTTAAGTTGAGTTGGCAAGGTGAGCTCCCATTCGAGTTAGTAAGGTGAGCTATCAGGAAAGCTCCCATGTGATTTTTTGGGTGAGCTACTTGACGAGCTCAAGTTAACCTGCTGACCGAGTTCCTAGCTGAGCTCAAGGTGAGCTAGAAAGGAGATCTCCTAGGTGGTTTTCTGTGTAATCTCAAGTCAAGCTACTCGATGAGAACTTGTATGAGCTATTTTCTGAGCTCCTAGCTGAGCTGCTCAGTGGGCTCTTAGGAGAGCTCAAAGGTGAGCTCAAGGTGAGCTTGCAAGGTGAGCTGTTAGGTGAGCTCCTAGGTAAGCATGAGGGTAAGCTCAAGTTAATATGCTCGACGAACTCTTGGGTGAGCTCAAAGGTGAGCTTGTCAGCAATCTTTGAGGTGAGCTAACATGTGAGCTACCAGACGAGCTCAAGGTGAGTTGGCAAGGTGAGCTCAAGGCAAGTTCTTAAGGTGAGCTGAAGGTGATTTGACAAGGAGAGCTGTCAGGTGAGCTCCGAGGTGAGCTGCAAGGATTTCTCCTAAGTGAACTACTTAGCGAGCTCTTAGGTGAGGACCCTAGCAAGCTACTCAATGAGCTCACAAGCAAGCTCAAGTCATCTTACTCGATGAGCTACTTGGTTAGCTCCCAGGTGAGTTTTCAGGTGACCTCCCAGGTGAGCTGTTAGGTGAGCTCATAGGCAAGCTATTAGGTGAGCTACTCAAAAAACTATGAGGCGAGCTAACAGACGAGCTAAAGGTGAGTTAGCAAGGTGAGCTCCTCATCAATCTCAAGGTGAGCTGGCAAGGTGAGCTAATAGGTGAGTGTCCATGCGAGTTGTCAGGGTGAGCTATCAGGTGAGTTGTTATGTGATTTTTATGCTGAGATACTTGATGAGCTCTTACATGAGCTTAAGTTGAGGTGATCGGCAAGATCCTGAGTGAGCTAAAGGTGAGCTAGTAAGGTGAGTTATCAGGCAAGCTTATTGGAAATATCTGAGGTGAGCTTACATGCAAGCTACAAGATGAGGTCAAGGTGAGTTGGCAAGGTAAGCTCAAGGAAAGTTGGCAAGGTGAGCTCAAGGCAAGTTATGAAGGTGAGCTATCAAGCGAGCTCCTAGGAAAGTTCCCAGATGAGTTACTTGATGAGCTCCCGGCTGAGCTAAACTCGAGCTCCTAGCAGAGCTCCCTGGTGAGCTACCTTGCGAACTGTTTGGTGAGCTCCAATGTGAGCTGCTAGGTGAGCTCTCAAGTGAGCTACTTGGTGAGCTCCCAGGTGAGGTCCCTGGTGAGCTACTCGGTGAGCTCACAAGCGAGCTCAAGTTAACCTACTCAGTGAGCTACTCGTTGACCTCCCAAGTGAGATGTTAAGTGAGATCCTAGGTGAGCTACTTGGCAAGCTACTCAATGAACTTAGAGGTGAGCTACTAGATAAGCTTAAAGTGAGTTAGCAAGGTTGGCTCCTCAGTGAGCTCAAGGTGTGCTGGCAAGGCAAGCTCACATTCGAGTTGGTAAGGTGAGATGTTAGGAAAGCTCCCATGTGAGTTTTTGGATGAGTTACTTGATGATTTCAAGTTGAGATGCTCGGCAAGCTCCTAGGTGAGCTTAAGGTGAGCTCCCAGGTGAGTTTTCATGTAATCTCAAGTCAAGCTACTTGATGAGCACATGGATGAGTTGCTCACCGAGCTCCCAGCTGAGATCATAGGTGAGTTTCTCATTGGGATCTTAAGTGATCTTTTCTGTAATGTCTGAGGTGATCTTATATGCGAGCTACTAACTGAGCTCAAGGTTAGTTGGCAAGGCAAGATGTTAGGCGAGCTCCTAGGTTAGTTCCCAAGTGAGTTACTCCACAAGCTCTTGGGTGAGCTCAACTCAAGCTAATCAACAAGCTCCTAAAAGATCTCCCAAGTGAGCTACTTAGCAATTTATTCAGTGAGCTCTAGGTGAGTTACTTGGTGAGCTCCCAAATGAGCTACTTGGTGATCTCCCAAGCAAGGTCCCTAGCAAGCAAAAAAGTGAGTTATTAGGTGAGCTCCCAGGTGAGCTATTAGGTGAGATCCTAGGTGAGCTACTTTGAAAGCTTCTCGACAAACTTTGATCTGAGCTACCAGATGAGCTCAAGGTGAGTTGGCAAAGTGAGCTCCTCAGTGAGCTCAAGGAGATCTCCCATGTGAGTTTTCATTTGAGCTGCTTGATGAGCTCCTACACGAGATGTGAGTTTTCAATCAAGTTACTCGATGAGGTTCTAGGTGAGATCAACTTGAGATGATTGGTAAACTCCTAGAAGAGCTTCTAGGTGAGCTACTTGACAAGTTGTTCATCGACCTTCTATGCGAGCTACTAGGTGAGCTCCCAAGTGAGCTACTTGGTGAGCTCCCACGTGAGGTCCCTAGTGAGCTACTCAGCGAGCTCACAAGTGAGCTCACAAGAAAGCTCAAGTCAACCTACTTGACAAGTTACTCGGTGAACTCCCAGGAAAGCTCCTAGGTGAGTTTCTGGGCAAGCTTAAGTTAAGCTACTTGATGAGCTCCTGGGCAAGTTACATGCTGAGCTCTCAGTCGAGCTCTTAGGTGAGCTTACATGTAAGCTACCAGAATATCTCAAGGTGAGTTTGCAAGGCGAGCTCAAGGGGAGTTAGAAAGGTTAGCTAAGGGTGTGTTCACAAGGAGAGATATCAAGCAAGCTTTGACGTGAGTTCCTATGCAAGTTACTTGAAAAGCTCCCAGGTGCACTCAACTCAAGCTGATAATGGAGCTCCTAGAAGAGATCCTAGGTGAGCTACTTAGTGAGCTATTCGGTGAGCTCTCAGGTGAGCTGCTAGGTGAGCTCCCAAGTGAGCTACTTGGCGAGTTCCCTGGTGAGCTGCTTAGTGAACTCACTAGTGAGCTCAAGTCAACCTACTCGGTGACCTATTTAATGAGCTCCCAAGTGAGATGTTAGGTGAGCTCCTAGGTGAGCTACTTGGTAAGCTACTCAAAAAAATCTGAGATGACCTACTAGACAAGTTCAAGGTGAGTTGGTAAGGTGAGCTCCTCAGTGAGCTCAAGGTGGGTTAGCAAGGTGAGCTCCCATCTGATTTTTTAGCTGAGCTGCTTGGCGAGATTCTAGATGAACTGTGAGTTTCCACATGAGTTACTTGACGAGCTCTTGGGTGAGCTCAACTCGAGGTTATCGGTGAAGTCCCAGAAGACCTCCTAGGTGAGCTACTTTGCGAGCTATTTGGTGAGCTCCCATGTGAGCTGTTAGGTGAGCTCCCAAGCGAACTACTTGCCAAGCTCCCAGGTAAGGTCCTCGGTGAGCTACTCAGTGAGCTCATAAGTGATCTCATAAGTGAGCTCAAGTCATCTTACTCGATGAACTATTTAGTGAGCTCCCAAGTGAGATGTTGGGTGAGCTGTTAGGTGAGCTCCCAGATGAGCTGTTAGGTGAGCTGTTAAGTGAGCTCCCAGGTGAGCTGCTTGATGAACTCCGAGGTGAGATACCAGACGAGCTCAAGGTGAGTTGGCAAGGTGAGCTCCTATGTGAGCTGAAGGTGAGATGGAAAGGTAAACTGATACATGAGGTCCCATACAAGTTATTAGCACGAGCTATTAGGTGAGGTCCTATGCAAGTTTTTAGGTGAGGTACTTGAGGTCCCAAGCTCAACAAGTTGAGCTCCTGGGTGAGCTCAAGGTGAGCTCGAAAGGTGAGCTATTAGGTGAGGTCCTAGGACAAGCTCCTGGGTGAGTTTTTGAGGTGAGAGTGACCTACTTGAGCTAAAGGTGAGTTGGTAAGGTGAGCTCTCAAGGTGAACTCAAGGTAAGCTCAAGTTCCTAAGTTGAGCTCTTAGTGAGCTCCTGGGTGAGGCTCAAGGTGAGCTCTCAAGTGAGCAAGGTGAGCTATTAGGTGAGCTCCCAAGCGAGTGACTCAATGAACTCACAAGTGAGCTCAAGTTAACCTACTCGGTGAGCTAAGCTCCTAGGTGAGCTGTTAAGTGAGCTACAAGCTACTTAGCAGAATACTCAATGAATAATCGGGGAGCTGATAGCTGAGTTTACTCAGGTGAGATCCCATACATGTTTTCAGGTGAGCTACTTGATGAGCTCCTAGGAAATCTATTAGGTGAGCTCCAAAGTGAGCTACTTGATGAACTTCAAGGTGAGTGAGCTCAAGGTGAGTTAGCAAGGTGAGCTCCTCAATCTCAAGGTGAGCTGCTAGGTGAGTGAGCTTGGCAAGGTGACAGTGAGTTGAAGGAGAGCTCCCATGTGATGAGCTACTTGACGACCTACTAGATGAGCTCAAGGTGAGTTGGTAAGGTGAGCTCAACGTAAGTTTGCAAGGCAAGCTCAAGGTAAGTTAACAAGGTGAGGTTCTAGATGAGATCAACTTGAGGTGATTGGTAAACTCCTAGGAAAGTTAGCAAGGTGAGTTGCGAGCTACTAGGTGAGCTACCAAGTGAGCTACGTGAGCTCCCACATGAGGTCCCAAGCTCAACTCGAGCTGATCAGCTCAAGCTCTTGAGAAGAGGTCCTAGGTGAGTTTCTGGGAAAGTGAGCTACTTAGCTCCTGGGAGTTGTTCTCAGTTGAGCTCTTAAGTGAGCTGCTAGGCTAGCTCCCAAGTGAGCTACTTGGCAAGCTCCTAGGTTACTTGAAAAGCTCCCAGGTCCCTCAAGCTGAGTGAGTTTCTTGATGAGATCCTCACAAGTGAGCTCAAGTTAACCTACTCGACGAGCTACTTGGTGAGCTCTGCTAGTGAACTCACTGAGCTCAAGTTAGGTGAGCTGTTTTAGTCAAGTTTTTAAGCAAGCTACTTGGTAGGCTACTCTGAGATGATACCAGAAAATCTCAATAGTTGGTAAGGGAGCTCCTGAGTGAGCTCAAGGCGGGTTGGATAGCTCCCATGCGAGTTTATAAGGTAAGATGTCGAGCTCAACTCAAGGTTATCGGTGTGAGATCCCATGACACATTTACTTGCTGAGCTCCTAGGTAAGGTCAGGTGAGCTACTTGATGAGCTCCTTGGATGAGCTATTAGGTGAGCTCCTAGGTGAGCTACTTAGTAAGTTTCTCGATGAACTTCAAGGTGAGCTACCAGAGCTATTCGGTGAGCTTCAAGGTGAGTTAGGCAAGGTGAGCTCCTCAGCTCCCAGGTGAGCTTAACAAAAGGTGAGCTAGCTAGGTGAGCTCCTATCCAAGTTGGTAAGGTGAGCTACTTGATGAGCTCCCATGTGAGCTCAAATTGTGCTGTTTGGTGAGCTCTTGGGTGAGCTCAAGGTGAGCAAGGTGAAAGCTAAGGTGAGCTATCAAGGTGAGCTCCCATCTAGTGAGTTTTTTGGGCAAGATCAAGTTGACCTAGTTGATGAGCTCAAGGTGAGTTGTAAGGTGAGCTAAGTTTGCTCGAGCTTCTAGGTGAGTTACTCTATGAGATGAGCTACTCGATGAGCTCCTAGGAAAGCTCAAAGGTGAGCCAGTTGGAAAAGTGAGCTCAAGGTGAGTTTGCAATGTGAGCTGTCAGGCGAGCTCCTAGGTGAGTTCCTAGGTGAGTTACTCGATGAGCTCTTAGGCAAGCTCAACTTGAGCTGATCAGTGAGCTCCCAGAAGATATTCCAAGTGAGCTACTTAGAAAGTTGTTCACTGAGCTCCCAAGTGAACTTCTAGGAGATCTCTCAGGTGATGTCCCTAGTGAGCTACTTGATGAGCTCACAAGTGAGCTCCCAGCCAAGCTCAAGTCAAACCTACTCAGTGAGCTCCCATGCAAGCTATTAGGTGAGTTCCTAGGTGAGTTATCATGAGTGAGCTGTTAGGATCAAGCTCCAAGAAGATCTTCTAGGTGAGCTACTTGGTTCATTGAGCTCCTAGGTGCTCTAGGAAGCTCTTAGGTGAAATAGTGAATGTGAGCTACCTTTCGAAGGTCAGTGAGTTGGAAAGGAGAGCTCCTCAACCAGGTGAGCTTGGTGAGAGGTGAGCTCCCATGTGAGTTGGCAAGGTGAGCTTTCAGGTGAGATCCCATGCTAGTTTTAGGGTGAGCTACTTGATGAGCTCCCAGGTGAGCTCAAGTCAAGCTACTTGGTGAGCTCTTGGGTGATCTCAAGATGAGCTAACAAGGTGAGCTGTAAGGTGAGTTCCCAGGTGAGTTTTCAGGAAACCTCAAGTTGAGCTACTTGACGAGCTCCTAGGCGAGCTACTTTTAGAGCTCTCAGTTGATCTCCTAGGTGAGCTACTCAGTGAGATCCCAGGTGAGCTCAAAGGTAATCTTATCAGCAATCTCTTAGGTGAGCTTACATGTGAGCTACCATATGAGCTCCAAGTGAGTTGGAAAGGTGAGCTCAATCTGAGTTTGCAAGGTGAGCTCAAGGCAAGTTGGATAGCTGAGCTATTAGGAAAGCTCCCAGGTGAGTTCTTAGGTGATTTACTCGATGAGCTCTCTAGCTAGCTCAACTCGAGTTGATAGGAGATCTCCCAGAAGAGCTCCCAGGTGAGCTACTTGGTGAGCTATTTGGTAATCTCCTAAGTGAGCTATTAGGTGAGCTCCCAAGTGAGCTACTTAGTGAGATCCCAGGTGAGGTCCCCAGTGTGCTACTCAGTGAGCTCACACATGAGCTCAAGTCAACCTACTTAGTGAGCTACTTGGTGAGCTCCCATGTGAGCTATTAGGCAAGCTCCCAGGTGAGCCATTAGGTAAGCTACATGGCGAGCTACTCAACAAACTCTGAGGTGAGATACCAGATGAGCTCAAGGTGAGTTCGCAAGGTGAGCTCCTCAGTAAGCTCAACGTGAGCTGATAGGTGAGCTCCCATGCGAGTTAGCAAGGTGAGTTGTCAAGTTAGATCCCATGTGAGTTTTTGAGTGAGCTCCTTGATGAGCTCCCAGGTGATCTCAAGTCGAGCTGCTCGGTGAGCTCCTGGGTGAGCTCAAGGTGAGATAGAAAGGTGAACTATTAGGTGAGCTTCCAGGTGAGTTTTTAGGCAAGCTCAAGTTGAGCTACTTGATAAACTCTTGGGTGAGTTACTTACCGAGCTCCCAGCTAAGCTCCTAGGTGAGTTGTTTAGTGAGTTCCCAGGTGAGCTCAAAGGTAAGCTTGTCAGTAATCTCTGAGGTGAGCTTACATGTGAGCTACTAGATTAGCTCAAGGTGAGTTGGCAAGGTGAGCTCAAGGCGAGTTGGAAAGGTGAGCTCAAGGCGAGTTGGCAAAGTGAGCTCTTAGGTGAGCTCTCAGGTGAGCTCCCAGGTGAATTACTCAATGAGCTCCCAAGCGAGTTCAACTTGAGAAGATTGGTGAGCTCCCAAAAGAGCTCCTAGGTGAGCTACTTGGTGAGCTATTTGGCAATCTCCCAGGTGAGCTACTAGGTGAGCTCCCAAGTGAGCTACTTAGCAAGCTCCTTGGAGAGATCCCTGGTGAGTTGCTCGGTGAGCTCACACGTGAGCTCAAGTCAACCTACTCAGTGATTTTCTTAGTGAGGTCTAGGGTGAGCTGTTAGGTGAGCTCCCAGGTGAGTTTTTAGGGTAGTTATTTGATGAACTCTGAGGTGAGCTACTCAGATGAGATCGAGGTGAGTTTTCAAGGTGAGATCCTCAGTGAGCTCAAGGAAAGCTGATAGGTGAGCTCTTATGTGTGTTGGCAAGGAGATTTTTCAAGTGAGATCCCATGTGAGTTTCTGAGTGAGCTTTTGAGCGAGCTCTTGGGCGACCTCAAGGTGAGCTAGCAAGGTGAGATCCTAGGTTAGTTTCAGGGTGAGCTGTTGGGTGAGCTCCTATATGAGCTAAAGTTGAGCTAGCAACGTGAGCTATCAGGCAAGCTCCTAGGTGAGTTTCTGGGAAAGCTCAAGTCGAGATGCTCAATGAACTCTTGGGTGAGCTCAAAGGTGAGATTTTTAGCAATCTCTGAGGTGAGCTTACATGCAAGCTACTAGATGAGCTCAAGGTGATTTGGAAAGGTGAGCTCAAGGCAAGTTGGCAAGGTGAGCTCAAGGTGAGTTGTAAAGGTGAGCTATTAGGAGAGCTCCCAGGTGAGTTGCTAGGTGATCTCCTAAGTTAGCTACTTGGAAAGCTCCTAGGTGAGGACCCTGGCGAGCTACTAGGTGTGCTCACAAGTGAGCTCAAGTCATCTTACTCGATGAGATGCTTGGTGAGCTCCTAGGTGAGCTGTTAGGTGAGCTACCAGTGAGCTGTTAGGTGAGCTACTTGAAAAACTCCAAGGTGAGCTACCAGATGAGCTCAAGGTGAGTTGGTAAGGTGAGCTCCTCAACAAGCTCAAGGTGAGCTGGCAAGGTAAGCTGATAGGTGATTTTCGATGTGAGTTGTCAGGGTGAGCTATCAGGTGATATCCTATGTGAGATTTTGGGTGAGGTACTTGACGAGCTCTCGGGTGAGCTTAAGTCGAGGTGCTCGATGAGCTATTGGGTGAGCTCAAGGTGAGCTGGGAAGGTGAGCTGTCAGGTGAGCTCCCATGCAAGTTTCTAGGGAAGCTCAAGTTGAGCTACTTGATGAGCTCCTGGGTGAGCTACTTTTTGAGCTCCTAGCTAAGCTCCTAGGTGAGCTACTCAGTGAGCTCCCATGTGAGCTCAAAGGCAATCTTGTCAGCAATCTCTAAGGTGAGCTTACATGTGAGCTACCAAATGAGCTCAAGGTTAGTTAGCAAGGTGAGCTCAAGGTAAGTTGGCAAGGTGAGCTCAAGGATAGTTGGCAAGGTGAGATGTCAGGTGAGCTGTCACCTAAGCTCCTAGGTAAGTTCCAAGGTGATTTACTTGATGAGCTCCAAGGTGAGCTTAAATCAAGCTAATGATTGAGCTCTAAGAAGAGATCCCTAGTGAGCTACTTTGTGAGTTGTTCGGTGAGTAGCTAGGTGAGCTCCCAACCAAGCTACTTAGCTAGCTCCCAGGTGAGGTCCTTGGCGAACTACTTGATGAGCTCATAAGTGAGCTCAAGTCAACCTACTCAGTGAGTTACTTATTGAGCTCCCAGGTGAGCTGTTAGGTGAGCTCCCAGGAAAGCTAATTGGTGAGCTGATCGAAAAAATCACAGGTGAGCTACCAGACAAGCTCAAGAGCAAGGTGAGCTCCTCAAGCTCAAGCTGAGCAAGGTGAGCTCCCATTCGAGTTGGTAAGGTGAGATGTTAGGTGAGCTCCCATGTGAGTTTTTGGGTGAGGTACTTGACGAGCTCAAGTCAAGCTACTTGGTGAGCTCTTGGGTGAGCTCAACTTGAGTTGGCAAGGTAAGCTCCTAGGTGAGTTTCCATGTAATCTCAAGTCAAGCTACTTAATAAGCACCTATGCGAGTTGCTTATTGAGCTCCTAACTAAGCTCCTAGGTGAGCTGCTCAATGGGCTCTTAAGCGAGCTCAAAGGTGAGCTTATCTTTAATGTCTGAGGTGAGCTTATATGTGAGCTACCATATGAGCTCAAGGTGAGTTGGTAAGGCAAGCTATCAGGTGAGCTCCCAGGTGAGTTCCTAGGTGAGTTACTTGACAAGCTCTTAGGTGAGCTCAACTTGAGCTGATCAGTGAGCTCCCAGAAGAGCTCCCAGGTGAGCTACTTAGCAAGTTGTTCGGTGAGCTCCCAGGTGAGTTACTAGGTGGGCTCCTAAACGAGCTACTTGGCTGATCTCCCAAGTGAGGTCCCTTACAAGCTCCCAAGTGAGCTGTTAGGTGAGCTCCTAGGTGAGCTATTAGGTGAGCTCCCAGGTGAGCTACTTGGTGAGCTACTTGAAAAACTCTGAGGTGAGCTACAAGATGAGCTCAAGGTGAGTTGGCAAGGTGAGCTCCTCAGTGAGCTTAAGGTGAGATGGAAAGGTGAGCTCCCATGCAAGTTTCCAGGTGAGATATCTTGATGAGCTCCTGGATGAGCTATGAGTTCCCAAGTGAGTTACTCGATGAGATTTAGGGTGAGCTACTTGACAAGCTATTCAGTGAGCTTCTAGGTGAGCTGCTAGGTGAGCTCCCAAGTGAACTACTTGGAAAGCTCCTATACGAGGTCCCTAGCGAGCTAATCAGTGAGCTCACAGGTAAGATCAAGTCAACCTACTTGATGAGCTAGTCACTGAGCTCCTAGGTGAGCTGTTAGGTGAGTTGGTAAGGTGATCTCCTAAGTGAGCTCAAGGTGAGCTGACAAGGCAAGTTGATAGGAAATCGCCCGCATGAGTTTTTGGGTGAGCTTTCAGGTGAGCTCCCATGTTAGTTTTCAGGTGAGCTACTTAACGAGCTCCCATGTGAGCTAGCAAGGCAAGCTATCAGGTGATCCCCTAGGTGAGTTTTTGGGTAAGCTCAAGTCGAGCTGGTCAAGCAGCTCCTAGGCAAGCTACTTGCTGAGCTCCCAGTCGAGCTCCTAGGTGAGCTGCTCGGTTACCTCCCAGGTGATCTCAAAGGTGATCTTGTTGGCAATCGCTTAGGTGAGCTTACATGTGAGCTACCATATGAGCTTAAGGTGAGTTAGCAAGGTGAGCTCAAGGGGAGTTCACAAGGTGAGCATCCATGTGAGTTCCTTGGTGAGTTACTCGATGAGCTCCCATGTGAGCTCAACTTGAGTTGATCGGTGAGCTCCCAGAGGAGCTCTCAGGTGAGCTACTTAGCAAGCTATTTGGTGAGCTTCAAGGTGAGTTACTAGGTGAGCTCCCAAGTGAGCTACTTGGTGAGCTCCTAGGTGAGGTCCTTAGAGAGCTACTCTGTGAGCTCACAAGTGAGCTCAAGTTAACCTACTCGGTGAGCTACTCGGTGAGCTCCCAGGTGAGCTGTTAGGTGAGCTCCTAGGTGAGATGTTAGGTGAACTCCCAGGAAAACTCCTTGGAAAGATACTCAATGAACTCTAAGGCCAACTACTAGATGAGCTCAAGGTGAGTTGGCAAGGTGACCTCCTCAGCAAGCTTAAGGTGAGCTGATAGGTGATCTCCCATGTGAGTTTCTTGGTAAGCTATCAGGTGACCTAACATGTGCATTTTTGGGTGAGGTTTTAGGTGAGCTCCTATGCAAGTTTTAGGGTGAGCTACTTGACGAGATCCAGGGAGAGATCAAGTCAAGCTACTCAGTGAGCTCCTGGGTGAGCTTAAGGTGAGCTAGTAAGGTCAAATTTCAGGTGAAATCTGAGGTGAGCTACTCGGTGAGCTCCCATGCACGCTCAAAGGTGAGCATGTCAAAAATCTCTGAGGTGAGATTACATGCGAGCTACCAGATGAGCTCAAGGTGAGTTGCCAAGGGGAGCTCAAGGTGAGTTGGCAAGGCGAGCTCCCAAGTGAGTTCCCATGTGAGTTAGGTGATTAACTCCTAGGAAAGCTCAACTCAAGCTACTCAAAAAAATATCAGGGGAGGTACCTTTTGAGCTCAAGGTGAGTTTGCAAGGTGAGCTTCTAACTGAGCTCAATGTGAGTTGGCAAGGTGAGCTCCCATTCGATTTGGCAAGCTGAGCTATTATGTGAGCTCCCATGTGAGTTTTTAGGTGAGCTACTTGATGAGATCCCGAGTAAGCTCAAGTCGAGCTGCTTACCGAGCTCCTGGGTGACATCAAGGCGAGCTTACAATGTGAACTATCAGGTGAGTTCCTAGGTGATTTTCCAAGAAAACTCAAGTCGAGCTACTCGAAAAGCTCCTGGACGAGCTACTTACTAAGCTCCCAGTCGAGCTCCTAGGTGAGCTACTCGGTGAGATCCTAGGTGAGATAAAAGGCGAGCTTGTCAGAAAATTCTTAGGTGAGCTTACATGCGAGCTACTAGATGAGCTCCAAGTGAGTTGGCAAGGTGAGCTCAAGCAAAGTTGGAAAGATGAGCTATCAAGTGAACTCCCAGGTGAGTTCCCAAGTGATTTACTCAATGAGCTCCTAGGCGAGCTACTTGGTGAGGTCCTAAGTGAGCTACTTAGTAATCTCCCAAGTGAGGTCCCTAGTGAGCTACTCGGTGAGCTACTCGACAAACTGAGATAGGTGAGCTACCAAATGAGTTCAAGGTGAGTTGGTAAGGTGAGATCCCAGTGAGCTCAAGGAAAGCTACTAGGCGAGCTCCCATGTAAGTTTCTAGGTGAGCTATCAGGTGAGCTCCTAGGTGAGTTTTTAGGAGAGATTCTTTACAAGCTTCCATGTGAGCTCAGGTGAGTTGCTTGGTGAGCTCAAGGTGAGATGGCAAGGATATCTATCAGGCTTGCTGAGCTCCCAGGTGAGTTTTCTTAGGTGAGCTCCCATGTCAAGAGCTTGAGCAAGCTCCTGGGTGAGCTGCTCCTGGGTGAGCTGTGAACTAGCCTAGCTTGAGCTCCTAGTTGAGCTTTGGGTGAGCTCCCAGGTGAGCTCAAAGGTGAGCTCAAGGTGAATCTCTTAGGTGAGCTTACATGCAAGCTACCAGGTGAGTGCACAAGGAAAGTTACTAAGGTGAGCTCAAGGTGAGCTCAAGGTGAGCTATCAAGTGTAAGCTCCCAGGTGAGCTCCAAGGTGAGTTACTCAACAAGCTCCCATTGGAGCTCAACTTGAGCTGAGTTAACTTAATGAGCTCAAGAAGAGCTACCAGGTGAGAAACTTCAGGCAAGCTACTCAGGTGAGCTCATAAGCTAGCTCAAGTCAACCTACTGGTGAGCTTAGCTTCTCAGTGAGCTACTCGGTGAGTTCCTAGGTGAGTTGTTAGGTGAGCTCCTAGGTGAGCTACTTGGTGAGCTACTTGAAAAAATCTGAGGTGAGCTACCAGATGAGCTCAAGGTGAGTTGGCAAGGTGAGCTCCTCAGTGAGCTCAAGGTGAGCTGGCAAGGTGAGATGATAGGTGAGCTCTCATGCGAGTTTTTGGATGAGCTGTCAAGTGAGCTCCCATGCAAGTTTTCAAGTGAGCTTCTTGATCAGCTCCCTGGTGAGCTCAAGTCAAGCTTCTCGGTGAGATCAAGGTGAGCTCGACAAGGCAAGGAGAGTTGTTAGGTGAGCTCCTAGGTATAGTTTCTAGGAAATCTTAAGTCAAGCTACTTGACGAGATCCTTGATGAGATGTTTATTGAGTTCCCAACTGAGCTCCTAGGTGAGCTACTCAGTGAGCTCCCAGGTGAGCTCAAAGGTGAGCTTGTTGGTAATCTCTGAGGTGAGCTTACATGTGAGCTACTAGATGAGCTCAAGGTGAGTTGGCAAGGTAAGCTCAAGGTGAGTTGGCAAGGTGATCTATCAGTTGAGTTCTTAGGTGAGTTACTGGATGAGCTTCCTGGTGAGCTAAACTCAAGCTGATCAGTGAGCTCCTAGAAGATCTCCCAGGTGAGCTACTTGGTGAGCTATTCAGTGAGCTCCCAGGTGAGATGCTTGGTGAGCTCCCAATTGAGCTACTTGGTGAGCTCCCATGTGACATCCCCATTGAGCTACTCAGAAAGCTCACAAGCGAGCTCACAAGTGAACTCAAGTCAACCTACTCGGTGAGCTCCTAGGTGAACTACTTGGTAAGTTACTTGACAAACTCTCAGGTGAGCTACTATGTGAGTTTCTGGGTGAGCTAATACATGAGCTCCCATGTGATTTTCTGGGTGAGCTATTAGGTGAGCTCCCATGTGGGCTTTCGGGTGAGCTTATTGAAAAGCTCCTGGGTGAGCTCAAGTTGAGTTGTTTGGTGATCTCCCTGGTGAGTTTACGGGCAAGTTCAAGTTGAGATACTTGACGATCTCTTGAGCTAGCTACTTTTTGAGCTCCCAGCCAAGCTCCTAGGTGACCTACTCCATGAGCTCCCAGGTGAGCTCAAAGGTGAGCTTGTCAATAATCTCTGAGGTGAGCTTACATGTGAGCTACCAGATGAGCTCAAGGTGAGTTGGTAAGGTGAGCTCAAGGCGAGTTGGTAAGGAAAGCTCAAGGTGAGTTGGAAAGGTGAGCTATCAGGTGAACTCCTAGGCAAGTTACTTGAAGAGCTCCTGGGTGACCTTAACTCGAGCTGATCAGGGAGCTCCCAGGTTAGTTTACAGGAAAGCTCAAGTTGAGCTACTCGACGATCTCCTGAGTAAGCTTCTTATTGAACTCCTAGCTAAGCTCCTTGGTTAGCTACTCAGTGAGCTCCTAGGTGAGCTCAAAGGTGACCTTGTTAGCAATCTCTAAGGTGAGCTTAGATGTGAACTACAAGATGAGGACAAGGTGAGTTGGTAAGGTGAGCTTAAGGTGAATTGATAACGCAAGCTCAAGGTGAGTTGGCAAGGCAAGCTTTCAGGTAAGCTCCTAGGTGAGTTCCTAGGTGAGTTACTTGAGGAGCTCCTGGGTGAGCTCAACTCAAGCTGATCGGGGAGCTCCCAGGTGAGCTACTTGGTGAGTTATTTGGCAAGCTCCCAGGTGAGTTGCTAGGTGAGCTCCCAACCGAGCTACTTGGTGAGCTCCCAGATAAGGTCCCTCGTAAGCTCAAAAGTGAGCTCAAGTCAACCTACTCAGTGAGCTCCCTTAGCGAGCTCCTAGGTGAGATGTTAGGTTAGCTCCCAGGTGAGCCACATGGTAAGCTACTTGATGAACTTTGAGGTGAGCTACCAGATGAACTCAAGTTGAGTTGGTAAGGTGAGCTCAAAGGAAGCTCCCATGTGAGTTAGTAAGGTGAGCTGTTAGGAGAGCTCCCATGTGAGTTCCCAGGTGAATTTCTTGGAAAGCTGGCAACGTGAGCTATTAGATGAGTTTTCAAGAAAGATCAAGTCAAGCTACTCAATGAGCTCCTAGGTGAGTTGCTTACTGAGTTCCCATCTGAGCTCCTAGAAGAGCTGCTTAGTGGTCTCCCAAGTGAGCTCAAAGGTGAGCTATTAGAAATGAGCTAAGGTGAGCTTACATGTGAGCTACCAGATGAGCTCAAGGTGAGTGGGCAAGGTGAGCTCCTAGGTGAGCTCCCAGGTGAGCTTTTTGATGAGCTCCCTGGTGAGCTCAAGGTGAGCTAATTAGCAAGGTGAGTTCCTTAGTGAGCTCAAGGTGAGCTAGTAAGTCCTGCAGGTGTTCTACTAGGTGAGCTCCCAAGTGAGCTACTTGGAAAGCTCCCAGGTGAAGCTCCCTGGTGAGCTACTCAATAAGCTCACAAGAAAGCTCAAGTGACCTACTCGGTGAGCTACTCAGGTGAGCTCAAGGTGAGCTGTTAGGTGAGATCTCATGCAAGCTACTTGGTGAGCTACTCAAAAAGCTGCAAGGTGAGCTTAAATGAGATCAAGGTGAGTTGATAAGGCAAGCTATCAGGTGAGCTCCCAAGGTCGAGTTCCAAGGTGAGTTACTTGATGAGCTCCAAGGTGAGCTCAACTCGAGCTGATCAGTGAGCTCCTAGAAGAGCTCCTAGGTGAGCTACTTGGCAAGCTATTTGGTGAGCTCACAGCTGAGGTCCTTGAAGAAATACTCAGTGAGCTCACAAGTGAGCTCAATTCAACCTACTTAGTGAGCTATTCTCAGGTGAGCTCCCAGGCAAGTTATTAGGTGAGCTCTTAAGTGAGCTACTTGGTGAGCTACTCGACCAAATCAAGGTGAGCTACAAGATGAGCTCAAGGTGAGCTCCTCAGTGAGCTCAAGGTGAGCTGGCAAGGTGAGCTCATAGGTGAGCTCCCATGTGAGTTTCAAGGTGAGCTATCAGGTGAGCTCCCATTAAATTTTTTGGGTGAGCTACTTGATGAGCTCACAGGTGAGCTCAAGTTGAGCTCCTTGGTGAGCTCCTGTGAGCTCAAGGTGAGCTATAAAGGCAAGCTATCAGGTGAGCTCCCAGGTGAGTTATTGGGTAATCTCAAGTTGAGCTACTCAATGAGCTCCTGGGTTAGCTGCTTACAGAGCTCCTAGCTGAGCTCTTAGATGAGCTACTCTGTGAGCTCCCAGGTGAGCTCAAAGGTGACCTTGTTAAAAATCTCTTAGGTGAGCTTACATGCGAGCTACTAGATAAGCTCAAGTTGAGTTGAAAAGGTGAGCTCAAGGTGAGTTGATAAGGCAAGATTTCAAGAAAGCTCCCAGGTGATTTCCCAGCTGAGTTACTCGACGAGCTCCCAGGAGAGCTCAACTTGAGCTGATCAACGAGCTCCCAGGTGAGCTACTTGGTGAGCTATTTGACGAGCTCCTAGGTGAGAGCTCTAGGTGAGATCCTCAAGTGAGCTACTTGGTGAGGTCCTAGGTGAGGTCCTTGACGAGCTACTCAGTGAGCTCAAGTCAACCTACTCAGGTGAGCTAGTGGTGAGCTCCCAGGTGAGCTATTAGGTGAGCTCCCAGGTGAGCTTACTTGCGAGCTACTCGAGGAACTCTGAGGTGAGCTACCTAGATGAGCTGAAGGTGAGTTGGTAAGGTGAGCTCCTCAGTGAGCTCAAGGTGAGGTGAGCTGATAGGTGAGCTCCCATGTGAGTTGGCAAGGTGAACTGTCAGGTGAGCTCCCATGTGAGTTTTCAGGTGAGCTGCTTGATGAGCTCCTAGGTGAGCTTAAGTCAAGCTACTTGGTGAGATCCTGGGTGAGTTGTTAGGTGAGCCTTTAAGCAAGTTTACAAGAAAGATAAAGTTGACCTACTCGATGAGCACCTAGGTGAGCTACTTGCTGAGCTCAAGGTGAGCTGGTCAGTGAGCGCACATGTGAGCTCAAAGGTAAGATTGTCAGAAATCTCAGAGGTGAGCTTGCATAAGTGCTACCAGATTATCTCAAGGTGAGTTGGCAAGTCAAGCTAAGCGAGCTCAAGTAAGTTGACTTAAGATGAGTTCCTGGGTGAGCTCAAGGTGAACTGGCAAGTGAGCTACTTAATGAGCTCCTGGGTAATCTCAAGTTGAGCTAATTGGCTTGCTCCTGGGTGAGCTCAAGGTAAGATGGAAAGTTGAGCTATCAGGTGAGCTCCTAGGTTAGTTTTCAGGTAGCTCAAGTTGGTGAGCTACTCAGTGAGCTCCCAGTTGAGCTCAAAGGTGAGCTTGTCAGTAATGTCTGAGGTGAGCTTACATGCGAGCTACCAGATGAGCTCAAGGTGAGTTGGCAAGGTGAGCTCAAGGAAAGTTGGCAAGCCAAGCTCAAGGTGAGCTGTCAGGTGAGCTACTAGGTGAGTTCCCGGGTGAGTTACTTGATGAGCTCTAGGGTGAGCTCAACTTGAGCTGATTGGTGAGCTCCGAGAAGAGCTCCCAGGTGAGCTACTTGGTAAGCTGTTCGGAGAGCTCTAGGTGAGCTACTAGGTGAGCTATCAAGTGAGCTACTTGGTGAGCTACAAGTTGAGGTCCCCGGTGAGCTGCTCAATGAGCTCACAAGTGAGCTCAAGTCAACCTACTCGGTGAGCTCCCAGGTGAGCTATTAGGTGAGCTCCTAGGTGAGCTATTAGGTGAAGCTCCCAGGAAAGCTACTTTGTGAGTTGCTCGATGAACTACAAGGTGAGCTACCAGATGAGCTAAAGGTAAGTTAGTAAGGTGATCTCCTTAGTGAGATCAAGTTGAGCTGGCAAGGTGACTTGATAGGTGAGCTGTCATGCAAGTTGGCAAGGTGATCTATTAGGCAAACTCCCATGCAAGTTTTTGTATGAGCTATTTTAGGAGCTCCTGAGTGAGGTCAAGTTGAGTTACTCGGTGAGCTATTAGGTGAGCTCAAGGTGAGTTTGTAAGGAAGTCTCCTAGGTGAGTTTTTAGGCAAGCTCAAGTCGAGCTACTTGACAATCTCCTAGGTGAGATACTTGCCAAGCTCTGAGACGAGCTCCTTGGAGAGCTGCTCGGTGAGATCCCAGGTGAGCTTATCAGTAATCTCTGAGGTGAACTTAAATCTGAGCTACCAGATGAGCTCAAGGTGAGTTGGTAAGGTGAGCTCCCATGTGAGTTACTCGATGAGCTCCCGGGTGAGCTCAACTTGAGCTAATCTTTGAGCTCCTAGAAGAGCTCCCAGGTGAACTATTTGGCGAGTTGTTCAGTGAGATCCTAGGTGTGCTACTAGGCAAGCTACCAAGTGAGCTACTTGGTGAGCTCCCAGGTGAGGTCCCTTGTGACCTACTTGGTGAGCTCACAAACAAGCTCAAGTCAACCTACTTGGTGAGTTACTCATTGAGCTCGCCAGGTGAGATGTTAGGTGAGTTCCCAGGTGAGCTACTTGGTGAGATGCTCGATGAACTCTGAGGTGAGCTACCAGATGAGCTCAAGGAGAGTTGGTAAGGTGAGCTACTCAGTAGGCACAAGGAAAGATGACAAGGTGAGCTGATAGGTAAGCTCTCATGTGAGTTTTTGGGTGATCTGTCAGGTGAGCTCCCATGTGAGTTTTTAGGTGAGCTGCTTGACAAGCTCCTGAGTGAGCTCAAGTTGAGCTACTCGGTGAGCTCCTAGGTGAGCTCAAGGTGAACTGGTAAGGTGAGCTATCATGTGAACTGCTTGTTAATCTCCCAACCGAGCTCTTAGGTGAGCTCCCAGGTGAGCTCAAAGGTGACCTTATTGACAATCTCTGAGGTGAGCTTACATGCGAGCTACCAGATGAGCTCAAGGTGAGTTGGCAAGGTAAGCTCAAGGTGAGTTGGAAAGGGGAGCTCAAGCCAAGTTGGCAAGGTGAGATGTCAGGTGAGCTCCTAGGTGAGTTACTCGACAAGCTCCTAGGTGAGCTCAACTCAAGCTGATCGGTGAGCTCCCAGAAGAGCTCCCAGGTGAGCTACTTAGCGAGCTCCTAGGTGAGCTGCTAGGTGAGCTCCCAAGCGAGCTACTTGGTGAGCTCCTAGGTGAGGTCCCTAGAAAACTACTTGGTGAGCTCACAAGTGAGCTCAAGTCAACCCACTCGGTGAGCTGCTTGGTGAGCTCCCAGGTGAGCTGTTAGGTGAGCTCCCAGGTGAGCTGTTAGGTGAGCTCCCAGGTGATCTACTTGGTGAGATGCTCAAAAAACTCTGAGGTGAGCTACTAGATGAGCTCAAGGTGAGTTGGCAAGGTGAGCTCCTCAGTGAGCTCAAGGCAAGCTAGTAAGGTAAGCTGATAGGTGAGCTCCCATACGAGTTGGCAAGGTGAGCTGTTAGGTGAGCTCCCATGTGAGTTTTTAGGTGAGCTACTTGAAGAGCTCCCAGGTGAGCTCAAGTTAAGCTACTCGGTGAGCTCCTGGGAAAGCTAATGGTGAGTTAGCAAGGTAATCTATTAGGTGAGCTCCTAGGTGATTATTCTTGGAAGCTCAAGTCAAGCTGCTAGATGAGCTCCTAGGTGAACTGCTTGGTGAACTCCCAGGTAAGCTCAAAGCTGAGCTTGTCAGAAATATTTGAGGTGAGCTTACATGTGAGCTACTAGATGAGTTCAAGGTGAGTTGGCAAGGTGAGCTCAAGGTTAGTTGGCAAGGCAAGATCAAGGTGAGTTGGCAAGGTGAGCTGTTAGGTGAGCTCCTAGGTGAGTTACTTGATGAGCTCCTAGGTGAGCTCAACTCGAGCTAATCGGTGAGTTCACAGAAGAGCTCCCAGGTGAGCTATTTGTCGAGCTCCCAGGTGAGCTGCTAGGTGAGCTCCCAAGTGAGCTACTTGGTGAGCTCACAGGTGAGGTACATGGTGAGCTGCTCAGTGAGATCACAAGTGATCTCAATTTAAACTACTCAGCAAACTACTTGGTTAGCTCCCAGGTGAACTTACAGGGAAACTACTTGGCAAGCTATTCAACGAACTCTTAGGTGAGCTACATGATGAGGTCAAGGTGAGTTGGCAAGGTGATCTCATCAGTAATCTCAAGATGAGATGGAAAGGTGAGCTCCCATGTGAGTTTATGTGTAAGCTGTCAGGTGAGCTCCAATGTGAGTTTTGAGGTGAGCTACGTTCCGAGCTCCCAGGTGAGATCAAGTTGAGTTTCTTGGTGAGCTTATATGTGAGCTCAAGGTGAGCTGGCAAGGGTAGCTATTAGGTGAGCTCCCAGGTGAGTTTCTAGGTAAGCTCAAGTTGAGCTGCTCAACCAGCTCCTAGGAAAGCTACTTATCGAGCTCCCAGCTGACCTCGTAGGTGAGTTTCTTGGTTAACTCCTATGCGAGCTCAAAGGTGATCTTATCAACAATATCTAAGGTGAACTTACATGCGAGCTACCAGATGAGCTCAAGGTGAGTTGGAAAGGTGAGCTCAAGGCAAGTTGGCAAGGTGAACTCAAGGTGAGTTGGCAAGGGGAGCTATCAAGTGAGCTCCTAGGTGAGTTCCAAGGTGAGTTACTCAATGAGCTTCCAGGTGAGCTCAATTCAAGCTGATCAGCAAGCTCCAAGATGAACTTCCTAGTGAGCTCCTTGATGAAATAATAGGTGAGCTACTTGGCAAGCTGTTAGGTAAGCTCCCAGGTGAGCTGCTAGGTGAGTTCCCAAGTGAGCTACTTGGTGAGCTCACTCGGTGAGCTCACAAGTGAGCTCAGCAAGCTCACAAGTGATCTCAAGTCAACCTACTCAGTGAGCTACTAGACGAGATTAAGGTGAGTTGGTAAGGTGTGCTCCTCAGCAAGCTCAAGGTGAGCTAACAATGTGAACTGATAGGTGAACTCCCATATAAGTTTGCAAGGTGAGCTATAAGGTGAGATCCCATGTGATTTTTTAGGTGAACTGCTGGATGAGCTCCCAGGTGAGTTCAAGTTGAGCTACTCGGAAAGCTCCTAGGTGAGCTCAAGGTGAGCTGGCAAGGTGACCTATCAGGTGAGATCCAAGGTGAGTTTTTGAGCAAGGTCAAGTCGAGCTGCTCGATGAGCTCCTGGGAAAGCTACTTACAAAGCTCCCAGCTAAGCTCTTACGTGATTTTCTCGGTCAGTGCCCAAGAGAGCTCAAAGGTGATCTTGTCAGAAATCTCTGAGGTGAGCTTACATGTGAGCTACTAAATGAGCTCAAGGTGAGTTGGCAAGGTGAGAGATCCCAGGTGAGTTTCTAAACAAGGTCAAGTCAAGGTTGTGGGTAATCTCTGAGGTGAACTTACATGCGAGCTACAAGATGATCTCAAGGTGAGTTGGCAAGGTGAGCTTAAGTCAAGTTGAAAAGGTGAGCTCAAGGTGAGTAGGCAAGGTGAGGTGTCAGGTGAGCTCCCAGGTAATTTCCTAGGCAAGTTACTTGACTAGCACCTGGGTGAGCTCAACTCGATTTGATCAATGAGCTACTAGGTGAGCTAGATTTTGACCTGTTCGGTGAGCTCCCAGGTGAGCTTCTACATGAGCTCCCAAGTGAGCTACTTGGTGAGCCCAGGTAAGGTGCCCAATAAGCTGCTCAGTGAGGTCACAAGCAAGCTCAAGTACTACTCGATGAGCTACTTACTAAGCTCCTTACTCCTAGCTGGTCTCATATGTGAGCTTCTTGGTGAGCTCCCATGCAAGTTCAAAGGTGATATTGTCGGTAATATTTGAGGTGAGCTTACATGTGAGCTACTAGATGAGCTCAAGGTGAGTTGACAAGGTGAGCTCAATGTGAGTAATCAAGGTGAGCTATCAGGAAAGCTCCTAGGCAAGTTCTCAGGTAAGTTACTCAATGAGCTTCTGGGTGAGGTCAAATCAAGCTGAACGATGAGCTCCCAGGCAAGCTACATTGAAACTTTTTCAATGAGCTCCTAGGTGAGCTGCTACATGAGCTCCCAACTGAGCTATTTGGTGAGCCTAGGAAAGGTCCCTGATGAGTTGTTTAGCGAGGTCACAAGTGATCTCAAGTCAACCTACTCAGTGAGTTGCTCGGTGAGCTCCCAGGTGAGCTGCTAGGTGAGCTCCTAGGTGAGCTACTTGGTGAGCTACTCGAAGAACTCTGAGGTGAGCTACTAGATGAGCTCAAGGTGAGTTAGCAAGGTGAGCTCCTCAGTGAGCTCAAGGTGAGCTGATAGGTGAGCTCCCATGCAAGTTTCTAGGTGAGCTATCAGGTGATCTCCCATGTGAGTTTTTAGGTGAGCTTCTTGACGAGCTTCCTGGTGAGCTCAAGTTGAGCTGCTTAGTGAGCTCCTTAGAGAGCTCAAGGTGAGATGGCAAGGTGATCTATTCAGGAAAGCTCCTAGGTGAGTTTTTGGGAAAGCTCATGTCAAGCTACTTGATAAGCTCCTAGGTGAGCTACTTGCTGAAATCCCAGCCAAGCTACTAGGTGAGCTACACGGTGAGCTCCCAGGTAAGGTCAAAGGTGATTTTGTTGGAAATCTCTTAGGTGAGGTTACATGTGAGCTACCAGATGAGCACAAGGAAATTTGGCAAGGTGAGCTCAAGGTGAGGTGGCAAGGTGAGCTTTCAAGTGAGATCCCAGGTGAGTTACTCGATGAGCTCCTAGGTGAGCTCAACTGAAGTGATCAGTGAGCTCACAGAAGAGGTCCCAGGTGAGCTACTTGGTGAGTTACTTGGTGAGCTCATAAGCTGCTCAAGTTAACCTACTCATCGAGGTACTTGGTGTTCTCCTAGATGAGCTATTAGGTGAGCTCCCAGGTGAGCCATTAGGTAACCTCCCATCCGAGCTAATTGGCGAGTTACTTGATGAAATCTAAGGTGAGCTACCAGACGAGGTCAAGGTGAGTTGGCAAGGTGATCTCCTTAGTGAGCTCAAGGTGAGCTGGTAAGGCAAGCTGATAGGTGAGCTCTCATGTGAGTTTCTGGGTGAGCTATCAGGTGAGCTCCCATGTGAGTTTTCAGGTGAGCTACTTGACTAGCTCCCAGGTGAGCTAAGACAAGTTACTCGATGAGCTCAAGGTGACCTGGCAAGGAGAGTTGTTAGGAAATCTCCTAGATGAGTTTCCAGGAAAGCTCAAGTCGAGCTACTCAACAAGCTCCTGGGTGAGCTACTTGCTAAGCTCCCAACCGAGCTCCTAGGTGAGTTTCTCAGTGAGCTACTCGGTGAACTCCTAGGTGAGCTTGTGAGCTTGTTAGTAATCTCTAAGGTGAGCTTACATGTGAGATACCAGATGAGCTCAAGGTGAGTTGGCAAGGCAAGCTCAAGGTGAGTTGGCAAGGTGAGCTATCAGGTGAGTTCCCAGGTGAGTTACTTGATGAGCTCCTTGGTGAGCTCAACTCAAGCTGATCGGTAAGCTCCTAGAAGATCTCGCAGGTGAGCTACCTGGCAAGTTGTTCGGAAAGCTCCTAGGAAAGCTTCTTGGTGAGCTCCCAAGTGAGCTACTTGGTGAGCTCCTAGGTGAGGTCCCCATCGAGCTACTCAGAAAGCTCACAAGTGAACTCAAGTCACCAAGTGAGCTCAGGTGAGCTATTGAAGCTCCTTAGGTGAGCTCTCAGGTGAGCTACTTGACAAGTTACTAGACAAACTCTAAGGTGAGCTACTATGTAAATATCTTGGTGAGATGATACGCGAGCTCCCATGTGAGTTTCTGGGTGAGTTGTCAAGTGAGCTACCATGTGAGTTTTTGGGTGAGCTTCTTGACGAGCTCCTAGGTGAGCTCAAGTCAAGTTGTTTGGTGAGCTCCCAGGCTAGTTTTCGGGTAAGCTCAAGTCGAGCTACTCGATGAGCTCCTGAGTGAGCTACTTTGTCAAGCTCCCAGCTGAGCTCCTAGGTTAGCTACTCATTGAGCTCCCAGGTGAGATTTTCAGTAATCTCTGAGGTGAGCTTACATGTGAGCTACTAGATGAGCTTAAGGTGAGTTGAAAAGGTGATCTCAAGGCTCAAGGTGAGTTGATAAGGTGAGCTTTCAGGAAAGCTCCTAGGTGAGTTCCTAGGTGAGTTACTTGATGAGCTCCCGGGTGAGCTCAACTCGAGCTAATCGGGGAGCTCCCAGGTGAGTTTACAGGAAAGCTCAAGTCAAGCTACTCAATGAGCTCCTGAGTGAGCTACTTACTGAGCTCCCAGCCAAGCTCCTATGTTAGCTGCTCGGTGAGCTCCCAGGTGAGCTCAAAGGTGACCTTGTCAGCAATCTCTAAGGTGAGCTTACATGTGAGCTACTAGATGAGCTCAAGGTGAGTTGGCAAGGTGAGCTCAAGGTGAGGTGGAAAGGCAAGCTCAAGGTGTAAGCTCAAGGTGAGCTATCAGGCAAGCTCCCAGGTGAGTTCCTAGGTGAGTTACTCGATGAGCTCCTAGGTGAGCTCAAATTGAGCTGATCGGGGAGCTCCCAGAAGAGCTCCTAGGTGAGCTACTTGGTGAGCTATTTGGTGAGCTCCCAGGTGAGCTCCCAAGCAAGCTGCTTGGTGAGCTCCAAGGTGAAGACCTCGGTGAGCTCAAAAGTGAGCTCAATTCAACCTTCTCGGTGAGCTCCCAAGTGAGCTATTAGGTGATATGTTAATCCTGAGATCTACAGGTGAGCTACTCGATGAACTCCAAGGTGAGATACCAGACAAGATCAAGGTGAGTTGGCAAGGTGAGCTCCTCAGTGAGCTCAAGGTGAGCTCCCATGTGAGTTGGCAAGGTAAGCTGTCAGGTGAAGCTCCCATCTGAGTTTGCAGGTGAATTTCTCAGTGAGCTCCTGGGTGAGCTCAAGGTGAGTTGTTAGGTGAGTTTTTAGGAAAGCTCAAGTCGAGCTACTCAATGAGCTCCTGGGTGAGCTACTTGCCAAGTTCCCATCTGATCTCCTTGCTGATCTACTCAGTGGGCTCCCAAGTGAGCTCAAAGGTGAGCTTTTCAGAAATCTCTGAGGTGAGCTTATATGCGAGCTACCAGATGAGCTCAAGACAAGTTGGCAAGGTAATCTCCCAAGTGAGTTCCCAGGTGATTTTCTTGATGAGGTCTCAGGCAAGCTCAACTTGAGCTAATTAGTGAGCTCCTAGGTGAACTACTTGACAAGCTATTTAGTGAGCTCCCAGGTGAGCTGCTAGGTGAGCTCCCAAGTGAGCTACTTGGCAATCTCCCAGGTGAGGTCCCTAGCGAGCTGCTCGATAAGCTCACAAGAGATCTCACAAGTGATCTCAAGTTAACCTACTCAGTGAGATAATCAGTGAGCTATTAGGTGAGCTCCCATATGAGCTACTTGGTGAGCTGCTCGACGAGCTTTGAGGCAAGCTACTAGATGAGATCAAGGTGAGTTAGTAAGGCAAGCTATTAGGTGAGCTCCCATGTAAGCTACTTTATGAGCTGGTCGACAAACTCTTAGGTGAGCTACTAGATGAGATCAAGGTGCAAGTTGACAAGGTGAGCTGTGAAGTGAGCTCCCAGTCAAGTTCTAAGGGAGTTACTTGACGAGCTCCCAGGTGAGCTCAACTCGAGCTAATCAGCAAGCTCTCAGGTGAGCTACTTGTCAAGTAGTTTGGTGAGCTCCTAGGTGAGCTACTTGGTGAGCTCATAGGTAAGGTCCCTGGTGAGCTTCTCGGTGAGCTCACAAGTGAGCTCAAGTCAACCTACTCAGTGAGCTGCTCGGTGAGCTCATAGGTAAGCTGTTATTCTAGCTCCTAGAAAGCTACTTGGTGAGCTACTCAACCAACTCTGAGGTGAGCTACTAGATGAGCTCAAGGTGAGTTGGCAAGGTGAGCTCCTCAGCAAGCTCAAGTTGAGCTTGCAAGGCAAGCTGATAGGTGAGCTTCCATGTGATTTTTAGGGGAGTGAGGTGAGCTCCCATCAAGTTTTCAGGTGAGATGCTTGACGAGCTCATGGGTGAGCTCAAGTCAAGCTACTCATGAGCTCCTATGCAAGCTCAAGGTGAGCTGTTAAAGTGAGCTATCAGGTGAGCTCCTAGGCATTTTTTTGGGTAAGATCAAGTCAAGTTACTCGATGAGCTCCTGGGCTAGCTGCTTACGGAGCTCCCAGCTGAGCTCTTAGATGAGCCGCTCAGTGAGCTCCCAAGTGAGCTTAAAGGTGAGCTTATCGGTAATCTCTGAGGTGATCTTACATGTGAGCTACCAGATGAGCTCAAGGTGAGCTAGCAAGGTGAGCTCAAGGTGAGTTGGAAAGGTGAGCTGTTAGGCGAGCTCCCAGGTGAGTTCTCAGGTGAGTTACTTGATGAGCTCCCGGGTGAGCTCAACTTGAGCTGATCGGTGAGCTCACATAAGAGCTCCCAGGTGAGCTACTTGGTGAGCTATTCAGTGAGCTCCCAGGTGAGCTTCTAGGAAAGCTCCTAAGTGAGCTACTTGGGGAGCTCCTAGGTGAGGTTCCAGGTGAGCTACTTGGTGAGCTCACAAGTGAGCTCAAGTCAACCTACTTAGTGAGCTAGTTGGTGAGATCCCAATTGAGCTATTAGGTGAGCTCCCAGGTGAGCTACTTGGTGAGCCACTTGATGAACTCTGAGGTGAGCTACCTGACAAGCTCAAGGTGAGTTGGTAAGGTGAGCTCCTCAGTGAGCTAAAGGTGAGCTAATAGGTGAGCTCCCATGTGAGTTGGCAAGGTAAGCTGTTAGGTGAGCTCCCATGTGAGTTTTTAGGTGAGCTATTTGACAAGCTCCTGAGTGAGCTCAAGGAAAGCTTACAAGGTGAGTTGTCAAGTGAGCTCTTAGGTGAGTTTATGGGTAAGCTAAAGTCAAGCTACTCAATATGAGACTTTCAGGAGCTACTTGTTGAGCTCAAGGTGAGCTACTTGGTGAGTGCCCATTGAGCGTAAAGGTGAGATTGTCAGAAATATCTGAGGTGAGCTTACATATGAGCTACCAGATGAGCTCAAGGTGAGTTGGTAAGGTGAGCTCAAGGTGAGTTGGCAAGGTGAGCTATCAGGTGAGTTCCCAGGTGAGTTACTCGATGAGCTCTTAGGTGAGCTCAACTTGAACTGATCGGTGAGCTACTTGATGAGCTCCCGGGTGAGCTCAAGTCAAGCTAATCGGTGAGCTCCTAGGTGAGCTCAAGGAAAATTGGCAAGGTGAGCTGTCAAGTGAGATCCCATGTGATTTTTCAAAAAATCTCAAGTTGGTGAGCTACTCATTGAGCTCCCAGTTGAGCTCAAAGGTGAGCTTATCCGTAATCTCTTAGGTGAGCTTACATGTGAGCTACCAGATGAGCTCAAGGTGAGTTGGTAAGGTGAGCTCAAGGTGAGTTGGTAAGCCAAGCTCAAGGTGAGCTATCAGGTGAGCTCCCAGGTGAGTTCCTAGGTGAGTTACTCGATGAGCTCCCTGGTGAGCTCAACTCGAGCTGACCGGAAAGCTCCCAGAAGATCTCCTAGGTGAGCTACTTGGCGACTTGTTCAGAGAGCTCCAGGTGAGCTACTAGGTGAGCTACCAAGTGAGCTACTTGGTGAGCTCCTAGGTGAGGTCCCTGGCAAGCTTCTAAATGAGCTCACAAGTGAGCTCAAGTCAATGTACTCGGTGAGCTACTCATTTAGCTATTAAGTGAACTCCCAGTGAGGTATTAGGTGAGCTCCCATGAAAGCTTCTTCGTGAGCTACTCGATGAACTCCAAGGTGAGATACTAGATGAGCTCAAGGTGAGTTGGCAAGGATAGCTCCTTAGTGAGCTCAAGGTGAGCTAGCAAGGTGACCTGATAGGTGAGCTCCCATGCAAGTTGGCAAGGTGAGCTATCAGGTGAGCTCCCATGTAAGTTTTTTGGTGAGTTACTTTGTGAGCTCTTAGGTGAGCTCAAGTCGAGTTACTCGGTGAGATCTTAGGAGAGCTCAAGGTGAGATGCTAAGGAAGGCTCCCAAGTAAGTTTTTTAGGTAAGCTCAAGTTGAACTGTTCAACAAGGTCCTGGGTGAGCTACTTACTGAGTTCCCAGCCAAACTCCTAGGTGATCTACTCGGTGAGCTCCTAGGCAAGCTCAAAGGTGAGCTTATCAGTAATCTCTAATGTGAGATTACATGTAAGCTACTAGATGAGCTCAAGGTGAGTTTACAAGTTGAGCTCCTAGGTGAGTTCCTAGGTGAGTTACTTGACGAGCTCCTGGGTGAGCTCTACTCAAGCTAATCTATGAGCTCCCAGAAGAGCTCCCTAGGTGAAGAGCTCCCAGGTGAGCTACTTGGCAAGCTGTTTGGTGAGCTCCCAAGCACACAGATAGGTGAGCTATTAAGTGAGCTCAAGTCAACCTACTTGGCGAGCTACTCGATGAGCTCTCCTGTAAGCCGTTAGGTAAGCTCCAAGGTGAGCTACTTAGTGAGCTACTCAACAAACTCTGAGGTGAGCTACCATATGAGCTCAATGTGAGTTGGTAAGGTGAGCTACTCAGTGAGCTCAAGGTGAGCTGGTAAGGTGATCTCCCATGTAAGTTTTCTAGGTGAACTGTCATGTGAGCTACTTGAAAAGCTCCTGGGTGAGCTCAAGTTGAGCTACTCGGAGCTCCTTGGTGAGCTCAAGGTGAACTAGTAAGGTGAGTTATTAGGTGAGTTTCTTGTCGAGCTCCAAGTGAGCTCCTGGGTGAGCTCAAAGGTGACCTTTTCAGGTAATCTCTAAGGTGAACTTACATGTGAACTACCATATGAGCTAAAGCTGAGCTGGAAAGGGGAGCTTAAGGTGAGTTGGGAAGGTGAGCTCCTAGGTGAGTTCCTAGGTGAGTTACTCGATAAGCTCCTAGGTGAGCTCAACTTGAGCTGAGGTGAGCTCCCAGAAGAGCTCCCAGGTGAGCTACTTGGTGAGCTCCCAGGTGAGCTGCTAGGTGAGCTCCCAAGTGAGTTACTTAGTGAGCTCCCAGGTGAGGTCCCTAGTGAGCTCACAAGCAAGCTCAAGTTAACCCACTCAGTGAGCTACTCAGTGAGCTCCCAAGCGATCTAGTTGGTGAGATGCTTGAAGGTGAACTCTAAGGTGAGCTACCAGACAAGCTCAAGGTGAGTTGGCAAGGTGAGGAGTGAGCTCAATGAGTTAGTAAGGTGAGCTGATAGGTGAGCTCCCATGCGAGTTGGCAAGGTTAGCTATCAGGAAAGCTCCCACGTGAGTTTTCAGGTGAGCTACTTGATGAGCTCCTGGGTGAGCTCAAAGTAACCTACTCAGTGAGATCCTGGGTGAGCTAATGGTGAGTTGGAAAGGTGAGCTATCAGGTGAGCTCCCAGGTGAGTTTTCAAGCAAGCTCAAGTCAAGATGCTAGATGAGCTCCTAGGTGAGCTATTTCCTAAGCTCCTAAGTGAGCTACTTGGTGAGCTCTCCGATGAGCTCAAAGCTGAGCTTGTCAAAAATATTTGAGGTGAGCTTACATGCGAGCTACTAGATGAGCTGAAGGTGAGTTGGTAAGGTGAGCTCAAGGCGAGTTGGCAAGGTGAGCTATTAGGCAAGCTCCTAGGTGAGTTCCCAAGTGAGTTACTCGATGAGCTCCCAGGTGAGCTCAACTCAAGCTGATCAGTGAGCTCCTAGAAGAGCTCCCAAGTGAGCTACTTTTGAGCAGGTGAGCTCCCAAGTGAGCTACTAGGTGAGCTCCTAAGTGAGCTACTTGGTGAGCTCATAGGTGAGCTCCCAAGTGAGCTACTTGGTGAGCTCATAGGTGAGCTCCTCTTCTGAATGAAAGATTACAGATGCCTTCAAACCCTCTACAAGAAATGAGGCCATGTATGATCAAAAGAGATCCCAAACACAAGATTACAACATGAGTATAAAACAAAAATTGAAAACATACTAAAATACAAGTGTATGTAAGTTTTGCCAAGAGATAAAACAAGTCAATCCATAAATTTGATCAAATACACCAGCAAGGGAATGTTATTAAGACAATCTCAAAGCTTTTTGATGCCTTTATAGCTGAAACCAACTCACCATGATGAACATTTGATGCAAGAAGGAATTAAAAATGGCTCTCAGGTAGTTTCTCCAAAAGAAATGGATTACTTCTAGTTTTCCTCCTGAAAATTCTTCTTTCTCTCTCCAAAAATCTCAACAGGCCTTACAAAATGCTTCAAAATTACAACTTATACCCTATGCCAACTTGGATCCTTACATCCCAAGTAAAGAATATGCTCCAAGGATCAAATTTGTTACAAAACCCTATCCATTTGATGAAAAATGATATTAAGGTGAGCTGGCAAGGTGAGATGATGTGAGCTACCATGAGAGTTTCTGGGTGAGCTGTCAGGTGAGCTCCCAAGTGAGTTTTTGGGTGAGCTTACTTGATGAGCTCCCAAGAAAGCTCAAGTCGAGGTGCTTGGTGAGCTCCTGGGCAAGCTCAAGGTGAGCTAAGGTGAGCTTTTAGGTGAGCTCCCAGGTGAGTTTTTGGGAAAGCTCAAGTCGAGCTACTCGTCGATCTCCTGGGTGAGCTACTTACCAAGCTCCCAGCAAAGCTCCTAGGTGAGCTACTCGGTGAGCTCCTTGGTGAGATCAAAGGTGATCTTGTCAAAAATCTTCGAGGTGAGCTTATATGTGAGCTACTAGATGAGTTCAAGGGGAGGTCAAGGTGAGTTGGCAAGGTAAGCTCAAGGAGAGTTGGCAAGGTGAGCTATCAGGTGAGCTCCCAGGTGAGTTCCTAGGTAAGTTACTCAATGAGCTCCAAGGTGAGCTCAACTCAAGCTGATCGGTGAGCTCCCAGAAGAACTCCCAGGTGAGCTACTTGGTGAGCTGTTTGGTGAGCTCCCAGGTGACCTGCTAGGTGAGCTCCCAAGAAAGCTACTTGGTGAGCTCCTAGGTGAGGTCCCTGGTGAGCTACCCAGTGAGCTCACCAGTGAGCTCAAGTCAACCTACTTGGTGTGTTAGGTATTAGGTGAGCTCCCATGTGATCTACTTGGTGAGCTACTCGATAAACTCTGAGGTGAGCTACCAGATGAGCTCAAGGTGAGTTTCCAAGGTGAGCTCCTCAGTGAGCTCAAGGTGAGCTAGCAAGGTGAGCTGATAGGTGAGCTCCCATGTGAGTTAGCAAGGTGAGCTATTAGGTGAGCTCCCATGTGAGTTTTCAGGTGAGCTACTTGATGAGCTCCTGGGTAATTTCAAGTCGAGCTACTCAGTGAGCTCCTGGGTGAGCTCAAGGTGAGTTGGCAAGGAGAGCTATCAGGTGAGCTCCCAGGTGAGTTTCTAGGCAAGCTCAAGTCGAGCTACTTGAAAAGCTCCTGGGTGAGCTACTTGTTGAGCTCCTAGCTGAGCTCCTTAGTGAGCTACTCAGTTAGCTCCCAAGCAAGCTCAAAGGCAAGCTTATCATTAATCTTTGAGGTGAGCTTACATGTGAGCTACCATATGAGCTCAAGGTGAGTTGGCAACATGAGCTCAAGGTGAGTTAGCAAGGTGAGCTATCAGGTGAGCTCCAAGTTGAGTTCCTAGGTGAGTTACTCAAAGAGCTCCTGGGTGAGCTCAACTTGAGCTGATTTATGAGCTCCCAGAAGAGCTCCCATGTGAGCTACTTCATGAGCTATTTGGTGAGCTCCCAGGTGAGCCACTAGGTGAACTCCCAAGTGAGCTACTTAGTGAGCTCCCAGGTGAGGTCCCCTATGAGTTGCTCGGTGAGCTCACAAGTGAGCTCAAGTCAACCTACTCAGTGAGCTCCCAGGTGAGCTATTAGGTGAGCTCCCTGGTGAGCTACTTGGTGAGCTACTCGATGAACTCCAAGGTGAGCTACCACATGAGCTCAAGGTGAGTTGGTAAGGTGATCTCCTCATCAAGCTCAAGGTGAGCTCCCATGTGAGTTTTTGGGTGAGCTACTTGATGAACTCCTGGGTGAGCTCAAGTCAAGCTCCTCAGTAATCTCCTGGGTGAGCTCAAGGTGAGCTGGCAAGGTGAGCTGTCAGGTGAGATCCTAGGTGAGTTTTCAAGAAAGCTCAAGTTAAGCTACTTGTCAACCTCCTGGGTGAGCTACTTGTCAAGCTCCCTTCTGAGCTCCTAGGTGAGCTACTCGGTGAGCTCCCAGGTGAGCTTAAAGGTGACCTTATCATAAATCTTTGAGGTGAGCTTACATGTGAGCTACCAGATGAGCTCAAGGTAAGTTGGCAAGGTGAGCTCAAGGTGAGTTGGTAAGGTGAGCTCAAGGTGAGTTGGCAAGGCAAGATGTCAGGTGAGCTCCCAGGTGAGTTCCGAGGTGAGTTACTTGACGAGCTCCTAGGTGAGCTCAACTCAAGCTGATCAGTGAGCTCCCAGAAGAGCTCCCATGTGAGCTACTTGGTGACCTAATCGGTGAGCTCCCAGGTGAGCTGCTAGGTGAGCTCCTAAGTGAGTGACTTGGCAAGCTCCCATGTGAGGTCCCTGGTGAGCTACTCGGCAAGCTCACAAGTGAGCTCAAGTCAACCTACTCATGGTGAGCTGCTTGGTGAGCTCCCAGGTGAGCTCCCGGGTGAGCTCTACTGAGTTGTTAGGTGAGCTCTAGATGAGCTCTAAGGTGAGTTGCAAATGTAAGGTGAGCTCCTCAGTGAGCTCAAGGTGAGTTGGCAGGTGAGCTGATAGGCAAGCTCCCATGCTGCAAGTTTGGCAAGGTGAGCTATCAGGTGAGCTCCCAGGTGAAAAGTTTTCAGGTAAGCTCAAGTTGAGCTAGGCTCGATGAGCTCCTAGATGAGTCCTGTGAGCTATTTGCCAAGCTCCCAGCTGAGCTGCTAGGTAAGCTACTTGGTAAGCTCCCAGGTGAGCTCATAGGTGAGCTTGTCAAAAATCTCTAAGGTGAGCTTACATGTGAGCTACCAGATGAGCTCAAGGTGAGTTGGTAAGGTGAGCTCAAGGTGAGTTGGCAAGGTGAGCTCAAGGTGAGTTTGCAAGGTGAGCTCAAGGTGAGTAGGCAAGGTGAGCTGGCAAGGTGAGAAAGGTGAGCTCCCAGGTGAGTTCTGAGGTGAGTTACTTGACGAGCTCCTGAGTGAGCTCAACTCAAGATGATCGGTGAGCTCCCAAAAGAGGTCCTAGGTGAGCTACTTGGTGAGTTATTTGGTGAGTTCCCAGGTGAGCTCAGAGGTGAGCTACTCGGTGAGCTCACAAGTGAGCTAAAGTAAACCTACTCAGTGAGCTACTCGGTGAGCTCTCAGGTGAGCTGTTAGGTGAGCTCCCAGGAAAGCTACTTGGTGAGCTACTTGATGAACTCTGAGGTGAGCTACCAGATGAGCTCAAGATGAGTTGGCAAGGTGATCTCCCATGAGAGTTTCCAAGGTGAGCTGTTAGGTGAGCTCCCATGTGAGTTTTCGAGTGAGCTCAAGCTGCTTAACGAGCTTGTGAGCTCAAAGCTGGCAAGGTGAGCTCAGACGTGTTTCTGTAAGATCAAGTTGAGATGCTTGATGAGCTCCTAGGCTAGCTACTTGTGGAGCTCCTAGCCAAGCTCCTAGGTGAGCTACTCAGTGAGCTCCCAGGTGAGCTCAAAAGTGAGCTTGTCAGTAATCTCTGAGGTGAGCTTACATGTGAGCTACCAGATGAGCTCAAGGTGAGTTGGTAAGGTGAGGTCAAGGTGAGTTGGCAAGGTGAGCTCAAGGTGAGTTGAAGGTGAGCTCCCAGGTGAGTTCCCAGGTGAGTTACTTGATGAGCTCCTAGGTGAGCTCAACTCGAGCTGATCGGTGAGCTCCCAGAAGAGCTCCCAGGTGAGCTACTTAGCGAGCTATTTGGTGAGCTCCCATGTGAGCTACTAGGTGAGCTCCCAAGTGAGCTACTTGGTGAGCTCCTAGGTGAGGTCCTCGGTGAGCTGCTCGGTGAGCTCACAAGTGAGCTCAAGTCAACCTACTTGGCAATCTACTCGGTGAGCTCCCAAGTGAGTTGTTAGGTGAGCTGTTAGGTGAGCTCCCAGATGAGCTACTTGGTGAGCTACTCAAAAAACTCTGAGGTGAGGTACCAGATGAGCTCAAGGTGAGTTGGTAAGGTGAGCTCCTCAGTGAGCTCAAGGTGAGCTGCCAAGGTGAGCTGATAGGTGACCTCCCATGCGAGTTGGCAAGGTGAGCTATCAGGTGAGCTCCCATGTGAGTTTTCATGTGAGTTGCTTGATGATCTCCCAGGTGAGCTCAAGTCAAGCTACTCAGTGAGCTCCTGGGTGAGCTCAAGGTGAGCTAAGAAGGTGAGCTCCCAGGTGAGTTTACGAGTAAGCTCAAATCAAGTTGCTTGACGAGCACCTGGGTGAGCTACTTGCTGAGCTCCCATCTAAGCTCCTAGGTGAGCTGGTCAGTGAGCTCCCATCTGAGCTCAAAGGTGAGCTTGTCAGAAATCTCTAAGGTGAGCTTACATACGAGCTACCAGATGAGCTCAAGGAAAGTTGGCAAGGTGAACTCAAGGTGAGTTGGCAAGGTGAGCTCAAGGTGAGTTGGCAAGGCAAGCTGTCAGGTGAGCTCCTAGGTGAGTTCCCAGGTGAGTTACATGATGAGCTCCTAGGTGAGCTCATCTCAAGCTAATCAGTGAGCTCCCAGAAGAGCTCCCACATGAGCTACTTTGCAAGCTATTTGGTGAGCTTCCTGGCGAGTTGCTAGGTGAGCTCCCAAGTGAGCTACTTGGAGAGCTCCCAGGTGAGGTCCCCAGTGAGCTGCATGGTGAGCTCACAAGTGAGCTCAAGTCAACCTACTCAGTGAGCTCCCAGGTGAGCTGTTAGGTGAGCTCCCAAGTGAGCTACTTGGTGAGCTACTTGATGAACTCTAAGGTGAGCTACCAAATGAGCTCAAGGTGAGTTGGCAAGGTGAGCTCCTCAGTGAGCTCAAGGTAAGTTAGCAAGGTGAGCTCCCATTCAAGTTTCTGGGTAAGCTATCAGGTGAGCTCCCATGTAAGTTTTTGGGTGAGTTTCTTGACAAGCTCCCGAGTGAGCTCAAGTCGAGCTGCTTGATGAGCTCCTAGGTGAACTCAAGGTGAGCTGACAAGGTAAGCTTTCAGGAAAGCTCCCAGGTGAGTATTTGGGTAAGCTTAAGTCGAGATGCTTGACGAGCTCTTGGGTAAGCTACTTTCTGAGCTCCTAGCTGAGCTCCTAGGTGAGTTGCTTGATTAGCTCCCAGGTGAACTCAAAGGTGAGCTTGTTGGCAATATTTGAGGTGAGCTTACATGTGAGCTACTAGATGAGCTCAAGGAAAGTTGGCAAGGAAAGCTCAAGGTGAGTTGGCAAGGTGAGCTCAAGGTGAGTTAGCAAGGTGAGTTGTCAGGTGAGTTCCCAGGTGAGTTCCCAGGTGAGTTACTTGATGAGCTCCTAGGTGAGCTCAACTCAAGCTAATCGGTGAGCTCCCAGAAGAGCTCCTAGGTGAGCTACTTAGCAAGTTGTTCAGTGAGCTCCCAAGTGAGCTACTAGGTGAGCTCCCAAGTGAGCTACTTGGTAAGCTCCTAGGTGAGGTCCCTATCGAGCTGCTCGGTGAGCTCACAAGTGAGCTCAAGTCAACCTACTCAGTGAGCTAATCAGTGAGCTCCCAGGTGAGCTGTTAGGTGAGCTCCCAGGAAAGCTACTTGGTGAGCTACTCGATGAACTCTGAGGTGAGCTACCAGATGAGCTCAAGGTGAGGTTGTAAGGTGAGCTCCTTAGTGAGCTCAGGGCAAGCTGGTAAGTTGAGTTGATAAGTGAGCTTCCATGTGAGTTTCTAGGTGAGCTGTTAGGTGAGCTCCCAAGTGAGTTTTTGGGTGAGTTACTTGATGAGCTCCTAGGTGAGCTCAAGTCAAGTTTCTCAGTGAGCTCCTAGGTGAGCTCAAGGTGAGTTGGCAAGGTGAGCTATTAGGTGAGCTCTGAGGTGAGTTTTCAGGTAAGCTCAAGTTGAGCTGGTCGATGAGCTTGTGGGTGAGCTACTTGTTGAGCTACTAGCTGAGCTCCTAGGTGAGCTCCTAGGTGAGCTAGCTCAAGCCGAGTTAGTTGATGAGCTCCTGGGTAAGCTACTTATTGAGTGAGCTCAAAGGTGAGCTTTTCAGTAATCTCTCAGGTGAGCTTACATGTGAGCTACCAAATAGATCAAGTTGAGTTGGCAAGGTGAGCTCAAGGTGAGTTGGAAAGGCAAGCTCAAGGCAAGTTAGCAAGGTGACCTATCAGGAAAGCTCCCAGGTGAGTTCCCAGGTCAGTTAGTCAACAAGCTCCTGGGTGAGCTCAACTCAAGCTAATTGGTGAGCTCCCAGAAGAGCTCCCAGGTGAGCTACTTGGTGAGATTTTCAGTGAGCTCCCAGGTGAAGCTACTAGGTGAGCTCCCAAGCAAGCTACTTGGTGAGCTCCCAGGTGAGGTCCTTGGTGAGCTCACAAGTGAGCTCAAGTCAACCTACTTGGTGAGCTACTCAGTGAGCTCCCAGGTGAGCTGTTAGGTGAGCTCCCAGGTGAGCTACTTACATGAGCTCCCAGGTGAGCTACTTAGTGAGCTGCTCGATGAACTCTAAGGTGAGCTCAAGGTGATCTGCTAAGGTGAGCTGATAGGTGAGCTCAAGGTGATCTGGCAAGGTGAGCTGATAGGTGAGCTCCCATACAAGTTGGTAAGGAAAGATGTCAGGTGATCTCCCATGTGAGTTTTTAGTGAGATGCTTGAAGATCTCCCAGGTGAGCTCAATTCGAGCTACTTGGTGAGCTCCTCGGTGAGCTCAAGGTGAGCTAAGAAGGTGAGCTGTCAGGTGAGCTCCCAGGTGAGTTTATGGGTAAGCTCAAGTCAAGCTATTTACTAAACTCCCATCTGAGCTCCTAGGTGAGGAAGTCACTGAGCTCCCATAAGAGCTCAAAGGTGAGCTTGTTGGTAATCTCTAAGGTGAGCTTACATATGAGCTACTAGATGAGCTCAAGGGAAGTTGGCAATGCAAGTTCAAGGTGAGTTGGCAAGGTGAGCTCAAGGTGAGTTGGCAAGGTGAGCTGTTAGGTGAGCTCCCAGGTGAGTTCCCAAGTGAGTTACTTGATGAGCTCCCAGGTGAGCTCAACTCGAACTGATCAATGAGCTCCTAGAAGAGCTCCTGGGTGAGCTACTTGGAGAGCTATTTGGTGAAGCTTCCAAGTAAGCTGCTAGGTGAGCTCCCAAGTGAGCTACTTGGAGAGCTCCCAGGTGAGGTCATCGGTGAGCTACTCAGTGAGCTCATAAGTGAGCTCAAGTCAACCTACTCAGTGAGCTACTTGGTGAGCTCCCAGGTGAGCTATTAGGTGAGCTCCCTAGGTGAGCTACTTGGTGAGCTACTTGATGAACTCTGAGGTGAGCTACCAGATAAGCTCAAGGTGAGTTGGTAAGGTGAGCTCCTTAGTGAGCTCAAGGTGAGCTGGTAAGGCAAGTGGATAGGTGAGCTCCCATGTGAGTTTCTGGGTGAGCTGTCAGGTGAACTCCCATGTGAGTTTTCAGGTGAGCTACTTGGCGAGCTAATGGGTGAGCTCAAGGTGAGCTAACAGAGCTGTCAGCTGAGCTCCCAGGTGAGTATTAGGGTAAGCTCAAGTCAAGTTGCTTGACGAGCTCCTAGGCAAGCTACTTTCCAATCTCCTAGTTGAGCACCTTGGTGAGCTGCTCGATGAGCTCCCAGGTGAGCTCAAAGGTGAGCTTGTTAGTAATCTCTAAGGTGATCTTACATGCGAGCTACCAGATGAGCTCAAGGTGAGTTGGCAAGGTGAGTTGGCAAGGAGAGATGTCAGGTGAGCTCCCAGGAAAGTTCCTAGGTGAGTTACTTGATGAGCTCCCACACGAGCTCAACTCAAGCTGATCGGTGAGCTCCCAAGAAGAGCTCCCAAGTGAGCTACTTAGTGAGCTATTTGGTGAGCTCCCAGGTGAGCTGCTAGGTGAGCTCCCAGGTGAGCTACTTGGAGAGCTCCCAGGTGAGGTCCCATTCAAGCTACTCGGTGAGCTCAAAAGTGAGCTCAAGTCAACCTACTCGGTGAGTTACTCGGTGAGCTCCCAGGTGAGATGTTAGGTGAGATCTTAGGTACGCTACATGGAGAGCTACTTGATGAACTATGAGGTGAGCTACCAGATGAGCTCAAGGTGTGTTGGAAAGGTGAGCTCCTCAGTGAGCACAAAACAAGCTAGCAAGGTGAGCTGATAGGCAAGCTCCATGTGAGTTTCTAGGTGAGCTATCAGGTGAGCTCCCAAGTGAGTTTTCGAGTGAGCTACTTGACAAGCTCCCTGGTGAGCTCAAGTTAGCTACTCGGTGAGCTCCTAGGTGAGCCCAAGGCAAGTTGGAAAGGTTAGCTATCAGGTGAGCTCCCAGGTGATTTTTCAGGAGAGCTCAAGTCGAGTTGCTCAATGAGCTCTTGGGTTAGCTACTTACTGAGCTCCCAGATGAGCTCCTAGGTGAGCTACTTAGTGAGCTCCCAGGTGAGCTCAAAGGTGACCTTGTCAGAAAATATCTGAGGTGAGCTTACATGTGAGCTACTAGATGAGCTCAAGGTGAGTTGGTAAGAGCTTGTCAGGTGAGCTCCCAGGTGAGTTCCTAGGTAAGTTACTTGACGAGCTCTTGGGTGAGCTCAACTTGAGCTAATTAGTGAGCTCCAGAAGAGCTCCCAGGTGAGCTACTTGGTGATTTATTCTATGAGCTCCTAGGTGAGCTGCTAGGTGAGCTCCCAAGTGAGCTACTTGGTGAGCTCCCAGGTGAGGTCCCTGGTGAGCTACTCGGTGAGCTCACAAGTGAGCTCAAGTCAACCTACTCGGTGAGCTACTTGGTGAGCTCCCAGGTGATCTACTTGGTGAACTACTCAACAAAATCCAAGGTGAGCTACTAGATGAGCTCAAGGTGAGTTGGTAAGGTGAGCTCCTCAGGAGCTCAAGGTGAGCTAACTGAGCTAAGTGAGCTGATATGCGAGTTGTCAGGTGAGCTCCCATGTGAGATTTTAGGTGAGCTACTTGATGAGCTCCCAGGTGAGCTCAAGTTGAGCTACTCGGTGAGCTCCTTGGTGAATGCTCAAGGTGAGTTGGTAAGGTGAGCTCCTAGGTGAGTTTCTAGGAAATCTCAAGTCGAGTTACTCGATGAGCTCCTGGGTGAGCTGATTGTTGAAGCTCCTAACCGAGATCCTAGGTGAGCTACTCAGTGGTGAGCTCAAAGGTGAGCTTCTCAGCAATCTCTGAGGTGAGCTTACATGTGAGCTACCAGATGAGCTCAAGGTGAGTTGGCAAGGTGAGGTCTCAGGTGAGTTACTCAATGAGCTCCCAAGGTGAGCTCAACTGAGCTAATCAGTGAGCTCCAGAAGAGCTCCCAGGTGAGCTACTTGGTGAGATGTTCAGTGAGCTCCCAGGCAGAGCTGCTAGGTGAGCTCCTAAGTGAGCTACTTGGTGAAGCTCCCAGGTGAATTCCCATATGAGCTGCTCAATGAGCTCACAAGTGAGCTCAAGTCAACCTACTCAATGAGTTGCTCACTGAGTTCCTAAGTGAGCTGTTAGGTGAGCTCCTAGGAAAGCTACTTGGCGAGCTACTCGATGAACTCTTAGGTGAGCTACCAAAAATCTCAAGGAAAGTTGGTAGGGTGAGCTCCTTAGCGAGCTCAAAGGCAAAGCTGATAGGTGAGCTCCCATGTGAGTTTCTAGGTTACTTTTCAGGTGAGTTCCTATAATGCCCCATTTATAATTCTTTTTTTTCTTTCTCCCTTCTTCTTCGACGATCGTGTTGCTAAGTGTTTAGCATTGTTGTGCCCTGTTATTATTTTGTTGGATTTTCTCTTATCGTAGAGAATGATTAGAATTCTCCCTCTTCATCTTTCCTGCTTGTGTTGGTGTCGATGTTTTCTATTGTTGGCCCGTGCAACGTTCCTCACGATTATCCTATTAAAAGAAAATCTTGTTCTTGCTTTCTCGATATTTCCTGTTGATTGTTATTAATATGATTAATTATTATCATTATTTTTATTTTAATCCGTAAAAATAATAGAAAAAAATAATAATAAATAATGGTAATAATAGTATTACAAAAGTAATTTTTGATTGGTGATTATTTGATTTTAGTGTCAATTTTTATCAATACTATTATTAATTACCTTTAAGATGTTCTATTTTATTATTGATATTTTCATGTAGCATGAACCTCGTTTCACGTAAAGGAAGATTTTTTCTGTTGCGGTGCCATAGTCAGTCGTTACCTTGTGTTACCATCGTAATGATAATCTCTAGTTCTCCTGTCAGTCATTGTAGCCTGCGATCATGTTGTTTTATCATTTAGAGTAATGGAGAAACTAATTCTTGCCCCTTCTAGCTTGGCTGTATGGGTGTGATTTATCTTCTCGGGTTGAATAGTTCCAAAATTTCTTTACCCTTTTCATGTGAATTAGAGTAACATCATGTAATAAAAAATAAAAGAAATCAAGTAATTTGACATCAAACTTATGGTAGAATTTTGCACCTTCTAAATGCATGAAATACGGTCTTCAATAAAAAAATAATTTTCCTTAAGAAAAAAAGCTTCCACATGAAAATAATGAAAATAAGATAACAAAATAATAAATTAATCAAAAGTCATTTGTGATACGGTGGAATTGGAAAAGTAAAGGAGGTATTTTGATTTATTTTTGTTGAAAACGTTTAATGGCAATTCTTACTTGGAATGAGGGAGATGTGACATTCTAACTTTTTACTCTTGTTTATCCTTGTGGTATTCCTTTACTTTTGGCTGTTAGGTGGGTGAAATTTAAATGGACTCCTACCTTTTTCCTTAAATGGTTTTGTTGAAAGCACACGCATTGGATTCTCTTCTGTAAAATGAAATCCTGATAGTATGATGTTGCAAGGACTATAGTGCTCTAGTTTTATGTAGTTTTGTGTTGTGTTTTGAAGGGGGTGTTGATCCTGTTGGGAATGTGTATGGTTGGGAGGTACTTGGCTCATTCTTGGTTCTGTGTGGCTGGGGAAAGGTAGACCATGTTTTTAGTTAGGCCACTTCCTTATCCTGCTTGGCCGCGTGAGTTTTTCTTGTGAGGATATTTTGAATCCTCGCTTAGGCTATGAACCTTGTTTCTCTCTAAATTTTTTTTCCTTAATCTGTTGGTTATTTCAAGGTGGATATTTGTGTAGTAAAGATAACATGTGAAATCTATCGAATGGTGTAAATTGAGACAAATCTATGGTGCTTGGATGGAAGAATTCAAACCTATTGCCTTACTGCTTGGCCACACTCCGTTTTAGTCAGATGCTAATTAATATTCATATTATTAAAAATTTGATTCTATATTTTGAATTAAATTCAAGAAATGTTTTATCATCACCTGAATCGAATTAGATAGGGGGTTATAGCTGTGGGGGAAGCTTTAGCATAAATTTATGTAGTTCTACTAGGAGTATCTATTATATAACTTGGGGTTCCAAAGCACTATGTCTTGGATTGTGGCCTGAATTGGAGGTCTATAAATTTGACAGCAATTTGGCTATTGTAGTGGATGTTGTCGACACAACTAAGTACCTGGTTCTCAATGTTTTGTTTTGGTGATGAAGGGTAAACCTGTCTCTTAGCACGGGAAAACTTCTACAAAGGTCAAATTTCCATCCAATGTTGGTCTTGATGCAGAAGATGTTATAACTGGTGGATGTCACTACTTTTTCGGAAGCCCCATTTAGGCATGTTAAATCTACACCTTGCAATAATCTGCTACCTTCTTTTAATATCATGAAATGAATATTCTTCTTTCCTTAAATGGCACCCAGAAAAAATGTTATCTAAAGAGTTTTCATGGTTGTTTAAATTTTTTCCTGAGTGTGCTGGTTGTTCCTTTAAATCTCCTTCCAAATTCACTGGTTTTGCATGAATTGCTCTCTTTTCCCTTTTAATGGCTTACTCCATTTCACGTTAGTATAAATGGGCTTCTGCATTATTTTGTGAATCAATCCAGTTTGAAGGAAAGGAAATACTACTGGGATTTGTTTGTTTATCTTACCTAGATAGCAACTGTGATGGTATGTATATATTCTATGGCTTATTTTATTGATGGGTAATGTGTGTAGTGCCTTTGGGTTTTGAATAAATAAGAATTTTTTTCTTTGGGTTTTACGTTCTAGGAACTAATTGTTTGAAATGGGTTTTAATAGAATGATAGAAGAATCATGAGACTTACCATTTCATGGTATGCAATTAGGCTGGTAAATATAAATTGGTTTCTTCTGGCTTCATCGTAGGGTTAAAACTGTTATGTTTTTCATATTCTCTCTCAGACCTATGAGGCCGACTCCATGTTTAGGAACCTGGAACAAATTTTATGACAAAACCCATAAGGTTCCCTAGAGTTCTGAATAAGTTATTCCAGCCTGCCAGTTTGGAGAGTGTATCGTCTTACCATTTTTTCTTGTCCCTTAAGTTGATCAATTGGTTACCCATTCAGGGATTTAAATAATGAGGGTAATCTAAATGATTGATCTTCAACTTGTTAATTATATGCTTAAAAAAAATATTAAGTTACTTTCCTGGAATCTCCTCTTTTGTTAGCATGTTAGTGAGGCTATGAATATCTTGTGAATGTTTTGCATAGATTATTACCAGTTTTTTGTATGATTTAATGGGAAATATTCTGGGCAATAGTTGAGAACCCATCATATTGATATCAATTAATGTCAATGTTCTCTATTATGGACTTCCTATTTTAGTGTGGCTGTAAGTTTTTGAAGGGTTCCGATATGGTTAAGGTAAATGAAATTTACCTTAACATTGTCAACCAGTCTTGAGTTTTTTTATTTGTGTAAAGGTCAATTTGACCATGGAAATGATTAAGCCACACCTGTTTCGATAGATCAGTGTACAATTTTTCCAGTATTATTGTTAATACTGAAGGCACTCTAATGCCTACGTGCTTAACTGTTTGAGTTCTTTCCTTCGGTTTGGTATCAATTAAGATTATGTTGGAGGCCGAGGTGTCATTGATCATTTAATTGATAGTGGTTGCTATGGCTTTGAAATAATTTCTATAAAATGCCAAATATAGAAATCCTTGAGAGATTTCATGCATGATTGGTGGTGGTTACTCCTTTGATGGTTTACGTGGATAAACTAGTTGGTGGCTGTATGTTTGTGTGACCATAGTAAAAAAAAGAAAAAAGGATGAAATTGGGGTCGTCGAATGGTTCAAGGTAATTAAAAATTACATTAAGATTGTTGGATATATGTACTGATCTCTTAAACGGGCATGTGTATATCTTATATTATATATATATATATATGATTGGTTCAATGGGTTTTTTTTAAAAAATAATCTATGTTATAGTTAACATATTTACGAGGCTAACAACACTCAAATACGTCAAATAAGCCCTCTGACCTACCTTGACCATGGCAACATAAAGACTTAGGAAATGAATAGTATATACTTGATGAAAACTCTACTATAAGTGTTGTTGGCTACAAGCGAGGATAGACTCACGTGTGTATGTTTGAGATATTATGTGATATCGAATGGCATTCTACCTTACTCTTGATCTTCTTGTTCCCAACCCATAAGGTCTTGCCTTGATAAATGAGATTTTATTCTTACTGGTATTTTTTTTGGCTTCCTCCTTGTTGGCTGGTATAAATCTCTTTCTCGTGTGAAGCATTTTGGATTAGCGGGTTGTGCTTTGGCCCATTCTTGAATTTAGAACATTCCTTTCATGATATTGTAAAATGTTAGCTTACTGTTGCAATGGGTAGTCTTAACATGCTCAGTTCTAGTGAACTGACTCTAGTTAATATTTGTGCAGATGGATTATGTGAGTAGATTAAAGGAAAAAGTGTAAAGGTTTCATCAGTACAATTTATGAAGTTCCTTGTAAAAATGTCCAATGTGTTGTAAATTTTGTAACATTGCTTGCAAAGGAGTTTAGAAGGTCTCTTGCCTTGGAATGTTCAGAAGTTTGTGATGAAGTTGTCTTGTCCTTTTTTGGTTAAACTGGAAACTTATCTTTGTGAGAAATGATATTCAAATCTTTACATTGATATGAGTATTGTAAAACCTTGATCTTGAGAATAAAGTGTTAAGTTAAATCTTTCTAAGACTTAATAATAATGTGTTTAAGTAAAATAAAATGGGTTGGATAACTCTTATAGCAGCTAAACAAAAAAAAATTATATGCAACAAATTAATGAAAAGGTGACCTACTTGAGAACAAGCAATTCCTTAAGTAATCAAAGGTGAGAACTATCATTACAAAATAAAATTTTATAACTTGCTAACCCTAGCTAAGATAGTGAACATTATCCTGATATGGTGAATTCTTAAACGAGCTTAAGGGAAATCAATGGTTAGTTCCTGGAAATATAATAAGGTTAATAAGTAGGAGAAAACAATTTAGAAACCATGAAACTTATATCTCAGCCTTGTGGAAGTAAATAGTTTCCTTTTGTAAGCTCTTCAGGGAAGCCTAAGTAAAATCTTTAATATTATAGATAAAACCTCAAGCTCCAATCAAATCTTGGTAATAACTAATGATGTCTTGAAGATGATTTCAACTTGACCTTCTTCCTTTAACTTTTTGCAAGGTGCCTTGTAATTTTTACTTAAGTGTGTTGAATGCGAACCCATGTTGTCATGAGGGCATGAATGAGTTTTAGTAGTGTAAGTATGAATGAATGGCCTTGTGGAATTAAATTATCTCCTTTTTCAAATAATTAAATTAAACAAATAATTGACGTAAAGGAGAAGACTTTAAGTGAACTACTCTACAGTGTATAAGAAAATAACTCAGTTTGGTAAGATGAATTGTGTGAATCATATCTTGAATCTCTCTGAAAACGTAAGTCAAGAATTCTAGGATGTTTTATCTAAATAAATAACCTTCAAGAATTTTCTCATTGTGGTATGCTCTAACTGTAAGTGGTTATGTGGTTGGCCTTCTACGTTGTCTTGTCAAAAAAAAATGTATTATCCTTGATGGGTGTGAACGTGTTCGTGTTGCCTTGTAGTCATCCTTGTATCAAGTTGTTCACATAGTTAGTTGTAACCTTGGTGATGACATGTTGTGTCATGTTCATAGGTCAAGCAAGTCAAAAAAAAAGTTATCCTGTATTTTTTTGTGTTGTTAGCATGTTTGAAATTGTGGGCATTACACTTGGTATGAGAGTGTAGGTTCATGATTTTGAACCTATGGGCCAAATTGGAGTCATGATGGTGATGGCGTTATATGATAGTGTTACATGGAGATGATGGTATTGCATGAAGGTGGTTTATATTGGAAGAGTAATGTGGTATAAGTGTGATGTGATTGATGTCGTAATTATGATATTGTGAACACACATGATGTGTATGTCACTTAGTGCGTATTTGTTATCATGTTGAGTTGTTGGGGATGGGAGTGTTCTCTCTCCTTCTTGTGGATTCTATGAAGAGTTCATGTGTGAATTACTGCTTGTGATGTGTGAAAAGAATTCTAATGTGGATGATAGAGTGTTGGAACATTGTGGCTTATTATGATATGTGGGTGTGTCGATATGTTGTATGACTAGATTGATGTAAAGTGAATTGAGTTGTATCATGATGTTTTACCATGTTTTGAAAAAATGTGTGTATCACCTTATTATGTAGCAATTAATGTTATGTTGTGATGTTACTATGTTCATCATATGTATGATTGCGTAATGTCTAATGATTCATGTCATGATTTAGGGTCATACAGTGAGTGTATGAACCCTATCGTATAGTGATTGCACTTTGGGTGCAGAATGTGGTAAAGTGATGTATTACACCTAGTGAATGTATGATTGTGATCTACCCTATATACATACCATACGTAAGATGTTATGGTAGTTATGTGTGTACCACCATTGTGTTAGTGATGTAGTTACATGTTATGTTGTGAACCTTACGCTAACCAACCCTAAGGGAAATTGGTAAACTGTGTATGTTTGGAGTGAGAAAATGTGTACCATTGACCAGTCACTCGAGTCGAGTATGAGATAGGAAGTGGAGCCTTACATAGGCTGAAAACCCACTTTTGTTCATTTGGTATGTGTGGCACTTTCTCAATGGGTGTCATACATATTGTGTTTCGTGGACACCTTAGGCTCAGTAGATGGTGACTTATACCTTCTTTCTCTCTCCCGATATGGTTATCGTATGGATTCAACCTATGTGATTTTGACTATGTTGAGCCTTGTTGAAGTTGTGGCAAGATGATTCAGATTGAGATGATGACATTTGTACTATTAATATGTTATTTTATGAGCTAAGGCTCGATGTTTCAAGTGCTAGCAATTCGTTGAGTACCCCTTTGGTGGCTAGATAAGGCCACATAGTTATCGTAATGTGCCATTATTATAAGTGTATTTTATTTGTAAATTGAGCTTTTTACTTTATTTTTGCAAGGACCAGCAATTTTTCTTGATTGCCATGCTTTACATTTTGGGCATTTCTTTGGTTTTTGGTACTAACACTCATATTTTTGCACTAACTATGGCCATTTGGTTAGTTGTTTTTCTTGGTTTTGAATCTTCTTTTAAATTTTAAGATTTTACCACCTTGCCCAAGGCTTGTACTTCACCACTTGGCATTTTGGATTGGATTTTTATGCTGGTTCTATTGTCGTGATGTGTGGAATAGGGTCATGGGATGCACCATGGAATGGTTGGACCTATGGAACCACTTCATTGTATGGGGGTACGCCCCAAGGAGTTACAGATAACTAGTGGGTTGTTGAACCATGTGTTATTATGTCACTTGGGTTAGGAGTGTCCAAACCCTATGTGTCTTGGGCCATGGGGAAAACTGGACTCCTTGTGGTGGGCATAAGGGAATGCCAATGGCATCAATTTTATTGTGAAAGAAACTTGAGGGGAGGCATTGAGTTTGAGGGGGGCATAAGGGCTTGAGGGAGGCATAAGAGATTTGCATGTATGAGTGACTGATGCTTCAGAAGGTATGCTGATGTGTTATGATGTTTTGGTTATGGTGTTATCATATATGTGTTACTCATATCAATTGGATATATTTTGTGATGTTGTGGATATGGAATTGATGCCCTTGTGGAAACTATGTACCTGTAGCTTTTGTTCAGAGTTATGTGAATTTTTCATCTGTGGAATTGAGGAAATGTCTGGATGTCATAGTACACCTTGTTCAAGTATTATATTTTTCATTCATGGTTGTGTGATAAGTACCATGTTATGTGGACCATGCCTATTCACTTCCATATTTGAGTAATCTTTTGTGGTGTAATACAATCTTGAAGTCTATACTTGTGTGTTTGTGAATCTGTAGTGTATATCTGACCCCGATAGGGTGTTGTGTTAGCAGTTCATGTTGGGCACCCACAATAAGGAATAAACTAAAACTCTTCAACAATGAAATTATAAAGAAATTGAATTAAGAATAATGTTAATGGAAGGAGACTAATGAAATAGTGAGTAAAAGAGAACTTCCAATCTTCACAGAACCTTGAAATTTAAATAATCTGCTAAATTTTCCAAGGCTACCCCGTGACCATGCTTTTGCATCTAAAATATTAACCTTAGAGTGTACCTTTGTCCATACCTATTCCTTGTTGCTTACCATTTCCTTTCCTCTATGTTAGGTTGCTTCGATAACGATGCTTTCTTAAGGGGAGGAGAATGTAATGCCCCATTTATAATTCTTATTTTTCTTTCTCCCTTCTTCTTCGATGACCATGTTGCTAAGTGTTTAACATTGTTGTGCCCTATTATTATTTTGTTGGATTTTCCCTTGTCATAGAGAACGATTGGAATTCTCCCTCTTCATCTTTCCTACTTGTGTTGGTGTCGATGTTTTTTGTTGTTGGCCTGTGCAACGTTCCTCACGATTATCCTATTAAAATAAAATCTTGTTCTTGATTTCTCGATTTTTCCTATTGATTGTTATTAATATGATTAATTATTATCATTATTTTTATTTTAATCATAAAAATAATAGAAAATAATAATAATAAATAATGGTAATAATAGTATTACAAATTTAATTTTAGTGTCAATTTTTATCAATACTATTATTAATTACCTTTAAGATGTTCTATTTTATTATTGATATTTTTCATGTAGCGTGAACCTCGTTTCACATAAAGGAAGAGTTTTTCCGTTGTGGTGCCATAGTTAGTCATTGCCTTGTGTTTCCATCTTAATGACAATCTCTATTTCTCCCATCGATATTTTTAGCCTACGATCATGTTATTTTTTTCCTTGTGATTTAAAGTAATCAAGAAACTAATTATTGCCCCCTCTAGCTTGGTTGTATGGGTGTGATTTAATCTTCTCAGGTTGAATAGTAATCATACAAAATTTCTTATACCCTTTTAGCATATGTGAATTGGATGGAGTAAGTTATTGTAATAATAATAATAATATTAATGACTCAACATAATAAGATGTGTTAAAAATAAATTGAGTGAATTAAATGAAGGGAAATTTACGGTAATCAATAAATAAAATAATTTAAAATAAGAAAAAAATAAGAAAATAAGAAAATAAGAAGAAAATAAGATAAAACAAAATAATAAATTAATCAAAAGTGAACATTTAGTGATTATGGTGAAGTGGTTGATTGGAAAAGTAAAGGAGATGGATTTTTTTATTTTTTATTTTTGTTGAAAACATCTTTATGGTCATTAATGTCTTTCTTGGAGTGAGGGAGATGTGAGCTCTAAGGCCTTGTTTATTGTGGTCTGTATTGGCTGGAGATGGGTGAAATTTAAATGGAATCCTACCTTTTTCCTTAAATGGTTTTGTTGAAAGCACATGCATTAGATTTTCTTTTGTAAAATGAAATCTTGATAGTATGATGCCGCAAGGACTGTAGTGCTCTAGTTTTATGTAGTTTTGTGATGTGTTTTGAAGGGGGCATTGATCCTATTGGGAATACATATGGTTGGGAGGTTCTTGGCTTGTTCTTCAGTCTATGCGGCTGGGGAAAGGTAGACCATGTTTTTAGTTAGGCCACTTCCTTATCCTTCTTTGGCCACGTGAATTTTTCTTGTGAGGATATTTTGAATCCTCGCTTAGGTTGTGACCCTTGTTTCTCTCTAATTTTTTTTTTCCTTAATCTGTTGGTTATTTCGAGGTGGAGATTTATGTAGTAAATATAACATGTGAAATCTATCAAATGGTGTAAATTGAGACAAATCTATGGTGTTTGGATGGAAAAATTCAAACCTACTACCTTACCGCTTGGCCACACTCCTTTTTAGTCAGATGCTAATTAATATTCATATTACTAAAAATTTGATTCTATATTTTGAATTAAATTCAAGGAATGTTTTATTGTCACCTGAATCGCATTAGATAGGGGGTTATAGCTGTGGGGGAAGCTTTAGTAGAAATTTTTTAGTTCTGTTCAGGAGTATCTATTATATAACTTGGGGTTTCAAAGCACTATGTCTTGGATTACGACCTGAATTGGAGGTCTGTAAATTTGACAGCAATTTAGTTGTTGCAGTGGATGTTGTTGACATAACTAAGTACTTGGTTCTTAATGTTTTGTTTGGGTGATCAAGGGTAAACCTTTCTCTTGGCATGGGACAACTTCTACAAAGGTCAAATTTCCATCCAACATTGGTCTTGATGCAGAATATGTTATAACTGGTGGATTTCGCTACTTTTTCAGAAGCCCCATTCAGGCATGTTAAATCTACACCTTGCAATAATTTGTTACCTTTTTTAATATCATGAAATGGATATTCTTCTTTCCTTAAATGGCGCCCAGAAAAAATGTTTTCATGGTTATTTAAATTACTTCCTGATTGTGTTGGTTGTTCCTATAAATCTCCTTCCAAATTCGTTGGTTTTGCATGAATTGCTCTCTTTTCCCTTTTAATGGCTTGCTCCATTTCACATTAGTATAAATGGGCTTCTGCATTATTTTGTGAACTAATCAGTTTGAAGGAAAGGAAATACTATTGGGATTTGTTTATCTTACCCAGATAACAATTGTGATGGCATGCATTTGTTCTATGGCTTACTTTATTGATGGGTAATGTACGTAGTGCCTTTGAGTTTTGAATAATTAAGAATTTTTTTTCTTTGGGTTTTACGTTCTAGGAACTGATTGTTTGAAATGGGTTTTACTAGAATGATAGAAGAATCACGATTCCAATTTACCATTTCATGGTATGTAATTAGGCTGGTAAATATAAATTGGTTTCTTTTGGCTTCATCATAGGGTTAAAACTGTTATGTTTTTCATATTCTCTCTCAGACCTATGAGGTCAAATCCATGTTTAGGAACCTGGAAATTTTTTTATGACAAAACCCATAAGGTTCCCTAGCGTTTTGAATAAGTTATTCCAGCCCGGCAGTTTGTAGAGTGTATCATCTTATCATTTTTTCTTGTCCCTTAAAGTCGATCGATTGGTTACCCATTTAGGGCTTTAAATAATGATGGTAATCTAAACAATTGATCTTCAACTTGTTAATTATATGCTTAAAAAAAAATTTAAGCTACTTTCATAGAATCTCCTCTTTTGTTAGCATGTTAGTGAGGCTATGAATATTTTGTGAATGTTTGCATAGATTATTACAAATTTTTGGTATGATTTAATGGGAAATATTTTGGGCAATATTTGAGAACCCATTGTATTGATATCAATTAATGTCAATGTTATCTATTATGGACTTCCTATTTTAGTGTGGCTTTAAGTTTTTGAAGGGTTTAGATATGATTAAGGTAAATGAAATTTACCTTAACATTGTCAACCGGTCTTGAGTTTTTTTTTTTTTTTGTAAAGGTCGATTCGACCATGGAAATGATTAAGCAACACCTGTTTCGATATATCAATGTACAATTTTTCCAATATTATTGTCAATACTGAAGGCACTCTAACACCTACGTGTTTAACTGTTTGAGTTCTTTCCTTCAGTTTGGTATCAATTAAGATTATGTTGGAGGCCGAGGTGTCATTGATCATTTAATTGATAGTGGTTGCTATGGCTTCGAAATAATTTCTATAAAATGCCAAATATAGAAATCCTTGAGAGATTTCATGCATGATTAGTGGTGGTTACTCCTTTGATGGTTTACTTGGATAAACTAGTTGGTGGCTATATGTTTGTGTGACCATAGTAAAAAAAATAAAAAATCATGAAATTGGGGTCGTCTAATGGTTCAAGGTAATTAACAATGACATTAATATTGTTGGATATATGTACTGATCTCTTAAAATATATATATATGATTGGTTCAATGGGTTTTTTTAAAAAAAAATTATGTTATAGTTAACATATTTACGAGGCTAACAACACTCAAATACGTCAAATAAGCCCTCTGACCTACCTTGACCACGGTAACATAAATACTTAGGAAATGAATAGTGTAGATACCTATAATTACGCCCAAGAAATTTAAATACTTAAATTGTGCTAATTATCCCCTTTCTCGCAAATCGACGACATATTGTCAAAAGCACTCATTTTCCCTCATATCATCATTAATTAATTACACTAAGCTAATTAATTAAGTTTCCTATCCAACAAATACCCTAATTAATGACCTTTCGTTAATAAATCACCCCTTCTACCTAGACTAATTAATTATTATTAATTAATTAGCTTTCCCTTTCATTTAACCAATAAATCAATATTTAATTGATTTAATCCCCTTATAATGGCCTAAATCGTACTAATATTCCTCTAATTATCTTCTATAAGCTTACATTTACCTATTAGTTAATCACCTTTGATTAATTAAAATACCCCCAACTCCCATGACTTGTTAAGCATAAATTAAACCCTTCTTAGGTAAGGTTACTTTTAATAAATAAACCTTATCCATTCCTAATCATGTTTTACCTTTATCCCACATTCATGAGAATGTGTTGAATCCTTTATCCTTTGGGCTATATAAAGAGCCCTCCACCTACATTTTTACTTACACCTAAACTCTTAAGAGAGAAAATGAAAATCATATAGAAAAGAGACTAAGATCTTTCACCTTGTTTTCTTGAGATTTCATCATCTTGGGGAGATAAGCTTCATATTCTAGATTAAAGTGCTTAGGTCATATGGGAGGTGTCAAAAAGGGTCTTATAGCCCAACTTTGATAAGCCACCATTCCTAGGTTCTTGGAGATATCAAGGACAACCAAATATTGATTACCATGGAGCTTATTTAGGTCCATTTACTATTTTTTTGGTAATCTAGAGAAGTAGAGATTTAAATACTTTAGCATTGTTTAATTGAAAGTTAATGCATTATGCTAGGTATTAATCTTGTTTAGCTCTCATCTTTGATGGTGTTTAGATTTTGTCATTAGCTTTGTTATAGAACTATTTAGGTGTTATTTCTCATTCATATAACTTAGCTAAAATAATAAAACCATGCACACATTTGGCATGCCTGGTGGGACTTACTCAATTGTCCTTTGCACTTAATTTCATGTTTTTGTAGTTAAGTTTTATTTTTGGTTACTAACCCTCTTTTACACATGTTGATCTAGCTTATTCTTCTTAACTTGTTTTATTGAGTTTGTATGTATTGAGTCTTCCTTTTAGGTATAAAGGAGGTGAAGTGCTTTCAAAATTTGAATTGATGGGAAAATTTCAAGATTTCTCCATGTTTTCATTTTTAGAGCTTACTTTTCAACATTCTACATGCTAGTTTTGTCAATTTCTTGAAAATTTTAAATTATTGAGCATGTAGGTTAGTATTTGATAGTGTTGAGTCTTCTATTTACATATTAATGTGGTGGGTTGCTGTCAAAATTTAATCTTGGTGAGAAAATTTCAATATTTCATCATGTTTTCATTTTTAGAGCTTACTTTTTCATCATTATACATGCTAGTTTTGTCAATTTCTTGAAAAGTTTAAATTATTGAGCATGTATGTTAATTTTTGATAGCGTTGAGTCTTCTATTCATATATTAATGTGATGGGTTGTTATCGAAATTGAATCTTGGTTGGAAATTTTTTCCCATTTTGCAGATTAAGAGACCGTTTTTTTTGACATTTTTTGAGTGCATGTCAAGTGCATACCCGTGAGCATAAGAGCATATGTGTAACCCATCTTTCGAAGGCCATAACTTTTTCTCCCGAACTCAAAATGACTCCATTTTTTTGCATTGGAAAGGTATTGAAGTTAACTATGCAATGAAAACATAAATTTGGGATTTATACTTATAGAAATTATAGGTTTTTCTGTTAGTTTAAAACTGGTCATTTTCTAACATGTCTAATGTTTTGATGAATGTTTTATTTCCATGCTTCCTCGATTTAGACAAAAGCATGTGTATGCTATTCTCTTTCACCTTTTGGTGATCTTGAGAATCAAAAACAACTTTGATCTATATCTTTTTAACATTGGGATTAAACTTGAAAATTTGATTATTCATTTTGCTTAAGGGAATGAACCTTTTACAAAGTATTTTTCAATGGTCCTTTGATTTAAAGTTTTCCTTTTCTATATAGTTGGGATAAAGTTTGTGTATGCTCTTCTCTTAAACCTTAGGGTGATCTTGAGAATAAAAATCAACTTTATTCTTCATTTTATAACATTTGGTAAATTGGAAACTTCATCTTTCACTTTTGGTTTAAGGGAATGAACCTTTTACAAAGTATTTTTCAATAGTCCTTTAATTTGAAGTTTTCCATTTCTATATAGTTGGGATAAAGTTTTTGTATGCTCTTCTCTTGAACCTTAGGGTGATCTTGAGAATCAAAAACAACTTTAGTCTTTATTTTATAACATTTGGTAAATTGAAAACTTCATCTTTCACTTCTGTTTTAGGGGAATGAACATTTATCAAGAATTTTGTATGGTTCATTGATTGAAAAGATTTTATTTACTTTTTAGTTGAATTATTTGTTGTGTATGATCTTCCCTTGCATCCTTGGATGATCTTGAGAATAAAAGAAACTCTTAATCCTCTTTTAAATAATGTTATTTTCTTGGAGAACTACTAACAATTGAGTGCAGGACCTAAAAACACTTGTCAAAGAAAGGAGGAACCAAAAATAAATAAATAAATACTAATACAGTTGTTATACAGGTTGCCAAAAGGTGTTAAAGCAAACCACACCTAATTAAACAAGATAAAAAGAATAACATATTCAAAACACTGTATTACAGGTTTCAGAAAAGGGTATGTCCCTCTCCGCTCAATTGGAACATAACCCCTTTAGTATAACGCCTTAAGCTACAACAATAGAGGTGGTTCTAGGAACCTCAAAGTAGTCCACGCAAGAGGGAACCTTGTGGACTAAACGGGAAGTGCACCGCACTACCTACTTGACTAGTGATTCCTTTGTGAGATAGCATTATAGGTTGTCTATTGTGGTGACCACAGTGATAGTACACATAGATGCACTAGTTGCCTACTATTCTTGAAGGCGGTAAAGTAAATCCGAGATACTCCCAAACTAATCAGTGTGACTTTTTGGGTAAATCACGCTTTCTCATGGCAACTTTGTAACACCTAGGGTGAGAGAACCACCTAGAAGAATATACTTTGGCTAGGATCCCACTTTGAACATTTTAAAATAGTGTTGAGTTGTGAACCTTATTTTTGAGAAACATGTGAAGTATTACTTTGGCCTAGTTTTTACTTGCCTTAGGGTGAGGTGAAACTCTGTCGAAGTGAGGCTAGCATTTTTCATCATTTTTCTTGATTTATTTCCTTCATATTCTTTTGACACTTTGTTGATCAAAAGAGGTGTGATTACCTTTTGTTTCCATTCGACTGTTTCTCTCACTTTTATGTCTATTTATGCCCATCCATGTTTGCAGCTGGGTTAGTTAAACGTCTAAAGTGAGCAGAGGCATTTTCACATCATTTGGTAGCCATTGTGATCTTGATACCCACGTCAATATCATCATTGTAGTTAGGTGTGGTTCATCACCACAGACTTCCATAGAGGAGTTAGCTTGTTTGTCTCGTATCATTACAATTTTGATATTTATGTCTTGTTTCTTGTAAACTTGACATAAATACCTATATTGTACGGTTACGCTGCACACATTTTAAACTATTCCTAGCTATACTTTGAGATTTTTAGTTTATTTCTATTATTACCTTGATTTCAAAGAGTGCTAGGTGTTACCATTTGTGCATGTTATATCAATAACACCTTGATATCAATACTTCACTTTCTAGCAAAATGGGTTAACATGTCTTGGTGATATTGTTGTGTCATTCATGAATTGTAATTGGCACTTTTTGAGATACAGGTCTTAATCAAGTTTGAGCTCGCTCATCTTATTTCTTGATTGGGAGATCACATTGACTTCTTGTATTTACTTATGTTTTTTTCATTTCCTTGAACTTGGCATAAGTGAAAACATCTTGTTGATCATCTTGTGACACAAACTACTTTTTGAAACATAGTCTAGGAAGTACTTCCTTTGATCAAGTTTTAATACCAAATGCTTGTATCATGGGTGATTTATCACTCTATCATATTGGTATTCTCACATTGTTGACATATTCATACTCTTATAAATTTCATTTTTCATTTCACTTAGAGGTAGTCACTAAGATTTTCACATATCTACAACTCACCCTACTGAAACTATAACGAAAACATGGCTCCCAAAACACGTCTAGGGTTGATGAAACATACATATGAGGAACAACAAGTGCACACTTGGGAGACCTCTAATAAACAAGGGTCAAACCCCTTCATTGGACACAACTTAGGGCCATTATTTTCTGTAGAAAAGGAAACTAAAGAGATGGTTGATCATAGTGGAAATGAATTAGAATCACCACACGCAGACTTTGATTTTTACCCCACTCTAATAGATTATTTTCTCCTTAGAAACAAAGATAGAGTTTTGGCATGGGTTGTGGAATTAGGGGCCAAATTTCCCACCGAGAACGAACCAATATTACCTACAAATGACACTACTAAGGAAGAATGCCCCCTTACTAATATGGAAGATATTTTAATAGGCAGGCATGCTTCCACTTCTTATGTAGAAAATGATAAAGTGGTAGGGCATAGAATACCCCTCATCAAAGTGCCATGAAGAAACAAGATAGAACATGAGATAGGGGAAGAACCTCCACAATACGAAGAGGAAGAACCTTTAGAAGAAGAAGACACAAACCAAGTCACAATCCAATAACAACTCAGTAACCTAAGCTGATAAACACCTTTTCTTACTTTCCAGGTACAGAAAGACACAAATAAGAACATTCAAAAGTCAAGGCCTAAGTTTAGGATTGAAAAAATCCATCGAGAAAATCAAGGAGAAGAATACATGGGGTATCATCATGTGCACATCCCCACTTATCCCACTAGAGAACAATTTCTCACACAAGAAGTACAATCTATGAAAGAAACACTTGCGAGCATACAAGAAAGCAATATAGGGAGTATTAGGAAATACCAATATGAAGAACTATGCCCCTATACTTTTGACAAGACAATGACCCTTCAACCCTTTCCAAAGAAATTTGATATGCCAAAGTTTGAAAAATACAAAGGAAAGGGAGACCCAAGGGATCATGTTAAAGATTTCTACATGGCATGTCAAGAGGTGTCTTATAGTGATAATTACCTCATCAGACTTTTTCCTAAGAGTCTCGAAAGGTCAAGCATTGGAATGGTTTACACACTTACCATGAGGATCAATTTTCCCCTAGCCAGAATTGGTGGAAATATTCATGCGTCATTTCTCGTATAACATAGAGAGTGATGTCACCATGGTAGAATTGTGTGGTGTAAAACAATTCCCAAATGAGACCTTCACCAGCTTCCTCCAATGATGGAGAGGGATAGCTAGTCACTTCCCTTACGCTTTCCCTGAGAAGAAAATGGTCAGTAATTTTGTCCCTAATCTCAACCCAGATATAGCTTTCCACCTCTAAATGCATTGTGTCCATACCTTTGAGGAGGTTATCAAGAAAGGGATTCAAATAGAAAAGGATCTCATTGCCAAAGGCACCCTCAAAACCCAATCTAAATAAAACCAAAGTGTCAAACCCGCTGAAAAGTTGAAGATCTTTAACAAAAACAAAAACATGGTGGGAGATGAAATCACTGATTCCAAACATGTTCAAACAGTCCAAACCAGTTAACCTTTTAAACTAACCAAGGGCCCAATTCAACCACCACCAAAGTGAAAAACATTGACCTCCCTCAATGAACCATTATCCGTCATACTAAAATAGTTGGATGCAGCCCACATGATGACCTATCCTACAACGCAACCATTTAATGACAACATTCCTAAACCTTCATGGTATAAAGAGCATGAATAATATGAAATGCATCGCATTAAAGGTCATAAGATAGAAAAATGTCTATGGCTTCACCACTATATTCAAGACCTCATTGATAATGGGGAGATAGAGGTGGATAACCCTGGAAAAATGTAAACACCTGATGAGAAAATGGGGATTTATAAGGAACCATTCACTAGGCATGATAAGTTAGAAAAGACAAAGCCGGATCGGGGAGACTCATCCCAAACATATAAAGCTGTGAATTACTTGTATACCAAAAGAGATAATAATCATTACGATTCACTTATAGGATGTATTCACTCCCCTGCTAACCATTTCAATACCATCTAGATCAAGGGAAATGACTACGTTGTGCTAACAAGGCATGCCTACCTCGTGATTCTGGAACCCTCTCTATTGACCCCGCAAATTGGTCAATATAACCTTTTAGAACAACTTGAGAGGACACATGCTAAGATCTCAATCTTAGATCTTCTCAAGATATATAATGTGCATAATGAAAGTTTGTATCAAAATCTTTAGGGGTTGGGAGTGCCTTTAGAAGTTGATCCTACGTACCTTCAAGCTAAGGTTGAAAATATTGCACCAAGTGAGCATCTCACTTTTAACCATAGGGAGGTCCCTACCAAGAATCCTAAAAATAATCTTCCTTTATACATTGAGGTAGTTGTCACCCGCAGGAAAATCAAACGGGTACTTGTGGATAATGGATCTGGATTGAACATCTACATGCTTAAATTAGTCAAACAATTGGGACATACAGAGGCATATCTTTAGTCCCATATCATCATTATCACCACATACGACAACATGGAAAGAGAGTTAGCAGGCACCATTACGCTACCCATAGAGGTGGGCCCCACTTGCCATCAGACGAAGTTTCATGTCCTAGACTTGGAAGTTCCATATAATATACTTCTAGGCCCACCATGGATCCATGCCATACAGGTCGTGACATCAACATTTCATCAATGCATCAAGCTGAAGCATGAGGGACATATGGTAACTATACCAGGAGACTCAGAGCCCTTTGCTCATTGTAGAGCTCTGAATAGCTTTACATGAAATGGTAGATACGCATGTCCCTCCACAGATATGGCCATTCCTTTTCAGTCTGAGGCTATGGAATCTCATATGGATTCAGATTCTCTTAGGTCTTGCACTCATGGGGCGTCCACTTCCACATCTCCATTTGATTCATGGGAGATGAAAATTATGGAATATGGTTGTGGGGAGAATAATGTACAACAAGTGCTCTTGGTTTCTGACCTCTCCTTGTCACCCAAGACTAGAGGTTGACCCAACTACCACTTTAGGAGACCTAGAGAGGAACACACTATTAGGTCATTCCTACCTGGAGGCTTATTAGCTGAGGAAAAGTTGTTTGATCCACCTATTACTTGGGTCCCTAAGGACACTCAGCCATCCTATTACCAAACTATGGAATATGAAAAATCTAGCAGAATGATGTACTCCATGGGCTACAAAGGCCTAGGATGTGGGAGGAATGAACAAGGACAAAGAGAACCAGTTCCTCTTCCACATTTCAAAACAGAAAGATACGTTATTGGGATTCGTCCTTACGGAGAAAACCCCAATGATCAAGATGCAACTTGTTCTGAGTGTGAGGATAGTTTTGATTACCTAGAAAGTGATACAAATTGTTGTTGTAGCCAATATGAGGATCTAGCCTCCATGAACCTTTTTATGAATAACAATATCCTAACCGTCACCCCCACTAAACCAACCCTTGACCTTGTATACCCTTCCTTTGTTGAATGGGACCAACAACGTCACGTGCCACTAGATTTATTTGAGAACAACAAGGCTATTGCAGAGTTTATGGGCATAAGGGATATAATCCCCATTGAAGATCATAAGAAAGGTTTATCTATCGACTTAGACACTTGTGCCCACTTCAACGAGGAGGATGAACTTTGTGGTTAGAAAACTTTAAAGAAAAGCAAGGGCAAAAGTTCTAAAGAAAACCCTCAGCAAAATTCGAAGTCCAAGTCACATAGTGAAAACCTCTTTGAGGCACTAGCTAATAAACAAATAAGAAAATCAAACGACAAACAAAGTGACCACACCAAGGATGAAAATATCATAGAGACATCCTTGGATAAATATCTCAACCTACCTCCTGATCCTACGCATATGGAGGATTTATAAAAATTGTTAGTTGAAGAAACCATTGATGTCAATATTGGTACTAAAGAAGATCCCAAGATAGTAAAATTTGGAGCATCACTCTCGGTTAGAGAATAAAAGACGTTCACTATGCTACTGTGAGAGTTTATTGATGTGTTTGCATGGTCTTAAAAAGACATGCCTGGCTTGGATCTAACTTTGGTTGTGCACAACCTGGTTATGCATGCAGATGCTAAGCCTATCAAATAGAAACTCTGAAATATGAATCCAAGAGTGGCCTTGTTGGTCAAGGAAGAGTTAGAAAGGTTGCTTGCAGCAGGATTCATCTGACTAATAGACTATTCTGAATGGATATAAAACATTGTTCCTATCTAGAAGAAACCTGTTAGTGTCCAAATCTGTACATATTTTAGAGACATCAATAAGGATTTCCCTAAATATTACTTTCCATTACCCAACATTGATATGATTGTTGACTCAACAACAGGATATGAAATGCTATCACTCATGGATGGTTTTTCAGGTTATAATTAGATTGAAATCACTGAGGAGGACCAACACAAAACAACTTTCACAACTCCTTGGGGAACCTTCTACTATCAGGTGATGCCATTTGGCCTTAAGAATGTGGGAGCAACTTAGTAACGGTCCATGACAGTAATATTTCATGATATGATTCATGATATCATGGAAGACTACGTAGACAACATCCTGAGAAATTCCAAACAAGAGAGGATCATCCTATCATTTTGTGGCATATCTTTGAACATCTACGTGAATACAAAGTCAGGATGAATCCAAAGAAGTGTGTCTTCGGTGTGCTATCTGGGAAACTATTAGGCTTCATTGTGTCAAGACGAGGTAATGAGGTAGACCCTGCTAAAGTGTCTACCATCACAGAAATGCCTCCACCTGAGAATATCAAGCAACTGCATAGTTTGTAAGGGAAAAATCAAGCCATTCGCCACTTTATCTCCCAACTTTTAGATAAATGTAACTCATTCACTCATTTTCTTAAGAAGGACGTCACTTTCATCTGTGGACCCGAGCAACATCAAGCCTTTACTTTTCTTAAACAGTACCTGGATAATCCACCTATCCTCATGCCTCCCACTCTAGGAGAACCACATCTTCTCTATATTTATACTATACAATATGCTATTGGTGCACTTCTTGCCCAATACGACCTTAGCCATAAAAAGAAAGCATTATACTATCTGAGTCACACCCTCATCACCTATGAAATTAATTATCCTTAGATTGAAAAGGCTTACTTTTCTGTTGTTTTTACCTTTCAGAAACTTCACCATTACCTACTAAATACTAAGACCAAGCTCATATCCAAGGTTGACTCACTCCAGTATTTGTTATCCAAACCCACCCTCAAAGGTAGAATGGCTAATTGGATCATTCTACTTAGTGAAAATGATATAGAATTTTTCCATCAAAAATTAGTTAAAGGACAAGTACCTGCCAACCAGCTAGCGGAAGCACCTTTACAAAGAATAGAACCTTTAATTCTGGATCTTCTAGATGCATCTTTTCTCTGCATTGAAGAATCTATCGTATGGAAGATACATTTTGATGGATCTTTTATGTTTCATGGTTCAAGTGCAGGAGTGGTCCTTATTACTCCTTTGGGTGATCCTATACCGCAATATTTTTGCTTGGCCTTCCCTTGCATGAACAACATTATAGAATATGAAGCACTCATTGCAGGGATGAAGCTAGCCATCAAGTGGAATATTCAACATGTTAAGGTTGTAGGTCATTTGTAGCTAATCATCAAATAGGTTAATGATGAGTATAAAGTTAAGGATGACAAGCTCATACCTTACAAGAAGTTGGTGGAAACTATGAAGGAGTATTTTGTGCACATTACCTTTGAGTAGATCCAAAGAGTGCAGAAGAGGTTGACAGATGCCATGGAAATGGTGGGATCTATGCTTTGTATTTTGCCAGGGAACAATGATATGCCATTTTTTGTAGAAAATCTACACCAGCCTGCATATGACATGCCGTAATCTTTCCTGGCTTGTGAGGTTGTTGGTCCCTATTCCCTATGGTATGAATCCATTTTCACCTATCTTAAGGATAGTTCTGTCCCTCCCAATATCTCCCATTCTGAAAATAAAATACTAATTCACTAGATAGCCCATTACACCCTTTTAGGAGGTACACTTTATTGTCATGGCTATGATAGGAATATGTTACGTTGTCGGAATGTGATGGAGTCAATCCAGGCAATTAAAGAAGTAAAAAAAGGAGTATGCAGAGCACATACAAATGGAATGGTCTTGGCTAAGAAACTGTTAAGAGTAGGTTACTATTGGGCCACCATGGAAGTTAGAGCTCCTGGATGAGAGGCATATTCGCGCTCTTAATCACCTGAAGGTATATCAACACAGAATCTCACGTAACTACAACAAGATAATCATCCCTTGCCAGTTTGAGGTGGGTGATTTAGTTATGAAGGAGAACCAGTTCAACACTAGAGTAGAGCAAGAAAAGAAAGGGAAGTTTGAACCACACTAGTTAAGACCCTATGTCATAGTTACCAAGTATGGCACCGGGGCATACAAACTAGCTCACCCCAATGGTGATGAGCTCCGAGAGCCAATGAATGCCATTCATCTTAAGAATTTCTATGCTTGAACATGGCACAAAAATTAAAAAAAAGATAAAAACATAAAAAAAAATTAGAAAAAGAAAAAGAGAAAATAGGTTGTCCACTAGTGAAAACCACGCAATTGTGGCACTTTGGACAAGTCCTTGGGTGAAAACCAGTTTTTGCCACCTTGGGAGGATTTGTTGTTCACAAGCATTCTATATTAGAAGGGTAGTTGTCTTTGGCCTTGACCTAGTTCTGCCTTTGATTTTCCTTCTGTAGACACCATCTTGTCTAGCCTTGATTTGACTTTGCCTTCTTCTATTCATCTGTAAGGGATGTGGTCTTTCGTAGTTTCCTGTCTTACGCTGGGGGAAACTCAATGACTTCACCTTCTTATTCATAAGTGCATGGATTCTGCCCTTGTATATTCCCCACCTAATGCTAGGGGCATCCATGCTTTCTTGGTTACCTGCACATAGATTTGGAAAACTATTAAAAACATAAAAACAATATAAAATGGTTTCAAGAAAAACACAAAAACAATAGAAAATTGTTTTGAGAAAAACACAAAAATAATAGAACATTGTTTTGAGAAAACACAAAAACAATAGAAAATTGTTTCAAGAAAAAAACAAAAACAATAGAACATTATTTCGAGAAAACACAAAAACAATAGAACATTGTTTTGAGAAAACACAAAAACAATAGGAAATTGTTTCACAAAACACAAAAACAATATAAAATTGTTTCACAAAAACCTAAACAATAGAAAATAAATTTATGAAAACGTATCTTACAAAAACATTTACTTGCATTGTCTTGTTTTCTTGCTTTGTTTGTTGCTTGTATAGTGTTTTAAGGGCTTACTTTTGAGTTGTTTGTTACTTGGGTGTACTTTTTCATAGTTTATCTTTTCTTGATTATAATAGATTCATTCTTGCTTGTGCATATTGTAGTGGGTTTTGAGATGCTAGTGTGTTAATTCTTTATTTTTTTCTTAATGTATTTGGTTGTGTTTTGTTACTTGTTAATAAGGCATGGTGATTCATGGTGTATTGCATTAATTCCTAGTGTTCTTTGTAGCATTTGGCTATGTTTCTTGCATGTGCTCTATTTTTTTATCATTCACATCACATTACCATCACTATCATCACATATAGCATCATCTATACATCATATATAAAAAAAATGCTAAGTTTTACATCATGCATGTATGCTAAGCTAATCATCACATATCATATAATCAATGGGGGCAAGAGGGGTTATGCATAATCAAAAATATATCCCCCCCACACCAATATCATCATATCATCTCATCCATATACATCAAAATAACACTTGAAAAAAACATTTGATATTGTCTATAGATCTATCATCTACAATCTACAGCATGCCTAAAACGATCACATACAATCACCATCTGTCCTGAGTGTTAGAGTCTCATGGTAATTTTTCTAAACTGAGCGGTTAAAATGAACTAATTGTGATGTTTTTACCCCCCTAGGGGGTATATTAAATTTTTTTTCACCGATCAAACGGCCGGGACACCCGTTTAGCTCACCATTTTCTCCTTTGTTCGCTGTGGAATAATTATTTTTAATTAAATAATTATTTTTCTCTTATTTTTCACCATATTGGGGCATTTTTTGTCCAATACCCCTTTCTTCTCCCCTAGACAATTTTATTGCTCCCTGGAAATTTTTATTCTTCTTCACACCCTCATAAATAATTATTCTTTCTTAATTTTTCCACTAAACAAGGACATTATTTGTCATTTGTTTTTCTTTTCTTCCACCTAGGACACTTTTTGTTGCCCCTAGGCCCTTATTTTTATTCTTCTCCTTTCTTCTATTGTTTATCACAGTTCAAAAAGCCAAAACAATACAAACATTTACTATATCAAAAAAATCCAAAAATAAGGCAAATTTTTTCAAAAAATTCCTAAAAAGTAAAACACCCTACAAAATGGTAGCTTGCTTCTTACGGCTGAAACTTATGTCTTGCGCATGGTATTTTCTCCATATCCTGTTAGTTTGTCTCACATCTTCCCTGATTAATATGACTTGTGGATCACCGAATTCACAACCATTCACAAAAGCTAGCTTTTTATTTTTCTGTACTCTGGGGCACTTTTGGTTGCCTGGTGTTGTTTCATCGCGCACAAACACTTTACATGGACCCCATGTCCATTTTCATTTCCCCTTGCATGTATCCTTACTTGGGGCATCATTTTTAATGCTTTTCATCAATCATGAACTTGTGGATCTCTTCAGCACTGATAACAAAACATTTGTACAACTATCTTGACTGTTGTTCGGTTGGATATGTGTGTTCATACTTATTTTCCCTGTTAAATGAGCTTGTTTCCTTCTCATATTGCATTGCATTATTATATGTTGTGTGGAGTTGGTATTTTCAGCAATGGAAAATTGTTCGTATTATGGCTTTTCATGTCATTCTACCTTTGTCGTATGCTTATATTTTTCATAAGGACCGATGACATAGTTCCTATGGTAATATGATGACATCTAAATTGTTTCAAATAAATACATAGCTAGAGGCTAAGCTCTTCTCCCCCCTCATCCATATTCCTTCTACACCACTTCCCTTTCACCCTTAATTCTCCCTCTCATCGAGGCATCCTGCCTCATCCCCCTTCTTCTACCTATATCTTACCTTTTTCGATCGTCGATCGGCTTCTTCCATCACCCCATTGACACTCGAGGGGGAATCTCTCCCTCCTACTATTTTTTCTTCTATCCCTTCAAAATATCTTCTATCTACTATCTTTGAAGTGGCATCACTTATGCCACCCCAAAGAGGGGTAAATGTAGACACCTAAAATTACACCCAAGCAATTTAAATACTTAAATTACGCTAATTATCTCCTTTCTCACAAATCGATGACATATCATCAAAAGCACTCATTTTCCCTCATATCATCATTAATTAAATACACTAATCTAATTAATTAAGTTTCCTATCCAACAAATACCCTAATTAATGACCTTCCATTAATAAATCACCCATTCTACCTATACTAATTAATTATTACTAATTAATTAGCTTTCCCTTCCATTTAACCAACAAATCAATATTTAATTGATTTAATCCCCTTATAATGGCCTAAATCATACTAATATTCCTCTAATTATCTTCTATAAGCTTACATCTACCTATTAGTTAATCACCTTTGATTAATTAAAACACCCCCGAACTCCCATGACTTGCTAAGCATAAATTAAACCCTTCTAAGGTAAAATTACCTTTAATAAAGCAACCTTATCCATTCCTAATCATGTTTTACCTTTATCCACATTCATGAGAATTTGTTGAATCCTTTATCCTTTGGGATATATAAAGAGCCCTCCACCTACCTTTTTACTTACACCTAAACTCCTAAGAGAGAAAATGCAAAGCATATAGAAAAGAGATTAAGAGCTTGCACGTTGTTTTCTTGAGAGTTCATCATCTTGAGGAGATAAGCTTCATATTCTAGCTTAAAGTGCTTAGGTCATATGGGAGGTGTCAAAAAGGGTCTTGTAGCCCAACTTTGATAATCCCCCATTCATAGGTTCTTGGAGATATCAAGGACAACCAAATATTGATTGCCATGGAGCTTATTTAGGTCCATTTACTTGTTTTTTGGTAATCTAGAGAAGTAGAGATTTAAATACTTTAGCATTTTTTAATTCAAATTTAATGCATTATGCTAGGTATTAATCTTTTTTAGCTCTCATCTTTGATGGTGTTTAGATTTTTTTATTAGCTTTGTTATAGAAATATTTAGGTGTTAATTCTCATTCATCTAACTTAGCTAAAAGCACAAAACCATGCACACAAAAAGTATATACTTGGTGAAAACTCTACTATAAGTGTTGTTGGCTACAAGTGAGGATAGACTCATGTGTGTATGTTTGAGATATTATGTGATATCGAATGGAATTTTGCCTTACTCTTGATCTTCTTGTTCCCAACCCATAAGGTCTTGCCTTGATAAATGATATTTTATTCTTACTGGTATTTTTTTTGGCTTCCTCCTTGTTGGTTGGTATAAATCTCTTTCTCGTGTGAAGAATTTTGGATTAGTAGGTTATGCTTTGGCCCATTCTTTAATTTAGAACATTCCTTTCATGATATTGTAAAATGTTAGCTTAGTGTTGTAATGGGTAGTCTTCACATGTTTAGTTCTAGTGAACTGAATCTAGTTAATATTTGTGTAGATGGATTATGCAAGTAGATTAAAGGAAAAAGTGTAAAGGTTTCATCAGTACAATTTATGAAGTTCCTTGTAAAAATGTCCAATGTTTTGTAAATTTTGTTACATTGCTTGCAAAGGAGTTTAGACGGTCTGTTTCCTTGGAATGTTTGGAAACTACGTGATGAAGTTGTCTTGTCCTTTTTATGGTTAGACTGGAAACTTATCTTTGTGAGAAATGATATTCAAATCTTTACATTGACATGAGTATTGTAAAACCTTGATCTTGAGAATAAAGTGTTAAGTTAAATATTTCTAAGACTTAATAATAATGTGTTTAAGTATAATAAAATGGCTTGGATAACTCTTATAGAAGCTAAACAAAAAAAATTATATGCAACAAATTAATGAAAAGGTGACCTACTTGATAACAAGCAATTCCTTAAGTAATCAAAGGTGGAACTATCCTTGCAAAATAAAATTTTATAGCTTGCTAACCCTAACTAAGCTACCGAACATTATCCTGATATGGTGAATTCTTAAACGAGCTTAAGGGAAATCAATGGTTAGTTCTTGGAAAGATAATAAGGTTAATAAGTAGGAGAAAACAATTTGGAAACCACGAAACTTATATCTTAGCCTTGTGGAAGTAAATAGTTTCCTTTTGTAAGCTCTTCAGGGAAGCCTAAGTAACATCTTTAATATATATAGATAAAACCTCAAGCTCCAATCAAATCTTGGTAATAACTAATGATGTCTCAAGATGATTTCAACTTGACCTTCTTCCTTTAACTTTTTCCAAGGTGCCTTGTAATTTTCACTTAAGTGTGTTGAATGTGAACCCATGTTGTCATGAGGGCATGAACGAGTTTTAGAAGTGTAAGTATGAATGAATGGCCGTGTGGAATTAAATTATCTCCTTTGTCAAATAATTAAATTAAACAAATAATTGACGTAAAGGAGAAGACTTTAAGTGAACTAATCTACAGTGTATAAGAAAATAACTCAGTTTGGTTAGATGAATTGTGTGAATCATATCTTGAATCTCTCTAAAAACGTAAGTCAATAATTCCAGGATATTTTATCTAAATAAATAACCTTCAAGAAATTTCTCATTGCGGTATGCTATAACTGTAAGTGGTTTTGTGGTTGACCTTCTACATTGTCTTGTTAAAAAAAAATGTATTATCCTTGATGGATGTGAACGTGTTCGTGTTGCCTTATGGTCATCCTTGTATTAATTTGTTCACATAGTTAGTTGTAACCTTGGTGATGACATATTGTGTCATGTCATAGGTCAAGCAAGTCAAAAAAATGTTATCCTGTATTTTTTATATTTTTTGGGCAAGCTCAAGTCGAGTAGCTAGATGAGCTCCTTGGTGAGCTATTTTCCAAGTTCCCAGCTGAGCTCCTAGGTGAGCTGCTGAGTGAGCTCCCAAGTGAGCTCAAAGCTAAGCTTATCAGAAAGCTTTGAGGTGATCTTACATGTGAGCTACTACATGAGCTTAAGGTGAGTTAACAAGATGAGATAAATGTCAGTTGGAAAGGTAAGCTATCAGGTGAGCTCCCAGGTAATTTCCCAGGTTAGTTACTCAATAAGCTCCTAGGTGAGCTCAACTCAAGCTAATCAGTGAACTCCTAGAAGAGCTCCCAGGTGAGCTCCCAAGTGAGCTACTTAGCAAGCTCACAAGAGATGTCCATGGTGAGCTTCTTGGTGAGCTCACAAGTGAGCTCAAGTCAACCTACTCGGCAAGCTACTCGGTGAGCTCCCAAGAGAGCTGTTAGGTGAGCTCACATGTAAAATACTTGGTGAGTTGTTTGATGAACTCTTAGGTGAGCTACATGATGAGATAAAGGTGAGTTGGTAAGTTGAGCTCATCAGTAAGCTCAAGGCAAGCTAGCAAGGTGAGCTCCCATGTGATTTTATGGGCTAGCTGTCAGGCGAGCTCCAATGTGAGTTTTTAGGAAAGCTACTTGACGAGATCCTAAGTGAGATCAAGTCAAGCTACTCGGTGAGATTCTATGTGAGCTCAAGTTGAGCTGGCAAGGCAAGCTATCAGGAAAGCTCCCATGTGAGTTTTCAGGCAAGCTCAAGTTGAGTTGGTCAACGAGCTCCTGGGTGAGCTACTTGTTGATCTCGCATTTGACCTCCTAAGTGAGTTGTTTGGTTAGCTCCCAATTGATATCAAAGGTCAGCTTATCGGAAATCTCTTAGGTGAGCTTACATGTGAGCTACCAGATGAGCTCAAGGAAAGTTGGCTAGGTGATCTCAAGGTAAGTTGGCAAGGTAAGCTCCTAGGTGACTTCCAAGGTGACTTACTCAATGAGCTCATGGGTGAGCTCAACTCAAGCTAATTGGTGAGCTTCAAGAAGAGCTCCCAGGTGAGCTACTTGGCGAGCTATTCAGTAAGCTCCTAAGTGAACTACTAGGTGAGCTCCCAAGTGAGCTACTTGGTGAGCTCACAGGTGAGGTCCCTGGTGAGATACTCAACAAGCTCACAAGTGAGCTCAAGTAAACCTACTCGGTAAGCTCCTAGGTGAGTTATTAGGTGAGCTCCCAGGTGAGCTACCTGGTGAGCTACTCAACAAACTCTAAGGTGAGCTACTAGATGAGGTTAAGGTGAGTTGGTAAGGTGAGCTCCTCAGTGAGCTCAAGGCAAGCTGACAATGTGAGCTGATAGGTGAACTCCCATATGAGTTGGCGAGGTGAGCTGTTAGGTGAGCTCCCATGTGAGTTTTTAAGTGAGATGCTTGATGAACTCCTGGTTGAGCTCAAGTTGAGCTACTCGGTGAGCTCTTGAGTGAGCTCAAGGCGAGCTGGCAAGGTGACCTGTGAGGTGAGATCTGAGGTGAGTTTTTAAGCAAGCTCAAGCTAAGCTACTCAACGAGATCCTAGGTGAGCTACTTGCCAAGCTCCTAGCTGAGCTCCTAGGTGAGCTTCTCAGTGAACTCCCAGGTGAGCTCAAAGGTGATCTTGTCAGCAATCTCTGAGGTGATCTTACATGCAAGCTACCAGATGAGCTCAAGGTGAGTTAGTAAGGCAAGAGATCCCAGGTGAGTTTCTGAGTAAGCTCAAGTCAAGCTACTTGATGAGCTCTTAGGTGAGCTACTTACCAAGCTCTTATCCAAGCTCCTAGCTGAGCTTCTCAATGAGCTCCTATGTGAGCCCAAAGGCAAGCTTGTCGGTAATATTTGAGGTGAGGTCAAATGCGAGTTACCAGATGAGCTCAAGGTGAGTTGGTAAGGTGAGCTCAAGGTGTGTTGGCTAGGTGAGCTATTAGGTGAGCTCCCAGGTAAGTTCTTAGGAAAGTTACTCGATGAGCTCCCAGGTGAGCTCCCAGAAGAGCTCCCAGGTGAGATACATGGCAAGCTATTCGGTGAGCTCCCAGGTGAGCTACTATATGAGTTCCCAAGTGAGCTACTTGGTGAGCCTAGGAAAGGTCCCTAGTGAGCTACTTGGTGAGGTCAAAAGAGAGCTCAAGTCAACCTAATCGGTGACCTCCCATGTGAGCTACTTGGCAAGCTACTCGAAAAACTCTGAGGTGAGCTACCAGATGAGCTCAAGGTGAGTCGATAAGGTGAGCTCCTTAATGAGCTTGAGGTGAGCTGATAGGTGAGCTCGAGGTGAGCTGATAGGTGAGCTCCCATGTGAGTTTCTGGGTGAGATGTTAGGTGACCTCCTATGCAAGTTCTCAGGAAAGCTTCGTGATGAGCTTCTGGGAGATCTCAAGTTGAGCTACTCAGTAAGCTTCTAGGTGAGCTCAAGGTGAGTTGGCAAGGTGATCTGTTAGGCAAGCTCCCAGGTGAGTTTCATAATGAGCTCCCAGGTGAGCTCAAAGGTGAGCTTGTTAGAAATCTCGTAAGTGAGCTTACATGCGAGCTACTAGATGAGCACAAGGCAAGTGGGCAAGGTGAGGTGGTAAGGTGAGCTCCCAGGTGAGTTCCCTGGTGAGTTACTCAATGAGCTCCTAGGTGAGCCTAACTTGAGATGATCGGTAAGCTCGCAAAAGAGCTCTCAGGAAAGCTACTTGGTGAGCTACTCGGTGAGCTCATAAGCTAGCTCAAGTCAACCTACTCGCCAAGCTATTTGGTGAGCTCCCAGGAGAATTGTTAGGTGAGCTCCTAGATGAGCTGTTAGGAAACCTCCTAGATGAGATAATTGGTAAGCTACTCAACAAAATCTGAGGTGAGCTACCAGATGAGATCAAGGTGTGTTAGTAAGGTGAACTCCTCTGCGAGCTCAAGGCGAGCTGATAGGTGAGCTCCCATGTAATTTTCTAGGTGAACTATCAGGTGAGCTCCCATGTGAGTTTTTAGGTGTACTGCTTGACTAGCTCTCAGGTGAGCTCAAGTCGAGCTACTTGGTAAGCTCAAGGTGAGTTAACAAGGAGAGCTGTCAGGTGAGCTCCTAGTTGAGTTTCTGGGAAATCTCAAGTTGAGCTACTCGATGAGCTCCTGGTCGAGCTACTTGTCAAGCTCCCAGCCAAGCTCTTAGGTGAGCTACTCGATGAGCTACTCGGTGAGCTCCTAGGTGAGCTCAAAGGAGATCTTTTCGGTAATCTCTAAGGTGAGCTTACATGTGAGATACCAGATGAGCTCAAGGTAAGTTGACAAGGTGAGTTCCCAGGTGAGTTACTCAATGAGCTCCATGGTGAGCTCGACTCAAGTTGATCGATGAGCTCTCAGAAGATCTCCTAGGTGAGTTACTTAGTGATTTGTTCAGCGAGTTCCCAGTTGAGCTACTAGTCAAGCTCCCAAGAGAGCTACGCGGTGAGATCCCAAGAGATGTCCCCATCAAGCTACTAGGTAAGCTCACAAGTGAGCCCATAAGTGAGCTCAAGTCAACCTACTTGATGAGCTACTCAGTGAACTCTAAGGTAAGCTCCCAGGTGAGCTACTTGGTGAGTTTCTTGACAAACTCTAAGGTGAGTTACTATGTGAGTTTTTGGGTGAGCTGATACGTGAGCTCCCATCCAAGTTTCTGGGTGAGCTATCAGGTGACCTCTTATGAGATTTTTCAGGTGAACTTGTTGACGAGCTCCTGGGTGAGCTCAAATTGAGTTATTCAACAAGCTCCCAGGTGAGTTTACGGGTAAGCTCAAGTTGAGCTACTTGACAAGCTCCTGAGAAAGTTACTTATCAAGCTCCCAGCTGAGCTCTTAGGTTAGCTACTTAGTGAGCTCTAAGGTGAGTTCGCAAGATGAGTTGGTAAGGAAAGCTCAAGGTGAGTTGGTAAGGTGAGCTATTAGGAAAGCTCCCATGGGAGTTCCTACGTGAGTTACTTAACAAGCTCCTAGGTGATCTCAACTAGATTTGATCACGGAGCTCCTAGAAGAGCTCTTAGTGATCTACTTGGTGAGCTATTCGGCGAGCTCCTAGGTGAGCTACTAGGTGAGCTCCTAAGTGAGCTACTTGGTGAGCTTGTAGGTGAGGTCCCTGATGAGCTCAAAAGTGAGCTCAAGTTAACCTACTCTGTGACCTCCAAGGTGAGCTGTTAGGCGAGCTCCTAGGTGAGATGTTAGGCAAGCTCCTAAGAGAGCTACTTGGTGAGCTGCTTGATTAACTCCGAGGTGAGCTACTAGATGAGCTCAAGGTGAGTTGGCAAGGTGAGTTCCTTAGTGAGCTCAAGGTGAGTTCCTATGTGAGTTAGCAAAGTGAGCTATCAGGTGAGCTCTCATGTGAGTTCCTAGGTGAATTTCTCGATGATCTCCTGGGTGATCTAGCAAGGTGAGTTATTAGGTGAGTTTTTGGGAAAGTTCAAGTTGAGCTGCTCGATGAGCTCCTGGGAAAGCTACTTTCTGAGTTCCCATCTGAGCTCCTAGGTGAGCTACTTGGTGGGCTCCCAAGTGAGCTCAAAGGTGAGCTTGTCAGAAATCTCTTAGGTGAGCTTACATGCAAGCTACCAGATGAGCTCAAGGTGATTTGGCAAGGTGAGGTCCCAGGTGAGTTCCTAGGTGAATTTCTTGATGAGCTGTTGGGTGATCTCAACTCGAGCTAATTGGTGAGCTCCCAGAAGAGCTCCTAGGTGAGTTACTTGATGAGCTATTCAGTGAGCTCCTAGGTGAGCTACTAGGCAAGCTCCCAAGTGAGCTACTTGGTGATCTCCCAGGTGAGGTCCCTGACGAGTTAGTTGATAAGCTCACAAGTGATCTCATGTTAACCTACTCGATGAGCTACTCGGTGAGCTCTAAGGTGAGCTGTTAGGTGAGCTCCCATGTGAGCTACTTGGTGAGCTACTCAAAAAACTCTGAGGTGAGCTACTAGATGAGATCAAGGTGAGTTAGTAAGGGGAGCTGTTAGGTTAACTCCCATGCGACCTACTTGGTGAGATGATTGAAAAACTCCTAGGTGAGCTACCAGATGAGATAAAGGTGAGTTGGCAAGGTGACCTGTGACATGATCTCCCAGTTGAATTCCAACATGAGTTATTTGATGAGCTCCTAGGCAAGCTCAACTCAAGCTCATTGGTGAGCTCCTAGAAGAGCTCTCAAGTGAGCTACTTGGAAAGCTGTTCGGTGAGCTCCCATGTGAGCTACTTTGTGAGCTCATAGGTTAGGTCCCTACCGAGCTACTCGGTGAGCTCATAAGCAAGCTCAAGTAAACCTACTTGGTGAGCTATTTGGTGAGCTCCCAGTCGAGTTGTTAGGCTAGTTCCCAGGTAAGCTACTTGGTGAGCTACTCTACCAATTCTGAGGTGAGCTACTAGATGAGCTCAAGTTGAGTTAGCAAGGTGAGCTCCTTAGCAAGCTCAAGGTGAGATGACAAGGTAAGCTGATAGGTGAGCTTCCATTTTAGTTTCAGGGTAAGCTGTTAGGTGAGCTCCCATTCAAGTTTTTGAACAAGCTACTTGACGAGCTCGTAGGGGAGCTCAAGTCGAGCTACTCGGCGAGATCTTATGTGAGCTCACGGTGAGTTGGTAAAGTGAGCTCAAGGTGAGCTAGTAAAGTGAGTTGTCAGGTGAGCTCCTAGGTATTTCTCTGGATAAGATCAAGTCGAGCTGGTTGATGAGCTCCTGGGCCAGATTCTTACAAAGCTCCAAGATGAGCTCTTAGATGAGTTACTCAGTGAGCTCCCAAGCAAGCTCAAAGGTGACCTATTCGGCAATCTCATAGGTGAGCTTACATGTGAGCTACTAGATGAGCTCAAGGTGAGTTGGCAACACAATCTCAAGGTGAGTTGGAAAGGTGAGCTCAAGGCGAGTTGGCAAGGTGAGCTATCAGGTGAGCTCCTAAGTGAGTTCTCAGGTGAGTTATTCGACGAGCTCTCAGGTGACCTCAACTCAAGCTGATTGGTGACCTCCCAGAAGAGATCCTAGGTGAGCTACTTGGTGAGCTATTCGGTGAGCTCCCATGTGAGCTTCTAGGTGATCTCCCAAGTGAGCTACTTGAAGAGCTCCCAGGTGAGGTCCTTAGTGAGCTTCTCGGTGAGCTCACAAGTGAGCTTAAGTCAACCTACATGACGAGCTATTCGGTGAGCTTCCAGGTGAGCTATTAGGTGAGATCCTAGGTGAGCTACTTGGTGAGCTACTTGATGAACTCTGAGGTGAGCTACCTAACGAGCTCAAGGCGAGTTGGTAAGGTGAGCTCCTCAGTGAGCTCAAGGTGAGCTGACAAGGTGAGCTGATAGGTGAGATCCCATGTGAGTTGGTAAGGTGAGCATTTAGGTGAGCTCCCATGTGAGTTTTCTAGCGATCTACTCCATGAGCTCCTAGGTGATCTCAAGTCAAGCTGCTTGGTGAGCTCCTGGGTGAGCTCAAGGTGAGCTAGTAAGGTAAGTTGTCAGGTGAGCTCTCAAGTGAGTTTACGGGTAAGCTAAAGTCAAGCTACTCGATGAGATAATTAGTGAGTGCCCATGCGAGCTCAAAGGAGAGATTATAAGAAATATCTGAGGTCAGCTTACATACGAGCTACTAGATGAGCTCAAGGTGAGTTGGCAAGGCAAGCTCAAAGTGAGTTGGTAAGGTGAGTTGTCAAGTGAGTTCCTAGGTGAGTTACTCGACAAGCTCCTGGGTGAGCTCAACTCAAATTGATCGACAAAATCCTAGAAGAGATCTCAGGTGAGCTACTTGGAAATAATTTTTGTGAGCTTCCAGGTGAGGATTCTAGGTGAGCTCCATAGCAAGCTACTTGACAAGATCCCAGGCAAGGTCCCCGGTGAGTTTCTCGGTGAGCACACAAGCAAGCTCAAGTCAACCTTCTCAGTGAGCTCGTAAGTGAGATGGTAGGTTAGCTGTCAAGGTGAGCTACTTGGAAATATCAAGGGTAGCTAGCCAGCCAAGCAGATTGGTGAGATCCTATGTGAGTTTTCAAGTGAGCTGTTTGATGAGGTCCCGAGCGAGCTTAAGTCAAGCTGCTTGGCAAGCTCTTGGGCAAGCTCAAGGTGAGATGACAAGGCAATCTATTAGGTAAGCTCCCAAGCTCCTAGCTGATCTCCTAGGTGAGCAACTCAATGAGCTCCCACGTAATCTCAAATGTGACCTTGTCGGTAATCTCTGAGGTGAGCTTACATGCGAGCTACAAGCTAAGCTCAATTTGAGTTGGCAAGGTGAGCTCAAGGTGGGTTAGAAAGGTGAGCTCACAGTGAGTTGGTAAGGTGAGCTATTAGGTGAGCTCCCAGGTGAGTTCTATGGTGAGTTACTCAATGAGCTCCTAGGTGAGATAAACTCAAGCTGATCAGTGAGCTCCCAGAAGAGCTCCTAGCTGAGTTGTTGGGTGAGCTCCTAGGTGAGCTCTAAGCCAAGGTCCTCATTGAGATGCTTGATGAGCCCACAAGTGAGATCACAAGTGATCTTAAGTCAACTTACTTTGTGAGCTGCTCATTGAGCTCCCAGGTGAGCTCCTAGGCAAGATAATTCCAAAGTTACTCGACAAACTTAGATTTAAACTACAAGACAAGCTCAAGGTGAGTTGGCAAGGTGAGATCCTCAGCGAACTCAAGCCAAGCTGGAAAGGTGAGCTGATAGGTGAGCTCCCATGCAAGTTTCTGGGTGAGCTATCAGGTGATCTCCCAATGAGTTTTCTGGTGAGCTACTTGACGAGCTCCCGAGTGAGCTCAAGTTGAGCTGATTAGTGAGCTCCTGGGTGAGCTCAAGGTGAGCTGGCAAGGTGAGCTATCAGGTGATCTCCCAGGTGATTTTTCAGGTAAACTCAAGTCAGTTGAGCTCAAAGGTGATCTTGTCGGTAATCTCTTAGGTGAGCTTACATACAAGCTACCAGATGAGCTTAAGGTGAGTTGGCAAGGTGAGCTCTAGGAAAGTTGGCAAGCTAAGCTGAAGGCAAACTGTCAAGTGAGGTCCTAGGTGAGTTCCTAGGTGAGTTACTCGATGAGCTCTCAGGTGACCTCAACTCATGCTGATTAGTGAGATCCTAGAAGAGCTCCTAGGTGAGGTCCCTAGCAAACTGCTTGATGAGCTCATAAGTGAGCTCAAGTCAACCCACTCGGTGAGTACCTCGGTGAGCTCCCAGGCAAGTTGTTAGGTGAGCTCTTAGGAAATCTACTTAGTGAGATGCTCAAAAAACTCCAAGGTGAGCTACCAGATGAGCTCAAAGTGAGTTGGCAAGGTGAGCTCCTTAACGAGCTCAAGGAGATCTGATAGGTGAGCTCCCATGCGAGTTGGCAAGGTGAGCTATCAGGTGAGCTCCCATGTGAGTTTTCAAGGGAGCTGCTTGATGAGCTCCTAGGTGAGCTCAAGTAAAGCTACTTGACGAGATCCTAGGTGATCTAATGACGAGTTGGTAAGGTGAGCTTTCAGGTGAGCTCCCAAGTGAGTTTTTGGGCAAAATCAAGTCGAGCTGCTGGATGAGCTCTTGGGTGAGTTGTTTACCAAGCTCCCAACTGAGCTCCTAGGTGAGCTACTCATTGAGCTCCCAGGCGAGCTCAAAGCTGAGCTCGTCAGAAATCTTTAAGGTGATCTTACATGTGAGCTACCAGATGAGCTCAAGGTGAGTTGGCAAGGTGAGCTGTCAGGTGAGCTCCCAGGTGAGTTCATAGGTGAGTTACTCGACGAGCTCCCAGGTGAGCTCAACTTGAGCTGGTCAGTGAGCTCCTAGAAGAGCTCCTAGGTGAGCTATTTATCAAGCTCCAAGGTAAGCTCCCAAGTGAGCTACTTGGCAAGATCACAGATGAGGTCCATTGAGAGCTTCTCGGTGAGCTCACAAGTGAGCTTAAGTCAACCTACTTGGCAAGTTGCTCGGTGAGCTCCCAGGTGAGCTGTTAGGTGAGCTCATAGGAAAACTACTTGGTGAGTTGTTCGAAATACTATGTGGTGAGCTACATAATGAGGTTAAGGTGAGTTGGCAAGGTGAGGTCCTCAACAAGCTCAAGGTGAGATGGCAAGGTGAGCTCCTATGCGAGTTTATAGGTGAGCTATCAGGTGAGCTCCCATGTGAGTTTCTGGGAAAGTTCAAGTCAAGCTACTCGACAAGCTACTGGGTGAGCTACTTACTGAGATCCTAGATGACCTCCTAGGTGATTTGTTTGGTTAGCTCCTAGGAAAGGTCAAAGGTGAGCTTATTGGTAATCTCTAAGGTGATCTTACATGTAAGCTACTAGATGAGCTCAAGGTGAGTTAGCAAGGTGAGCTCAAGGTAAGTTGGCAAGGAGAACTCAAGGTGAGTTGGCAAGGGGAGCTATCAAGTGAGCTCCTAGGTGAGCTACTTGGCGAGCTATTTGGTAAGCTCCCAGGTGAGCTACTAGGTGAGCTCCCAAGTGAGCTACTTGGTGAGCTCATAGGTGAGGTCCTTGGTGAGCTGTTCAGAAAGCTCACAAGTGAGCTCAAGTCAACCTACTTGGTGAGCTCCCAAGTGAGTTGTCAGGTGAGCTCCTAGGCTAGCTACTTGGCGAGCTACCTGATGAACTTAGAGGTGAGCTACTAGACGAGCTTAAGGTGAGTTGGCAAGGTGAGCTCCTCAGCGAGCTCAAGGTGAGTTGGAAATGTGAGCTGATAGGTGAACTCCCATACAAGTTGGCAAGGTGAGTTGTTAGGTGAGTTCCTATGTGAGTTTTTAGGTGAGCTACTTGACGAGATCCCAGGTAAGCTCAAGTTGAGCTACTCGGTGAGTTCCTAGGTGAGCTCAAGGTGAGCTGGAAAGGTGACTTGTCAGGTGAGATTTGAGGTGAGTTTCCGAGCAAGCACAAGTTGAGATGTTCGACGATCTTTTGGGTGAGCTGCTTACTGAGCTCCTGGCTAAAATCCTAGGTGAGCTTCTTGGTGAGCTCCCAGGTGATCTCAAAGGTGAGATGGTCGATAATATTTGAGGTGAGATTACATGCAAGCTACCAGATGAGCTCAAGGTTTGAGATCCCAGGTGAGTTTTCGAGCAAGCTCAAGTCGAGCTGCTCGATGAGATCTTGGGAAAGCTACTTGCCGAGCTCCTAGTCAGGCTCCTAGGTGAGCTTCTTGGTGAGCTCTCAGGTGAGCTCAAAGGTGAGCTTGTCAACAATCTCTAAGGTGAGCTTACATACGAGCTACCAGATGAGATCAAGGTGAGTTGGCAAGGTGAGCTCAAGGTGAGTTGGCAAGTCAAGCTCAAGGTGAGTGGGTAAGGTTAACTATCAGGTGAGCTCTCAGGCATGTTCCTAGGAAAGTTACTCAATGAGGTCTTAAGTGAGCTCAATTCGAGTTGATCGGTGAGCTCCCAGAAGAGCTCCAAGGCAAGCTACATGGAGAGTTGTTCGGTGAGCTCCCAGGTAAGATACTAGGTGAGTTCCTAGGTGAGCTACTTGGTGAGCCCAGGCATGGTCCCCGGCAAGTTACTCACTGAGGTCATAAGCGAGCTCACGTCAACCTACTATGTGAGTTGGTCGGTGAGCTCCCAGGTGAGCTGTTAGGAGAGATCCCAGGTGAGCTACTTGGTGAGCTACTCAATGAACTCTGAGGTGAGCTACCAGATGAGCTCAAGGTGAGTTGGCAAGGTGAGCTCCTCAACGAGCTCAAGGTGAGCTCTCATGTGAGTTTCTGGGTGACCTGTCAGATGAGATTCCATGCGAGTTTTCAGGTGAGCTTCTTGACAAGCTTCCGAGTGATCTCAATTCAAGCTACTCATTGAGCTCCTGGGTAAGCTCAAGGTGAGCTGGTAAGGTGATCAGCCAGGAGCTCCTAGGTGAGTTTCTAGGAAAGCTCAATTTGAGCTCCTAGGTAAGTTGCTTGGGTGAGCTCCTAGTGAACTCCTAGGTGAACTGCTTGGTGAGCTCCTAGGTGAGGTCAAGGTGAGCTCAGGAAATTTCTTAGGTGAGCTTACCAGGTGAGCTACTAGATGAGCACAAGGCAAGTTGGCAAGGTGAAGCTCAAGGTGAGTTTGTAAGGTGAGCATCAAGTCAGAGTGAGCTCCTAGGTGAGCTCAGGTGAGTTACTTGACAAGCTCCAATATGAGCTCAACTCAAGCTGATCGGTGAGCTCCCAGAAGAGCTCCTAGGTGAGCTAGTTGGTGAGCTATTTAGAGAGCTCCAGGTGAGCTACTAGGTGAGATATCAAGTGAGCTACTTGGCAAGCTCCCAGGTGAGGTCCCTGGTGAGCTCACAAGTGAGCTCAAGTCAACCTAATTGGTGAGCTACTCGGCGAGGTGCTCAGGTGAGCTCCCAGGTGAGCTATTAGGTGAGCTCCCAGGTGAGCTTAGGTGAGCTCCAAGGTGAGCTCCTCAGGTGAGCTACTTGGTGAGATGAAATCCAAGGTGAGCTACTAGAAGAGCTCAAGGAGAGTTTGCAAGGTGAGCTTCTTCATGAGCTCAAGGTGAGCTGGTAAGGTGACCTTATAGGTGAGCTCCAATGTAACTTAGCAAGGTGATCTATCAAGGGAGCTCCCAGTGCAAGCTTTTTGGGTGAGCTACTTTGAGCTCCCTTACGAGAGCTCCTAAGTGAGCTACTCGATGAGCTCTTGGGTGAGGTCAAGGTGAGCTCCCAGGGAGGCTCCTAGGTGAGTTTTCAGGAAAGCTCAAGTTGAGCTACTCAATGAGTTCCTGGGTGAGCTGCTTGCTGAGCTCCCAGCCGATCTCCTAGGTGAGCTACTCAGTGAGCACCTAGGTGAGCTCAAAGGTGAGCTTATCAGTAATCTCTGAGGTGATGTTACATGTGAGATAGAAGATGATCTCAAGGTGAGTTCACAAGGTGATCTCCTAGGTGAGTTCCCAGGTGAGTTACTTAGACTGAGCTCCCAGGTGAGCTCAACTGAGCTAATTTGTGAGCTCCAGAAGAGCTCCAAGGAAAGCTACTTAGCAGAGCTCCTTGGTGAGCTACTTGGTGAGCTATTGGTGAGCTCCTAGGTGAGCTACTAGGTGAGCTCCCAAGTGAGCTACTTGGTGAGCTCCCAGGTGAGGTCCCCTTAATGAGCTGCTCAGTGAGCTCATAAGCTCACAAGTGAGCTCAAGTCAACCTACTTAGTGAGCTACTCAGTGAGCTCTCAAGGTGAGCTATTAGGTGAGCTCTCAGGTGAGTTACTTGGTGAGCTACTTGATGAGCTCTGAGGTGAGCTACCAGATGAGCTCAAGGTGAGTTGGCAAGGTGAGCTACTTAGTGAGCTCAAGGTGAGCTGATAGGTGAGCTCTCATGTGAGTTTCTTGGTGAGCTGTCAGGTGAGCTCCCATGTGAGTTTTCAGGTGAGTTACTTGACGAGCTCTTGGGTGAGCTCAAGTTGAGCTATTTAGTGAGCTCCTGCGAGAGCTCAAGGTGAGCTGGTAAGGTGAGCTATTAGGTGAGCTCAAAGGTGACCTTGTTAAAAATCTCTGAGGTGAGCTTACATGCGAGCTACCAGATGAGCTCAAGGTGAGTAGGTAAGGTGAGATCAAGGGGATTTGGAAAGGGGAGCTCAAGGTGAGAGTTACAAGGTGAGCTATCAGGTGAGCTCCTAGGTGAGTTCCTAGGTGAGTTACTCAATGAGCTCCAAGGTGAGCTCAAGGTGAGCTGATCGGTGAGCTCCTATAAGAGCTCCCAAGGTGAGCTACTTGGTGAGCTCCAAGGTGAGCTCCCACTAGGTGAGCTTTCAAGTGAGCTACTTGGTGAGCTCTCAGGTGAGCTCCCTGGCAAGCTACTTGATGAGATGAGCTCAAGTGAACCCACTCGGTTGAGCTCTCAGTGAGCTCCCAAGTGAGCTATTAGGCAAGCTCCCAGGTGATCTACATGGCGAGTTGTTCAGTGAGCTCCCAGGAGAGCTACTTGGTGAGCCCAGGCAAGGTCCCCGGTGAGCTGCTCAGTGATGTCACATGTGAGTTCAAGTCAACCTACTCGGTGAGCTACTCAGTGAGCTCCCAGGTGAGCTGTTAGGTGAGCTCCTAGGTGAGATACTTTGTTACCTACTGTAGACACCAAATTTGTGTCTTACGACCCCCTGTGCCCCGCATCTCATTTCGCAACCTAACCTCATCACCTAAACCTTACACAGTTATTTATTAATTACCTTATAATTAATAAATCCACATCGCCATACCTGCCACCTCATTTTGCCACCTCATCATGACCTAGTCCTAACCCTAAACTAACCTAATTAAGACCTATAACTTGGTCTACATCCACACCCATGACTAATGACTCCTCACCCACACCAAAACCAACCTCATAATGACTTGACCAAGCCCACAACTAATCCCTCAGGAGAAAAGGAGGGAAAGTTGGCTATTTTACTAAAAATAGCCCACTTTGACCTGACCGATACCGGTTCCTACTCGACCGCCGTCGGTTACGTAACCGCCATCGGTTCCCTGTAAATGACCTCTCCCAACCAAAAACAAAGAGTTGGATTTTCATTGATCTGAATCAAAAGTCATTGGAAGAATCTGGAATTCACTTGGCTGAGCAGAGACAAGTGAAGGAAAGAGAGAAGTTTGCAGAGAAGGACATCAAGCCCCACACTGCAACTGAATAACCAGAGCCCAGTGACACTCATCTAAGCATTAGAGAGGAGATAGCTCATCTTGGATTGTTAGACCATCCTACCTGAACCCTGCCTTCATGTCATCACAGTCTTGAGACCTACATTTTCATTAGGAACTAGTAAGTAAGTCTTATATGTTCTTTTAATAATATTTCTTGGATTTCTGAATCACAGTAATATACAAGTCTACTCCCAGATCTACTACCCGGTAACACCCTCCACCTAACTATCATTCCTCTACCCCTACATTTCCCTAAGAGACAACCCCCATACTCTCTGAGTCTTCTCCATCACCCCATTACCTATCCCCAATCAATACCAGCCTTATAAACAGAACTGCCAGATTACTGACCCTATCATATAGCCTATCTTATAGCCAACCTTCACCAAACCCACTTAAATCACTACCCCTACCGATATCGGTTATCATCAACTGGTACCGGTGACACTGACCGGCATCGGTCATCGTGATTCAAAACCAAAAACCAGCCTTTCCTCTATTGTTTCAACGAGGTAACCTAAATTGAAATTGACAATAGATTTTGTTATCATTTGTGTTAATTCATATTAGCAGGGGAACTGACCACCTTCGAAAGGAAGTTTTATATTTCCTGGGCCCAAGGCAGCTCCCTCATTTATTGTCTAATTAAAATATGGTGGTCTTGTATTCTTACTTGCAGGTAGTCCTTCCAAGACAAAAAGGAGTTCTTCGCAGTCAATCTGATCTTTCTCTACGGTACGTGCACACCCTCTCAACATTCAATAGGTATTCCTCCTAGCCCTAACCCTTATCTGTTTCTCAAAGGCATGAAAGGATAGAAGAAACTCTATTCCCAGGAAAGCTGTGAAACATTCTGGTGAAACATTTTGGCACGCCCGGTGGGACCCATTTCGGGTTTCTTTCTTTCTTGCTCTTGTAAGCATATAGGGAGCATACTTGCTGTTTTCTTCTTCTAAAGATATTCACATGATGATTTTGTTATATTTGGTAAAATAATTTGGATCTTTTCCCATTTTGCATTAGTGAAAGTCATCTTCCTGAGCTTCATCGAATATCATTTTCGATTTGGGTTTAAAACACGTGCATCCCATTCTTGCTTGTTGTTTTCAATTCTAGTGAATGTAGATTAAGTAACAGGTCTACACGTGGGGGAGATTATCCATGGTATTGACAAGAAATTAATCTTACTTTCACTGCACAACACATACCGAATCAGCTACTTCACAAGCTCCAACGTGAGCTCAAAACATCCCCCCTTTTTAAGCTGTATTCCTCCGTGAGATTGAGGTAACCTTATAAGCCAAAACAAACTTGACATTTCCCCTAAGTCTTTTGTTTAGGATTGACATCTTCTGCATCTAAAGGCATAAGCAATTGATTAAAATTAATCCTAGGGTTAGTCTATTAATTTGTTTGTGATTCTTGCTTGTTTTCAGTTCTGTTTCTCTGTCATACAGCTATCAAGGTGAGCTCCCATGATAACTCAAGGTGAGTACTTGATAAGGCATACTAAGCACTACTTAATCCCCAAATCAACAACTTCCTAGTGTAGACACCAAATTTGTGTCTTACGACCCCTTGTGACCCGCATCTCATTTCGCAACCTAACCTCATCACCTAAACCTTACACAATTATTTATTAATTACCTTGTAATTGATAAATCCACATCACCTTACCTGCCACCTCATTTTGCCACCTCATCATGACCTAGTCCTAACCCTAAACTAACCTAATTAAGACCTATAACTTGGTCCACACCTACACCCATGACTAATGACCCCTTTCTCGCACCCAAAACCGACCTTCTAGTCACTTGACCAAGCCCGCAACTAATCTCTCAGGAGAAAAGCAGGGAAAGTGGGCGATTTTACTAAAAATAGCCTGCTTTTTCCTAACCGATACCGGTTCCTACTCGACCGCCGTCGGTTACGTAACCGCCATCGGTTCCCTGTAAATGGGCTCCCCAAACCAAAAACAAAGGTCGAAGGATTTTTGGATCAAGAGAGATCATCAGGAGCGATCAAGAGAATCCAGATCTTTACTTGGCTGAGCAGAGACGAGTGAAGAAACCAGAAGAGTTTGCAGCAAAGGAGATCAAGACCAAAACTGCAACGGAATACCAGAGCCCTGTGATACTCAGCTGATCATCGGGAGGGAGATATCTCATCTTCTGTGTGTCAAGCCATCTTACCTAAGTTCTGCCTTTGTCATCAGAGTTCTTGGACCTGCATCTTCGTCAATAACCAGTAAGTTACATCTTGCATGTCCTCTTTAATAATATTTCTTAGACTTTTTGAATCACAGTCCTCACAAATCCATTCCTAGATCCACTACCCGGCGTGTCATTGCATCTAACTATCATTCATTTACCTCTCATCATCTCATTACCTAATATCACTCATATACCAGCCTTACAAACAACACAGTTACCCTACAACACAACCACCCCACAACACAACTAACCCACAGATCCTAGACCCTACCGATATCGGTTATCAGTAACCGGCATCGGTTATGGTGACTCAAAACCAGAAATCAGCCTTTCCCCTTCCTGTCTCAATGAAGCAATTTAATTGATATTTTACAGCTTTTGGTGTTAATTCATATTAGCAGGGAAACTGACCACCTTCGAAAGGAAGTTTTATATTTCCTGGGCCCAAGGCAGTTTCCTCATTTATTGTCTAATCAAAATCTTGTGGTCTTGTGTTCTTATTTGCAGGTAGTCCTTCCAAGACAAAAAGGAGTTCTTCGCAGTCAACCTGATCTTTCTCTACGGTACGCGCACACCATCTCGACATTCAACAGGTATTCCTCCTAGCCCTAACCTTATCTGTTTCTAAAAGGAATGAAAGGATAGAAGCAACTCTATTCCCAGAAGCCGAAACATTCCGAGTGAAACATTTTGGCACGCCCGGTGGGACCCATTTTGGGTTTCTTTCTTTCTTGCTTGCTTTCATATAGGGAGCATACTTGCTGTTTTATTCTTCTAAAGATATTCACAAGGATTTTTATTATTTTGGTAAAAGAATTTGTCTTTCTTCCTACATCTTGCATTAGTGAAAGTCATCTCTTTTGCTTCATCGAATATCATTTTCGATTTGGGTTTAAAACACGTGCATTGCATTCCTGCTTGCTGTTTTCAATTCTAGTGAACATAGATTAAGTAACAGGTCGTACACGTGGGGGTGATATCCATGGTATTGACAAGAAATTAATCTTACTTTCACTGCACAACACATACCGAATCACTTCACAATTAACACAACAGCTCAAACATCCCCCCTTTTCCGCGGTATTCCTCCGCCCGATTGAGGTAACCTTATAAGCCAAAACAAACTTGACATTTCCCCTAAGTCTTTTATTCAGGATTGACATCATTCTACGTCTAACGGCATAAGCCCACAATAATTAAAATTAACCCTAGGGTTAGTCTCTGGATTTGCGTGTGCATCTTGCTTGTTTTTCAGTTCTGTTTTCTCTTTCATACTCTGTCTTCTGTGATCAATAATTTGACAAGTATACTAAACGTTGTTAAAAATCAAATTAGCAGCCTTTTATATCTTGTTATCCCAGACTTCTTACACCGACATCGGTTACCTGACCGACGTCGGCTATAGTATAACCGACATCGGTTACTAGACCGATATCGGTTACTGTCTTTTCCAATTCCTGACAAACCAGCAACCTACCAATTTTACCAGTCTGAGTTTGTTTCTGTTCCTGACAGATTGAAACCCTACTGTGAACTCCTGTCCATGGTTGTTATCACTCGAAAGCAAGCCGCCGCCATGGTTTCACATGCTTGCTCTGTTTCTTTGCCTGAATCACCCCCTTCACATTCTGTGGGGAATCCTACGGATACCAGCGAGGTTCCTAAAATTCCTGTGGGAGATAAGGACTTTGCCAAGTTTCTGGATGCTAATCCTAGTGCTGTACAATACTATTTGTCTCATGCCCCTGACCGTACGCCCGATGGTCAGCTCCTTGTTGGTATGCCTATTAGTATAGCTGCTCATTTAGCTCCCACTCCGCCTGATGACACCGCCTTGCTTCCCGCATCTTTAGCCCCGTCTCCCAATCCGATGGCTTCAGAGGTTCATACGACACAGATTAGCTTTCCTTTGGTTAATCTTGGACCCCACATATCACTACCACCGACTGCCCCTACCTCATCTCTCTTGCAGACCGCTCCGTTCATGACTTGCTCTCTGCCACCTATCCACACGAGCTTTCCTTCTCAAGCTCCGCCTACCTTTTCATTCCCATACACGTATCCAGTGACCTCAACATCCTATATGGGACATCCCTATTCGGTCGCCTCAACATATTCATCCTCCATACCTTATCAACACTTAACCCCACCATTGTCTAGCGGAGGCCCTTGGCCCAATTTGCCTCCGTTTACCACAACCGCACCCTCATCTCATCCAACCACAGATTTCATCAAACAAATGATGGACAAAATGCATAATCTGGAGGCTTCTGTTTCAGGAAGTCGTAGCGCCTTGACATACGAGCAAGTTTGTCGGGAGCCTATTCACCCTTCTGTCCCCCTTCATTCATATCCTCCTCAATGGGAATTACCAAAATTTACCCGTTTTAATAGTAAGGAGGATCCTCAACAACACTTGCGATCATTTAGACATGCTTGTTATTTGATTGCTCATGATGATGCCTTGTTACTCCGCACCTTTCCCATGTCCTTATCAGGACCCGCCTTGGAGTGGTACAGTGCTTTAACCCAGCACTCAATCTTCTCTTTTAACCAACTAGCCCAATCTTTCTTGGATCATTTCTCCATTAACATTGCCAAGAAAGTATCTATCACCGACCTTTATGCCATCCGACAATTCGAAGACGAATCTATCGCAGATTTCGTTGGACGATGGCGTGGCCTTATCAACCAACTTACATATGCCTTGCCTCAGGCTGAACTTATCGAACTTTTTACGCGGGCCTGCGCTAAGCACATCTCTCCTACCCTCCAAATTCAAACTTTCCGTACATTTGATGAGGCCTTTACCATGGCTCGGAAATTAGAAATTCGAGCCTTAGAAGAAGAGAAATTGCGGTTGCGCAACAAAAACCCCAATTTCTGAACTCCAGATTCTACCAATAAGCCAAACACCACCCCTCCTCACACATCCACTTCTTCGAAATCAAAAGGAGCTGTCCACGCGGTGATGGTCAAATCTCAAACACCGTCTAATACCCCACCAAAAACCACCTATAAGTACAAAGCCGAGCCCATCAATTACACTCCCTTGGGAGAAACTTATGGTGTCATCTTGGAAAAATTGCTCAAAGCCGGAGCTATCACCTTGCCTCTTGTTAAACCCCACTCCGGGTTTGATTCCACACGCGCTATACCTTCTTGGTGCAAAGAAAATGACTTCTGTAACTTTCGCCGCGTAAAAGGACATAGTCATGAAAACTGCAAAATGTTGAAAAACATAGTGCAGGAAATGGTTGACGCAGGTGATATAACCCTCGATAACCCTAATGCCCCTGCCAACCGAAATCTGAAAATATTCAACAAACCATTCCCAAATCACTCTTCTAACAGTAACGTAAACCAGGATATCTTAGCCGAGGAAAGTGTTCATGAGATCCATGCAGTCTTCGACTCCCAGCCAAAAGCCTCTATCGAGAAAATTTTGAATCAAGCCTCTTCACTAACGCAGGGGCCCGAACCTCCTTCACCACCATCAAACCAAGGCGAAATCATTCCTTTACCCATAAAGGAGTTAACTACCCAGACTTTTCTTCTCATCGATGAGTCTTCTTATACCACATCCCTACAAGACTGCGAACGGATGTTATCTAACTTATCTATTTCCCAAACGTCTCCTCCTACCGCTCTTGCTGCACAAGAGGAAGGCTCGCCACTCCTTTTGTCATCCTTAGACGAGAAATCTCTCGCACCGACATCACCGAATTCTTTAACCATAACAGACCCTCTCAAACATGCCCTCCTGCCTATTAGTTCTTCATCGCCTAAATCTTTTCAACGACCAGTCGATCTCTTAACATCTATTGATACAGTGCCTCATCTACCCCCTGTATCACACCCACAGTGGACTGGAATCACAACCCGTCTTTCTTCCGTACCAAATTTACAATTCACGCCTGAAGATTGTCATTCTCCAGAAGATAGACGAGTCCTATGGGAACGTTTGAGTACCCCCTATTCTACTCAAATGCAGGTGACCGATCCAGACACCTCTACCATATACCCTAAGTGTTTACAGAAACTCAAAATCCCTATGTCCTCATCTCCATCCCCCGCATCTATACCAAGTATCTCATCCACCTCTATTAACCTAACCAAATCTTCCCCTACACTTGGGACCTCACCAATACCCAGCCTAACACACCCGCCTAAGCGACTAGATTTATCCAAAAATAAAGCCGCCCCGCCACTTAGGAGACAAACTCCATCCGTGCCTCTATCACAATCAAAACCATCATCGTCACACCTACCTTCCATATTGGGACCTCATCCCTCCACCTTGCATCAATATATCATACCTCCTACGTTTTCTTCAAAACGACCTACACCTCCTACACCCATACAGAGATCAAAGGATATATCAACGTTGTCACCCCACGTATCCGGTCCACCCATCAACCCTAAACAAACTCCATCATCAAAGGATTTATTTTCTGTCACTCCCCTTTCTCCGTGGTTGTTCCCCGCTACCACGTCATCTGTAGCCTCATCATCTAACCAGCTGAACGTAGCTCCTGCGCCAAAGAAACCACGTTTAGTGAAAACCACGTGTCAACACCCCTTGGCTAAACCACCACCCGTACGAACCAACCACGCCCAAACATTACCAAAACCCGCACAACCAATACCCTCATCCTCCTCCGATTTTGACCCACTCAAAGGATCTTACGCCAAAATCCTTGCTATGTTGGTAGAGAATGCGACCATTTCCCTACCCCCACTTAGACCTTATGACCCATCTAAACCTCGACCTATAGGTTATGATGAGTCTAAAATCTGCGCCTATCACCGCACACCAGGACATGATGTGGAGGGATGCAAAGCTTTAAAAACCATCCTTCGTCAGTCACCTCTCCCAGATAGAAAGGTTAAGAAAGACAACTTACGAAGGGAGAGACCTTTAGCTTCAATTCCCTCTCCTATACCATCTGTCCCCGCCTCACCAAGATCTATCATTATTACAACCCCACCTCTTGAAGACCATGATTTATCCCAACCATCTTCCTCATCTCAGGTCTACGAGATTAATATGATTAGTGTTGCTACTCGAGCGCAGAAAAACAACGAGAAAGCGAAAGATAGCACACCTGCGTCCTCTCTTTCTCCGTCCACCATCCCGATTGCACCACCACCCAAAGTGGTTATTCGTGGACCCGCTTACCCCGTCTCTAATGGAGTTGCCCATCGAGCCATGATCAAACAGCTTCACCAATCACCCGTAAAAATGACACTATATGATCTCATTCAGACTTCTGAATCTCATCGACAAGCTCTCGTGGAAATTCTTCAAGGGATCGAGGTCTTACCTAATGAAACCCTGCCTGTTACCTCCATTCTTACACCCAATCACATTGCTTCTCTCACCAAACAACCCACTGCCCCAACCACTTCTATCTCTGTACAACAAGCTGCTGCAGTCAGTTTCTCCGAAGACGAAATTGTTGACTTTGGTACAGAAGATCCTGACCCTGCTCTTTTCATCTCAGCTTACGTCCGAGACATTCGGGTACGTCGTGTTATGATTGACGGGGGCGCTAGCCTAAACATCATCTCTTCAAAAGCCTTCCAACAAATGAATATCCCTTCTAGCTACATGTGTGCCAATCCCATCATGTTGCGGTCATTCAATGACGCTATTACCTCTACCTTAGGCACCGTGATTCTTAACATTCGTGTAGGACCACGTACTTTACCCGAACTCTTCTATGTCCTTGAGGGAGAGTTTCAATACAATATATTGCTAGGTCGCCCTTGGATCCGGGCTATGGGATGCGTTCCCTCAACCTTACATAGATGCATAAAATTTGAATACGAGGGGAAGTCCTACACCGTAAAAGCTGATCCTCCCCCCTTTAAAACCTGCAATATGATATACCGCCCTAATGATGTGCTTGTACCAATCAAGACACCCATTCATTCAACCCAACCATCCTCTTCAAATGTGCCTCAACCATCCACCTCAACCGCACCTACACCTTCAAATGAAACCACTGTCGCAAAAACCACTTCCCTTCCTGCAGCTAATATCCCAACCGCAGACCCCTTAGTAGATGTTTTTCAACGCCTTACGCTGGGGGAGTATCGCCTATATAACGTTAGTTCTTTCCATACCCCACAGGAGTACGGACAGGTACATGCACATCCTACCTATGACCGTCGTGTGGGGGAAGTAATCCCCTACGGACCACCTCACTGCCGCACTAACCTAACATATGGGGGTGTCGACGCATCTTCCGTTGCCCCTGAGCCCCCTCTTGGTGTGGTTCCTTTCCAATCCGATTTTCAATACTTGCCAAATCGTCGTTTCGCCCTCACCTTCTTGACTCGCTGTGCTTGGAAAGGCTTTGGTTTTGGTCTTTATGAACAAGGCCGACATACAATCATCCCCGTAACTACACGTAAGCACAATGATCGTAGTGGCCTCGGATTTCCGGGAACACTTACACCGAAGGAACCTCGTGTCAGTTGTCTTCTAGAAGACAACGACGTCACCCCTACCGAACCATCATCACCCATTTTGCCTTCGTCACCCACAGAGTCGATAGATCCCGAATCTATCCCTCCTAACTTTTTTTTTTCATAAATGCTATCTTCCTAGGTCCTCTCACTTATCAACGCGATAATGAGGACCCCTCTTCTATCCCCCTTCTGTATCCAGACATGATTGAAGAGGACTCACCTTCAATTAACGTTGTTGAGTGTCAGGATGATGACTCCATCCTCACTTACCTTGGCGCGGATGACTCTTATATTCAACGCGCCTTACCATCTGAAACTCAAACCATGCTGAACGAATCTACTATAGAAATCAACATCCACACGGAGGAGGATCCTCACATTGTGAAGATCGGACAATCCCTTAACGCATCAGAACAAGTCGCCTTTACTACCTTTCTCCGTGCTCGCAACCAAGCTTTCGCTTGGTCCTACGCTGACATGCCAGGAATTGATCCTGACATTGCCGTCCATAACATTACACTGAAACCCGATTCCAAGCCAATTAAACAGAAATTGAGAAAAATGCATCCACGCATTGCCCTCTTGGTCAAAGAGGAGCTTCAACGACTTCTTTCTGTTTCCTTCATCCTGCCTATTGACTATCCTCAATGGATTTCTAACATCGTACCTGTCACTAAAGCGACGGGGGGACTTCGGATATGCACGGATTTCTGAGATCTTAACCTCGCTTGCCCTAAGGATGACTTCCCCCTACCTAGTATTGACCAACTTGTTGATCTCACTGCAGGCCATGAGATGCCCTCTCCCATGGAGGGCTTTTCAGGATACAACCAAATTTTGGTTCCCCCGCCGATCAACATAAAACTGCCTTCATAACTCCTTGGGGAACCTTCTGTTACCGTGTAATGCCATTTGGCCTTAAGAATGCTGGTGCAACCTATCAGCGGGCTATGACCTACATTTTTCATGACATTATGCACACTATCCTTGAAGATTACGTCGATGATCTTCTTGGCAAATCTAAACATCGCAGTGAACATCTCGATGTTTTAACCATTATTTTTGATCGCCTGTTACAATATTCTGTCCGTCTTCAACCAAAGAAATGTGTCTTTGGTGTCCTTTCGGGAAAACTTCTCGGCTTTATTGTCTCTCTGCGTGGCATTGAGGTCGACCCATCTAAAGTCAAAGCTATTCTAGAAATGCCCCCACCTACCAATCTTAAACAATTGCGTAGTTTACAAGGTAAGCTCCAATCTATCCGACGTTTCATCTCCCAACTCTCGGATCGATGTCAACCTTTCCATCACCTCCTTAAAAAAGACATTGACTTTCAATGGAGTGACGAATGCCACCAAGCCTTTGAGGCTCTTAAAGCTTATCTCTTGCAGCCACCCGTGCTTATCCCACCCCAGGACGACCGCCCTTTCTACCTTTATCTTTCCGCCACCGACCACGCTGTAGGGGCCATGCTTGCACATCGTGACTCTGAGAATCGAGAACAAGCCGTTTATTATATAAGTCGTACTTTGGTGGACTATGAGACTAGGTATACACATGTAGAAAAGTTGTGCCTAGCCCTATCATTCGTGGCCACCAAACTCCGACACTACCTTCTGAATCACAAAACTTTCGTCATCACCAACACGGACCCCATCCATTACATGTATGCCAAACCTCATCTAAACCAACGCATCGCCAGATGGCTCATGCTCCTCGCCGACCTCGACCTTGAGTTTGTCCACCAGAAATCAATCAAAGGACAAACCATCGCAGACCAACTTGCGGAAGCCCCTTTACCAGGGGAACAATTTACCAATTTTACATTCCCCGACGAACTCATCGCCACTCTTTCACTCAGGGAGGAGTCATATCCAATGACCCTCTTCTTCGATGGATCCAAATGCCAGCGCGGCGGAGGAGCCGGCGTTGTTCTCATTCCTCTCGACGCTGAGCCTATGCCTCTCTCATTCCGACTCGATTTCCCTTGCACTAATAATACAGCGGAATACGAGGCCCTTGTTCTGGGTCTCCAAGTTGCGTTACACTTAGGTATCAAATCTATCAATATTTTTGGCGACTCTCAATTGGTAGTCAATCAAGTTATGGGCATCTACCAATGCAAAAATGAGGAACTTCAAAAGTACAAACACTACGTGGATTCACTTCTAGCCTTATTTACTCGCTATTCTATCCAAACCATTCCCCGCTCCACTAACAAATTTGTGGATACTATGGCTTGCTTAGCCTCGCAAATTCCAGCTTCATCAACTGACTCTGACATTTTCGTCTTGGTCCAACAACTCTTTGCCCCATCTTATTCAGCCTCGGTTGTTTGTACGATAAATAATGTGTCTGTTAATTCGCAGGATACCTGGTATCACCAATTTCACGACTACCTTACAACCTCTGTTCTCCCATCTGACCTTACTAGTACCGGCAAACGCGCGTTTCTTAAACGCGTTTCTCGTTATGTTGTTATGGGGGGACTCCTTTATAAACGTGGCTTTGATGGCATCCTCCTTCGATGTCTCACCGGTGCGGAGGTCACCCATACCATCCAACAAGTCCATGACGGTATTTGTGGCGGACATTTTAGCGGCCTTGCCGTGGCCAAACGAATCCTCCGCCTAGGTTATTATTGGCCTACTCTCAATAACGATTGCTATGAATATGTTAAGCGTTGTGTTATGTGTCAACAACATGCCAACCTTCAACATACTCCTAGCCACCCGCTACAGGTCGCCCGAGATCTTTGGCCTTTCTCACAATGGGGTTTAGACCTTATTGGTGAGATTCATCCGTCCTCTTCGCAACGTCACCGATGGATTATCACAGCAACCGAATATTACACAAAATGGGTGGAGGCTATTCCGCTCATTTCAACTAAAAAAGAAAAAATTGTAGAGTTCATTAACCACCACATTATCTGTCGTTTTGGTGTTCCTCATCGCCTGATAACAGATAATGGAAAATCTTTCAAAAACAAGTTGTTACAGGACCTTTGCGACAACTTTGGTATCAAACTCAGCTTCTCATCACCCTACTATCCACAAGCAAATGGACAAGCTGAATCCTCTAATAAAACCCTAACCAAAATCCTCATGAAAGTTGTCAATGAATCCGGAAGAAATTGGCACGATCACATCCCCTTTGCCCTTTGGGCTTATCGTACTAGCATTCGTACCTCCACTAATGCCACACCTTTTTCTTTGGTATATGGTACCGAGGCTGTCCTGCCTCTCGAAGTACAAATACCCTCCCTTAGAATATCTCTTCAGGATATTCTCACCAACGATGATTTCCGCCAAGAGCGGTTAGCCCAATTGGAGCTTCTTGACGAGCGTCGTCTTACAGCTCTTGATCACCTCCAAATCTATCAAAAACGTATCAAGCGTGCTTATGATAAGCGACTTCATGAGCGTACCTTTAAGGTTGGTGATCTTGTCCTCAAAGAGAATCAACATGTAACCAAACTAGAAAAGAGCAAACGTGGAAAATTTGCTCCTAATTGGATTGGGCCTTATATAATCACTCACACTTATGGATCAGGCACTTATCGTTTAGCTTCGCTTAATGGTAAACCTGAGCCTGAACCCCTTAATGCCTTGCATCTTCGACCATTCTACTATTGAATTTAGTGTTATATCACTTCTTATCTACCTGCCGCTCGTCCCTTGAGCCCACTTACCACCACATACACTTTGTTCCCTACACCTCATAATAAAAATCAAGCTCACATAGTTTGATTCTCACTTCACCTCAGCAATGCCTTCCCTTTTTAGTCTAGTCCATGACTTCAAAGTATTAAAATAAGCCGTATTCTTATGGGATTTTCTTGAGTCAAACTTCCTACAAAAACTAGATGCTTCACGTCAAAAGGACATCTAGCTATCTACCTTATATATAGACTGCTCCCTCGAAGGACAGCTATAGGCCAAACTATTGCTACTATTATATATAGACTGCTCCCCCGAAGGACAGCTATGCACTAAAATCATATCTGCTACTATAAATAGACTGCTCCCTCGAAGGACAGCTATACACAGTCAGCCTTTATCAGAAGCTTCTCGCATTGATCAGCTTTGTGAAGACCTCAAGAATAGTACAATCAATATCCCTTGTAGACTTCCCGCATCGATCAGTCTATATTCAGTAAAATAAAAGCCTCATTCAAAAGAACTTTTGAGTCATGGACTTGTCTATTTAGGGTAGGTTCTCTTTCGTCAGAACACTCGCTTTGTAACAAGTTCTCTGTACCTCCGTTATATCATCCACCTCACCTCACCATTTGTTTCAACTCAAGGGACGTGACGTACACCCGATATATTGTGATCATACAACTCTTTTCACCTATTGACTTCTCGTCTATGCACGGTACCTAGGGCTTCAAGCTCGTTCTACGTTGTGTGGTTTGTTTAGCTCTTTTCACCTACGGAGCACTCTTTCCTCTTTGCCTCGCATCTAGGATTGTGTGTTGATCTTAATCAGGACATGGTTCCCTTCTACTTGGGTAGGCTAACTTTCGCTTCCCTTATACCTTTTACAACATCACCAATTCGTTACCAACACCCTCAACCTTACCTTACCAATATTAATATCAATATTTTTACCAACCAACCAATTGCCTGAACCATACCAAATTGCCTAAATTCACCTCTCCCTGGTCCTAAGGGAGAACTACATCGGTCTGAGGCCCCTCCTTGCTTTGTGCAATGGGCTATGTAGGCAGCACTTCGGAGACATGGGGTCTCCCAAGGTTAGCTCGACCATCCCCTACCATAACCTATCATGTGTGGTAAATATAAATATTTTTGTGTATTTCTATTTAATCACATTCCTCTTTATCCTTTTTCAAAACACCAAAAATCACAACGCAAACATTCTTATTATTATCATAACTCAAATCAACATACATATTCAGTCTTATTTAGATGTTAAACAAATACATCTTCTCTATCATCGACACGCAGGTCGGCATCCTTATTTATTCTTATACCTCTATAACATTTACTTAGACCCTCACGATTCATCCCGACCCAGGAGATGATCGTGATCGTCGACGCCTCTCGCCGGGCCTCTCCGTCCTCAAAGGTACCGCGGCTATTGGTACCACCCACTGATCTGCCAATCTCTCCTGTAACATATGAATACGCCCTCTCGCATGGAGGAATCCAGCCTCTAGTCTCTCTGCTCGTGACTCCGTAACCGCTAACAATCCTCTTGTCTCATTCATCTGCGTTTGGAGCTGATGAACTAAACTCTGCAGACGATCTCTCTCCGCTGTAATCACAGCTATGTCAGGGCGATCACGTACACCTCGCAGCTCTGCTACCCACCATAACCTATAGGCCTCTGTCGTTCCTGCATCCATTACCCTGCGATCGGCTGCTATCTCCTCTGGCCCTTCTGGAGGTGTTGGCCGGGGAGGTGAGAATGCTGCCTCGGCGTCGATCCTCATATATGGTCTATAAGCCAGGGGTATATCCTGCACAAATCCGAATTGTCGCCGCACGCGATCTAGAGGAATCCTCTCATACTCACCTGGTCTGTGCCCTGCGATCCACCTCAATCGCTCTACACCCCTCAACTCCTCAGCTATGTTCTCTGTTACCATATAGTTCCCGTAAGGCCTCCAACAGATATCCGCAATCGTCACCCTCTCCCATACCTGCCTGTAATACTCAATGTCACCCGTCACGGCCTGGGATCTTGCCTCTTGTTCTGTCTGGACCCATCGTCTGAATCCCAACCTCTGTACTCCGGTCTCTCCTGACTGGATGGGTCGGCCTATTGGTCGCACACAAACAATGTGCTCATAGGCCCAACAGTGTAATAAGTATGAACAATCTAGTGTCGTCCTGTGATTTCACCTACAAGCCCATAAACCCCTGTATAACTCCGCCAAATATGCAGGTGCCCATGCAAAAGTCACGTTCCTTTCTATCATCTCCCAAATAACACACATCAATGCCTTTGGAAATCTTCCCCCATCTGCCCTCGGTAATGCATAATACCCTACCGCTATCATTAATATCACTGCTAACCTTGTCTCCTCAGGGTGTGCTGCATACATTATCCCATATGTGAATGTCAAACCTCGCTGTGTCAAATCTCGTGCGTATGGACCAAATACTGCTGTTATCGCTCCCCGCGCTGCGCTAGGTAATGCCTGATATACTGGTTTTCCTGTAATAGGGAGTCTCAAAATACGGAACACATCTTCCAATGTTACTGTCATCTCCCCTGTTGGCAGATAGAAGGTATTCTTCTCTGGATTCCATCTTTCAATCAACGCCTGCAACATAGCATGGTTATGTGCGATTCGTGAATAATAGCGGATTCCACTTAACCCCAAACGATTTATCAATGTCCATTCAGCTGGTGTTACATCCGCTCGGATTCGTGACAACAGCGCTGGTACACTATCATTCATCCTCGGCCCTGCCTCTGCCTGCATACGTCACAACAACAAATAACCATTCAATCCATCGAATCCCTAAAGGTTTTTTTCTCACATTCTGGAAATTCCTCCAGTAACCGGTATCGGTTATAAATAACCGGTACCGGTTCAGTAACCGATACCGGTTATCCCTAACCGCTATCGGTCACTGTCAATTACATACACCTTGCCTAAACAACCACCTACGACAATAAATTGATCGTTTATTCCTCTCTGTATACACAGACATACCCGAAACCCCTGATTACCTACCCCATAACACTCACCTCACCTATAACCCTTGCTATCACGTTTTCTTTATCATATCTACCCACTTAATCTCCCTCCTCCTATTTACAAAACATGCAAACACCAAATTACAACCAAATCGTTTACCTCTTGGGCTGCAGCAGCTTGCGGTGGAACTTGTCTTCCCTCTCGTCCATGCCTGCTGGATGCTTCTCCTCGTTCAGCCATGCTCACCACCCTCTTCAAATATAGCTTGGATTTCTGTCTTCTTGATCTCAGCCCACAATCACGTTACCTGTCTCTTTCCTCCTTATCACTCAAATCTCTCATGCAATTACTTGTCTCAGTCGTTAAAATAGCGTCGCATTCGCATATTTAACATCTTGCATGCCTCTCAAAATAAGAACTTCAGTTGCCACCTACGCTTTTCTATTTTTAGAAAAATCTCATTTTGGAATAACCGGTATCGGTTACCTAACCGATATCGGTCTATACTATACCGACATCGGTTAGCTAACCGACGTCGGTCACATACCCACCTTTTTCAAAACATAGTCCTTTTCTTTATTTTTTATCTAATTTTTGGAGGCGCCCGCCTCTTTTTCCTGCATACCAACACCGATAGCTATAATCTTTTCATCAAATCCACATCTCATTACGATTTCATCCATATCATCTATCTACATTACCAAAACAAACAAATCATCAACAAACGATATCAAAAACCATTAATCTATATACCATTTGGATCCAACTTAACAGCTACATACATACATTTTCATAAAATCAGCGACAAAACATACAACATTTCATAATACAACATGTCAATTAAACTCATCATTTATATCTACATACATCCCATCCACAAAAGACATCAACATCATTAATATATAACACCATGTAAATCCAACTCATCATACATCAAATATCACAAACCATCGACAAAACATTTAACGCATTTTTAAACACAGCATGTGGATCAAAACATCATATATATATATATATATACAAGGTTTCAAATATACAATGTGCCCTGCATCGGGGCCTCTGTGATCTCATAATACAACAAAGCCGGCGCGCAGGCCGCAATAACCGTCAAAAACCTCAACACGGCTCGCAGGCCGGTCTCTCATATCAAAAACAGACTCGGCTCGCAGGCCGGTATCAACTGTACAACCCGTACTCGGCTCGCAGGCCGGTATAATAAATACATGAATGAATCAATGAATAATATGTAGGCACGCAGGCCTCTATCAACACAACCGGTTCGCAGACCGGTGCCCATGTCCAATATACAAAAAGTGCAGGGACCCCTCAGCTCTCTCCACCTCCCTCTGCCTGTCTGCCTGCTGGTCCCTGTCCTGCCTCTCGCCTCCTGCCTGTGACGGACCCACCAGCTGTGGCTGCCCCTCCCTGAGACCTCTGGCTCTGAGAGGTCTCTGCTCTATGTGCCGCATAGGGCTGATAATCAGCCCCGGTACCATCAAGAATATCCTGATAGTATCGGGCCTCCGCTCTAGCCTCCATGTAACGCTCTCGAGCCACCGTAGGTACTGGGGCTGGTCCCCTGACACCTACTACCAGTGCCCCCTGTGCCTGTGCTGGTGCCGCTGGTGGTGCCTGTGGCCGGGGTGGTACCTGTACCTGTACCTGTGCCTGGGGCTGTGGCTGTGCCGCTGCTGGTGGTGTTGCCTGTACCTTTACCTGTGCCTGGGGCTGTGGCTGTGCCGCTGCTGGTGGTGCTGCCTGTACCTGTACCTGAGCCTGGGCTAGCTGCCCCTGTAAAACACCTATCTGTGCCTGTGCAGCAGCCAGCTGCCCCTGTAATAGCTGCACCTGACCCCTGAGCTGATCTCGCTCTGCTATCACCGCTGCCAAGTCTGGCTGTGCAGGCTGTGCTACCCTCGCTGCTCTCTGACCAGCCCACCAAACCATATATGCTCCCGTACAGCCAGCATCATCTACAGTGTCATCTGCCGGCCTCTCAGCAACCCAATCTGGATCCACGGGCTGTGGTGCAGGCAGTGGGGCCTCTACATCATCCCTCCGGTACTGAGGGAAGCGAGGGGGCTCATCCTGTCGTAGCCCCATCTGCCTGCGTACCCTCTCCAGGGGTATCCTCTCATACTCTCCCGGCCTCCGTCCCGCTATCCAGAATGTGTACTGGATCCACTGCAACTGTCCTCGGGCTCCTCCACGGGGGTGATGACCTCTATATGGTCTCCATACAATATCTACCGCTGTCAGGCCCTCTAATAAATGCCTGTAGTAAGTAACGTCTCGCCCTGCAAGCACTGCTCGTGGCTGACCCACGACCCCCAACCACCTCTGAAAGCCGTATCTATATATGACCTGTGGCCCTGGCTGCTGGGGTAATCCTACTGGTCTAATGCATATGATGTGCTCATATGCCCAACAGTGAAGCAAAAATGTCGAACAAATCCCAAATCGCCTCATCCGGCGATAGCCCCACAGCTCTCTATATAACTGCACCAGGTATACTGGTGCCCAAGCATAACATGTGTGCTCCTCCACCATCTCATGTAGCACCCCCATCAGCGCCCGTGGAAAGCGGCCTCCCTCTGAGTCTGGGAGGGCGAAGCAGGTGATCCCGATCATCATCAACACGGCAAGCCGTGTCTCATGTCGGTGCGCACGGTACATATCCCCATACCCGATACTCGCGCTGTGATATGTCAATAGCGCGGCTGCATCCCCAAAAACCTGTAGGATGCTGTCCATGGCTGTCTCTGCATCCACCTGAAAGACGGCCTCTCCATCGATAGGTAATCGAAGGATGCGATACACATCCTCCAATGTGATGGTCATCTCTCCAGTCGGGAGATGGAACACATTGGTCGCCGGATCCCATCTCTCGATGAGGGCAACCATCAAACTATGATCTCTGTCGATCGCTCTGTATCGCTGGACTCCGCCGAGTCCCACCTCGCGCATGATAGCCCAGTGTGCTGCAGACACATGTGGTCGCATCCGGCTCAACAGTGGGGGCATCCTGTCCCGCATCGTCAGCTGCTGACGTGCCTGCAAAACCAACCCACTACATTAGCCCTACTCTTTATCACAACATCTACTTTACCCTCTATACCCCCTTTTATCCCCCCGACCACACCCCGACTCTCTAACACACCCCTCTACCCACCTACCTTCTCCACACCCCGACTCCCTAACACACCCCTCTACCCACCTATCTTCTCCAATATCCCACTCCCTCTTCACACCCAAACAAACAACCCCCACCATACTACCACACAACCAAAACGATACCCAAACAACCAAATCCAACAACCGACACAACCTAAATCATATCAAAACATCCCTATCCCACCCCAATCATACCAAAACACCAACTCAACTCAACCACACAACCCAAACTACGCCCACACACCCAAACTATACCCAAAAACTTAACTCCACCACACAGCCCAAACCACGCCCACACACCCAAACAAAACACAAAAACAAAAACCACAAAAACAAACCGGTCAAAAACACAAAGCACAAAAACAAAAACAAAAACAAAAACAACCAAACCACAAAAACAAAACAAAAAACAAAAACAACCACAACATAAACACACAACACCCACCGACGCCGGCCGATATACGACCGACGCCGGTCAAACACAAAGCACCGTGACCTGAAAATTTGCGACCGATGCCGGTCGCTTAGCGACCGACATCGGTCGCTGTATTTACCCGGAGCCGAACCCCCGCGCGGCCCCCAACCTACATTTTTTCATTTTTCTCCCTCTCTACCCACCCAAACACCCTAAAAACCTACCCACCCAGCCGCCTCGGCTTATTTCACCTATCTACCCTCTCCCTTTTTCAAATTATTTCCATTTTCTAATTATTTCCTAAAAACATGTACATTCCTACCCAAACCCCAAATCTAGCTTAATAACATCAAATGAACACAATGCAAGGTTTCGAACTTACCGGTACGACGACACGTCGTCGTGGTGGGATGGGTGGTGGTGGTCCAGCTGGTCCAGCTCCTCCTGCTCCTCCTGGCTGTGCCATGGCTCCAAATGTCCTCTTCTGGGTCCTCAACCAATCAACTACTGCCTCCTCCTCACTCGGGCCCGCCAATCACCTCACTTCTCCACTCAACTAGTGCCACCTCAGCCAACAAATACACCAATATCAATATTCCACCTCAGACAACTTAATTTGGTTTCCAAATTGACAAAGTGACAATGACCGGCCGTATTTTTCTTTTTATAGGTTTTTAACATAGAACCGATACCGGTCAAATCGTGCCCTAAGGAACCGGCGTCGGTTATCTAACCGGTACCGGTCATAGATAACCGATATCGGTTTTGTCCTTTTTTACCCAACTTTTTGCCCTTATTCACTACTTTCCCTTTCCCACCACATTGCCTCTTTACCACATCGCCTATATGCTCCATTGCTCTTTAGCCATTTTTGACTTCACCGGCCCGACCCAAGGCCGCAACCAACCACTCCGGCCCGACCCAAGGCCCACCCAACCATTTGGCCCGACCCAAGGCCTCAACCTACCTATCCGGCCCGACCCAAGGCCTCACCCCAACCATTTGGCCCGACCCAAGGCCTCACCCTACCCATTTGGCCGACCCAAGGCCTCACCCTACCCATTTGGCCCGACCCAAGGCCTCACCCTACCCATTTGGCCCGACCCAAGGCCTCACCCTACCCATTTGGCCCGACCCAAGGCCTCACCCTTCCCATCCGGCCCGACCCAAGGCCGCCACCCAACAATTTGGCCCGAACCACGGCCGTACCACTTCAATACCTTACCCAACATCAGCAACATACACTTTTATCCACCCATCATATAGTTTTTTGTTCAATCGAGCTCACCTGTTCGTGTTTTAGCCTGATTAGGGTCCTTGACTTGATCTGTCGACCAACTTTGCCTAGACCTAGACCGTGACGTTTATCTCAACCAAACCAACCATTTGGTACTGCCGAACATGCCTAAACGTTCCTGTACCTTACCTGTTATATACCCTGGAGCTACTTCCTATGCCTTGGATACCAGGATTATATCACCCTTGTTTGGATAAACTATCGACCTTTGCCTATGCATTGTTGGTTTGCTCGTCAAATCATGTACCCTAGTCGCACTATTGCATTTCAACGTGCGTCTGCTTCCTTGGACTTACCCCACCTTTTCCCCATCATCTCTACACCATTTACCCTTTATCAACCCTATCCCTGATTTCAAGTTCTCTCAATCTGTGATAGATTTGAGGGGGATTACCTATACCCTTAACAGGGGAAACCACTTCATATTATTGTCCGTGCAGCTTTACAAAACAAGCTACACGACAATAAGGGGCTAATGTAGACACCAAATTTGTGTCTTACGACCCCTTGTGACCCGCATCTCATTTCGCAACCTAACCTCATCACCTAAACCTTACACAATTATTTATTAATTACCTTGTAATTGATAAATCCACATCACCTTACCTGCCACCTCATTTTGCCACCTCATCATGACCTAGTCCTAACCCTAAACTAACCTAATTAAGACCTATAACTTGGTCCACACCTACACCCATGACTAATGACCCCTTTCTCGCACCCAAAACCGACCTTCTAGTCACTTGACCAAGCCCGCAACTAATCTCTCGGGAGAAAAGCAGGGAAAGTGGGCGATTTTACTAAAAATAGCCTACTTTTTCCTAACCGATACCGGTTCCTACTCGACCGCCGTCGGTTACGTAACCGCCATCGGTTCCCTGTAAATGGGCTCCCCAAACCAAAAACAAAGGTGGAAGGATTTTTGGATCAACAGAGATCAGCAGGAGCGATCAAGAGAATCTGGATCTTTACTTGGCCGAGCAGAGACGAGTGAAGAAACCAGAAGAGTTTGCAGCAAAGGAGATCAAGCCCAAAACTGCAACGGAATAGCCAGAAACCTGTGATACTCAGCTGATCATCGGGAGGGAGATCTCTCATCTTCTGTGTGTCAAGCCATCTTACCTAAGTTCTGCCTTTGTCATCAGAGTTCCTGGACCTGCATCTTCGTCAATAACCAGTAAGTTACATCTTGCATGTCCTCTTTAATAACATTTCTTAGACTTTTTGAATCACAGTCCCCATAAATCCATTCCTAGATCCACTACCCAACGTGTCATTGCATCTAACTATCATTCATTTACCTCTCACCATCTCATTACCTAATATCACTCATATACCAGCCTTACCAACAACACCGTTACCCTACAACACAACCACCCCATAAAACAACCAACCTACAGATCCTAGACCATACCGATATCGGTTATCAGCAACCGGTATCGGTTATTGTGACTCAAAACCAGAAATCAGCCTTTCCCCTACCCGTCTCAACGAAGCAATTTAATTGATATTTTACAGTTTTTGGTGTTAATTCATATTAGCAGGGGAACTGACCACCTTCGAAAGGAAGTTTTATATTTCCTGGGCCCAAGGCAGTTCCCTCATTTATTGTCTAATCAAAATCTTGTGGTCTTGTGTTCTTATTTGCAGGTAGTCCTTCCAAGACAAAAAGGAGTTCTTCGCAGTCAACCTGATCTTTCTCTACGGTATGCGCACACCATCTCGACATTCAACAGGTATTCCTCCTAGCCCTAACCTTATCTGTTTCTAAAAGGAATGAAAGGATAGAAGTAACTCTATTCCCAGAAGCCGAAACATTCCGAGTGAAACACCAGCAAGGTTCCCATATGTAGCTACTGTATGAGCTCAAGGTGAATTAGCAAGGAATTTTTAGGTGAATCCTAGGCAGTGTCCCAAATGACTATTTGATAAGCTCATGCGGGTGAGCTCACTAAGCCCAATCGGTCAGCTCCAGAAGAGTTCCCAGGTGAGCTACTTAGTATAGCTTTTCATTGAGCTCCTTCAAAGAAGTTCCTGCTAACTCCCAACAAGATACATTCTGCAGCTCTCAGTCGAAGGTCACCGAGTAGCTCAGAAATGTGCTATTAGGGAGCTCATTATGAGCAGATTAAGTGAGGTACTTGGTGAACTACTGGGCCACAAACATCTGAGGTGAGCTACTAGATGACCTCAAGGTGAGTTGCAAAGGTGAGCTCCTTAGTGAGCTCAAGGTTAGCTAGCCACCTAGCTCCCATGAGCTTTCATTCTCAAGGTCCAAGCTCATTTCCATGAGTACCTGGATGAGCTCAGACGTTCTCAGGTGAGTTAGGACTAGCTCCTAGGTGAGTCAACTCAACATGATTCGAGCCTCCAGACCTTAGGTCATAGGTGAGCTACCCCACCAGTTGTTCAATGAGCTTCTAGGTGATTTGCCCTTGAGCTTCCAATCTGATCTACTTTATGAGCAACCGCACCATGTGATCTCATCCAAGTACTCACATCTATAACTCACAAGAAAAGATGGACAAAATCAACCTACTCGATGAGCTTCTTGGTTGAGCTCACACCTGAGCTATTACGAGCGAGATCCTAGGAGCTCCACCCTTGGTGAGCTTATGTGATATCCTCCCAATGTGAATTACCAGACAATTTACTCAAGCTTTGAGTTGGTAAGGAGGATCTCCTAAGCAACACTTAAGGCGATCAGTTAGCACAGGAAAGCTCCCATCTGATTGCTCATGACGAGCTACTACAGGAGAGCTCCCATGTCCTTTTCAAGTGAGCTACTTGGAGCTCCGCGTAGAAAGCTCAAGTTAAGATGCACTCGGTGAGCTCTTATTAAGCTCAAGGTGAGCCCAAGGTGAGTTCTTAGGATGAGCTCTCCATTGACATTGCCATCGGAAAGCTCACCGAGCTTCTATGCCATACTTGAAGAGTATCTTGGATAGCTCACTTGCTGATTTTGAGTCCTAGGACGAGCTGGCGGGGCCCTTAGCTCAACCATGCAACTCAAAGGTAGGTTGTTTAAATCTCTAAGGTGAGCTTACGATGTCTTTACAAGAGAAGCCCACACTAAGCACATCTGACAAGGTACCCTCAAAGGTAGTTGGCAAGGTGAGCTCATTTAGGTGAGCCATGTTAGTTCCCTAGTGAGCTACTCGACAATCTCCTAGGATTGAGCCTCAACTCGAGAAGAGAAATTGTGAGTTGCCCAATAAGAACTCCCAATTTTCAGCTACCCAAGCTTCCACCAACAAAGCTCTAACACCACCAATCCTCACCCAGACTAGCTCCCAAGCAATAAACTTGGTGAGTGCACCTAGGTGAGGTCAAATCCCAACCACTTGGTGAGCTACATGTGATCTCGCCAAAAGCCACCTTCAAGTATAAAGCTAGCCCTCAATTAGCACCCCCTTAGTGAGAAACCTATGGTGTGATATTGGAAAAATCACTTAAAGCAGGAGCCATTACCTTACCTCCTGTTAAACCTCACTCCGGGTTTGATTCCACTCACGCCATACCTTCTTGGTACAAAGAAAATGACTTCTGTAACTTCCACCTCATTGAAGGGACACAGTCATGAAAACTACAAGATGTTGAAAAACATAGTGCAGGAAATGGTTGATACAGGGGATATAGCCCTCGAAAATCCTAACGCCCCTGCTAACCGAAATTTGAAAATTTTCAACAAACCATTCCCAAATCACTCTTCTAACAGTAACATAAACCAAGATATCTTAGCCGAGGAGAGTGTTCATGAGATACATGTAGTCTTCGAATCCCAGCAAAAAGCCTCTATCGAAAAAATTCTGAATCAAGCCTCTTGCTAACGCAGGAACCTGTACCCCCTTCATCACCATCAAGACAAGATGTAATCCTTGCTGTTCCTTTACCCATCAAATAATTAACCACCCAGAGTTCTCTTCTCACAAATGAGCCTTATTACACCACATCCTTGTAAGACTATGAGGGATGTTATCTAACTTATCTATTTCTGAAACGTCTCCTTCTACCATTCTTGTTGTACAAGAGGAAGGCTCACCACTTCTTTTGTCATCCTTAGATGAGAAACCTCTTGACCAACATCACCACATTCTTTAAACATGACGTATCCTCTCAAACACGCCCACCTACCTATTAGTTCTTCATCACCTAAATCTTTTCAGCGACCAGTTGACCTCTTAATGCCCATTGATACAGTGCCTCATCTACCCCCTATATCACACCCATAGTGGACCAAAATCACAACTCACCTTTCTTCCATACAAAATTTCCTATTCACACGTGAGGATTGTCATCCCTTAGAAGATAGATGAGTCCTATGGGAATGTTTGAGTACCCCATATTCTACTCAAATGCAGATGACCGATCTAGACGCCTCTACCATATAATCAAAGTGTTTACATAAGCTTAAAATGCCTATGTCCTCATCTTCATCCCCTCATCTCTACCAAATACCTCATCCACCTCTATTAACCTAACCAAATCTTCCCCTAGCAAGCTCAGGACCTCACCAATGCCCAGTCTAACACACCCACCTAAACGATTAGACTTATCCAAAAATAAATTCATCCATCCCATTAGGAGATAGACTCAATTTCCTCAACCTATGCCTCTATCACAACTAAAACCATCATCATCACACCTACCTTCCATATTAGGACCTCACCCCTCCACCTTGCATCAATATATCATACCTCCTGCGCGTTTTCTTTAAAACGACCTAGATGCCTTCTGCACCCATACAGAGATCCAAGGGTATATCAACACCATCACCCCAAGTATCCTATCCACCTATCAACCCTAAACAAATTCCATCATCAAAAGATTTGTTTTTTGTCACTCCTATTTCTTCGTGGTTGTTTTCTGATACCACATCATCTGTGGCCTCATCATCTAACCAGCTAAACATAGCTTCTGCGCCAAAGAGGCCACGTTTAGTTAAAACCCATTATCAAAACTTCTTGGCTAAACCACCACCCATACAAATCAACCATACCCCATCATTACCAGAATCTACCCAGCCAATAGCCTCATCTTCCTCTGAGTTTGACCCACTCAAAGGGTCTTACGCAAAAATCCTTGCTATGTTGGTAGAGAAGGCAACCATTTCCCTACCCCCACTTAGACCTTATGATCCATCTAAACCTCGACCTATAGGTTATGATGAGTCTAAAATCTACGCTTACCACCACACACCAGGATCATGATGTAGAGGGATGCAAAGCGTTGAAAGCATACTTCGTCAGTCACCTTTCTTAGATAGAAAAGTTAAGAAAGACAACTTACGAAGGGAGAGACCTTTAGCTTCAATTCCCTCTCCTATACCACCTGTCCCCACCTCACCAAAATATATCATTATTACAACTCCACCTCTCGAAGACCATGACTTATCCATGCCATCTTCCTCCTCTCCTGTTCATGAGATCAATATGATTAGTGTTGCTACTTGAGGGCAGAAAAACAATGGGAAAGTGAAATAAAGCACACCTGCGGCCTCTCGTTCTCCGTCCACCATCCCGATTGCACCACCACCTAAAGTGGTTATTTGTGGACCCACCTATCCCATCTCTAAGGTGAGCTTACATGTGAGATACCAGATGAGCTCAAGGTGAGTTGGAAAGGTGAGGTCAAAGGGAGTTGCCAAGGTGAGGTATCAGGTGAGTTCCCAGTTAAGTTACTTAAAGAGGTCCCTAGCAAGCTCAACTCAAGCTAAGCGGAGAGCTCCCAAAAGATCTCCCACGCAAGCTACTTATCAAGCTCCCAGGTAAGCTGTTAGGTGAGCTCCTAAGTGAGCTACTTGGTGAGCTCCCAGGTGAGGTCCCTATTGAGCTGCTCGAAAAGCTCACAAGTGATCTTAAATCAACCTACTTAGCGAGTTGCTCGGTGAGCTTTAAGGTGAGCTACTTGGTGAGTTACTCAATGAAATCTAAGGTGAGCTACTATGTGAATTTCTAGGCAAGTTGATCATGCGAGCTCCCATGTGAGTTTTTGGTCGAACTTTCAGGTTAGCTCCTATATGAGTTTTCAGGTGAGCTTCTTGGTGAGCTCCTAAGTGAGCTCAAGTTGATTTATTCAGCAAGCTCCTCAGTGATTTTATAGGCAATCTCAAGTTGAGCTACTCGACAAGCTCCTAAGCGAGCTGCTTGATAAGCTCCCAGCCAAGCTCCCAGGTTAGCTGACTCTAGGGTGAGCTTGTCAGTAATCTCTAAGGTGAGCTTACATGTGAACTACCAAATGAGCTCAAGGTGAGTTGGTAAGGTAATCTCAAGGTGAGTTTGCAAGGTAATCTCAAGGTGAGTTGGCAAGGTGAGTTGTCAAGTAAGCTCCTAGCTGAGTTCCTAGGTGAGTTACTCAACGAGCTCCTGGGTGAGCTCAATTCAAGCTAATCAGGGAGCTCCTAGGTGAGTTTACAAGAAATCTCAAGTCAAGCTACTCGACGTGCTCCTGAACGAGCTGCTTGTCGAGCTCCCAGCCAAGCTACTAGGTTAGCTACTCTGTGAGCTCCCAAGTGACCTCAAAGGTGACCTTATTGGTAATCTCTGAGGTGAGCTTACATGTGAGATACTAGATGAGGTCAAGGTGAGTTGGCAAGGTGAACTCAAGGCAAGTTGGCAAGGTAAGCTCAAGGTGAGTTTGTAAGGTGAGCTTTCAGGCAAGCTCCCAGGTGAGTTCCTAGGAGAGTTACTCGATGAGCTCCCAGGTGAGCTCAACTCGAGTTGATCGGGGAGCTCCCAAGTGAGCTACTTGGCGAGTTGTTCGGTGAGTTCTCAGGTGAGCTGTTAGGCAAGCTCCCAACTGAGATTCTTAGTGAGCTCCCAGGTGAGGTCCTTGGTGAGCTCAAAAGTGAGCTCAAGTCAACCTACTCAGCGAGCTGCTCAACAAGCTCCCAGGTGAGTTGTTAGGTGAGATCCCAGGTGAGTTGTTAGGTGAGCTCCCAGGTGAGCTACTTGGTGAGCTGCTCAATGAACTCCAAGGTGAGCTACCAGATGAGCTCAAGGTGAGTTAGCAAGGTGAGCTCCTTAGTGAGCTCAAGGTGATCTCCCATGTGAGTTGGTAAGGTGAGCCATCAGGTGAGCCCCCTTGCGAGTTCCCTGGTGAATTTCTCGATGAGCTCCTGAGTGAGGTCAAGGAGAGCTGGTAAGGTGAGCTGTTAGGTGAGTTTTCAAGAAATCTCAAGTTGAGTTACTCAATGAGCTTCTAGGTGAGCTACTTACTGAGCTCTCATCTAAGCTCCTAGTTGAGCTGCTTGGTGGGCTCCCAAGTGAGCTCAAAGGTGAGCTTGTTAGTAATCTCTGAGGTGAGCTTACATGCTAGCTACAAGATGAGCTCAAGGTGAGTTGGCAAGGTGAGATCTCATGCAAGTTCCCAGTTGGAATTCTCAATGATCTCCTAGGTAAGTTCAACTAGAGCTTATTGGTGAGCTCTCAAAAGAGCTCCCAAGTGAGCTATTAGCCAAGTTATTTGACGAGCTCCTAGGTGAGCTACTAGGTGAGCTCCCAAGTGAGCTACTTGGTGATATCCTAGGAGAGGTCCCTAGAGAGCTGCTCGATAAGCTCACAAGTGAGCTCAAGTCAACCTACTCAATGAGCTACTCGGTGAGCTCCCATGTGAGCTATTAGGTGAGCTCCCATATGAGCTACTTGATGAACTTTGAGGTGAGGTACCAAATGATATCAAGGCAAGTTGGCAAGGTGAGCTGATAGGTGAGCTCCCATGTGAGTTTCTAGGAAAGCTATTAGGTGAGCTTCCATGTAAATTTTTGGGTAAGCTACTTGACAAGCTCTCAAGTGAGTCAAGTAGAGCTACTCAGTGAGCTCCTAGGTGAGCTCAAGGTGAGATGGAAAAATGAGCTATTAAGTGAGCTCTCAGGTGACCTCAAAGGTGACCTTGTCAGTAATCTCTGAGGTGAGCTAGTAGATGAGCTCAAGGAAAGTTAGTAAGGTGAGCTCAAGGTGGGTTGGCAAGGTAAGCTCAAGGTTAGTTGGCAAGGTGAGCTGTCAGGTGAGCTCCTAGGTGAGTTCCCAGGTGAGTTACTCGATGAGCTCTTGGGTGAGCTCAACTCAAGATAATCAGTGAACTCCTAGAAGAGCTCCCAAGTGAGCTACTTGGAAAGCTATTTAGAGAGCTCCAAGGGAAGCTGCTAGGCAAGCTCCCAGGTGAGGTCCCCATTAAGCTACTCAGTGAGCTCCTAGGAGAGCTGGTAGGCAAGATCTGAGGAAAGTTAATCAATGAGCTCCTGGGTGAGCTCAACTCAAGATGATCGGTGAGTTCCCAGAAGAGCTCCCAGGTTAGCTACTTAGCGAGCTATTCGGTGAGCTCCCAGGTGAGCTGGTAGATGAGTTCCTAAATGAGCTACTTGGAAAGCTCCCAGGTGTGGTCCCCAGTGAGCTACTCGATAAGATAAAAAGTGAGCTTAAGTTAACCTACTCGGTGAGATGCTCGGCGAGCTCCTAGGTAAGGTATTAGGTGAGCTCCCAGGTGAGCTACTTGGCAAGCTACTTTATGAACTCCAAGGCAAGCTACCAGATGAACTCAAGGTAAGATGGCAAGGTGAGCTCCTCGGTGAGCTCTAGGTGAGTTGGCAATGTGCACTAATAGGTGAGCTCCCATGTGAGTTGGCAAGTTGAGTTGTCAGGAAAGCTCCCATGTGAGCTTTTGAGTGAGCTGTTTGACGAGATCTCGGGTGAGCTCAAGTTAAGATGTTTAGTGAGCTCAAGGTGACTTGGAAAATGTGAGCTCAAGTTGACCTACTCGACGAGCTCTTAGGTGAGCTAATTGCTGAGCTCTTGGCCGAGCTCCTAGGTGAGTTACTAGGTGAGCTCCCAGGTGAGCTTGTCAGCAATCTTTGAGGTGAGCTTACATGTGAGCTACCAGATGAGCTCAAGGTGAGTTGGTAAGGAGAGCTCAAGGTGAGTTGGTAAGGTGAGCTGTCAGGTGAGTTCCCAAGTGAGTTACTTGGCGAGCTCAACTCAAGCTGATCAGCGAGCTTTCAGAAGATCTCCTAGGAGAGCTACTTGGCAAGTTGTTCGGTGAGCTCCCATATAAGCTACTAGGTGAGATCCCAAACAAGATACTTGGTGAGCTCCTAGGAAACGTCCCCATCGAGCATCTCAGCAAGCTCACAAGTGAGCTCAAAAGTGAGCTTAATTTATCCTACTTGGTGAGCTACTCTGTGAGCTCCTAGGTGAGCTACTTGGTGAGTTGATCAATAAACTCCAAGGTGAGCTACCATGTGAGTTTCTGGGTGAGCTGATACATGAGCTCCCATGCGATTTTTTAGGAAAGATGTCAGGTGAGCTCCCATGTGATTTTTTAGGTGAGATGCTTGATGAGCTCCTGGGTGAGCTCAAGTTGAGTTTCTCAGTGAGGTCCTAGGGGAGCTCAAGGTGAGATGGCAAGGCGAGCTATCAGGTGAGCTCCCTGGTGATTTTACGGGCAAACTAAAGTTGAGATGCTCGACGAGCTCCTGAGAAAGCTACTTGTTGAGCTCCCAGCCAAGATCTTAGGTTAGCTACTCAGTGAGCTCCTAGGTGAGCTCAAAGGTGAGCTTTTCGGAAATCTTTAAGGTGAGCTTACATGTGAGCTACCAGATGAGATTTAGGTGAGTTGGCAAGGCAAGCTCAAGGTGAGTTGGCAAGGGAAGCTCAAGATGAGTTGCCAAGGTGAGCTATCAGGTAAGCTCTCAGGTGAATTCCTAGGTGAGTTACTCGACGAGCTCCTGGGTGTTCTCAACTCGAGCTGATCACCTAGGATCTCATCGAGCAACTTGACTTAAGATTTCCAAAAAACTCACCTAGGAGCTCACCTTATAGCTCACCTTGCTAGCTTGACTTGAGCTCACCCAAGAACTCACCAAGTAGCTTAACTTGAGCTCACCTAGGAGCTTGTCAAGTAGCTTGCCCAAAAACTCGCATGGGAGCTCGCATGATAGCTCACCCAAAAACTCACATGGGAGTTCACCTATCAGCTCACCTTGCTAGCTTGCATTGAGCTTGCTGAGGAGCTCACCTTGCCAACTTACCTTGAGCTTATCTGGTAGCTTACCTTAGAGTTTTTTGAGTAGCTTTTTAAGTAGCTAGTATGGGAGATCACCTAATAGCTTTCCTGGGAGATCACTGAGTAGCTTACCAAGTAGGTTGACTTGAGATTGCTTATGAGATCTCTTGTGAGCTCACTGAGAAGCTTGTTAGGGACCTCACCTGGGATATTGCATAGTAGCTCACTTGGGATCTCACCTAGAATCTTACCTAGGATCTCACCGAATAGCTTGCTAAGTAGTTTGCTTGGCATCTCTTCTAAAAGCATGTTGATAAGCTCACGTTGAGCTCACTCGGGAGCTTGTTAAGTAACTCATCTTAGGGCTCACCTGACAACTCACCTTGCCAACTCACCTTCAGCTCTCCTTACCAACTCACCTTGAACTCACCTTACCAAATCACCTTGAGCTCATCTGGTAGCTCACATGTAAGCTCACCTTAGAGATTATAGAAAAGATCACCTTTGAGCTCTCCTTGGAGCTCACCATGCAACTCACTTAGGATTTTAGCTGGGAGCTTAGCAAGCAACTCACCCAGGAGCTCATCAAGTAGCTCAAATTGAGCTTATTTAGGAGCTCACTTGATAGCTCACCTTGCCAACTCACCTTGAGCTTGTCCAGGAGCTCACCAAGTAGCATGACTTGAGCTCACCCGGGAGCTCATCAAGCAGCTCACCCAAAAACTTACATGGGAGCTCACTTGACAGATCACCTTGCCAACTCGCATAGGATCTTACCTTGCTAGCTTGACTTAAGATTACTAAGGATCTAATATTTCCAACTTACCTTGAGCCCATCTGGTAGCTTACCTTAGAGTTCATCAAGAAGCTCACCAAGTAGCTCACCTGGGAGCTCACTTAATAGCTCACCTGGGAGCTCATCGAGTAGCTCATCGAGTAGGTTGACTTGAGCTCACTTGTGAGCTCAGCGAGAAGCTTGCTAGGGACCTCGCATGGGGGATTACCAAGTAGCTCACTTGGGAGCTTACCTAGTATCTCTCTTAGTAGCTCACCGAACAACTCACCAAGTAGCTCACCTGGGATCTCTTCTGGGAGCTTTCCTTACCAACTCACCTTGAGCTCATCTAGTAGCTTGTATGTAAGCTCACCTTAGAGATTACCAACAAGCTCACCTTTGAGGTCACCTGAGCACTCACCTAGGAGCTCGGCTAGGAGATCGACAAGCAACTCATTTAAGAACTCATCGAGTAGCTCACCAAGTAGGTTGACTTGAGCTCACCTGGGAGCTCATCAAGTAGCTCACTTTAAAATTCACATGGGAACTCACTTGACATCTCACCTTAGCAACTCGTATGGGAGCTCACGTTTCCATCTTACCTTGAGCTCGTAGAGGAGCACACCTTGCTAACTCACCTTGAGCTTGTTTAGTAGCTCACATTAGATTTCATCGATTAGCTCACTAATTAGCTCACCTGGGAGCTTGCTAAGTAGCTTACTTGGGAGCTTTCATATCAGCTCTCTTAGGAGCTCACCAAATAGCTCGCCAAGTAGCTCACCTGGGATCTGTTCTGGGAGCTCACCTTACAAACTCACCTTGAGCTCGTCTTGCCAACTCGCCTTGAGCTCATTTGGTATCTCATATGTAAGCTCACCTCAGATATTTCTGACAAGCTCACCTTTGAGGTAACCTGAGAGCTCACCGAGTAGCTCACCTAGGAGCTCAACAAGGAGCTCAGCAAGCAACTCACCTAGGAACTCATCGAGCTGCAAGACTTGAGCTTTCCCAGAAACTCACCTAGGAGCTCACCTGACAACTCACCTTGCCAGCTCACCTTGAGCTCACCCAGGAGCTCACCAAGTAGGTCGACTTGGGATCACCTGGGAGCTCATCAAACAGATCATTTTAAAACTCGCATGGGAGCTCGTTTGATAGCTCACCTTACCAGCTTGTATAGGATCTCTCCTATCAGCTCACCTTGCCAGCTTTCCTTAAGCTCATAGATGAGCTCACCTTACCAACTCAGCTTGAGCTCATCTGGTAGCTAGCCTTAGAGTTCATCGAGTAGCTCACCAATTAGCTCACCTAGGAGCTCACCTAATAGCTTGCCTGGGAGCTCACCTAACAGCTCACCTAGGAGCTCATCGAGTAGCTCGCTGAGTAGGTTGACTTGTGCTTGCTTATGAGCTCATTGAGTAGCTTGCTAGGGACATTTCCTGAGAGCTCTCCAAGTAGCTTGTTTAGGAGCTTGCCTAGTAATGCACCTGGGAGCTCACTGAATAGCTCGCCAAGTATCTTATCTTGGAGCTCTTTTGGGAGTCCATCGATCAACTCAAGTTGATCTCACCTAGGAGCTTGTCGAGTAACTCACCTGGGAACTCACCTAGGAGCTCACTTGACAACTCACCATGCCAACTCACCTCTAGCTCACCTTGCCAACTCACCTTGAGCTCACCTTGCTAACTCACCTTGAGCTCATCTGATAGCTTGCATATAAGATCACCTCAGAGATTACTGACAAGCTCACCTTTGAGCTCACTTGGGAGCTCACCGAGAAGTTCACCTAGGAGCTTGGCTAGGAGCTTGACAAGTAGCTCACCCAGGACCTCATCGAGTAGCTCAACTAGAGCTTTCTTGGAAACTCACTTGGGAGCTCACCTAACATCTCACCTTGCGAGCTCATCTTGAGCTCACCCAGGAGCTCGTTGAGCATCTCGACTTGAGTTTGCTAGGGAGCTCATCAAGTAGATCACCCAAAACTCACATGGAAGCTCACCTTAAGCTCACTTAGGCGCTCACCTTGCCAACTCACCTTGAGCTTGTTTGGTAACTCACCTCAGAGTTTGTCAAGTGGCTCACCGAGTAGTCTTGGGAGCTAACTGAGTAACTCACCAAATAGGTTGACTTGAGCTCGCTTGTGAGCTCACCGAGCAGCTCACCAGGGACCTCACCTAGGAGCTTACTTGGGAGCTTGCCTGGGAGCTCGCTGAACATCTCGCCTAGGAGCTCTTCTGGGAGCTCACCGATCAGCTCTAGTGTAGCTCACCTAGGAGCTCATTGAGTAACTCACCTGGGAACTCACCTAGGAGCTTTCCTGACAACTCACCTTACCAACTTCCCTTGAGCTCATTTATTAGTGTGCATGTAAGGTCACCTTAGAGGTTGTCAAAAAGCTTTCCTTTTGAGCTCTCCTAGGAGCTCACCGAGTAGGTCACCTAGGAGCTTAGCTAGGAGCTCGGAAAGTAGCTCACCCAGGAGCTCGTTGAGTAGCTTGACTAGAGCTTGCCCAAAAAATCACCTGGGAGCTTTCCTGATAGTTTTCCTTTCTAGCTCACCCAGGAGCTTGCCGATCAGCTCAACTTGAGCTCTCCCGAGAGCTCATCAAGCAGCTCACCTGAAAACTTGTATGGGATCTCACCTGATATCTTACCTTGCCAACTCACATGGGATCTCACCTATAAACTCACCTTGCCATCTCACCTTAAGCTCACTGAGGAGATCACCTTTCCATCTCACCTTGAGCTCATGTGGTAGCTCACCTCAGATTTCTTCAAGTAGCTCACCAAGTAGCTCACCTGGGAACTCACTTAATAGCTCACCTAGGAACTCACCAAGTAGCTCACCGAATAGGTTGACTTGAGCTTGCTTGGGAGCTCACCTAATAGCTCATCTGGGATCTCACTGAATAACTTGCCAAGTAACTCACCTAGGATCTCCTATGGGAGCTCGCCAATCATCTTGAGTTGAACTTGGCTAGGAACTCACCTAGGAGCTCACCTGACATCTCACCTTACCAACTTGCCTTTAGCTCGCTTTGCCAACTCACTTTGAGCTCACCTTGCCAACTCACCTTTAGCTCATATTGTAGCTCGTATGTAAGCTCACCTTAGAGATTACTGACAAGCTCACCTTTTAGCTCACCTAGGAGCTCATTCAGTAGCTCACCTAGGAGCTTAGCTAGGAGCTTGGTAAGCATCTTGTCAAGTAGCTCGACTTGAGCTTATCCAAAAACTCACCTCAGAGATCACCTGATAGCTCGGATTTCTAGCTCACCTTGATATCACCTAAGAGCTCACTGAGTAGCTCACCCAAAAACTCACCTTACATCTCACCCAAAAACTTGAATGGGAGCTCACCTTGAGTTCTCTAAGGAGCTCACCTTGAACTCGTCTTGTAGCTCACCTTGGAGTTCGTCAACTAGCTTGCCAAGTAGCTTACTTGGGAGCTCACTGAGAAGCTCTCTAAGTAGGTTGTCTTGAGCTCACTTGTGAGCTCGCTGAGTAGCTCGTCAGGGACCTCAACTGGGAGCTCACCAAGTAGCTCACTTGGAAGCTCACCTAGCATCTTACCTGGAAGCTTACCAAGTAGCTCACTTGGGAGATCTTCTAGGAGCTCACCAATCAGATTGAGTTGAGTTCACCTAGGAGCTCATTGAGTAACTCATCTGGGAACTAACCTGGGAGCTCACCTAACAGCTCACCATACCACCTCACCTTGAGCTCACATTCCCAACTCGATTTAAACTCGTCTTGAAAACTCACCTTGAGTTCATCTGGTAGCTTACATGTAAACTCACCTTAGATATTACCGACAAGCTCACCTTTGATCTCACTTGGGAGCTCACAGAGCAACTCACCTAGGAGCTCAACTAGGAGCTCGACAAGTAACTCACCTAGGAGCTTGTCGAGTAGCTCGACTTAAGCTTACCCAGAAACTTTCTTGGGAGCTCGAATTACAACTTGCCTTGCCATTTTAGCTTGAGCTCGCCTAGGAGCTCACTGAGCTACTCGACTTGATCTCACCCATGAGTTCATCAATTAGCTTATGTAAAAAATCACATGCGAGCTCACCCGATAGCTCACCTTACCAAGTCACATGGTAGCTCACCTTGCCATCTCACCTTGAGCTCGCTGAGGAGCTCACATTGCCAACTCACCTTGAGCTCATGTGGTATCTCACCTCAGAGTTTGTCAAGAAAATCACCAAGTAGCTCACCCAGGAGCTCACTTGGGAGCTCACCGAGAAGGTTGAATTGAGCTCGCTTGTGAGCTTTCTGATCAACTCACCTAGGACCTCACCTAGGAGCTTGCTAAGTTACTCACTAGGGAGCTCACCTAGCAACTTACCTAGGAGCTCACCAAATAGCTCAATAAATAGCTCATCTAGGAGCTCTTATGGGAGTTGGCCGATTAGCTTGAGTTGAGCTCACCCAGGAGCTCATTGAGTAACTCACCTGGGATCTCAGCTCACAGCTCACCTTGTAACCTCTCTTTGAGCTTGCCTTGATAACTCACCTTGAGCTCAAATTACCCCTCACCTTGATCTCATCTATTAGCTTGCATGCTCAACTTGAGCTAACCCGAGAGCTCACCTCAGAGATTGTTGACAAGCTCACCTTTGAGCTCTCTCGGGAGATCACTGAGTAGCTCACCTAGGAGCTTGGCTAGGAGCTCAGCAAGAAGCTCACCTAGCCAAGCTCTCACCTTTAGCTCATATTATAGCTCGTATGTCAGCTCAACTTAGAGATTACCGAAAGCTCACCTTTGAGCTCACCTAGTAGCTAATTGAGTAGCTCACCTAGGAGCTTGGCTAGGAGCTTGGTAAGTATCTCGTCAAGTAGCTTTCCCAGAAACTCACCTCAGAGCTCACTTGATAGCTCACCTTTCCTACTCACCTTGAGCTCTCCCAGGAGCTCACTGAGTAGCTCAACTTGAGCTCACCTGAGTAGCTCACTTGGGAGATCTTCTAGGAGCTCAACTAATCAGATTGAGTTGAGTTCACCTTGGAGCTCATATGAGTAACACATCTGGGAACTCACCTGGGAGCTCACCTAACAGCTCACCTTACCACCTCACCTTAAGCTCACATTACCAACTCGACTTGAACTCATCTTACAAACTCACATTGAGTTCATCTGGTAGCTTGGGAGCTTACCTGACAACTCACCCAAAAACTCCCATGGGAGCTCACCTATCAGCTCACTTTACACAGCTCACCTTGACCAACTCGTATGAGGAGCTCACCTTACCATCCAACCTTGAGCTCGCCTTGAGCTCGAAAATCACCAAGTGCTCACCAAGGAGCTCACTTGGGAGATCACCGAGAAAGTTGAATTGAGCTCACTTGTGAGCTTTCTGAATAGCTCACCTAGGACCTCACCTAGGAACTTGCTAAGTTACTCACTTGGGAGCTCACCTAGCAGCTTACCTAGGAACTCAGAATAGCTCGATAAATAGCTCACCTAGGGCTCTTTTGGGAGTTGGCCGATTCAAGTTGAGCTCGCCTAGGAGCTCATTGAGTAACTCACCTCTGAGTTTTTCGAGCAGCTCGTCAAGTAGCTCACCTAGGAGCTCATTGAGTAACTCACTGAGTAGGTTGAATTGAGCTCACCGAGTAACTCACCTGGGGACCTCACTTGGGAGCTCACCTTGAGTATCTCACTTTAGGAGCTGAATGAGTAGCTCAACTTGAGCTCACTGAGAGCTCATCAAGCAACTCAGCTAAAAACTGAATGGGAGCTCACCTGAAAAGCTCACAAAGTAGCTCACCTGGGAGCTCTTTTAGGAGCTATCCGATTAGCTCGAGTTGAACTCACCTAGGAGCTTGTTAAGTAACTAACTTGGTAAGTCACCTAGGAGATAGCCTCAACTCACCTTGAGCTCACCTTGCTAACTCACCTTCAGCTCATCTAGTAGCTCACATGTAAGGTCACCTTAGAGATTAGTGACAAGCTCACCTCTGAGTTCACCTAGGAGCTCAACTAGGAGCTCAGCAAGCAGCTCACCCAGGAGCTCACCTTGCCAACTTGCCTTTAGCTCACTAAGTAGGTTGACTTTAGCTTAATTGGGAGCTCATCAAACAGCTCACCTGAAACCTCACATGGGAGCTCACCTGACAAATCACCTTCCCAACTCGCATGGGATCTCACCTATCAATTTTGCTTACCAATTCACCTTGAGCTCACTGAGGAGTTCACCTTGCAAATTCACCTTGATCTCATGTCATATCTCACCTCAGAGTTCATCAAGAAACTCACCAAGTAGCTCACCTAACAGCTCACCTAGGAATTCACCTAACAGCTCACCTAGGATATCACCGAGTAGCTCACCAAGTAGGTTGACTTGAGCTTGCTTGTGAGCTTGCTGAGTATCTCATCAAGTAACTCACCTAGTAACTTACCTAGGAACTCACCTTGGAGCTTGCCTGATAGCTCACCTTGCCAACTCACCTTGAGCTTTCCTTGCAACCTCACCTTGAGCTCACCTTGCCAACTCACCTTGAGCTAATCTGGTAGCTCGCATGTAAGCTCACCTCAGAGATTACTGATAAAATCACCTAGGAGCTCTTCTGGGAGATCACTGATCATTTGATTTGAGCTCACACTAGAGATCTTCGAGTAACTCACCTCAGAACTCACCTAGGAGCTCTTATAATATCTCACCTTGCCAACTCCGCTTGAACTCACCTTTCCATCTTGCCTTTAGCTCATCTAGTAGCTCACATGTAAGTTCACCTAAGAGATTACTGACAAGATCACCTTTGAGCTCACCTGGGAGCTCACTGAGTACCTCACCTAAGAGCTCATCTAAGAGCTCAGCAGGCAGCTCGCCTAGGAGCTCGTTGAGTAAATCTACTTGAGCTTGCCTGGAAACTCACCTGGGAGTTCTCCTGATAGCTCACCTTGTAAGCTCACCTTAAGTACACCTAGGAGATTTCTCAGTAGCTTGACCTTAAGCTCACCTAGGAGCTCGTTAAGAAGCTCACTTGAAAAATGTGCATGGGAGCTCACCTGATAGCTTGCCTAACCAACTCACATGGGAGCTCCCATATAGGCTCTCCTATCAGACTTCATCAATCATCTCACCAAATAGCTAACCTGGGAACTTGACTAATAGCTCACATGGGATCTCCCCTAAAGCCTTTCCTAGGAGCTCACCAAGTTGCTTACCTGGGAGCTCACCAATTAGCTCAAGTTGAGCTCACCCAGGAGCTCGTCAAGTAACTCACCCAGGAACTCACCTGGGAGCTCACCTAATAGCTCACCTTGCCAACTCACCTTGAGCTCATCTAGTAGCTCACATGTAAGCTCACCTCAGAGATTGTTGACAAGATTTCCTTTGAGCTCACTTGAGGAGCTCACCCAGTAGCTCACCTAGGAGCTCGGCTAGGAGCTTGGCAAGTAGCTCACCCAGGAGCTCATCGAGCAGCTTAACTTGAGCTTTCTCAGAATCTCACCTAGGACCTAACCTGACAACTTTCCTTTCCACCTCACCTTAAGCTTGACTAGGAGCTCACCAAATAGCTTAACTTGAGCTTGCCTGGGATCTCATCAAAAAACTCGCCATAAAACTCACTTAAGAGCTCACCTAGAAACTTACATGGGAGCTTGCCTAATAGCTCACCCAGAAAGTTGCATGGGAGCTCACCTATCAGCTCATCTTTCCAGGTCACCTTAAGCTCACTAAGGAGCTCACCTTACCAACTCACTTTGAGCTCTTCTGCTAGCTTACCTCAGAGTTCCTCGAGTAGCTTGCTAAGCACCTCACCTGGGAGCTTTCCTAATAGCTCACCTAGGAGCTCACCTAAAAGCTTGCTTGGGAGCTCACTAAGCAGCTCACCGAGTAGGTTGACTTGAGCTCACTTGTGAGCTTGTTGAGTAGCTCACAGGGAACCTTACCTACAAGCTCACCAAGTAGCTCGCTTGGGATCTTTCCTAGTAGCTCACCTTGGAGTTCATCTGAATAGCTCACAAAGTATCTTTCCTGAGAGCTCTTCTGGGAGCTCACCAATTAGCTTGAGTTAAGCTCACCTAAGAGCTTGTTGAGTAACTCACCTGGGAGCTCACCTGATAGTTCACCTTGCCAACTCACCTTAAGCTCATCTGGTAGCTCACATGTAAACTAATCTCAGAGATTGCTGACAAGCTCACCTTTGAGCTCACCTGGTAGCTAACCAAGTAGCTCACCTAGAAGCTAGGCTAGGAGCTCAGAAAGTAGCATGCCCAAGAAGCTCCTCAAGTAGCTCGACTTGAGCTTTCCTAGAAACTCACCTGGGGGCTTTCCTGATAGCTCACCTTGCCAGCTCACCTTGAGGTCACACAAGAGCTCTCTCAGCTACTCGAATTGAGCTCACCTGAGAGACCGTCAAACAACTCACCTGAAAACTTACATGGGAGCTTACCTGACATCTTTCCTAGAAACTTACGTGGGAGCTCACCTATCAGCTTGCCATGCCAGCTCACCTTGAGATCACTTAGGAGATCACCTTGCCAATGAGCTCACCTCAGAGCTTCATCAATAGCTCACCTTAGTAGTCTCACCAAGTAGCTCATCGAGTAGGCTGACTTGAGCTCACTTGTGAGCTCACTTGTGACCTTTCTTGTGAGCTCACTTATGAGCTCACCAAGTAGATCACCAGGGACCTTGCATGGGAGAACAACAAGTAGCTCACTTGGGAGCTTGCCTAGAAGCTTGCCAAATAACTTGTCAAGTACCTCACCTAGGAGCTCTTTTAGGAGCTCTCCAATCATCTTGAATTGATCTCACCTAGGAGCTCATTGAGTATCTCACCTGGGAACTCATAGCTCATTCAGGAGCTCATCAAATAGCTCACCTAAAAACTCTCATGGGAGCTCGCCTGACAGATCACCTAAAAACTCACTTAGGAGCTCACCTGACAGCTCACCTTGAGCTCACATAGGATCTCACCAAGCTGCTTGAATTTAGCTCACCTAATAACTCATCAAGTAGCTCACCTAAAAAATCACATGCGAGCTCACCTGACAGCTCACCCAAAAACTTGCGTGGGACCTTACCAGCTCACCTTGAGCTTGCTTAGGAGATCACCTTGCCAATTCAGCTTGAGCTTGTCTGGTAGTTCACCTTAGAGTTCATCAAGTAGCTCACTAATTAGTTCACCTAAGAGCTTGGCTAGGAGCTCACCGAGTAGCTCATCGAGTAGGTTGACTTGAGCTCACTTATAAGATTTTCGAGGACCTCGCATGGGAGCACGCCAAGTAGCTCACTTGGGAGCTCACCTATCAGCTTTCCTAGAAGCTCACCAAACAGCTTTTCAAGTGGGTCACCTAGGAGCTCTTTTGAGAGTTCACCAATAATATCGAAATGATCTTGCTCAGGAGCTCGTCGAGTAACTCACTTGGGAATTCACAACTCGTCTAGGATCTCATCAAGTAGCTCACCTAAAAAATCACATGGAAGCTTACCTTGCCAGCTCACCTTGCACTCACTGAGGAGCTCACCTTTCCAACTCACCTTGAGCTCATCTAGTAGCTCACCTCAGTTTGTCTAGTATCTCACTAAGTATCTCACCTCGGAGTTCGTCAAGTAGCTCACCTGGGAGCTCACTTGGGAGCTCGTGTAGAAACTAACCTGGGAGCTTACCGAATAGCTACCCAAGTAGCTCACCTGGGAGATCTTCTGGGAGCTCGCCAATTAGCTCAAGCTAAGATTGTATGAGAAATTGTCAAATAACTCACCTGCGAACTCACCCGATAGCTCACCTAATAGCTTGCCTTGCCAACTCACCTTGAGATCATCTAGTAGCTCACATATAAGCTCACCTTAGACATTTCCTAAAAGCTCACCTTTTAGCTTGCCGAAGAGCCCACTGAGCATCTCACCTAGGAGCTCAGCTGGGAGCTCGGTAAATAGCTCACCCAGGTGCTGATTGAGCAGCTTAACTTGAGCTTACATGGAAACTCACCTAGGAACTTTCCTAATAGGTCACCTTTCCAGCTCACCTTGATCTCACCTAGGAGCTCACTGAGTAGCTCAACTTGAGCTCATCTAGTAGCTCAACCAAAAATTCACATGGGAGCTCACTTGACAGCTCACCTTACTAACTTGCATGGGAACTCACCTATCAGATCACCTTGCTAGCTCACCTTGATCTCACTGAGGAGCTCACCTTGCCAACTCACCTTGAGCTCGTCTGGTAGCTCACCTCTAAATTCATCGAGTAGCTCACTAAGTAGCTTGCCTCAGAGCTCAATAAGAAACTCACTAAGTAGGTTGACTTGAGCTCACTTGTGAGCTTGCCAAGTATCTCGCTAGGGACCTCTCCTAGGATCTTTCCAAGTAGCTCACTTGGGAGCTCACCTAGTAGCTCACCTGGGAGCTCACTGAAGAACTCAAAAATTAGCTCACCAGGGAGCTCTTATAGGATCTCAATGATCTTCTTGAGTTGAGCTCACCCGGGAGTTCATCGAGTAACTCACCTAGGAAATTTCCTGGGAGCTCACCTAACAGCTCACCTTACCAACTTGCCTTGAGCTTTCCTTACCAATTCACCTTGAGCTCATCTGGTAGCTCATATGTAAGCTCACCTCAGATATTTCTAACAAGCTCACATTTGAGCTCACCTGGGAGCTCATAAAGTAGCTCACCTATGAGCTTAGTTGGGAGCTTGACTAGTAGCTCACCCGAGAGCTTGTCGAGTAGCTCAAATTAAGCTTGCTTGGAAACTCACCTGGGAGCTTTCCTGATAACTCACCTTTCTAGCTCATTTTGAGCTCACCCAGGAGCTCACCGAGTAGCTCAACTTGAGCTTTCCCGAGAACTTGTCAAGTAACTTACATGAGAACTCACATAGGAGCTCACCTAATAGCTCACCGTGACAATGCGCATGGGACCTCACCTATCAGCTCACCTTGTTAGCTCACCTTGAGTTTGTTAAGGAGCTCAAGTTACCAACTCATCTTGAGCTCATCTGGTATCTCACCTCATAGTTCGTCAAGTAGCTTGCCTAAGAGCTCGCTTGGGAGCTTACCTAACAGCTCGCCTAAAAGCTCATCTGCGAGCTCACCTAATAGCTCACCTAGGAACTCACCAAACATCTCGTCGAGTAATATGACTTGAGATGGCTTGTGAGATCACTGAGAAACTCATCAGGGACCTTACCTAGGAGCTCAGAAAGTATCTCGCTTGGGATCTCACCTAGCAGCTTGCATAGGAGCTCACCGAATAGCTCTTCAATTAGCTCGCCTAGGAGGTCTTCTGGGAGTTCACTGATAAGCTCGAGTTGAGATTGCCAAGGATCTCATCAAGTAAATCACATGGGAACTTACAGTTTATCTAGGATCTCATCAAGCAGCTCACCTGAAAACTCACATGGGAGCTCACCTTGCCAGCCTACCTTGAGCTCACTGAGGAGCTTAACTTGCAAACTCACCTTGAGTTTATCTTGTAGCTCACCTTGGAGTTTGTTTAGCAGCTCACCAAGTAGCTTTCTTGGGAGCTCAGCTAACAGCACACCTAGGAGCTCATTAAGAAGATCACTGAGTAGGTTAACTTGAGCTAGCTTGTCAGCTCACCTGGGAGCTCACCGAATAGCTTACCAAGAAGCTCATTTGGGAGCTCTTCTGGGATCTCCCTGATTAGCTCAAGTTGATCTCACCTTAGAGCTCATCAAGTAACTCACATAGGAACTCACCTGGGAGATCACCTAATATCTCTCCTTCCAAATCACCTTGAACTCACCTTTCTAACTCACCTTAAGCTTGCCTTGCCAACTCACCATGAGATCATCTTGTAGCTTGCATGTAAGATCACCTCAGAGATTGCTAACAAGCTCACCTTTGAGCTCACTTGGGAGCTCACCAAGTAGTTGACCTAGGAGCCCGACTGAGAGCTCAACATGAAGCTTACTTGGGAGCTCATCAAGCAGCTCAACTTAAGCTTTCCTGGAAACTCACCTGGGAGCTCACCTTACTAGCTCACCTTGAGCTCACCCATGAGCTTTCCAAGCTCACCTGACAGCTTGCCTTGCCATCTCACATGGGAGCTCACCTTGCTAGCTCACCTTGAACTCACTGAGGATATCACCTTGCCATCTCGCCTTGAGCTCATCTGGTAGCTCACCTCAGATTTCGTCGAGCAGCTTGCCTAATAGCTCACTTGGGAGCTCACCTAACAGCTCACCTGGGAGCTCAACAAGAAGCTTACCGAGTAGGTTGACTTGAGCTTGCTTGTGAGCTCACCGAGCACCTCAATGGGGTCCTCACTTGGTAGCTCGGTAAGTAGCTCACTTGGGAGATCACCTAGTAGCTCACCTGAGATCTCAACGACCAGCTCACCAAGTAGCTAGCTTAGGAGATCTTATGGGAGCTCACTGTTAAGCTCGAGTTGAGCTCACCTACGAGCTCATTAAGTAACTCACCTGGGAGCTCACCTGATAGCTCACCTTGCCAACTCACCTTGAGATCACCTTACCAACTCGCCTTGAGCTCATTTGGTAGCTTATATGTAAGCTCACCTCAGAGATTGCTGATAAGATCACCTTTGAGCTCACCTGGGAGCTCATCAAACAAATCACCTAGGAACTTCAGTGGGAGCTCGGCAAGCAACTCACCCAGAAGTTTGTCAAGTAGCTCAACTTGAGCTTGTCTAGAAACTCACTTGGGAGCTCACCTTACAGCTCACCTTTCTAGCTCACGTTGAGCTCACCCAGGAGCTCGTTAAGAAGCTCACCTTAAAACTATCATGGGAGCTCACTTGACAACTCACCTTACCAACTCACATGGGAGCTCACCTATCAGCTCACCTTAAGCTCACTGAGGAGCTCACCTTGAGCTCATCTGGTAGCTCACCTCAGATTTTATCGAGTAGCTTGCCATGTAGATTTCCTAATAGCTTGCCTAGGAGCTCACCTAACAGCTCACTTGGGAGCTCACCAAGTAGCTCTTTAAGTAGGTTGACTTGAGCTCACATGTTAGCTCATTGAGTAGCTCACCAGGGACCTCGCCTAGGAGCTCACTAAGTAGCTTGCTTAGGTGCTCACCTGATTGCTCACCTAGGAGCTCACTGAATAGCTCAAAAAGTAGCTCACATGGGAGCTCTTTTCGGAGCTCACCGATCAACTTGAGTTGAGCTCACCCGGGAGCTTGTCGAGTAACTCATCCTGGGAACTCACCTGGGAGCTCGGCTGACATCTCGCCATGCTAACTTGCAACTTGAGTTCACCTTGCCAACTCTCCTTGAGCTCACCTTACCAACTCACCTTGGAGCTAATCTGGTAGCTCACATGTAAGCTCACCTCAGAGATTGCCTGAAAAAAATCACCTTTGATCTCACTTCACCTCACCGAGTAGCTCAGCTGGGAGCTTGACTGGTAAGCATGTAAGTAGCTAGAGGAGCTCATCGAGTAGATAAACTTGAGCTTGCCAAAACTCTACTAGGAACTCACCTTGGATAGCTCACCTTGCTAGCTCACCTTGAGCTCACCCTAGGAGCTTGCCGAGTAGCTCGACTTGAGCTCACCTGAGGAGCTCGATCAAGTAACTCACCTGAAAACTCACATGGGAGCTGCGCCTTACAGCTCACTTTACCAACTCTCATGGGAGCTCACCTATCAACTCCTTACCAGCTCACCTTGAGCTTCCTGAGGAGCTCACCCTGCCAACTCACCTTGAGCTCGGAAGGTAGCTCGCATTGGATTTTGTTGAGTAGCTCATCTGGTAGCTCACCTTGGAGTTTGTCGTAACAGCTCACCTTGTAGATCTCACTTGGGAGCTTGACCTAGGAGCTCACCGAGTAGGTTGACTTGAGCTCACTTGTGAGCTCACCGTGTAGCTCACCGAGGACCTCACATGGAGCTCACTAAGTAGCTTTCCTAGCATCTCACCTAGGAGCTCACCAAACAACTTCATAAGTATCTCACCTGGGAGCTCTTCTGAGAGCTACGACCTGCCATGATCAGCTCGACCTTACCAACTCACCTAGGAGGTCATCGAGCCAACTCACCTAGGAACTCACCTTGCGAGCTCACCTAGTAGCTCACACTACGTAGCTCATCTAGGTGCTCAACTAGGAGCTCATTGATCATCTCGAGTTGACCTTGTCAGGGAGCTCAATTAGTACCTTTCCTAAGATCTCATCTAGTAGCTTGCACCTGTACAGCTCACCTATCCAACTCACCTTGTGCTCATTACCAACAAGCTCACCTTTAAGCTCACCTGGTAGCTCACTAAGTAGCTCACCTAGGAGCTCGGTTGGGAGCTCGACAAGCAGCTCACCTAGGATCTCATCGAGCTAGCTCAACTTGAGCTTTCCTGGAAACTTGCATAGGAGCTCACCTAATAGATCAACTTTCTAGCTCACCTTGAGCTCACCCAGGTGCTTACCGAGTAGCTTGACTTGAGCTCATTTGAGAGACTGTCAAGCAGCTCACCCAAAAACTCACATGGGAGCTCAGTTAATAGATCCCCTTTATCTCACTAAGAAGCTCACCTTGGTGTTCATCAAGGAGCTAATTTTGTACCTCACCTCAGATTTCATCGAGTAGCTCACATAGTAGCTCACCTGGGAGCTCACCTAACAGCTCACCTAGGAGCTCACCGAACATCTCACTTGGGAGCTCACCTAGTAGCTCACCTGGAATCTCACCGAACAACTCGAAAAGTTTCTCACCTAGGAGCTCTTTTGGGATCTTGTCAATCAGCTTGAGTTGAGTTTTCCTAAGTGCTCATCGAGTAACTCACCCAGGAACTTGCTTGGGAACTCGCATTACAGCTCATCTTGCCAACTTGATTTGAGCTCACCTTGCTAACTCACCTTGAGCTCACCTTCCTAACTCACTTTGAGCTCATATGGTAGCTTGCATGTAACCTCACCTCAGAGATTACTGACAAGCTCACCTTTCAACTCACCTGGGAACTCACTAAGTAGCTCACCTAGGAGCTCGGCTATCAACTCAACTAACAGCTCACTTTACTAACATGCCTAGAGCTCACCTGAGGAGCTCAAGTTGACAATTGGCCTTGAGCTCACCCAATAACTCACTAAGCAACTCAAATTGAGTTCACCTAGGAGCTCGTTAAGTAGCTCACCAAAAAATTGTCATTAGAGCTCACCTGATAGCTCACCTTGCTAACTCACATGGGAGCTCACCTATCAACTCACCTTGAGCTTGCTGACAATATCACCTTGCCAGCTCACATTAAGCTCATCTGGTAGCTCATCAGAGTTCATCGAGGAGCTTTCCAAGTATCTCACCTGGGATCTCACCTAATAGCTCTCCTAGGATCTCACTAAGAAGCTCACCGGAGTAGAGCTCGCCAAGGAGCTCATGTGGGATGTTGTCAAGTAGCTCACTTGGGAGCTCTCCAAAGTAGCAGCTCACCTAGGAGCTTACCAAATAGGTCACCAAGTAGCTCTCCTAGGAGCTCTTCTGGGAGCTTCCCAATCAGCTCAAGTTGAGCTCACTCGGGAGCTCTTCAAGTAACTCAGCTGGGAACTCACCTAGGAGCTCACCTGATAGCTCACCTTTATAACTTGCCTAGAGCTCACCTTACCAACTTACCTTGAGCTCATCTGGTAGATCACATGTAAGGTCACCTCAGAGATTACCGATAAGCTTACCTTTGAGCTCACCTGGCATCCCATCAAGTAGCTCACCTAGGAGCTTTGCTAGGAGCTTGGTAAGTAGCTCACCCAGGAGTTCATTTAGCAGCTTGACTTTAGCTTACTTGGAAACACACATAGGATCTCACCTGACAACTCACCTTGCTAGCTCACATTGAGATCACCCAGGAGCTCACTGAGCAGCTTGACTTGAGCTCACTCAAGAGCTCGTCAAGCAGCTACCTGAAAACTCACATGGGAGCTCACCTCATAGCTCACCTTTCCAACTAAGATGGGTGCTCACCTATCAGCTTGCCTTGCCAACTCATCTTGAGATCGCTTAGGAGATCACCTTGCTAACTCACCTTGAGCTTGTCTAGTAGTTCACCTTGGTGTTTTTTGAGTAGCTCCCCAAGTAGTTTACTTGGGTGCTCACCTAACAACTCACTGATTAGCTCATCGAGTAGGTTAACTTGAGCTTGCTTGTGAGCTCAATGAGTAGCTCAGTAGGGACCTCACCTTGGAGCTTACAAAGTATCTCACTTGGGATCTCACCTAACAACTTACCTGGGAGCTCACCTAATAACTCACTTGGGAGCTCACCGAGCAACTCTCTAAGTAGGTTGACTTGAGCTCGCTTGTGAGCTTGTCGAGCAGCTCGCCGGGGACCTCAACTGAGAGCCTTCTAAGTAGCTTGATTCTAAACTTGCCTAGCATCTCACAGAATGGCTCGCCAAGTAGCTAGCCTATAAGCTCTTTTGGGAGCTCACCTGATCAACTTTTCAAGTTGAGCTCACCTGGGAGCTCACTGAGCAGCTCACCTAGGAGCTCACCAAGTAGCTCACCTAGGAGCTTGCATAGAAGCTTTCCGAATAACTCACCAAGTAGCTCTCCTGGGAGCTCTTCTAGGAACTCACCGATCATCTTGAGTTGAGATCACCTAGGAGCTCATCGAGTACTTCACCTGGTAGCTCACCTCATAGCTCACCTTTTCAACTCACATTGAGCTCAAATTACCAACTCAGCTTGAGCTCACCTTACCAACTCATCTTGAGCTCATCTGGTAGCTCACATGTAAGCTCAGCTAAGAGATTACTGATAAGCTCGCCCTTGAGCTCACCTGGGAGCCCACCAAGTAGCTCACCTAGAAGCTCGGCTACGAGCTCCACAAGTAGCTCACCCCAGGAACTTGTCAAGCAACTCGACTTTAGATTGCCTAGAAACTCACTTGGGAGCTTTCCTCACAGCTCACCTTGCCAGCTTGTCTTGAGCTCACCTAAGCTCACCTTGCCAGCTTGTCTTGAGCTCAGCTAAGAGCATGTTGAGTAGCTTAACTTGAGCTCCCCTAAGAGCTTGTCAAGTAGTTCACCTAAAAAATGACAGCTCACCTTACCAACTCACATGGGATCTCACATATCAGCTCACCTTACCAGCTCACCCTGAGCTCGTTGATGAGCTCACCTTACCAACTCACCTTAGAGTTCATCAAGTAGCTTGCCAACTAGCTCACTTGGGAGCTTTCCTAACAACTCTCCTCGGAGCATGCTAAGTAGCTCGTCGAGTAGGTAGTCTTGAGCTCACTTGTGAGCTCATTGATTAGCTCATAGGGGACCTCACTTAGGAGCTCACCAATTAGCTCTCTTGGGATATCACCTAGTAACTTACCTGGGAGATTACCAAATAGCTTGCAAAGTAGCTCACCTAGGAGCTCTTCTATGATCTCCCTGATCATCTCAAGTTCAGCTCACCCAATAGCTCATAGAGTAACTCCCCTAGGAACTCGCCTGAGAGCTCACCTAATATCTCACCTTTCCAACTCACCTTGACCTCACCTTGCCAACTCGCCTTGAGATCACCTTGCTAACTCACCTTGAGCTCATCTGGTAGCTCACATATAAGATCACCTTAGAGATTTCTGACAAGCTTACATGGGAGCTCACCTAGGAGCTCACCGAGTAGCTCACCTAGGAGCTCAGTTGTGAGCTAGGCAAGTAGCTCACATAGGAGCTTGTAGATCAGCTCGACTTGAGTTTTTCCTGGAAACTCACCTCTAATCTTGCCTGATAGCTCACCTTGTCAACTCACCCAAGAGCTCGCAATACATCTCAACTTGAGCTCGCATGGGAGCTTGTCAAGTAGCTTGCCTAAAAACTTACATGGGAGCTCACGTTGCCAACTCGTTGAGGAGCTCACTGTTTCACTCGGAATGTTTCGGCTTCTGGGAATAGAGTTTCTTCTATCGTTTCATTCCTTTTAGAAACAGATAAGGGTTAGGGCTAGGAGGAATACCTGTTGAATGTCGAGATGGTGTGTGCGTACCGTAGAGAAAGATCAGGCCTGATTGTGAAGAACTCATTTTTGTCTTGGAAGGACTACCTGCAAATAAGAACACAAGACCACAAGATTTTAATTAGATAATAAATGAGGAAACTGCCTTGGGCCCAGGAAATATAAAACTTCCTTTCGAAGGTGGTCAGTTCCCCTGCTAATATGAATTAACACAAAAGACTGTAAAATATCAATTAAATTGCCTTCGTTGAAACTGGGTAGGGGAAAGGCTGGTTTTGGTTATAGTCAGTAGTAACCGATACCGGTTGCTGATAACCGATGGCGGTTACTGATGACCGATATCGATAGAGTCTAGGATCTGAAGGTTGGTTATTTTGTGGAGTGTTGGTGTTATTTGGTAAGGTGTTATTTGTAGGGCTGGTATATAGGTGATATTAGGAAATAAGGTGATGAGAGGTAGATGAATGACAGTTAGATGTAATGACACGTTGGGGTAGTGGATCCAAGAATGGATTTTTGGGGGACTTATGATTCAAAAATCGAAGAAATATTATTAAAGAGGACATGCAAGATGTAACTTACTGGTTATTGATGGAAGATGCAGGTCCAAGATCTCTTTTGGCAAAGGCAGAACTGAGGTAGGATGGTCTGGCACACAGCAGTCTCTCAGCTGAGTATCACAGGGCTCTGGTATCTAGTTGTAGTCTTGGGACTCTCCTGATCACTCCTTCACTTGTCTCTGCTCAGTCAAGTAAAGATTCTCTTGAAATCTTTCTTGATTCAAAGAATTCTTTCCTCTGATCAAAAATGAAATTCCGACCTCTTGTTTTTGGTTCGGGGAGGCCATTTACAGGGAACCGATGGCGGTTACGTAACCGACGGCGGGTCGAGTAGGAACCGGCATCGGTAAGGAAAAAGTAGGCTATTTTTAGTAAAATAGCCCACCTTTCCTACTTTTCTCTCGAGAGATCAGTTGCGGGCTTGGTCAAATGACTAGAAGGTCGGTTTTGGGTGTGAGTAAGGAGGCATTAGTTATGAGTGTGAGTCTAGACCAAGTTCATAGGTCTTAATTAGGTTAGTTTAGGGTTAGGGCTAGGTCATGATGAGGTGGCAAAATGAGATGGTAGGTGAGGTGATGTGGATTTATCAATTACAAGGTAATTAATAAATCATTGTGTAAGGTTTAGGTGATGAGGTTAGGTTGTGAAATGAGATGCAGGTCACAGGGGGGTCGTAAGACGCAAATTTGGTGTCTACATTAGCCCCTTATTGTCGTGTGGCTTGTGTTGGTAAAGCTGCACGGACAATAATATGAAATGGTTTCTCCTATTAAGGGTATAGGTAATCCCCCTCAAATCTATCACAGATTGATATATCGTGAAATCAGGGCTAGGGTTGATAAAGGGTAAATGGCTTAGAGATAATGGTGAGTGGGGTAGGTCCAAGAAAGCAGACGCACGTTGAAATGCAATAGTGATGACTAGGGTACATGATTTGACGAGTAAACCAGCAATGCATAGGCAAAGGTCGATAGTTTATCCAAAAAAGGGTGATATAATCCTGGTATCCAAGGCATAGGAAGTAGCCCCAGGGTATATAACGGGTAAGGTACAGGAACGTTTAGGCATGTTCGGCAGTACCAAATGGTTGGTTTTGTTGAGATAAACATCACGGTCTAGGTCTAGGAAAAGTTGGTCGAAAGATCAAGTCAAGGACCCTAATCATGCTAAAACACGAACAGGTGAGCTCGATGGAACAAAAAGCTACATGATGGGGGGATCAAAGTGTATGTTGTTGATGCTAGGTGAGGTATTGAAGTGGTACGGCCTTGGGTCGGGCCAGGTTGGTGGGTTGCGGCCTTGGGTCGGGCCGGAGGGGTAGGTTGAGGCTTTGGGTCGGGCCGGATAGGTAGGGTGAGGCCTTGGGTCAGGCCGAATAGGTAGGTTGAGGCCTTGGGTCGGGCCAAATAGGTAGGTTGAGGCCTTGGGTCGGGCCGGATAAGTAGGTTGAGGCCTTAGGTCGGGCCGATTAGGTAGGTTGAGGCCTTAGGTCGGGCCGATTAGGTAGGTTGAGGCCTTGGGTCGGGCCGGATAGGTAGGTTGAGGCCTTGGGTCGGGCCGAATAGGTAGGTTGAGGCCCTGGGTCAGGCCGAATAGGTAGGTTGAGGCCTTGGGTCGGGCCGGATAGGTAGGTTGAGGCCTTGGGTCGGGCCAAATAGGTGGGTTGAGGCCTTGGGTCAGGCCAAATAGGTAGGTTGAGGCCTTGGGTTGGGCCAAATAGGTAGGTTGAGGCCTTGGGTCGGGTCGGATAGGTGAACAAATGGTGCTCCGCAAAGGTGGATATAGGTGATGTTGGTGAAAAAAGGGGCAAATGATAAATAAGGGCAAAAATTGGGGGAAAGTTGGAAGAAAACCGATATCGATTCTACATGACCGATATCAGTTAAGGGACCGATACCGGTTCCTTAGGGCAAAATAAAACCGATACCGGTTAAGGGTGAAAAACCTATAAAAAGAAAAATACGGCTTGTCATTGTCACTTTAACAATTTTGAAAACCAAATTGACTTGTCTGACGTGGAGAGTTGAGATTGGAGGTTTATTGATTGAGGTGGAGCTATTTTGTTGTAGGAGTGAGTTGTTAGTGGGTCCGAGTGAGGAGGAGGCAATAGTTGATTGGCAGGGGACCCAGCAGAGCAGAATTGGATCCATGGCACAGGTAGGAGTAGGAGGGGTTGGACCAGCTGGACCACCACCACCCATCCCACCACGACAACGTGTCGTCGTACGGGTAGGCTCGGAACTTTTTATTTTGTGCATTTGAGTGGTATTAAGCAAAATTGGGGGTTTGGGTAGGAATTTACATTTTTTAAGAAATAATGAGTAAATTGACATAATTTTAAAAACGAGGAGGATAGATGGGTAACATAGGGTAAGTCGACTGGGTGGGTAGGTTTCTAGGGTGTTTGGGCGGGTAAATAAGGATAAAAATGCAAAAATGTGGTTTGGGGGCCGCGCGGGGGTTCGGCTCCCGGCAATTACAGCGACCGATGTCAGTTGCTAGGTGACCGGCATCGGTCGCAAATTTGGCGGGCTGGGTGTTTTGAGCATGACCGGCGTCGGTCGTACATCGGCCGGCGTCGGTTGTGGTATTGTTTTGTTTTGTTTTTGTTTTGGTGTGTTGTTTTTGTTTTGGTGTTTTGTTTGGGTTTTTGTGTGTTGGTTGCGGGTTGGGATGGGTTTGGGTTGTGTTTGGAGTTGGGTTGGGTTTTGGGTGAGATGGGTTTGGGTTGGGTTTAGGGTTGGGTTGGTTATGGGTTTAGGGTGGGTATGGAGTTGGGTTGGGTTTGGGGTTGGGTTGGGTTTTGGGTGAGATGGGTTTGGGTTGGGTTTAGGGTTGGGTTGGTTATGGGTTTAGGGTGGGTATGGAGTTGGGTTGGGTTTGGGGTGGGATGGGTTTGGTTTGGGTATAGAGAAGGTAGGTGGCTAGAGAGGGGTGGTAGAGAGTCGGGGTGTGGTCAGGGGGATAAAAAGGGGGTATAGAGGGTAAAGTAGATGTTGTGATAAAGAGTCCCAGGTCTAAGGTTGTGGGTTGGTTTTGCAGGCACGTCAGCAGTTGACGATGCGGGATAGGATGCCCCCGTTGTTGGTGCGGATGAGACCACATGTGTACGCAACGCACTGGGCAATCATGTGTGAGGTGGGACTCGGCGGAGTCTAGCGATACAGAGCTATTGATAGAGATCACAGCTTGATGGTTGCCCTCATCGAGAGATGGGATCCGGTGACCAATGTGTTCCATCTCCCGACTGGGGAGATGACTATCACATTGGAGGATGTGTATCGCATCCTTCGACTACCTATCGAGGGAGAGGTAGTCTTTCAGGTAGATGTAGAGACTGCTATGGACAACATCCTACAGATTTTCAGGGATGCAGTTGCGCGACTGACATACCACAGCGCGAGCATTGGGTATGGTGATATGTATCGTGCGCATCGACATGAGACACGGCTTGCCGTGTTGATGATGATCGGGATCACCTGCTTCGCCCTCCCAGACTCAGAGGGAGGCCGCTTTCCACCTTGTCTCCTCAGGGTGTGCTGCATACATTATCCCATACGTAAATGTCAAACCTCACTGTGTTAAATCTCGTGCGTATGGACCAAATACTATTGTCATCGCTCCCCGTGCCGCGCTAGGTAATGCCTGATATATTGGTTTTCCTGTAATTGGGAGTCTCAAAATACGGAACACATCTTCCAATGTTACTGTCATCTCCCCTGTTGGCAGATATAAGTATTTTTCTCAGGATTCCATCTTTCAATTAATGCCTGCAACATAGCATGGTTCCATGCAATTCGTGAATAATAGTGGATTCCACTTAACCCCAAATGATTTATCAATGTCCGTTCAGCTGGTGTTACATCCACTCGGATTTGTGACAACAGCGTCAGCACACTATCATTCATCCTTAGCCCTGCCTCTACCTGCATATATCACAAAAACAACATCACCGTTCAATAAATCAAATTCTCGAAGGTTTTTTCACACACATTCTGGAAATTCCTACAGTCACCGGTATCGGTTCTAAATAACCAGTACCGGTTCAATAACCGATACCGGTTATTCTTAACTGATACCGGTCACTGCCAATTACATGCACCTTGCCTAAAACAACCACCTACGATAATACATTGATCGTTTATTCCTTTCTATATACACAGACATACCCGAAACCCCCAATTACCTACCCCATAACACTCACCTCATCTATAACCCTTGCTATCACGTTTTCTTTCTCATATCTACCCACTCACTCTCCTCCAGCTTATTCCCAAAACATGCAATAGTCAAATCACAAACAAAACGTTACCTCTTGGGTTGCAGCAGCTTGAGGTGGCCCTTGTCTTCCCTCTTGTCCCTGCCTGCTGGATGCTTCTCCTCGTCCTGCCATGTTCACCACCCTTTTCAACTTTGTCTTTCTGCCTTCTAAATCTCAGATAAGATCCTGACCCTGCTCTTTTCATCTCAGCTTCGCGTCTGGGTACATTTGGGTCGTCGTGTTATGATTGACGGGGTTGCTAGCCTAAACATCATCTCTTCAAAAGCCTTCCAACAAATGAATATCCCTTCTAGCTGCATGTGTGCCAACCCCATCATGTTGCGGTCATTCAATGATGCTATTACCTTCTACCTTAGGCACCGTGATCCTTAACATTCATGTAGGACCACGCACTTTACCCGAACTCTTCTATGTCCTTGAGGGAGAGTTCCAATACAATATGTTGTTAGGCCGCCCTTGGATCCGGGCTATGGGATGCGTTCCTTCCACCTTACATAGATGCATAAAATTTGAGTACGAGGGGAAGTCCTACACCGTAAAAGCTGATCCTCCCCCCTTCAAAACCTGCAATATGTTATATCGCCCTAATGATGTGCTTGTACCAAGTCAAGACACCCATTCATCCAACCCAACCATCCACTTCAACCGCACCTACACCTTCAACCAATGAAACCATGTCACAAATACCACTTCCTTTCCCGCAGATAACATCCCAACCTTGACCCCTTAGTAGATGTTTTTCAACGCCTTACGCTGGGGGAGTACTCGCCTATATAACATTAGTCTCTTTCCATACCCTGCAGGAGTATGGATAGTTACATGCACATCCTACCTACGACCGTCGCGTGGGGGAGGTAATCTCTTACGGACCACCCCATTGCCGCACCAACCTAACATATGGGGGTGTCGACGCATCCTCCGTTACCCCTGAACCTCCTCTTGGTGTGGTTCCCTTCCAATCTGATTTTCAATACCTGACAAATCATCGTTTCGCCCTCACCTTCTTGACTCGCTGTGCTTGGAAAGGCTTTGGTTTTGGTCTTTATGAACAAGGCCGACATACACTCATTCCCGTGACTACACGCAAACACAATGATCGTAGTGGTCTCGGTTTTCCTGAAACACTTACACCGAGAAACCTCGTGTCAGTTGTATCCTGGAAGATGACGGACGTCACCCCTACCAAACCATCATCACCCATTTTGCCATCATCACCCACAGAGTCGATAGATCCCTGAATCTATCCCTCCTAACTTTTTTTTTTCATAAATGCTATCTTCCTAGGTCCTCTCACTTATCAACGCTGATAATGAGGACCCATCTTCTCTTCCCCTTCTGTATCCAGACATGATCGAAGAGGATTCACCTTCAATTAATGTTGTTGAGTGCCAGGATGACGACTCCATCCTCACTTACCTTGGTGCGGATGACTCTTATATTCAACGCGCCTTACCATCTGAAACTCAAACCATGCTGAATGAGTCTACTATAGAAATCAACATCCACACAGAGGAGGATCCTCACATTGTGAAGATCGGACAATCCCTTAACACATCAGAACAAGCCACCTTTACTACCTTTCTCCGTGCCCGCAACCAAGCTTTCGCTTGGTCCTACGCTGACATGCCAGGAATTGATCCTGACATTGCTGTCCATAACATTACCCTAAAACCTGATTCCAAACCAATTAAACAGAAACTGAGAAAAATGCATCCACGCATTGCCCTCTTGGTCAAAGAAGAGCTTCAACGACTCCTTTCTGTTTCCTTCATCCTGCCTATTGACTATCCTCAATGGATTTCTAACATCGTACCTATCACTAAAGTGACGGGGGGACTTTGGATATGCACGGATTTCTGAGATCTTAACCTCGCTTGCCCCAAGGACGACTTCCCCCTACCAAGTATTGATCAACTTGTTGATCTCATTTCGGGCCATGAGATGCTCTCTCTCATGGATGACTTTTCAGGATACAACCAAATTTTGGTAGCCCCTGCCGATCAACATAAAACTACCTTCATAACTCCTTGGGGAACCTTCTGTTATCGTGTCATGCCATTTGGCCTTAAGAATGCTGGTGCAACCTATCAGCAGGCTATGACCTACATTTTTCATGACATTATGCACACTATCCTTGAAGATTATGTCGATGATCTTCTTGGCAAATCTAAACATCGCCTTGAACATCTCGATGTTTTAACCATTATTTTTGATCGCCTGTTACAATATTCTATCCGGCTTCAACCAAAGAAATGTGTCTTTGGTGTCCTTTCGGGAAAACTTCTTGGCTTTATCGTCTCTTTGCGTGGCATTGAGGTTGATCCATCTAAATTCAAAGCTATCCTAGAAATGCCCCCACCTAAAAATCTCAAACAATTGCGTAGTTTACAAGGTAAACTTCAATCTATCCGACGTTTCATCTCCCAACTCTCGGATCGATGTCAACCTTTTCATCACCTCCTTAAAAAGGACATTGACTTTCAATGGAGCGAAGAGTGCCACCAAGCCTTTGAAGCTCTCAAAGCTTATCTCTTGCAGCCACCTGTGTTTATTCCACCGCAGGATGATCACCCTTTCTACCTTTACCTTTCTGCCACTGACCATGCTATAGGAGCCATGCTCGCACATCGTGACTCGGCAATCGAGAACAAGCCGTTTATTATATAAGTTGTACTCTTGGTGGATTATGAGACTAGGTATACACATGTAGAAAAATTGTGCCTAGCCCTATCATTCGTAGCCACCAAACTCCGACACTACCTCCTGAATCACAAAACTTTCGTCATCACCAACACGGACCCCATTCATTATATGTATGCCAAACCACATCTAAACCAATGCATCGCCCGATGGCTTATGCTCCTCGCTGACCTCGACCTTGAGTTTGTACAACAGAAGTCAATCAAAGGACAAACTATTGCGGACCAACTTGCGGAGGCCCCTTTACCTGGGGAACAATTTACCAATTTTAATTTCCCCGACGAACTCATCGCCACTCTTTCACTCAGGGAGGAGTCGTATCCAATGACCCTCTTCTTCGATGGATCCAAATGCCAGCGCGGCGGAGGGAGCCGGCGTTGTTCTCATTCCTCTTGACGCTGAGCCTATGCCTCTTTCATTCCGACTCGATTTCCCTTGCACTAATAATACAGCGGAATACGAGGCCCTTGTTTTGGGTCTCCAGGTTGCGTTACACTTAGGTGTCAAATCTATTAATATTTTTGGCGACTCTCAATTGGTAGTCAATCAAGTTATGGGCATCTACCAATGTAAGAATGAGGAACTTCAAAAGTACAAACATTACGTGGATTCACTTTTGAGCCTCATTTACTCACTATTCTATCCAAACCATTCCCCGCTCCACTAACAAATTTGCGGATACTATGGCTTGCTTAGCCTCACAAATTCCTGCCTCACCAACTGACTCTGACATATTCATCTTGGTCCAACAACTCTTTGCCCCATCTTACTCAGCCCCGGTTGTTTGTATGATAAATAATGTGTCTGCTAATTCGCAGGATACCTGGTATCACCAATTTCACGACTACCTTACAACCTCTGTTCTCCCACCTGACCTTACTAGTACCTGGCAAACGTGCTTTTCTTAAACGTGTTTCTCGTTATGTCGTCATGGGGGGACTCCTTTATAAACGTGGCTTTGATGGCATCCTCCTTCGATGTCTAACCGGCGCGGAGGTCACCTATACCATCCAACAGGTCCATGACGGTATTTGTGGTGGACATTTTAGTGGCCTTGCCGTGGCCAAACGAATCCTTCGCCTAGGTTATTATTGGCCTACTCTCAATAACGACTGCTACGAATATGTTAAGCGTTGTGTTATGTGTCAACAACATGCCAACCTTCAACATACTCCTAGCCATCCGCTACAGGTCGCACGAGATCTTTGGCCTTTCTCACAATGGGGTTTAGACCTTATTGGTGAGATTCACCCACCCTCTTCGCAACGTCACCGTTGGATAATCACGGCAACCGAATATTACACAAAATGGGTGGAGGCTATTCCACTCATTTCAACTAAAAAAGAAAAAATTGTAGAGTTCATTAACCACCACATTATCTGTCGTTTTGGTGTTCCTCATCGCCTGATAACAGATAATGGAAAATATTTCAAAAATAAGTTGTTGCAAGACCTTTGTGACAAATTTGGTATCAAACTTAGCTTCTCATCACCCTACTATCCACAAGCAAATGGACAAGCTGAATCTTCTAATAAAACCCTAACCAAAATCCTCATGAAAGTTGTTAATGATTCTGGAAGAAATTGGCATGATCACATCCCCTTTGCCCTTTGGGCTTATCGTACTAGCATTCGTACCTCCACTAATGCCACACCATTTTCTTTGGTATATGGTACCGAGGCTGTCTTGCCTCTCGAAATACAAATACCCTCCCTCAGAATATCTCTTCAGGATATTCTCACCAACGATGATTTCCGCCAAGAGCGGTTAGCCCAATTAGAGCTTCTTGACGAGCGTCGTCTTACGGCTCTTGACCACCTTCAAATCTATCAAAAACGCATCAAGCGTGCTTATGATAAGCGACTTCATGAGCGTACCTTTAAGGTTGGTGATCTTGTCCTCAAAGAGAATCAACATGTAACCAAACTAGAAAAGAGCAAACGTGGAAAATTTGCTCCCAATTGGATTGGGCCTTACATAATCACTCACACTTATGGATCAGGCACTTATCGTTTAGCTTCGCTTAATGGTAAACCTGAGCCTGAACCCCTTAATGCCTTGCATCTTCGACCATTCTACTGTTGAATTTAGTGTTATATCACTTCTTATCTACCTACGCTCGTCCCTTGAGCTCATTTACCACCACATACACTTTGTTTCCTACATCTCAAAATAAAATCAAGCTCACATAGTTTGATTCTCACCTCCCCTAAAAGATGCCTTCCCCTTTTTAGTCTAGTCCATGACTTCAAAGTATTAAAATACACAGCCTTAATTCTTATGGGATTTTCTTGAGTCAAACTTCCTACAAACTAGATGCTTTATGCCAAAAGGACATCTAGACCATCTAAATTACATATAGACTGCTCCCTCGAAGGACAGCTATATGCCAAACTATTGCTGCTATTATATATAGACTGCTCCCCCGAAGGACAGCTATGCACTAAAATCCGCATCTGCTACTATAAATAGACTGCTCCCTTGAAGGACAGCTATACACAGTCAGCCTTTATCAGAAGCTTCTCGCATTGATCAGCTTCGTGAAGACCTCAAGAATAACCAATCAATATCCCTTGTAGACTTCCCGCATCGATCAGTCTATATTCAGTAAAATAAAAGCCTCATTCAAAAGAACTTTTGAGTCATGGACTTGTCTATTTAGGTTAGGTTCTCTTTCGTCAGAACACTCACTTATAACAAGTTCTCTATGTACCTCACCTATACCATCCACCTCACCTCACCATTTGTTAAAACAACAACTCAAGGGACGTGACGTACACCCGATATATTGTGATCATACAACTCTTTTCACCTATTGACTTCTCGTCTATGCAGGTACCTAGGGATTCAAGCTCATTCTACGTATTATGTGGTTTGTTTAGCTCTTTTCAACTACGGAGCACACTCTTTCCATTCAACAGGTTTTCCTCGACTATCTAGGATTATGTGTTGATCTTAATCAGGACATGGTTCCCTACCACTTGGGTAGGCTAACTTTCGCTTCCCTTATACCTTTTACAACATCACCAATTCATTACCAACACCAACAACATTACCCTACCAATATAATATCAATATTTTTTACTCAACCAACAAATTGCCTAACCATACCTAAATTGCCTGAATTCACCTCTCCCTGGTCCTAAGGGAGAACTACATCGGTCTGAGGCCCCTCCTTGCTTTGTGCAATGGGCTATGTATTCCAGCACTTAGGAGACATGCTGGCTATAAATATTTTCCATTTTTAATCACTCCCAAGGTTACCCAAGGCCTCAACCATCCCCTACCATACCCTATCATGTGTTGTAAATATAAATATTTCACCTTATTAATTCTTAACCTTGCCATTTTGTGCCTATTTCTGGCCCGACCCAAGGCCTCAACCAACCATTCATCGACCCAAGGCCTCAACCAACTATCCGGCCCGACCCAAACAAAATCCGGCCTGAAAACAACCTTCACCCAACACAACCATTCTTATTATTATCATCACTCAAAACCAACATACATCTTTAGTTTTACCCAGCCCTGTTAAACAAATACATCTTTTCTATCAACTCGAGCTCGGAATCCTTATTTATTCTTATATTCCTATGATTAGGGTCACTTGACCCTTGCATCTCCTCGACCAACTTAATCCTAGATCGTCGAAAGACCCTGAGTTGGCCTCTCCAACCAAAGGTGCCAACCATTTGTTTCCTCCGAGTGATGCCCAACATCTCCTGTACCTTACCGTTATACGTCCTCTCGCTGGAGGAATCTTCCTCCAGTGCTCTCCACTCGGAACCAGTGACCTCTATATCAATCCCATTGGATAAACTATTCGACCTGTGCCTTTGAATTGCTGGTTTGAGCCAAATCCTGCAGACGACCTAGTCGCACTACTGTACATCACAACTATGTCTTCTGGGCACTCACGACCTGCACCTCGCACCAACTAACCCCATCATCTCTACACCATTTGTCCTTATCAACCCTATCCCTGATTTCCCGTTCCTCAAGGCCTGTTGATACCATTTGAGGGGGATTACCTATACCCTTAACAGGCCGAACCCACTTCACGCGTTATTGTCCGTGAGGAAACAAGCTACCGACAATCCAAGGGGCTAATGTAGACACCAAATTTGTGCCGTACTCACCCCTTGTGACCCGCATCCCATTTCACCAACCTAACCTCATCACCTAAACCTTACACAATTATTTATTAATCCACCATTGTAATTGATAAATCGAGCTCACTTGTCACCTTACCTGCCACCTCATTTTGCCACCTGATCATGACCTAGTCCTAACCCTAAACTAACGTTTATCTCAACCTAACCAACTTGGTACTACACCACACCCATGACTGAAGTTCCTGTACCTTACTCCACCCAAAACCGACCTTCTAGCTACTTCCTGAAGCCCGATACAGGACTACATCCCTTGTGACTTGAAAACTAGGGAACCTTGGCTATTTTACTGAATAGCCTTTTTTCCTTTAGAATCATGATACCCGGTTCCTACTCATTTCCAACCCTCCGTCCTTGAGACGTAACCACCATCGGTTACCCTTAAAACACCATTACCCCAAATCAAAAACGGGATCACGGATTTCAGCTCCAAGATGGGAATTTTTGAAATAGATTCTGAGATCATTAGGATTAGCGATCTTAACAGATCCAGATTTTACTTATGTAGCAGAACAAAGACAAGACAACGAGCAACAAGGGGGCAACTGTACCATAGACACCAAGCCCTGTGAAACTTAGACCCATCTTGGAGGGAGCATCTCATCTTCGCAGTAGTCAACCTCATCTACCTCAGTTCTGCCTTACATCAGGAGGAAGGATGCATTACCAGGTCAATTAACGTAGTAAGTCCACATCTTCATGTCCTCACCTCATCATAACCTTCTTAGATTTTTAATCATAATCCTCATTAAGATCCATAACCTGAAGATCCACTACCCAGCAACATGACTATTACTCCTAACTATCCTAAAACCACCTCTTGACTTCTCAACCCCATTTCACTAATCACCTCAGGATAAGGAGGGGAAAGAACATAGCTTTTTAAACAAAAGTTGTTAGCCCACTTTGACAACCTAACACACAGATCCTATTGGGACCCTACCGTTTCGTTCTTACCTCCAACCAGTTACAACCGGGATCGGTTATTTGTGCACTGAGAACCAGAAATCAGGCCTTTCTCCTACCTTGTTTCAAGAGAGACAATTGAAGAAATTGCCTAGTTTACAAGGACATCTTTTGTGTTAATTCATATTAGCCCAGGGAAACTGACCACCTTCAGAAAGGAGAGTTTTATATTTCCTGGGCCCAGATGAGAAGTTACATTCGAGCACTCATTTCTTGTCTAATCAGAAATCTTGTGGTCTTGTGTTCTTAATTTCAGGTAGTCCTTCCAAGACAAAAAGGAGTTCTTCGCAATCAACCTGATCTCTCTCTACGGTACTTGCACACCACCCTCTCGACATTCAACAGGTATTCCTCCTAGCCCTAACCCTTATCTGTTTCTAAAAGGAATGAAAGGATTCAAGCAACTCTATTTAGAAGTCAGATAACATTCTAGTGAGGAATACCTATTGAACGTCCAGATGGTGTGCACGTACCTTTAGATTTGAAATCATACATCCTTGATTTACCTGCGACTGCCAATTCCTTTTTGTCTTGGAGTAGGACGAAATTCTACAAATAAGACTACAAGTTCACTGGGATTTTGAAGCCGACAATAAATGAGGATTCTACCTAAGGAAGTTTTTCCAGGAAATTTAAATTTACTTTATGCATTTCCTTTCGAAGGTTTCTATTTCACTGTTGTTTATGAATTTTCCAAATGCTGTAAGATATCAATTAAATTGTTACTTTGTTGACGGGTTTTAATGGGAAAGGGCTGATTTCTGTTTAGTGTGGGATAACCGATACCATTTCACAAAGCATGGGTAAAGACTGCCGGTAGGATTCTATTGGAAATCCTGGTTGAATGGCCCTATTGAAAGGTTGTGCTGAAATAGGTGGAACAACTATGGTTAGTTTGTAAGGCTACTTTTATGGGTCCTACATTAGAGAAGGATGAGCATAAACAAAGAGGTAAAAGGGAGAAGTTAATGCAATGACACGCTGAAGTGTCTTGGATTCAGGAACCGATTTATGAGGATAAGATGATTCCAATCAAGAAATGGATTGATAACAGCCAGGAAGGTTGGCAAGATGTATCCTTACTGATTTTTGACAACCGAGATGTAGAGGTTGATCAAATCCTTAAACTATCTAAATCCTCTTCTGGAAGGTTTGAAGTAGCTTAATGCTACAAAAATCAGGAAAAAATCAAGTAAAGATTTGGATCTTTCTTATTCACTCCCAAATGATCAAGTGAGATTCAAATCATCCTTCATCTCCTGATCCAAAATGGAATTCTAGATCCTTGTGAAGATAAAATTTGGTTTGAGGGAGATCACCATTTACAGGATCTTACAACCATGATGGCGGTTACGTAACTGATTTGTACGAGAACATCAGAGTAGGAACCTGTCATCTTCAGGAAGGAACTATCCTCAAGTTACATTTAAAGAACTAGTCCTTTTAACAATACCTTTTAACTTTCTGGGGTTTTCTTCACAAATCGAGATTCTAAGGTTGGAGTACATTTCGGAAGATATAGAGTAACAAGAAGTGATTTCATGATACATTACCAATCATAGAAAATGGCACCAAATACTAAACCTATTCAAGTGTCGGCACAACCTAAGTCCCAAGATCCTAGACCCTACAAATGCGGTTTAACCCAAGAAAATGTCACACATACAAACTAAAGAGTGGTACATAGAAAGTTGTAATTCCTAGATTAGTGTTTCAGGGGAAGGAGTGGGAGTCCCATTTGAGAAATATGATAGTAAATGATGGCGTTAATCATCACTTAGCAAAATCGAGAAGGATCTTAGGCTAATCAATTGGATCTAGTTATGCACCCAACTTCATAAAATGACACCAGAGGGTTTGACTGACCATATATTGAGGATAGATGTAAAAGTTAAGTTGGGTCATAGTCAGGGGTTATTACAACTCTTTGAGTTTCCTAGACATTTGGGAAGTTCTGAGCACTTATGATCAGTATTCTCTCAGCACCACACGCCTGCACGAATAGCATTACTTCCACTTCATAGGGCGTAAGATGCACATTACCCCTCACTTATTTCTCATTAGGGTCACATGCCTCATCTATGTAAGGAGATAGTTTAGAAGACAACCTAAGAGACAAAGAGGCATTTAACCCACCCTTTCATATACTTAGTTCATACAAGGCAATGGGTTACATTGAGGGTCTTTGATATCATAACATCAAGCACCTGGTGAATGAAGATTGAGTACGCCATGCACATCTTGTGATAAAGATAAATGGCTAGGAGAGATGGACCGTCAAGTTACCCAAAGGCTTGTTGCAAGTTCTTAATTTCGGTTAGGTCATTCACATCTGACAAATAAATTGTCTGCATTCATCACCTGGATGACCTATCGTACGGCCACATCAGGAGCATGAAGTAACAGGTGATAAAATCCTTTTCCAGATATCTGTTCCTACTAGCCATTGTGTTTCCGAGTATTGGAGTACCACAAAGCATAGGAAATAATTAACATGTGGGATTACAATGTTGAAGACCCTTCGTCCAGCGAAGAGATTTGAAAAGTAATCACCTATCATAGTATGATTTTACACAAGGCATTCTCTAGAACAACCCTGGTATATGTGTTGTTGATATTGTCACCCCATAAGGACTTTATTGAAAGCAAATTCAGTCATCCTGGGTTTTAAATTCCCTATGCCATCTTTGATGGGAGAGGTTCCATACTTATTTAAAGGTAGACAAACCTATTTACAAATGCACAACGTTTATCCCTTTTATGGGTAAGGATCTCTAATATCATGAAAGTCCATTTTATGATATAAAAAATGTAGACACCAAATCTCCGTGTCTAGAAGAATTAAGGACTATGGCATCTCATTTCGCAACCTGCACCTCAGGAAACCTATATAACAATTATAATTAATTACACATGTAGATTGATAAATCCCCATATAGAACATAACCTCATTTGGCCACCTCATCATGAAAACCTAAACAACCTAATTAAGACCTAGACACAAATTGGTCAAGTCAAGATCCTGACATCCATGGACTAATGACCCCTTTCTTGAAGTAAAATAGAAAATGATTCAATAACTGTTAACTTGACCAAGCCCGCAACTAATCTCTCGGGAGAAAAGGAGGGAGCTGGGATATTTTATAAAAATAGCCCTTTTTACTCCTTAACACCGATAACCGGTTCCTACTCGACCGCCAGTAAATGGTTAGAGTAACCGCCATTATATAGTTCCAAATGTAAACTTGGTAACAGTTTCTTTCCCAAACCAAAAACAAATTAATTAAGGAAGTACTCAACACAATGTCGATTAATTAGTTTACAAGAGCTCAATTCTAGGAAAAGAAGGAGCAGAGGACAACTAGGAGAGAAACAAGCTTATCTGTTTGAGGAAGGACTGACTTGAAAGCCCAAGATTGCCTAAAGTGAATATGCAAGCCCAGACTACTCTCCTGATCATGCCAGAGTGAGATACTCAGCTGATCTTGTTGATAGTGTATCAGACCATCCTAGACAGTTCTGCCTGTCCTTATCATCAACTCGGTATCTTGGATTGCATTAGCCTCTGTCAATGGCAGATTAAAGCCAAGTCAAATATCCTTTATCTTCTCTTGGTAATGTCTTATTTGAATAGGTATTCTTTAAAACATTTCTTAAACTGAGTTTGAATCTTGAAGAAGAAAGGTACCAACACCTGACTTAATTTCATCATGAATACCCAAATGAATATCATTGAAAATGCAAAACTGTCTTCATTATTCCCTTCTGCCAACCATTTCTCTAATTCTCCCAAGGCTTCTTCAGCCTTACAAATAACCAACTATCCAACACTGAACACCCATGACCCCTGAAAACTTGTCCTTGGCATCATCAAAGAATTTACCGGCCAACAATATATTTTCATCAACCTGTCCCATCAGGCAAAGATCTATGATGTAACTACTCCCAAATCTATCAGTTCATTCCATAGACTAATAAGGAGAGTTTTTGTTGTAGGCTTTTAGCCACCTTCTCATTGTTTTGAAAGAATTTAAATGATATTTTCAAGTCTTTTGTGTCATAATTCATATTAGCAGGGGAACTGACCTTCTTCGAAAGGATAGTTTTATATTTCCTGGGCCCAAGGCAGTTCCCTCATTTATTGTCTAATTATAAATGGAAGTGGTCTAGTGGAGCAGGATCCAAAACCAGGTAGGTCCTTTAGCCAATAAGGAGTTGATGAAGCAGGAAAGAACTTGATTTTGTTCTTCCAACTATTCTATAGTTTGTTTACCCATTTTCCACTCTCTCAATAACTTTGGTTACTATTTCTTGGAGGTTATGTACCTCTTTCTCATGAGTAGATTTGTTTCGCTCGGAATGTTTCATTCCTTTTAGAAACAGATAAGGGTTGGGGCTAGGAGGAATACCTGTAGAATGTCGAGATGGTGTGTGCGTACTGTAGAGAAAGATCAGGTTGACTGCGAAGAACTCCTTTTTGTCTTGGAAAGACTACCTACAAATAAGAACACAAGACCACAAGATTTTAATTAGACAATAAATGAGGAAACTACCTTGGACCCAGGAAATATAAAACTTCCTTTCGAAGGTGGTCAGTTTCCCTGCTAATATGAATTAACAAAAAAGACTGTAAAATATTAATCAAATTGCTTTGTTGAACTAGGTAGGGGAAAGACTGGTTATTGGTTATAGTCAGTATAACCGATGCCGGTTACTGATAACCGATGGCGGTTACTGATGACCGATATCAGTAGAGTCTAGGATCTGAAGGTTAGTTGTTTTGTTGGGGTGGTGGTGTTATTTGGATAGTTGTATTATTTGTAGGGCTAGGTATATGAGCAGTGATATTAGGAAATAGGGTGATGAGAGGTAGATGATTGACAGTTAGATGCAATGACAACGTTGGGTAGTGGATCTAAGAATGGATTTGTGGGGACTTGTGATTCAAAAATTCAAAGAAATGTTATTAAAGAGGAAATGCAAGATGTAACTTACTGATTATTCACAGAGATGCAGGTCCAAGAGCTCTGATGGTAAAGGCAGAATTGAGGTAGGATGGTCTGGCACACGATGCATGATCAAATCAGCTGAGTATCACAGGGCTCTGGTATCCAGTTGCAGTCTTTGGCTAGCAAAATTCTCCTTGTCTCTTCACTTGTCTCTGCTCAGTCAAGTAAAGATCTGGGTTCTCTTGATTGCTCCTGATGCTCTTCTTTGATTCAAAGGATCCTTTTCTCTGACCCAAAAATGAAATTCCGATCCCTTTTTTTTGGTTTGGGGAGGCCATTTACAGGGAACCGATGGCGGTTACGTAACCAACGGCGGTCGAGTAGGAACCGGCATCGGTAAGGAAAAAGTAGGCTATTTTTAGTAAAATATCCCACCTTCCCTGCTTTTCTCCCGAGAGATTAAAACATAGAAACTGACAGTGGTTGTGTAATTGATGTCGGTGACAGAGGGTAATCGCTGAATCTTCTAATAAAACCCTAACCAAAATCCTCATGAAAGTTGTCAATGAATCCGGAAGAAATTTGCATGATCACATTCCCTTTGCCCTTTGGGCTTATCGTACTAGCATTCGTACCTCCACTAATGCCACACCTTTTTCTTTGGTATATGGTACCAAGGCTATCCTGCCTCTTGAAGTACAAATATCCTCCCTTAGAACCTATTTTGGCACGCCCGGTGGGACCCATTTTGGGTTTCTGTTTCTCTTGCTTATTTTCATTTTAGGAAGCATACTTGCTGTTGCTGCTTTTGTTATATATTTCTTAAAGAATTTGTCTTGCTTTCCTAGTTTCGCATTAGTGAAAGTCATCTCTCTTGCTTCATCGAACATAATTGTCGATTTGGGTTTAAAACACGTGCATTGCATCCTTTCTTGCAGTTTTCAATTCTAGTGAACATAGATTAAGTAATAGGTCATACATGTGGGGGTGATATCCACGGTATTGACAAGAAATTAACTTGTGAATAGAGTAGAATTTTTTGTTTGATAAAAGGTTCCTTACGAAAAGCCAAGAACTAAAGATAGTTTCAGGTAAATTTTTGGTGAGGGGGTTCCTTTCTTTGAGATAATGACTAGATAGAGAAACTAGTTTGGTGCCCACTATCAATCCTTTGATCATGTGATCATTGAAAACTTCTTCTGGGTAAGATGTTGTTTAAGAAAGTAAGTAATTTGTTTTGTGTGGTTTTGCGTGTACATCTTACTTGTTTTTAGTTCTGTTTTCTTTCTCATACTCTGTCTTCTGTGATCAATAATTGGACAAGTATACTAAACGTTGTTAAAAATCAAATTAGCAGCCTTTTATATCTTGTTAGCCCAGACTTCTTACACCGACATCGGTTACCTGACCGACGTCGGCTATAGTATAACCGACATCGGTTACTAGACCGATATCGGTTACTATCTTTCCAACTCCTGACAAACCAGCAACCTACCAATTTCACCAGTCTGAGTTTGTTTCTATTCCTGAAAGATTGAAACCCTACTGTGAACACCTGTCCATGGTTGTTATCACTTAAAAGCAAGCTGCCTCTATGGTTTCACATGCTTGCTCTATTTCTTTACCTGAATCACCCCCTTCACATTCTGTGGGGAATCCTATGGATACCAGGGAGGTTCCTAAAATTCCTGTGGGAGATAAGGAATTTGCCAAGTTTCTAGATGCTAATCCTAGTGCTGTACAATACTATTTGTCTCATGCCCCTAACCGTACGCCTGATGGTCAGCTCCTTGTTGGCATGCCTATTAATATAGCTACTCATTTAGCGCCCACTCTGCCTGATAACACCGCCTTGCTTCCTGCACCTTTAACCCCATCTCCCAATCCGACAGCTTTAGAGATTCATATGACTCAGATTGGCTTTCCTTTGGCTAATCTTGGACCCCACATATCATTACCACCGACTGCCCCTACCTCATCTCTCTTACAGACTACTCCATTCATGACTTGTTCTCTGCCACCTATCCACACAAGCTTTCCTTCTCAAGCTCCGCCTACCTTTTCATTCCCATACACGTATCCAGTAACCTCAACACCTTATATGGGACATGCCTATTCTGTCACCTCAACATATTCATCCTCCATAGCTTATCAACACTTAACCCCACCATTGTCCAGCGGAGGCCCTTCGCCCAATTTGCCTCCGTTTACCACAACCGCACCATCATCTCATCCAACCGCAGATTTCATCAAACAAATGATGGAAAAAATGCAAAATCTAGAGGCTTCTATTTCGGGAAGTCGTAGTGCCTTGACATATGAGCAAGTTTGTCGGGAGCCCATTCACCCTTCTGTCCCCCTTCATTCATATCCTCCTCAATGGGAGTTGCCGAAATTTACTCGTTTTAATAGTAAAGAGGATCCTCAACAACACTTGCGATCATTTAGACATGCTTGTTATTTGATTGCCCATGATGATGCCTTGTTACTCCGCACATTTCCTATGTCCTTATCTGGACCCGCCTTGGAGTGGTACAGTGATTTAACCCAGCACTCAATCTTCTCTTTTAACCAACTAGCCTAATCTTTCTTGGATCACTTCTCCATTAACATTGCTAAGAAAGTATCCATCACCGACCTTTATGCCATTTGACAATTCGAAGACGAATCTATTGCAGATTTCGTAGGACGATGACACGGCCTTATCAACCAACTTACATATGCCTTGCCTCAGACTGAACTTATCAAACTTTTCACGTGGGCATGTGCTAAGCACATTTCTCCTACTCTTCAAATTCAAACTTTCCACACATTTGATAAGGCCTTTACCATGGCTTGGAAACTATAAATTTGAGCCTTAGAAGAAGAGAAATTGCGGTTTGCACAACAAAAACCTCAATTTCCGAACTCCTGATTCTACCAATAAACCAAATACCACCACTCCTCACGCGTCCACTTATTCTAAATCAAAAGGAGCTGTCCACGCGATGATGGTTAAATCTCAAACACCGTCTAATACCCTACCAAAAACCACCTATAAGTATAAAGCAGAGCCCATCAATTACACTCCCTTTGAGGAGAAACCTATGGTGTCATCTTGGAAAAATTGCTCAAAGCCGGAGCTATCACCTTGCCCCCTGTTAAACCTCACTCTGGGTTTGACTCCACTCACGCTATACCTTCCTGGTACAAAGAAAATGACTTCTGTAACTTTCACCGTGTAAAAGGACATAGTCATGAAAACTGCAAGATGTTGAAAAACATAGTGCAGGAAATGGTTGACGTAGGGGATATAACCCTCGATAATCCTAATGCCCCTACCAACCGAAATTTGAAAATCTTCAACAAACCATTCTCGAATCACTCTCCCAATAGTAACACAAACTAAGATATCTTAGCCGAGGAGAGTGTTCATGAGATCCATGCAGTCTTCGATATCCAGCCAAAAGCTTCTATCGAGAAAATTTTGAATCAATCCTCTTCACTAACACAGGAGCCCGAACCTCCTTTGCCACCATCAAGCCAAAGCGAAATCATTCCTTTCCCCATAAAGGAGTTAACTGCCCAAACTTCTCTTCCCATCGATGAGTCTTCTTATACCACATCCCTACAAGACTGCAAACGGATGTTATCTAATCTATCTATTTCCCAAACTTCTCCTTCTACCACTCTTGCTACACAAGAGGAGGGTATGCCACTCCTTTTTACATCCTTAGATGAGAAATCTCTTGCACCGACATCACCAAATTCTTTAACCATGACAGACCCTCTCAAACATGCCCTCCTGCCTATTAGTCCTTCATCGCCTAAATCTTTTCAACAACCGGTCGACCTCTTAATATCTATTGATACAGTACCTCATCTAACCCCTGTATCACACCCACAGTGGACTGGAATCACAACCCGTATTTCTTCTGTACCAAATTTACAATTCAAACCTGAAGACTGTCATTCTCACAGAAGATAGATGAGGCCCTATGGGAACGTTTGAGTACCCCTTATTCTACTCAAATGCAGATGACCGATCCCGACGCCTCTACCATATATCCTAAATGTTTACAGAAACTCAAAATGCCTATGTCCTCATTCTTCACCCCCCTGTATCTATATCAAGTATGCCCTGTCCACCTCTATTAACCTAACCAAACCTTCCCCTACACTTGGGACCTCACCCATACCCAGTCTAACACACCCAGCCTAAGCGACTAGATTTATCCAAGAATAAAGCCGTCCACCGCCACCTAAGAGACAGACTCAATCTCCTTAATCTATGCCTCTATCACAATCTAAAACCATCATCGTCACACCTACCTTCCATATTGGGACCTCATCCTTCCACCTTGCATCAATATATCATACCTCCTGCGTTTTCTTCAAAGCAACCTATGCCTTCTGCACACTATACAAAAAGCCCAGGGTATAACAACACCGTCACCCCACGTATCCTGTCCACCTATTAACCCTAAACAAATTCCATCATCAAAAGATTTGTTTGCGGTCACTCCTATTTACCCATGGTTGTTTTCTGATACCACATCATCTGTGGCCTCATCATCCAACATAGCTTCTGCGCCAAAGAAACCACGTTTGGTGAAAACCACGTGTCAACACCCCTCGGCCAAACCACCACCCATACAAACCAACCACGCCCAAACATTACCAAAACCTGTACGAACCAACCACGCCCAAACATTACCAAAACCCGTGCAACCAATACCCTCATTCTCCTCCGACTTTTACCCACTCAAAGGATCTTACACCAAAATCCTTGCTATGTTAGTAGAGAATATGACTATTTCCCTAACCCACTTAGACCTTATGACCCGTCTAAACCTTGACCTATAGGTTATGATGAGTCTAAAATCTGCACGCTTATCACCGCACACCGAGGACATGATGTGGAGGGATGCAAAACTTTAAAAACCATCCTTCATCAGTCACCTCTCCTGGATACAAAGGTTAAGAAAGACAACTTACGAAGGGAGAGACCTTTAGTTTCCAATTCCCTCTACTATACCATCTGTCCCCCGCCTCACCAAGATCTATCATCATTACAGCCCCACCTCTCGAAGACCATGATTTATCCCAACCATCTTCCTCATCTCAGGTTTACGAGATTAATATGATTAGTGTTGCTACTCGAGCGCAGAAAAACAATGAGAAAGTGAAATAAAGCACACGCCTGCGTCACTCTCCTTCTCCGTCCAACCATCCCGATTGCACCACCACCTAAAGTGGTTATTCGTGGACCCACTTACCCCGTCTCTAATGGAGCTGCCCATCAAGCCATGATTAAACAGCTTCACCAATCACTCATAAAAATGACACTATATGATCTCATTCAGACTTCTGAATCTCATCGATAAGCTCTCGTTGAAATTCTTCAAGGGATTGAGGTCTTACCTAATGAAACCCTACCCGTTGCCTCCATTCTAACACCTAATCATGTTGCCTCTTTCACCAAACAACCCACTGCCCTAACCACTTCTGTCTTTGTACCACAAGCTGCTGCAGTCAGTTTCTCTGAAGATGAAATTGTTGACTTTGGTATAGAAGTCCCTGACCCTGCCCTTTTCATCTCCGCTTACGTCCGGGACATTTAGGTACGTCGTGTTATGATTGACGGGGGCGCTAGCCTAAACATCATCTCTTCAAAATCCTTCCAACAAATGAATATCCCTTCTAGCTACATGTGTGCCAACCCCATCATGTTGCGGTCATTTAATGACGCTATTACCTCTACCTTAGGCACTGTGATCCTCAACATTCGGGTAGGACCACGTACTTTACCCGAACTCTTCTATGTCCTTGAGGGAGAGTTCCAATATAATATATTGCTGGGTCATCCTTGGATCCGGGCCATAGGATGCATTCCCTCAACATTACATAGATGCATAAAATTTGAGTACGAGGGGAAATCCTACACCGTAAAATCTGATCCTCCCCCCTTTAAAACCCTGCAATATGTTATACCACCCAAACGATGTGCTTGTACCAATCAAGACACCCGTTAACTAAACCCAACCATCTTCTTCAACTGTGCCTCAAACATCCACCTCAACCACACCTATCACCTTCAACTGATGAAACCACCGTCGCAAAACCCACTTCCCTTCTCGCAGATAACATCCCAACCGCGGACCCCTTAGTAGATGTTTTTCAACACCTTACGCTTGGGGAGTATCGCCTATATAACGTTAGTTCTTTCCATACCCCACAGGACTACAGACAGTTACATGCACATCCCACCTACGACCGTTGCGTGGGGGAGGTAATCTCTTACAGACCACCCCATTGCTGCACCAACCTAATGTATGGGGGTGTTGACACATCCTCCGTTACCCCTGAACCTCCTCTTGGTGTGGTTCTCTTCCAATCCGATTTTCAATACTTGACAAATCGTCGTTTCGCCCTCACCTTCTTGACTCGCTGTGCTTGGAAAGGCTTTGGTTTTGGTCTTTACGAACAAGGCCGCCATACACTCATTCCCGTGACTAACTGCAAACACAATGATCGCAATGGTCTCGGTTTTCCTGAAACACCTACATAGGAGACACCTCGTGTCAGCTATATTCTGGAAGAAGATGACGTCACCCCTACCAAACCATCATCACCCACTTTGCCATCATCACCCACAGAATCTATAGACCCTGAATCTATCCCTCCTAACTTTTTTTTTTCATAAATGCTATCTTCATAGGTCCTCTCACTTATCAACGCGATAATGAGGACCCATATTCTCTTCCCCTTCTGTATCCAGACATGATCAAAGAGGATTTGCCTTTGATTAATGTTGTTGAGTGTCAGGATGACGACTCCATCCTCACTTACCTTGGGGCGGACGACTCCTATCTTCAACGTGCCTTACCATCTGAAACTCAAACCATGTTGAATGAATCGACTATAGAAATCAACATCCACACAGAGGAGGATCCTCACATTGTGAAGATCAGACAATCCCTTAACACATCAGAACAAGCCGCCTTTACTACCTTTCTCCCTACCCGCAACCAAGCTTTCACTTGGTCCTACATGGACATGCCAGGAATTGATCCTACCATTGCCGTCCATAACATCACTCTAAACCCCGATTCCAAACCAGTCAAACAAAAACTGAGAAAAATGCATCCACACATTGCCCTCTTGGTCAAAGAAGAGCTTCAACGACTTCTTTTTGTTTCCTTCATCTTGCCTATTGACTATCCTCAATGGATTTCTAACATCGTACCTGTCACTAAAGTGACGGGGGGACTTCGGATATGCATGGATTTCCAAGACCTTAACCTCGCTTGCCCCAAGGATGACTTCCCCCTCCCAAGTATTGATCAACTTGTTGATCTCACTGCGGGCCATGAAATGCTTTCTCTCATGGATGGCTTTTCAGGATACAACCAAATTTTGGTTGCCCCTGCCGATCAACACAAAACTGCCTTCATAACTCCTTGGGGAACCTTCTATTATCATGTCATGCCATTTGGCCTTGACAAATGCTGGTGCTACCTATCAGCGGGCTATGACTTACATTTTTCATGACATTATGCACACTATCCTTGAGGATTATGTCGATGATCTTCTAGACAAATCTAAACATCGCAGTGAACATCTCGATGTTTTAACCATTATTTTCGATCACCTGTTGCAATATTTTATTCGTCTTCAACCAAAGAAATGTGTCTTTGGTGTTCTTTCCGGAAAAATTCTTGGCTTTGTCGTCTCTTTGCATGGCATTGAGGTCAATCCATCTAAAATAAAAGCTATCCTAGAAATGCCCCCACCTACTAATCTCAAACAATTACGTAGTTTGCAAGGTAAGCTTCAATCTATCCGGACGTTTCATCTCCCAACTCTCGGATCGATGTCAACCTTTCCATCACCTCCTTAAGAAGGACATTGCCTTTCAATGGAGCAAAGAGTGCCACCAAGCCTTTGAAGCTCTCAAAACTTATCTCTTGCAGCCACCCGTGCTTATCCCACCTCAAGACGACCACCCTTTCTACCTTTATCTTTCCGCCACTGACCATGCTATAGGAGCTATGCTCGCACATCGGGACTCGGCACGTTGAGAACATGCCATTTATTATATAAGTCATACCCTCATGGATTACGAGACTAGGTATACACCTGTAGAAAAATTGTGCCTAGCCCTATCATTCGTAGCCACCAAACTCCGACATTACCTCCTGAATCACAAAACTTTTGTCATCACCAACATGGACCCCATTCATTATATGTACTCCAAACCACATCTAAACCAACGCATCACTCGATGGCTTATGCTCCTCGCCGACCTCGACCTTGAGTTTATACAACAGAAGTCAATCAAAGGACAAACTCTTGCAGACCAACTTGCAGAGGCCCCTTTACCTGGGGAACAATTCACCAATTTTAATTTCCCTGACGAACTCATCGCCACTCTTTCACTCAGGGAAGAGTCGTATCAAATGACCCTCTTCTTCGATGGATCTAAATGCCAGCGCGGCAGAGGAGCTGGCATTGTTCTCATCCCTCTTGACGCTGAACCTATGCCTCTTTCATTCCGGCTTGATTTCCCTTGCACTAATAATATAACGGAATACGAAGCCCTTGTTTTGGGTCTCCAGGTGGCGCTGCACCTCTAGGTATCAAATCTATCAATATTTTTGGCGACTCGTCAATTGGTAGTCAATCAAGTTATGGGCATCTACCAATGCAAAAATGAGGAACTTCAAAAGTACAAACACTAGGTGGACTCACTTCTAGCCTTATTTACTCACTATTCTATCCAAACCATTCCCCGCTTCCACTAACAAATTTTGCGGATACTATGGCTTGCTTAGCCTCACAAATTCCAGCTTCATCAACTGACTCTGAATTATTCATCGTGGTCCAACAACTTTTTGCCCCATCCTACTCAACCCCGGTAGTTTGTATGATAAATACTGTGTCTACTAATTCGCAGGATACCTGGTACCACCAATTTCACGACTATCTTATAATCTCTGTTCTCCCACCTGACCTTACTAGTAACGGCAAACGTACTTTTCTTAAAAGTGTTTCACGTTATATTGTCATGGGGGGACTCCTCTATAAATGTGGCTTTGATGGTATCCTTCTTCGCTATCTAATTGGTGCGGAGGTCACCTATACCATCCAACAAGTCCATGATGGGATTTGTGGTGGACATTTTAGTGGCCTTGCCGTGGCTAAATGAATCCTTCGCCTAGGTTATTATTGGCCTACTCTCAATAACAACTGCTACGAATATGTTAAGCATTGTGTTATGTGTCAACAACATGCTAACCTTCAACATACTCCTAGCCATCTGCTGCAAGTCGCACGAGATCTTTGGCCTTTCCCACAATGGGGTTTAGACCTTATTGGTGAGATTCACCCATCCTCTTCACAACGTCACTGATGGATAATCACAGCCACCGAATATTACACAAAATGGGTGGAGGCTATTCCACTCATTTCAACTAAAAAAGAAAAAATTGTAGAGTTCATTAACCATCACATTAGCTGTCGTTTTGGTATTCCTCATCGCCTAATAACAGATAATGGAAAATCTTTTAAAAACAAGTTGTTACAAGACCTTTGTGACAACTTTGGTATCAAACTTAGTTTCTCATCGCCTTACTATCCGCAGGCCAATGGTCAGGCTGAATCTTCTAATAAAACCCTAACCAAAATCCTCATGAAAGTTGTCAATGAATCCGGAAGAAATTGGCACGATCACATTCCCATTGCCCTTTGGGCTTATCGTACTAGCATTTGTACCTCCACTAATGCCACACCTTTTTCTTTGGTATATGGTACCGAGGCTGTCCTGCCTCTCGAAGTAAAAATACCCTCCCTTAGAATATCTCTTCAGGATATTCTCACCAACGATGATTTCCACCAAGATCGGTTAGCCCAATTGGAGCTTCTTGACGAGCGTCGTCTTACAGCTCTTGATCACCTCCAAATCTATCAAAAACGTATCAAGCGTGCTTATGATAAGCGACTTCATGAGCGTACCTTTAAGGTTGGTGATATTGTCCTCAAAGAGAATCAACATGTAACCAAACTAGAAAAGAGAAAATGTGGAAAATTTGCTCCTAATTGGATTGGGCCTTATATAATCACTCACACTTATGGATCAGACACTTATTGTTTAGCTTCGCTTAATGGTAAACTTGAGCCTGAACCCCTTAATGCCTTGCATCTTTGACCATTCTACTGTTGAATTTAGTGTTATATCACTTCTTATCTACCTATTGCTCGTCCCTTGAGCTCATTTACCGCTACATACATTTTGTTTCCTACATCTCCAAATAAAATCAAGCTCACTTCTCACCTCCCCTCAAACGATGCCTTCCCCTTTTTAGTCTAGTCCATGACTTCAAAGTATTAAAATACCACCTTCTTATGGGATTTTCTTGAGTCAAACTTCCTACTAAACTAGATGCTTCACGCCAAAAGAACATCTAGTCATCTAAATTAAATATAGACTGCTCCCTCGAAGGATAGCTATATGCTGAACTATTGCTGCTATTATATATAGACTGCTCCCCCGAAGGATAGCTATGCACAAAAATCATATCTGATACTATAAATAGACTGCTCCCTCGAAGGACAGCTATACACAGTCAGCCTTTATTAGAAGCTTCTCACATTGATCAGCTTTGTGAAGACCTCAAGAATAATATAATCAATATCCCTTGTAGACTTCTCGCATCAATCAGTCTACATTCAATAAAATAAAAGCCTCATTCAAAAGAACTTTTGAGTCATGGACTTGTCTATTTAGGGTAGGTTCTCTTTCGTCAGAACACTCACTTTGTAATGAGTTCTCCGTACCTCAACTATACCATTCACCTCACCTCACCATTTATTCAACTCAAGGGACGTGTCGTACACCTGATAGGTTGTGATCATACAACTCTTTTCACCTATTGACTTCTCGTCTATGCACCGGTACCTAGGGCTTCAAGTGCGTTCTATGTTGTGTGGTTTGTTTTGCTCTTTTCACCTACGGAGCAATCTTTCCTTTTTTGCCTCGCATCTAGGATTGTGTGTTGATCTTAATCAGGACATGGTTCCCTACCACTCAGGTAGGCTAACTTTCGCTTCTCTTGTACCTTTTACAACGTCACCAATTCGTTGCCAACACCATCAACCTTACCTTACCAATATTACTATCAATACCTTTACCAACCAACCAATCACCTAACCATACCTAAATTACCTGAATTCACCTCTCCCTGGTCCTAAGGGAGAACTACATCGGTCTGAGGCCCCTCCTTGCTTTGTGCAATGGGCTATTAAGGCAGCACTTCGGAGACATGGGGTCTCCCAAGGTTAGCTCGACCATCCCCTACCATAACCTATCATGGGTGGTAAATATAAATACTTTTGTGTATTTCTATTTAATCACATTCCTCTTTATCCTTTTTTCAAAACACCGAAAGTCAAAATGAAAACATTCTTATTATTATAACTCAAATCAACACCATACACTTTTATCCACCCATCCTGTAGTTTTTTGTTCAATCGAGCTCACCTGTTTGTGTTTTAGCATGATTAGGGTCCTTGACTTGATCTATCGACCAACTTTGCCTAGACCTAGACCGTGACGTTTATCTCAACGAAACCAACCATTTGGTACTGCCGAACACACCTAAACGTTCCTGTACCTTACCTGTTATACACCCTGGAGCTACTTCCTATGCCTTGGATACCAGGATTATATCACCATTGTTTGGATAAACTATCGACCTTTGCCTATGCACTGGCTGGTTTTCTCGTCAAATCATGTACCCTAGTCATCCTATTTCATTTGAATATGCGACTGCTTCCTTGGACCTACCCCACCACCTTACCATCCCCTCTACACAATTTACCCTTTATCAACCCTATCCCTGATTTCCCGTTCACTCAATCTGTGATAGATTTGAGGGGGATTACCTATACCCTTAACAGGGGAAAACCACTTCATATTATTGTCTGTGCAGCTTTACAAAACAAGCTACACGAAAATAAGGGGCTAATGTAGACACCAAATTTGTGTCTTACGACCCTTTGTGACCGACATCTCATTTCGCAACCTAACCTCATCACCTAAACCTTACACAATTATTTATTAATTACCTTGTAATTGATAAATCCACATCACCTTACCTGCCACCTCCTCATTTTTCCACCTCATCATGACCTAGCCCTAACCCTAAACTAACCTAATTAAGACCTATAACTTGGTCCACATCTACAACCCATGACTAGTGACCCCTTTCTCGCACCCAAAACCGACCTTCTAGTCACTTGACCAAGCCCGAAACTGATCTCTCGGGAGAAAAGCAGGGAAGGTGGGCTATTTTACTAAAAATAGCCTACTTTTTCCTTACCGATGCCGATTCCTACTCGACCGGCGTCGGTTAACGTAACCGCCATCGGTTCCCTATAAATGGCCTCCCCAAACCAAAAACAAGAGACCGGAATTTCATTTTTGGATCAGAGGAAAGGATTCTTTGAATTAAAAAAAAGAGCATCAGGAGTGATCAAGAGAACCCGGATCTTTACTTGACTGAGCAGATACAAGTGAAGAGACAAGGAGAGTTAACAGCCAAGGAGAGCAAGCCAAGGACTACAACTGGATACCAGAGCCCTGTGATACTCAGCTGATTTGATCTGCTGTGTGCCAGACCATCCTACCTCAGTTCTACCTTTGCCATTAGAGCTCTTGGACCTGCATTTCCGTCAATAACCAGTAGTCCTTCCAAGATAAAAAGGAGTTCTTCGCAGTCAGCCTGATCTTTCTCTATGGTACGTGCACACCATCTCAACATTCAATAGGTATTCCTCCTAGCCCCTAACCTTATCTGTTTCTAAAAGGAACGACACATTCCGAGTGAAACAATTCCATCCCAAGTCTAGCTTGTAGCTTTGTTCTATGAGTTACTATCAACATGAAGATCAAATTCCAGGGGCAGGAACAAATTTCACCACTCGAGTCTGCCATTCCCGATATCAGGGAAAATGAAGTTCACCACCTTGATTTTAGGGATTTTTGGGCAAGGATGATAGATGCAAACCCTTCACATATGGCACAAATGATCCATGACAGTGGTTTGGATTTTTCCGGTGGTTTCCCTATCTCATGGTGCAATGCAAAGATACAGTGCTCTCCTATGGTGCTCATTTCAATCCTGACTCGAGTGAGATGACGAATGTGCATGGGGAACTCATCGCCAAACTTGACACTTCCGCCATTGGCACTGCTCTAAGGATTCCTGATATGGACAATGCTATAGTAATTTCTCATAACCAGGCACAGGCCCTCTTCGACCAGGAAAATGAGCAATACAAGGCGTGGGTGGTGAAGTCCTAGCTTAAGAACCCTAAAAAGAGGGGCGTCTCGTTTATCCAAGGTTCTGTTCCATGATAGATTTCAACGAGGATTTGTCAGAATTTTATAATATTACTGGCTGCTCGGGTCATGGGCCTACCCTCTACCAATGAATTCCATTTCTGGATGTGCCCACTTATCAATATGGTGTGCGAAGGAACTCAGGAGTATCAATTGGGTAGAGATCATCAGTATGAAGCCTAGCAGAGTAGCTGTCCAATGTACAAAAAACAAAGAAATTTTACATGACTTCATACTTGATGTATACTCTGGCAACATCGAGGCAATGGTTTGGCTTCTCATACATTGATGCTCATAAGGGTGACCCTGTATATGCCTACTGCGCTAGCAGTTTACCTTGGAAACTAGCAATCGCAACTTCAAGAAGGGTGAATGATACTTTCACCATGTACATTGTTCAAGATTCTTAGAGAGTGACATGGCGAGGAGATTTTCTGTTGAAGCTATGAATCTGATATCACACTATGGTGCCTACTTCATCCAATTTAGAAAATTTTCCTATATAAGGCTTGCAGGCTATGAGAGCACTCCTCTCAAGCTTCCTATGTTCTGTAATGAAAAAATGGCCTTGATAGAGGTATGCAAGCAGTTGGACAAGTTGCATAGAAACCTACAGGGATAAGAAAATCACTGGCCTGCACTTCCTCATATCTTTGGGAAACTACACCTGCAAAACGGCTCTAGATGCACAAAAACATAGAAAGAGCCCTAGCTCCCATCACTATCCATTTCTTCAGGCCAAGAACTTGCTTTGACTTGAAGAATTTTTATTGAGTAGAACATCAAGATCACTTATCATCATAGGGCAGACACAGAGGATTATTGGGCTGACTGTGTTGATGATTTTGAAGCAAGAAGGAGGCATTATGGTAGATTTTTCTCTTCAATTAATTCAAGAGCTTAACCCTGTACCAAGTTCCTGAAGGGCTCCAGGATGATAATTCTGACCTGTACTCATATGAGTATGATAATGTGGTCAAACACACTCCCTTGGAGGACTTGGATTGGTTTAAAAAAGGAGAAGGATGATTTGGTGAAATCCTAGCTCCCGTCTTGGTAAGAACCAAAATATAGTTTGATAGGAAAGTTCGTGAGCTTAGAAGGCACTCAGGGGAATCCTCCTCCAAGGATACTTCAACACTAAGAAGGGATGCATTGACACCTAGATTCAGAAGCACCTGTGTAGAACCCCTCCTGCCTCATCAACTCAAGGTACCACAGTCTCCACTCCTTCCTCATCCACCCAGGTATATCAAAAGAAAGTCAGAGAAGTCAAGAAGGAGCCCTGTGGAGGAAGACCCCCTAAGGAAGCATACGGAGTTTCCCTCAGGCCTAGAGAACATCATTTTTCTTAGTGAAAGTGAGGAGAGTGAAGTTCCAGTCTCTACAAGCGCTCCATAAGCCCCTATGGATAAAGAAAAGGAGGTCCAAAGCACTAAGCTTCCAGGTGCTAGTGACTCTGTACTAGAATCCCCAAGCTCTCCACTCATATCTCAACTAGAGGCAAAAGTAGTACAAACCTTGGTGCCATGAGTTCTCTTTCTCTTGGCCCTCTTGCCCCACCTTCTTCTTCCTCCTCCTCTTTTGCATGGGTGCAGCCTCTTGTTGACAGTAGAAAGAGGAAGTCTTCCTCCCGGATCTCAGGACCCAATTTTGATGCTGTGGTGGCCTTATTAGGCACTAATCCTCCTACTCACAGCCAAGAAAAAGCTAGAACTACCTCCAAGATAGTATCTGATGCTCAGGGTCAACAATTCCTGGAGATTGCCAAGCCTAAGGTAGACAAGCCAGAGAAAGATTTGTAAGCATCTGATCTGGAGCTCTCGAGAATTCCCATGGGAGAGTCCACCCCTGAAGGTGAGATCCACAATCTCTCAAGAAACTAGTCACCAGAGTCATTGGGAGGGTAGAGAAAGGGCAAGAAACTATAGAACAGTTGGAGGAACAGGCCCAGATTCTTACAGGTTTCATCAAGTCCTTTTGTCCAAGGATAAAGTTTTGGATCCTACCCCATTGACTACTCTTCCACCACCTATAATTCTCATCCAAGATGAAGTGCAAAGTATCAAAGATATACACAAGTATTCCATCTATGGAAGGGCTATGGAGGCCATGGTGGATGATATGCTTGTTGCAGGATTGAATTTCATTGATGAAGCCTTCAAACTCCATGAGGAAGGTGAATAACTTACAACAGAAACTCTCCTCCACTATTGGAAATCATAGATAAAGAACTTAAACTCTGGAGCAAGTTGCATAGTAGACCTTTGCCTTATGGGACAAGTCTGAAGAAAATCTTTAATGGCAAGCAAGGTCTTCGAATGATGAAAAGGATAATTTGTCAAAATCATGGGTCTACAGTGTGGAATGGAAAATCAAGGTGTTAGAGGAAGCTTTGGGAGAATTAAGAAATAGCTGGCAGAAGGGTGAGGCCTTCAAAACACTTTGGTGGTATCTTCTTTCAAGGATATACATTTCCATCTCCATGATGAGACTTCTGGTGTACCTCTCTCCTTGCAAGAAATCAAAGCTCAATTCAGAGCTTTTGTCAAAGATAATTTGTTCAAGGAGGAGTTCTATCTCCAAGGAAAAGATGAAGGAGATATGCTCTCTCTAATCTAGCTATTGAAGAAGTGATGTAAATATTATCATACTCACGTCAAATTTGACAAAGAAATGGAGAAGTGCCTCAGATTTTGGACCCAGTCCACTGCCAACACATCGGTCCCACGAGGCAGAGACATAGCAGAGGTGTTAAAAAGATTTAGATAGTGGATCCTCAAAGTCAGTGGGACCTTCCTTAGTCATGAACACTTGTCTTCTTCTCCTGACTTCTTCTCTCTTCTTTCTTTCTTCATCTAAGATTTATTGTAATTAGTTGGGGTATTGCATTAAGCAACCTTTAACTAAAAACATTAGTTAAAAGAAGTAGTTACCAAGAGTAACTAATTTGTAAAGCTATATAATGGCCTCTCTTCGTCATTTTGAAAGGGGGGGAACTTGGCTTATTTTTGAAAGTGTAAAGAAATCATAAAGAAATCAATACAAAAGGATTTCTCATTCTTTGTCTATCTGATTCTTTTTATTCGGAAGCTCTTCCATGTTGAATATTGTTAGATCATTTGTCTACATTATGCTAGAGAAGCTTTGTATTCTTGTAGATGTTATTTATAGAACTTTGTGTCTTTTCAAATTTCATCTTATTAATGTGAGTACAAATGATCTTATTCCAATTCATTGTATTCTTGCATGCATAAGGAATTATTCTGTCATCTATAATTCTGAATGGTGCCTTTCTACTCATTTCCACATTTTCATTCCTCTGTCCTTTTGTAATTGATGATCCTATTTAGGAAAACACTTTCATGATATCCAAGTTCCATAGTAAAACCATGCTTTGTACATGTGTAAATAGGTTCATGCTTCTGAATAAGGGAACCTCTCCCATTAAAGAGGAGGGACTTCTTGTCCCCTGACTGTTGCTCTTCTTGAATTCCTTTTTGACGAACAACAGTTAGGCTTTTGGTGACTCTACTAGGAAATCATTTCTTGACGTATTCCAGTTCCATAATCATTGCATATCGATCATCCTTTGATCTAGTGAGTTCACTTATTACATTTTACTCGTGGGGAGAAGGATACCCATTGGTATTTTGAAGGTTCTCATTTGATGAGCTCACTTGTGACAACAAGTGAGCTTTTCCTTCCCTTCAACAAGGAAATGCTGTTTGTCTACAAGAGCTCATCTTCAAGGTGAGTAAATCTCATGTCTCTCTTGGGAGCTTCAAGTGGAACTACCGTGAGAGGATTTTCACTAGAACAACTCGGTCACCATATGATCTCCTAGGAGTTTCTTGTTAGTTGCTCGATCCCCTTCAAGCTTGATTCCAAGAATGGTGGTACCATTGCCTTGGGGTAATCTTGTTGGGAACTCTTGCCCTTCCAGATCAGCCTTCTAAGCATGAGTCACCAAGAGTTAACTCAAAAGTACTTCCCCAAATTTTTAGGTGAGGTCCAGGTACATCTTGATGAGTTTTACTCCACTCAAAATTCCCAAGTAAGACTTCTCTGATAAGAGTAAAATTTGTCAAAATTTTGAGTTTTAAGTGAGTATTTCTCTGAAATCACCTAAGTTCACCTGAAATTGAACATCAAAATCTATGTTTTGGGTCATTTTGTATGATCACCAAGGGGGCACTTCAGATCACCTGAAGCTCATATTTTGGACCTGTCCCAAGTGAACTATTGGAGCTCCTAGGTGCACTCATGTTCCCTAAGTTGAGGTCTGATGAGCTCACCGAAACTATCCCATTTTAACATCACCGTCGGAGAGTTTGTCCCAAGAGTAAAGCATATTTTTGATGTTGTTCCAATTTTGCTAAATCATACCTAACCCGGTGTACTTACGCAACTTTCCTGTGACCCAAATATCTGGTCCCAAAGTTAATCAAGTGCGAGCTTTCCCATTTTGATCATTGCCGACATTGCACCTAACAAGCTAGATCCTTCGCGCAATTTTAGGGTCCCAACTGAGCCCATTTGAAAAAGTGTGAGCTTTCCCAATTTCGGCCGAGCATCATAGGTCGAGTAATCTGGTAAGTAATTCAAGGAACTTGATTTTTCCTGGAAGAATGTCCTAAGTCCAAACGGGCCCACCTTTCAGCATCAATTTCAATGAGCGAAACAGCTGACTTTCCGAATGCAGCGTCAACTTCGCAGCTTTTGCATAACTGATCCCATTTGTCCCATGTGAGATTTTGATGCGTCCCCTCCCTAAAATCTTAAATGGAAGCCACCAGATGACTCCAGGTGCATTAGTTGCGCATTGAGAATTGTCTCACATGTCCCAAGTGCATTCCTAGTGTGAATTCTCAATGGTAGTTTTTCCCTGAGCGAGCTCACCTCAATTAATCCCATAGCTCCAAGTATGATGCTCTTTAAGAAATCTCTAAGGTTGTGTATTCAACATTAAAGCTTTCTCTCTCCAAATGAGCTATATAACGAGCATTCCCCAATTTTCACTTGTTTGATGCTCATCTTTCACTCGAACCCTTGCTAATAACTTTTTGAGCTAAAACCTGGAAGCGCAAGTCCCCCCTCCATTTGCAAAATTCCTTCCAGTTTGAGCTCTAGGTTGCAGCTGCGAGACTAACTCAATATGAAACTTAGATCAGAGTTCCAGGGACAGGAGCAAATTTCTCCGCTTGAGTCTGTTGTTATCAAATAGGATACATTGCGCTAATCGTATCTCCTTCTCACAATTTTTCAAGACATATCAGATGTGAAAAGCACTACATTTTGGCATATCATGATTAATGATATTACACTAAGCTAATTCAATTAAGTTGATTCCAACAATCTACCGTAATTGTGCTGATCCAGTGCTTTCATGAAATCTTGGTAGCTCACTTCGACCCCGAATTAGAGTAATTTCTTAATTACAAATGTACAATTAGCTTTCAACTTCCATTTGCCAATAAATCAATATTTAATTGACCGCCATTCCCCTCATAATAGCTCTGAGAATCCGGAGAAGGAAATTCCTATAATTTGATCTTCTATAAGATCAACACAGGCTATGTTCGACTCAAGACAGCTTTTGACAAATACCCCCCAACTCGCATGACTGGCTAAGCTTGTGAAAACCCGTTCTAAAGAAAGGTTTCTTTGCCTAAATAACCTTAAACCTTCTTCCGAGTAGATTTCAACTTTATCCCAAACTGTGAGACTTGTTGAATCCTCTCCTTAGGTAAGGTATGGGTATAAATCTATCTCCTCCACCAATTTTTATTTCTAGATGTGCCCGCTATCAGCTTGGTGAGCTCAAAATGCAAACAAGCAAACCTACTCGAGAGCTGGGCACCAGATCATTCTATGATTTCAGCAGCTCCTTGACGAGCTAAACAAAGTTCATCTTTCTAAATGTGCTCCTATCATGATGTATAGGTGATCTCCTAGCAGGTCTTGTAGCCCAGTGCTTTGATTTCATTCCTATGTTTCTTGGTAAGGACAACTGATCCAGTGTAGCCTATGCCCGAGTTCACCTTGGAGACCAGCAACCGCAATTTAGAAGAAACTGTTAATGATGCTTTCACCAGGACGTTCAGTTTTAGCTCAAGGTGATTGTCAAGTTTTCATTGATGAATAGCATCTAACCTTAGTGTTAATTCTTATCTTGATTGGGTTTAGCCTGTTTCATTCAATTCTTGCTAAATTTTCCTATTTAGGTAATTAGCTGGCTAATGAAAACACTCCTCTATTGGCTTCCCATGTTTTGAGAACCTCTAAGTGAGCTAAAATGGCTTTGTTGAAATCAATCCATTGAAACTTGACTTAAGTTGCAAGAACTTGTAGACTGAGTCTATCAAGAAGAGTTTCTAAGGCTAGCTATCACTTTCCTAACTTTCTACTTTCTTAACTACACATGCACATACTGTGCTCTAGATGCTCCCAGATGACATAGAAAGAGCCCATGTGACCTGTCAAAATCAGAATCACTAGAGACAGAAAAATTTCAAGATTTCTCCAAGTTTTCACTTGAGCTCCCAAGTTCAAAGCTCTTTGAACAGAACATACATGGAGTCTATCATCATAGAAAGATATAGAAGACTACTTGGCTGACTGTGTAGATGATTTTGAAGCGTGGGAAGAATGATTGTGGCGATAGGTTCTCCCTACAATTAGATCCAAGAACTCAGTCTGTGTCACGAAGTTCCTGAAGGTCTCCAGGATGACAATTCCTGAGCTATACTCTTATGAGTTTGAATTTGTGAAAACACACCCAAAATCTACAAATCTCCTTAGTTTTGACCTGGATTAGAACAAAGAAAAGAGATGATGATCTATGCTACTCAGATTCTTGCTCACTGAGTCTTAATTAACTAGGGTCTGGTTCAGGTGTGCTTGGGCATGTTCCGAGAAATCAAGAGGCACTCAGGAAAGAATCTAGCTCCAAGGATGATTTGATCACCCATAAGAGAGGCATCAGTTCCAGAGTCTGGAACTCCTTGACTTCAATGAATGACCTCCTCCTACCGTGAGCTTGGGTCATTACTTGAGCTCAGGGACCTCAAGGTGAGTTGGCTCTAACCTATACTTTGGAGAAATCCATGTTACCCAAGGTGAGCTCCCTTGGGTGAGATTCCCAAGGTGAGTTACTGGAAGGAGCCTCACAGGTGATCCTCCAAGAAAACAGGTGAGCTGCCAGAAGGGCCAGAGAATCCATGGTTAGTTACTTGGAAAGTGAATTCCAAGTCCAAGATTTGGCTGAGCTAACCCAAATGCTCCTCAAGATCCAGCAAATAAGGACAAGTGAGCTAAATATCCAGAGCACTGAACTTCCAGGTGAGCTACAGGTGATTCCTCCACTTCCATGATGCCTCAAAAGTGTTCTACTCACGTCTCTAGCTTGAGTCTAACAGCTGCACTGACCCTGAGTGAGCTCATGAGCTCCCTGTCTCAAATATGGCTCCTCATTGCCCCTCCTGCAGATTCTTAAATAAGGTTTTTGAAAGGTGAGCTCCTCAGTGACCTCAATGGGTGAGCTAAAGTGACCTCCCATGTGAGTTTCAAGACCAGCTATCAGGTGACCTTGAGCTCCCATGCGAGTTTTCAAGCAAGCTACTTGACCAGCTCCTTCTGTGCTCAAGAAAGCCACTCGGTGACCTCTGGGTAAGCTTGTCTGAGCCCTCAAGAAGGTCAACAATTCTTGGAGATTGTAAGCTCCTAGTGACAAATCTGGAAAGCTCAACTTGCTACATCTGACTCCTAGGAGCTACTTGTCAAGCTCCCAGTCAAGCTCCCTATGGGAGAGGTCTACTCAAAGAAGGTGAAATTCACAACCTCCAGGAAATGAGTTCTGAGGTGAGCTCATGTGAGCTAAGGGTAGAGCTCAAGGGCAGCAGCTACTATGGTGAGCATGGAAGAACAGAGCCCAAAGGTGAGTTCTCACAAGTGTCATATAAGTCACTGTTATCACCAAATCACAGCACCCCTGGATGTTGATCAGATTTCTAGTTTGATCACTCTAAGCATCCAGTGTGATTGGATAACATGGGTACTATCTCCAAGTTGTGGGACTTGCTACTTGAGATAGACCTCCAGAGAAAGCTGGTTCTTGCTCCTAAACTACCTGCCACAATCTACTCTAATAGGGGATAAGCTAACTATTCTAATCTAAATTTCCAAGGGACCAGGGAGAGAGAATGCATAAAATGAAAGCCTACACTAAAGCGGTGATACACCAGAAAAGGAGGGTGTGAGAGTAATCTCCAAACATGTGAAATACAGAGGCAAAGTGCACACTAGAAGAGGTGATGACAGTTCACCATAATCTAGCAAAATGCATTCACAACAATATTCCAAGCACACACAATGATAATGAATTCCTGCAAGAACATAATAAATAGACACAATATACTTGTAGAAAGATAAAGGGGCAAGAAGAATGCAAGAAAACACAGCAGGGGAAGATACATCCACAAACTTGATATTTTATTGCTTCATGATATGCACAGTTCAGTCTATTACAAGATAAGGGCCTGGATCACCATGCAAGGAGTCCACTACAAGGGCCTGCAACACACTGGCTTCACAAAGCAATTTTGACAGAGCTTTGCTACCCAAAAACTCTCCCCCCTTTACAATGAGCCCAACACTCCAATTTATAGAAAAAATGAGAAGGAGAAGAGAAGGGAAAATGGAAATCCTGAAATCTGTCCTTCAACCACCTGTAAGAGGCATTAAATTGAGTGGAATGGGTATACATTACTTGCAAAAGGCTCCCCATACTGTCCCATGTGCTGCAGCAGAGAAGGAATGATGACCATGCCTCTTAATTGCACTCCCAGCTACCAAATAAAACACTGTTCTGAACCCGGCCACGTTTTCTTAAAAATCTCAATCAATTTCTGATCAAATCTAGAATTTCTTGATTTCTGTGCATCGGGCTCGGAACCACAATTCCAACGGTACCAATTTTGTGTGATTTTGTTGAGAAATGCAAAAGTTATGGCCTTCTGAGTGCGGGCAGCTATTTTGGGCCTGGCAGGCGTTTTCTGTCATTTGACGGGAAAGAGCATTGACTGACTGGAGCCGAATATGTTTCCTTTATTTAAATATATCTACCCTCATTAAAAATAAGAAATCCATATTTTGTGGCGTAGAGGACGTCGTGCTCGTTCCAGAAAGTCCAATTTTATGAAAATCGGAGCTCGGAGTCAAAAGTTATGACCGTTTGAAGTTTCCGGACCAAACGTTGACTTTTCTCCTCTGACACTTCGGCATGATTTGATTGGTCGGCTTTTCGGCTCTTTCCACGAGTCGCCTTTGTCCGGATGTCCCAGTGCTTTGGGACAAAAACCTCCGATTCGCCCGAAATGGGCCTCGTCCCTCCTTTGGACACGTGGAAGACACGTGGCTCTCGGCTCCTTTGGATTTTTGCTCCCTTTGGCCCATTTCGGCTGCTGAAATTTCGCCATTTCGGCTTCGGCCGGTTCGCGCACTTTTTGTCCCAGATGTCCCATTTGATTTTGGACCAAAAGTTTGGGACATTCGCTAGGTTCGGCCGGTTCGGGTACTTTTGTCCCCTTGCTGTCCCGGATCAATTTCCAAACTGCCTTGACTCATTTCGGCCGAACCGGCCGGTTCGCGTCTTTTTGTCCCGCTTGTCCCAAAGACTGACCCTCTCAGCAGTTAGCCAATTTTTTTCTCTCTTTCGGCCTAGTTCGGCTTTTCGCGCCTGCCGCGTACTTTTGTCCCAGATTGTCCCTGCTGGGCCGGGGACTGCCTGTGCTGATTTCGGCCGGTTTTCGGTTCGCGCTTTTTGTCCCACTTGTCCCAAATGACCTTGAGGACTAGGACTTAGCCATTTTTCATGATTTTTTCTGGCCCGACCTATTTTTTGCAACCCTTTTTTCACATTTTCTCAGAACTTGCTCTCTTCTTCTTGGACAGGGGAGTTAGAAAAATCTGAGGGGACCCTAGAAACATGAATTTTCGCCCCTGGAATCAATATAATTTCTTGGGACTAAAGAATTTGATGCAAGTTATCAAAATTACCTTGAGGGGTGAATTTTGGATAACAAGTCCTAATGATTTCTTCCTTGACATCATGTCAGATTAACTTTTGTAGTAATGGTAAAATTTGAATATTGGATGAAAATCTCAGGTGAGCATAATATTATCATAAGAACGAGCGAATGAGTGAACTTTGTATACATTTATGTCATATGGCAAGTACTTATGTAAATCATTAATCGATGTCATACCAGGGATAAAGAGCTAACCTAAAGGTCAAGTTGGTAAGTTGATTGTGAAAGGTGAGCTTTAGGCAACTCGTTAGGTCGAGAAAGGACAAATATTCGGTCCTTACAAGGTCATATTCTTGGAATGATCTACTTCGTAACTAAGATGTAATTACTTGGAAATGATGCTCGACGAAATTCCATATTATTGATAATTTTTACTTGATGAGTTCAAGGTGAGTTGCTATCTTTCATTCAGTGGGCTCAAGTGTGAGCATAGATATGTATATTGAGCTTTCATGTGTATATATGCAAGGTCGATGACTGTCAAGTAATTGTCCCATGTGAGTTTAATTTGATCTACTTGACTCAAGTCAAGCTACTTGTGTGAGCTTCTGTAGTGAGCTCAAGGTAAGTAAAAAAAAAAGTATCCTCAGGTGAGCTACTATGGTGATTTTTGAAGTAACTCTCAAGTCAAGCTAAAAGTGGGAGTTACAAGGATGGATGAGGACCTTGAGCTAAAAAATGACCTCTAGGTGAGCTGGCTCGGTAACTCGCAGGTGAGCTCAAAGGTGAGTTCCTAGTACGACGCTATGAGGATAGCTTACATGAGCTCCAATACGAGCTCAAGTCTGATATGAAGCTTATATCTCAGTGCCAAAGTCAAGGTAATAACTTGTTAAGGTGAACTATCAGGTGAGCTCCCAGATGTGAGATCATCCAAGTGAGCCCAACTCGACTAATCCTCCTTGGTGAGCTCAACTTGAGCTGATCAGCGAGCTCCCAGAAGAGCTCTCAGGTGAGCTACTTGGTGAGTTGTTCACAAGGTGAGCTAGTAAGGTGAGATCTTATGTGAGTTTTCGGGTGAGTTTCTTGACAAGCTCCTAGATGAGCTGTGAGTTCCTAGGTGAGTTACTCTATGAGCTTATAATTGAGATCAACTTGAGATGATTGGTGAGCTCCAAGAAGAGCTCCTAGGTGAGCTACTAGACAAGTTGTTCAGTAACCTTCAATGTGAGCTGCTAGGTGAGCTCCTAAGTGAGATACTTAGAAAGCTCCCATGCAAGGTCACTGGCAAGCTACTCAATGAGCTCACAATTGAGCTCATAAGTAAGCTGAATTTAACCTACATGACAAGTTACTCGGTGAGCTCCTAGGTGAGGTCCCAGGTGATCTAATTGGGGAGTTATGTGACGAACTCCAAGGTGAGCTACTAGACAAGCTCAAGGTGAGTTGGTAACGTGATCTCATAACCGAGATCAAGGCAAGCTAACAAGGCAATATGATAGGCAAGCTCCCACGTAATTTTCTGGATGAGCTGTCAGGTGAGCTCCCATAAGAGTTTTTGTGTGAGCTACCAAATGAGCTCAAGGTTAGTTGGCAAGGCAAGCTCAAGGGGAGTTGGTAAGGTGAGCTATCAGGTGAGCTCCTAGGTGAGTTCCCAAGTGAGTTACTCAATGAGCTTCCAGGTGAGCTCAACTCAAAATGATCAGTGAGCTCCCAAAAGAGCTCTCAAGTAAGCTACTTGGCGAGCTATTCGGTGAGCTCCAACGTAAGCTCCCAAGCAATCTACTAGGTGAGCTCCAAGTCGAGGTCCTCGGTGAGGTACTCGGTAAGCTCATAAGTGAGGTCAATTCAACCTACTCGGCGAGCTACTCGGTGAGCTCCTAAGTGAGCTGTTAGGTTAGTTCCCAAGTGATTTGTTATGTGAGCTCCCAGGAGAGCTACTTGGCAAGGTGATCGATGAACTCTGAGGTGAGCTACTAGGTTTGACTCAAGGTGAGTTGGCAAGGGGAGATCCTCAGTGAGCTTAAGGTGAGCTAGAAAGGTGAGCTGATAGGTGAGCTCTCATGTGAGTTTCTGGGTGAGCTATTAGGTGACCTCCCATGTGAGTTTCTAGTTGAGCTTTCAGGTGAGCTCCCATGCAAGTTTTAGGGTAAGTTGCTAGATGAGCTCCCTGGTGAGCTCAAGTCGAGCTGCTTGGTGAGCTCCTGGGTGAGCTCAAGGCAAGATGGCAAGGTGAGCTATCAGAAAGCTCTGAGGTGAGTTTCTAGGTAAGCTCAAGTCAAGCTACTTGACGAGCTCCTAGGTGACCTGTTGTTGAGCTCCCAGCCAATCTCCTACGTGAGCTACTCAATGAGCTCCCATGTGAGCTCAAAGGTGAGCTTTTCGATAATTTCTGAGGTGAGATTACATACGAGCTACCAGATGAGCTCGAGGTGAGTTAGTAAGGTGAGCTCAAGGTGAGTTGCCAAGGTGAGCTGTCAGCCAAGCCCTCAGGTGAACTCCCAGGTAAATTACTTGACGAGATCCCAGGCGATCTCAACTTGAGCTGATTGATCAGCTGGTAGAAGAGCTCCCAAGTGAGTTATTCGATGAGCTCCTAGGTGAGCTTCTAGGTGAGATCCTGAGTGAGCTACATGTCGAGCTCCTAGTCGAGGTCCCCATTGAGCTACTCAGTGAGCTCACAAGTGAGTTCAAGTCAACCTACTGGGTGAGCTCCTAGGAAAGCTGTTAGGTAAGCTCCCAGGTGAGCTGTTAGTCAGAAAGCTACTCGATGAACTCTAATAAGGGAGCTATTAATGAAGCTCCCATGCGAGTTGGTAAGGCAAGTTATTAGGTGAGTTCTCATGCACGTTTTTCGATGAGCTACTTGACAAGCTCCCAGGTGAGCTCAAGTCAACCTACTTGACGAGCCACTAGGTGAGCTCCCAGGTGAGCTACTTGGCGAGCTTCTTGATGAACTCCGAGGTGAGCTACCAGACAAGGTCAAGGTGAGTTGGAAAGGTGAGCTACTCAGCAAGTTTAAGGTAAGCTAGCTAGGTGAGCTGATAGGTGAGCTCCCATCTGAGTTGGTAAGGCAAGCTATCAGGGGAGCTCCTATATGAGTTTTCATGCGACCTTCTTGATGAGCTCCTGAGTGAGCTACTTAACGAGCTCTCGGGTGAGCTCAAGTTGAGCTATTTAGCGAGCTCCTGGGTGAGATCAAGGTTAGCTAGCAAGGTGAGTTATCAGGTGAGCTCTCAGGTGAGTTTAGTGGGTAAGCTCAAGTTAACTTGGTTGATGAGCTCCTGGGTGAGCTTCTTGCTGAGCTCCTAGTCGAGCTCCTAGCTAAGCTACTTGTTGAGCTCCCAGGTGAGCTGAAAGGTGAGCCTATTAGCAAGGTGATCTCAAGGTGAGTTGGTAAGGTGAGTTGTCCTACGAGTTCCCATGTGAGTTCCCAGGTGAGTTACTCAATGATCTCCCAGGTGAGCTCAACTCAAGCTGATTGGTGAGCTCCCAAAAGATCTCCTAGGTGAGCTACTTGGTGAGCTATTCGGTGAGCTGCTAGGTGAGCTCTAAAGTGAGATACTTAGCAAGCTCCCAAGTGAGGTCCCCGATGAGCTACTTGATGAGCTCACAAGTGAGCTCAATTTAACCTACTTGGTGAGCTTCTAGGTAAGCTATTAGGTGAGATATCAGGTGAGTTGTTAGGAAAGCTCCCAGGTGAGCTACTTTGTGAGCTACTCAACAAAATCCAAGGTGAGCTACCTTCTGAGCTCAAGGTGAGTTGGCAAGGTGAGCTCCTCAGCGAGCTCAAGGTGAGCTAGCAAGGTGAGCTGATAGGTGATCTCTAGTGTGAGGTAGTAAGGTGAGCTGTTAGGCAAGCCCCCATGCAAGGTTTTGGGTGAGTTACTTGATGAGCTCCCAGGTGAGCTCAAGTCGACCTACTTGGCGAGCTCCTGGGTGAGCTCAAGATGAGATAACAAGGTGAGTTGTAAGGAAAGTTCTCAGATGAGTTTTCAGGAAAGTTCAAGTCGAGCTACTCAATGAACTCCTGGGTGAGCTACTTACTGAGCTCCCAGTCGAGCTCCTAGGTGAGCTCAAAACTGAGGTTGTCAGAAATCTCATAGGTGAGCTTACATGTGAGCTACCATATGAGCTCTAGGTGAGTTGGTAAGGTGATCTCCTAGGCGAGCTATTAGGTGAGCTCCCACACGTGAGGTCCCCAGTGGGTAACTTGGTTCGCTCACACGTGATCTCAATTCAACCTACTTAACGAGCTACTCGGTGTGCTCCCAGATGAGATGTTAGGTGAACTCCCAGGCAAGATTTTAGGTAAGCTACATGGTAAGCTACTCGAGGAACTCTTAGGTGAGCTACTAGATGAGCTTAAGGAGAGTTGGCAATGTGAGCTCCTTAGCGAGCTCAAGGCGAGATGATATGTGAGATCGCATGTGAGTTAGCAAGGCCAGTTATTAGGCAATCTCCCATGTGAGTTTTCAGGTGAGCTACTTCACCAGCTCCCAGGTGAGCTCAAGTTGAGCTGCTCAGCGAGCTCCTAGGTGTGTTGTCAGGCGAGCTCCCAGGTGAGTTTCTGGGAAAGCTCAAGTCGAGCTACTTGACGAAATCCTGGGTGAGTTACTTGCTGAGCTCCAAGCCAAGCTCCTAGGTGAGCTATTTACTGAGCTCCCAGGTGAGCTCAAAGGTGAGCTTGTCAACAATCTCTGAGGTGACCTTAAATGTGACCAACCAGATGAGCTCAAGGTGAGTTGGCAAGGTGATCTCAAGGTGAGTTGGCAAGGTGAGCTATTAGGTGAGCTCCTAGGTGAGTTCTGAGGTGAGTTACTTAATGAGCTCCTGGGTGAGATCAACTTGAGATTATCAGTGAGTTCCTAGAAGAGCTCCTAAGCTAGCTACTTGGTGAGCTGTTTGGTGAGCTCCCAGGTGAGCTGCTAGGTGATCTCCCAAGTGAGCTCAAGTCAACCTACTCGGCAAGCTTCTCGGTGAGCTCCTAGGTCAGCTGTTAGGTGAGCTTCCAACTGAGGTATTAGGTGAGCTACTTGACAAACTCTGAGGTAAGGTACCAGACAAGCTCAAGGTTAGATGACAAGGTGAGCTCCTCAACAACCTCAAGGTGAGCGTGAAAGGTGAGCTCCCATTCAATATGGCAAGGTAAACATTTAGGTGAGATCCTATGTGAGTTTTTGTGTGAGCTACTTGATGAGATCCCAAGTGAGTTTAAGTCGAAGTGCTCAACAAGCTCCTGGGCAAGCTCAAGGTGAGTTGGCAAGGAAAGCTCCCAAGTGAGATTCTAGGAAGGCTCAAGTTGAGCTGCTCGATGAGTTCCTGGGTAAGAAGCATGCTAAACTCTCAACCAAGCTCCTAGGTGAGCTACTTGGTGAGCTCTAAGGGGAGCTCAAAGGGGAGCTTGTCAGAAATCTCTGAAGTGAGATTACATGCAAGCTACCAGATGAGCTCAAGGGGAGTTGGCAAGGTGAGCTCAAGGTGAGTTGGAAAGGTTAGCTCAAGGCGAGTTAGAAAGGAGAGCTATCAGGTGAGCTCCCAGGTGAATTCCTATATGAGTTACTCGATGAGCTCCTGGGTGAGCTCAACTTGAATAGATTGGTGAGCTCCTAGAAGAGCTCTCAGGCAAGCTACTTGGCAAGTTGTTTGGTGAGCTCCCAGGTGAGCTACTAGGCAAGTTCCCAAGTGAGCTACTTGGCAAGCTCCCAGGTGAGGTCCCCGGTGAGCTACTCGGTGAACTCACAAGTGAGCTCAAGTCAACCTACTCAGTGATCTACTCAATAAGCTCTTAGGTGAGATATTTGGTGAGCTCCCAGGTGAGCTACTTGGTGAGCTACTTGACAAATAGTTAGGTGAGCTAAAAGAAAATCTCAAGGCAAGTTGGCAAGGTGAGCTCCCATGTAAGTTTTCATTTGAGCTGCTTGAGGAGCTCCTGGATGAACTACGAGTTTCCACATGAGTTACTTGATGAGCTGTTGGGTGAGCTCAACTTGAGCTTATCAATAAACTCCCAGATGACCTCCCAGGTGAGCTACTTGGCGAGCTGTTCGCAGAGATTCTAGATTAGCTCTTAGGTGAGCTCCCAAGTGAGGTCCCTGGTGAGCTGTTCGGTGAGATCACAAGTGAGCTCAAGTTAGCTTACTCGATGAGCTATTCGGTGAGCTTACAGGCGAGCTCCTAGACAAGTTGGTAGGTGAGCTATTAGGTGACCTTCTAGGTGAGCTACTCGATAAACTCTGAGGTGAGATACGAGACAAGCTAAAGGCTTGTTGGAAAGCTGAGCTCCTCAGTAAGCTCAACATGAGATGGCAAGGTGAGTTATTAGGTGAGCTCTTATAGGAGTTTTTAGGTGAGCTACTTAAAGAGTTCTCAGGTGAGCTCAAGTAAAGATATTTGATGAGCTCTTGGGTGAGCTTAAGGTGAGCTGACAAGGTGAGCTCCCATGTGAGTTTCCAGGGAAGCTCAAGTTGAGCTGCTTGACAAGCTCTTGGGCAAGCTACTTATCAAGCTCCCAACTGATCTCCTAGGTGAGCTGCTCAATGAGATCCTAGGCAAGCTCAAAGTTGAGCTTGTCTATAATCTTTGAGGTGAGCTTACATTCAAGCTACCGGATGAGCTCAAGGTGAGTTGGTAAGGTGAGCTCAAAGAAAGTTTACAAGACGAGCTCAAGGAAAGTTAGTAAGGTGAGCTGTCGGGTGAGATCCCAAGCAAGTTAGCAAGGTGAGTTACTCAATGAGCTCCCATGCGAGCTCAACTCGAGCTGATCGCCAAGATCCCAAGCAAGCTACTTGGTGATTTATTCAGTGAGCTCCTAGGTGAGATGCTAGGTGAGCTCCCAAGTGAGCTACTTGGTAAGCTCCCAGGTGAGGTCCCTGGTGAGCTACTCGGTGAGCTCACGAGTGAGCTCAAGTAAACCTACTCAGCAAGCTTCTTAGTGAGCTCCCAGGTGAGCTGTTAGGAAAGCTCTCAGGTGAGCTGTAAGGTGAGATCCTAGGAAATCTACTTGGTGACCTACTCGATGAACTCTGAGGTGAGCTACCAAATAAGGTCAAGGTGGGTTAGCAAGGTGAGCTCTTATGTGAGCTTAAGGTGAGCTGGTAAGGTGATCTTATAGGTGAGCTCCCATGTAAGTTGGTAAGGTGAGCTCCCATGTGAGTTTTTGGGTGAGCTACTTGATGAGCTCCTGGGTGAGCTCAAGTTGAGCTGCTCGGTGAGCTCCTGGGTGAGCTTAAGGTGAGCTGGCAAGGCAAGCTGTCAGGTGAGCTCCTTGGTGAGATGCTTTCTGAGCTCCCAGCTGAGCTCCTAGGTGAGCTATTCAGTGAGCTCAAAGGTGATCTTGTCGGCAATCTCTGAGGTGATATTACATAGCTACCAGATGAGCTCAAGGTAAGTTGGCAAGGTCAGCTTAAGGTGAGTTGGCAAGGTGAACTCAAGGTGATTTAGTAAGGTGAGATATCAGGTGAGCTCATAGTTGATTTCCTAGGTGAGTTACTCGATGAGCTCTAGGGTGAGCTCAAACTCGAGTTAATCGGTGAGCTTCAAGAATAGCTCCAAGGTGAGCTATTTGGCAAGATGTTTAGCTAGCTCCCAAGCAAGCTACGAGGTGAGCTCCAAAGCGAGATACTTGGAGAGTTCCTAGGTGAGGTCCCTAATGAGTTACTTCATGAGTTCATAAGTGAGCTCAATTTAACCTACTTGGTCTTCTCCTCGATGAGCAATTAGGTGAGATCCTAGGTGAGCTTTTAGTTGAGCTCCCAGGTGAGCTACTTGGTGAGATACTCAATGAAATTTGATGTGAGCTACTAGACAAGCTCAAGGTGAGTTGGAAAGTTGAGCTCCTTAGCGATCTCAAGGTGAGCTGGTAAGGCAAGTTGATAGGGGAGATCCCATGCGAGTTGGCAAGGTGAGTTGTCAAGTAAGCTCCCATGTGAGTTTTAAAGTGAGCTACCTGACGAGCTCCCCGGTGAGCTCAAGTTGAGCTACTTGGTGAGCTCCTGAGTGAGCTCAAGGTGAGATGGCAAGGTGAGCTATTAGGTGAGCTCCTAAGTGAGTTTCTGGGCAAGCTCAAGTCGAGCTACTCGATGAGTTCCTGTGTGAACTACTTGAAGAGCTCCCAGTCAAGCTTCTTGGTAAGCTACTTGGTAAGCTCCTAGGTGAGCTCAAAGGTGAGCTTGTTGGTAATCTATGAGGTGAGATTACATAGGAGCTACCAGATGATCTCAAGATGAGTTGACAAGGCAAGCTCAAGGCAAGTTGGTAAGGTTAAATAAAGGTGAATTGGCAAGGTGAGATGTCAGGTGAGCTCCCAGGTGAGTTCCCAGGTGAGATACTTGACGAGCTTCCGAGTGTGCTCAACTTGAGCTGATCAATGAGCTCTGAGAAGACATCCCAGGTGAGCTACTTGGTGAGCTGTTTGGTGAGCTCCCAGGAAAACTGTTAGGTGAGCTCCCATACGAGGTCCCTAGCGAGCTACTCGATGAGCTCATAAGTGAACTCATGTTAACCTACTTGGTGAGATGCTCAGTGAGTTCCCAGGTGAGTTATAAGGTTATCTCCTATGCGAGTTATTAGGTGAGCTCTAAGGCAAGCTACTAGGTGAGCTACTTGGCGAGCTATTTGATGAGCTCTTAGGTGAGCTGATAGGTGATCTCAAAAGTGAACTACTAAGCGAGCTCCCAGTTGAGGTCCCTGGGAAGCTACTCGGTGAGCTCACAAACGAGCTCAAGTCAACCTACTCAGCGAGATACTAGGCAAACTCCCAGGTGAGCTATTAAGTGAGCTCCTAGGTGAGTTGCTCGACAAACTCATAGGTGAGCTACTAGATGTGCTCAAGGTGAGTTGACAAGGTGAGCTCCTCAGTGGGCTCCTTAGTGAGCTCATGGTGAGTTGGCAAGGTGAGCTCCCATGTGAGTTGGTAAGTGGATATGTCAGGTGAGCTCCCATTCAAGTTTTCAAGTGAGATACTTCCTGAGTTCCCAAGCTTCTAGGTAAGCTCCTTACCAAGTTTCCATCCCAACGCCTAGGTAAGTTACTCTGCAAGCTCCCAAGTGAGCTCAAAGGTGAGCTTATTAGCAATCTCTTAGGTCAAATTATATACACGCTACCTGATGAGCTGAAGGCTAGTTGGTAAGGCAAGCTCAAAGAGAGTTGGCAAGGTGAGCTCAAGGTGAGTTAGAAAGATAAGTTATCAGGTGAGCTCCCATGTGAGTTCCCAAGCAAGTTACTCGATGAGCTCCCAGCTGAGCTCAACTTGAACTGATCGATGAGCTCCCAGAAGATCTCCCAAGTGAGCTACTTGGAAAATTGTTCCATGAGTTCCTAGGTGAGCTACTAGGTGAACTCCCAAGTGATCTACGTGGTGAGCTCCCATGTGAGGTCCTCGGCGAGATCCTAAGTTAGCTCACAAGAGAGCTCAAAATTGAGGTCAACTAAAACTACTCAGTGAGCTACTCCGTGAGCTCCCAAGCAAGCTCTCAGGTGACCTACTTTACGAGCTACTCGATGATCTCTAAGGTGAGCTACAAGATGAGCTTAAGGTGAGTTGGCAAGGTGATCTCTTTAGCGAGCTCAAGGCGAGCTAGTAAATAGACCTCATAGGTGAGCTCCCATGTGAGTGTTCAAGTGAGCTACTTGATGAGCTCCCTAATAAGCTCAAGTTGAGCTACTCGGTGAGCTCCTTGGTAATCTATCACATGAGCTCCCAGGTGAGTTTTTGGGAAAGCTCAAGTTAAGCTGCTCGACAAGCTCCTAGGTGAGCTATTTGCTGAGCTACCAATTGAGCTCCTAGGTGAGCCACTCGGTGAGCTCCCATGTGAGCTCAAAGGTGATCTTGTCCTTAATCTCTGAGGTACTCTTACATTCGAGCTACCAGATGAGCTCAAGGTGAGTTGGCAAGGTGAGCTCAAGGTGAGTTGGCAAGGCAAGCTCTAGGGGAGTTGGTAAAGTGAACTATCAGGTGAGTTCCTAGGTGAGTTACTTGATGAGCTCCCAAGTGAGCTCAACTCAAGCTTATCAGTGAGCTCCTAGGTGAGCTACTTGACGAGATGTTCGGAAAGCTCCCCGGTGAGCTACTAGGTGAGCTCCCAAGTGAGCTACTTGTTGAGCTCCAAGGTGAGGTCTCTGAAAAGCTCACAAGTGAGCTCAACTAAACCTACTCAGTGAAGTACTTGGTGAGCTCCTAGGTGAGCTATTAGGTAAGCTCTTAGGAGAGCTCCCAGGTTTGCTATTAGGCAAGCTTCTAGGTGAGCTACTTGATGAACTCTGAGGTGAGCTACCAGATGAGATCAAGGTGAGTTGGCAAGGTGAGATCCTCAAGGAGCTCAAGGAAAGCTAGCAAGGTGAGTTGATAGGTGAGCTTCCATGCGAGTTGTTAAGGCGAGCTATCAGGTGAGCTCCCATTTGAGTTTTTGGGTGAGCTGCTTGACAAGATCCCAGGTGAGCTCAAGTCGAGTTGCTTAGTGAGCTCCTGGGTGAGCTCAAGGTGAGCTATCAGGTGAGCTCTCATGTGATTTTCTAGGCAAGCTCAAGTCAATCTACTCAACGAGTTCCTGGGTGAGCTGCTTATCGAGCTTCTAACTGATCTCCTAGGTGAGCTCAGAAGCAAGCTCAAAGGTGAGCTTGTTAGCAATATCTTAGGTGAGATTACATGTGAGCTACCAGATGAGCTCAAGGTGAGTTGGCAAGGTGAGATTTCAGGTGACCTCCCAGGGGAGTTCCCTGGTGAGTTACTCAATGAGCTCCTAGTTGAGCTCAACTCGATTTAATCAGTAAGCTCCCAGAAAAGCTCCTAGGTGAGCTACTTTTCGAGTTATTCAATGAGCTCCCGAGTGAGCTACTAGGTGAGCTCCTAAGCAAGCTACTTTATGAGCTCCCAAGTGAGTTTCTCAGAGAGCTCACAAGAAAGATCAAGTCAACCTATTCGGCGAGCTACTTAGTGAGCTCCTAGGTGAGCTGTTAGGTGAGATCCTAGGTGAGCTATTTAGTGAGTTACTTGAAGAACTCATAGGTGAGCTACCAGATGAGCTCAAGGCAAGTTAAAAAGGTGAGCTCCTTAGGAAGCTCAAGGTATCCTGGCAAGGTGAGCTCCTATCTAGTTTGATAAGGTTAGATCCCAAGTGAGCTTTCACATGAGCTACTTGACGAGCTACTGGGTGAGGTCAAGGAAAGCTGGCAAGGCTAGCTGTCAGGAAAGCTCCCAGGTAAGTTTTTAGGCAAGCTTAAGTCAAACTAGTCAAGGAGCTCCTATGTGAGCTACTTGTTGAGCTTCTAGCCTAGCTCCTAGGTGAGCTACTAGGTGAGCTCCTAGGTGAGCTCAAACGTGAGCCATTTAGCAAGGTGAGCTCAAGGCGAGTTGTTAGTCGAGATCATAGGTGAGTTCCTAGGAAATTTCTTCGATGAGCTCCTAGGTGAACTCAACTTGAGTTACTCAAAAAAATCTTAGGTGAGCTACCTTCTGAGCTCAAGGTGAGTTAGCAAGGTGAACTCCTCATTGAGCTCAAGGTGAGCTAGCAAGGCGAGCTAATATGAGAGCTCCCTTGCGAGTTGGCAAGGTGAGCTGTCAGGTGAGCTCCCATGCAAGTTTTTGGGTGAGCTACTTGACGAGCTCCCAAGTGAGCTTAAGTAAAGCTACTCACTGAGCTCCTGGGTGAGTTCAAGGAAAGCTGTCAAGGTGAGCTGTTAGGTGAGTTCCTAGGTGAGTTTCTAGGTAAGCTCAAGTTGAGCTACTCGACAAGCTCCTGGACAAGCTACTTACCGAGCTCCTAGCTGAGCTCCTAGGTGAGTTACTTGGTGAGCTCCCAGGTGAGCTCAAAGGAAAGCTTATCAGTAATCTCTTAGGTGAGCTTACATGCAAGCTAGAAAATGAGCTCTAGGTGAGTTGGCAAGGTGAGCTCAAGATGAGTTGGTAAGGTGAGCTCAAGATGAGATGTCAGCTGAGCTCTTGGTGAGTTTCTGGGAAATCTCAAGTCAAGCTGCTCAACAAGCTCCTAGGTGAGCTACTTTCTGAGCTTCTAGCTGATCTCCTAGGTGAGCTCACCAGAAGAGCTCAAAGGTGAGCTTGTTAGTACTTGGTAAGTTTACTATTGTGAGCTCCCACATGAGCTCTAGGTGAGCTGGTAAGTGAGCTACTAGGTGAGCTCCCAAGTGAGTTGCAAGGTGAGTTATCAGGTGAGCTCCCAGGTAGCAAATTGCTTCTAGGTAAGCTACTTGAGCTCCAGGTGAGCTCAATACTTGATGAACTCCTGAGGTGAGCTAACAATGAGCTGGCAAGGCAAGCTATTAGGTGAGCTCCCAGGTGAGTTGCTTGGACAAGCTCACAAGCAAGATTTTGTCAACCTATTCAGTCGAGCTACCAGATGAGCTCTTAGGTGAGCTACTTGGTGAGCTCCTCAAGGTGAGCTTAGGTGAGCTTTGGCAAGTTGGTAAGGTGAGCTCCCAGCAAGCTCAAGGTGAGCTGCTTGGTGAGCTCCCATCTGATTCAAAATATGATTTCCCATGTGACGTTTTCACATGACATGTGAGCTACCAAGGTGAGCTCAAGGTGAGTTGGCAAGGTGAGCTATCAGGTGAGCTCCTCAGGTGAGTTGCTAGGTGAGCTCCTGTGTGAGCTACTTGCATGAGCTTCTCATAGGTGAGCTCCTAGAAGATTTCCCAGGTGAGATCCTAGGATGCCTTCAACCTTGGTGACCCATTTAGCTAAGCTGAGCTCAATGTGAGCTCATGGTGAGCTCACAGGTGAGATCCCAGGTGAGTTACTTAATGAGCTCAAGTAACACCAACTGAATTCTACTTAATGAGCTCAATACAAGGTCGAGCTCCTAGATGAGCTACAAGGAGAGTTAGCTTAGGTGAACTCCTCATTGAGCTCAAGGTGAGCTAGCAAGGCAAGGTCCCTTGCAAGTTGGCAAGGCGATGAGCTCCTATGTGAGTTTTTGGGTGAGCTTTTTGACAAGCTCCCAGGTGAGCTTCTTAAAGCTCACTCATGATGAACTCTTGGGTGAGCTTCAAGGCAAGCTGTCAAGGTGGCTCTCAAGTGAGTTTCTCCTGGGAGTTTCTGGGAAAGCTCAAGTCGAGCTACTCAACAAGCTCCTAGACGAGTTACTTACCAAGCTCCCAGCCAAGCTCCTAGGTGAGTTTCTTGGTGAGATCCCAGGGGAGCTCAAAGGTAAGCTTATTGGTAATCTCTTAGGTGAGCTTACATGTAAGCTACCAAATGAGCTCTAGGTGAGTTGGCAAGGTGAGGTCAAGGTGAGTTGGTAATGTGAGCAACAAGGAAGTTGGCAAGGTTCATTTGAGCTGAACTCAAGTGAGATCCCAAGTAAGGTGAGTTACTCAATGAGCTCCCAGGTGAGCTCAACTCAAGCTGATCAGTGAGCTCTAAGAAGAGCTCCAAGGTGAGCTACTTGGTGACCTATTTGGTGAGCTCCCAGGTGAGTTACTAGGTGAGATCCCAAGTGAGCTACTTGGTGAGCTCCCAGATAAGGTCCTTGGTGAGCTACTTGGTGAGCTCACAAGTGAGCTCAAGTCAACCTACTTGGTGAGCTACTCAGTGAGCTCCCATTCGAGTTGTTAGGTGAGCTCCCATGTGAGCTGTTAGGTGAGCTCCCAGGCGAGTTGGTAGGTGAGCTACTCGACAAAATTCAAGGTGAGCTACCAGATGAGCTCAAGGAAAGTTAGCAAGGTGAGCTCCTTAGCTAGCTCAAGGTGAGCTGATAGGTGAGCTCCCATGTGAGTTAGCAAGGTGAGTTATGAGGTGATCTCTAGGTGAGTTTTGTGAGCTCAACTTGAGCTCAAGGTGAGCTACTTGGCGAGATCTTGGGTGAGTTCTCCAAGGTGAGCTGGCTAGGTGAGCTGTCTAAGTGAGCTCCCAAGTGAGCTGGGAAAGCTCAAGCTGAGTTTCTCACGTGAGGATCCTAGGTGAGCTTCTTGTTGAGATCCTAGCTGAGCTCCTAGATGATCTGAGCTCCATGAACTCATCGGTGAGCTCAAGGTGAGCTTAGATGTGAGCTAACAGATGAGCTCAAGGTGAGTTGGAAAGGTGAGCTCCAAGGTGAGTTGGCAAGGTGAGCTATTAGGAGAACTCCCAGGTGAGCTTCTAGGTGATCTGATGATCTAGGTGAGCTACTCGAGTGATCTCCTAAGTGAGCTACTTAGCAGAGCTCCTAGGTGAGCTTACTAGGTGAGTTACTCAGTGAGCTCTAAGTGAGCTCCCAAGTGAGCTACTTGGTGAGCTCAAGTAAGGTAAGTGATTTGTTAGGTGAGCTCCCAAGTGAGCTCATTAGTCAAGCTACCAGGTGAGCTATCAGGTGAGCTCCCAGGTGAGTTATTAGGTGAGCCCCTTGATGATACTCCTACTTGAGGTGAGTCGAGCTACTAGGTGAGCTCAAAGTGAGTTGCTAAGGTGAGCTAATGAGCCATGTGAGCTCCTAAGTGAGTTTCTAGGTAAGCTCCCATGTGAGTTACTTGAAGAGCTCACAGGTGAGCTCTTGAGTTTTTACGGTGAGCTACTTATTTGAGCTCCCAGGTGAGCAACTTTTCGAGCTCAAGTGAGCTTACTAGGTGAGCTAGGTGAGTTAATTGAGTTCAAGCTCATCGGCTGAATCTCTAGGTGAGCTCCTAGCCGAGCTCCTAGGTGAGCTATTTTGGTGAGCTCCCAGGTGAGCTCAAAGGTGAGCTTGTTGAGTAATCTCTGATAGGTGAGCTTACATGTGAGTTGGCAAGATGAGCTCAAGGTGAGTTGGCAAGGTGAGTTTAGGGTGAGTTACTCAGGGTGAGCTCCTGAGCTTGTGAGCTGACTCCTAGGTGAGTTTGACAAACTCAAGATAACCTACTTGGGTAAGCTCCTCAGTGAGCTCCAAGCTGATCCCATGTGATCAGGTGAACTCCTTGGTGAGTTACTCGGCAAGCTCCCAGGTTGATGAGCTCACTAGGCAAGCTACCAGCAATCTCAAAGTGAGCTTACTTAGCGAGCTCCTCAGATAACTCAAGGTGAGCTTGGTAAGGGAAGTTCATAGGTGAGCTCCCATGCTGAGTTGGCAAGCTGAGCTGTCAAGGCGAGCTCCCAAGTGAACTTTCAGGTGAGCTCCTAGGTGAGCTCAAGTGAGCTCCCCTGGTGAGCTGTTCAGGTGAGCTCCTAGGTGAGCTTACAAGCTAGCTCAAGTGAGCTACTCGACAAGCTCCATGGTGAGCTCCTAGGCGAGCTATCCACAAGGCAAATCTCCTACAGGTGAGGTTCTAGGGTGAGCTCCTAAGTGAGCTCAAGGTAATATTTTTGGAAAAGGTGAGCTAGCTTACATTGAGCTACAAGATGAGCTCAAGGTGATATGATAGGTGAGTAATCTTAGGTGAGTTACTCGACAATTCCAAGCTACTCAGGTGAGATGATCTTGGCTCGTAGAAGAGCTCCCAAGGTGAGCTACTGGAAAGGTGAGCTCTAGGTGAGCTCCCATGGTGATTTTCCCTAGGTGAGCTACTTATTCGAGCTCCCAGGTGAGCTCTTGGATGAGCTGCTCAATGAGCTCACAACTGAGCTCAAGTCAAGCTACTCAGTGAACTCCAAGGTGAACTAGGTAGGAGAGCTCTAAAGGTGAGATGTTAGGTGATCTCCTGAGGTGAGCTTACTGTGAGCTACAAGATGATTTCTGAGGTGAGCTACCATACAAGCTCAAGGTGAGTTGCTCAAGGTGAGTTGAGCACAAGGTAAGCTCAAGGTGAGTTGGTAAGGTAAGATGTACCAGGTGAGCTCCCAGGTAAGTTTTCAGGTGAGTTACTTGGAAAGAGCTCATGGGTGATCTCAAGTTGAGCTACTTGGTGAGCTCCCAGGTGAAGCTACTGTGAGCTTAAGGCAAGCTGTTAGGTGAGCTTTTCTAGGATGAGCTCAAGTCTAGCTGCTTGACAAGCTCCTAAGTGAGCTACTTTCTGAGCTCCCAACTGAGCTCCTAGATGAGCTACTTGGTTAGCTCCTCAAAGGTGAGCTTGTCGTCAATCTACTGAGGTGAGCTTATATAGTGAGCTACCAGATGAGCTAAAGGTGAGTTCCCAAGGTGAGCTATTAGGTGAGTTAGAAAGGTGAGCTCAGGTGAGTTTGCAAGGTGAGATGTATCAGATAAGCTCCAGGTGAGTTGGTAAGGTGAGCTACTGTAGGTGAGCTCCAGGGTGAGTTTTCAACTCAAGATAATTAGTGAGCTCCCAAGAACTCCTAGTTGAGCTACTCTGCGAGCTCCCAGGTGAGCTCCCAAGAAAATGCTAGGTGAGCTTAAGTCGAGCTACTCGAGTGAGCTCCTAAGTGATACCTAACTTGATGAGCTACCAAGCTCCCAGGAGAGCTACTAGGGGACCTATTCAGTAAAATCCTAGGTGAGCTCATAGGTGAGCTACTTTAAAAAAGATCTACTTGATAACTCTACATATGAGGTACCTGATGAGCTCAAGGTGAGTTGGAAAGTAGAGCTCCTCAGTGAGCTCAAGGTGAGCTAGTAAGGTGAGCTGATATGTGAGCTCCCAGGCGAGTTAGTAAGGTGAGCTGTCAGGTGAGCTCCCATGCAAGTTTTTAGGTGAGCTGTTTGACGAGCTCCTAGGTGAGCTCAAGTCAAGCTGCTAAGCAGGATCTTGGGAAAGGTCAAGATGAGATGGCAAGGTGAGTTGTCAGGTGAGCTCCCAGGTGAGTTTCTTGGCAAGTTAAAGTCGAGCTGCTCGACGAGTTCCTTAGTGAGCTACTTACAGAGCTCACAGCCGAGCTCATAGGTGAGTTGCTTGGTGAGCTCCTAGGTGAGCTCAAAGGTGAGGTTGTCAGTAATATCTGAGGTGAACTTACATGTGAGCTGCCAGATTATCTCAAGAAGAGTTCGTAAGGCAAGCTCAAGCTAAGTTGGCAAGGTTGAGCTCAAGGTGAGTTGGCAAGGTGAGCTGTCAGGTGAGCTCCCAGGTGAGTTCCCAGGTGAGTTACTTGATGAGATCCCAGGTGAGCTCAACACGAGCTGATCAGTGAGATCCTAGAAGAGCTCTCAGGTGAGCTACTTGGCAAGCTATTCAGGTGAGAGCTCCCAGGCTACTTGGTGAGCTTTTACTAGGCTCACAAGATCAAGTCGACTTACTTGACGTGCTCCTAGGTTAGCTTTTTGTAGAGCTCCCAGGTGAGGTTCTCCTAGGTGAGCTAGGTGAGCTCAAAAGTGAGCTTGTCAGCTAGCTAACAAGTGAGCTCAAGTTAACCTACTCAGCGAGCTGCCAGATGAGCTCCTAGGAAAGTTGTTAGGTGAGGTCCCAGGTGAGCTACTTGTTAGGAAATAAGGGATAAAATATGTGGAATAATCCCTCACAGAATCGTAACAGTAGAAACTAATATGCAGAAAATATTACAGATCTCAAATAAAATTGTAGAATAAAATAACACAACACAAAGAGACAGTATTTAATGTGGTTCACCCAATTTGGGCTACATCCACCAAGAATCACTTGCTCAGATTTTATTACAAGCCACCACTCTCTCAATACAATACCCAGATCCATTTGGAGCTATGCTCAACAAACTCTACAAAATTCACACCTGAATTCAAAACACATCTGCAATGTTACTTCATACATCTATCATATGCATAAAACCATATAAATAGACAACTGCTTAAGTAGTTTTACAAAATTGTGGGTATCAAAACCATGGGAAAAAACCATCCCATAAACCTATGGGTCAAAAATCTCGTACCCATATGAAGAGCACATTTCCATAATATGTCGGGTGCATTTTTCTAGTCCAAAAAAAATTACCCATAATTTTTTTTTTTTCAGGGGCTTCACCCCCGAACCCCTGCTACCAGGGGCTGCCACAACCCTGGTGATACATGAAAAGTGTACAATACTCTTAGTGTACAGTCTTCAACACTTTCACACATGAAAACAGGCTCCACAACCTAACAATCTCCCACTTGGAGACTAGTTTTCCTCTGAGCAAGCTTCTCAACCCTTCACTAGTTTCTGTGAAGACCAACCAAAGCTGAACACAACTTTAGTTTTTCCCTTGTGACCACCTTGGTCATCATGTCTATAGGATTCTGACTGGTATGAATCTTCTCCAACTTCAACTTCTCTTCCTCCAAAGTTGTCCTGATGAAATGGTACCTTAACTGTATATGCTTTCATCCTAGAGTGGAAAGCAGAGTTCTTAGCTAGGTGTATAGCACTCTGACTATCACTATGTAGCTTTCCTTCCTCCTGCTTATGCCCCAACTCCTCAAGAAATTGTTGTAACCAAATCATTTCTTTTCTTTCCTCTGTGGCAGCAACATACTCAGCCTCTGTGGTTGACAAAGCCACCAACTTCTGTAGTCATGAAATCTAGCTCACTATTGTCCCACCTACAGTGTAAACATAACCTGTTGTGCTCCTCCTACTGTCTACATCTCCAGCCATATCTGAATCTACATAACCACGTAAAGTGGTGTTTGATCCACTGTAGCACAAAACTATCCCCATGGTCCCTCTCAAATACCGAAGGATCCACTTTACTACCTGTCAGTGATCTTTACCTGGATCACTCATAAATCTACTCATTGCTCCCACTGCATGGGCAATATCAGGCCTAGTGCACACCATGGCATACATCAAACTACCAACTATTGATGAGTAAGGTACCTTGGACATCTGGTTTCTCTCCTGCTCTGTCTTGGGACACTGCTCCTTTGATAACTTGAAATGGCCTGCCAAAGGAGTCCCAACCGGTTTAGCATCCTGCATATTAAACCTCTCCAAGACCTTCTTAATGTACTCTTCCTGAGATAAAGTCAGCTTCCATTCCTTCCTATCCTGAGATATCCTCATACCAAGGATTTGTTTGGCTGCCCCCAAATCCTTCATATCCAAGGATTCACTTAGTTGCTTCTTGAGTACCTTTATTTCATGCATGTTTTTACCTGCAACTAACATGTCATCCACATACAGACACAGGATAATATAACTTCCATCCTTAAATTTCTTTGTATACATGCAATGGTCAGAATGACATCTAATATAACCTTGCTCCATCATGAAGCTATCAAATTTCTTATACCATTAACGTGGAGCTTGTTTCAAGCCATACAAGCTCTTCTTCAGTTTGCACACCATCTCCTCTTTACCTTTGACCTTATATCCCTCTGGTTGCTGCATATTTAGTTCCTCCTCCAAATCACCATGGAGAAATGTAGTCTTTACATCAAGCTATTCTAAGTGCAAGTCTTTCTGCTGTAACTATTCCAAGAACAGTTCTAATAGAAGTCATTTTTACTATAGGAGAAAAAATCTCATCAAAATCTATACCTTTTTCTGTGCAAACCCCTTGACCACCAACCGGGCCTTATATCTTTTCTTTCCTCCTTCTTCATCTTTAACTCTAAACACCCACTTGTTCTGCAATGCTCTTTTTCCTTCAGGTAGCTTCACCAAATCCCATGTCTGGTTCTCCATGAGAGCCTGATGCTCCTCATCCATGGCTTGCTCCCACTTCTTCCTGGCATCTACCTGCATTGCTTCATCAAAGCTCTCTGGCTCTCCACTATCAGTGAGTAATAAATAATAAAGAGAAGGAGAAAAACATTTAGGTTCTCTTGTTACCCTAGAAGACCTCCTCAATATAGGAGTTTGGGGTTCCTGTTGAGTAGGTTCCTGAACTGATTCATGTGTCACTTTCCCATCCAGAAGATCCTCTACCACTGCATATTCTTTCTTGGATTCTTCCCTATTTTCCTGCAACTGTTTCTTATACATGACTTTCTCATTAAAGACCACATCCCTAGATCGAATGATTTTCTTGTCCTTAATACTCCAACATTTATATCCAAAGTCATCACCACCATAACCAATGAAAGTACATTTTTCTGATTTAGCCTCTAGCTTGGTCCTATCATCCTTGTCTATATGAACAAACACCTCACATCCAAAGACTCTAAGAAATGAATAATCAAATTTCTTACCATACCAAGCCTCCTCAGGTATGCCTCCATCCAAGGCACTTGAGGGTCCTCTGTTTATCAAGTACATAGCTGTGCTCACCGCTTCTACCCAAAAAGAAAGAGGCAGTCCTGCATGTAACCTCATGCTCCTAGCATGTTCCATTATTGTTCTGTTCATCCTTTCTGATACCCCATTCTGCTGTGGAGTTCCTGGAACCATCTTTTTCCTATGGATTCCATTCTTAGAACAATAATCATCAAATTCATTGTTGTAATACTCCCCTCCATTATCTGACCTGAGACATTTTAGCTTAAGACCTGTTTCATTCTCTACCAAGGCTTTCCATTTAACAAAAGTGTCAAATACATCAGATTTTTTTCTAATACAATAAACCCAAACTTTCCTTGTTGCATCATCAATAAAAGTAACATAATAACTTGAACCCCCAAGAGATGATACCTGAGCTGGCCCCCACACATCAGAATGCACCAGCTCTAACTTACTCTCTTTCTTTGTAGGTCCAACCTTGAGAAACCTTACTCGCTTTTGTTTCCCATATATGCAGTTCATCTCCAAAAATCTAAACCTATTTCTGTATATCCAGGAAAATTCTTCTTTATGATGTTCATGCCCTTATGGCTCATATGACTGAGCCTATAGTGCCATAATGTTGTATCTACATCTGAAGCCACAAGATTACAAACCATTAGTACTATCAGTGGTTAAATACAAGGTTCCAACCTTCTTACCTCTTGCCACCACAAGAGCACCCTTGGTAACCTTCCAAGAGTCTGATGTAAATATCACAGTACAACCATCACTTCCCAACTACCCTGCCGATATCAAATTTCATCTTAATGTAGGCACATGTCTGACATCCTTCAATAGCCATGTATTCCCATTCTGCATCTTAACCTGAATAGAACCTTTTCCAACTATGCTGCAAGGCTCATCATCACCAAGAAAAACATGCCCAAAATCTCCTTGAACATAATCAACAAAATAATGCCTATGTGGAGTAGCATGGAAAGAAGCCCCTGAATCTAAAACCCAAGATTCAGTAATATTGTGCAAAGAAAGAATCAAAGCATCCTGACTTAAATTACCCCTTTCCACATTTTCCTCCTTGTTTTCTTCTATGTTGTTTCTTCTTATCCCGAAGCTCCCAACAGTCCTTCTTTGCATGCCTAGGCTTTCCACAATTCCAGCATACAATCTTGTTCTTGGATTTTGACCTTGCCCGATCTTTTGATTTTCCACAGTTTCCTCTATTCTTCTGTCTCCCTCTAGTTTCCACTGTCAAAGCATTCCCTGAAGTAGAAGATTCCCCAGAGATTTTTCTTCACATTTCCTCACTTAGAATCACCCCTACAACATCCTCAAACTTCAACTTTGAGTTAGCTGGAACCGAGTTACTTACCGCCATTACCAGGCTATTCCAACTCTCAGGTAAAGAGCACAGAATTAATAAAGCCCTAACTTCTTCATCAAATTCTATTGTAACTGAAGCTAGCATATTCACAACCGTATTGAAATCATTTAAATGATCTGCTACTAAACTATTCTCAGACATCTTCATATTAAACAACTTTTTCATTAAAAATATCTTGTTAGAGGCAGAGGGTTTTTCATACAACTTCCCTAATGCATCCATTAGATCTTTTGTAGTCTTTTCCTTTGAAACATTAAATAATACCGAAGATGCAAGACTCAGCCAGATTGTCCCAAGTGCCTTCCTATCCAACAAATCCCATTCCACATCTGTCATGCTCGAGGGTTTGTTCACCTTCTCAGACAATGGAGTATAAAGATCCTTTTGATAAAGGTAATCTTCCATCTGCATCTTCCAAAGACTAAAATTCTGCCCGTTGAATTTATCAACCCTAGATCTTCCATCATCTGCCATAGCTCCCACTCAAGCTAAAAACTTTCCCTGTGATTCAACACTTCAGCAAACCAAACCAGGCTCTGATACCAATTGTTAGAGAATAAGGGATAAAATATGTGGAATAATCCCTCACAGAATCACAACAGTAAAAACTAATATGCAAAAAATATTATAGATCTCAAAATAAAAGTGCAGAATAAAATAACAGAACACAAAGAGACAGTATTTAACGTTGTTCACCCAATTTGGGCTACGTCCACCAAGAATCACTTGCTCAGATTTTATTACAAGCCACACTCTCTCAATACAATACCCAGATCTATTTGGAGCTATGCTCAACAAACTCTATAGAATTCACAGTTGAAATCAAAACACATCTGCAATACATTTACTTGTCATCTATCATATGCATAAGACCATATAAATAGACAACTGCTTAAGCAGTTTTACAAAACCGTGGGTATCAAAACCATGGGAAAAAACCATCCCATAAACCTATGGGTCAAAAATTCTCACCCATATGAGAAGAGCACATTTCCCCGGGTGCATTTTTCGAGGCTACTTAAAAAATTTTACGCCCAGGCCCCCGAACCCTACTTGGTGAGCCCGTAAGGATACATGAAAAGTGTATAGTACTCTTAGTGTACAGTCTTCAACACTTTCACACATGAAAACAGGCTCCACAACACACGTGAGCACAAGTCAAGCTGCTCAGTGAGCTCCTGGGTGAGTTCAAGGTGAGCTAGTTGCACAAGCTAAGGTGAGCTCCCAAGTGAGTTTCTGGGGCAAGTCGAGCTGCTCGACAGCTCAAGATGCTTGCCAAGCTACCAGCCAAGCTCCTAGGTGAACAACTCAATGAGCTCCTAGGTGACCTCAAAAGTGAGCTTGTTGTTAATCTCTAAGGTGAGCTTACATGTAAGCTACCAAGATGACCTCAAGGTGAGTTGGCAAGGTGAGCTCAAGGTGAGTTGGTAAGGTCAAGCTTTGGCAAGGTGAGTTGTCAAAGCTCCCAGGTGAGTTCCAAGGTAAGTTACGCGATGAGCTCCCAGGTGAGCTCAACTCAAAGTAATGAAGCTCCTAAGAGAAAGTTCCCAGGTGAGCTTACTAATGAGCTCTCAAGAGAGCTACTTTGAGTTGATTCGGTGAGCTCCCAGAGTGAGCTCCTAGGAGCTCCCAAGAGCTACTTGGCAAGCTATTTGGTGAGCTCCTAGGTGAGCTACTTAGGTGAGCTCATAAGTGAGCTACTTAGTAAAGCTACCCAGTGAGGTCCCTAGGTGAAATACTCGGTGAGCTATGAGCTCAAGAACCTCTAGGAAAGCTACTCAGTGAGCTCAAGGTGAGTTGTTATGGTGAGCTCCTCTGAGGGGATACCAAGCTCAAGGTGAGATGATAGGTGAGCTCCCATGTGAGTTGGCAAGGTGAGTTGTCAGGTGAGCTCCCATGTGAGTTTTTCAGTGAGCTGCTGGATGAGCTCCTGGGTGAGTTCAACATGAGCTACTCGAAGGTGAGCTCTTAGGTGAGTTAGCTTGAGTGAGCTATCTAGTATGAAATCCTAGGTGAGCTTTAGGTGAGCTCAAGGTGAGCTGCTCAGGAAAGCTCCTAGGTAATTTGAGCTACTTGCCAAGATCCAAGTTGAGAGAGTGCTACAGGTCCCAAGAGCTCGGATCTTGGGGAGCTGGTAAGTGCAAAGGTGAACTTTATCAGAAATCTCTAAGGTAAGCTTACATGTGAGCTACCAGATGAGCTCAAGGTGAGTTGGGAAGGTGAGTTCAAGGTGAGTTGGCAAGGTGAGCTCAAGTTGAGTTGGTCAAGGAGAGCTCAAGTGAGTTCCTATGGTGAGCTACTAGGTGATCTCCTAAGTGATCTACTTGGTGAGATCCCAGGCGAGGACATCGGTGAGCTACTTAGAGAGCTCACAAGTGAGGTCAAGTCATCTTACTCGATGAGCTACTTGGTGAGCTCCCAAGTGAGCTCAAGTCAACCTGACCCTGCAGACCTACTCAGCTGAGCTCCTAGGTAAGCTGTTAGGTGAGCTCTCAGGGACATAAGGTGAGTTGCTCGAAATCAACTCCTAGACTGAGCTCAAGGTGAGTTGGTAAGGTGAAGTCCTCATTGAGCTCAAGGTGAGCTAGCAAGGTAAGCTGTCATGTGAGCTCCCATGTGAATTTGAACTTTAGGTGAGCTACTTGACAAGCTCTTAGGTGAGCTTAAGTCAAGCTGATCGGTGAGCTCCTAGGTGAGCTCAAGGTGAGCTGAAAAGGTGAGCTATCAGGTGAGCTCCTAGGTGAGTTTTTGGGGAAGCTCAAGTCGAGCTACTTTGAAGCTCCTAGGTGAGCTGCTTGTGAGCTCCAAATGAGCTCCTAGGTGAGCTGCACTTGGTGAGCTCCCAAGTGAGCTCAAAGGTGAGCTTGTCAGTCAATCTATGAGGTGAGCTTACATGGAAGCTACTAGATGAGCTCAAGGCGAGTTGGCAAGGCAAGATCAAGGTGAGTTGGCTAAGGTGAGAGTCAAGGTGAGTTGATAAGGTGATCTGTCAGGTGAGCTCCCAAGTGAGTTCTGAGGTAAGTTACTCAATGAGCTCCAGAGTGAGCTCAACTCAAGATGATCAGTCGAGCTCCCAGAAGAGATCCTAGGTGCTACTTGATGAGCTACTTGTGAGCTCCCAGGAAAGCTGCTAGGAGCTCCCAAGTGAGCTACTTGGTGAGATCCTAGGTGAGGTCCTTAGTGAGGTGCTCGGTGAGCTCACAAGTGATCTCAAGTTAGCCTACTCAATGAGCTACTCAGTGAGCTCCCAGGTGAGCTACATGGTGAGCTGCTCGATGAACTCCGAGGTGAGGTATCAAGATGAGCTCAAGGTGAGTTGGCAAGGTGGCTGTAATCAGTGAGATCAAGGTGAGCTTAAGGTGAGCTGGCAAGGTAAGCTCCCATTTGAGTTAGTAAGGTGAGCTGTTAGGTGAGATCCCATTTGAGTTTATTGATCCTAGGTGAGCTACTTGATGAGTTGCTCAAGTTGAGTTGCTTAAGGCGAGCTCTTGGGTGAGATTTTACAAGGTGAGCTAACTTAGGTGAGCTCCCAGGTGATTTTCATGTAAGCTCAAGTCAAGCTACTTGATGAGCATCCTGGGTGAGCTACTTCAAGCTCCCACCTGAGCTCTAGGTGAGCTGACTTAGCTGAGCTTGATAAGCTCAAAGGTGAGCTTATCAGTAATGTCTGAGGTGAGCTTATATGTGAGCTACCAACTGAGCTCAAGGTTAGTTGACAAGGTAGTTGTTAGGTGAGCTCCCAGGTGAGTTCCCAAGTGAGTTGCTTGATAAGCTCTCGGGTGATCTTAACTTGAGTTGATCAGCGATCTGTGTAAGGTGAGCTCCCATGTGAGCTTTTTAGTGAGCTACTTTAGTGAGATCCCAGGTGAGCTCAAGTGAGGTTGCTTGGCAAGCTCACAAGTGAGCTCATTAGGTGAGCTCCCAAGTGAGCTATGTTAGGTGATCTCCCATGTGAGCTACTTAGTGAAAGCTCAAGGTGAGCTTCTCAGTGAGCTCAAAGTGAGCTGGTAAGGTGAGCTCCCATGTGAGTTTTTTAGGTGAGATGATTGAAGAGCTCCTGAACGAGCTGTGAATTCCTAGGTGAGTTACTCAATGAGATTCTAGGTGAGATCAACTTGAGATGATCGGCGAGCACTAAGAAGAGATCCTAGGAGAGCTACTTAACAATCTTTTTGGTGAGCTCCTAGGTGAGTTTCTAGGTGATCTCTCAAGTGAGCTACTTGGTGAGCTCCCATGTGAGGTCCCTGGAAAGCTGCTACTCACAAGGTGAGCTCATAAGTAAGCTCAATTCAAGGTACTTGACGAGCTACTTCGGTGAGCTCCCAGGTGAGCTACTAGATGAGATACAAGGTAAACTCAACTTGGGAGCTGCTATGAATGAGGTGAGCTACCTAACAAGCTCAAGGTGAGTTGGTAAGGTGATCTCCTAAGCAAGCTTAAGGTGAGCTAGCAAGGCAAGCTGATAGGTGAGCTCCCATGTGAGTTAGTAGAGTGAGCTTTCAGGTGAGCTCCCATGTGAGTTTTTTAGGTGAGCTACTTGATGAGCTCATGAGTGCTAGCTCAAGTCAAGCTGCTCAGTGAGCTCCTATGGTGAGCTCAAGGTGAGCTAATAAGGTGAGCCTAAGATGAGCTCCAGGTCAAGAGGTAAGCTCAAGTTGAGATGCTCGAGGAGATCCTGGATGAGCTATTTTCCCAGCTCCTAGTTGAGCTCCTACGTGAACTTCTCAGTTAGCTCCCAGATGAGCTCAAATGTGAGCTTTTTGGAAATCTCTAAGGTGAGCTTACACGTGAGCTACTAGATGAGCTCAAGATGAGTTAGCAAGGCAAGCTCAAGATGAGTTGGCAAGGCAATCTCCAAGGTAAGTTCCCAAGGTGAGTTACTAGATGAGCTTACTCGGGTGAGCTCAACTCAAGCTGAGGTGAGCTCTAGAAGAGCTCCCAGGTGAGCTACTTAACAAACTATTCAGGAAAGCTCCCAGGTGAGTTTCTAGTAGAGCTCCCAAGTGAGCTACTTGGTGAGCTCCTGGGTGACTTTTTACCGAACTCCGATTCAATCTGCTAAGTGAGATGCTTGGTCAAGCTCCCAGGTGAGCTCAAAGGTGAGCTTTACAAGTAATCTTTGAGCTGAGCTTATTTATGAGCTACCAGATGAACTCAAGGTGAGTTGGTAAGGTGAGCTATCAGGTGAGCTCCCACTCAATGACCTCCTGAGTGAGCTACTTGCTGACCTCGCAACCGAGCTCCTAGGTGAGCTCCCAGGTGAGCTAAAAGGAGAGCTTGTCGGTAATCTCTGAGGTTAGCTTACATGTGAGCTACATGATGAGCTCAAAGTGAGCTGGAAAGGTGAGCTCAAGGTGAGCTGACAAGGTGAGCTATTAGGTGAGCTCCTAGGTGAGTTCCCAGGTGAGTTACTTGAAGAGCTCCTCGGTGAGCTCAACTCAAGCTGATCGGTGAGCTCAACTCGAGCTGATCGATGAGCTCCCAGAAGAGCTCCTAGGTGAGTTTTTTGGTAATCTCTGAGGTGAACTTACATGCAAGCTACTAGATTAGCTCAAGGTGAGTTGGAAAGGTGAGCTTAAGGGGAGTTGGCAAGGTGAACTCTAGGTGAGTTCACAAGGTGAGCTATCAGGTGAGCTCCAAGCTGTGAGTTCCCAAGTGAGCTATTTGGTGAGCTACTTGGTGATCTCATTCAGGTGAGCTCAAGTCAACTTGATTGGAGAGCTACTTGGTGATCTCCTAGGTGAGCTGTTAGGAAAGTTCCCTAAGGAGTTGTTAGGTGAGCTACTTGGTGAGCTACTTGATGAACTCTGATTTGAGCTACTAGATGAACTCAAGGTGAGTTAGCAAGGTTAACTCCTCAGCGAGCTCAAAGTGAGCTGGCAAGCTAATCTGATAGGTGAGCTCCCATGTGAGTTGAGTAAGGCTGAGTTATCAGGTGAGCTGCCATGTGAGTTTTTAGAGTGAGCTACTTGATGAGCTCCCGATTGAGCTCAGGTTGAGCTTCAAGTGAGCTAGCTCAAGGTGAGTTGGCAAGGTGAGCTATCATGTAAGCTCCCAGGTGAGTTTCTAGGCAAAGCTTAACTTGAGCTACTCAATGAGCTCTTAGGAGAGCTGCTTACCGAGCTCTTAGTGAGCTCCTATGTGAGCTGCTCGGTAAGCTCCCAGGTGAGCTTACATGAAAGCTAAAATATGAGCTCAAGGTGAGTTAGAAAGGTGAGTTGTCAGGCTATCTCCAATGTGAATTACCAAGAGAGTTACTCGACGAGTTCCCTAGTGAGCTCAACTTGAGGTAATCGACAAGATCTCAGAAGAGCTCCTAGGTGAGATACTTTGTGAGCTACTAGGCGAGCTCCCAAGTGAGGTCACCGGTGAGTTGTTTGGCAAGCTCACTAGTGAGATCACAAGAAAGTTTAAGTCAACCTACTCAGTGATTTTCTCAGTGAGCTCCCAAGTGAGCTACTTGATGAGCTACTTGACAAAATATGAGGTGAGATACCAGAAGAGATCCAGGTGAGTTAGGAAGGTGATCTCCTCAGCAAGCTCAAGGTGAGCTCCCATGTGTGTTTTAGGGTGAGCTGTTTGAGGAGCTCCCAGGTGAGCTCAAGTTGAGCTGCTTGGCGAGCTCCTAGGTGAGCTCAAAGTGAGCTACCAAGGTGAGCTATCAGGCGAGCTACTAAGTGAGTTTCTGTGCAAGCTCAAGTCGAGCTGCTTGACGAGCTCCTGGGGGTGAGCTTTTTAGGGCTTATCCAGGTGAGCTTACATGTAGAGCCTAGCCGAGCTCCTAGGTGAGCTATCTTGGTGCTTGGTGAGCTCTAAGGTGAGCTCAAGGTGAGTTGGAAAGGTGGTCTCAAGGTGATTTGGAAAGGTGAGCTCAAAGTGAGTTGGCAAGGTGAGCTATCAAGCGAGCTCCTAGGTGAGTTACTCGACAAGCTCCTAGGTGAGCTCAACTCGAGCTAATTGGTGAGCTCCTAGAAGAGCTCAAGGTGAGCTACTTGGTGAGCTATTTGGTGAGCTCCCAGGTAATTTTCTAGGTGAGCTCCCAAGTAAGCTACTTGGCAAGTTCCTAGGTTAGGTCCCTGGTAATCTCATTGGTGAGCTCATAAGTGAGCTCAAGTCAACCTACTCGGTGAGCTGCTTGGTGAGCTCCTAAGCGAGTAGTTAGGTGAGCTCCCAACTGAGATCTAGGTGAGCTACTTGGAGATTTGATCGACGAACTCCAAGGTGAGCTACCAGATGAGCATAAGGTGAGTTGGAAATGTGAACTCCTCAATGAGCTCAATACGAGCTGGCAAGGCAAGATCCCTTACGAGTTGGCAAGTTGTGCTATCAGGTGAGCTCCCATGTAAGTTTTTAGGCAAGCACCCTGAACTGTTGTTACTTTCTCCTGAGCATACAAGTGTTGATATGTGATTTCTTGTATAAGGATGTGTTCCTCGATTTAGAAATCATGCTTGATATGTACTGTATTGTCTTTGCAGATTGCAGATCTTGACTGAGTCAGAATGTGATTAGACTCTTTTATCTATTTCATTTTGTATCTGAGTTTAATCTGATCTCGGAATAAATTATAGAGTTATCCATCTATAAGATCTAGTCTTGGATCAGTGGAATTGATCCAAGTAATGCTTTAAGTTTGTTCATGATGAATTAAAATCACAGACCTTGAACAGGTTGCAAGGTTTAGCAGCATTGAATAAGCTAGTCAGGAGTATGACTCAGGCTGATCAAGTGAAATGGATTGGTTCCCGATATCGAAGAATATCTGGAAGGTCTCGATCGTGGACCAGGTAATAATTCGGTTACATACGATTCTGCAGCAGAACAGGAGCTAACCCTGTTCAAGAAGGTATGATATAGGTCTTTTCTGAGTGTACAGAATGTAGACCTAACTGGAATTATTAAATGATTAGTAACCTAAGACTAAACCTAACCTAGGGGTTAGATTAGTGTCAATCTAACCTAGACCTAGGCTATGTGTTAATGTCCTAAGTTAGTATCTATGTTATGGAAGTTAGATTAGGTATTAACCTAAATTCTAACCTAAGATACTAACCTAACTATGAGCAAGAATGTAAAGGGGCCTATGGAGGGGTGCGAACCATGGGCGGCGTTTTCTATGACATTTAATGCATGGGATAAGGATGAAGGACAGGTTTTGGCGGAGGTTTTAGCAACAGCTAAACTAAGCCGACGTGGCAGTTCGCCAAAACTGGAAATGGACTTGGGATTTTGTTTGACTATCGCCAATTCTGGCGGTCGGTGGAAGTGGAGTTTTAGCGGGAAAGTTGGTTTAATTGCATTCAATATTCTCGGTAGTCGAGCTCGGAACTCGCGAGAAGGCATGCAAACAGGAAGTTTGTTGGTTTGTTTGGCTTGTCGCGATTTTCGGGTTTCTCTCTGCCTGTTCACTGGTTCTTCGCACCAGTCTTCTTTGTGTTGCATGGCAAGTATGAGATTATCTAGCTCTTTTCTCTGGCAAGGAGAATATATATGCCATGGAGATAGCAAAATTTTGTTGGTCGCTCTAACTTGGAAAAGGAAAAGGAAGTCTGAGCTCTTCCAGTGGTCTGCTTCGGAAATTTGAGCAAAAATCCAGGCATGTTAGGCCCTAACCTTTAAAAATCTTGCTGTCTTTCAAGTGATTTCATTAGAACAACTCTGTTCAAATGTTTTGAGAAAATAGATGATTTTCTATGGAGGTCTTGTTTGATTTTTGGTACTGTATCTCTTCTGGTTCGATTTTTCAATTTCCCCTTGATGGGTGTTTATTAAATTCGAATTGTGGCTCTATTTCTTTGTGTATTCATTCTGGCTTAAATATGTGAGATATATATATATATATAAAGTATGAATGCTCGGCCTGTTCGGCGAGAGCCCATAGAATATACCTGTGTTAGGTATAGGCCACTGTTATGTTGTCAATTTTTGGTCGCCGTTTCTTGTTGTGGAAACTGTATGAAGGGATACTGATGGATATTGTATGATTGATCAGTTATATTGATCCTTTGGAAGCTCTGTCGTGGTTTTTGGTGACAGTGGCTAATGATACTTTTTGGGTTTCGTTTTGTCTTCTAATTTGTTTGGGAACAGGTAACTATTGTGTTACCATAGTCTTTACGACCCAGTGGAAGTTGTTTTCCTTGTTATTGTGGTAACAGGGTTTAACCGTTAACTGTATACAATATTGAGATATTTATATTTTATTTGAACGACTCAGTGGAGTCCTCTGAATGAGTCGTATATTACTATCCACTGCTGAGAATATAGATTCATCCTTGAGTTTTGTTAATTGAATTTCGTGGAAGTCTTGTAGAGGTAACAGGTCTTTTGACCTCTGTTATTTGTAATAAATAATGGATATAGACTCCCTGGGTATGCATTTGCATTTCTTTTGTGTAAGCTGTTCGAGAGTTTTGACGAGGCTCAGTTGAATTCCTTGCTATGAAATGGGTATTTGATTTGCTTACACTTGATTTGTTCTGAATGCTTGCCATAGATGGCATAGAAGGATTCATCAACTAATTTTATCTTACACTGTTGTTGGGTTCCTCGGTTATGGGTATAAACCCGTTAACAGTATGCAATGTGTATATATAGATTTATAATTGTTGTAACCTGAACGACTCTGAGGAGTCGATTGAATGATTTATATTTATATTTGAACCGCTGTTCAGGTTGAATATAATTGAATGATGGTAATTGTTGTGCCAGCGACTTAAGGGAATAACATGTATTTCGATCTTTGTTATTTTGATAAGATTCCTTCGCGTCGCAGGGATTTTGTGATACAGATTCTTTAGGTGTATATTTACGTCTTCAATCTGTGCAAATTTGTGTAAAAGATTGGCAAGGGTACAGTCGGATTTCTTGTTTTGAATTCAGTAATCGGATTTGCTTGCCTGATTTTTATAAAGCTCCGTTGATGGGCTCAGATGGAATCGTATGCAACTATTTGACTTATTACTGTTGTTCGGATTTATATGAACTCTTGGAAGGTATCCTGTATTGTTTGAACCTTATTGAATCTGATTTTTTTTGGGACACTGTCGTTTTGTCACTGTTCCTTGAGTATGAATGATTATCTTGTATCCTGGCTCTGTTGAAGTGAGTCGTGAATACCATACTTAGGTTTGAATGCGCCCTGGAGAGAATAGATATGCTATGTTCCTTTCCGTTTACTTCAGTCCGATTGAGACTGAGCATGTTTCGGAATTACTGTGTGGTCGTCTTGGCATAGTCTTTAGGAAACCTCAAATTGCTTAATGCAATGAAGTCTGTTGTTTACAGCGTTATGCTAAAAGTTCCTTGATTTCAACTTGTGTCGAAAAGCCATACTGTGTATAAAAGGAACTAGTATTGGGCTTAAGGTTGATATATGGGATTGTTGATGTGTTAGCTGCTGTACAGGAGTTTTGCTGTGTTTTATTTCTTGATTTAAAATAGTGATTCTTCCTGTGGCTTGTCGGACTTGTTCGTATACATACTGGATGAATGTTTTCCATAAGTGGAGACGGTACAGTAGTGAACTTGTGTGAAAGGAAGTATGAATGATATGTTTCTTTCTCTTCAGTTATTTAATATTTGTTGATATCTGTCTAATAGTGGGAATTGTTTTGTAACATATTGGTAGAATCACGAATTGTTATGATATTTTCCTTTTTGGATGAATGAAACGATCTGTCCAATGTTGTGATTTTGGATTCAATGATTGTTTGTGCACATTCGTTCCTTGATTCTTAATATTCGATGAAATATTTGAGAAGTGTTTAGGACTATTCTGTAACGATGATAAAGTTACATATTTGTAGTCATTTTGGATTACAAAGGCATAGTCTGAATCATGTTTACTTGTTTGGATTATTGATTTCATTTAAACAGGGTGTTTAATGAAAACAATTGATGGATTGCAATTGTTTTAAAAGTTAGTGCTTATCATGCTCAGTTCATCGAACTGACTCATGTTGACTATTTTTGCAGATGGTTGCCGTAAGTGGTAAAAGCAATGCAGATCTGACAGGATGATCAGATTATTTAATTGTTTATAATGAATTACAGCTTGATTTTATAAATGTACTATATGTGGAAAGAGGTTTCTTTTCCGTTAAGCATTGTATCAAGTATGCTGTTTGCATAAAATGTAATTGTATAATTTTGAAAGGAATGGAAATAAGTATTTGATACTTATGTGTTGTATTCTATTTCTGATAGTTGACCTTTTTCGGTTTATATACCTGAGTGGCAAGGTTATCTTTGTGTAATTTGGATGTTTTTGTGATTGACAATGAAAGCTTACAAGAAAAGTGGTTGAATTCATATGAGTGTTTAGCAGATCTTATTGTTCTAGCAAAAGCAATTTTTAATTTAAACAATTGTCTTTCTAAAAGATAGGTTAAAATGAACCTAAGCAGAACGCTAAACAAGTTGAATTAAATTACTGATCCCTAGTCTTGAATATGACAGGACAACACTTATTTGGATTCTTAATCATTTACATCCTTATACTAATAAGTATGATATAAATTCAGTTAAGAGAACTGATATAATCAAATGGAGTTCAGATGGCAATCTCATGTGAAGGTTATGAGATATTGTCCAATTCTGTTGTTTTAGAATCAGGTGTATTCTAATGACTCCTTGATGAGAGCTTGACCTTAATACCTCTACCATGTAATGGGCTTTATAGAGGAAGGTCGTCTTAAGACGAAGAATCCAGGGATCGGGAAAGGCTAACCTTAGGGAAAAGTCTTTAAAGTAATTTAAACTCAAGTGCGTAACGCATGTTATTAAGTAGATCTTTTCGAGGCGGATTTAAAGGTTGACGACACAAGTCAACTGCAGGGTTGTACCTCCGAGAAGATTAGGATCTTCTCGAAGATACAACAATGCAGGTGACTTATGGCGACACCCTTTGCATTGATCGCTAAGATTTACACTTAGTTTTCGAACGAGTTACTCAGGGTCCGATTAAGAACGTGGTCATGTTATAAGGCTGCCTAGGAGATTCGGGGTATCATGACACACTGGTTGAACTGCAAGGTTGAACCAGTATGTCACCATATCCCTAATCCTCGTGGGCATCCATATAACATTATCACCTTGTTAATCTGCCTCCGAGTGATTCAGTTGTGAAAGGAAGGACTGACAGTAGTCAGAATAAGACATTCTATATAACATAAGAATGGGGTGAAGGGCGTATTCCAGATTGACGAGTATGCCGTTAAGGAATACGAGACATAAACAGTATGTTTCAAATCTTTGGCCAAAGTATCGCAAGCTGCTGATTGCGTTGTCCTAATTCACCTAGTCTAAGGGATGAGATGCCGATGAATAATAGTAACGATTATTCAGTTAGGTTCCTTGGACAGAGCATTCTGAATCCCAGAGTAGGGAAGAGAACCGCAAGAGTAAAGTGTTATCTAAAAACACCAACTCTTTTTACTCATGAATAGATCGGTAGATTACCGAGTCATGGAATGAATAGATCGGAAGTAATCCGAGTCATTACAGCTGCATATGGTTGTCTGTTATATGAATGGTTATTTGATTTGTGAGTTCTAAATTATGTATTTAGAACCAGAATGCATTTATAAAAAAAAAAAAAAAAAATTCGACTTGTTCTATTGTCTAAAATGAGGATGTTACATCTTGGTATCAGAGCTGAAGGTTGTAGCTCTTGGACCTATTGAGTCCATAATATGATAAAAACCTAAATTTTTCTTGTAACAGAAAATGGTTAGAACAAGGGGGAACGTTGCGGGTAATGCTCCACCTGAAGGAGGAGCGGCAACAACCCAGAAACTTGATGAGATCCTTGCTGCCCTGTTGGACACAAGAGATCGCTTAGCTGTACTTGGAACAGCAGGTGATGGGAAATGAGGAGGATGAAGAAGCTGATAATAATAATCAGCCACCTCCTGAGGACAACCCCAATATGGGTGTTGATGTTAATGCTGTGAATGCACCTGTCCAACCAGAAAACAAAAAGGCCAGATTGGCAGCAGAACTCACTAATGATATAAAAAGGATAAGTCCACCTAAGTATGATGGCACCACATTAGGAGATGGAGCTGAGAACTGGCTCAGCGAAATGGAGAAGTACTTTGCAATAAGGAACTTTTCAGAGGAAACCAAAGCTATTTGGGGAGCCTATCAGCTTTCCCACGAAGCATCTTCGTGGTGGGATAGCCGTAAAGCTGAACTAAACATTGATGAGACCAATATTACTTGGGATCAATTTAAAGGCTATTTTAGGCAACGTTGGCTGCCACAACTTTTCTATGATCAGAAAATGACAGAATTTCAGAACTTAGCTCAAGGGAAGCTAACGGTAACTGAATTCTGGGAGCGGTTTACAAAACTCCTTAAGTATGTACCGCAGTATCAGACTGACGAAAAGTTCAGAATACGGAAATTCATCATGGGATTGAATCCCGTGATAGGGGGAGAGGTCGATGTTCACAGTCCAACCACTATGGAAGGAGTTGTTGAAAAGGCCATTAGGCAAGAACAGAAATTAAAGGCTATTTCTGCTCATAAGGAGGAAGTGCGGAAGAAGACTGCAAACCCTTCTTCAACCTCTCTTGCACCCAGAAAAGGACCGTGGAAAAAGTTTGGAAACAAGAGTAAGTTTCCAGGGGATAACAATAAGAAAGCAGCAGTAAATAAGCCTGCTGGAAATGTAAGGGATAATTTTGTTAAAAATTATAACAATGGGCAGAAGCCCTATGGAGGACAGCGTGACAATTACAAGGCTGGAGGTAATTCTGAGCCTAAGAAGGGACCTGTAGGAGGCTGCTACAATTGTGGCAAGGACCACTATGCTAATCAATGCCCTTTGAAGAAGGATGATCGTAATCAGCAGCATAAGATACATGCTGCAGTAGCGGACAAGCAAGCTGAAAAGCAAGTGACACCTATAGAAGTTCCGGGTAAGTTATTCGGCATACCTGTCACTATTCTTTTTGATACGGGAGCTACTGAATGTTTTATTTCTAATAAACTTGCTTCTAAACTTAAAAGAAAAGCTGGAAAAATGGATAAATCTTGGACTGTAGAGTATGGTAATAACTCTGTTCATACAGTGAGTGAGTGTCTTTTTGGGGCAGTCCTTGACTTACCTAACTTTTCCACGGAAGTTGATCTCTATGTTGCACCTTTGGGATCGTATGACATTGTCATCGGTGTCAATTGGTTAGCTGACCATAAAGCAAAGGTAGATTGCTATGAAAAGAACATAAAATGTTTAGATGATCAGCTAGAATCAGCAGAGATTCAAGGTGTGAAACGGGAAATTTCAGTTAGAAGACTGTCAGCTATGCAGCTTAAAAAGGCTAAAAATAAAGGATGTACCCTTTATGCGGTAAAGATATCTGAATCTTCAGAAGAAGATGATGATTTAATGAAACAGTTCCCTCTTTTACAAGGTTTCAGGGATGTTTTTCCTGAGGAATTACCAGGGTTACCACCCAAGAGAGAATTTGACTTTACCATTGAAATCAAGCCTGGAACGGAACCTATTTCCAAAGCGCCTTATCGGATGACTACTACTGAGTTAGTCGAGCTTAAGGCACAGTTACAAGAGCTTTTGTCTAAAGGATTGATTAGACCAAGTGTTTCACCTTGGGGAGCGCCTGTAATATTCGTGAAAAAGAAGGATGGAACACTAAGGCTGTGTATTGATTATCGGATGTTGAACAAAGCAACAATCAAGAACCGATATCCACTTCCAAGGATCGACGATCTGTTTGATCAGATGCGTGGAGCAGCAGTTTATTCTAAGATAGACCTTCGATCTGGTTATCATCAGTTAAGGATTAAAGAAGAAGACATTCATAAAACAGCTTTCCGAACAAGGTACGGACATTATGAATTCACAGTTCTACCCTTCGGGTTAACTAATGCACCTGCAGCCTTTATGAATTTAATGAACAATATTTTTCAAGAATACCTGGACAAGTTTGTACTTGTATTCTTGGACGATATTCTCATTTATTCTAAAAGCGTTGAGGAGCACAATGAGCATTTGAAGATAGTTTTGGGAATTTTGAGAAAGAGGAAGTTGTATGGTAAGTTATCCAAATGTTCTTTCTTTGATTCAGAAGTTCACTATTTGGGTCATGTCATAAGTAAAGAAGGAATTGCTGTAGATCCTTCAAAAATAGTGGCAATAACTGAATGGCCTGCGCCAAAGAATGTACATGAAGTAAGAAGCTTCATGGGTCTTGCAGGTTACTATAGAAAATTTGTAAAGGATTTTTCTAAAATAGCTGCACCAATAACTTCTTTACAAAAGAAGGATAAGAAATTCATGTGGAATGACAAGTGCGAAGCAGCTTTCAAAAGTCTGAAGGACCAGTTGACTTCTGCACCTATTTTAGCTGTACCAGACCCTAATGGGAATTTTACTGTTGTAACGGATGCTTCTGGGGAAGGCCTTGGAGGTGTTTTGCTACAAAATGATCAAGTCATTGCTTATGAAAGTAGAAAACTTAAGATACATGAGCTGAATTATGCCCCTCATGATTTGGAACTTGCTGCCATTGTTCATGCACTTCAAGTCTGGAGACACTACTTACTTGGGAAACCTTTTGAGTTGAAAACTGATCACTTGGGACTGAAATATATTTTTACTCAGCCCAATCTGAATGCCAGACAGAGAAGGTGGTTAGAATTTTTATCACAATATGACTTTGATATAAGCTATATCAAAGGGAAGGAGAATAGAGTAGCTGATGCTCTAAGTCGTAGGAGGCACATTTCTGCTCTTATAACATTAAGAACTCAGTTTAAAGACGAGGTAAAAAGTGCCTCAGAATCAGATGCATACTTTCAGCAAGTAAAAGCAGCGCTTGCTGCAGAACCTAAGGATATAAGGTATAAAGGTTTTCATTTTGATAATGAAGGAATCTTGCGTTATGAAAACAGGGTATATGTACCTATGCAGAATGAATTGAGAAAGAAGTTGTTAGTTGAATTTCATAATTCACCTTTCTCTGGACACCCAGGTATCACAAAAATGCTAGCTGATTTGAAACAACAATACTTTTGGAAAGGTATGAAAAAGGATGTGATTAATTTTGTGACTCATTGTCTGGAATGTCAGCGGGTGAAGGCAGAACATATGCACCCTGCTGGACTGCTATATCCTCATAGCATACCGCAGTACAAATGGCAAGTAATAACCATGGATTTTGTACAAGGACTACCCATGTCCAGGAATAAACATGATGTTATCCTGGTAGTTGTAGATAAACTGACTAAGGTAGCTCATTTCATCGCTGGAAATCTAAAGGATGATTCACCAGTGCTAGCCAAAAGATTCGTGCACGAAATTTTCAGATTGCATGGTGTACCAGAATTGATTATATCTGACAGAGATCCAAGAATGACGTCAAGGTTTTGGCAAACGCTTAATACAGCTCTTGGAACAAAACTAAACTTCAGTTCTGCATATCATCCAGAAACGGATGGACAAACTGAAAGAGTAAATCAAGTGTTGGAGGACATGTTGCGGATGTATTGCATGGATCAACAGTATAAATGGGAAGAGTATCTTCCATTAGTTGAGTTCGCATACAACAACACTTATCATTCATCTCTCAAAATGGCACCATTTGAAGCACTTTATGGAAGAAAGTGCAGAACTCCTGTTAGTTGGGACAGTGTTGAGGATAGAGTGGTAATTGGACCAGAGATTCTCACAGAAATGGAACAGCAAGTTAAGCTGATTCGTGAACGATTAAAGGAAGCAGCGGATAGACAGAAGAGCTATGCTGACCTTAAGCGGGTTGATAAAAGGTTTGAGCTTGGTGATAAGGTTTTCCTTCGTGTTAAACCCAGAAAGAGTTCTATAACTTTTGGCAAGGCTGCCAAGTTGTCACCTCGATTTGTGGGACCTTTCGAAATTGTCGAAATAATCAATCCTGTAGCTTATCGTTTAGCATTGCCACCTGCTTTATCTCGCATGCATGATGTTTTCCATATTTCTTTGCTTAAGAAATACGTTTCAGATCTGTCACATGTTTTAAATTGGAATTCCTTGCAGGTCCAAGACCCAGGAATAATCGTGGTTAAACCCACACGAGTGCTGGAAACTCGCCATTTGCATTTAAGAAATCGTGATATACAGCAATGTAAGGTCCAGTGGGACCATTTTAGCGAAGAAAGTGCAACTTGGGAAAATCTGGAAGAGATGAAAATTGCTTTTCCTTCTCTTTTTCAACAGAATGAAATCTGTTGACAAAACATACTTTTATGAACTGATTGTTTTTAAGTATTTATGAAAGCCAGATGAAGGCAGACTTTATTCAGGTTGAATAAAATGTGTTGTGACATTGATTTTTGGAACTATTCAAATATGAAATAGGCACATTATTTGTGTACTGATAAATTGATTGACCTGAAGGTTAATTTAAATATGTAATTCATCGGGACGATGAATCTTTTTAGGAGGGAAGCATGTAACACCCTGAACTGTTGTTACTTTCTCCTGAGCATACAAGTGTTGATATGTGATTTCTTGTATAAGGATGTGTTCCTCGATTTAGAAATCATGCTTGATATGTACTGTATTGTCTTTGCAGATTGCAGATCTTGACTGAGTCAGAATGTGATTAGACTCTTTTATCTATTTCATTTTGTATCTGAGTTTAATCTGATCTCGGAATAAATTATAGAGTTATCCATCTATAAGATCTAGTCTTGGATCAGTGGAATTGATCCAAGTAATGCTTTAAGTTTGTTCATGATGAATTAAAATCACAGACCTTGAACAGGTTGCAAGGTTTAGCAGCATTGAATAAGCTAGTCAGGAGTATGACTCAGGCTGATCAAGTGAAATGGATTGGTTCCCGATATCGAAGAATATCTGGAAGGTCTCGATCGTGGACCAGGTAATAATTCGGTTACATACGATTCTGCAGCAGAACAGGAGCTAACCCTGTTCAAGAAGGTATGATATAGGTCTTTTCTGAGTGTACAGAATGTAGACCTAACTGGAATTATTAAATGATTAGTAACCTAAGACTAAACCTAACCTAGGGGTTAGATTAGTGTCAATCTAACCTAGACCTAGGCTATGTGTTAATGTCCTAAGTTAGTATCTATGTTATGGAAGTTAGATTAGGTATTAACCTAAATTCTAACCTAAGATACTAACCTAACTATGAGCAAGAATGTAAAGGGGCCTATGGAGGGGTGCGAACCATGGGCGGCGTTTTCTATGACATTTAATGCATGGGATAAGGATGAAGGACAGGTTTTGGCGGAGGTTTTAGCAACAGCTAAACTAAGCCGACGTGGCAGTTCGCCAAAACTGGAAATGGACTTGGGATTTTGTTTGACTATCGCCAATTCTGGCGGTCGGTGGAAGTGGAGTTTTAGCGGGAAAGTTGGTTTAATTGCATTCAATATTCTCGGTAGTCGAGCTCGGAACTCGCGAGAAGGCATGCAAACAGGAAGTTTGTTGGTTTGTTTGGCTTGTCGCGATTTTCGGGTTTCTCTCTGCCTGTTCACTGGTTCTTCGCACCAGTCTTCTTTGTGTTGCATGGCAAGTATGAGATTATCTAGCTCTTTTCTCTGGCAAGGAGAATATATATGCCATGGAGATAGCAAAATTTTGTTGGTCGCTCTAACTTGGAAAAGGAAAAGGAAGTCTGAGCTCTTCCAGTGGTCTGCTTCGGAAATTTGAGCAAAAATCCAGGCATGTTAGGCCCTAACCTTTAAAAATCTTGCTGTCTTTCAAGTGATTTCATTAGAACAACTCTGTTCAAATGTTTTGAGAAAATAGATGATTTTCTATGGAGGTCTTGTTTGATTTTTGGTACTGTATCTCTTCTGGTTCGATTTTTCAATTTCCCCTTGATGGGTGTTTATTAAATTCGAATTGTGGCTCTATTTCTTTGTGTATTCATTCTGGCTTAAATATGTGAGATATATATATATATATAAAAAGTATGAATGCTCGGCCTGTTCGGCGAGAGCCCATAGAATATACCTGTGTTAGGTATAGGCCACTGTTATGTTGTCGATTTTTGGTCGCCGTTTCTTGTTGTGGAAACTGTATGAAGGGATACTGATGGATATTGTATGATTGATCAGTTATATTGATCCTTTGGAAGCTCTGTCGTGGTTTTTGGTGACAGTGGCTAATGATACTTTTTGGGTTTCGTTTTGTCTTCTAATTTGTTTGGGAACAGGTAACTATTGTGTTACCATAGTCTTTACGACCCAGTGGAAGTTGTTTTCCTTGTTATTGTGGTAACAGGGTTTAACCGTTAACTGTATACAATATTGAGATATTTATATTTTATTTGAACGACTCAGTGGAGTCCTCTGAATGAGTCGTATATTACTATCCACTGCTGAGAATATAGATTCATCCTTGAGTTTTGTTAATTGAATTTCGTGGAAGTCTTGTAGAGGTAACAGGTCTTTTGACCTCTGTTATTTGTAATAAATAATGGATATAGACTCCCTGGGTATGCATTTGCATTTCTTTTGTGTAAGCTGTTCGAGAGTTTTGACGAGGCTCAGTTGAATTCCTTGCTATGAAATGGGTATTTGATTTGCTTACACTTGATTTGTTCTGAATGCTTGCCATAGATGGCATAGAAGGATTCATCAACTAATTTTATCTTACACTGTTGTTGGGTTCCTCGGTTATGGGTATAAACCCGTTAACAGTATGCAATGTGTATATATAGATTTATAATTGTTGTAACCTGAACGACTCTGAGGAGTCGATTGAATGATTTATATTTATATTTGAACCGCTGTTCAGGTTGAATATAATTGAATGATGGTAATTGTTGTGCCAGCGACTTAAGGGAATAACATGTATTTCGATCTTTGTTATTTTGATAAGATTCCTTCGCGTCGCAGGGATTTTGTGATACAGATTCTTTAGGTGTATATTTACGTCTTCAATCTGTGCAAATTTGTGTAAAAGATTGGCAAGGGTACAGTCGGATTTCTTGTTTTGAATTCAGTAATCGGATTTGCTTGCCTGATTTTTATAAAGCTCCGTTGATGGGCTCAGATGGAATCGTATGCAACTATTTGACTTATTACTGTTGTTCGGATTTATATGAACTCTTGGAAGGTATCCTGTATTGTTTGAACCTTATTGAATCTGATTTTTTTTGGGACACTGTCGTTTTGTCACTGTTCCTTGAGTATGAATGATTATCTTGTATCCTGGCTCTGTTGAAGTGAGTCGTGAATACCATACTTAGGTTTGAATGCGCCCTGGTGAGAATAGATATGCTATGTTCCTTTCCGTTTACTTCAGTCCGATTGAGACTGAGCATGTTTCGGAATTACTGTGTGGTCGTCTTGGCATAGTCTTTAGGAAACCTCAAATTGCTTAATGCAATGAAGTCTGTTGTTTACAGCGTTATGCTAAAAGTTCCTTGATTTCAACTTGTGTCGAAAAGCCATACTGTGTATAAAAGGAACTAGTATTGGGCTTAAGGTTGATATATGGGATTGTTGATGTGTTAGCTGCTGTACAGGAGTTTTGCTGTGTTTTATTTCTTGATTTAAAATAGTGATTCTTCCTGTGGCTTGTCGGACTTGTTCGTATACATACTGGATGAATGTTTTCCATAAGTGGAGACGGTACAGTAGTGAACTTGTGTGAAAGGAAGTATGAATGATATGTTTCTTTCTCTTCAGTTATTTAATATTTGTTGATATCTGTCTAATAGTGGGAATTGTTTTGTAACATATTGGTAGAATCACGAATTGTTATGATATTTTCCTTTTTGGATGAATGAAACGATCTGTCCAATGTTGTGATTTTGGATTCAATGATTGTTTGTGCACATTCGTTCCTTGATTCTTAATATTCGATGAAATATTTGAGAAGTGTTTAGGACTATTCTGTAACGATGATAAAGTTACATATTTGTAGTCATTTTGGATTACAAAGGCATAGTCTGAATCATGTTTACTTGTTTGGATTATTGATTTCATTTAAACAGGGTGTTTAATGAAAACAATTGATGGATTGCAATTGTTTTAAAAGTTAGTGCTTATCATGCTCAGTTCATCGAACTGACTCATGTTGACTATTTTTGCAGATGGTTGCCGTAAGTGGTAAAAGCAATGCAGATCTGACAGGATGATCAGATTATTTAATTGTTTATAATGAATTACAGCTTGATTTTATAAATGTACTATATGTGGAAAGAGGTTTCTTTTCCGTTAAGCATTGTATCAAGTATGCTGTTTGCATAAAATGTAATTGTATAATTCTGAAAGGAATGGAAATAAGTGTTTGATACTTATGTGTTGTATTCTATTTCTGATAGTTGACCTTTTTCGGTTTATATACCTGAGTGGCAAGGTTATCTTTGTGTAATTTGGATGTTTTTGTGATTGACAATGAAAGCTTACAAGAAAAGTGGTTGAATTCATATGAGTGTTTAGCAGATCTTATTGTTCTAGCAAAAGCAATTTTTAATTTAAACAATTGTCTTTCTAAAAGATAGGTTAAAATGAACCTAAGCAGAACGCTAAACAAGTTGAATTAAATTACTGATCCCTAGTCTTGAATATGACAGGACAACACTTATTTGGATTCTTAATCATTTACATCCTTATACTAATAAGTATGATATAAATTCAGTTAAGAGAACTGATATAATCAAATGGAGTTCAGATGGCAATCTCATGTGAAGGTTATGAGATATTGTCCAATTCTGTTGTTTTAGAATCAGGTGTATTCTAATGACTCCTTGATGAGAGCTTGACCTTAATACCTCTACCATGTAATGGGCTTTATAGAGGAAGGTCGTCTTAAGACGAAGAATCCAGGGATCGGGAAAGGCTAACCTTAGGGAAAAGTCTTTAAAGTAATTTAAACTCAAGTGCGTAACGCATGTTATTAAGTAGATCTTTTCGAGGTGGATTTAAAGGTTGACGACACAAGTCAACTGCAGGGTTGTACCTCCGAGAAGATTAGGATCTTCTCGAAGATACAACAATGCAGGTGACTTATGGCGACACCCTTTGCATTGATCGCTAAGATTTACACTTAGTTTTCGAACGAGTTACTCAGGGTCCGATTAAGAACGTGGTCATGTTATAAGGCTGCCTAGGAGATTCGGGGTATCATGACACACTGGTTGAACTGCAAGGTTGAACCAGTATGTCACCATATCCCTAATCCTCGTGGGCATCCATATAACATTATCACCTTGTTAATCTGCCTCCGAGTGATTCAGTTGTGAAAGGAAGGACTGACAGTAGTCAGAATAAGACATTCTATATAACATAAGAATGGGGTGAAGGGCGTATTCCAGATTGACGAGTATGCCGTTAAGGAATACGAGACATAAACAGTATGTTTCAAATCTTTGGCCAAAGTATCGCAAGCTGCTGATTGTGTTGTCCTAATTCACCTAGTCTAAGGGATGAGATGCCGATGAATAATAGTAACAATTATTCAGTTAGGTTCCTTGGACAGAGCATTCTGAATCCCAGAGTAGGGAAGAGAACCGCAAGAGTAAAGTGTTATCTAAAAACACCAACTCTTTTTACTCATGAATAGATCGGTAGATTACCGAGTCATGGAATGAATAGATCGGAAGTAATCCGAGTCATTACAGCTGCATATGGTTGTCTGTTATATGAATGGTTATTTGATTTGTGAGTTCTAAATTATGTATTTAGAACCAGAATGCATTTATCAAAAAAAAAAAAAAAAATCGACTTGTTCTATTGTCTAAAATGAGGATGTTACATAGGTGATCTCCGAGGTGATTTTCTTGACAAGCTCAAGTTAAGCTACTTACCAAGCTCCTAGCCTATCTCCTAGGTGAGTTGCTTGATGAGCTCCTAGGTGAGCTGAAAGGTGAGCTTTTCAGAAATATCTGAGGTGAGCATACATGCGAGCTACTAGATGAGCTCAAGGTGAGTTGGCAAGGAAAGCTTAAGGTTTTTCAGCAAGGTGAGCTCAAGGTAGGCTGGCAGGGTGAGATGTTAGGTGAGCTCTTAGGTGAGCTACTTTTCGAGCTCCCTGCCGAGCTCCCAGGTGAGCTACTCGGTGAGCTCCTAGGTGAGCTCAAAGGTGAGCTTGTTGGCAATCTCTGAGGTGAGATTATATGTGATCTACTAGATGAGCTCAAGGTGAGTTGGCAAGGGGAGCTTAAGGTGAGTTGGCAAGGTGAACTCAAGGTGAGTTGGTAAGGCGAGCTATCAGGTGAGCTCCTAGTTGAGTTCCCAGGAAAGTTACTTGATGAGCTCCCAAGAAAGCTCAACTCGAGATGATCAGTGATCTCCCAGAATAGTTCCCAGGTGAGCTACTTAGTGAGCTCCCAGATGAGGTCCCTGATGAGCTACTAGGTGAGCTCATAAGCAAGCTCAAGTCAACCTACTCGGCGAGCTAGTCGGTGAGCTCCTAGGTGAGTTATTAGTCGAGCTCCTAGGCATGTTACTTAGTGAGCTACTAGATGAACTCCGATGTGAGCTACAGGATGAGCTCAAGGTGAGTTATCAAGGTGATCTCCTCAGTGAAGTTAAGGCGAGCTGGCAAGGTGAGCTGATAGGGGAGATCAAATAAAAGTTGGAAAGGTGAGCTGTCAGGTGAGATCCCATGTAATTTTATGGGTGAGATGCTCGATGAGATCCCATCCAAACTCAAGTAAAGCTACTTAGTAAGCTCCTAGGTGAGCTTAAGGTGAGCTGGAAAGGTGAGGTATCAGGTGAACTCCTACGTGAGTTTTGTAAAAATCTCAAGTTGAGCTTCTCGATGAGTTCCTGAGTGAGCTACTTGCTGAGCTACTAGGTGAGATATTCAGTAAACTCCCATGTGAGCTCAAAGGTGAGCTTGTCGGTAATCTCTTAGGTGAGCTTACATACAAGCTACAAGATGAGCTCAAAGTGAGTTGGCAAGGTGAGCTCAAGGTGAATTGGTAAGGTGAAGTCAAGGTGAATTGGCAAGGTGAGCTATCAGGTGAGCTCCCATGTGAGTTCCCAAGCGAGTTACTTGACAAGCTCCCAGGTGAGCTCAACTTGAGTTGATCAGTGAGGTCCCAGAGGAGCTCCTATGGGAGCTACTTGGTGATCTATTTGGTGAGCTCCTAGGTGAACTACTAGGTGAACTCACAAGCGAGCTACTTGGTGAGCTCTCAGGTGATGTACCTTGTGAACTACTCGGTGAGTTCACAAGTGAGCTCATGTCAACGTACTCGGTGAGTTACTCAATGAGTTCCCAGGTGAGATATTAGGTGAGCTCCTAGGTGAGCTATTAGGTTAGCTCTAAGGTGAGCTACCAAGTCAAGTTGAGCTTCTCTGTGATCTCCTAGAAGAGCTACTTGCCAAGTTCCATGCCTAGCTCTTAGGTGAGCTACTCTATGAGCTCCCAAGTGCTCAAAGGTGAGCTTGTCAGCAATCTCTGAGGTCAACTTACATGTGCGCTACTAGATGAGCTCAAGGTGAGTTTGTAAGATGAGGTTAAGGACAGTTGGCAAGATGATCTCAAGGTGATTTGGAAAGGTGAGCTCCCAAGAAAGTTCCTAAGCAATATACTCGATAAGTTCCTAGGTGAGCTAAACTCAAACTGATCGGCGACCTCCAAGAAGATTTCCCAAGTGAGCTACTTAGCGAGCTATTCTACGAGCTCCCAGACAAGCTGCTAAGTGAGCTCCCAAGCCACCTACGTGGTGAGCTCCCATGCAATGTCCTTGATGAGCTACTCGGTGATCTCACAAGTGAGGTCAATTCAACCTACTTAGTGAGCTGCTATGTGAGCTCCCAGGTGAGCTGTTAGGTGAGCTCCCAGGTGAGCTACTTGGTGAGCTACTTGATAAACTCTGAGGTGAGCTACCAGACAAGCTCAAGAAGAGTTAGAAAGGTGAGCTCCTTAATGAGCTCAAGGTGACCTTGTAAGGTTTCCTTAGAAGCGAGCTCCCATGTGAGTTTTCAGGTGAACTACTTGACGAGCTCCCGAGTGAGCTCAAGTTGAGCTACTCAGAGAGCTCATGGGTGAGTTGTCACGTGAGATCCTAGGTGAGTTTTTGGGTAAGCTCAATTTGATCTACTCAATGAGCTCCTGGGTGAGATGATTTTTGAGCTCCCAACTCCTAGGTGAGCCACTCGGTGAGCTCCCATTTGAGCTCAAAGGCTAGCTTGTAGAATCTCTGAGGTGAGCTTATATGCGAGCTACCAGATGAGCTCAAGGTGAGTTGGTAAGGTGACCTAGAGGTGAGTTGGTAAGGCAAGTTCTAGGTGAGTTGGAAAGGTGAGATGTCAGGTAATCTCCCAAGATAGTTACTTGATGAGCTCCTTGGCGAGCTCAACTTGAGCTGATTAGTGAGCTCCTAGAAGAGCTCCTAGGTGAGCTACTTGGTGAGCTATTCAGTGAGCTCCTAGGTGAGCTGCTAGGTGAGCTCCTAAGTGAGCTACTCTGTGAGCTCCCTGGTGAGGTCCTCGATAATCTCACAAGTGATCTCAAGTAAACCTATTTCGTGAGCTACTCGGTGATCTATTAGGAAATCTCCCATGTGAGCTATTAGGTGAACTCCCAAGTGAGTTGTTAGGTGAGATTCTAGGTGAGATACTTGGTGAGATACTTGATGAACTCTAAGGTGAGCTAGTAGATGAGCTCAAGGTTAGTTGGTAAGGTGAAATCCTCATTGAGCTCAAGGCAAGCTAGCAGGGTGAGCTTCCATGCGAGTTGGTAAGGTGAGTTGTTAGGCAAGCTCCTGAGCAAGTTTTTGGGTGAGCTTCCTAACGATCTCTTGGGTGAGCTCAAGTCGAGTTTCTTAGTGAGCTCCTTGGTGAGCTCAAGGTGAGCTGTCAGGTGAGCTCCCAGGTGACTTTCTAGGCAAGCTCAAGTTGAGTTGCACAATGAGCTCTTATGTGAGCTACTTGCCAAGCTCCTATCTGATCTCCTTGGTGAGCTACTCGGTCAGCTCATAAGTGAGCTCAAAGGTAAGCTTGTTAGTAATCTTTGAGGTGAGGTTACAAGTGAGCTACCAGATGAGCTCAGGGTGAGTTAGCAAGGTGAGCTTTCATGTGACCTCCCAAGTGAGTTCCCAGGTGAGTTACTCGATGAGCTACAAGGTGATCTCAACTCAATTTGGTCCACGAACTCCCAGAAGAGCTCCCAGGTGAGCTACTTTGTGACCTATTTGGTGAGCTCCCAGGTGAGCTCCCAAGTGAGCTACTTTATGAGCTCCCAACCGAGGTCCCCGGTGAGCTGCTTAGTGAGCTCACAAGTGAGCTAACAAGTGAGATCAAGTCAACCTCCTTGGCAAGCTACTTGGTGAGCTCCCAAGCAAGCTACTTACTGAGCTACTCGATGAACTCTAAGGAAAGTTACTAGATGAGCTCAAGCTAAGTTTGCAAGGTGAACTCCTCAGCGAGCTCAAGGCAAGATAGTAAGGTGAGCTAAAAGGTGAGCTCCCATCTGATCTGATAAGGTGAGCTCCCATGTGAGTTTTGACACAAGCTACTTGATGAGCTCCCAGGTGAGCTCAAGTTGAGCTACTTGGTGAGCTCCTAGGAAGCTTAAGGCAAGCTGGCAAGGCGAGCTGTTAGGTGATCTCCAAGGTGAGTTTTTGGGCAAGCTCAAGTTGAGTTGGTCGATGAGCTCCTGGGTGAGCTGCTTGTCGAGCTTCAAGCCTAGCTCCTAGGTGAGCTACTAGTTGATTTCCCATGTGAGATCAAAGGTGAGCCATTTGGCAAGGTGAGCTCAAGTCGATTTGGTAAGGTGAGATATCAGGTGAGCTCCCAGCTGAGTTCCAATGTGAGTTACTAGACAAGCTCCTAGGTGAACTAAACTCGAGCTACTCAACAAACTCTAAGGCAAGCTACCTTCTGAGCTCAAGGCAAGTTGGCAAGGTGAAATCCTCACTAAGATCAATGTGAGCTAGCAAGGCAAGCAGATAGGTGAGCTCCCAAGTGAGTTGGCAAAGCAAGCTCCCATGCAAGTTTTTTAGGTGAGCTACTTTACGAGTTCCCGGATGAGCTCAAGTCAAGTTACTCATTGAGCTCCTTGGTGAGTTCATGGTGAGCTTGCAAGGTGAGATGTTAGGTGATTTTCTAGGAAATATTAAGTTGAGGTGCTCGACAAGCTCCTAGACAAGCTACTTGTTGAGATCCCAGCTGAGTTCCTAGGTGAGTTGTTCGGTGAGATCCCAGATGAGCTCAACGGTGAGCTTGTCAGTAATATCTTAGGTGAACTTACATGAGAGCTACCAAATGAGCTCTAGGTGAGTTGGCAAGGTGAGCTCAAGGTGAGTTATTAAGGGGAGCTCAAGGTGAGTTGGCAAGGTGAGCTATCAGGTAAGTTCCCAAGTGATTTCCCAGGTGACTTAGTCGATGAGCTCTTGGGTGAGCTCAACTCAAGTTGAAGCTCCCAGGTGAGTTACTTGATGAGCTCTCAGGTGAGCTCAACTCGAGTTGATCAGCGAGATCCCAGAAGAGCTCCCAGGTGAGCTACTTTGTGAATTTTTTGGTGAGCTCCTAGGTGAGCTACTAGGTGAGCACCCAAGTGAGCTACTTAACGAGCTTCTAGGTGAGATCCCTGGTGAGGTGCTCAATGAGATACAAGGTGAGATCCCAGGTGAGCTCCTAGGTAAGATACTTAGTGAGCTACTTGCCGAACTCATAGGCAAGCTACTAGATAAACTCAAGGTGAGTTGGAAAGGTGAGCTCCTCAGTGAGCTCAAGGTAAGCTAGCAAGGTGAGGTGATATGTGAGCTCCCATCTAATTTCATAAGGTGAGCTCCCATGTGAGTTTTCACATAAACTACTTGACGAGCTCCCAAGTGAGCTCAAGTTGAGCTGCTCTGTGAGCTCCTAGGAAGCTCAAGGCAAGCTGGTAAGGTAAGCTCCCAAGTGAGTTTTTGGGCAAGCTCAAGTCACACTGGTCGATGAGCTCCTCGATGAACTACTTGCTGAGCTCTAAGCCTAGCTCCTAGGTGAGTTGCTAGTTGAGCTCCCAGGTGAGCTCAAAGGTGAACCATTTGGCAAGGTGAGCTCAAGGTGAGTTGGCAAGGTGAGGTGTCAGGTGAGCTCCCAGGTGAGTTCCCAGGTGAGTTACTTGATAAGCTCATAGGTAAACTCAACTCGAGATGCTAAAAAAACTCTTAGTCAAGCTAAAGGTGAGATTAGAAGGTGATCTCCCAAGCAAGGCAAGCTCCCATGCAAGATTTTAGGCGAGCTTCTTGACTAGCTCCTAGGTGAGCTCCCATGTTAGTTTTTAGGTGAGATGTTTGACGAGCTCCCATGTGAGCTCAAGTCAAGCTGCTTGCTAAGCTTATGGGTGAGTTCAAGGCAAGCTTGTAAGGTGAGTTGTTAGTCAAGTTCCTAGGTGAGTTTTTGGGAAAGCTCAAGTCGAGCTGCTCGACAAGCTCTTGCTCGAGCTGTTTATCAAGCTTCCAGCCAAGCTCCCAGGTGAGCTGCTTGGTGAGATCCTAGGTAAACTAAAAGGTGAGCTTGTAAGAAATCTCTTAGGTGAGCTTACATGCAAGCTACCAAATGAGCTCTAGGTGAGTTGGCAAGGAAAGCTCAAGGTGAGTTGACAAGGTGAGATGTCAGGTGAGTTCCCAGGTGAGTTACTTGATGGGCTCCTGAGTGAGCTCAACTCAAGTTAAAGCTCCCAGGTGAGTTCCCAGGTGAGTTAATCAATAAGATCTTAGGTGACCAGAACTCGAGTTAATTGGCGAGCTCCCAGAACAGGTCCCAGGTGAGCTACTTAGCAAGCTCCCAAGTGAGGTCCCTGGTGAGCTGCTCTGTGAGCTTAAACATGAGCTCAAGTCAACCTACTCGCTAAGATTCTCGGTTAGCTCTAAGTCAAACTATTAGGCAAGATCTTAGGTGAGCTTTTAGACGAAATCCAAGGTGAGTTGTTAGGTGAGCTACTCGATGAACTCTGAGGTGAGATACTAAATGAGCTCAAGGTGAGTATGCAAGGTGAGCTCCTCAATGAGCTCAAGGTGAGGTCCCATGTGATTTGGCAAGGTGAGTTGTTAGGTGAGCTCCCACATGAGTTTTTGAGTGAGTTGCCGAGAAAGCTCCTAGGTGAGCTCAAGGTGAGCTAGTAAGGCGAGCTCCTAGGTTGGTTTCTGAGTGAGCTGTTGGGCGACCTTCTGGGTGAGCTGTCATTCATGCTCCTAGGTGAATTTATGGGAAATCTTAAGTTGAGATACTCAACAAACTCCTAGGTGAGATCAAATGTGAGCTTATCAGCAATATCTAAGGTGAGCTTACATGCGGGCTACCAGATAAGCTCAAGGTGAGTTGGAAAGGTGAGCTCAAGGTGAGTTGGCAAGGCAAGCTCAAATCAAGTTGGCAAGGTAAGCTGTCAGGCGAGCTCCCAGATGAGCTATTAGGTGATCTCCTAAGTGAGCTACTTGACAAGCTCCTAGGCAAAGACCCTGGTGAGCTTCTCAGTGAGCTCACAAGTGAGGTCAAGTAAGCTTACTCTATGAGCTGCTTGGGGAGGTCCTAGGTGAGTTGTTAGGTAAGCTCCTAGGTGAGCTGTTAAGTGAGCTCCCAGGCAAGCTGTTAGGTGAGATACTTGACAAACTCTAAGGTGAGCTAGCATATGAGCTCAAGGTGAGTGGGAAATGCAAGCTCCTCAGTGATCTCAAGGTGAGCTGGCAAGGTGAGCTGATAGGTGAGTTCCCATGTGAGTTGTTAGGGTGACCTATCAGGCAAGCTCCTATGCAAGTTTTCAGCTGAGCTACTTGACGAGTTCTCAGGTGAGCTTAAGTCAAGGTACTTGATGAGCTCCTAGGTGAGCTCAAGGTGAGCTAGTAAGGTGATTTTTCAGGTGAGATCCCAGGCAAGTTTCCAGGGAAGCTCAAGTCAATCTTCTCAATGACCTCCTTGGCGAGCTCCTAGGTGAGCTTCTTGGTGAGCTCCCAGGTGAGCTCAAAGGTGATCTTGTCGGTGATCTCTGAGGTGAGTTTTTGGGCAAGCTCAAGTCACGCTGGTCGATGAGCTCCTCGGTGAACTACTTGCTGAGCTCTAAGCCTAGCTCCTAGTTGAGCTGCTAGTTGAGCTCCTAGGTGAGCTCAAAGGTGAGCCATTTGGCAAGGTGAGATCAAGGTGAGATGGCAAGGTGAGCTATCAGGTGAGCTCCCAGGTGAGTTCCCAGGTGAGTTACTTGATAAGCTCATAGGTAAACTCAACTCGAGATGCTAAAAAAACTCTTAGTCAAGCTAAAGGTGACATTAGAAGGTGAACTCCCAAGCAAGGCAAGCTCCCATGCAAGATTTTAGGCGAGCTTCTTGACTAACTCCTAGGAGAACTCCCATGTTAGTTTTTAGGTGAGATGCTTAACGAGCTCCAATGCAAGCTCAAGTCAAGCTACTCGCTAAGCTTATGGGTGAGTTCAAGGCAAGCTTGTAAGGTGAGCTGTTAGTCAAGTTCCTAGGTGAGTTTTTAGGAAAGCTCAAGTCGAGCTGCTCAACAAGCTCCTGCTCGAGCTGCTTATCAAGCTTCTAGCCAAGCTCCTAGGTGAGCTGCTTGGTGAGATCCTATGCAAACTTAAAGGCGAGCTTGTAAGAAATCTCTTAGGTGAGCTTACATGCAAGCTACCAAATGAGCTCTAGGTGAGTTGGCAAGGCAAGCTCAAGGCAAGTTGACAAGGTGAGATGTCAGGTGAGTTCCCAGGTGAGTTACTTGATGGACTCCTGAGTGAGCTCAACTCAAGTTGAAGCTCCCAGGTGAGTTCCCAAGTGAGTTAATCAATAAGATCTTAGGTGACCTCAACTCAAGTTAATTGGCAAGCTCCCAGAACAGGTCCCAGGTGAGCTACTTAGCAAGCTCCCAAGTGAGGTCCCTGGTGAGCTGCTCTGTGAGCTCAAACATGAGCTCAAGTCAACCTACTCGCCAAGATTCTCAGTTAGCTCTAAGTCAAACTGTTATCCAAGATCTTAGGTGAGCTTTTAGATGAACTCCAAGGTGAGATGTTAGGTGAGCTACTCGATGAACTCTGAGGTGAGATACTAAATGAGCTCAAGGTGAGTATGCAAGGTGAGCTCCTCAATGAGCTCAAGGTGAGGTCCCATGTGATTTGGCAAGGTGAGTTGTTAGGTGAGCTCCCACATGAGTTTTTAATTGAGTTTCCGGGAAATCTCCTAGGTGAGCTCAAGGTGAGCTAGTAAGGTGAGCTCCTAGGTTGGTTTCTGAGTGAGCTGCTGGGTGAGCTCCTGGGTGAGCTGTCATTCAAGCTCCTAGGTGAATTTCTAGGAAATCTCAAGTCGAGATACTTGAAAAACTCCTAGGTGATCTCAAATGTGAGCTTATCAGCAATATCTAAGGTGAGCTTACATGCGAGCTACCAGATGAGCTCAAGGTGAGTTGGAAAGGTGAGCTCAAGGTGAGTTGACAAGGGAAGCTCAAATCAAGTGGGCAAGGTAAGCTATCAGGTGAGCTCCCAGATGAGCTATTAGGTGATCTCCTAAGTGAGCTACTTGACAAGCTCCTAGGAAAAGACCCCGGTGAGCTTCTCAGTGAGATCACAAGTGAGGTCAAGTCAGCTTACTCTATGAGCTACTTAGGGAGGTCCCAGGTGAGTTGTTAGGTAAGCTCCTAGGTGAGCTATTAAGTGAGCTCCCAGGCAAGCTGTTAGGTGAGATACTTGACAAAATTTAAGGCAAGCTAGCAGATGAGCTCAAGGTGAGTGGGCAACGCAAGCTCCTTAGTGATCTCAAGGTGAGCTGGCAAGGTGAGCTGATAGGTGAGTTCCCATGTGAGTTGTTAGGATGACCTATCAGGTAAGCTCCTATGTAAGTTTTCAGCTAAGCTACTTGATGAGTTCTCAGGTGAGCTTAAGTCAAGGTACTTGATGAGCTCCTAAGTGAGCTCAAGGTGAGCTAGTAAGGTGATTTTTCAGGTGAGATCCCAGGCAAGTTTCCAGGGAAGCTCAAGTCAATCTGCTCAATGACCTCCTTAACAAGCTCCTGGGTGAGCTTCTCGGTGAGCTCCCAGGTGAGCTCAAAGGTGATCTTGTCGGTGATCTCTGAGGTGAGTTTAAATGTGAGCTACCAGATGAGCTCAAGGTGAGTTGGTAAGGTGAGCTCAAGGTAGGCTACGTGTTGAGCTACTCGATGAACTCTGAGGTAAGCTACTAGATGAGCTCAAGGTGAGTTGGCAAGGTGAACTCCTCAGTGAGCTCAAGGCAAGCTAGCAAGGTGAGCTGATAGGTGAGCTCCCATCTGATTTGATAAGGTGAGCGCCAATGTGAGTTTTCACATAAGCTACTTGATGAGCTCCCAGGCGAGGTCAAGTTGAGCTACTCGGTGAGCTCCTGGGAAGCTCAAGTCAAGCTGGCAAGGTGAGCTGTTAGGTGAGCTCCCAGGTGAGTTTTTAGGCAAGCTAGAGTTGAGTTGTTCGATGAGCTCCTAGGTGAGCTGTTGTCTGAGCTCTAAGCCTAGCTCCTAGGTGAGCTACTAGTTGAGCTCCTAGGTGAGATCAAAGGTGAGCCATTTGGCAAGGTGAGCTCAAGTCAAGTTGGTAAGGCAAGCTGTCAAGTTGGCTCCCAGGTGAGTTCCCATGTGAGTTACTCGACAAGCTCCTAAGCAAACTCAATTCGAGCTACTCAACAAACTCTAAGGTGAGCTACCTTCCAAGCTCAAGGTGAGTTAGCAAGGTGAACTCCTCACTGAGCTCAAGGTGAGCTAGCAAGGTGAGATGATAGGTGAGCTCCCAAGCGAGTTGGCAAGGCGAGCTCCCATGCGAGTTTTTTAGGTGAGCTACTTGAAGATTTCCTGGATGAGCTCAAGTTGAGTTACTCACCGAGCTCCTAGGTGAGTTCAAGGTGAGCTTACAAGGTGAGTTGTTAGGAAAGTTTCTAGGTGAGTTTTTGGGAAAGATCAAGTCGAGGTACTCAACAAGCTCCTGGACAAGCTGCTTACCGAGCTCCCAGCTGAGCTCCTAGGTGAGCTACTTGGTGAGATCCCAGATGAGCTCAAAGGTTAGCTTGTTAGTAATCTCTTAGGTGAGCTTACATGCAAGCTACCAAATGAGCTGTAGGTGAGTTAGCAAGGTGAGCTCAAGGTGAGTTAGCAAGGGGAGCTCAAGGTGAGTTGGCAAGGTTAGCTGTCAGGTGAGTTCCCAAGTGATTTCTCAGGTGAGTTACTCGATGAGCTCCTAGGTGAGCTCAACTCAAGTTGAAGCTCCCAAGTGAGTTCTTAGGTGAGTTACTTGATGAGATCTTAGGTAAGATAAACTTGACTTGATCAGCGACCTCTCAGAAGAGCTCCCAGGTGAGCTACTTTGTGACCTGTTTGGTGAGCTCCTAGGTGAGCTCTCAAGGGAGCTACTTAACGAGCTCCTAGGTGAGGTCCCTGGTGAGCTACTCAGTGAGCTCACAAGTGACCTAACAAGTGAGATCAAGTCAACCTACTTAGGGAGCTACTCAGTGAGATACCAGGTGAGCTCCCAGGTAAGATACTTAGTGAGCTACTCGATGAACTCAGAGGAAAGCTACTAGATGAAATCAAGGTGAGTTGGCAAGGTGACCTCTTCAGTGAGCTCAAGGTAAGCTAAAAAGGTGAGTTGATAGGTGAGCTCCCATCTGATTTGATAAGGTGAGCTCCCATGTGAGTTTTCACACAAACTACTTGACCACCTCCCAAGTGAGCTCAAGTTGAGCTTCTCCGTGAGCTCCTAGGAAGCTAAAGGCAAGCTGGCAAGGTGAGCTATTAGGTGAGCTCCCAAGTGAGTTTTTGGGCAAGCTCAAGTCGAGCTGGTTGATGAGCTCCTGGGTGAATTTCTTTCTAAGCTCCAAGCCTAGCTCCTAGGTGAGCTACTAGTTGAGCTCCTAGGCGAGTTCAAAGGTAAACCATTTAGCAAGGTGACCTCAAGGTCAGTTGGCAAGGTGAGTTGTCGGGTGAGCTCCTAGGTGAGTTCCCAATTGAGTTACTAGACAAGCTCATAGGTAAACTCAACTCGAGCTGCTAACAAAACTCTTAGTCGAGCTACCTTATTAGCTCAAGGTGAGCTGGTAAGGTGAGCTCCTCACCAAGCTCAAGGTGAGCTAAATAGGTGAGCTTATAGGTGAGCTCCCAAGAAAGGTGAGCTCCCATGCATGTTTTTAGGTGAGCTACTTGACAAGCTAAGAAGAAAGCTCAAGTCGAGCTGCTCACCGAGCTCCTGGGTGAGTTAAAGTAAAGATTGTAAGGTGAGCTATTAGGTGAGTTCCTAGGTGATTTTTTGGGAAAGCTCAAGTCAAGTTGCTCAAAAATCTCATGCTTGAGCTACTTGCTGAGCTCCCAGCTGAGCTCCTAGGTGAGCTACTTGATGAGATCCTAGGAAAGCTCAAAGGTGAGCTTGTTGGAAATATCTTAGGTGAGGTTACATATAAGCTACTAAATGAGCCCTAGGTGAGTTAGCAAGGTGATCTCAAGGTGAGTTGGCAAGGTGAGATGTTAGGTGATTTCCTAGATGAGTTACTTGATGGGCTCCCAAGTGAGGTCAACTCAAATTGAAGCTCCCAGGTGAGTTCCCTGGTGAGTTACTCGATAAGCTCTTAGGTGAGCTCAACTTGAGTTGATTGGCGAGATCCCAAAAGAGCTCCCAGGTGAGCTACTTAGTAAGCTCCCAAGTGAGGTCCCTGGTGAGCTGCTCCATGAGCTCACACATGAGCTCAAGTTAACCTACTCACTGAGATTCTCGGTGAGCTCTAAGGTAAGCTGTTAGCTGAGCTATTAGGTGAGCTTTTAGTTGAGCTGTTAGGTGAGCTACCTGATGAACTCTGAGGTAAGCAACCAGATGAGCTTAAGGTGAGTATGTAAGGTGAGTTCCTCAGTGAGCTCAAGGTGAGGTCCCATGCAAGTTTGCAAGGTGAGTTACTAGGTGAGCTCCCACGTGATTTTCCAAGTGAGTTGTTGGGTAAGCTCCTGGGTGAGCTCAAGGTGAGCTAGTAAGGTGAGATCCTAGGTTAGTTTCTGAGTGAGCTGCTGGGTGAGCTCCTGGGTGAGCTATCAGGAAAGCTCCTAGGTGAGTTTATGGGAAAGCTCAAGTTGAGATGCTTGAAAAACTCCTGAGTGAGCTTATCAGTAATATCTAAGGTGAGCTTACATGTGAGCTACCAGATGAGCTCAAGGTGAGTTAGCAAGGTGAGCTCAAGGTGAGTTGTTAAGGTGAGCTCAAGGCAAGTTAACAAGGCAAGCTGTCAGGCTAGCTCCCAGATGAACTACTAGGAAATATCCTAAGTGAGCTACTTAGTGAGCTCCTAGGTGAGGACCCTGAAAAGCTTCTCAGTGAGCTCATAAGTGAGGTCAAGTAAGCTTACTCTATGAGCTACTTGGTGAGCTCCCAGGTGAGTTGTTTGGTAAACTCCCAGGTGAGATGTTAGGTGAGCTCCCAGGTAAGCTATTAGGTGAGCTCCCAGGTAAGCTGTTAGGTGAGCTACTCAACAAACTCCAAGGTGAGCTACCAGACAAGCTCAAGGTGAGTGTGCAAGGAAATCTCCTCAGCGAGCTCAAGGTGATCTGATAGGTAAGTTCCCATGTGAGTTGTCAGGGTGACCTATCAGGTAAGCTCCTATGCAGGTTTTTAGGTGAGCTACTTGATGAGTTCTCAGGTGAGCTTAAGTCAAGGTACTTGACAAGCTCCTGGGTGAGCTCAAGGTGAGATGGTAAGGTGAGTTGTCAGGAGAGCTCCCAGGAAAGTTTCCAGGGAAGCTCAAGTCGAGCTGCTCGATGACCTCCTTGGCAAGCTACTTATCGAGCTCCTAGCCAAGCTCCTAGGTGAGCTTCTTGGTAAGCTCCCAGGTGAGTTCAAAGGTGAGCTTGTCGATAATCTCTGAGGTGAGCTTACATGTGAGATACTAGATGAGCTCAAGGAGAGTTGGCAAGGCAAGCTCAAAGTAAGATGGTAAGGTGAGTTCAAGGTATGTTGGTAAGGAGAGTTGTCAGGTGAGTTCCCAGGAAAGTTCCAAGGTGAGTTACTCGACGAGCTCCCGGGAGAGCTCAACTTGAGTTGATCGTTGAGCTCCCAGAAGTGCTCCCTTGTGAGCTAATTTGTGAACTATTTGTTGAGCTCCTAGGTGAGCTCCCTAGTGAGCTACTTGGTGAGCTCCCAAGCAAGGTCCCTATTAAGCTGCTCGGTGAGCTCACAAGCAAGCTCAAGTTAACCTACTATGTGAGTTGCTTGTTGAGCTATTAGGTGAGCTATTAGGTGAGCTCCCAGGTGAGCTACATTGTAAGCTGCTCGATGAACTCATAGGTGAGCTACCAGATGAGCTCAAGGTGAGTTAGAAAGGTAGACTCCTTAGTGAGCTCAAGATGAGCTCCCATTTGAGTATGTAAGGTGAGCTGTCAGGTGACCTCCCATGTGAGTTTTTAAGTGAGCTATCAGGTGAGCTAAAAAGTGAGCTCAAGTCAACATACTTGGTGAGCTACTCGTTGAGCTCCCAGGTGAGCTACAAGGCAAGCTACTCGATGAACTTAGAGGTGAGCTACTAGATGAGCTCAACGTGAATTGGTAAGGTCCGCTCCTCAGTGAGCTCAAGGTGAGCTGACAAGGTAAGCTCCCATTCGAGTTGTTAAGGTGAGATATCAGGTGAGCTCCCATGTGAGTTTTTGGGTGAGCTACTTGACGAGCTCAAGTGGAACTGCTTGACGAGCTCCTGAGTGAGCTCAAGGTGAGCTTGTAAGGTGAGCTCCTAGGAAATTTTTTGTGCAAGCTCAAAAAATGCTTCTTGACAAGCACCTGGGTGAGCTACTTGATGAGCTCCTAAGTGAGCTGCTTGGTGGGCTCTTAGGTGAGCTCAAAAGTGAACTTGTTAGTAATTTATGAGGTGAACTTATATGTGAGCTACAAGCTGAGCTCAAGGCTAGTTGGCTCCTAGGTAAGTTCTCAGGTGAGTTACTCAATAAGCTCTCAGGTGAGCTTTATTCGAGCTGATTTGTGAGCTTTCAGAAGAGCTCTTAGGTGAGCTACTTAGTGAGTTGTTTGGCCAGATCATAGGTGATTTTCTAGGTGAGGTCCCAAACAAGCTACTTCGTAATCTCCCAAGTGAGGTCTCTGGTGAGATCACAAGTGAGCTATTAGGTGAGCTCCCAAGTAAGCTGTTAGGTGAGCTCCCAGGTGAGCTACTCAACGAACTCTGAGTGAGCTCCTCAGTGAGTTCAAGGTGAGCTGGCAAGGTGAGCTCCCATGTAATTTTTCAGGTGAGCTACTTGATGAGCTCCTGGATGAGTTGTGAGTTCCCTAGAAAGTTACTCGATAAGCTTTTAGGTAAGATCAACTTGAGATAATTGGTGAGCACCAATAAGAGCTCCTAAGAGAGCTACTTGACAAGTTGTTTGATGAGCTTCTAGGTGAGCTCCCAAGTGACCTACTTGGTGAGTTCCCATGTGAGGTCCCTTGCAAGCTACTCAGTGAGCTCATAAGCGAGCTCATAAGAAAGTTCAAATCAACCTACTTGATGAGCTACTCAGTGAGCTCTCAGGTGAGCTGTTAGGTGAGCTCCTAGGTGAGCTACTTGGGGAGCTACTTGGGGAGCTCAAGGTGAGTTGGGAAGGTGATCTCCTAAGAAAGATCAAGGTGAGCTGGCAAGGAAAGTTAATAGGCAAGCTCCCACACAATTTTCTGGGTGAGCTCTCAAGCGAGCTTCCATGTGAGTTTTCAGGCAAGCTACTTGATGAGCTCCCATGTGAGCTCAAGTCAATTTTCTCAGAAAGCTCCTATGTGAGCTCAAGGTGAGCTAGTAAGGTGAGATATCAGGTGAGCTCCCAGGTGATTTTTCAGCCAAGCTCAAGTTGAGTTACTCAAAGAGATCCTGGGTGAGCTGCTTTCCAAGCTCCTAGCCAAGCTCCTAGGTGAGCTACTCAGTTAGCTCCCAAGTGAGCTCAAAGGCAAGCTTCTCAATAATATCTGAGGTGAGCTTACATGTGAGATACTAGATGAGCTCAAGGTGAGTTGGAAAGGCGAGCTCAAGAGGTGTTGGCAAGGTGAGCTATCAGGCAAGCTCCCAGGTGAGTTACTAGATGAGCTCCTAGGTGAGCTAAAGTCAAGGTACTCGGTGAGCTCCTCGGTAAACTTAAGGTGAGATGGCAAGGTGAGCTATTAGGTGAGCTCTAAGGTGAGTTTCCAGGTAAGCTCAAGTCAAGCTACTCAACGAGCTCCTAGGTGACCTATTGCCGAGCTCCTAGCCAAGCTCCTAGGTGAGCTAAAAGGCAAGCTCCCAAGCGAGCTCATAGGCAAGCTCCCAGGTGAGGTACTTGGTGAGCTACACGATAAACTCTGAGGTGAGCTACCTTCTGATCGCAATGTGAGTTGGTCAGGTGATCTCCTTAGTGAGCTCAAGGTGAGCTGGTAGGCAAGCTCTAATGTGAGTTGGCAAGGAAAGCTGCAAGGTGATCTCCCATGTGAGTTTTTGGGTGAGCTGCTTGACGAGCTCCCAAGTGAGCTCAAGTCAAGCTACTTGGTGAGATCTTAGGTGAACTCAAGATGAGCTAGCAAGGTGAGTTGTAAGATGAGTTCCTAGGTGAGTTTCTTTGAAATCTCAAGTCGAGCTGCTCAACAAGCTCTTGGACAAGTTACTTGTTGAGATCCAAGTCAAGATCCTAAGTGAGCTACTTGGTGAGATCCCAGGCAAGCTCAAAGGTGAGCTTGTCGGCAATATCTTAGGTGAGCTTACATGTGAGCTATCATATGAGCTCCAAGTGAGTTAGTAAGGTGAGCTCAAGGTGAGTTGGCATTGTGAGCTATCGGGCGAGCTCCCAAGTGAGTTCCCAAGTGAGTTATTTGATGAGATCCTAGGCCAGATCAACTCGAGTTGATTGGTGATCTCCCAGAAGAGCTCCCAAGTGAGCTACTTAGCGAGCTATTCAGTGAGCTCCTAGGTGAGGTCCCAACCAAGTTACTTAGCGAGCTCTCAGGTGAGGTCCCCGGTGAGCTGCGCGGTGAGCTCACACATGAGCTCAAGTCAACATACTTGGTGAGCTACTCGATGAATTCCTAGGTGAGCTGTTAGGTGATATCCCAGGCGAGCTGTTAGGCAAGCTATATGGTGAGATACTCAATGAAATCTAAGGTTAGCTACTAGATGAGCTCAAGGTGATTTGGTAAGGTGAGTTTTCAGGTGAGCTCCCATGTGATTTTTTGGGTGAGCTACTTTATAATCTCTCAGGTGAGCTCAAGTCAAGCTACTCGATGAGATTGTGGGTGAGCTCAAGGTGACCTAGAAAGGTGAGCTATTAGGTGAGCTCCTTGGTGAGTTTCTGATTAAGCTCAAGTCGAGCTACTTGACGAACTCCTAGGTGAGCTACTTTCTGAGCTCCCAGCAAAGCTCCTAGGTGAGCTATTCGGTGAGCTCCCAGATGAGCTACAAGATGATCTCAAGGTGAGTTCGCAAGGTGATCTCAAGGTGAGTTGGCAAGGAAAGCTCAAGGTGAGTTGGCAAGGTGAGCTGTTAGGAAAGCTCCCGGGTGAGTTCCCTAGTGATTTACTTGATGAGCTCTTGGGCAAGCTCAACTCGAGCTTATCAGCAAGATCCCAAAAGACTTCCTAAGCTAGCTACTTGGAGAGTTGTTCAGTGAGCTCCCAGGTGAGATACTAGGTAATCTCCCAAGTGAGCTACTTGGTGAGATCTCAAGCGAGGACCCCAGTGAGCTCCTTGGTGAGCTCATAAGCGAGCTCAAGTAAACCTACTGAGTAAGCTTCTCAGTGAGCTCTCAAGTGAGCTCTTAGGTGAGCTCCTAAGTGAGCTGTTAGGTGAGCTGCTTGATGAACTCTGAGGTGAGTTACTAGATGAGCTCAAGGAGAGATGGCAAGGTGAGATCCTCAGGGAGCTCAAGTCGAGCTGCCAAGGAAAGCTCCCATGCGAGATTGCAAGGCAAGCTATCAGGCAAGCTCCCATGTGAGTTTTTGGGTGAGCTGCTTGACGAGATCCCAGGTGAGCTCAAGTTGAGGTACTCTGAAAGCTCCTGAGTGAGCTCAAGGTGAGTTAGCAAGGTGAGCTCCCAGGTGAGATTTTGGGCACGCTCAAGTTGAGCTACTTGATGACCTCCTGGGCAAGTTACATGTTGAGCTCTCAGTCGAGCTCCTAGTTGAGATTCTCGGTGAGCTCAAGGGTGACCTTCCAGGTGAGATCAAAGGTGAGCTTACATACAAGCTACCATATGAGCTCAAGGAGAGTTGGCAAGGTGAGCTCAAGGTGAGTTTGAAAGGCGATCTCAAGGTGAGTTGGAAAGGAGAGCTGTTAAGCAAGCTCCCAGGTGAGTTCCTATGCAAGTTACTCAATGAGCTCCTGGGCAAGCTCAACTTGAGCAGATCAGTGAGCTCCCAGAAGAGCTCCTAGGTGAGCTGCTAGGTAAGCTCCCAAGCAAGGTACTTGGCGAGCTCCCAGGTGAGGTCCTTAGTAAGTTGCTCGATGAACTCACAAATGAGCTCAAATCAACCTACTCAGTGAACTACCTAATGAGCTCCCAGGTGAGCTGTTAGGTGAGATCCCAAGTGAGATACTTTGTGAGCTAATCGACAAACTACGAGGTAAGCTAATAGATAAGATCAAGGTGAGTTACCAAGGTGAGCTCCTCAGTGAGCTCAAGGTAGGATGGAAAGGTGAGCTCCCATGCGAGTTTTCAAGTGAGCTGCTTGACGAGCTCCTAGATGAAATGTGAGTTTCCACATGAGTTACTCAATGAGCTCTTGGGAAAGCTCAATTCGAGCTTATCAGAAAACTCCCAGAAGACCTCTGAGGTGAGCTACTTGGTGAGTTGTTCTCAGAGCTCCCAGGTGAGCTGCTAGATGATCTCCTAAGTGAGTTACTTGTAAAGCTCCTATGTGAGGTCCCCAGCAAGCTACACAGCGAGCTCATAAGTGATCTCACAAGCGAGATCAAGTCATATTACTTGACGAGCTATTCGGTGAGCTCTCAGGTGAGCTGTTAGGTAAGCTACTAGATGAGCTATTGGGAAAGTTGTTAGGTGAGCTTCTAGGTGAGCTGTTAGGTGAGCTACTCAATGAACTTTGAGGTGAGATACTAGATGAGCTCAAGGTGAGTTGGTAAGGTGAGTGCCTCAGTGATCTCAACGTGAGCTGGAAATGTGAGCTATCAGGTGAGCTTCTATGTGAGTTTTCAGGTAAGCTACCTAACGAGCTCTCGGGAAAGCTTAAGTCGAGCTACTCGGTGAGCTCCTGGGCAAGCTCAAGGCGAGCTCCTAGGAAATTTTCTAGGGAATTTCAAGTCGAGTGGCTTGACAAGATCCTAGGAAAGCTACTTGTCGAGCTCCCAGTTGAACTCCTAGGTGAGTTACTTGATGAGCTCCCTGGTGAGCTCAAATGTGAGCTTGTCAGAAATCTTTGAGGTGAGCTTACATGTGAGCTACCAGATGAGCTCAAGGTGAGTTGACATGGTGAGCTCAAAGAAAGTTTGCAAGGTGAGCTCAAGGCAAGTTGGCAAGGCGAGCTATCAGGTAAGCTCCTATGCAAGTTTGGAAGGTGAGGTCCCATGTGATTTACTCGATGAGCTCCCGCATGACCTCACGTCGAGTTGATTGGTGAACTCCCAGAAGAGCTCCCAGGTGAGCCAGTTGGTGAGTTATTCGATGAACTCCCAGGTGAGCTCCCCTGTGACCTACTTGGCAAGCTCCCAGGTGAGGTCCCCCATGAGCTACTTGGTAAGCTCAGAAGGGAGCTCAAATCAACCTATTTAGTGAGCTTCTTGGTGAGCTCCCAAGTGAGTTATTAGGTGAGCTCCCAGGTGAGCTATTACTTGAGCTCCCAGGTGAGCTGTTAGTTGAGCTCCCAGGTGAGCTACTTGGTGAGCTACTCGATGAACTCTGAGGTGAGCTACCAGAAAAGCTCAAGGTGGGTTGGCAAGATGAGCTCCTAAGTGAGATTAAGGTGAGCTGATAGGTGATCTCCCATGCAAGTTAGTAAGATGAGATCCCAGGTGAGTTTTTAGGTGAGCTACTAGATGAGCTGGTAAGGTGAGCTATCAGGTGAGCTCTTGGGTGAACTACTTTCTGAGCTCCCAGTCATGCTCCTGGGTGAGATACTTGGTGAGCTCCCAAGGGAGTTCAAAGGTGAACTTATCGGAAATCTCTGAGGTGAGATTACATTGGAGCTACCAAATGAGCTAAAGGAAAGTTGGCAAGGTGAGCTTCAGGTTAGTTAGCAAGGTAAACTCAAGGTGAGTTTGTAAGGTGAGCTGTCAACCAAGCTCCTAGTCAAGTTCCCAGGTGATTTACTTGACAAGCTCCCAGGTGAGCTCAACTTGAGATGATCAGTGAGCTCCCAAGTGAGCTATTTGGTGAATTGTTTGGCAAGCTCCTAGTGGAGTTTCTAGGCGAGCTCCCAGGTGAGCTACTTGGTGAGATCCTAGGTGAGGTCCCTGATGAGCTGCTTGGTGAACTCATAAGCGATATAAAGTCAACCTACTCGGTGAGCTACTTGGTGAGCTCCAAGGCAAGATGTTAGGTGAGCTCCCAGGGGAGCTGTTAGTCAAGTTCCCAAGTGAGCTACTTAGTGAGATGTTTGATGAACCCTGATGTGAGCTACCAAATGAGTTTAAGGTGAGTTGGCAAGGTGAGCTCCTCAACAAGCTCAAGGTGAGATGGTAAGATGAGATGATAGGGGAGTTCCCATGCGAGTTGGAAAGGTGAGCTATCAGGTGAGCTCCCTTACGAGTTTTCAAGTGAGCTACTTGACGAGCTCCTGAGTGAGCTCAAGTTGAGCTACTTGGTGAGCTCCTGGGTGAGCTCAAGGTGAGTTGGCAAGGTGAGCTATCAAGCAAGCTCCCAGGTGAGTTTCTGGGTAAGCTCAAATTGAGCTACTCAATGACTTCCTGGGCAAGCTACTTGTTGAGCTCCCAGCCAAGCTCTTAGGTGAGATACTCGGTAAGCTCAAAGGTGAGCTTGTCATTAATCTATGAGTTGAGATTACATATGAACTACCAAACAAGCTAAAGGTGAGTTGGCAAGGTGAGCTCAAGGTGAGTTGGTAAGGTGAACTCAAGGTGAGTTCCCAGGTGAGTTACTCAATGAGCTCCCAGATGAGCTCAACTCGAGCTAATCAGTGACCTCCCAGAATAGCTCCCAAGAGTGCTACTTGGTGAGTTATTCATTGAGCTCCCATGCGAACTGCTAGGTGAGCTCCCAAGCGAGCTACTTGTTGATCTCACAAGCAAGGTCCCCAGTGAGCTTCTCGATGAGCTCATAAGTGAGCTCATGCTAACCTACTCAGTGAGTTGCCTAGTGAGTTCCCAGGTGAGCTATTGGGTGAGCTCCTAGGTGAGGAATTAGGTGAGATCTGAGGTGAACTACCAGGCGAGCTACTTAGTGAGCTATTCAGCAAGCTACCAGGTGAGCTACTAGGTGATCTAAAAAGTGAACTACTTGGTGAGCTCTAAGTTAAGGTCCCTGGTGAGCTACTCAGTGAGCTCACAAAGCGAGCTCAAGTCAACCTATTCAGTGAGATCCTAGGTAAGCTCCTAGGTGAGCTTCTAGGTGAGCTCCCAGGCAAGCTGCTTAGCGAGCTGCTCAATGACCTCATAGGTGATCTACCAGATGAGCTCAAGGTGTGGTCGCAAGCTGAGCTCCTTAGTGAGCTCAAGGTGAGCTAGCAAGGTGAGCTCCCATGGAAGTTGGCAAGGCAAGCTATTAGGTGAGCTCCCATTCAAGTTTTCAGGTGAGCTACTTGATGAGCTCCCAGGGAAGCTCAATTCGAGCTACCCTACGAGCTCCTGGACAAGATGCTTTCTGAGTTCTCAACCATCTCCTAGGTGAGCTACTCTATGAGCTCCCAAGGAAGCTCAAAGGTGAGCTTGTTAGAAATCTCTGAGGTAAACTTACATGTACACTACCAGATGAGATCAAGGATAGTTGGCAAGGTGAGCTCAATGAGAGTTGGCAAGGTGAGCTCAAGGTGAGTTGGAAAAGCAAGCTGTCAGGTTAGCTTCTAGGTGAGTTACCAAGCAAGTTACTCGATGACCTCAAGTGTGAGCTCAACTCAAGCTCATCGGCAAGCTCCCAAAAGATCTCCCAAGTGAGCTACTTGGTGATCTATTCCACGAGTGTAGACACCAAATTTGTGTCTTACGACCCCTTATGACCCGCACCTCCTTTCGCAACCTAACCTCGTCACCTAAACCTTACACAATTATTTATTAATTACCTTGTAATTGATAAATCCACATCACCTTACCTGCCACCTCATTTTGCCACCTCATCATGACCTAGTCCTAACCCTAAACTAACCTAATTAAGACCTATAACCTGGTCCACACCTACACCCATGACTAATGACCTCCTTTCTTGCACCCAAAACCGACCTTCTAGTCACTTGACCAAGCCCGCAACTAATCTCTTGGGAGAAAAGAAGGGAAAGTGGGCTGATTTTACTAAAAATAGCCTGCTTTTTCCTAACCGATACCGGTTCCTACTCGACCGCCGTCAGTTACGTAACCGCCATCGGTTCCCTGTAAATGGGATCCCCAAACAAAAAACAAGTGACGAAGGATTTTTAGGAGCAAGGGAGATCATTAGGAGCGATCAAGAGAATCCAGATCTTCACTTGACCAAGCAGAGATGACTGAAGAAACTAGAAGAGTTGTAACAAAAGGAGATCAAGCCCAAAACTGCAACGGAATAGCCAGAAACCTGTGATACTCAGCTAATCATCGGGAGGGAGATCTCTCATCTTCTGTGTGTCAAGCCATCCCACTTGAGTTCTGCCTTTGTCATCAGAGTTCTTGGACCTACATCTTTGTCAATAACCAGTAAGTTACATCTTGCATGTCCTCTTTAAAAACATTTCTTAGACTTTTTGAATCATATTCCCCATAAATCCATTCCTAGATCCACTACCCAACGTGTCATTGCATCTAACTATCATTCATTTACCTCTCACCATCTCATTACCTAATATCACTCATATATCAGCCTTACAAACAACACCGTTACCCTACAACACAACCACTCCCATAAAACAACCAACCTACAGATCTTAGACCATACCGGTATCGGTTATCAGAAACCGGTATCGGTTATTGTGACTCAAAACCAGAAATCAGCCTTTCCCCTACCCGTCTCAACAAAGCAATTTAATTGATATTTTACAGTCTTTTGTGTTAATTCATATTAGCAGGGGAACTGACCACCTTCGAAAGGAAGTTTTATATTTCCTGGGCCCAAGGTAGTTCCCTCATTTATTGTCTAATCAAAATCTTGTGGTCTTGTGTTCTTATTTGCAGGTAGTCCTTCCAAGACAAAAAGGAGTTCTTCGCAGTCAACCTGATCTTTCTCTACGATACGTGCACAGCATCTCGACATTCAACAGGTATTCCTCCTAGCCCTAACCCTTATCTGTTTCTCAAAGGAATGAAAGGATAGAAGTGACTCTATTCCCAGAAGCCAAAACATTCCGAGCGAAACATTTTGGCACGCCCGGTGGGACCCATTTTGGGTTTCTTTCTTTCTTGCTTGCTTTCATATAGGGAGCATACTTGCTGTTTTATTCTTCTAAAGATATTCACAAGGATTTTTTATTATTTTGGTAAAAGAATTTGTCTTGCTTCCTCATCTTTCATTAGTGAAAGTCATCTCTTTTGCTTCATCGAATATCATTTTCGATTTGGGTTTAAAAAACGTGCATCGCATTCCTACTTGCTGTTTTCAATTCTAGTGAACATAGATTAAGTAACAGGTCGTACACGTGGGGGTGATATCCATGGTATTGACAAGAAATTAATCTTAGTTTCACTACACAACACATACCGAATCACTTCACAATTAACACAACAGCTCAAACATCCCCCATTTTCCACGGTATTCCTCCGCTCGGTTGAGGTAACCTTATAAGCCAAAACAAACTTGACATTTCTCCTAAGTCTTTTGTTTAGGATTCTGACATCATTCTACGTCTAAAGGCATAAGCCCACGATAATTAAAATTAACCCTAGGGTTAGTCTCTGGATTTGCGTGTGCATCTTGCTTGTTTTTAGTTTTGTTTTCTCTGTCATACTCTATTTTCTGTGATCAATAATTTACAAGTATACTAAACGTTGTTAAAAATCAAATTAGTAGCCTTTTATATCTTGTTAGCCCAGACTTCTTACACCGACATCGGTTTCCTGACCGACGTCGGCTATAGTGTAACTGACATCGGTTACTAAACCGATATCGGTTACGGTCTTTTCCACATTCCTAACAAACCAGCAACCTACCAATTTCACCATTCTGAGTTTGTTTCTGTTCCTGATAGATTGAAACCCTACTGTGAACTCTTGTCCATGGTTGTTATCACTCGGAAGCAAGCCGCCGCCATGGTTTCACATGCTTGCTCTGTTTCTTTTCCTGAATCACCCCCTTCACATTCTATAGGGAACCCTACGGACACCAGTGAGATCCCCTAAAATTCCTGTGGGAGATAAGGACTTTGCCAAATTTCTGGATGCTAATCCTAGCGCTGTACAATACTATTTGTCTCATGCCCCTGACCGTACGCCCGATGGTCAGCTCCTTGTTGGCATGCCTATTAGTATAGCTACTCATTTAGCTCCCACTCCGCCTGATAATACCACCTTGCTTTCCTGCATCTTTAGCCCCGTCTCCTAATTTGGTGGCTTCAGAGGTTCATACGACACAGATTAGCTTTGCTTTGGTTAATCTTGGACCCCACATATCATTACCACCGACCGCCCCTACCTCATCTCTCTTGCAGACCGCTCCGTTCATGACTTGCTCTCTGCCACCTATCCACACGAGCTTTCCTTCTCAAGCTCCACCTACCTTTTCATTCCCATACACGTATCCAGTGACCTCAACATCCTATATGGGACATCCCTATTCGGTCGCCTCAACATATTCATCCTCCATACCTTATCAACACTTAACCCCACCATTGTCTAGCGGAGGCCCTTGGCCCAATTTGCCTCTGTTTACCACAACCGCACCATCATCTCATCCAACCACAGATTTCATCAAACAAATGATGGACAAAATGCAAAATCTGGAGGCTTTTGTTTCAGGAAGTTGTAGCGCCTTGACATACGAGCAAGTTTTTCAGGAGCCTATTCACCCTTCTGTCCCCCTTCATTCATATCCTCCCCAATGGGAATTGCCAAAATTTACCCATTTTAATAGTAAAGAGGATCCTCAACAACACTTGTGATCATTTAGACATGCTTGTTATTTGATTGCTCATGATGATGCCTTGTTACTCCGCACCTTTCCCATGTCCTTATCAGGACCCACCTTGGAGTGGTACAGTGCTTTAACCCAGCACTCAATCTTCTCTTTTAACCAACTAGCCCAATATTTCTTGGATCATTTCTCCATTAACATTGCCAAGAAAGTATCTATCACCGACCTTTATGCCATCTGACAATTCGAAGATGAATCTATCACAGATTTTGTTAGATGATGGCGGGGCCTTATCAACCAACTTACATATGCCTTGCCTCAGGCTGAACTTATCGAACTTTTTACGCGGGCATGTGCTAATCACATTTCTCCTACTCTTCAAATTCAAACTTTCCACACATTTGATGAGGCCTTTACCATGGCTCGGAAACTAGAAATTCGAGCCTTAGAAGAAGAGAAATTGCAGTTGTGCAACAAAAACACCAATTTCTGAACTCCAGATTCTACCAATAAACCAAACACCACCACTCCTCACACGTCCGCTTCTTCTAAATCAAAAGGAGCTGTCCACGCGGTGATGGTCAAATCTCAAGCACCGTCTAATACCCCACCAAAAACCACCGAGGGGAAGTCCTACACCGTAAAAGCTGATCCTCCCCCCTTTAAAACCTGCAATATGTTATACCGCCCTAACGATGTGCTTGTACCAATCAAGACACCCATTCATTCAACCCAACCATCCTCTTCAAATGTGCCTCAACCATCCACCTCAACCGCACCTACGCCTTCAACTGATGAAACCACCGTGGAAAAAACCACTTCCCTTCCCGCAGCTAACATCCCAACAGCAGACCCCTTAGTAGATGTTTTTCAATGCCTTACGCTGGGGGAGTATCGCCTATATAACGTTAGTTCTTTCCATACCCCACAGGAGTACGGACAGGTACATGCACATCCTACCTATGACCGTCGTGTGGGGGAAGTAATCTCCTACGGACCACCTCATTTCCGCACCAACCTAACGTATGGGGGTGTTGACGCATCCTCCGTTACCCCTGAACCCCCTCTTGGTGTGGTTCCCTTCCAATCTGATTTTCAATACTTGACAAATCGTCGTTTCGCCCTCACCTTCTTGACTCGCTGTGCTTGGAAAGGCTTTGGTTTTGGTCTTTATGAACAAGGCCGACATACACTCATTCCCGTGACTACACGCAAGCACAATGATCGTAGTGGTCTCGGTTTTCCTGAAACACCTACACAGGAGGAACCTCATGTCAGTTGTCTTCTAGAAGACAACGACGTCACCCCTACCAAACCATCATCACCCATTTTGCCTTCGTCACCCACAGAGTCGATAGATCCCGAATCTATCCCTCCTAACTTTTTTTTTTCATAAATGCTATCTTCCTAGGTCCTCTCACTTATCAATGCGATAATGAGGACCCCTCTTCTATCCCCCTTCTGTATCCAGACATGATTGAAGAGGACTCACCTTCAATTAACGTTGTTGAGTGTCAGGATGATGACTCCATCCTCACTTACCTTGGCGCGGATGACTCTTATATTCAACGCGCCTTACCATCTGAAACTCAAACCATGCTGAATGAATCTACTATAGAAATCAACATCCACACAGAGGAGGATCCTCACATTGTGAAGATCGGACAATCCCTTAACACATCAGAACAAGTCGCCTTTACTACCTTTCTCCGTGCTCGCAACCAAGCTTTCGCTTGGTCCTACGCTGACATGCCAGGAATTGATCCTGACATTGCCGTCCATAACATTACACTGAAACCCGATTCCAAGCCAATTAAACAGAAATTGAGAAAAATGCATCCACGCATTGCCCTCTTGGTCAAAGAGGAGCTTCAACGACTCCTTTCTGTTTCCTTCATTCTGCCTATTGACTATCCTCAATGGATTTCTAACATCGTACCTGTCACTAAAGCGACGGGGGGACTTCGGATATGCACGGATTTCTGAGATCTTAACCTCGCTTGCCCTAAGGATGACTTCCCCCTACCTAGTATTGACCAACTTTTTGATCTCACCGCAGGCCATGAGATGCTCTCTCTCATGGATGGCTTCTCGGGATATAACCAAATTTTGGTTGCCCCTGCCGATCAACATAAAACTGCCTTCATAACTCCTTGGGGAACCTTCTGTTACCGTGTAATGCCATTTGGCCTTAAGAATGCTGGTGCAACCTATCAGCGGGCTATGACCTACATTTTTCATGACATTATGCACACTATCCTTGAAGATTACGTCGATGATCTTCTTGGTAAATCTAAACATCGTAGTGAACATCTCGATGTTTTAACCATTATTTTTGATCACCTGTTACAATATTCTGTCCGCCTTCAACCAAAGAAATGTGTCTTTGGTGTCCTTTCGGGAAAACTTCTTGGCTTTATCGTCTCTTTGCGTGGCATTGAGGTCGACCCATCTAAAGTCAAAGCTATCCTAGAAATGCCCCCACCTACCAATCTCAAACAATTGCGTAGTTTACAAGGTAAGCTCCAATCTATCCGACGTTTCATCTCCCAACTCTCGGATCGATGTCAACCTTTCCATCACCTTCTTAAAAAGGACATTGATTTTCAATGGAGCGAAGAGTGCCACCAAGCCTTTGAAGCTCTCAAAACTTATCTCTTGCAGCCACCCGTGCTTATCCCACCTCAAGACGACCGCCCTTTCTACCTTTACCTTTCTGCCACTGACCACGCTGTAGGGGCCATGCTTGCACATCGTGACTCTGAGAATCGAGAACAAGCCGTTTATTATATAAGTCGTACTTTGGTGGACTATGAGACTAGGTATACACATGTAGAAAAGTTATGCCTAGCCCTATCATTCGTGGCTACCAAACTCCGACACTACCTTCTGAATCACAAAACTTTCGTCATCACCAACACGGACCCCATCCATTACATGTATGCCAAACCTCATCTAAACCAACGCATCGCCCGATGGCTCATGCTCCTCGCCGACCTCGACCTTGAGTTTGTCCACCAGAAATCAATCAAAGGACAAACCATCGCAGACCAACTTGCGGAAGCCCCTTTACCTGGGGAACAATTTACCAATTTTACATTCCCCGATGAACTCATCGCCACTCTTTCACTCAGGGAGGAGTCATATCCAATGACCCTCTTCTTCGATGGATCCAAATGCCAGCGCGGCGGAGGAGCCGGCGTTGTTCTCATTCCTCTCGACGCTGAGCCTATGCCTCTTTCATTCCGACTCGATTTCCCTTGCACTAATAATACAGCGGAATACGAGGCCCTTGTTCTGGGTCTCCAAGTTGCGTTACACTTAGGTATCAAATCTATCAATATTTTTGGTGACTCTCAATTGGTAGTCAATCAAGTTATGGGCATCTACCAATGCAAAAATGAGGAACTTCAAAAGTACAAACACTACGTGGATTCACTTCTAGCCTTATTTACTCACTATTCTATCCAAACCATTCCCCGCTCCACTAACAAATTTGCGGATACTATGGCTTGCTTAGCCTCGCAAATTCCAGCTTCATCAACTGACTCTGACATTTTCGTCTTGGTCCAACAACTCTTTGCCCCATCTTATTCAGCCCCGGTTGTTTGTACGATAAATACTGTGTCTGCTAATTCGCAGGATACCTGGTATCACCAATTTCACGACTACCTTACAACCTCTGTTCTCCCATCTGACCTTACTAGTACTGGAAAACGCGCTTTTCTTAAACGTGTTTCTCATTATGTTGTTATGGGGGGACTCCTTTATAAACGTGGCTTTGATGGCATCCTCCTTCGATGTCTCACTGGTGCGGAGGTCACCCATACCATCCAACAAGTCCACGATGGGATTTGTGGTGGACATTTTAGTGGCCTTGCCGTGGCTAAACGAATCCTTCCGCCTAGGTTATTATTGGCCTACTCTCAATAACGATTGCTACGAATATGTTAAGCGTTGTGTTATGTGTCAACAACATGCCAACCTTCAACATACTCCTAGCCACCCGCTACAGGTCGCCCGAGATCTTTGGCCTTTCTCACAATGGGGTTTAGACCTTATTGGTGAGATTCATCCGTCCTCTTCGCAACGTCACCGATGGATTATCACAGCAACCGAATATTATACAAAATGGGTGGAGGCTATTCCACTCATTTCAACTAAAAAAGAAAAAATTGTAGAGTTCATTAACCACCACATTATCTGTCGTTTTGGTGTTCCTCATCGCCTGATAACAGATAATGGAAAATCTTTCAAAAATAAGTTGTTACAAGACCTTTGTGACAACTTTGGTATCAAACTTAGCTTCTCATCACCCTACTATCCACAAGCAAATGGACAAGCTGAATCCTCTAATAAAACCCTAACCAAAATCCTCATGAAAGTTGTCAATGAGTCTGGAAGAAATTGGCACGATCACATCCCCTTTGCCCTTTGGGCTTATCGTACTAGCATTCGTACCTCTACTAATGCCACACCTTTTTCTTTGGTATATGGTACCGAGGCTGTCTTGCCTCACGAAATACAAATACCCTCCCTCAGAATATCTCTTCAGGATATTCTCACCAACGATGATTTCCGCCAAGAGAGGTTAGCCCAATTGGAGCTTCTTGACGAACGTCGTCTTACAGCTCTTGATCACCTTCAAATCTATCAAAAACGCATCAAGCGTGCTTATGATAAGCGACTTCATGAGCGTACCTTTAAGGTTGGTGATCTTGTCCTCAAAGAGAATCAACATGTAACCAAACTAGAAAAGAGCAAACGTGGAAAATTTGCTCCTAATTGGATTGGGCCTTATATAATCACTCACACTTATGGATCAGGCACTTATCGTTTAGCTTCGCTTAATGGTAAACCTGAGCCTGAACCCCTTAATGCCTTGCATCTTCGACCATTCTACTGTTGAATTTAGTGTTATATCACTTCTTATCTACCTACCGCTCGTCCCTTGAGCTCATTTACCGCTACATACACTTTGTTTCCTACATCTCAAATAAAATCAAGCTCACTTCTCACCTCCCCTTAACGATGCCTTCCCCTTTTTAGTCTAGTCCATGACTTCAAAGTATTAAAATAACACGTATTCTTATGGGATTTTCTTGAGTCAAACTTCCTACCAAACTAGATGCTTCACGCCAAAAGAACATCTAGCTATCTAAATTATATATAGACTGCTCCCTCGAAGGACAGCTATATGCCAAACTATTGCTGCTATTATATATAGACTGCTCCCCCGAAGGACAGCTATGCACTAAAATCATATCTGCTACTATAAATAGACTGCTCCCTCGAAGGACAGCTATACACAGTCAGCCTTTATCAGAAGCTTCTCGCATTGATCAGCTTTGTGAAGACCTCAAGAATAATACAATCAATATCCCTTGTAGACTTCCCGCATCGATCAGTCTATATTCAGTAAAATAAAAGCCTCATTCAAAAGAACTTTTGAGTCATGGACTTGTCTATTTAGGGTAGGTTCTCTTTCGTCAGAACACTCACTTTGTAATAAGTTCTCCGTACCTCAGCTATACCATCCACCTCACCTCACCATTTGTTTCAACTCAAGGGACGTGACGTACACCCGATATATTGTGATCATACAACTCTTTTCACCTATTGACTTCTCGTCTATGCACGGTACCTAGGGCTTCAAGCTCGTTCTACGTTGTGTGGTTTGTTTAGCTCTTTTCACCTACGGAGCACTCTTTCCTCTTTGCCTCGCATCTAGGATTGTGTGTTGATCTTAATCAGGACATGGTTCCCTACCACTTGGGTAGGATAACTTTTGATTCCCTTATACCTTTTACAACATCACCAATTCATTACCAACACCAACAACCTTACCTTACCAATATTCATATCAATATTTTTACCAACCACCCAATTGCCTAACTATACCTAAATTGCCTGAATTCACCTCTCCCTGGTCCTAAGGGAGAACTACATCGGTCTGAGGCCCCTCCTTGCTTTGTGCAATGGGCTATGTAGGCAGCACTTCGGAGACATGGGGTCTCCCAAGGTTAGCTCGACCATCCCCTACCATAACCTATCATGTGTGGTAAATATAAATATTTTTGTGTATTTCTATTTAATCACATTCCTCTTTATCCTTTTTCACAACACCGAAAGTCAAAACACAAACATTCTTATTATTATCATAACTCAAATCAACATACATATTTAGTCTTATTTAGATGTTAAACAAATACATCTTCTCTATCATCGACACGCAGGTCGGCATCCTTATTTATTCTTATACCTTGCTAACATTTACTTAGACCCTCACGATTCATCCCGACCCAGGAGATGATCGTGATCGTCGACGCCTCTCGCCGGGCCTCTCTGTCCTCAAAGGTACCATGGCTATTGGTACCACCCACTGATCTGCCAATCTCTCCTGTAACATATGAATACGCCCTCTCGCATGGAGGAATCCAGCCTCTAGTCTCTCCGCTCGTGACTCCGCAACCGCTAACAATCCTCTTGTCTCATTCACCTGCGTTTGGAGCTGCTGAACTAAACTCTGCAGACGATCTCTCTCCGCTGTAATCACAGCTATGTCAGGATGATCACGTACACCTCGCAGCTCTGCTACCCACCATAATCTATAGGCCTCTGTCGTTCCTGCATCCATTACCCTGCGATCGGCTGCTATCTCCTCTGGCCCTTCTGGAGGTGTTGGCCGGGAGGTGAGAATGCTGCCTCGGCGTCGATCCGCATATATGGTCTATAAGCCAGGGGTATATCCTGCACAAATCCAAATTGTCGCCGCACGCGATCTAGAGGAATCCTCTCATACTCACCTGGCCTGTGCCCTGCGATCCACCTCAATCGCTCTACACCCCTCAACTCCTCAGCTATGTTCTCTGTTACCATATAGTTCCCGTAAGGCCTCCAACAGATATCCGCAATCGTCACCCTCTCCCATACCTACCTGTAATACTCAATGTCACCTGTCACGGCCTGGGATCTTGCCTCTTGTTCTATCTGGACCCATCGTCTGAATCCCAACCTCTGTACTCCGGTCTCTCCTGACTGGATGGGTCGGCCTATTGGTCGCACACAAACAATGTGCTCATAGGCCCAACAGTGTAATAAGTATGAACAATCCAGTGTCATCCTGTGATTTCACCTACAAGCCCATAAACCCCTGTATAACTCCGCCAAATATGCAGGTGCCCATGCAAAAGTCACGTTCCTTTCTATCATCTCCCAAATAACACACATCAATGCCTTTGGAAATCTTCCCCCTTCCGCCCTCGGTAACATAATACCCTACCGCTATCATTAATATCACTGCTAACCTTGTCTCCTCAGGGTGTGCTGCATACATTATCCCATATGTGAATGACAAACCTCGCTGTGTCAAATCTCGTGCGTATGGACCAAATACTGCTGTTATCACTCCCCGTGCCGCACTAGGTAATGCCTGATATACTGGTTTTCCTTTAATTGGGAGCCTCAAAATATGGAACACATCTTCCAATGTTACTGTCATCTCCCCTGTTGGCAGATAGAACGTATTCTTCTCTGGATTCCATCTTTCAATCAACGCCTGCAACATAGCATGGTTACGTGCGATTCGTGAATAATAGTGGATTCCACTTAACCCCAAACGATTTATCAATGTCCATTCAGCTGGTGTTACATCCGCTCGGATTCGTGACAACAGCGCTGGTACACTATCATTCATCCTCAACCCTGCCTCTGCCTGCATACATCAAACAACAAATAACCATTCAATCCATCAAATCCCTAAAGGTTTTTTTTTTTTTTTTTCTCACATTCTGGAAATTCCTCCAGTAACCGGTATCGGTTATAAATAACCGGTACCGGTTCAGTAACCGATACCGGTTATCCCTAACCGCTATCGGTCACTGTCAATTACATACACCTTGCCTAAACAACCACCTACGACAATAAGTTGCTCGTTTATCCCTCTCTGTATACACAGACATACCTGAAACCCCTGATTACCTACCCCGTAACACTCACCTCACCTATAACCCTTGCTATCATGTTTTCTTTCTCATATCTACCCACTTAATCTCCTCCATCCTATTCACAAAACATGCAAACATCAAATTACAACCAAAACATTTACCTCTTGGGTTGCAGCAGCTTGAGGTGGCACTTGTCTTCCCTCTCGTCCCTGCCTGCTGGATGCTTCTCCTCGTTCTGCCATGTTCACCACCCTTTTCAAATAATTTGCCTTTCTGCCTTCTGAATCTCAGATCACATTCACTTTCCCTGTCTCTTTTCTCCTTATCACTCAAATCTCTCATGCACTTACCTGTCTCAGTCGTCAAAAAGCGTCGCGTTCGCGTATTTAACTTCTTGCATGGCTCTCAAAATTAAAACTTAAGTTGCCACCCTAGCTTTTCTATTTTTAGAAAAGCTCATACCTAAATAACCGGTATCGGTTACATAACCGATATCGGTCTATTAATAACCGGTATCGGTTACATAACCGATATCGGTTATACACCTACCTTTTGGAAACATAGTTCTTTTCTTCATTTTCTACCTAATTTTTGTCGCGCCCGCCTCTTTTTCCTGCATAACAACACCATTATCCATATTTGTCCATCAAATCCACTTCTCATTACGATTTCATCCATATCATCTATCTCATTACCAAAACAAACAAGCCATCATCTAAGGATATCAAAAAACTATCAATCTATACACCATTTGGATCCAACTCATCAATACATACATTCAATGTCACAAAACCAACAACAACAACATTTCATAATATAACATGTCATCCATATATATATGCATGACTCCCATTAACAAAAGACGTCAACATCATTTATATATCACACCATGTACATCCAACTCATCATACATCAAATATCACAAACCATTGACAAAATACTTAAAAACATTTTTAAAAAAAAAAAACATAGCATGTGAGTCAAATCATCATATCTATATATATATACAATGTTTCCATTATACAATGTGCCCTGCATCGGGGCCTCTGTGAGCTCATAATACAACAAAGACGGCACGCAGGCCGCAATAAATGTCAATAATCTCGACTCGGCTCGCAGGCCGGTCCCTCATATCAAAAATATACTCGACTCGCAGGCCAGTATCAACTGTACAACCCGTACTCGGCTCGCAGGCCGGTATAGCCGAAATAAATGAATGAACCCACCCAAATGAATAATATGTAGGCATGCAGGCCTCTATCAACACAACCGGTTCACAGACCGGTGCTCATGTCCAATATACAAAAAGTGCAGGGACCCCTCAGCTCTCTCCACCTCCCTCTTCCTGTCTACCTACTGGTCCCTGTCCTGCCTCTCGCCTCCTGCCTGTGACGGACCCACCAGTTGTGGCTGCACCTCCCTGAGACCTCTGGCTCCGAGAGGTCTCTGCTCTATGTGCCGCATAGCTCCTCCTGGCTGTGCCATGGCCTCCAACCCTGTCCCATTCGGTCAACCATCAAGAATAATCCTCACTCCTCCAGTCAAATCGCCACCTCCAACACCAAATCAATCTACTTCCACCTCAGACAACTTAAATTGGTTTCCAAATTGACAAAGTGACAATGACCGGCCGTATTTTTCTTTTTATAGGTTTTTAACATAGAACCGATACCGGTCAAATCGTGCCCTAAGGACCATCGGCGTCGGTTACCTAACCGGTACCGGTCATAGATAACCGATATCGGTTTTGTCCTTGTTTACCCAACTTTTTGCCCTTATTCACTATTTCTCCCTTTCCCACCACATTGCCTATTTACCACCATGGCCTATACCCAAGGCCTTAACCCGTTTTTGACTTCACCGGCCCGACCCAAGGCCACAACCAACCTCGCCCTTTGGCCCGACCCAAGGCCTCACCCTAACCATTTGGCCCGACCCAAGGCCTCACCCTACCCATTTGGCCCGACCCAAGGCCTCACCCTAACCATTTGGCCTGACCCAAGGCCTCACCCTACCCATTTGGCCCGACCCAAGGCCTCACCCTACCCATTTGGCCCGACCCAAGGCCTCACCCTACCCATTTGGCCCGACCCAAGGCCTCACCCTACCCATTTGGCCCGACCCAAGGCCTCACCCTACCCATTTGGCCCGACCCAAGGCCTCACCCTACCCATTTGGCCCGACCCAAGGCCGCAACCCAACAACTTGGCCCGACCCAAGGCCGTACCACTTCGATACCTCGCCCAACATCAACAACATACACTTTTATCCACCCATCATGTAGCTTTTTGTTCCATCGAGCTCACCTGTTCGTGTTTTAGCATGATTAGGGTCCTTGACTTGATCTGTCGACCAACTTTGCCTAGACCTAGACCGTGACGTTTATCTCAACCAAACCAACCATTTGGTACTGCCGAACATGCCTAAACGTTCCTGTACCTTACCTGTTATATACCCTGGAGCTACTTCCTATGCCTTGGATACCAGGATTATATCACCCTTGTTTGGATAAACTATCGACCTTTGCCTATGCATTGCTGGTTTGCTCGTCAAATCATGTACCCTAGTCACACTATTGCATTTCAACGTGCGTCTGCTTCCTTGGACCTACCCCACCTCTTACCATCATCTCTACACCATTTACCCTTTATCAACCCTATCCCTGATTTCACGTTCTCTCAATCTGTGATAGATTTGAGGGGGATTACCTATACCCTTAACAGGGGAAACCACTTCATATTATTGTCCGTGCAGCTTTACAAAACAAGCTACACGACAATAAGGGGCTAATGTAGACACCAAATTTGTGTCTTACGACCCCTTGTGACCCACATCTCATTTCGCAACCTAACCTCATCACCTAAACCTTACACAATTATTTATTAATTACCTTGTAATTGATAAATCCACATCACCTTACCTGCCACCTCATTTTGCCACCTCATCATGACCTAGTCCTAACCCTAAACTAACCTAATTAAGACCTATAACTTGGTCTACACCTACACCCATGACTAATGACCCCTTTCTCGCACCCAAAACCGACCTTCTAGTCACTTGACCAAGCCCGCAACTAATCTCTCGGGAGAAAAGCAGGGAAAGTGGGCTATTTTACTGAAAATAGCCTACTTTTTCCTTACCGATACCGGTTCCTACTCGACCGCCGTCGGTTACGTAACCGCCATCGGTTCCCTGTAAATGGGCTCCCCAAACCAAACAAAAGAATTTCGATCAGGGTGAAGGATTTTTGGAATCAACAGAGATCATTAGGAGCGATCAAGAGAATCCAGATCTTCACTTGACCGAGCAGAGATGAGTGAAGAGACAAGAAGAGTTACAACAAAAGGAGATCAAGCCCAAAACTGCAACGGAATAGCCAGAAACCTGTGATACTCAGCTGATCATCGGGAGGGAGATCTCTCATCTTTTGTGTGTCAAGCCATCCCACTTGAGTTCTGCCTTTGTCATCAGAGTTCTTGGACCTGCATCTTCGTCAATAACCAGTAAGTTACATCTTGCATGTCCTCTTTAATAACATTTCTTAGACTTTTTGAATCACAGTCCTCATAAATCCATTCCTAGATCCACTACCCAGCGTGTCATTGCATCTAACTATCATTCATTTACCTCTCATCACCTCATTACCTAATATCACTCATATATCAGCCTTACAAACAACACAGTTACCCTACAACACAACCACCCCACAAAACAACCAACCTATAGATCTTAGACCATACCGATATCGGTTATCAGAAACCGGTATCGGTTATTGTGACTCAAAACCAGAAACCAGCCTTTCCCCTACCCGTTTCAACGAAGCAATTTAATTGATATTTTACAGTCTTTTGTGTTAATTCATATTAGCAGGGGAACTGACCACCTTCGAAAGGAAGTTTTATATTTCCTGGGCCCAAGGCAGTTCCCTCATTTATTGTCTAATCAAAATCTTGTGGTCTTGTGTTCTTATTTGCAGGTAGTCCTTCCAAGACAAAAAGGAGTTCTTCGCAGTCAACCTGATCTTTCTCTACGGTACGCGCACACCATCTCGACATTCAACAGGTATTCCTCCTAGCCCTAACCCTTATCTATTTCTAAAAGGAATGAAAGGATAGAAGTGACTCTATTCCTAGAAGCCGAAACATTCCGAGTGAAACAACGAGTTCCCAGGAGAGCTCCCAAGTGATCTACATGGCAAGTTTCCATGCGAGGTCCCCAGAAAGCTACTCGGTGAGCTCACAAGCAAGATCAACAGTGAGGTCAAGTGAACCTACTTGACGAGCTACTCTGTGAGCTCCCAGGTGAGCTATTAGGTGAGCTACTTGGTGAGATACTCGACAAAATTTGAGATGAGCTACCAAACGAGCTCAAGGTGAGTTGAGAAGGTGAGCTCCTCAACGAGCTCAAGGTGAGCTAGTAAGGTGACTTTATAGGTGAGTTCTCGTGTGATTTTTTATGTGAGTTACTTGATGATCTGCTAGGTGACCTAAAGTTGAGCTACTCGGCGAGCTTCTATTTGAGTTGTCACGTGAGCTCCCATGTGAGTTTCTAGGCAAGCTCAAGTCAAGCTACTCGACAATCTCCTAGGTAAGTTGCTTACTAATCTCATAGCTAAGCTCCTAGGTGAGCCCCTCTGTGAGCTCCCACGTGAGCTAAAAGGTAAGCTTTTTTATAATATCTAAGGTGAGCTTACATGCGAGCTACTAGATGAGCTTAAGGTGAGTTAGTAAGGCAAGCTCAAGGTGAGATGGAAAAGAGAGCTCTAGGTGAGTTGGCAAGGTGAGCTATTAAGTGATCACCCAGGTAAGCTCCCAGGTGAGTTACTCAATGAGCTCCCAGGTGAGCTCAACTAGAGCTGATCAGTGAGCTTCTAGAAGAGCTCCTAGGTGAGCTACTTGGTGAGATGTTTGGTGAGCTACGAGGTGAGCTACTAGACGAGCTCTGAAGTGAGCTACTTGGCAAGCTCCCAGGTGAGCTACTTGACGAGCTCCCAGGTCAGCTCAAGTTGAGATGCTCGGCGAGCTCCTAGGAAAGCTCAAGGCAAGCTGCCAAGGTGAGCTATCAGGTGAGCTCCCATGAAAGTTTTCAAGTAAGCTCAAGTCAAGCTGTTCAACGAGCTCCTAGGTGAGATGTTTGCCAAGCTCCCAAGCTAGCTCCTAGGTGAGTTGCTAGGTGACATCCCAGGTGAGCTCAAAGGTGAGCCATTTGGTAAGGTGAGCTGTTAAGTGAGCTCCCAGGTGAGTTCCTAGGTGAGTTACTCGACGATATCCTGGGTGAACTTAACTCAAGCTACTCGAAAAAATATGAGGTGAGCTACCTTCCAAGCTCAAGGTGAGTTGGCAAGGTGAGCTCCTCACTGATCTCAAGGTGAGCTTGTAAGGTGAGATGATAGGTGAACTCCCATGTGAGTTCACAAGGTGAGTTGTTAGGTGAGCTCCCATGCAAGTTTTTAGGCAAGCTTCTTGATGAGGTCCCAAGTGAGCTCAAGTTGAGCTTCTCACCGAGCTCCTGGGTGAGTTCAAGGTGAGTTTGCAAGGCAAGCTGTCAGGTGAGTTCCTACGTGAGTTTCTAGGAAAGCTCAAGTTGAGATAATTGAAAAGATCCTAGACGAGATGCTTTTCGAGCTCCCAGCTGAGCTCCTAGGTGAGCTACTTGGTGAGATCCCAGGTGAGCTCAAAGGTGAGCTTGTCGGTAATCACTTAGGTGAGCTTACATGTGAGCTACCGAATGAGCTCTAGGTGAGTTGGAAAGGTGAGCTCAAGGTGAGTAGGAAAGGTGAGCTATTTGGTGAGCTCCCAGGTGAGCTACTAGGTGAGCTCCCAAGTGAGATACTTAGTAAGCTCCCAGGTGAGGTCCCTAGTGAGCTGCTCAATGAGCTCACACATGAGCTAAAGTCAACCTACTCGGCGAGTTCCAAGGTGAGATGTTAGGTTATCTCCCAAGGGAGCTATTAGGTGAGCTCCCAGGTGGGCTATTAGGTGAGCTACTTGACGAACTCCAAGGCAAGCTACCAGATGAGCTTAAGGTGAGTTGGCAAGGTGAGCTCCCGTGTGAGTTGGCAAGGTGAGTTGTCAGGTGAGTTCCCATGTGATTTTTCGAGTGAGCTCAAGTGAGCTCTTGGGTGAGCTCAAGGTGAGCTAGCAAGGTGAGCTCCTATGTTAGTTTCCGATTGAGATGTTGGGTGAGCTCCTTGGGGAGCTCAAGGTGAGCTAGCAAGACGAGCTCTCAGGTGAGCTCCTAGGTGAGTTTTTGGGTAAGTTCAAGTCGAGATACTGGACGAACTCCTGGGTGAGATCAAAGGTGAGCTTGTGAGTTAATAATCTCTATGAGCCCCCGGTGAGCTCCCATAGTGCAAGCTACCAAATGCACTCAAGGTGAGTTGGAAAGGTGAGCTGAAGGTGAGTTGGTAAGGCAAGATCAAGGTGAGTTAAAAAGGCGAGCTATAAGGTGAGCTCCCATGTGAGCTACTAGGTGATCTCCTAAGTGAGCTACTTGGTGAGCTCCCAGGCGAGGACTTTAGTGAGTTGCTCGGGAAGCTCACAAGTGAGCTCAAGTCATCTTACTCAATGAGCTGCTTAGTGAGCTCCCAGGCAAGTTGTTAGGTGAGCTCCCATGCAAGCTGTTAGGTGAGCTGCTTGATGAACTCTGAGGCGAGGTACAAGAGGAGCTCAAGGTGAGATGGTAAGGTGAGATCCTCAGTGAGCTCAAGGTGAGCTGCAAAAATGAGCTCCCATGCGAGATGGTAAGGGAAGCTATCAGGATAGCTCCCATTTGAGTTTTTGGGTGAGCTACTTGACAAGCTCCCATATGAGCTCAAGTCGAGGTTCTCGGAAAGCTCGTGGGCAAGCTCAAGTTGATATGCTCGATGAGCTCCTTGTTAAGCTACATGCTGAGCTCTCAACTGAGCTCCTAGGTGAGCTACTCAGTGAGCTCCCAGATGTGCTCAAAGGTGAGCTTGTCAACAATCTCATAGGTGAGCTTACATGTAAGCTACCAGATGAGCTCAAGGCAAGTTGGCAAGGTGTGCTCAAGGTGGGTTGGCAAGGAGAGCTATCAGATGAGCTTCTAGGCAAGTTCCTATGTGAGTTACTTAATGAGCTCCCAGGTGAGCTCAACTCGAGCTAATCAACAAGCTCTTAGAAGAATTCCCAGGTGAACTACTTGGTGAGCTTTTCAGCGAGCTCCTAGGTGAGCTGCTACTTAGCGAGCTCCTAGGTGAGGTCCCTATCGAGTTTCTCAGTGAACTCACAAGCAAGCTCAATTCAACCTTCTCAGTTAGTTTCTCAATAAGCTCCTAGGTGAGTTATTAGGTGATCTCCCAGGTGACCTACTTAGTGAGCTGCTCAAAAAACTACAACATGAGCTACCAGACAAGCTCAAGGTGAGTTGGCAAGGTGAGCTCCTTAATGAGCTCAAGGCAGGCGGGCAAGGTAAGGTTTTCAGGTGAGTAGCTTGACAAGCTCCTAGATGAACTATGAGTTCCCACATGAGCTACTCAATGAGCTCTTGGGTGAGCTCAACTCAAGCTTATCGGTGGACTCCCAGAAGACCTCCCACCTAAGCTACTTGGTGAGATACTCGGCGAGCTCCTAGGAAAGCTGTTAGGTGAGCTCCCAAGTGAGCTACTTGTCAGGCTCCCAAGCGAGGTCCCCAATGAGATGCTAAGTGAGCTCACAAGTGTGATCAAGTCATATTACTCGATGAGCTATTCAGTGAGGTCCTAGGTGATCTATTAGGTGAGCTCCTAGATGATTTGTTAGGTGAGTTGAAAAGGCATGCTATTAGGTGAGCTCCCAGGTGAGCTGCTAGGTGATCTCCTAAGTGAGCTACTTGGCGAGTGTAGACACCAAATTTTTGTCTTATGACACCCTATTCCCCACATCTCATATTCGCAACCTAACCTCACCACCTAAACCTTACACAATTATTTATTAATTACCTTATAATTAATAAATCCACATCTCCAAACCTGCCACCTCATTTCACCACCTCATCATGACCTAGCCCTAACCCTAAACTAACCTAATTAAGACCTATAACTTGGTCTACATCCACACCCATGACTAATTACTCCTCACCCGCACCAAAACCAACCTAATAATGACTTGACCAAGCCCACAACTAATCCCTCGGGAGAAAAGGAGGGAAAGTTGGCTATTTTACTAAAAATAGCCCACTTTGACTTAACCGACATCGGTTCCTACTCGACCGCCATCGGTTACGTAACCACCATCGGTTCCCTGTAAATGACCTTCCCCAACCAAAAACAAGGATCGAAATTCATTTGAAAGATCCAGGAATTCAATTTGTAGGACAGAGACAAGTGAAGGAAAGAGAAGAGTTTGCAGAGAAGGACATCGAGCCAAAGACTGCAACTGAGTAACCAGAGCATAGTGACACTCATCCAAGCATTGGGAGAGAAGATAAGCTCACTTTTGATTATCGGATCATCCCACCTGAGCCTTGTCTTCGTCATCATAGTCCTTGGAGCTTTACCTTCATCAGGAACTAGTAAGTAGTGTCTTGTATGTTTTTAAATACCATTTCTTGAACTTCTGATTCATAGTAATTATAAGCTCACTCCTAGATCTACTACCCGATAGCACCCTACATCTAACTTTCATTCCTCTACCCTTGCATTGCCCCAATAACAACTCCCACACTCTCTGAGTCTTCTCCATCACCCTATTTCCTACCCCTGATCATTTACCAACCTTATAAACACCATACCCCCCTTATAGCCAACCTTCATTGAAAGCCCCTAAATCACTGTCCCTACTGATATCGGTTAGATTCAGCAACCGGTACACGGTGTTATAACCACAGTCGGTTATACAGTGACTGGCATCGGTCACTGTGACTCAAACCAAAACCATCCTTTCCTCTATTACTTTTTAATTGAGGTAACTAAATCATAATTTCACAATAACTTCTTTGTTATCATTTGTGTTAATTCGTATTGAAATGGGAACTGACCACCTTTGAAAGGAAGTCTAATATTTCCTGGGCCCAAGGCAGTTCCCTCATTTATTGTCTAACTATAATATGGCGGTCTTGCATTCTTATTCATAGGTAGTCCTTCCCAGATAAAAAGGAGTTCTTCGTAATCGATCTGATCTCTCTCTACGGTATGCGCACACCCTCCCAACATAGTTAACAGGTATTCCTCCTAGCCCTAACCCTTATTTGTTTCTCAAGAGAATGAAAAGATAGAAGCCACTCTATTCTAAGAAGGGAAACATTCTATGTGAAACACATAGTTGATCACTATTGCATTAGGAATCCATGTAATGGGTTGTCTATTTCAAGCTTTGACTTCACTTGGCCCCATTTTTAGCCATCTTGAAATTGTATCTAATTGTTCTATAATTAGGTTAAGGAATAAAAAAAATTCTACAATATTTAGATAGATTATTTTATTTATTTATTTTGTAGGAGATAAGGTTTACTGTGGTTGCATCCCACTACTAGGGTTGTAAATAATTTTGTATAACTTTTTATTCCGAGGAGATTTGATTTTTGCAAGAGAAAATAAGGAGGTATTGTGTTCACTTATGCATCATGTCCCCAGCTAATAACTGCCTTGTCTCTTCATCCTTAGAAAAAAATCCCAACTAAGAGGCTTTGGGGTGAATCAGTCCTACAAAGATTTAAATTCTTTGGTTAACCATAGGGCCCCACATAGCATTCAATATTCATTTAACCATTCTGTTAGCTTTCAAACTTGCTCTCTGCCACCTATCCACTCATTTCCTGTGGCTCAAGCTCTGTCCACCTTTTCATTTCCACAAACTTATCCGGTGGCTTCAACATCTTATATATGACATCCCTATTCGGTCACCTCAACATATTCATCATCAATACCTTATCAACATTTAACCCCATCATTGTATAGTAGTGGCTCTTGGCCTAATCCTCCACTGTTTACAACAACCGCACCATCATCTAACCCAACCAATGATCTAATCAAACAGATGATGGACAAGATGCAAAATCTTGAGTCTTCTGTTTCAGGAAGCCGTAACACCCTGACATACGAGCAAGTTTGTCAGGATCCTATTCATCCTTCTGTCCCCCTTCATTCATATCCTCCTCAATGGGAATTACCAAAATTCACTCACTTTAATAGTAAGGAGGACCCTCAACAACACTTGCGATCGTTTAGACATGCCTGCTACCTGATTGCCCATGACGATGCCTTACTACTCCGTACCTTCCCCATGTCCTTATCAGGACCCGCCTTGGAGTGGTACAGTGCTTTAACCCAGCACTCAATCTTCTCCTTTAACCAATTAGCCCAATCTTTCTTGGATCATTTCTCCATCAATATTTCCAAGAAAGTATCCATCACCGACCTCTATGCCATCCGACAATTTGAAGACAAATCTATCGCAGATTTCATTGGATGATGGCAAGGCCTCATCAACCAACTTACTTATGCCTTACCTTAGGCTGAACTCATCGAACTCTTTACGTGGGCCTGTGCTAAGCACATTTCTCCTACCCTCCAAATTCAAACTTTCCGCACCTTTGATGAGGCCTTTACTATGGCTCGAAAACTAGAAATTCGAGCCTTAGAGGAGGAGAAATTGAGGTTGCGTAATAAAAACTACAATTTCTTAACCAAAGACTCCACCAACAAACCCAACACCACCAATTCTCACGCATCGACTGCTTCGAAATCAAAAGGATTTGTACACGCGGTGATGGTCAAATCCCAAGCACCGTCTAGTACCCCGCCAAAAACCACCTATAAGTATAAAGCCGAGCCCATCAATTACACTCCCTTGGGAGAAACTTATGGTGTGATCTTGGAAAAATTGCTCAAAGTAGGAGCTATCACCTTGCCTCCTGTTAAACCTCATTCCGGGTTTGATTCCACCCGTGCTATACCTTCTTGGTACAAAGAAAATGACTTCTGTAACTTCCACCGCGTGAAGGGACACAGTCACGAAAACTGCAAGATGTTGAAAAACATAGTGCAGGAAATGGTTGATGCAAGGGATATAACCCTCAATAATCCTAATGCCCCTGCTAACCGAAATTTGAAAATATTCAACAAACCATTCCCAAACCACTCATCTAATAGTAACATAAACCAAGATATCTTAGCCGAGGAGAGTGTTCATGAAATCCATGCAGTTTTCGACTCCTAACCAAAAGCTTCTATCGAGGAAATTCTGAATCAAGCCTCGTCACTAACACAGGGATCCGCACCCACTTCACCACCATCAAGACAAGATGATAACCTTGCCATTCCTTTACCCATAAAGGAATTAACCGCCCAGAGTTCTCTTCTCACGAATGAGTCTTCTTACACCAAATCCCTGCAAGATTGTGAGCAGATGTTATCTAACTTATCTATTTCCCAAACATCTCCTTCCATCACTCTTGCTGTAAAAGAAGAAGGCTCGCCACTGTTTATGTCATCCTTAGAAGAGAAACCTCTCGAACTGACATCACCAAACTCCTTAATCATGATGGATCCCCTCAAACATGCTCTCCTACCTATTAGTTCTTCATCACCTAAATCTTTTCAGCAACCGATTGACCTCTTAACACCCATTGATATAGTGCCTCATTTACCCCCTGTATCACACCCACAGTGGACCGGAATCACAACCCACCTCTCTTCCATATCAAAATTTCTTCTTTACGCGTGAAGATTGTCATCCCTTAGAAGATAGGTGAGTCCTATGGGAGCATTTGAGTACACCATGCTCTACTCAAATGTAGATGACTGATCTAGACACCTCTACCATATACTCGAGGTGTTTACAAAAGCTCAAAATGCCTATGTCCTCATCTTCACCCCTCTCATCTCTACTAAATACCTCATCCACCTCTATTAACCTAACCAAACCTTCCCCTATGCTTGGGACTTTACTAATACCTATCCTAACACACCCACCTAAATGGTTAGATTTATCCAAAAATAAAGCCGTCCATCCACCTAGGAGACAAACCCAATCCCCTCAAGTCCAATCTATGCCTCTGTCACAACTAACACCCTCACCGTCACACCTACCTTCTATATTTGAACCTCACCCCTCCACCTTGCCTCAATACATCATACCTCCTACGTTTTATTTAAAATGACCTGCACCTTCTGTACCCATACAAAGATCCATGGGTGTATCAACACCGTCACCCCAAGTATCCTATCCACCTATCAACCCTAAACAAACTCCATCATCAAAGGATTTGTTTGCTGTCACTCCTCTTTCTTCGTGGTTGTTTCCTGCCACCATGTCATCTATGGCCTCATCATCTAACCAACTAAACATCACTTATGTGCCGAAGAAGCCACGTTTAGTTAAATCTAATTATTAAAACCCCTTGTCTAAACCACCACCTGTACGAACCAACCATACCCAACCATTACCAAAACCCACCCAATCAATAGCCTCATCTTCCTCTAACTTTGACCCACTCAAAGGATCTTATGCCAAGATCTTTGATATGTTGGTGGAGAATGCGACCATTTACCTACCCCCACTTAGACCCTATGATCCATCTAAACCTCGACCTATAGGTTATGATGAGTTTAAAATCTACGCTTACCACCACACACCAGGACATGATGTAGAGGGATGCAAAGATTTGAAATCCATCCTTCGTCAGTCACCTCTCTCAGATAGAATGGTTAAGAAAGACAACTTACGAAGGGAGAAACCTTTAGCTTCAATCCCCTCTCCTATACCACCTGTCCCCACCTCACCAAGATCTATCATTATTGCAACCCCACCTCTCGAAGACAATGACTTATCCCTACCATCTTCCTCCTCTCATGTTCACGAGATCAACATGATTAGCACTGCTACTCGAGGTCAAAAAAACAAGGGGACAGCTAAAGAAAGCGCACCTGCGGCATCCCTTTCTCCGTACGCCATCCCAATCGCACCACCACCTAAAGTGGTTATTCATGGACCTACCTACCCCATCTCTAATGGAGTTTTCCATCGTACCATGATCAAATAGCTTCACCAATCACCTGTAAAAATGACACTGTATGATCTCATTCAAACCTCTGAATCTCATCGACAAGCTCTCATTAAGATCCTTCAAGGGATAGAGGTCCTACCTAACGAAACTTTACCCGTTGCCTCCATTTTAACACCTAATCACGTTACTTCTCTCACCAAACAACCTACCTCCCTAACCACTTCTATCCCTGTCCAGCAAGCCACTGCTGTCAATTTCTCCGAAGACAAAATTGTTGACTTTGGTGCAGAAGATCTTGACCCCGCTCTTTTCATCTCGACTTACGTCTGAGAAATCCAAGTACGTCATGTTATGATTGACGGGGGTGCTAGCCTAAACATCATATGTTCTAAAGCCTTCCAACAAATGGATATCCCTTCTAGCTGCATGTGTGCCAACCCCACCATGTTACATTCATTTAATGATGCTATTACTTCTACTTTAGGCACCGTGATCCTTAACATTCGTGTAGGGCCACGTACCTTACCCGAACTCTTCTATGTCCTTGAGGGAGAATTCCAATACAACATGTTGTTAGGCCGCCCTTGGATCTGGGCTATGGGATGCGTTCCCTCCACCTTACATAGATCCATAAAATTCGAGTATGAAGGGAAGTCCTACACCGTAAAAGCTAACGCTCCCCCCTTCAAAACCTTCAATATGTTATATCGCCCTAATGATGTGCTTGTACCAGTCAAGACACCCATTCATCCAACCCAACCATCTACTTCGACCACACCTCAACCATCCACCTTAGCCGCACTTACACCTTCAACCAATGAAATCATCACCGCAAATACCACTTCCTTCCCAGCGGATAACATCCCAACCTCAGATCCCTTGGTAGATGTTTTTCAATGCCTTACGCTGGGGGAGTATCACCTATATAACGTTAACACTTTCCATACCCCACAGGAGTACGAACAGTTACATGTGCATCCTACCTACGACTGTCATGTGGGGGAAGTAATCTCATATGGACCACCTAATTGCCGCACCAACCTAACATATGGGGGTGTCGATACATCCTCTGTCACCCCTGAACCTCCCCTGGGTGTGGTTCCCTTCCAATCTGATTTTCAATATCTAACTAATCGTTGTTTCACCCTCACCTTCCTGACACGCTGTGCTTGGAAGGGCTTCGGTTTCGGTCTTTATGAACAAGGCCGACATACGATCATTCCCATGACTACACGCAAATACAAAGATCATCATGGTCTTGGATTCTTTGAACCACATACACTGAAGAAACCACATATCCGTTGTATCCAGGAAGACGAAGAAGTCACCCTTTCTGAACCATCATCACCCACAGAGTCGATAGACCCAGAATCTATCCCTCCTAACTTTTTTTTTTCGTAAACGCTATCTTCTTGGGTCTTCTCACTTATCAATGCAATAATGAAGACCCATCTTCTTTTCCCCTTTTGTATCCAGACATGGTTGAAGAAGACTCGCCTTCAATTAATGTTGTTGAGTGCCAGGATGACAACTCCATCCTCACTTATCTTGGTGCGGATGACTCTTATATTCAACGCACCTTACCATCTAAAACTCAAACCATGTTGAATGAGTTGACTATAGAAATCAACATCCACACAGAGGATGATCCTCACATTGTGAAGATTGGACAATCTCTTAACGCATCAGAACAAACTGCCTTCACTACCTTCCTCCATGCCCGCAACCAAGATTTCTCTTGGTCCTACACTGACATGCCAGGAATTGATCCTAATATCACTGTCCATAACATTACTCTGAAACCTGAATCCAAACCAGTTAAATAGAAACTGAGAAAAATGCATCCACACATTGCTCTCTTGGTCAAAGAAGAGCTTCAACGACTCCTTTTTGTTTCCTTCATCTTACCTATTGACTATCCTCAATGGATTTCTAATATTGTACCTGTCACTAAAGCAATGGGGGGACTTCGGATATGTACGGATTTCTGGGACCTTAACCTCACTTGCCCAAAGGATGACTTCCCCCTACCTAGTATTGATCAACTTATTGATCTCACTGCGGGCCATGAGATGCTTTCTCTCATGGATGGCTTCTCGGGATACAATCAAATTTTTGTAGCCCCAGCTGATCAACATAAAACCACCTTCATAACTCCTTGGGGAACCTTCTGCTATCGTGTCATGCCATTTGGCCTTAAGAATGCTGGTGCAACCTATCAGTGGGCTATGACTTACATTTTTCATGACATTATGCACACTATCCTTGAGGATTATGTCGATGATCTTCTTGGAAAATCTAAACATCGCAGTGAACATCTCGATGTTTTAACCATTATTTTCGATCGCCTGTTACAATACTGTTTTCATCTTCAACCAAAGAAATGTGTCTTTGGTGTCCTTTCTGGAAAACTCCTTGGTTTTATCATCTCTTTGCATGGCATTGAGGTCAATCCAGCTAAAGTCAAAGCTATCCTAGAAATGCCTCCACCCACTAACCTCAAAAAATTGTGTAGTTTGCAGGGCAAACTCCAATCTATCCAGAATTTCATTTCACAACTCTCGAATCGATGTCAACCTTTTCATCATCTCCTTAAAAAGGAAATTGTCTTTCAATGGAGCGAAGAGTGCCACCAAGCCTTTGAGGCTCTTAAAGCCTATCTCTTGCAGCCACCCGTGCTTATCCCACCTCAGGACGATCGCCCTTTCTTCCTTTACCTTTCTGCCACCGACCATGCTATAGGAGTTGTGTTCGCACATCATGACTCCGAGCATCGAGAACAAACCGTTTATTACATAAGTCGTACTCTTGTGGATTACGAGACTAGGTATACACATGTAGAAAATTTGTGCCTAGCCCTATCATTCGTGGCCACCAAACTCCGCCATTACCTCCTGAATCACAAAAATTTTGTCATCACCAACGCGAACCCCATCCATTATATGTATGCCAAACCTCATCTAAATCAACGCATCACCCGATGGCTTATGCTCCTCGCCGACCTCTACCTTGAGTTTGTACACCAAAAATTAGTCAAAGGACAAACTATCGCAGACCAACTCACGGAAGCCCCTTTACCTGGGGAAAAATTTACCAATTTTACTTTCCCTGATGAACTCATCACCACTCTTTCACTCAGTGAGGAGTCGTATCCACTGACCCTCTTCTTTGATGGATCCAAATGCCAGCGTGGCGGAGGGGCCGACATTATTCTCATTCCTCTTGATGCTAAACCTATGCCTCTTTCATTCCGACTAGATTTCCCTTGCACTAATAATATAGCGGAATACGAGGCCCTTGTTTTGGGTCTCCAGGTTGCGTTACACTTAGGTGTAAAGTCTATTAACATTTTCGGTGACTCTCAACTAGTAGTCAATCAAGTTATGGGCATATACCAATGTAAAAAATGAGGAACTTCAAAAGTACAAACATTACGTGGACTCACTTTTGACCTTATTTACTCATTAGTCTATCCAAACCATTCCTCGCTCAACTAATAAATTTGTGGATACTATGGCTTGCTTGGCCTCACAAATTCCTGCCTCACCAACTGACTCTAACATATTTGTCTTGGTCCAACAACTCTTTGACCCATCTTACTCAGTCCTGGATGTTTGTATGGTAAATAATGTATCTGCTAATTTACAGGATGCCTGGTATCACCAATTTCATGACTACCTTACAACCTCTGTTCTCCCACCTGACCTTACTAGTAACAGAAAACTTGCTTTTCTTAAAAGTGTTTCTCGTTATGTCGTCATGAGGGGACTCCTCTATAAACGTGGCTTTGATGGCATCCTCCTTCGATGTCTAACTGGCATGGAGGTCACCTATACCATCCAACAAGTCCATGATGGAATTTTTGGTGGACATTTTAGTGGCCTTGCCGTGGCCAAACGGATCCTTCGCCTAGGCTATTATTGGCCTACTCTTAATAATGACTGCTACAAATATGTTAAGCGTTGTGTTATGTGTCAACAACATGTCAACCTTCAACATACTCCTAGCCATCCGCTACAGGTCGCACAAGATCTTTGGCCTTTCTCACAATGGGGTTTAGACCTTATTGGTGAGATTCACCCACCCTCTTCGCAACGTCAGCATTGGATAATCACAGCAACTGAATATTACACTAAATGGGTGGAGGCCATTCAACTCATTTCAACCAAAAAAGAAAAAATCGTAGAGTTCATTAACCATCACATTATCTGTCGTTTTGGTGTTCCTCATCACCTGATAACAGATTATGGAAAATATTTCAAAAATAAGTTATTACAAGACCTTTTTGACAACTTTGGTATCAAACTTAGCTTCTCATCACCTTACTATCCATAAGAAAATGGTCAAGATGAATCTTCTAACAAAACCCTGACCAAAATTCTCATGAAATTCGTTAATGATTCTGAGAAAAATTGGCCTGATCACATCCCCTTTGCCCTTTGGGCTTATCGTACCAGTATTCATACCTCCACTAATGCCACACCATTTTCTTTGGTATATGGTACTGAGGCTTTCTTGCCTCTCGAAATACAAATACCCTCCCTAAGAATATCTCTCTAGGATATTCTCACCAATGATGATTTCCGCCAAGAGTGGTTAGCCCAATTGGAGCTTCTTGATGAGCATCGTCTTACAGCTCTTGACCACCTTCAAATCTATCAAAAGTGCATCAAGTGTGCTTATGATAAGTGAATTCATGAGTGTACCTTTAAGATTGGTGATCTTGTCCTCAAAGAGAATCAACATGTAACCAAACTAGAAAAGAGAAAGCGTGGAAAATTTGCTCCAAATTGGATTGAGCCTTACATTATCACTCACACTTACGGATCAGGCACTTACTGTTTAGCTTCGCTCAATGGTAAACCTGAGCCTGAACCCCTTAATGCCTTGCATTTCGACCATTCTACTATTACATTTAGTATTATATCATTTCTTATCTACCTTGCGCTCATCCCTTGAGCTCATTTACCACCTCATACACCTTGTTTCATACATCTCAAAATAGAATCATGCTCACATGGTTTGGTCATCATCTCCTCTTAAAGATGCCTTCCCCTTTTTAGTCTGGTCCATGACTTAAAAGTATCAAAATAACATGTTCTCAATTATACAATTATGGGATATTCTTGAGTCAAACTTCCTACAAAACTAGATGCTTCATGCCAAATGGACATCTAGACCTCAAAGTTATACATAGACTGCTCCCTCGAAGGACAGCTATGTGTAAAGCCACATCTGCTACTATAAATAGACTGCTCTCTTGAAGGACAGCTATACAAAGTTTGCCTCTATCAAAAGCTTCTCACATTGATCAGCTTCGTGAAGAGCTCAAGAACAACAAAATGCATATCCCATATAGACTTCCTGCATCGATCAGTCTATATTCAGAAAAAAATAAAAGTAGTATTCAAAAGTACTTTTGAGTCATGGACTTGTCTATTCAGGTTTGGTTCTCTTTCATCAGCATAATCACCTTGTAACAAGTTCTCTGCACCCCAGCTATACCATCCACCTCATCTCACCATTCTTCAAAACAACAAAACTCAAGGGACGTGACGTATATCCGATATGTTGTGATTATACAACTCTTTTCGCCTATCGAATTCTTGCCTATGCAAGGTACCTAGGGATTCAAGCTCATCCTACGATAATACGTGGTTTGTTTAGATCTTTCCAACTATGGGACACTTTTTCCTCTTTTACCCGAATCTAGGATTATGTGTTGACCTTAATCAGGACATGGTTTCCTATGCTTTGGTAAGCTAACCTTCTCTTCACCTATACCTACACCAATATCGCCAATACCTTACCAACACCAACAACATCACCCTACCAATATCAATATTTTTACCAACCAACAAATTGCCTAACCACAACCAAATTACCTGAACTCACCTCTCCCTGGTCCTAAGGGAGAACTACATCGGTCTGAAGCCCCTCCTTGCTTTGTACGATGGGCTATGTAGGTAGCACTTAGGAGACATGGGGTTTCTGAAGGTTAGCTCAACCATCCCCTACCATAACCTATCATGTGTTGTTAAAATATAAATGATTTCACATATTTATATTGATAACACTCATCTTGGTCCTTTATCAATTCAAAACATTCAAAACACAAACATTTTTATTATTATCATAACTCAAATCAATATACATATTCAGTTTTATTTAGATGTTAAACAAATACGTCTTCTCTATCATCGACGCGCAGGTCGGCATCCTTATTTATTCTTCTACCCCTATGAAATTCACTTAGACGCTTGCACCTCATCCCGAACCAGGTGATGATCATGATTGTTGACGCCGCTCACCTAGCCTCTCCATCCTCAAACGTGCCACTGCTATTGGTTCCTCCCACTGATCCGCCAATCTCTCCTGTAATATATGAATACGCCCTCTCGCGTGGAGGAATCTCACCTCTAGTCTCTCCACTCGTGACTGCACAACCGCTAACAATCCTGTTGTCTCATTCACCTGCGTTTGAAGCTAGTGAACTAAACCCTGCAGGTGGTCTCTTTCCATTGTAATCACAGCTATGTCAGGATGATCGACCCTCTCATGTGAATCTCACAGCTCTGCTACCCACCATAATCTATAAGCCTTTGTTGCTCTTGCATCCATTACCATGTGATCGGCTGTTGTCTCTTCTGGTCCTTCTGGAGGTGTCGGCCGGGGAGGAGAGAATGATGCCTCAGCATCGATCCTCATGTATGGTTTATAAGCCATGGGTATATCTTGAACAAATCCAAATTGTCACCTCATGTGATCTAGAGGAATCCTCTTGTACTCACCTGGCCTGTGTCCCGTGATCCACCTTAATCGCTCTACACCCCTCAAATCCTCAGCTATGTTCTCCGTCACCATATAGTTCCCATAAGGCCTCCAAAGGATATCCACAATCATCACCATCTCCCACATCTTCCTATAATACTCGACATCATATGTCACGGCCTCAAATCTCACCTCTTACTCTGTCTGGATCCATCGCCTGAATCCCAACCTCTGCACTCCTGTCTCTCCTAACTGGATGGGTCATCCTATTGGTCACACACAAACAATGTTCTCATAGGCCCAATAATGTAATAAGTACGCACAATCCAGTGTAGTCCTGTTATTTCACCTGCAGGCCCATAAACCCCTGTATAGCTCCGCCAGATATGTGGGTGCCCATGTGAAATTCACGCTCCTTTCTATCATTTCCCAAATAATACACATCAATGCTTTTGGAAATCTTCCCCCATCCACCCTCGATAATGCATAATACCCCACCGCTATCATTAATACCACTGCCAACCTTGTTGCCTTAGGGTGTGCTGTAAACATTATACCATAAGTGAATGTCAAACCTCGCTGTGTCAATTCTCATATAGCTAGACCAAATACTACTATTATCGCTCCCTGCGCCATGTTAGGCTCTGCCTGATACACTGGTCTTCTTGTAATTGGGAGCCTCAAAATTTGAAACACATCTTCCAACATCACTGTCATCTCCCCTGTTGGTAGATAGAAGGTATTCTTTTCTGGATTCCATCTCTCAATCAACGCCTGCAACATAGCATGATTGCGTGTGATTCGTGAATAATAGCGGATTCCACTTAACCCCACACGGTTTATCAATGCCCACTCAGCTGGTGTTACATCCGCTCGGACTCGTGACAACAAATCTGGCACCCTATCATTCATCCTCAACCCTGCCTCTACTTGCATACATCAAATCAACAAACAACAATTCAATAAATCAAATCCCCAAGTGTTTTTTATCACATTCTGGAATTTCATACAGTAACCGATATCAGTTATAGATAACCGATACCGGTTATCTAACTGATACCGGTTATCTCTAAATGATATCGGTCACTGTCAATTCTATACAGCCTGCTTAAAAATAGCACCTACGATAATTATTTGCTCGTTTACCCCTCTCTGTACCTACAAACATACCCGAAACCCCTGCTTACCTACCCCATAACACTCACCCCATCCCAAACCCTTGCCTATCACCTTTTCTTTTTCATATCTACCCATTTACCTTCTCTCATCCTATTTATAAAAAATGCAAGAGTTGAATTCTAAACCAAAAATTTTACCTCTTGGGATGCAACAGCTTGAGGTGGAACCTGTCTTCCCTCTCATCTCTGCCCACTGGATGCTTCTCCTTGTTCACCCATGTTCACCACCCTCTTCAATATAACTTGCCTTTCTGCCTTCTTAATCTCAGCCCACAATCACTTTACTTGTCTCTTTCCTCCTTATCACTCAATTCTCCCATGTAATTACCTGTATAAGTCGTCAACAACATCGCATTCTCATATTTAACTTGTTGCATGACTCTAAAAATATGAACTTAAGTTACCTCCCAATCTTTTCTATTTTTAGAAAAACTTGTTTTGGCATAACCAATATCGGTTACCTAATCGATATCGGTCATATAGCTACCAACATTGGTTAGCTAACCGATATCGGTCAGCTAACCGTTATCGGTCACATGTCTCCTTTTGCTTAAACCTAGGCCTTTTCTTTGTTTTTTGCAAATTTTTGGTGGCACCCACCTCTTTTCCCTGCATAACAACATCGTTATCAATATTTATCATCAGAATACCATCAACACATATACATATCATCAAAATTTCATCAACATCATCTATATACATTAAATTTCAATACCATCAACAAAACACATGAGACATTCTAATATATGCATCAAATCAAAAAACAATTTACACACCATGTGGATCAAACTCATCTATATATATCATCATCAACTCAATGTCAAAATATACAAACTGCCCTATATGGGGCCTCTATGATCTAAAAATAAAAAGCTGGCACACAGGCTATTGTCTCTGTCAAAATCTTGACTCGGCTCACAGGCCGGTCTCTCATGTCAAAAATATACTCATCTCGTAAGCCGGTATCAACTATACAAAATGTACTCGGCTCCCAGGCTAGTATATACAACAAAAATAAATAAATAAATCCTATGTGGGCATGCAGGCCTCTATATATATACTCAGTTCACCGAACGGTGTTTATATCAAATAACAAAAACCCATAACCACTCCTAGGATGTCTCAGCTCTCTCCACCACCGTCTGCCCATCCCCCCGCTGGCCCCTATGCTGGCTCTCACCTCCTACCCATCACGGAGCCACCGATTGTGGCTACGGCCCCCTGTGACCTATGACTCCAGGACGTCTCGGCTCTGTGCACTACATATGGCTAATAGTAGGCCCCGGTACCATCTAGCACGTCCTGATAATATCAGGCATCCACTCTTGCCTCCACATAGCAGGCCCGTGCCACCATGGCTGGTGGGGCTAGTCCCCCAGCTCCTAATAGAAGTGGCCCCTAACCTTCTGGTACACCCTGTGCCTATGCCTGAGGTAGTACCTGTTCCTGTGTCGGTGCCTGTGGCTGTGCCAGTGCCTACGGCTGTGCCTATGCTTGTACATGTGCCTGGGCTAACTACCCCTGTAGCACCCCTAATCTATGCCTATACAACAACAAGCTGCCCCTGTAATAGCTGCACCTGGCCTAAGAGACGGTCCCTCTCCACTATCACAGCCGCTAAATCTGGTTGTGCGGGATGTGCTCTCATGGCTGCCCTCTACCCTGCCCACCACACCAAAAATTCACCTGTCACTCAAGCATCATCCACTATATCATTAGTTGGTCTCTCTACTACCCAAATTGGGTCAAATGGCTGCGGTGTAGGCAATGGTGCCTCTACATCCTCCCTCCGATACTGTGAGAAGGGAGGTGGCTCATCCTGCCGTAAGCCTATCTATCGTCACACCCTCTCTAGTGGAATCTGCTCATACTCCCCAGGTCTCTGTCCTGCTATCTAGAAGATTTACTGGATCCATTGCAGCTGTGCTTGGGCTCCTCCTTGGGGATGATGGCCTCTGTAGGGCCTCCATATAGTATTGAGTATAGTCAAGCCCTCTAACATATGCCGGTAGTATGCCACATCTCACCCTGTAATCACCACTCATGGCTGACCCACAACCCCCAACCACCTCTGAAATCCATATCTGTAAACTACCTGTGGCCCTAGCTACTGGGGCAACCCTACTGGTCGTATACAGATGATATGCTCATAGGCCCAGTAGTGTAACAAAAATGTCGAACATATACCAAATCACCTTATATGGCAATAACCCCAGAGCTCTCTGTATAGCTGCACCAGATACACTAGTGCCCAGGCATAGCATATATGCTCCTCCACCATCTCATGTAATAATCCCATCAAAGCATATGGGAAGTGGCCTCCCTCTGAGTCAGGGAGGGTGAAGTAGGTGATACCAATCATCATCAACACGGTAAGTCGTGTCTCCTGTCGGTGTGCGCGATACATATCACCGTAGCCAATGCTCGCGCTGTGATATGTAACCAATGGGGATGCATCCCTGAATACTCATAGGATGCTGTCCATCATTGTCTCTACATCCACCTAGAACACTGCCTCACCTATGATCAGAAGTCTCAGGATGTGATACACATCCTCTAATGTGATAGTCATCTCTCCAGGAGGGAGATGGAAGACATTGGTTACCAGATCCCATTTCTCGATGAGGGTAACCATCAGGTTGTGGTCCCTATCCATAGCCCTATATCTCTGGACTCCACCAAGACCAACCTCTCACATGATGGCCCACTGCGCAGTCACATGTGGCTGCATCCACCCCAATAGAAGTGGCATCTGATTCCGCATCGTTAGCTACTGGAGTGCCTGCAAAAATAACCCACTTCATCAAGCCTACCCTTTAAAAAAACAACTACCTTAACCATCTATACCCACTTACCCACCCAACCACAACCCAAATCTATACACACATCTGCACCCACTTATCTTACCCTATACATCTATGATATCCCCTTTAATTATCTCACACCCTACCAACCACCCTGATCTACTCTAGCCATCTAACCATACCCCTGCCAATTTAATACCTCCTACTTCATACACAACACATAATCTATCCTACCTGACTTGGCCCCTAACAACCCAATTCCCCCCCACCCCAATCACCTTTCCTATCAACTCTACCTCCTCCCCCTTCACCCCCAAAAAAATCTATCCTACCACCTACAACAAACAAACACCACAAATTTCACAACCCTGACTCCTACCCATGATGACCAGTACTGGTCACCCTCGATCGCCATCGGTCCCCAAATCACATTGTATGTACCAACGTCGATTGACATATGACCGATGCCGATCTATAGACACAACAATTAGACTATTCTGTGATTGATGCCGGTTGCTTAGTGACCGACATCGGTCATTGTCAAATTTCGGAGCCGAACCCAAAATGGCCCCCAAAACACTATTTACCTATTTCTACCCATTTACCCACAAGAAATACCTAAAACCTTACCCACCCTACCATTTTGGCCTACCTAACATTCCTACCCACTCCATTTTACAATTTACCTTCATTTATTCATCATTTTATTAAATTTTGGATTCCTACCCTAAAACCCACATCCTAGTTAAATTCATTAACTTCACATAAGTCGGGGTTCAGAGCCTACCGGTATGACTACACGTCATCGTGGTGGGAAAGGTGGTGGTGGTCCAGATCCTCCAGCACCTCCTGCTCCTCTGGGCTGTGCCATGGCTCTAAATCTCCTCAGTAAGGTCCTCAACCAATCAAACTCTACCTCCTGATCGCTGGGGCCTACCAATAACTCACTCCTCCTCTCCACTAGTGCCACCTCAGCCCAAAAACTCAACACAATCAATTAACACCTTAGACAAGATAAAAATAAGCACTTAACTTTACAAAGTGACAATGACATGCCATATTTTTCTTTTTATAGGTTTTGACCTATAACCGATACCGGTTATCTCACGCCCTAGAATACTGGTATCGGTCTTGTAACTGATATCGGTCACACATAACCGATATTGGTTACCTACTTCCTTAACCTAACTCCCACCCTAATCCACCAATCTCCACTTTTTCTCGCATCACCTACCCCCGGCTTTGCTAACTAGCCTTATTTTGACTTCAATCGGCCTAACCCAAGGCCGCAACTAACCAATCAGCATGACCCAAGGCCACAACCAACCAATCAGCCTGACCCAAAGCCACAACCAACCAATCGGCCCGACCCAAAGCCGCAACCAACCAATCGGCATGACCCAAGGCCGCAACCAACAAATCAGGCCCAGCCCACGGATGCAACCAACCAATCAGGCCTGACCCAAGGCCGTAACTAACCAACCAAGCCCGACCCAAGGCCACACCCAACCAATCAGGCCAGACCCACAGCCACAACTAATCAATCGGCCTAACTCAAGGCCGCACCCAACCAATCAGGCCTAACCCAAGGCCCTCACCAATAAGTCAGCTTGACCCAAGGCCGCACTAATTAAGTACCTCGACCAAGACCCACAAATTATGATTTTATCCACCCATCATGTAGCTTTTTGTTTAATCATGCTCACCTATTCGTGTTTTTAGCATGTTTTTCGCTCGGAATGTTTCGGCTTTTGGGAATAGAGTCACTTCTATCCTTTCATTCCTTTTAGAAACAGATAAGGGTTAGGGCTAGGAGGAATACCTATTGAATGTCGAGATGGTGTGTGCGTACCATAGAGAAAGATCAGGTTGACTACGAAGAATTCCGTTTTGTCTTGGAAGGACTACCTGCAAATAAGAACACAAGACCACAAGATTTTGATTAGACAATAAATGAGGGAACTGCCTTGGGCCCAGGAAATATAAAACTTCCTTTTGAAGGTGGTCAGTTCCTCTTCTAATATGAATTAACACCAAAACTGTAAAATATCAATTAAATTACTTCGTTGAGATGGGTAGAGGAAAGGCTGATTTCTGGTTTTGAGTCACAATAACCGATACCGGTTTCTGATAATCGATATCGGTATGGTCTAAGATCTATAGGTTGGTTGTTTTATGGGGTGGTTGTGTTGTAGGGTAATGGTGTTGTTGGTAAGGCTGATATATGAGTGATATTAGGTAATGAGATGGTGAGAGGTAAATGAATGATAGTTAGATGCAATGACACGTTGGGTAGTGGATCTAGGAATGGATTTATGGGGACTATGATTCAAAAAGTCTAAGAAATGTTATTAAAGAGGACATGCAAGATGTAACTTACTGGTTATTGACGAAGATGCAGGTCCAAGAACTCTGATGACAAAGGTAGAACTCAAGTGGGATGGCTTGACACACAGAAGATGAGAGATATCCCTCCCGATGATCAGTTTGAGTATCACAGGTTTCTGGCTATTCCGTTGTAGTTTTGGGCTTGATCTCCTTTTGTTGCAACTCTTCTGGTTTCTTCACTCGTCTCTGCTTGGTCAAGTGAAGATCTGGATTCTCTTGATCGCTCCTAATGATCTCCCTTGCTCCCAAAAATCCTTCGTCCCTTGTTTTTGGTTTGGGGAGCCCATTTACAGGGAACCGATGGCGGTTACGTAACCGACGGCGGTCAAGTAGGAACCGGTATCGGTTAGGAAAAAGCAGGCTATTTTTAGTAAAATCACCCACTTTCCCTGCTTTTCTCCCGAGAGATTAGTTGCGGGCTTGGTCAAGTGACTAGAAGGTCGGTTTTGGGTGTGAGAAAGGGGTCATTAGTCATGGGTGTAGGTGTGGACCAAGTTATAGGTCTTAATTAGGTTAGTTTAGGGTTAGGACTAGGTCATGATGAGGTGGCAAAATGAGGGTGGCAGGTAAGGTGATGTGGATTTATCAATTACAAGGTAATTAATAAATAATTGTGTAAGGTTTAGGTGATGAGGTTAGGTTGCGAAAGGAGGTGCGGGTCACAAGGGGTCGTAAGACACAAATTTGGTGTCTACATTAGCCCCTTATTGTTGTGTAGCTTGTTTTGTAAAGTTGCACGGACAATAATATGAAGTGGTTTCCCCTGTTAAGCGTATAGGTAATCCCCCTCAAATCTATCATGGATTGAGAGAACGTGAAATCAGGGATAGAGTTGATAAAGGATAAATGGTGTAGAGATGATGGTGAGAGAGTGGGGTAGGTCCAAGGAAGCAGACGCACGTTGAAATGCAATAGTGCAACCAGGGTACATGATTTGACGAGCAAACCAGCAATGCATAGGTAAAGGTTGATAGTTTATCCAAACAAGGGTGATATAATCCTGGTATCCAAGGCATAGGAAGTAGCTCCAGGGTATATAACAGGTAAGGTACAGGAACATTTAGGCATGTTCGGCAGTACCAAATGGTTGGTTTGGTTGAGATAAACGTCACGGTCTAGGTCTAGGCAAAGTTGGTCGACAGATCAAGTCAAGGACCCTAATCATGCTAAAACACGAAACAGGTGAGTTCGATTGAACAAAAAACTATATGATGGGTGGATAAAAGTGTATGTTGCTAATGTTGGGTAAGGTATTAAAGTGGTACGGCCGTGGTTCGGGCCAAGTTGTTGGGTTGCGGCCTTGGGTCGGGCCGAATGGGAAGGGTGAGGCCGTGGGTCGGGCCAAATGGGTAGGGTGAGGCCTTGGGTTGGGGCCCAAATGGGTAGGGTGAGGCCTTGGGTAGGGCCGGATGGGTAGGGTGAGGGCCGTAGGTCGGGCCAAATGGGTAGGGTGAGGCCTCGGGTCGGGCCAAATGGGTAGGGTGAGGCCTTGGGTCGGGCCAAATGGGTAGGGTGAGGCCTTGGGTAGGGCCAGATGGGTAGGGTGAGGGCCGTAGGTCGGGCCAAATGGGTAGGGTGAGGCCTTGGGTCAGGCCAAATGGGTAGGGTGAGGCCTTGGGTCGGGCCAAATGGGTAGGGTGAGGCCTTGGGTCGGGCCAAATGGTTGGTTACGGCCTTGGGTCGGGCCGGTGAAGTCAAAAATGGCTAAAGAGCAATGGAGTGTATAGGCGATGTTGTAAATAGGAAATGTGGTGGGAAAGGGAGAGTAGTGAATAAGGGCAAAAAGGGTAAACAAGGACAAAACTGATATCAGTTATCTATGACCGGTATTGGTTAGATAACCGATGCCGGTTCCTTAGGGCATGATTTGACCGGTATTGGTTCTATGTTAAAAACCTATAAAAAGAAAAATACGGCCGGTCATTGTCACTTTGTCAATTTGGAAACCAAATTAAGTTGTCTGAGGTGGAATATTGATATTGGTGTATTTTGTTGGCTAAGGTGGCACTAGTTGAGTGGAGAAGTGAGGTGATTGGCGGGCCCGAGTGAGGAGGAGGCAGTAGTTGATTGGTTGAGGACCCAGAAGAGGACATTTGGAGCCATAGCACAGCCAGGAGGAGCAGGAGGAGCTGGACCAGCTGGACCACCACCATCCATCCCACCACGATGACGTGTCGTCGTACCGGTAGGTTCGAAACTCCATATTGTGTTCATTTTATTGCATTATGCTAAATTTGGGGTTTTGGGTAGGAATGTATTTTTTGATAAAATAATTAATAAATGGAAGTGATTTGAAAAAGGGAGAGGGTAGATAGGTTAAGTAGGCCAAGGCGGTAGGGTGGGTAGGTTTTTAGGGTATTTGGGTGGGTATGTGGGTAGAAAAATGTAAAAAAGTAGGTTGGGGGGGCCGCGCGGGGGCTCGGTCTCCAGGTAATTACAGCGACCGATGTCGGTCTCTAAGCGACTGGCATCGGTTGCAAATTGTTAGGGTAGGGTGCTTTATGTTTGACCGACGTCAGTCGTATATCGGCCAGCGTCGGTGGGGGTTTTTTTTTTTTTTTTTTTTTTTTTTTTTTGGCGTGGTTTGGGTTGTGTGGTTAAGTTGGTGTTTTGGTATGATTGGGGTGGGATAGGGATTTGTTGATTTGGTTGTTGGATTCAGTTTGGGTTGTGTGGATTTGGTTGTTGGATTCAGTTTGGGTTGTGTGGATTTGGTTGTTGGATTCGGTTTGGTTGTGTGGTAGGATGGTGGGGGTTGTTTGTTTGGGTGTGAAGAGGGAGTGGGATATTGGAGAAGATAGGTGGGTAGAGGGGTGTGTTAGGGAGTCGGGGTGTGGTCGGGGGGATAAAAAGGGGGTATAGAGGGAAAAGTAGATGTTGGGATAAAGAGTAGGGCTAATGTTGTGGGTTGGTTTTGCAGGCACGTCAGCAGCTGACGATGCGGGACAGGATGCCCCCATTGTTGGTGCGGATGCGGCCACACGTATCCGCAGCACACTGGGCTATCATGCGCGAGGTGGGACTCGGCGGAGTCCAGCGATACAGAGCTATCGACAGAGATCATAGTTTGATGGTTGCCCTCATCGAGAGATGGGATCCGGCGACCAATGTGTTCCATCTCCCGACTGGAGAGATGACCATCACATTGGAGGATGTGTATCGCATCCTTCGATTACCTATCGATGGAGAGGCAGTCTTTTAGGTGGATGCAGAGACAGCCATGGACAGCATCCTATAGGTTTTCGGGGATGCAGCCGTGCTACTGACATATCACAGCGCGAGCATCGGGTATGGTGATATGTACTATGCGCACCGACATGAGACACGGCTTGCCGTGTTGATGATGATCGGGATCACCTGCTTCGCCCTCCCAGACTCAGAGGGAGGCCGCTTTCCACGGGCGCTGATGGGGGTGCTGCATGAGATGGTGGAGGAGCACACCTGTTATGCTTGGGCACCAGTATATCTGGTGCAGTTATACAGGGAGCTGTGGGGCTATCGCCGGATGAGGTGATTCGGGATTTGTTCGACATTTTTACTTCACTGTTGGGCATATGAGCACATCATATGCATTAGACCAGTAGGGTTACCTCAGCAACCAGGGCCACAGGTCATATACAGATATGGCTTTCAAATGTGGTTGGGGGTCGTGGGTCAGCCACGAGCAGTGCTTGCAGGGCGAGATGTTACTTACTACAGGCATTTATTAGAGGGCCTGACAGCGGTAGATATTGTATGGAGACCATATAGAGGTCATCACCCCCATGGAGGAGCCCGAGGACAGTTGCAGTGGATCCAGTACACATTCTGGATAGTGGGACGGAGGCCGGGAGAGTATGAGAGGATACCCCTGGAGAGGGTACGCAGGAAGATGGGGCTACGACAGGATGAGCCCCCTCGCTTCCCTCAGTACCGGAGGGATGATGTAGAGGCCCCACTGCCTGCACCACAGCCCGTGGATCCAGATTGGGTTGCTGAGAGGCCGGTAGATGACACTGTAGATGATGCTGGCTGTACGGGAGCATATATGGTTTGGTGGGCTGGTCAGAGAGTAGCGAGGGTAGCACAGCCTGCACAGCCAGACTTGGCAGTGGTGATGGCAGAGCGAGATCAGCTCAGGGGTCAGGTGCAGCTATTACAGGGGCAGCTGGCTGCTGCACAGGCACAGATAGGTGTTTTACAGGGGCAGCTAGCCCAGGCTCAGGTACAGGCACAGGCACCACCACCAGCAGCGGTACAGCCATAGCCCCAGGCACAGGTACAGGTATAGGTACCACCACAGTAGCGGTACAGCCACAGTAGGCACAGGTACAGGTACAGGTACCACAGCCACAGGCACCACCAGCGGCACCAGCACAGGCACAGGGGGCACTGGTAGTAGGTGTCAGGGGACCAGCCCCAAGTACCTACGGTGGCTCGAGAGCGTTACATGGAGGCTAGAGCGGAGGCCCGATACTATCAGGATATTCTTGATGGTACCGGGGCTGATTATCAGCCCTATGCGGCACATAGAGCAGAGACCTCTCGGAGCCAGAGGTCTCAGGGAGGTGCAGCCACAGCTGGTGGGTCCGTCACAGGCAGGAGGTGAGAGGCAGGACAGGGACCAGCAGGCAGACAGGCAGAGGGAGGTGGAGAGAGCTGAGGGGTCCCTGCACTTTTTGTATATTGGACATGGGCACCGGTCTGTGAACCGGTTGTGTTGATAGAGGCCTGCATGCCTACATATTATTCATTTATTCATTCATTTATTATATACCGGCCTGCGAGCCAAGTACGGGTTGTACAGTTGATACCGGCCTGCGAGCCGAGTATATTTTTGATATGAGGGACCGGCCTGCGAGCCGAGTTGAGAGAATTGACATTTATTGTGGCCTGTGTGCCGGCTTTGTTGTATTATGAGCTCACAGAGGCCCCGATGCAGGGTACATTGTATAATGGAAACGTTGTATATATATATATATAGATATGATGATTTGACTCACATGCTGTGTTTTTTTTTTTTTTAAAAATGTTTTTAAGTATTTTGTCAATGGTTTGTGATATTTGATGTATGATGAGTTGGATGTACATGGTGTGATATATAAATGATGTTGACGTCTTTTGTTAATGAGATGCACATATATATGGATGACATGTTATATTATGAAATGTTGCATGTGTTGTTGCTGGTTTTGTGACATTGAATGTATGTATCTGATGAGTTGGATCCAAATGGTGTATAGATTGATAGTTTTTTGATATCCTTAGATGATGGCATGTTTGTTTTGGTAATGTAGATAGATGATATGGATGAAATCGTAATGAGAAGTGGATTGGATGGACAAATATGGATAATGGTGTTATTATGCAGGAAAAAGAGGCGGGCGCGAAAAAAATTAGGTAGAAAATGAAGAAAAGAACTTTTTTCAAAAAAGGCGGGTGTATAACTGATATCAGTTAGGTAACCGATGTTGGTAGTTAATAGACCGATATCGGTTATGTAACCGATGCCGGTTATGTAGGTATAAGCTTTTCTTAAAATAGAAAAGCTAGGGTGGCAACTTAAGTTCTAATTTTGAGAGCCATGCAAGAAGTTAAATACGCGAACGCGACACTTTTTGACAACTGAGACAGGTAATTGCATGAGAGATTTGAGTGATAAGGAGAAAAGAGACAGGGAAAGTGAATGTGATCTGAGATTGAGGAGGCAGAAAGACAAATTTGAAAAGGGTGGTGAACATGGCAGAACGAGGAGAATCATCCAGCAGGCAGGGACGAGAGGGAAGACAAGTACCACCTCAAACTGCTGCAACCCAAGAGGTAAACATTTTGGTTGTAATTTGGTGTTTGCATGTTTTGTAAATAGGAGGAGGGAGATTAAGTGGGTAGATATGATAAAGAAAACGTGATAGCAAGGGTTATAGGTGAGGTGAGTGTTATGGGGTAGGTAATCAGGGGTTTTGGGTATGTCTGTGTATACAGGGAGGAATAAACGATCAACTTATTGTCGTAGGTGGTTGTTTAGGCAAGGTGTATGTAATTGACAGTGACCGATAGCGGTTAGGGATAACCGGTATCGGTTACTGAACTGGTACCGGTTATTTATAACTGATACCGGTTACTGGAGGAATTTCCAGAATGTGAGAAAAAAAACCTTTAGGGATTCGATGGATTGAATGGTTATTTGTTGTTGTGACGTGTGCAGGCAGAGGCAGGGCCGAGGATGAATGATAGTGTACCAGCGCTGTTGTCACGAATCTGAGCGGATGTAACACCAGTTGAATGGACATTGATAAATCATTTGGGGTTAAGTGGAGTCTGCTATTATTCACGAATCACACATAACCATGCTATGTTGCAGGCGTTGATTGAAAGATGGAATCCAGAGAAGAATACCTTCTATCTGCCAACAGGGGAGATGACAGTAACATTGGAAGATGTGTTCCGTATTTTGAGGCTCCCTATTACAGGAAAACCAGTATATCAGGCATTACCTAGCGCGGCGCGGGGAGCGATAACAGCAGTATTTGGTCCATACGCACGAGATTTGACACAGCGAGGTTTGTCATTCACATATGGGATAATGTATGCAGCACACCCTGAGGAGACAAGGTTAGCAGTGATATTAATGATAGCGGTAGGGTATTATGCATTACCGAGGGCGGAAGGGGGAAGATTTCCAAAGGCATTGATGTGTGTTATTTGGGAGATGATAGAAAGGAATGTGACTTTTGCATGGGCACCTGCATATTTGGCGGAGTTATACAGGGGTTTATGGGCTTGTAGGTGAAATCACAGGATGACACTGGATTGTTCATACTTATTACACTGTTGGGCCTATGAGCACATTGTTTGTGTGCGACCAATAGGCTGACCCATCCAGTCAGGAGAGACCGGAGTACAGAGGTTGGGATTCAGACGATGGGTCCAGACAGAACAAGAGGCAAGATCCTAGGCCGTGACGGGTGACATTGAGTATTACAGGCAGGTATGGGAGAGGGTGACGATTGTGGATATCTGTTGGAGGCCTTACGGGAACTATATGGTAACAGAGAACATAGCTGAGGAGTTGAGGGGTGTAGAGCGATTGAGGTGGATCGCAGGGCACAGACCAGGTGAGTATGAGAGGATTCCTCTAGATCGCGTGCGGCGACAATTCGGATTTGTGCAGGATATACCCCTGGCTTATAGACCATATATGAGGATCGACGCCGAGGCAGCATTCTCACCTCCCCGGCCAACACCTCCAGAAGGGCCAGAGGAGATAGCAGCCGATCGCAGGGTAATGGATGCAGGAACGACAGAGGCCTATAGGTTATGGTGGGTAGCAGAGCTGCGAGGTGTACGTGATCGCCCTGACATAGCTGTGATTACAGCGGAGAGAGATCGTCTGCAGAGTTTAATTCATCAGCTCCAAACGCAGATGAATGAGACAAGAGGATTGTTAGCGGTTGCGGAGTCACGAGCAGAGAGACTAGAGGCTGGATTCCTCCATGCGAGAGGGCGTATTCATATGTTACAGGAGAGATTGGCAGATCAGTGGGCGGTACCAATAGCCACAGTACCTTTGAGGATGGAGAGGCCCGGCGAGAGGCGTCGATGATCACGATCATCTCCTGGGTCGGGATGAATCGTGAGGGTCTAAGTAAATGTTGTAGAGGTATAAGAATAAATAAGGATGCCGACCTGCATGTCGATGATAGAGGAGATGTATTTGTTTAACATCTAAATAAGACTGAATATGTATGTTGATTTGAGTTATGATAATAATAAGAATGTTTGTGTTTTGACTTTTTTGTGTTGAAAAAGGATAAAGAGGAATGTGATTAAATAGAAATACACAAAAATATTTATATTTACCACACATGATAAGTTATGGTAGGGGATGGTCGAGCTAACCTTGGGAGACCCCATGTCTCCGAAGTGCTGCCTACATAGCCCATTGCACAAAGCAAGGAGGGGCCTCAGACCGATGTAGTTCTCCCTTAGGACCAGGGAGAGGTGAATTTAGGAAATTTAGGTACGGTTAGGCAATTTGTTGGTTGGTAAAAAATATTGATATTGGTATTGGGGTAAGGTTGAGGGTGTTGGTAACGAATTGGTAATGTTGTAAAAGGTATAAGGGAAGCAAAAGTTAGCCTACCCAAGTAGAAGGGAACCATGTCCTGATTAAGATCAACACACAATCCTAGATGCGAGGCAAAGAGGAAAGATTGCTCCATAGGTGAAAAGAGTGAAACAAACCACACAACGTAGAATGAGCTTGAAGCCCTAGGTACCGTGCATAGACGATAAGTCAATAGGTGAAAAGAGTTGTAAGATCACAATATATCGGGTGTACGTCACGTCCCTTGAGTTGAAACAAATGGTGAGGTGAGGTGGATGGTATAACGGAGGTACAGAGAACTTATTACAAAGTGAGTGTTCTGACGAAAGAGAACCTATCCTAAATAGACAAGTCCATGACTCAAAAGTTCTTTTGAATGAGGCTTTTATTTTACTAAATGTAGACTGATCGATGCGGGAAGTCTACAAGGGATATTGATTATATTATACTTGACGTCTTCACGAAGCTGATCAATGCGAGAAGCTTTTGATAAAGGCTGACTGTGTATAGCTGTCCTTCGAGGGAGCAGTCTATTTATAGTAGCAGATATGATTTTAGTGCATAGCTGTCCTTCAGGGGAGTAGTCTATATATAATAGCAGCAATAGTTTGGCATATAGCTGTCCTTCGAGGGAGCAGTCTATATATAATTTAGATAGCTAGATGTTCTTTTGGCATGAAGCATCTAGTTTGGTAGGAAGTTTGACTCAAGAAAATCCCATAAGAAGGTGTTATTTTAATACTTTGAAGTCATGGACTAGACTAAAAAAAGGGGAAGGCATTGCTGAGGTGAAGTGAGAATCAAACTATGTGAGCTTGATTTTATTTGGAGATGTAGGAAACAAAGTGTATGTAGCGGTAAATGAGCTCAAGGGACGAGCAGTAGGTAGATAAGAAGTGATGTCACACTAAATTCAATAGTAGAATGGTCGAAGATGCAAGGCATTAAGGGGTTCAGGCTCAGGCTTACCATTAAGCGAAGCTAAACGATAAGTACCTGATCCATAAGTTTGAGTGATTATATAAGGCCCAATCCAATTAGGAGAAAATTTTCCACGTTTTTCTCTTTTCCAGTTTGGTTACATGTTGATTCTCTTTGAGGACAAGATCACCAACTTTAAAGGTACACTCATGAAGTCACTTATCATAAGCACGCTTGATGCGTTTTTGATAGATTTGAAGGTGATCAAGAGCTGTAAGATGACGTTCGTCAAGAAGCTCCAATTGGGCTAACCGCTCTTGGCGGAAATCATCGTTGGTGAGAATATCCTGAAGAGATATCCTGAGGGAGGGTATTTGTATTTCGAGAGGCAAGATAGCCTCGGTACCATATACCAAAGAAAAAGGTGTAGCATTAGTAGAGGTACGAATGCTAGTACGATAAGCCCAAAGGGCAAAGGGGATGTGATCGTGCCAATTTCTTCCAGACTCATTGACAACTTTCATGAGGATTTTGGTTAGGGTTTTATTAGAGGATTCAGCTTGTCCATTTGCTTGTGGATAGTAGGGTGATGAGAAGCTGAGTTTGATACCAAAGTTGTCGCAAAGGTCCTGTAACAACTTGTTTTTGAAAGATTTTCCATTATCTGTTATCAGGCGATGAGGAACACCGAAATGACAGATAATGTGGTGGTTAATGAACTCTACAATTTTTTCTTTTTAGTTGAAATGAGTGGAATGGCCTCCACCCACTTTGTGTAATATTCAGTTGCTGTGATAATCCATCAATGACGTTGCGAAGAGGATGGATGAATCTCACCAATAAGGTCTAAACCCCATTGTGAGAAAGGCCAAAGATCCCGGGCGACCTGTAGCGGGTGGCTAGGAGTATGTTGAAGGTTGGCATGTTGTTGACACATAACACAACACTTAACATATTCATAGCAATCGTTATTGAGAGTAGGTCAATAATAACCTAGGCGGAGGATTCGTTTGGCCATGGCAAGGCCGCTAAAATGTCCACCACAAATACCGTCATGGACTTGTTGGATGGTATGGGTGACCTCCGCACCAGTGAGACATCGAAGGAGGATGCCATCAAAGCCACGTTTATAAAGGAGTCCCCCCATAACAACATAATGAGAAACATGCATTTAAGAAACGCGCGTTTGCCGGTACTAGTAAGGTCAGATGGGAGAACAGAGGTTGTAAGGTAGTCGTGAAATTGGTGATACCAGGTATCCTACGAATTAACAGACACATTATTTATCGTACAAACAACTGAGGCTGAATAAGATGGGGTAAAGAGTTGTTAGACCAAGACGAAAATGTCAGAGTCAGTTGATGAAGCTGGAATTTACGAGGCTAAGCAAACCATAGTATCCACAAATTTATTAGTGGAGCGGGGAATGGTTTGGATAGAATAGCGAGTAAATAAGGCTAGAAGTGAATCCACGTAGTGTTTGTACTTTTGAAGTTCCTCATTTTTACATTGGTAGGTGCCCATAACTTGATTGACTACCAATTGAGAATCGCCAAAAATATTGATAGATTTGATACCTAAGTGTAACGTAACTTGGAGACCCAGAACAAGGGCCTCGTATTCCGCTGTATTATTAGTGCAAGGGAAATCAAGTCGGAATGAGAGAGGCATAGGCTCAGTGTCGAGAGGAATGAGAACAATGCCGGCTCCTCCACCACGCTGGCATTTGGATCCATCGAAGAAGAGGGTCATTGGATACGACTCCTCCCTGAGTGAAAGAGTGGCGATGAGTTCGTCGGGGAATGTAAAATTGGTAAATTGTTCCCCTGGTAAAGGGGCTTCCGCAAGTTGGTCTGCGATAGTTTGTCCTTTAATTGATTTCTGGTGGACAAACTCAAGGTCGAGGTCGGTGAGGAGCATGAGCCATCGGGCGATGCGTTGGTTTAGATGAGGCTTGGCATACATGTAATGGATGGGGTCCGTGTTGGTGATGACGAAATTTTTGTGATTCAGAAGGTAGTGTCAGAGTTTGGTAGCCACGAATGATAGGGCTAGGCATAACTTTTCTACATGTGTATACCGAGTCTCATAGTCCACCAAAGTACGACTTATATAATAAATGGCTTGTTCTCGATTCTCAGAGTCACGATGTGTAAGCATGGCCCCTACAGCGTGGTCAGTGGCGGAAAGGTAAAGGTAGAAAGGGCGGTCGTCTTGAGGTGGGATAAGCACGGGTGGCTGCAAGAGATAAGTTTTGAGAGCTTCAAAGGCTAGGTGGCACTCTTCACTCCATTGAAAATCAATGTCCTTTTTAAGAAGGTGATGGAAAGGTTGACATCGATCCGAGAGTTGGGAGATGAAACGTCAGATAGATTGGAGCTTACCTTGTAAACTACGCAATTGTTTGAGATTGGTAGGTGGGGGCATTTCTAGGATAGCTTTGACTTTAGATGGGTCGACCTCAATGCCACGTGAAGAGACAATAAAGCCAAGAAGTTTTCCTGAAAGGATGCCAAAGACACATTTCTTTGGTTGAAGGCGGACAGAATATTGTAACAGGTGATCAAAAATAATGGTTAAAACATCGAGATGTTCACTACGATGTTTAGATTTACCAAGAAGATCGTCGACGTAATCTTCAAGGATAGTGTGCATAATGTCATGAAAAATGTAGGTCATAGCCTGCTGATAGGTTGCACCAGCATTCTTAAGGCCAAATGGCATTACACGGTAACAGAAGGTTCCCCAAGGAGTTATGAAGGCAGTTTTATGTTGATCGGCAGGGGCAACCAAAATTTGGTTATATCCCGAGAAGCCATCCATGAGAGAGAGCATCTCATGGCCTGCGGTGAGATCAACAAGTTGGTCAATACTAGGTAAGGGGAAGTCATCCTTAGGGCAAGCGAGGTTGAGATCTCAGAAATCCATGCATATTCAAAGTCCCCCCGTCGCTTTAGTGACAGGTATGATGTTAGAAATCCATTGAGGATAGTTAATAGGCAGAATGAAGGAAACAGAAAGAAGTCGTTGAAGCTCCTCTTTGACCAAGAGGGCAATGCATGGATGCATTTTTCTCAATTTCTGTTTAATTGGCTTGAAATTGGGTTTCAGTGTAATGTTATGGATAGCAATGTTAGGATCAATTCCTGGCATGTCAGCGTAGGACCAAGTGAAAGCTTGGTTGCGAGCACAGAGAAAGGTAGTAAAGGCAACTTGTTCTGATGTGTTAAGGGATTGTCCGATCTTCACAATGTGATGATCCTCCTCCGTGTGGATGTTGATTTCTTTAGTAGATTCGTTCAGCATGGTTTGAGTTTCAGATGGTAAGGCGCGTTGAATATAAGAGTCATCCGCGCCAAGGTAAGTGAGGATGGAGTCATCATCCTGACACTCAACAACGTTAATTGAAGGTGAGTCCTCTTCAATCATGTCTGGATACAGAAGGGGGATAGAAGAGGGGTCCTCATTATCGCGTTGATAAGTGAGAGGACCTAGGAAGATAGCATTTATGAAAAAAAAAAGTTAGGAGGGATAGATTCGGGATCTATCGACTCTGTGGGTGACGAAGGCAAAATGGGTGATGATGGTTCGGTAGGGGTGACATCGTTGTCTTCTAGAAGACAACTGACATGAGGTTCCTCTTGTGTAGGTGTTTCAGGAAAACCGAGACCACTGCGATCATTGTGTTTGCATGTAGTCACAGGAATGAGTGTATGTCGGCCTTGTTCATAAAGACCAAAACCAAAGCCTTTCCAAGCACAGCGAGTCAAGAAGGTGAGGGCGAAACGACAATTTGTCAAGTATTGAAAATCGGATTGGAAGGGAACCACACCAAGAGGGGGTTCAGGGGTAATGGAGGATGCATCAACACCCCCATACATTAGGTTGGTGCGGCAATGGGGTGGTCCGTAAGAGATTACTTCCCCCACACGACGGTCATAGGTAGGATGTGCATGTACCTGTCCGTACTCCTGTGGGGTATGGAAAGAACTAACGTTATATAGGCGATACTCCCCCAGCGTAAGGCGTTGAAAAACATCTACTAAGGGGTCTGCGGTTGGGATATTAGCTGCAGGAAGGGAAGTGGTTTTTGCGACAGTGGTTTCATTTGAAGGTGTAGGTGCAGTTGAGGTGGATGGTTGAGGCACATTTGAAGAGGATGGTTGGGTTGAATGAATGGGTGTCTTGATTGGTACAAGCACATCATTAGGGCGGTATATCATATTGCAGGTTTTAAAGGGGGGAGGATCAGCTTTTACGGTGTAGGACTTCCCCTCGTATTCAAATTTTATGCATCTATGTAAGGTTGAGGGAACGCATCCCGTAGCCCGGATCCAAGGGCGACCTAGCAATATATTGTATTGAAACTCTCCCTCAAGGACATAGAAGAGTTCGGGTAAAGTACGTGGTCCTACATGAATGTTAAGAATCACGGTGCCTAAGGTAGAGGTAATAGCGTCATTGAATGACCGCAACATGATGGGATTAGCACACATGTAGCTAGAAGGGATATTCATTTGTTGGAAGGCTTTTAAAGAGATGATGTTTAGGCTAGCGCCCCCGTCAATCATAACATGACGTACCCGAATGTCCTGGATGTAAGATGAGATGAAAAGGGCAGGGTCAGGATCTTCTGTACCAAAGTCAACAATTTCGTCTTTGGAGAAACTGACTGCAGCAGCTTGTTGTACAGAGATAGAAGTGGTTGGGATAGTGGGTTGTTTGGTGAGAGAAGCAATGTGATTGGGAGTTAGAATGGAGGCAACAGGCAGGGTTTCATTAGGTAAGACCTCAATCCTTTGAAGAATTTCAACGAGAGCCTGTCAATGAGATTCTGAAGTCTGAATGAGATCATATAGTGTCATTTTTACGGGTGATTGGTGAAGCTGTTTGATCATGGCTCGATGGGCAACTCCATTGGAGACAGGGTAAGCGGGTCCATGAATAACCACTTTGGGTGGTGGTGTGATCGGGATGGTGGAAGGAGAAAGAGAGGACGCAGGTGTGCTTTCTTTCTCTTTCTCATTGTTTTTCTATGCTCGAGTAGCAACACTAATCATATAAATCTCGTATACCTGAGATGAGGAAGATGGTTGGGATAAATCATGGTCTTTAAGAGGTGGGGTTGTAATAATGATAGATCTTGGTGAGGCGGGGACAGATGGTATAGGAGAGGGAATTGAAGCTAAAGGTCTCTCCCTTCGTAAGTTGTCTTTCTTAACCTTTCTATCTGGGAGAGGTGATTGACGAAGGATGGTTTTTAAAGCTTTGCATCCCTCCACATCATGTCCTGGTGTGCGGTGATAGGCGCAGATTTTAGACTCATCATAACCTATAGGTTGAGGTTTAGACGGGTTATAAGGTCTAAGTGGGGGTTAGGGAAATGGTCGCATTCTCTACCAACATAGCAAGGATTTTGGCGTAAGATTCTTTGAGTGGGTCAAAATCAGAGGAGGATGAGGGTATTGGTTGTGCAGGTTTTGGTAATGTTTGGGCATGGTTGGTTTGTACGGGTGGTGGTTTAGCCAAGGGGTGTTGACACGTGGTTTTCACTAAATGTGGTTTCTTTGGCGTAGGAGCTACGTTCAGCTGGTTAGATGATGAGGCTACTAGATGACGTGGTAGCGGGGAACAACCACGGCGACAAAAGGGGAGTGACAGAAAATAAATCCTTTGATGATGGAGTTCATTTAGGGTTGATGGGTGGACAGGATACGTGGGGTGACAACGTTGATATATCCTTTGATCTCTGTATGGGTGTAGGAGGCATAGGTCATTTTGAAGAAAATGCCAGGAGGTATGATATATTGATGCAAGGTGGAGGGATGAGGTCCCAATATGGAAGGTAGGTGTGACGATGATGGTTTTGATTGTGATAGAGGCACGGATGGAGTTTGTCTCCTAAGTGGCGGGGCGGATTTATTTTTGGATAAATCTAGTCGCTTAGGCGGGTGTGTTAGGCTGGGTATTGGTGAGGTCCCAAGTGTAGGGGAAGATTTGGTTAGGTTAATAGAGGTGGATGAGATACTTGGTATAGATGCGAGGGATGGAGATGAGGACATAGGGATTTTGAGTTTCTGTAAACACTTAGGGTATATGGTAGAGGTGTCTGGATCGGTCATCTGCATTTGAGTAGAATAGGGGGTACTCAAACGTTCCCATAGGACTCGTCTATCTTCTGGAGAATGACAATCTTCAGGTGTGAATTGTAATTTTTGTACAGAAGAAAGATGGGTTGTGATTCCAGTCCACTGTGGGTGTGATACAGGGGGTAGATGAGGCACTGTATCAATAGATGTTAAGAGGTCAACCGGTTGTTGAAAAGATTTAGGCGATGAAGAACTAACAGGAAGGAGGGCAAGTTTGAGAGGGTCTGTTATGGTTAAAGAATTTGGTGATGTCGGTGCAAGAGATTTCTTGTCTAAGGATGACAAAAGGAGTGGCGAGCCTTCCTCTTGTGCAGCAAGAGCGGTAGAAGGAGACCTTTGGGAAATAGATAGGTTAGATAACATCCATTTGCAGTCTTGTAGGGATGTGGTATAAGAAGACTCATTGATGAGAAGAGAAAGTCTAGGCAGTTAACTCCTTTATGGGTAAAGGAATGATTTCACTTTGGCTTAATGGTGGTGAAGGAGGTTCGGGCTCCTGTGTCAGTGAAGAGGCTTGATTTAAAATTTTATTGATAGAGGCTTTTGGCTGGGAGTCAAAGACTGCATGGATCTCATGAACACTCTCCTCGACTAAGATATCCTGGTTTGTGTTACTGTTAGAAGAGTGATTTGGGAATGGTTTGTTGAAGATTTTCAAATTTCGGTTGGCAGGGGCATTAGGATTATCGAGGGTTATATCCCCTGCGTCAACCATTTCCTGCACTATGTTTTTCAACATCTTGCAGTTTTCATGACTATGTCCTTTTACGCGGTGAAAGTTACAGAAGTCATTTTCTTTGTACCAGGAAGGTATAGCACGGGTGGAGTCAAACCCGGAGTGAGGTTTAACAGGAGGCAAGGTGATAGCTCCGGCTTTGAGCAATTTTTCCAAGATGACACCATAAGTTTCTCCCAAGGGAGTGTAATTGATGGGCTCTGCTTTATACTTATAGGTGGTTTTTGGTGGGGTATTAGACAGTGCTTGAGATTTGACCATCACCGCGTGGACAGCTCCTTTTGATTTAGAAGAAGTGGATGTGTGAGGAGTGGTGGTGTTTGGTTTATTGGTAGAATCTGGAGTTCAGAAATTGGGGTTTTTGTTGCGCAACCGCAATTTCTCTTCTTCTAAGGCTCGAATTTCTAGTTTCCGAGCCATGGTAAAGGCCTCATCAAATGTGCAGAAAGTTTGAATTTGAAGAGTAGGAGAAATGTGCTTAGCACATGCCCGTGTAAAAAGTTCGATAAGTTCAGCCTGAGGCAAGGCATATGTAAGTTGGTTGATAAGGCCCCGCCATCATCCAATGAAATCTGCGATAGATTCGTCTTCAAATTGTCGGATGGCATAAAGGTCGGTGATAGATACTTTCTTGGCAATGTTAATGGAGAAATGATCCAAGAAAGATTGGGCTAGTTGGTTAAAAGAGAAGATTGAGTGCTGGGTTAAAGCACTATACCACTCCAAGGCGGGTCCTGATAAGGACATGGGAAAGGTGCGGAGTAACAAGGCATCATCATGGGAAATCAAATAACAAGCATGTCTAAATGATCGTAAGTGTTGTTGAGGATCCTCTTTACTATTAAAACGAGTAAATTTTGGTAATTCCCATTGAGGAGGATATGAATTAAGGGGGACAGAGGGGTGAATAGGCTCCCGAAAAACTTTCTCGTATGTCAAGGCGCTACGACTTCCCGAAACAGAAGCCTCCAGATTTTGCATTTTGTCCATCATTTGTTTGATGAAATCTGTGGTTGGATGAGATGATGGTGCGGTTGTGGTAAACGGAGGAAAATTGGGCCAAGGGCCTCCGCTAGACAATGGTGGGGTTAAGTGTTGATAAGGTATGGAGGATGAATATGTTGAGGCGACCGAATAGGGATGTCCCATATAAGGATGTTGAGGTCACTGGATACGTGTATGGGAATGAAAAGGTAGACGGAGCTTGAGAAGGAAAGCTCGTGTGGATAGGTGGCAGAGAGCAAGTCATGAATGGAGTAGTCTGCAAGAGAGATGAGGTAGGGGCAGTTGGTGGTAATGATATGTGGGGTCCAAGATTAACCAAAGGAAAGCTAATCTGAGTCGTATGAACCTCTGAAGCCATCGGATTGGGAGATGGGGCTAAAGATGCAGGAAGCAAGGTGGTGTTATCAGGCAGAGTGGGAGCTAAATGAGTAGCTATACTAATAGGCATGCCAACAAGGAGCTGACCATCAGGCGTACGGTCAGGGGCATGAGACAAATAGTATTGTACAGTGCTAGGATTAGCATCCAGAAATTTGGCAAAGTCCTTATCTCCTACAGGAATTTTGGGGATCTCACTGGTGTCCGTAGGGTTCCCTATAGAATGTGAAGGGGGTGATTCAGGAAAAGGCACAGAGCAGGCATGTGAAACCATGGCGGTGGCTTGCTTCTAAGTGATAACAACCATGGACAAGAGTACACAGTAGGGCTTCAATCTATCAGGAATAGAAACAACCTCAGAATGGTGAAATTGGCAGGTTGCTGGTTTGTCAGGTGTTGTAAAAGATAGTAACCAATATCGGTCTAGTAACCGATGTCGGTCAGAGCATAGACGACGTCGGTCAGTTAACCGATGCCGGTGTAAGAAGTCTAGGTATAACAAGATATAAAAGGCTGCTAATTTGATTTTTAACAACGTTTAGTATACTTTTCCAAATTATTGATCACAGAAGACAGAGTATGACAGAGAAAACAGAACTGAAAAACAAGCAAGATGCACACGCAAATCCAGAGACTAACCCTAGGGTTAATTTTAATTATCGTGGGCTTATGCCTTTAGATGTAGAATGATGTCAGAATCCTAAACAAAAGACTTAGGGGAAATGTCAAGTTTGTTTTGGCTTATAAGGTTACCTCAATCAGGTGGAGGAATACCGCGGAAAAAAAAGGGGGGATGTTTGAGCTGTTGTGTTAATTGTGAAGTGATTCGGTATGTGTTGTGCAGTGAATGTAAGATTAATTTCTTGTCAATACCGTGGATATCACCCCCACGTGTACGACCTGTTACTTAATCTATGTTCACTAGAATTGAAAACAACAAACAAGAATGCAATGCACGTGTTTTAAACCCAAATCGAAAATGATATTCGATGAAGCAAAAGAGATGACTTTCACTAATGCAAGATGTAAAAACAAAGAAAGTTCTTTTACCGAAATAATTAAAAACCTTGTGAATATCTTTAGAAGAAGAAAACAGCAAGTATGCTCCCTATATGAAAGCAAGCAAGAAAGAAAGAAACCCAAAATGGGTCCCACCGGGCGTGCCAAAATGTTTCACTCGGAATGTTTCAGCTTCTGGGAATAGAGTTGCTTCTATCCTTTCATTCCTTTTAGAAACAGATAAGGGTTAGGGCTAGGAGGAATACCTGTTTAATGTCGAGATGGTGTGCGTGTACCGTAGAGAAAGATCAGGTTGACTGCGAAGAACTCCTTTTTGTCTTGGAAGGACTACCTGCAAATAAGAACACAAGACCACACGATTTTGATTAGACAATAAATGAGGAAACTGCCTTGGGCCCAGGAAATATAAAACTTCCTTTCGAAGGTGGTTAGTTTCCCTGCTAATATGAATTAACACAAAAGACTGTAAAATATCAATTAAATTACTTCGTTGAAACGGGTAGGGGAAAGGCTAGATTTCTGGTTTTGAGTCACAATAACCGATACCGGTTACTGATAACCGATATCGGTAGGTCTAGGATCTGTAGGTTAGTTGTTTTGTGGGGTGGTTGTGTGTAGGGTAGCTGTGTTGTTTGTAAGGCTAGTATATGAGTGATATTAGGTAATGAGGTGATGAGAGGTAGATGAATGATAGTTAGATGTAATATGCACGCTGGGTAGTGGATCTAGGAATGGATTTATGAGGACTGTGATTCAAAAAGTCTAAGAAATGTTATTAAAGAGGACATGCAAGATGTAACTTACTGTTATTGACGAAGATACAGGTCCAAGAACTCTGATGACAAAGGCAGAACTCAGGTAGGATGGCCTGACACACAGAAGATGAGATATCTCCCTCCCGATGATCAGCTGAGTATCACAGGGCTCTGGTTATTCCAGTTGCAGTCTTGGGCTTGATCTCCTTTGCTGCAAACTCTTCTTGTCTCTTCACTTGTCTCTGCTCGGTCAAGTAAAGATCTGGATTCTCTTGATCGCTCCTGATGATCTCTATTGATCCAAAAATCCTTCGACCTTTGTTTCTGGTTAGGGGAGCCCATTTACAGGGAACCGATGGCGGTTACATAACTGACGGCGGTCGAGTAGGAACCGGTATCGGTAAGGAAAAAGTAGGCTATTTTTAGTAAAATAGGCCACTTTCCCTACTTTTCTCCCGAGAGATTAGTTGCAGGCTTGGTCAAGTGACTAGAAGGTCAGTTTTGGGTGCGAGAAAGGGGTCCTTAGTCATGGGTGTGGTGTGGACCAAGTTATAGGTCTTAATTAGGTTAGTTTAGGGTTAGGACTAGGTCATGATGAGGTGGCAAAATGAGGTGGCAGGTAAGGTGATGTGGATTTATCAATTACAAGGTAATTAATAAATAATTGTGTAAGGTTTAGGTGATGAGGTTAGGTTGCGAGATGAGATGCAGGTCACAAGGGGTCGTAAGACAAAAATTTGGTGTCTACACAGTGAGCTCCCAAGGAGGTATCTCGGTGAGCTACTCAGCGAGCTCAACTTCAGCTTCGGTGAGCAAGTGAGACTCAAGTCAACGTATCTCGGCAAGCTATTTGGTGAGGCCTTAGCATGTGAGCTATTCCTGGTACCTTAGGCTAGCTACTTAAATCCCCTGTGAGGTACTTCTAAATCTTGAGCTACTCATATGAGCTCACCCTTGTTAAGGTAAGCTATCGGGTGAGATCCTAGGTGAGTTTTTGGGTGATCTATCAGGTCAAGCTCCCATGTGAGCTACTCAACAAATTTTGGGTGAGCTGCTTGATGAGCTCCCAAGTGAGCATCATCTCGAGCAACTCATTGAGCTCTTGCAAGGTGAGCTCAAGGTGAGCTCCCATGATTTCAGGTGAGCTCAATCAAGTGAGCTCCTGAGGGGAGTTTTTAGGTAAGCTCAACTTGAGTAACTCAATGAGCTCTTGGGTGAGATGTTTGCCAAGTGGCAAGCTTTCCAAGTGAACTACTCAGTGAGCAACAAGGCGAGCTAAGGTGAGTTGTCAGCAATATTTGAGGTGAGCTTACACCCTGTGAGCTACAAGATGAGCTCAAGGTGAGTTTGTAAGGTGATCTCATCCATGGAAACCTTGTGAATTAGCTATTAAAAGCTCCCAGAAGAGTTTCTAGGTGAGTTCTCGATGAGCTCATTTGGTGAGCTCAACTCAAGGTGATAGGTGAGCTCCCAGGAAGAGCTCCTAGGTGACCTATAACTTGGTCTATTCACTGAGCTCCCATGACTAAGTTACTCCTCAGGTGAGATCCCAAGTAAGCTACTTGACTTGACCTCCTAGGTGAGTTCCTCAGGAGAAAAGTTAGGGAAAGTTGATCTCACTAGGAAAGCTCACTTATGTGAGTTAACCTACATCGGTGAGCTACTCGAAAAAATATGAGGTGAGCTAACCACAAGCTTGAGGTTCCTTGTAAATGAGCTCCTCAAGCTGAAGGCAAGCTGATCAGGTGATCCTCTCATGAGAGTCATTGGTAAAGTGAGCTACTTAAGTGAGCTCCCATAGACAAGTTTTGGGTGACTGTTGATGAACTCAGAGAAGGAGCATCAAGCTAGCTGCAAGTAAGTATCCTAGAGCTCAAGGTGACACTAAGGTCTCCAAGGTGATTGGGAGGAAAGCTCAAGTTCAAAGCTTCTTGATTGAGCTCCTGGGCAAGCTACTTACTCGAGCTCCCAGTCAGAGCTCCTAGGTGAGCTCGATGACCTTCATAGGTGAATCAGTAAGGTGAGATTGTCGGTAATATCTGAGGTGAGCTTATATGTGAGCTTCTAGATGAGCACAAGGTGAGTTGGCAAGGTGAGCTCTAGGAGAGTTGGAAGGTGAGCTAGCTCAAGGTGAGTTGATGAGCTCCGAGGTGAGCTCTCAAGTGATCAGAGCCCCAAGAATAGTTCTCTAGGTGAGTTACTTGACCATCTCCCTAGTGAGACTTACATGCAAGCTGATCAAGATTTAGCAACCTTATAAGACATCCATAGCTAGGTGAGCTTAAGTGAACTATTCGGTGAGCTCCCTAAATGAGCTGCCCCTAGGTGAGATCCCAATGAGCAACTTGTACCGTGCTTAGGTGAGGTCCCTGGTGAGATACTCAGTGAGGTCACTATGAGTAAGCTCAAGTCAACCTACTCAGCTGAGCTACTTGGTTAGCTCCCAGGTAAGCTAAATTAGGCAAGCTCCTAAGTGAGCTTCTTGGTGAGTTACTCGATTCTGAGGTGATCTATTAAGATGAGCTCAACGTGAGTTAGCAAGGAAGCTCCTCAGTGAGCTCAAGGTGAGCTGATAGGCAGGTCCCTCATATGAGTTGGTCTGGCAAGCTGTAATAGGTGAGCTCCCATGCAATTTTTCAGGTGAGATGCTTCCCATGAGCTTTTAAAAGGAGTTCTTCAAGTGGCGATTGATGAGCGTGGTGAGCTCTTGGGTGAGCTCGAGGTGAGATGGTAAGGTGATTCCTCCTAGCAGTAAGCTCCTTAGGTGAGTTTTTGGGTAATGAAATTGATAGAACCAACTCGATGAGATCCTAGAGAAAGCTTCTTGTGAGTCTCCCAGCGAGCTCCTAGGTGAGTTGCTCAGTGAGCTATCAGGTGAGCTCACAAGGTGAGCTTGTCAGCAATCTCTGAAGGTGAGCTTACATACAAGCTACCAAATGAACTCAAGGTGATCTAGTATGGTGAGCTCCAAGGAGAGTTGGTTAGGTGAGCTCCCAGTGAGCTATAGGAAAGTTTAAGTTGAGGTGAGAGTTGCTCAGGTGAGCTGACTAGGTGAGCTATAAGGTGAGCTGGTCATGTGAGCTTAGTGATTTGGTAAGGTGAGATACCATGTGAATTTTCAAGTGAGCTACTTGAAGGTGATCTGTAAGGTGAGCTGAGATGAGCTCAAGTTGAGTTGCTCGAATGAAGCTTCTTGGTGAGCTCAAGGTGAGCTGTTAAGGTGAGCTCCTAGAAGAGTTTCTGGGTAAGCTCAAGGTGAGCTACTCGATGAGCTTGTAGGTGAGTTACTTGTTGAGCTCCTAGCCAAGCTCCTAGGTGAGCTGCTCAGTGAGCTCCTATGTGAGCTCGAAGGTCTAAGTTCACTCAAGGTCAGCTAATGATCTCAGGTGAGTTTTCAAGGTTACATGTGAGATACTAGATGAGCTCCAAGGTGAGGTGTTGGAAAATTGATCTCCCAAGGAAGAGCTACTTTGTGAGCTACACGAGTTCCTGGAAAACTCTGAGGAAAACTACCAACATGAGCTCAAGGTGAGTTGGCAAGGTGAGCTCCTAAGTGAGCTGAAGTGAGCTAGCAAGGTGAGATAGGTGAGCTCCCATGTGAGTTGGCAAGGTGAGATGTTAGGTGAGCTCCCATGCACAGTTTTTTAGGTGAGATACTTGATGAGCTCCTAGGTGAGCTCAATTCAAGCTACTCCATGAGCTCCTGGGTGAGCTCAAGGTGAGCTAGGTAAGGTGAGCTATCAAGTAAGCTCCCATGCAAGTTTTTGGGCAAGCTCAAGTCGAGCTGCTCAATGAGCTCCTAGGTGAGCTACTTTCTGAGCTCCTAGCTGAGCTCCTAGGTGAGCTACTCGGTGAGCTACAGGTGAGCTCAAAGGTGAGCTTGGTGGTAATCTCTGAGTTGATCTTACATGCGAGCTATCAGGTGAGCTCAAGGTGAGTTTGCAAGGTGAGCTCAAGGTGAGTTGGCAAGGTGAGCTGTTAGGTGAGCTCCTAGGTGAGTTGATAGGTGAGTTACTTGATGAGCTCCTAGGTGAGCTCAACTTGAGCTGATCGGTGAGCTCCTAGAAGAGCTCCCAGGTGAGCTACTTGGTGAGCTATTCGGTGAGCTCCCAGGTGAGCTGCTAGGTGAGCTCCCAAGTGAGCTCCTTGGTGACCTCCCAGGTGAGCTATTTGGAAAGCTCATCAAGTGAGCTCAAGTAAACCTACTTGGTGAGCTACTCAGTGAGCTCCTAGGTGAGCTTATATGTGAGCTACCAGGTGAGCTACAAAGGTGAGCTCCTCAATAACTCCAAGGTGAGTTACCAGACGAGCTCAAGGTGAGTTGGCAAGGTGAGCTCCTCAGTGAGCTCAAGGTGAGCTAGCAAGGTGAGCTCCTGACTCTTAGGTGAGCTCCCTTGCAAGGTGAGCTTTCAGGTGAGCTCCCATGTGAGTTCCTAGGTGAGTTACTTGACAAGCTCCTAGGTGAGCTCAACTTGAGCTGATCGGTGAGCTCCCAGAAGAGCTCTCAGGTGAGCTACTTGGAAAGATTATTTTCAGGTGAGCTCCTAGGTGAGCTTCTAGGTGAGTTCCCAAGTGAGCTACTTGGTGAGCTCCTAGGTAAGGTCCCCTGGTGAGTTACTCAGCAAAGCTCACTAGTGAGCTTATACTTGGTGAGCTACTCAGTGAGCTCCCAGGTGAGCTACTCAAGGTGAGCTCCCGAGGTGAGCTACTTGGTGAGTTGCTTGATGAACTCTGAGGTGACCTACCAGATAAGCTCAAGGAAAGTTAGCAAGGTGAGCTCCTCATTGAGCTTAAGGTGAGCTAGCAAGGTGAGCTGATAGGTGAGCTCCCATACAAGTTTCTAGGTGAGCTATCAGGTGAGCTCCCAGTGAGTCAAGTTTTAGGGTGAGCTACTTTGATGAGCTCCCAGGTGAGCTCTAAGTGAAGCTGCTTGATGCAAGCTCCTAGGTGAGTGCAAGATGAGCTGGCAAGGTGAGCTGTCAGGAGAGCTCCCAAGTGATATTCCAAGCTCAAGTTGAGCTACTCGATTGAGCTCCTTAGGTGAGCTATCAATCCAAGCTCCTAGGTGAGCTGCTCGATTTTCCTCAGATATGACAAGCTCAAAGGTGAGCTACTTGGTAAGCTATTAAGGTGAGCTCAAGGTGAGTTACCCTAATTAACAAGCTTAAGGTGAGTTGGCAAAATCACCTCTTCTAAGTAGAGTTAATCTAAGGTGAGCTATTAGGTTAGCTCCTAGGTGAGTTTAACAGGTGAGTTACTTGATGAGCTCCTTGATTTGAGCTCAACTCGAGCTAAATCAGTACTAATATTCCCAGAAGAGCTCTAGGTGAGCTACATGGTGAGCTATTTGGCGAGCTCCAAGGTGAGTTAATCTAGGTGAATGAGCTCCCCAAGCTACTTGATGAGCTCCCAGGTGAATCATAAATTGAATCCTCTAAAGTGAGCTACTTGGTAAAGCTCAACCTATAGGTGAGCTTCCTAATGAGTTTTCAAGGTGAGCTAGCAAGGTGAGGAAGTGTTTCCTTTATCCATTTGAGCTACTAAGGTGAGCTCTCCAGGTGACCTGGAAAGGTTACTTATCACCTAAACTCCTAAGAGAGAACTTGTCAAAGCTACTAGCAAAGAGTTCTCCTAAGGTGAGTTGCACCTGATGAGCTCCAGGTGAGCTCAATGAGCTTCAGAAGATCTCCTAAGCCTGAGCTTTCAAGTGAGCACAAATTGTTTAGGTGAGCTATGGGAGCTCCCAAAAGAGCTCTTATAGCCAGGTGAACTGGTTGATGAGCTCCTCAGATCATTGGGGTTCTTCAAGTGAGTTATTAAGGTGAGCTCCTGGGAAAGCTCAAGGAACCTACCAAGTGAGCTCCCATTTATAGTTTTAGGTAGAGCTCATTTAGGTAAAGCTAACATAGATGAGCTCCCAGGTGAGTACTTTATAAAGTTGCAGCTGAGCCCTCGAGTGAATTCTTACTTAGTGAGTTTTTTAGGTGAGCTAAAAGTTCTGATTTAGCTTGTAAGGTCTTTTTTGAAGGTGAGCTTAGTACTATGTGAGCTGCGCACAATGAGCTCAAGTGATTGATAGGCAAGCTGCCATGAGAGCTACTTGAAAGTGAGCTGTTAGGTGAGCTCCAGGTGAGCTTTTCAGGTGAGCTTCAAGATGAGCTCCCAGGTGAGCTCAAGGTGAGTTTCTCGGCAATCTCTCAGGTGAGCTTACATGAGCTACCTAGATAAGGTGAGCTGGAAAGGTGAGCTCCCAGGCAAGTTTCTAAGGTAAGCTCAAGTTGAGTTGAAAGGTGAGCTGTTCATGGGCTGACCTGCTTCCCAGGTGAGTCCTACTTGAGAGTCCTAGGTGAGCTCAACTTGAGCTGATCGGTGAGCTCCCAGAAGAGCTCAAAGATGAGCTTACTTGGTAATCTCTGAGGTGAGCTTACATGCAAGCTACAAGATGAGCTCAAGGCAAGTTGGTAAGGTGAGCTCAAGGTGAGTTGGCAAGCTGAGCTCTATGTAAGAGACTGGCAAGGTGAGCTGTCAGGAGCTCAAAGTGAGCTCAAGGTGAGCTGGAAAGGTGACAAGATCTCCTAGGTGAGTTTCTCAAGTACTTGAAGTGAGCTCAACTTTAGCTGATGAGCTACTCAAGAAGAGCTCCCAGGAAAGCTACTTGGAGAGCTACGTGACAAACTCCAATGTGAGCTACTTGGTGAGCTCCAAGGTGAGCTGGCAAGGTGAGCTCCTTAACGAGATCAAGGTGAGCTAATAGGTGAGTTCTCGAAGGAAGTCTGGAAAGGTGAGCTTTCAGGATGAGCTCAAGGTGAGTTGGCAAGGAGAGCTATCCTTGATGAGCTCCAAGGTGAACTCAAGTTAAGCTGATCAGTGAGCTCTGATGTGAGTTAAAGGTGAGCTATCAGGTGAGCTCCCATGTGACAGTTTTTGAGTGAGATGGATGAGCTCCCATCGAGCTCAAGCTGAGCTACTTGGCTAGCTAGGTGAGCTGGTAAGTGAGTCTTAGCTGAGGTGAGCTACTTGTCAATGAGCTCCCAGCTGAGCTCCTAGGTCAAGCTACTCGGTGAGCTCCCAGGTGAGCTCAAAGGTGAGCTTGTTGGTAATCTCTGAGGTGAGCTTACATTGGCAAGCTACCAGATGAGCTCAAGGTGAGTTAGTAAGGTGAGCTGTTAGGTGAGCTCCCAGGTGAAGCTACCAGGAGAGTTACATACAAGCTCCCTAAGGTGAGCTCAACTCAAGGTGAGATTAAGTGAGCTCCTCAGTGAGCTCCCTAGGTGAGCTACTTTAGTGAGCTATTCAGGTGAGCTCCTATGTGAGCTCTAGGTGAGCTCCCAAGTCGAGCTACTTGGTGAGCTACTAAGGTGAGGTCACCAGGTGAGCTACTTGGCAAGCTCACCAAGTGAGCTCACAAGTGAGCTCAAGTCAACCTACTCAGTGAGGTGAGCTGGCAAGCTACTCAGGTGAGCTCCTAAGTGAGCTCTTAGACGAGCTACTCGAAAGGTGAACTGGCAAGGTGATCTACCAGACGAGCTCAAGGTGAGATTGGCAAGGTGAGCTCCCTCAGTGAGCTCAAGGTGATCCCAATGTGAGTTTTTGGGTGAGCTCCCTTAAGTGAACTCCCGTAATGTGAGTTTTTAGGAAAGCTACTCCATGACGAGCTCAAGGTGAGCCTAGCTCAAGTCGAGCTACTCAGGTGAGCTCCTAGGTGAGCTCAAGGTGAGCTGCCAAGGTGAGCTACTCAGGTGAGCTCCCAGGTGAGTTTCTATGAAAGCTCAAGTCGAGCTACTAGCTCCCATGAGCTCCTGGGTGAGCTACTAGCTGAGCTCTCAGCGAGCTGAGCTCCTAGGTGAGGTGAGCTTAGATGTGAGCTACTAGGTGAGCTCAAGGTGAGCTTGGCAAGGTGAGCTCAAGGTGAGAGTTGTGAATAGGTGAGCACAAGGTGAGTTAGCAAGGTGAGTTATCAGGTGAGCTCCCATGAGTGAGTTACTTGATGAGCTCCGAGGTGAGCTCAACTCAAGCTGATCGGTGAGCTCCTAGAAGAGCTCCTAGGTTCCCAGCTACTTGGTGAGCTATTTGGCGAGCTCCCAAGTGAATACAAAGCTGCTAGGTAAGCTCTGAAGTAAGCTACTTGCACAGCTCCCAGGTAAAGGTCCTTGGCAAGCTAAGGAAGTTGGTGCTATTAGGTGAGCTCAATTCAACCTAGCTCATATGAGTTACTCAGTGAGCTACTTGAGGTGAGCTCAAGTCATTAGGTGAGCTCCTAGGAGCTCCAAGGTGAGCTACTTAGCAATGAATTCCAAGGTGACCTACCAGAAGAGCTCAAGGTGAACTAGCAAGGTGAGCTCCTTAGTGAGCTCAAGTGAGAGCTGGCAAGGTCCCTGGTGAGCTCCCTTGAGTTAGCAAGGCGAGCTATCAGGTCAAGATCCCATATGATTTTTTTAGGTGAGCTACTTGACGAGCTCCTAGGTGAGCTCCCATGTGAGCTGCTGTACATGAGCTCCTAAGGAGAGCTTCTCAGGTGAACTCAAGGCGAGCTAGCAAGATGAGCTCATTAGGTGAGTTGGTAGGGCAGGTGAGTTGATCTTAGACAAGCTCAAGCAAAGTTGAGCAACTTACTGAGATCCCAGGTGAGCTCCCATGTGAGTTAGTTAGGAGTTCCCTATCGAGCTCAAAGGTAAGATTGTTAGAATAATCCCTGAGGTGAGAAGTTGCAACAGCTAGAGCTACTTGGATGAGCTATCAAATGAGTTGGTAAGGTGATTCTCAATGTTAGTTGGAAATATGTAGCTATCAAGCTGAACACAACACAAAGAGCTCCCTGGGTATTTAACATGGTTCACCCAATTTTGGCTACGTCCACCAAGAATCACTTGCTCAGCTTGTTTATTACAAGCCACTGCTCTCTCAATACAATACCCAGATCTGTTTGGAGCTATGCTCAACAAACTCTACAGAATTCACACCCGAATTCAGACACATCTACTAATGAGTTTGCACTAACCCTACCATATACAGGTAAGACCACATAAGTAGACAACTACCTTAATCAGTTTGATACAAAACCATAGGTATCAAAACCAAGGGAAAAAAACCGTGGGTATCATAAATATATGGGCAAAAATCCTACCAATATGAGAAAAGCATGTTTCCTGGTAAGGCACGTTTTTTTAGGCTAACATTTGATCTTGAGGTGTTGCTCCCACTGAACTCCTGAAAATAGGCTGCCACCCCCATAACACCTAGCTCCTAGGTGAGCTGCTCGACCCCTAAGCTCCCAGGTGAGCTCAACTGTGCAAGTTTATAATACTCTTAGGTGAGCTTACAGGTGAGCTACCAATGAGCTCACAAGGTGAGTTAGAAAGGTCCACAACCTAACAGTGAACTGTATCAGTGAGCTCCTAGGTGAGCTACTGTTTTGGGAGCTCCCAGTTGAGCTCCTAGGTGATTTCTACTTAGGTGAGCTATAAAGGTGAGCTCCAAGGTGACCTTGTGTTTTAAGGTAGCAATCTCTAAGGTGAGATTAGTAATGAGATCTACCTATGAGCTGCAAGGTGAGTTGAAACAAGGTGAACTCAAGGCAAGTTAGTAAGGTGAACTAAAGGTGATTCTAGGGGTAAAGGTGAGATCAATTAAGGTTGAAAGCTCCCATGTCATGAGTTCCTAGGTAAGTATACTTGACGTATGTCTCCTGGGAAGCTTAAGGTGAGCTGATCGGTGAGCTCAAATGGTGAATTAACCTCAGGTAAGCTACTTAGCGAGCTCCTAGATGAGGTCCCTGATGAGCTATTTGGTGAGCTCATAAGCAAGCTCAAGTCAGCCTATTTGGTGAGCTACTTGATGAGCTCCTGGGTGAGCTCTGTGGTGAGATGTGGAGTTGAAAGTTGCTAGTTACTTGGGAGCAAGCTATCCTGATAACAATCTGATGTGAGCTATAGGATGAGATCAACTTGAGTTGGCAAGGTGATATCCTCAGTGAACTTAAGGTGAGCTGATAGGAGAGCTCCCATGTAAGTTGGAAAGGTAAGCTATCAAGTGAGTTCCCTTGCAAGTTTATGGGTGATCTGCTCGACGAGCTCCCAGCTGAGATCAAGTTGTCAATTAGCTGTGATTGAAGCTCCTGGGTGAGCTCAAGGTGAGCTAGACCAAGGTGAGCTATTAGGTGAAGCTCCCAATTAGTTTCATGGTTAAGCTCAAGTTGAGCTATCTCGAGAGAGTTCCTAGGGTAAGCTTCATTTACTGATGCTCTTAGAATGTGAGCTAAAAACTCAGTGAAGCTACCTAGGTGAGCTTGTCAGTAGATGTCAAAGGTGAGCTTATATCGATCTACATGAAAAGCTCTATAGGAGAGTTCCCATAGGTGAGCTCAATGTGTTGGCTAAGGAAAGCTCAAGGTGAATTGGAAAGGTGAGCTATTAGGTGAGCTCCCAGGTGAGTTCCCTAGTGAGTTACTCTACGAGCTCCCAGGTGAGCTCAACTCAAGCAGATCAGTGAGGTCCCAGAAGAGATCTTATGGGAGCTAGTTTGTGATCTATTTGGTGAGCTCCTAGGTGAACTACTAGGTGAGCTCCCATGTGAGCTACTTGGTGAGCTCCTAGGCAAGGTCCTGAGCAAGCTGATCAGTGAGCTCACAAGTGAGCTCATGTCTAACCTACTCGGTAAGTTACTCAGTGATGTGCTCCCAGGTGAGCTACTTAGGTGAGTTCTGTAAAAGGTGAGATACCTAGATTCTTGAGAGTCAGGGTGAGTTGAGTACTAGGTCAACTCCTAGTTGGTGAGTTCTTCAAGTGAGCTACTAGTGAGCATGAGGATAACATGAGAAAGCTATTAGGTGAGCTCCTGATATGAGCATGACTTAAGGTGAGCTGAGGTCGAAAAACTCATAGGCTAGCTACTAGATGCACTCAAGGTGAGTTGGTAAGGTGAGCTCTATCAGTTGAGCTCAAGGCAAGCTGGGAAAGTCTGAGCTTCCATGTGAGTTGGCAAGGTGAGCTAACAGGTGAGCTCCCATTCAAGTTTTTAGGTGAGGTTGCTAAGAGCTTTGGGAAAGCTCAAGTTGAGCTACTCTGATGAGATTCCTGGGAGAGCTCATTTACTAGTTCTAGCTACAATTCTTAGGTGAGCTACTCTAGAGCTCCTAAGGTGAGCTCAAAGGTGAGTTTGTCAGGTAGATCTCTAAGGTGAATCTACATTGGTGAGACCTACCAAATGAGCTTTCAGGTGAGTTGGCAATGTGAGGTCAATGAAGAGTTCAACTACAAGGCAAGTTCAAGGCAAGTTAAGAAATCATTTATCAACGTAGCTAACCGAGCCATGAGTTTCTGGGTAAGTTCTAGTTGAGCTACTCAACGAGCTCATGGGAAAGCATATTTCTGAGCTCCCAACTCTTAGGTGAGCCATCCGGTTAGCTCCCATTTGAGCTCAAAGGCCAACTTGTAGGTAATCTCTGAGGTGAGCTTATACTCAAGCTATGAGATGAGCTTAAGGATAGTTAGCAAGGTGAGCTAGAGGTGAGTTGGTATGGCGAGCTCTAAGTGAGTTGGAAAGGTGAGCTATCAGGTGAACTCCTAGGTGAGTTACTCAACAAGCTCCTAAGAGAGCTCAACTCGAGCTAATTAGTGAGCTCCTAGAGGAGCTCCTTGGTGAGCTACTTGGTGAGCTATTCAAGTGAGCCTACCCAGGCTAGAGTGTGCTAGGTGAGCTCCCAAGTGAGCTACTTGATGAGCATGTTAGGTGAGTGTTTTATGAGCTCAGATAGCTGAGCTAGAGGAACCTACTCCATGAAGTTGCTGAGTGAGCTCCCAGGTGACCTATTAGGTGGCTCTATAGGTAAGCCTTAGGTGAGATCCTAGGTGACCTATTAGGTGAGCTTCTAGGTGAACTACTTGGAGAGCTACTCGACGAACTCTGAGGTGAGATACCAGAGGAGCTCAAGGTGAGTTGGCAAGGTGAAATCTTCATCAAGATCAAGGTAAGATTGTAAGGTGAGCTTCTATGTGAGTTGGCAAGGTGAGATGTCAGGTGAGCTCCCAAGAAAGTTTTTTAGGTGAGCTACTTGATGATCTCCCAAGTGAGCTCAAGTCGAGTTGCTCGGTGAGCTCCTAGGTGAGCTCTTGAGCTGATGAAGGTTAGCTCCTAGGTGAGTTTTATGGGCAAGCTCAAGTCGAGCTATCAACGAGCTTCTAGGTGATGTTTCACTTGTTTCAAGATCCTAGCCGATCTTCTATGTGAGCTAACAGGAGTGATTTTCAAAGGTGAGCTTGTCAGACCTAATCTCTGAGGTGCTTGGTTACTTGGTGAGTTACAAGATGATGCTGGAGGGTGAGTTGGCAAGGTGAGCCTATTGATGTGACCTCCCAAGTGAGTTTTTATGAAGTGAGTGAACCATGTGAGCTCAAATCGAGTGAGATCAACTCGATCTGATCAGAAAACTCCTAGAAGATCTCCCAGGTGAGCTACTTCATGACCGGTTCGGTGAGTTCCCAGGTGAGCTACTAGGTGAGCTCCCAAGTGAGCTACTTTGTGAGATCCTAGAAGAGGTCCCCAGTGACCTACTTGGTGAGCTCACAAGCGAGCTTGTAGGAAAGCTACTTGTTGAGATACTTGATGAACTCTAAGGCAAGCTACCAGATGAGCTCAAGGCAAGTTGGTAAGGTGAGCTCCTTAGTGAGGCTAAGGCAAGCTAGCAAGGGGAGCTGATAGGTGAGCTCTAATCTGATTTGATAAGGAAATCTCCCATGTGATTTTTCACATGAGCTACTTGATGAGCTACCTAGTGAGCTTAAGTTGACCTTCTCGGTGAGCTCCTAGGAAGCTAAAGGTAAGTTGGCAAGGCAAGCTCCTAGGTGAGTTTTTGTGTAAGCTCAAGTCGAGCTGGTTGATGAGCTCCTAGGTGACCTGCTTACCGAGCTCCAAACCTAGCTCAAAGGTGACTTGCTAGTTGAGCTCCCAAGCGAGCTCAAAGGTGAGCCATTTAGCAAGGTGAGCTTAAGGTGAGTTGGCAAGGTGAGCTGTCAGGTGAGCTCCCATGTGATTCCCAGGTGAGTTACTCAACAAGCTCCTAGGTGAACTCAACTCGAGCTCCTTAAGAAACTCTGAGACGAGCTATCTTCAGAGCTCAAGGTGAGTTGGCAAGGTGGGGTCTTGACTAAGCTCAATGTGAGCTAGGAAGCTGAGCTGATAGGTGAGATCCCAAGTGAGTTGGCAAGGTGAGCTCTCATGTGAGTTTTTAGGTGAGCTACTTGACAGCTCCTAGGTGAGCTTAAGTTGAGTTGCTCGCTAATTTCCTGTCTGAGTTAAAGGCAAGCTTACAAGGTGAGATTTTAGGTGAGTTCCTAGGTGAGTTTTTAGGAAAGCTCAAGTTGAGCTACTCGACAAGCTCTTAGAAGAGCCGCTTACTGAGCTCCTAGGTGAGATGCTTGGTGAGATCCCAGGTGAGCTCAAAGGCAAGCTTATCGATAATTTATTAGGTGAGCTTACATGTGAGATACCAAATGAGCTCTAGGTGAGTTGGCAAGGTGAGCTCAAGGTGAGTTAGCAATTCGAGCTTAAGGTGAGTTGCAAGGTGAGGTGTTAAGTGAGTTCCCAGGTGAGTTACTCGATGAGCTCTTAGTCAAGCTCGACTCAAGTTGATCGGTGATCTCCCAGAAGAACTCCTAGGTGATCTACTTCATCACCTATTCAGTGAGCTCCCAGGTGAGCTACTAGGTGAGCTCCCAAGTGAGCTACTTGAAAATCTCCCAAGTGAGGTCCCTGATGAGCTACTCGGTGAGCTCACAAGCGAGCTAACAAGTGAGATCAAGTCAACCTACTTGGTGAGCTACTTGGTGATCTCTCAGATGAGCTCCTAGGAAAGCTACTTGGTGAGCTACTCAATGAACTCTGATGCAATCTACAAGATGAGCTCAAGGTGAGTGGGAAAGGTGAGCTCCTCTGTGAGCTAAAGGTAAGCTAGTAAAGTGAGCTGATAGGTGAACTCCCATTTGATTTGATAATATGAGCTCCCATGTGAGTTTTCGTACAATCTACTTGATGAGCTCTGAGGTGAGCTGAAGTTGAGCTCCTAGGAAGATCAAGGCACGCTGGCAAGGCAAGCTGGTAAGACAAGCTCCTAGGTGAGGTTTTAAGAAAGATCAATTTGAGCTGGTCGAGTAGCTCCTTGGTGAGCTACTTGTTGAGCTCAAATCCTAGCTCCTAGGTGAGCTGCTAGTTGAGCTCCCAGGTGAGCTCAAAGGTGAGCCATTTGGCAAGGTGAGATCAAGGTGAGTTGGCAAGGCAAGCTATCAAGTGAGGTCCTAGGTGAGTTCCCAAGTGAGTCACACGACAAGCTCCTGGGTGAACTCAACTCGAGCTACTCAACAAACTCTAAGATGAGCTACCTTTGAAGCGCAAGGTGAGTTGGCAAGGTGAGCTCCTCAACGAGCTCAAGGTGGGCTAGTAAGGTGAGCCAATAGGTGAGCTACCAAGCGAGTTGGAAAGGTGAGCTCCCAAGTGAGTTGGAAAGGTGAGCTCCCATGTGTTTTTTTAGGTGAGCTGCTTGACGAGATCCCGAGTGATATCAAGTCGAGTTGCTCGCTGAGTTCCTGGGTGAGTTTAAGGAAATCTTGCAAGGTGAGCTGTTAGGTGAGTTCTTAGGTGATTTTTTGGGAAATCTCAAGTCGAGCTGCTCAAAAATCTCCTGTACAAGCTACTTGGTGAGCTCCAAGTCGAGATCCTAGGTGAGCTACTCAGTGAGATCCCAGGAAAGCTCAAAGGTGAGCTTGTTGGTAATATCTGAGGTGATCTTACATGTGAGCTACCAAATGAGCTCTAGGTGAGTTGGTAAGGTGAGCTCAAGGTGAGTTGGCAAGGGGAGCTCAAGGTGAGTTGGCAAGGTGAGCTGTTAGGTGAGTTCCCAGGTGAGTTACTCAATGAGCTCCCAGGTGAGCTCAACTCAAGTCAAAGATCCTAGGTTATTTCTCAAGTGAGTTAATTGATGAGCTCTTGAGTGATCTCAACTTGAGTTGATCGGTGAGCTCCAAAAAGAGCTCCTAAGTGAACTACTTTGTGACCTGTTCGGTGAGCTGCTAGGCGAGCTCCTAAGCAAGATACTTGGCAAGCTCCTAGGTGAGGTCCCTGATGAGCTTCTTGGTGAGATCACATGTGAAGTAACAAGCAAGATCAAGTCAACCTACTTGGCAAGCTACTCGGTGAACTGCCAAGAAAGCTACTTGGTGAGCTACTCAACGAAATCTGAGGCAAGCTACCAAATGAGCTTAAGGTGAGTTGGTAAGGTGAGCTCCTCAGTGAGCTCAAGGTAAGCTAGCAAGGTAAGTTGATAGGTGAGCTACCCTCTAATTTGATAAGGTTAGCTCCTATGTGAGTTTTTGCACAAGCTACTTGACGAGCTCCTAGGTGAGCTCAAGTTGAGCTCCTGAGTGAGCTCCTAGGAAGATCAAGTCAAGCTAGCAAGGTGAGTTGTTAGGTGAGCTCCTAGGTGAGTTTCTGTGTGAGCTGCTTGTCGAGCTCCAAGCCTAGCTCCTTGTTGAGATGCTAGTTGAGCTCCCAGGTGAGCTCAAAGATGACCCATTTTCCATGGTGAGCTCAAGGTGAGTTGGCAAGGTGAGCTGTCAGGTGATCTCCAAGGTGAGTTCCCAGGTGAGTTACTCGACAAGCTCCTAGGTGAACTCAACTCGAGCTACTCAACAAACTCTTAGGTGAGCTACCTTCTGAGCTCAAATCAAGTTGGCAAGGTGAACTCCTCACCGAGCTTAAGGTGAGCTAACAAGGTGAGCTGATAAGTGATCTCCCAAGTGAGTTGGCAAGGCTAGCTCCCATGTGAGTTTTTAGGCGATTTGCTTGATGAGCTCCCGGGTAAGTTAAAGTCGAGCTTCTCGCTGAGCTCCTGGGTGAGTTCAAGGAAAGCTTTCAAGGTGAGCTATTAGGTGAATTCCTAGGTGAGTTTTTGGGAAAGCTCAAGTTGAGCTACTTGGCAAGCTCCTCGATCAGCTACTTACTGAGCTCCCAACCGAACTCCTAGGTGAGCTGATTGGTGAGATCCTAGGAAAGCTCAAAAGTGATCTTGTCGGCAATTTCTTAGGTAAGCTTACATGCAAGCTATCAAATGAGCTCTAGGTGAGTTGGCAAGGTGAACTCAAGGCAAGTTGGCAAGGTGAGCTGTCAGGTGAGTTCCCTAGTGTGTTCCTAGGTGAGTTACTCGATGAGCTCTCGGGTGAGCTCAACTCAAGTTGAAGCTCCCAGGTCAGTTCCCAGGTGAGTTACTCGATAATCTCTCAGGTGAGCTCAACTCGAGTTGATCGGCAAGCTCCCAGAAGAGCAACTTAGCAAGCTCCCAGGTGAGGTGCCTGGTGAGCTACTCAGTGAGCTCACATGTGAGCTCAAGTCAACCTACTCAGTGAGATTCTTGATGAGCTCTAAGGTGAGCTGTTAGCTGAGCTCTTAGGTGAGATTTTAGGCGAGCTCCCAGGTGAGCTGTTAGGTGAGCTAATCAATGAATTCCAAGGTGAGCTACCAGATGAGCTCAAGGTGAGTTGGCAGAGTGAGTTCCTCAGTGAGCTCAAGGTGAGGTCCCATGCAAGTTGGTAAGGTGAGTTGTCAGGTGAGCTCCCTTGTGAGTTTCCAAGCAAGCTATTGGGAAAGTTCTTGGGTGAGCTAAATGTGAACTAGTAAGGTGAGCTCCTAGGTTAGTTTTTTAATGAGCTGTGGGGTGAGCTCCTAGGCAAGCTCACGGTGAGATAGTAAGATGAGCTTTCAGGTGACCTCCTAGGTGATTTTTTAGGAAAACTCAAGTCGAGATGCTCGACAAACTCTTGGGTGAGCTCAAAGGTGAGCTTGTCAGCAATATCTAAGGTGAGCTTACATGTGAGCTATTAGATGAGCTCAAGGTAAGTTGGCAAGGTGAGCTCAAGGTGAGTTGGCAAGGGAAGCTATCAGTTGAGCTCCCAGGTGACCTACTAGGTGATCTCCTATGTGAGCTACTTGTCTATCTCCTAGGTGAGGACCCCGGTGAGCTCACAAGTGAGGTCAAGTCATCTTACTCTATGACCTACTTGGTGAGCTCCTAGGTGAGTTATTAGGTAAGATCCTAGGTGAGCTATTAGGTGAGCTCCCAGGCAAGCTGTTAGGCGAGCTACTCAATGAACTATGAGGTGAGCTACCAGATGAGCTCAAGGTGAGTTGGCAAGGTGAGCTCCTCAGTGAGCTGGAAAGGTAAGCTAATAGGTGAGTTCCCATGTGATTTGTCAGGATGAGCTATCAGGAAACCTCCTATTGAAGTTTTTGGGTGAGCTACTTGACGAGTTCTCAGGCGAGCTTAAGTCAAGGTACTCGAGGAGCTCTTAGGTGTGCTCAAGGTGAACTAGTAAGGTGACTTATCAGGTGAGCTCCTAGGAAAGTTTCTAGGGAAGCTCAAGGTTAGCTACTCGATGAACTCTTTGGAAAGCTACTTATTGATATCCCAGCCAAGCTCTTAGGTGAGCTGCTTGGTGAGCTCCCAAGTGAGCTCAAAGGTGAGGTTATCAGTAATATCTGAGGTGAGCTTATATGGGAGCTACCATATGATCTCAAGGTGAGTTGGCAGGGTGAGCTCAAGGGTAGATGGCAAGGTGAGCTCAAGTCGAGTTATTTGGCGAGATCCTGGGTGAGCTCAAAGGCGAGCTTTCAAGCAAGCTCCCAGGTGAGTTTCTTCGTAAGTTCAAGTCGATCTGCTCAACGAGCTCCTAGGTGAATTGCTTGCCAAGCTCTTAGCCTATCTCATTGGTGAGATCACAAGTGAGCTCAAAGGTGAGATTTTCAACAATCTCTAAGGTTAGGTTACATGTGAACTACCAGATGAGCTCAGGGTGAGTTGGGAAGGTGAGCTTTAATGTGACCTCCCAAGTGAGTTCCCAAGTGAGTTACCCGATGAGCTCCTGGGTGAGGTCAATTTGATCTGATCAGAAAACTCCTAGAAGAGCTCCCAGATGAGCTACTTCACAACCTATTCGATGAGCTCCTAGGTGAGCTACTAGGAAAGCTCCCAAGTAAGCTACTTTGTGAGCTCCCAGGAGAGGTCCCCAGTGAGCTACTCGGCGAGTTCAAAAATGAGCTAACAAGTGAGATCAAGTCAACCTACTCGGTGAGCTCGCAGGTAAGCTACTTTGTGAGTTACTTGATGAACTCTGAGGCAAGCTACCAGACGAGCTCAAGGTGAGTTGGCAAGGTGAGCTCCTTAGTGAGCTTAAGGTAAGCTAACAAGGTGAGCTGATAGGTGAGCTCCAATCCAATTTGATAAGGCAAGCTCCTGTGTGAGTTTTCACATGAGCTACTTGATGAGCTCCTAGGTGAGATCAAGTTGAGCTTCTCGGTGAGCTCCTACGAAGCTAAAGGTAAGTTAGCAAGGTGAGCTCCTAGGTGAGTTTTTGTGTAAGCTCAAGTCGAGCTGGTTGATGAGCTCATAGGTGAGCTTCTTGCCGAGATCCAAGCCTAGCTCCTAGGTGAGTTTCTAGTTGAGCTCCCAAGCGAGCTCAAAGGTGAGCCATTTAGCAAGGTGAGCTCAAGGTGAGTTGGCAAGGCGAGCTGTCAGGTGAGCTGCCAGGTGAGTTACTCGACAAGCTCCTAGGTGAACTCAACTCGAGCACCTCAACAAACTTTGAGATGAGCTACCTTTAGAGGTTAAGGCAAGTTATCAAGGTGAGGTCCTCACCGAGCTCAAGGTGAGCTAGGAAGCCAAGCTGACAGGTGAGCTCCCAAGCTAGTTGGCAAGGTGAGCTCTCATGTGAGTTTTTAGGTGAGCTTCTTGACGAGGTCTTGGGCAAGCTCAAGTTGAGCTCCTCGATGAGTTCCTGGGTGAGTTCAAGGCAAGCTTGCAAGGTGAGCTGTTAGGTGAGTTCCTAGGTGATTTTTTGGGAAAGCTAAAGTCGAGCTACTTAACAAGCTCCTAAAAGAGCTGCTTACCAAGGTCCCAGCTGAACTCCTAGGTGACTTTCTCGGTGAGATCCCAGGTGAGCTCAAAGGCCAGCTTATCAATAATCTCTTACGTGAGCTTACATGTGAGCTACCAAATGAGCTTTAGGTGAGTTGGCAAGGTGAGATCAGGGTGAGTTGGCCAAGTGAGCTCAAGGTGAGTTGGCAAGGTGAGCTGTCAAGTGAGTTCCCAAGTGAGTTACTCGATGAGCTCCTAGGTGAGGTCAACTCAAGTTGAAGCTCCCAGGTGAGTTACTCGATGAGCTCTTAGGAGAGCTCGAATCAAGTTGATCGGTGAGATCCCATAAGAACTCCTAGGTGAGATACTTCGTTACCTATTCAGTGAGCTCCCAGGTGAGCTGTTAGGTGAGCTCCCAAGTGACCTACTTGAAAATCTCCCAGGTGAGGTCCCTGGTGAGATGCTCACTGAGCTCACAAGTGAGCTAACAAGTGAGATCAAGTCAACCTACTTGGTGAGCTACTCGGTGAGCTCCCAGGTGAGCTCCTAGGCAAGCTACTTGGTGAGCTACTCAATGAACTATGACACAAGCTACAAGATGAGCTCAAGGTGATTTGGTAAGGTGAGCTCCTCAATGAGCTAAAGGCAAGCTAGTAAAGTGAGCTGATAGGTGAGATCCCGTCTAATTTGATAATCTAAGCTCCCATGTGAGTTTTCACACAAGCTATTTGAAGATCTCCCAGGTGAGCTCAAGTTGAGCTCCTCGGTGAGCTCTTGGGAAGATCAAGGCAAGTTGGCAAAGCAAGCTAGCAAGGTGAGCTGGCAAGGTGAGCTCCCAGGTGAGTTTTTGAGAAAGCTCAAGTCAAGCTGGTCGAATAGCTCCTCAGTGAGCTACTTACCAAGCTCAAAGCCTAGCTCTTAGGTGAGCTGCTAGTTGAGCTCCCAGGTGAGCTCAAAGGTGAGCCATTTAGAAAAGTGAGCTCAAGGTGAGTTGGCAAGGTAAGCTTTTAGGTGAGGTCCTAGGTGAGTTCCTAGGTGAGTCACTCAACAAACTCCTGGGTGAAATCAACTCGAGCTACTAAAAAAACTATGATATGAGATACCTTTGAAGCTCAAGGTGAGTTGGCAAGGTGAGCTCCTCAGCGAGCTCAAGGTGAGCTAGTAAGGTGAGCTGATAGGTTAGCTCCCAAGTGAGTTAGAAAGGTGAGCTCCCAAGTGAGTTGGAAAGGTGAGCTCCCATGTGAGTTTTTAGGCGAGCTGATTGAGGAGTTCCCGAGTGAGATCAAGTCAAGATGCTTGCTGAGTTCAAGGAAAGCTTGCAAGGTGAACTGTTAGGCAAGTTCCTATGTGATTTTTTGGGAAATCTAGAGTCGAGCTGCTGGACAAGCTCCTAGATAAGCTACTTGGCGAGCTCCCAGTCGAGCTTCGAGGTGAGCTGCTCGGTAAGATCCTAGGAAAGCTCAAAGGTGAGCTTGTCGATAATCTCTTAGGTAAGCTTACATGTGAGCTACCAAATGAGCTCTAGGTGAGTTGGTAAGGTGAGCTCAAGGTGAGTTGGCAAGGGGAACTCAAGGTGAGTTGGCAAGGTGAGCTGTCAGGTGAGTTCCCAGGTGAGTTCCTAGGTGAGTTACTTGATGAGCTCCCGGGTGAGCTCAACTCAAGTCGAAGCTCCTAGGTTAGTTCTCAGGTGAGTCACTTGATGAGCTCTCAAGTGATCTCAACTCGATTTTATTGGTGAGATCCCAAAAGAGCTCCTAAGTGAGCTACTTTGTGACATGTTCCGTGAGCTCCTAGGTGAGCTACTAGGTGAGATCCTAAGTGAGCTACTTGGAAAGCTCCTAGGTGAGGTCCCTGATGAGCTAATCGGTGAGCTCACATGCAAAGTAACAGCCAAGATCAAGTCAACCTACTTAGCAAGCTACTCAGTGAGCTCCCAGGAAAGCTACTTGGTGAGCTACTCAACAAACTTTGAGGCAAGCTACCAAACCAGCTTAAGGCAAATTGGCAAGGTGAGCTCCTCAGTGAGCTCAAGGTAAGCTAGTAAGGTGAATTGATAGGTGAGATACCATCTAATTTGATAAGGTGAGCTCCTATGTGAGTTTTTTCACAAGATACTTGACGAACTCCTAGGTGAGCTGAAGTTGAGCTCCTCGGTGAGCTCCTGGGAAGATCAAGGCAAGCTAGCAAGGTGAGTTATTAGGGGAGCTCCTAGGAAAGTTTCTAGGTGAGCTTCTTATCGAGCTCTAAGCCTAGCTCCTTGGTGAGATGCTAGTTGAGCTCCCAAATGAGCTCAAAGATGAGCCATTTAGCAAGGTAAGCTCAAGGGGAGTTGGCAAGGTGAGCTGTCAGGTGAGCTCCAAGGTGAGTTCCCAGGTGAGTTACTCGACAAGCTCCCAGGTGCACTCAACTCGAACTACTCAACAAACTCTGAGGTGAGCTACCTTCTGAGCTCAAATCAAGTTGGCAAGGTGAACTCCTCATCGAGCTCAAGATGAGCTAGTAAGGTGAGCTGATAGGTGATCTCCCAAGTGAGTTGGCAAGGTGAGATCCCATGTGAGTTTTTATTCGAGTTACTTGACGAGCTCCCAGGTGAGTTAAAGTCGAGCTTCTCACCAAGCTCTTGGGTGAGTTCAATGCAAGATTGCAAGGTGAGCTGTTAGGTGAATTCCTAGGTGAGTTTTTGGGTAAGCTCAAGTCAAGCTACTTGACAAGCTCCTGGATTAGCTGCTTGCTGAGCTCCCAGCCGAGCTCCTAGATGAGCTGATTGGTGAGATCCTAGGCAAGTTCAGAAGTGATATTTTTGTAAATCTCTTAGGTGAGCTTACATGCAAGCTACCAAATGATCTCTAGGTGAGTTGGCTAGGTGAGCTCAAGGTGAGTTGGCAAGGTGAGCTGTCAGGTGAGTTCCCAGGTGAGTTGGCAAGGTGAGCTGTCAAGTGAGTTCCCAGGTGAGTTACTCGATAAGCTCTCAGATGAGCTCAACTCGAGTTGATTGGTAAGCTCGCAGAAGAGATCCCAGGTGAGCTACTTAGCAAGATCCCAGGTGAGGTCCCTGGTGAGCTACTTAGTGAGATCACACGTGAGCTCAAGTTAACCTACTCGGTGAGACTCTCAGTGAGCTCTAAGGTGAGCTGTTAGTTGAGATTTTAGGTGAGGTTTTAGGTGAGCTCCCAGGTGAGCTGTTAGGTGAGCTACTCAGTGAACTCCAAGGTGAGCTACCAGATGAGCTCAAGGTGAGTTGTCAAGGTGAGCTTGTCAGCGAGCTCAAGGTGAGGTCCCATGCGAGTTGGTAAGGTGAGTTGTCTAGTGAGCTCCCTTGTGGTTTTCCAAGCAAGCTGCTGGGAAAGCTCTTTGGTGAGCTCAAGGTGAACTAGTAAGGTGAGCTCCTAGGTTAGTTTCTGAGTGAGCTGCGGGGTGAGCTCCTAGGTGAGTTCAAGCTGAACTAGCAAGGTGAGCTTTCAGGTGAGCTCCTAGGTGAGTTTTAAGGAAATCTCAAGTCGAGATGCTCAAAAAAATCCTAGGTGAGATCAAAGGTGAGCTTGTTAGCAATATCTGAGGTGAGCTTACATGTGAGCTATTAGATGAGCTCAATGTAAGTTGGCAAGGTGAGCTCAAGGTGAGTTTATAAGGGAAGCTATCAGGTGAGCTCCCAGGTGACCTACTAGGCGATCTCCTAAGTGAGCTACTTGGCTATCTCCTACGTGAGGACCCCAGCGAGCTCACAAGTGAGGTCAAGTCAGCTTACTCTACGAGCTACTTTGTGAGCTCCCAGGTGAGTTGTTAGGTAAGATCCCAGGTGAGCTATTAGGTGAGCTCCCAGCCAATATGTTAGGTGAGCTGCTCAATGAACTATGAGGCTACCGGATGAGCTCAAGGCGAGGTGGCAAGGTGAGCTCCTCAGCGAGCTCAAGGTGAGCTAGAAAGGCAAGCTGATAGGTGAGTTCCCATGCGAGTTATCAGCGTGAGCTATCAAGTGAGCTCCTATGCATGTTTTCAGGTTAGCTACTTGACAAGTTCTCAGGCGAGCTTAAGTCAAGGTACTCGAGGAGCTCCTGGGTGTGCTCAAGGTGAGTTGGTAAGGTGACTTGTCAGGAGAGCTCCCAGGAAAGTTTCCAGGGAAGCTCATGTCCAACTACTCGATGACCTCATTGGTGAGCTTCTTATCGATCTCACAGCTAAGCTCCTAGGTGAGCTACTTGGTGAGCTCCCAACTGAGCTCAAAGGTGAGGTTATTAGTAATATCTGAGGTGAGATTATATGGGAGCTACCAGATGAGCTCAAGGTGAGTTAGCAAGCTGAGCTCAAGGGTACATGGGAAGGTGAGTTCAAGCTAAGTTGGTAAGGAAAACTGTCAAGTGAGCTCCCAAGAAAGTTCCTAGGTGAGTTACTCGATGAGCTCCTGGGAAATCTCAACTTGAGCTAATCATCCAGCTCCTAGAAGAGCTCCCTTGTGAGCTACTTTGTGAACTGTTTGGCAAACTCCTAGTCGAGCTCCCAAGCAAGCTACTTGGTGAGCTCCCAGGCGAGGTCCCTGGCAAGCTACTCAGTGAGCTCACAAGTGAGCTCAAGTCTACCTACTAGGTGAGCTTCTCATTGAGCACCCAGGTGAGCTATTAGGTGAGATCCTAGGTGAGCTAAGTGGTGAGCTACTCGACAAACTCACTACCAGACGAGCTCAAGGTGAGTTGGCAAGGTGGGCTCCTTAGTGAGCTTAAGGTGAGCTCCCATTTCATTTGGTAAGGTGAGCTGTTAGGTGACCTCCCATGTGAGTTTCTAGGTGAGCTATCAGGTGAGCTCAAGTTAATGTACTCGGTGAGCTACTCATTGAGCTCCCAGGTGAGCTACATCAAAGTTTCTCGACAAAATCAGAGGTGAGATACCGGATGAGCTCAAGGTGGGTTGGCAAGGTGCACTACTCAGTGAGCTCTATTTCAGCTGGTAAGGCAAGCTCCCATTCGAGTTGGTAAGGTAAGTTTTCAGGTGAGCTCCGATGTGAGTTTTTGGGTGAGCTAATTGATGAGCTCAAGTCAAGCTACTTGATGAGCTCCTAGGCAAGCTCAAGGCTAGCTAGCAAGGTGAGCTCCTAGGTAATTTTCCATGCAAGCTCAAGTCAAGCTACTCGATTAGCACTTCGGTGAGCTACTTGACGAGCTCCTAGCTAAGCTCCTAGGTGAGCTACTCGGTGGGCTCTTAGGTGAGCTCAAAAGTGAGCTTGTTGGAAATTTTTGAGGTGAGCTTATATGTGAGCTACCAACTGAGATCAAGGTGAGTTGGCAAGGAAAGCTATCAGTTAAGCTCCCAGGTCAGTTCCCAGGTGAGTTACTCAACAAGCTCTTGGGTGAGCTTAACTCGAGCTAATTGGCCAGTGTTCAGAAGAGCTCTTAGGTGAGGTACTTAGTGAGTTGTTTGGCAAGATCGTAGGTGAGTTGCTAGGCGAGGTCCCAAATGAGCTACTTGGTAATCTCCCAAGTGAGGTCCCTAGTGAGCTCACAAGTGAGCTGTTAGGTGAGCTCCAAAGCTACTCAATGAAATTTGAGGTGAGCTCCATAATGAGCTCAAGGTGAGCTGGCAAGGTGACCTCCCATGTGAGTTTTCAAGTGAGCTACTTGACGAGCTCCTAGACGAGCTGTGTGTTCCCAAGCAAGTTACTCGACAAGCTTTTGGGTGAGATCAACTTGAGATAATTGGTGAGTAATAAGAAGATCTCCTAGGAAATCTACTTGACAAGTTATTCGATGAGCTTCTAGGTGAGCTCCCATGTGAGGTCACTTTTGAGCTGCTCAGTGAGCTCACAAGTGAGCTCACAAGCAGGTTCAAATCAACCTACTCGACGAGATAGTGAGTGAGATCCTAGGTGAGCTACTTGGGGAGCTGCTTGGGGTGCTTAAGTTGAGTTGGCAAGGTGATCTCCTAAGCAAGCTCAAGGCGAGTTGACAAGGCAAGCTCCCATGCAAGTTTCTAGGTGAGCTCTCAAGAGAGCTCCCATGTGAGTTTTTCAGGTGAGCTACTTGACCAGCTCCTGTATGAGCTCAAGTCGAGATTCTCAGTGAATTGCTCATTGATCTACTATGTGAGATCAAGGTGAGCTGGTAAGGTGAGTTTTTTGGCCAAGCTCAAGTTGAGCTACTCGAGGACCTCCTGGGTGAGATGTTTGTCGAGCTCCTAGGTGAGCTACTCGGTTAGCTCCCAAGCGAGCTCAAAGGTGAGCTTGTCGGTAATCTCTAAGGTGATCTTACATGTGAGCTACTAGATGAGTTCAAGGTGAGTTGGAAAGGTGAGCTCAAGGGGAGTTAAAAAGGTGAGCTATCAGGAAAGCTCCCAAGTGAGTTCCTAGGTGAGTTACTCGATGAGCTCCCAGGTGAGCTCAAGTCAAGCTACTCAGTGAGCTTCTGCGTGAGCTTAAGGTGAGCTAGCAAGGAGAGCTATTAGGTGAGATCCTAGGTGAGTTTATGGGTAAGCTCAAGTCAAGCTACTTGAGGAGCTCTTGGGTGACCTTTTGCTGAGTTCCCAGCCAAGCTCCTAGGTGATCTCAAAGGCAAGCTCCCATGTGAGGTACTTGGTGAGATGCTCGAAAAAATTCGAGGCAAGCTACCTTCTGAACTCAAGGTAAGTTGGAAAGGTGAGCTCCTTAGCAAGCTCAAGGTGAGCTCCCATGTGAGTTGGTAATGAGAGCTATCAAGCGAGCTCTTATGTCAATTTTTGGGCAAGCTCTATGACGAGCTTCTAGGTGAGCTCAAGTGAAGCTGCTTGGCAAGATCTAAGGTGAACTCAAGTGAGGTAGCAAGGAGAGCTATAAGAGGAGTTCCCAGGTGAGTTTTATGGAAAGTTCAAGTTGAGCTTCTCGAAGAGCTCTTAGGCAAGCTACTTGCTGAGCTCTAAGTCAAGCTCCTAAGTGAGCTACATGGTGAGATCCCAGGTGAGCTAAAAGGCAAGCTTTTCGGCAATATCTTAGGTGAGATTACATGTGACCTACCATATGAGCTCCAGGTGAGTTGGTAAGGTGAGCTCAAGGTGAGTTGGCAAGGTGAGCTCAAGGTGAGTTGGCAAGGTGAGCTATCAGGTGAGTTCTCAAGTGAGTTACTTAACAAGCTCCTAGGCCAGCTCAACTTGAGTAGATCAGTGAGCTCCCAGAAGAGCTCCCATATGAGCTACTTGGCGACCTATTCAGTGATCTCCTAGGTGAGGTCTCAACCAAGTTACTTAGTGACCTCCTAGGTGAGGTCCCTAGTGAGCTGCTCAGTGAGCTCACACATGAGCTCAAGTCAACATACTTTGCAAGCTGCTCGGTGAGCTCCAAGGTGATCTGTTTGGTGAGATCCTAGGTGAGTTGTTAGGTAAGCTTTATGGTGAGCTACTCAAAAAAATCTGAGGTGAGATACCAGACGAGGTCAAGGTGAGTTAGCAAGGTGAGTTTTTAGGTGAGATCCCATGTGATTTTTTGGGTGAGCTACTTGACAAGCTCTTGGGCGAGCTCAATTCAAGCTACTTGGTGAGCTCCTGTGTGAGCTCAAGGTCTCCTAAAAAGGTGAGCTGTTAGATGAGCTCCTATGTGAGTTTCTGATTAAGTTCAAGTCGAACTGCTTGACAAACTCCTAGGTAGGCTACTTCCCAAGCTCCCAGCCAAGCTCCTAGGTGAGCTATTGGGTGAGCTCTAAGGTGAGCTTAAAGGTGAGCTTGTCAGTAATCTCTGAGGTGAGCTTACATGTGAGATACTAGATGAGCTCAAGGTGAGTTGGTAAGGTGAGATGTCAGGTGAGCTCCCAGGTGAGTTCCCTGGTGAGTTACTTTATGAGCTCCCAGGTGAGCTCAACTTGAGCTTATCAGCGAGCTCCCAGAAGATTTCATAAGCTAGCTACTTGGTGATTTTTTCGGTGAGCTCCCAGGTAAGATACTAGTCAATCTCCCAAGTGACCTAGTTGGTGAGATCTCAAGCAAGGACCCCAATGAGCTACTCCGTGAGCTCACAAGTGATCTCAAGTCAACCTACTTGATAAGCTTCTCGATGAGCTATTAGGTGAGCTCACAGGTGAGGTATTAGGTGAGCTGCTTGACAAAATCTAAGGCAAGCTACTAGATGAGCTTAAGGTGAGATGAAAAGGTGAGCTCCTCAGCAAGCACAAGGTGAGTTGGCAAGGAAAGTTCCCATGTGAAATTGCAAGGCAAGTTATAAGACGAGCTCCCATGTGAGTTTTTGGGTGAGTTGCTTGATGAGCCCCTACGTGAGATCAAGTTGAGGTGCTCGGAAAGCTCCTAAGTGAGCTCAAGGTGTGCTGGAAAGGTGAGCTCCCAGGTGAGTTTCTGGGAACACTCAAGTTAAGATACTTGATGAGCTCCTAGGAAAGCTACATGCTGAGCTCCTAGTTGAGCTGCTCGGTGAGCTCCCAAGTGAGCCTTTTAGCAATATCTGAGGTGACCTTATGTGCAAGATACCATATGAGCTCAAGGAGAGTTGGCAAGGTGAGCTCAAGGTAAGTTTTAAAGGTGAGCTCAAGGCAAGTTTTAAAGGTGAGCTCAAGGTGAGTTAGCAAGGAGAGTTGTCAAGTGAGCTCCTAGGTGAGTTCCTATGTGAGCTCAGCTTGAGTAGATCGGTGAGCTCCCAGAAGAGCTCCTAGGTGAGCTACTTAGTGAGTTGTTCTGTGAGCTCCAAGGTGAGCTACTAGGAAAGCTCCCAAATGAGCTATTTGACAATCTCCAAGGTGAGGTCCCCAGTGAGCTGCTTGGTGAACTCATAAACAAGCTCAAGTCAACGTACTCGGTGATCTACTTAATGAGCTCTTAGGTGAGCTATTAGGTGAGCTTCGAGGTGAGATAATTTGTGAGCTAATAGAGAAATTCTGAGGTGAGCTACCAGATAAGATTAAGGTGAGTTGGCAAGGTGAGCTCCTGAGTGAGCTCTAGGTAGGTTGGCAAGGTGAGTTCACATGTGAGTTTTCAGGTGTGCCCCTTGATGAGATCCTAGATGAATTGTGAGTTTCCACACAATTTACTCAATGAGCTCCTAGGCAAGCTCAACTTGAGCTTATTGGTAAACTCCCAGAAGACCTCCCAGGTGAGCTACTTGGTGAGCTATTCGCAGAGCTCTTAGGTGAGCTGCGAGGTGAACTCCCAAGTGAGCTACTGCCCAAGCTCCCAGGTGAGGTCTGTGGCAAGCTACTCAGTAAGCTCACAAGTGATCTCACAAGTAAGCTCAAGTCATCTTACTTGATGAACTTTTTTGTGAGCTTGCAGGTGAGCTATTAGGTAAGCTCCTAGATGAGCTATTGGGTGATCTACTAGGTGAGCTACCAGGTGAGCTGTTAGGTGAGCTACTCGATGAACTATGAGGTGAGATACCAGATGAGCTCAAGGTGAGTTGGAAAGGTGAGTGCCTCAGTGAGCTCAAGGTGAGCTAGCAATGTGAGCTATCAGGTGAGCTCCTATGTGAATATTCAGGTGAGCTACCTAATGAGCTCTCGGGTAAGCTCAAGTTGAGCTACTCGGTGAGCTCCTGGGTGAGCTCAAGGTGAGCTCCTAGGTGAGTTTCTAGGGAAGTTCAAGCTGAGTGGCTTGATAAGCTACTTGTCAAGCTCCCAGCTAAACTCCTAGGGAAGCTACTTGATGAGCTCATAGGTGAGCTCAAATGTGAACTTGTCGGTAATCTATGAGGTGAGCTTACATGCGAGCTATCGAAAGAGCTCAAGGTGAGTTGGCAAGGTGAGCTCAAGGAAAGTTTACAAGGTGAGCTCAAGGAAAGTTGGTAAGGTGAGCTATGAGGCAAGCTCCCAGGCATGTTTGCAAGGTGAGTTCCCATGTGAGTTACTCGACGAGCTCCTGCAAAAGCTCAACTTGAGCTAATTGGTGAGCTCTTAGAAGAGCTCCTAGGTGTGCTATTTTGTGAGTTATTCAATGAAATCCTGGGAGAGCTGCTAGGTGAGCTCCCATGCGAGCTACTTATCAAGCTCCCATACGAGGTCCCCGATGAGCTACTCAGTGAGCTCACAAGGGAGCTCAAATCAACCTACTCAGCGAGCTTCTCGGTGAGCTCCCAAGTGAGTTGTTAGGTGAACTCCCAAATGAGCTGTTAGTTGAGCTCCCATGCGAGCTACTTGGTGAGCTACTCGACCAACTCTAAGGTAAGCTACTAAACAAGCTCAACGAAAGTTGGCAAGGTGAGCTCCTTAGTCATCTCAATTTGAGTTATCAAGCTGAGCTACCATCTGAGTTTGTAAGGTGAGCTCCCATGTGAGTTTTCATGTGAGCTACTTGACGAGATCTCTGGTGAGCTACTTGACGAGCTCCAGGTGATCTCAAGTTGAGCTACTTGGCAAGCTCCTAAGTGAGCTCAAGGTGAGGATGCAAGGTGAGCTCAAGTCAACATGTTGAGTGAGCTCCCAGGAAAGCTATTAGGTGAGCTCTTAGGTGAGATGTTAGGTAAGCTCCTAGCCGAGCTAATTGGTGAGCTGCTCGAAAAACTCTGAGGTGAGCTACCTTCTGACCTCAAGGTGAGTTGTAAAGGTGAGCTCCTCTATGAGCTCAAGGTGAGCTCTCATGGGAGTTAACAAGGAAAGATGTCAGGTGATCTCCCATGTGAGGTTTTGGATAAACTACTTGATGAGCTCATGGGTGAGATCAAGGTGAGCTGGCAAGGTGAGCTATCAGGTGAGTTTTCAAGAAATCTCAAGTTGAGCTGCTTGATAAACTCCTGGGCAAGCTGCTTGCCAAGCTTCCAGCTGAGCTCCTAGGTGAGCTACTTGGTGAGATCTAAGGAAAGCTCAAAGGTGAGCTTGTCAGCAATCTCTTAGGTGAGCTTACATAAGAGCTACTAGATGAGCTCTAGGTGAGTTGGCAAGGTGAGTTCAAGTTGAGTTGGCAAGGTGATTTGGTAAGGTGAGCTGCCAGGCGAGCTCCCTAGTGAGGTCCTAGGTGAGTTACTTGATGAGATCCTAGGAAAGCTCAACTCGAGTTAATCGGTGATCTCCCAGAAGAGCTCCTAGATGAGCTATTCAGCGAGCTCCTAGGTGAGCTCCTAAGCGAGCTCTCAGATAAGGTTCCCATTGAGCTACACAATGAGCTCACATGCGAGCTCAAGTAAACCTACTTGGTGAGCTCTTAGGTAAGATGTTAGGTGAGCTCTGAGGTGAGCTATAAGGTGAGCTCCCTTGTGAGCTATTAGGTGATCTCCAAAGTGAGCTACATCACAAGATACTTGACGAACTCTAAGGTGAGATACCAGATGAGCTCAAGGTGAGCTGGCAAGGTGAGCTCCTCAGCGAGCTCAAGGTGAGCTAGATAGGTGAGGTCCCATGTATGTTTTCAGGAAGAGCTATTAGGTGAGGTCCTATGCGAGTTTTTGGGTGAGCTACTTGAAGAGCTCTCGGGTGAGCTCAAGTCGAGCTGCTCAGTGAGCTCAAGGCGAGATGGTAAGGTGAGCTCCCAGGTAAGTTTCTAGGGAAGCTCAAGTTGAGCTGCTCGATGATCTCTTGGGTGAGTTATCTTTCAAGCTCCCATCCGAGCTCCTAGGTGAGCTACTCGGTGAGCTCTCAAGTGAGCTCAAAGACAAGCTTATTTGTAATCTCTGAGGTGAGCTTACATGTGAGCTACCTGATGAGATCATGGCAAGTTGGCAAGGTGAGCTCAAGGTAAGTTTGGAACATGAGGTTAAGGCAAGTTAGTAAGGTGAGCTATCAGGTGAGCTCCCATTCAAGTTCTCAGGTGAGTTACTCAACAAGTTTTTGGGTGAGCTCAACTCGAGCTAATCGTCAAGCTCCCAGAAGAGCTCCTTGGTGAGCTACTTTGTGAGCTATTTGATGAGCTCCCAGGTGGGCTGCTAGGTGAGCTCCCAAGTGAGCTACTTGGTGAGATCCCAGGTGAGGTCCTTGGTGAGCTACTCAGTGAACTCACAAGCGTGCTCATGTCAACCTACTCGGTGAGCTACTCATTAAGCTCTCAGGAAACCTCCCAGGTGAGCTTCCAGGGGAGCTACTTGGTGTGTTACTCGATGAACTCAGAGGTGATCTACAAGATGAGCTCAAGGCAAGTTCACAAGGTGAGCTCCTCTGTGAGCTCAAGGCAAGCTGAAAAGGTGACCTGATAGGTGAGCTCCCTTGTGAGTTGGTAAGGTGACCTCCCATGTGAGTTTTGGGGTGAGCTACTTGATGAGCTCAAGTCGAGCTACTTGGTGAGCTCCTAGGTGAGCTCAAGGTGAGCTAGCAAGGTGACCTGTCAAGCAATCCCTATTCAAGTTTTCATGCAGGCTCAAGTTAAACTACTCGATGAGGACCTGGGTGAGCTACTTACTGAGCTCTTAGCCAAGCTCCTAGGTGAGCTGCTCGGTGGGCTCTTAGGTGAGCTCAAAGGCAAGCTTGTTAGTAATGTCTGAGGTGAGCTTATATGGGAGCTACTAGATGAGCTCAAGGTGAGTTGGTAAGGCAAGCTATTAGGTGAGCTCCCAGGTGAGTTCCCAAGTTTGTTATTTGATAAGCTCTCTGGCGAGCTCAACTTGAGCTGATCGGTGAGCTCCCAGAAGAGCTCCCAAGTGAGCTACTTAGCAAGCTATTCAACGAGCTCCAAGTGATTTGCTAGGTGATCTCCCAAGCAAGCTACTTAGCGAGGTGAGTTATCAGGCGAGTTTCTAAGCAGGTTCAAGTTGCGCTACTCGAGGAGCTCCTACACGAGTTGCTTGTTGAGCTCCTAGCTGAGCTCCTAGGTTAGCTACTCGATTAGCTCCTAGGCAAGCTCAAAGGCTAGTTTGTTAGCAATCTCTGAAGTGAGATTACATGTGAGCTACCAGATGAGCTTAAGGTGAGTTAGAAAGGAAAGCTCAAGGGTAGTTCATAAGGTAAGTTGTTAGGTGAGTTCCTAGGTGATTTACCTGGTGAGTTACTCGATGAGCTCCCAGGTGAGCTCAACTTGAACTGATCGGCGAGCTCCCAGAAGAGCTCTCAGGTGAGCTACTTGATGATTTGTTCGGTGAGCTGCTCAACAAGCTCACAAGTGAGCTCCTAGGTGAGGTCCCTAGTGAAATATTCACTGAGCTCACAAGTTACATCGCAAGTAAACTCAAGTCAACCTACTCGGAAAGCTACTTAGTGAGCTCCCAGGTGAGTAGTTAGGTGATCTCCCAGGTGAAATATTAGGTGAGCTGCCAGGTGAGGTAATTGGTGAGCTGCTCAATGAACTCTGAGGCAAGCTATAAGATGAGCTCAAGGTGAGTTGGCAAGGTAAGCTACTTAGTGAACTTAAAGTGATTTGGTAAGGTGAGCTAATAGGTGAGCTCCCATCGAGTTTCTATGTGAGCTATCAGGTGAGCTCCCATGTAAATTAACAGGTGAGTTATCTGGTGAGCTCCCATGTGATTTTTAGGGTGAGCTATTTGACAAGTTCCTAGACGAGCTCAAGTTGATCTACTTGGCGAGCTTCTAGGTGAGGTTAAGGTGAGCTATCAAGTGAGCTCCCAAGTGAGATTCCGAGTAAGCTCAAGTTGAGGTGAGCTCAAAGGTGAGCTTGTTAGCAATCTCTAAGGTGAGCTTACATGTGAGATACTAGATGAGCTCAAAGTGAGTTGGCAAGGTGAGCTATCAGGTGAGCTCCTAGGTGAGTTACTCAATGAGCTCCCGTGCAAGCTAAACTTGAGCTGATTGGTGAGCTCCAAGAAGAGCTCCCGAGTGACCTACTTGGTGAGCTATTTGGTGAGCTCCCAGGTGAGCTGCTAGGTGACCTCCCAAGTGAGCTATTTGGTGAAGTCCCAAGTGAGGTCTATGGCGAGCTACTCAGTGAGCTCACAAGAAAGCTCAAGTCAACCTACTCGATGAGCTACTCAGTGAGCTCCTAGGTGAGCTGTTAGGTGAGCTCCTAGGTGAGTTGTTAGTTGAGTTCCCAAGCGAGCTGGCAAGGAAAGCTATCAGGTTAGCTCCCATGCACATTTTCAGGTGAGCTTCTGGATGAGCTCCCATGTGAGCTCAATTCAAGCTACTAAGAAAGCTCCTGGGTGTGCTAAAGGTGCAATTACAAGGTGAGCTGTCAGGTGAGTTCTCAGGTGAATTTTCGGGCAAGTTCAAGTTGAGCTGCTCGACGAGCTACTGGGTGAGCTACTTACCAAGATCATAGTCGAGCTCCTAGGTGAGCACCTAGGTGAGCTCAAAGGTGAGCTTATCAGAAATCTCTAAGGTGAGCTTACATGTGAGCTACCAGATGAGCTCTAGGTGATCTGGCAAGGTGAGATCAAGGTAACTTAACAAGGTGAGCTGTTAGGTGAGCTCCAAGGTGAGTTACTCAAAGAGCTCCCTGATGACCTCAACTCAAGCAAATCAGCGAGCTCCCAGAAGATCTCTCAGGCCATCTACTTAATGAGTTGTTCGGTGAGCTCCAAGGTGAGCTCCTAAGCGAGCTACTTGGAGAACTCCCAGGAAAGCTCCTCGGTGAGCTACTCGATGAGCTCACAAGTGAGATCAACTCAACCTACTCGACGATATACTTGGTGAGCTCCCATGCAAGCTGTTAGTTGATCTCCTAGGTGAGCTTCCAGATGAGTTACTTGGTGAGCTACCAGATGAGCTCAAAGTGAGTTGGCAAGGTTAGATCCTCAATGAGCTTTAGGGGAGCTGGCAAGGTACCTGATAGGTGAGCTCCCATATGAATTTTGATGAGCTCCTGGGTGAGCTCAACTCAACCTAATTGGCGAGTTCCCAGAATAGTTCCTAGGTAAGCTACTTGGTGAGCTCCCAGGTGAGGTCCCCGATGAGCTGCTGGGTGAGCTCATAAGTGAGCTCAAGTTAACCTACTCGATGAGCTGCTCAGTGAGCTCTGAGGTGAGATGTTAGGTAAGCTCCCAGGTGATGTGTTATTCAAGCTCCTTGGTGAGCTAATTTATGAGCTACTCGATGAACTCCGATGTGAGCTATCAGACAAGCTCAAGGTGAGTTGGTAACGTGAGCTCCTCAGCGAGCTCAAGACGAGTTGGCAAGGTGAGCTGATAGGGGAGCTCCCATGTGAGTTAGCAAGGTGAGCTGTCAGATGAGTTTCCATGTGAGTTTTTGGGTGAGTTACTTGATGAGCACCTGGGCAAGTTCAAGTCGAGCTGCTCAATGAGTTCCTGGGCAAGCTGTTTGCCGAGTTCTCAATTGAGCTCCTAGGTGAGCTCAAAGGCGAGCTTGTCGGTAATCTTTGATTTGAGATTATATATGAGCTACCATATGAGATCAAGATGAGTTGGAAAGGTGAGCTCAAGGTGAGTTGGTAAGGAAAAATCAAGGTGAATTAGTAAGGTGAGTTGTCAGGTGAGCTCCCAGGTCAGTTCCCAGGTGACATACTCGATGAGCTCCCGAGTGAGATCAACTCGAGCTGATCAGTGAGGTCCCATAAGAGGTCCTATGTGAGCTACTTGGTGAGCTATTTGGTGATCTCCCAAGTGAACTGCTAGGTGAGCTCCCAAACAAGCTACTTGGTGAGCTCCCAATTGAGGTCCCTGGTGTGCTACTCAGTGAGCTCACAAGTGAGCTCATGTCAACCTACTCGGTGAGCTGCTCGGTGAGTTTCTAGGTGAGATATTTGGTGAGCTCCCAGGTGAGCTCTGAGGTGAGAAACCAGGTGAGCTACTTGGCGAGCTATTCAGTGAGCTCCCAGGTGAGTTGTTAGGTGATCTCAAAAGTGAACTACTTGGTGAGCTCCCAGTCAAGTTTCCTGGTGAGCTACCTGGTGAGCTCACAAGCAAGCTCAAGTCAACCTACTTGGTAAGTTTCTCGGTGAGCTCCTAGGTGAGCTACTAGGTGAGCTCCCAGGTGAGCTGTCAGGTGAGCTCCCATGTGAGGTACTTGGTGAGCTAGTCGACAAACTCATAGGTGAGCTACCAGATGCACTTAAGGTGAGTTGGCAAGGTGAGCTCCTAAGTGAGCTCAAGGTGAGCTAGCAAGGTGAGCTGATAGGTGAGATCTCATGTGATTTAGCAAGGCTAGCTATCAGGCGAGCTCTTATTTGAGTTTTTGGGTGAGCTACTTAGTGAGCTCCTGGGTGAGTTACTTGTTGAGTTCCCAGCCCAGCTCCTAGGTGAGCTACTCCATGAGCTCCCAAGCGAGCTCAAAGGTGAGCTTGTCAGCAATATTTGAGGTCAACTTATATGCATGCTACCAGATGAGCTCAAGGTAAGTTGGCAAGATGAGCTCAAGGGGAGGTGACAAGGTAAACTCAAGGTGAGTTCGAAAGGTGAGTTGTCAGGTGAGCTCCTAGGTGAGTTCTGAAGTAAGTTACTCGATGAGCTCCCACGTGAGCTCAACTCGAGCTGATCTGTAAGCTCATAGATGATATCCTAAGCGAACTACTTGGTGAGCTATTTCGCAAGGTCCTAAGTGAGCTACTAGGTGACCTCCCAAGTGATCTACATGGTGAGATCCTATGCGAGGTCCCTGACGAGATGCTCGGTGAGCTCAAAATTGAGCTCAAAAGTGAGGTAAAGTCAACCTACTTGACGAGCTAATCCGTGAGCTCTTAGGCAAGCTGTTAGGTGAGCTCCCAGGTGAGCTACTTGGTGAGCTACTTAACGAACTCTAAGGTGAGATACCAGATGAGCTCAAGGTGAGTTGGCAAGGTGAGTTCCTCAGCAAGCTCAATGTGAGTTGGTAAGGTGACCTTATAGGCGAGCTCCTAGGTGAGCCACTCAGTGAGATTACATGCGAGCTATCAGATGAGATCAAGGTTAGTTGGCAAGGTGAGCTCAAGGTGGGTTGGAAAGGTGAGCCCTAGGTGATTTGGTAAGGTGAGCTCCTAGGTGAGTTACTTAATAAGCTCCCAGGAAAGCTCAACTCGATCTAATCAATGACCTCTTAAAAGAGCTGCTAGGTGAGCTACTTTGCGAGCTATTTGGTGAGCTCCCAGGTGAGCTGCTAGGTGATCTCCCAAGCAACCTACTTGGTGAGCTCCCAGGTGATTTTTCATTTTGAGATCCTTAGCGAGCTCAAGGAAAGCTAGCAAGGTGAGCTGATAGGTGAGCTTCCATGTGAGTTGGCAAGGAAAGCTATTAGGTGAGCTCCCATGTGAGTTTTTAGGCAAGCTACTTGATGAGATCCGGTGTGAGCTCAAGTTGAGTTGCTCAATGAGCTCCTAGGTGAGCTCAAGACAAGCTGTCAAGCAAGCTCCCAGGTGAGTTTCCAGGAAAGATCAATTTGAGCTACTCAACAAGCTCCTGGGTGAGCTTCTTATTGAGCTCCTGGCCGATCTCCTAGGTGAGCTACTCGGTGAGCTCACAAGTGAACTCAAAGGTGAGCTTGTCAGTAATCTTTGAGGTGAGCTTACATGTGACCTATCAGATGAGGTCAAGGTGAGTTATCAAGGTGAGATTTTAGGTGACCTCCCAAGTGAGTTCCTAGGTGAGTTACTCGATGAGATCAACTTGATCTGATCGGTGAACTCCCAGAAGAGCTCCCAGGTGAGCTACTTTGTGAGCTATTCAGTGAGCTCCCAAGTGAGGTACTTGGAAAGCTCCCAAGTGAGGTCCTCGGTGAGCTACTTGGTGAGCTCCTAAGTGAGCTATTAGGTGAGCTACCAGACGAGCTCAAGGTGAGTTGGAAAGGTGAGCTTCTCAGCGAGCTCAAGGTGAGCTGGTAAGGTGAGATGATAGGTGAGCTCCTATCTGATTTGATAAGGTGAGATCTTATGTGAGCTTTCACATGAGTTTCTTGATGAGATCTTGGGTGAGCTCAAGTTGAGCTCCTCGGTGAACTCCTGGGAAGCTCAAGGAAAGCTGGCAAGGTGAGCTATCAGGTGAGCTCCCAGGAAAGTTTTCAGGTAAGGTCAAGTTGAGTTACTTGACGAGCTCTTGGGTGAGCCACTTGCTGAGCTCCCAGCCTAGTTCCTAGGTGAGCTACTAGGTGAGCTCCAAGGAGAGCTCAAACGTGAGCCATTTGGCAAGGTGAGCTCAAGGTGTGTTGGTAAGGTGAGCTGTCAGGTGAGCTCTCTGGTGAGTTCCCAGGTGAGTTACTTAACAAGCTCCTGGGTGAACTCAACTTGATCTTCTTGACAAACTCTAAGGCAAGCTACCTTCTGAGCTCAAGGTGAGATGGCAAGGTGAGCTCCTCACCGAGCTCAAGGTGAGCTGGCAAGGTGAGATGATAGGTGAGCTCCCATGAGAGTTTGCAAGGTGAACTATTAGGTGAGCTCCCGTGTGATTTTTTGGATGAGTTGGTTGACGAGCTCTTAGGTGAGCTCAAGTCAAGCTAATCACTAAGCTCCTGGGTGAGTTCAAGGTGAGCTGGCAATGCGAGTTGGCAATGTAAGTTGTCAGGTGAGTTCCTAGGTGAGTTTCTAGGAAAGCTCAATTCGAGTTGCTTGACAAGCTCCTAGACGAGCTACTTTCCAAACTCCCACCCAAGCTCCTAGGTGAGATGCTCGGTGAGATCCCAAGTGAGCTCAAAGGTGAGCTTTTCGGCAATCTCTTAGGTGAGCTTACATGCGAGCTACCAAATGAGCTCTAGGTGAGTTGGCAAGGTGAGCTCAAGGTGAGTTATTAGGTGAGCTCCCAGGTGAGTTCCTAGTTTAGTTACTCAATGAGCTCCCAGGTAAGATCAACTCAAGTTGAAGCTCGTACGTAAGTTCCCAGGTGAGTTATTCGATGAGCTCCTAGGTGAGATCAACTCGAGTTGATTGGTAAGCTCCTAGAAGAGCTCCCAGGCAAGCTACTTGGTGAGCTATTTGGTGAGCTCCCAGGTGATCTATTGGGTGAGCTCTTAAGTGAGCTACTAACTAATCTCCCAGGTGATGTCCCTAGTGAGTTGTTTGGTTAGCTCACATGCAAGCTCAAGTCAACCTACTTGGTGAGCTACTTAGTGAGCTCCAAGGTGAGTTGTTACGTCAGCTACTCAATGAACTCTAAGGTGATCTACCAGATGAGCTCAAGGTGACTTAGAAAGGTGAGCTCCTCAGCGAGCTCAAGGTGAGATCCCATGCGAGTTGGCAAGGTGAGTTTTCAGGTTAGCTCCCATGCGAGTTTCTGAGTGAGCTACTGGATGAGCTTTTGGACAAGCTCAACATGAGCTAGCAATGTCAGCTCCTAGGTTAGTTTCTAAGTAAGCTACTAGGTGAGCTCCTGGGTGAGCTCAAGGTGAGCTAGCAAGGTGAGCTGTCAAGCTAGCTCCTAGGTAAGTTTCTGGGAAATCTGAAGTCGAGAGGCTTAATGAACTCCTAGGAGAGCTCAAAGGTGAGCTTATCAGCAATATCTAAGGTGAGCTTACATGCGAGCTACCAGATGAGCTCAAGGTGAGTTGGCAAGGTGAGTTCAAGGTGAGTTGGTAAGGCAAGCTCAAGGTGAGTTGGGAAGGAGAGTTATCAAGCAAGCTCCCAGGTGAGCTACTAGGTGATCTCCTAAGTGAGCTACTTGGCGAGCTCCTAGGTGAGGACCTTGATGAGCTGCTCGGAGAGCTCACAAGGGAGGTCAAGTAATCTTACTCGATGAGCTACTTGGTGAGCTCCTAGGTGAGCTCCTAGGTGAGCTGTTAGGTGAGTTCCTAAGTAAGCTATTAGGTAAGCTGCTCAACGTACTCCGAGGTGAGATACCAAACTAGCTTAAGGTGACTTGACAAGGTGAGCTCCTCAGTGAGCTCAAGGTGAGTTGGTAAGGTGAGCTGATAGGAAATTTCCCATGTGAGTTGTCAAGGTGAACTATCAGGCAAGCTCCTATGTGAGTTTTTAGGTGAGCTACTTAACAAGCTCTTGGGTGAACTTAAGTCGAGGTGCTTGGCAAGCTCTTGGGTGAGCTCAATTTGAGCTGATAAGGCAAGCTATCAGGTGAGCTTGCAGGCAAGTTTCTAAGGAATCTCAAGTTGAGTTACTTTGATGAGCTCCTGGTTGAGCTGCTTGTCAATCTCTTGGCCAAGCTCCTAGGTGAGTTGCTTAGTGAGTTCCCAAACGAGCTCAAAGGTGAGCTTGTCATCAATCTTTGAGGTGAGCTTACATGTGAGCTACCAGATGAGCTCAAGGTGAGTTGGAAAGGTGAGCTCAATGTAAGTTGGCAAGGTGAGCTGTCAGGTGAGCTCCCAGGAAAGTTCCTAGGTGAGTTACTTGATGAGCTCTTAAGTGAGCTCAACTCGAGCTAATCGTTGAGCTCCCAGAAGTTATCCCTAGTGAGCTACTTTGCGAGCTATTCGGTGAGATCCTAGGTGAGCTCCCAAGCGACCAACTTGGTGAGCTCCAACGTGAGGTCCTTGGTGAGCTGCTCGGTGAGCTCACAAGTGAGCTCAAGTTAACCTACTTAGTGAGCTACTCGTTGAGCTCCCAGGTGAGCTACATGATGAACTACTCAACGAACTCAGAGGTGAGCTACCAAATGAGCTCAAGGTGAGTTGGTGAGGTGGGATCTTCAGTAAGCTAAAGGTGAGATGCAAAGACAAGATCCCATTTAAGTTGGTAAGGTGAGCTGTTAGGCGAGATCCCATTTGAAATTTTTGGTGAGCTACTTAACGATCTCAAGTCGAGCTGCTCAACAAGCTCCTGGGTTAGCTCAAGGTGAGTTAGTAAGGTGAGCTCCCAGGTGAGCTTCCATGCAAGCTCAAGTCAAGCTACTCAATGAGCACCTGGGTGAGCTACTTGTTGAGCTCCCACCTGGGCTCCTAGGTGAGCTACTCGGTGGGCTCTTAGGTGAGCTCAAAGGCGAGCTTATCAGTAATGTCTGAGGTGGCTTAGATGTGAGCTACCAATTGAGCTCAAGGTGAGTTGACAAGGTAGGTTGTCAGGTGAGCTCCCAGGTGAATTACTCAATAAGCTCTCGGGTAAGCTTAACTCAAGTTGATCAGTGAGCTCCCAGAAGAGCTCCCACGTGAGCTACTTAGCGAGTTATTTAGTGAGATCCCAGGTGAGTTGCTAGGTGAGGTCCCAAATGAGAAACTTGGTGATTTCCCAAGCGAGGTCCCTAGCAAGCTCACAAGTGAGTTGTTAGGTGAGCTCCCAAATGAGATATTAGGTGATCTCCCAGGTGAGATACCTGGTGAGTTGGCAAGGTGAGCTCCTCAGTGAGCTGGCAAGGTGAGCTCCCATGCAAGTTTTTTGGGTGAGATGCTTGAAGAGCTCCTGGATGAGCTCTGAGTTCCTAGGTGAGTTACTCGAGGAGCTTCTGGGTGAGATCAACTTGAGATGATCGATGAGCACTAAGAAGAGCTCCTAGGTGAGATACTTAAGAATCTATTTTGTGAGCTTCTAAGTGAGTTGCTAGGTGATATCCCAAGTGAGCTACTTGGCGAGCTCCCATGTGAGGTTCCTAGCGAGCTGCTCAGGGAGCTCACAAGTGAGCTCAATTCAACCTAATCGACAAGCTACTCGGTGAGCTCCCAGGTGAGCTTTTAGGTGAGCTCCCAAGTGAACTACTTGGGGAGCTTCTCGATGAACTCTGAGGTGAGCTACCAGACAAGCTCAAGGTGAGTTAGCAAGGTGATCTCCTAAGAAAGCTCAAAGTGAGCTGGAAAGGCAAGCTGATAGGTGAGTTGCCATGTGAGTGTCTGAGTGAGCTCTCAAGTGAGCTCCCATGTGAGTTTTTAGGTGAGCTACTTAATTAGCTCCCATGCGAGCTCAAGTCAAGCTACTCGGTGAGCTCTTATGAGAGCTCAAGGTGAGCTAATAAGCTAAGATGTCATGTGATTTTTTGGCCAAGATCAATTCAATATGCTTGAGGAGCTCCTAGGTGAGTTATTTGTTAGTAATCTCTAGATGAGCTTACATGTGAGCTACTAGATGAGCTCAAGATGAGTTGGAAAGGCAAGCTCAAGATGAGTTGGCAAGGCAAGCTCAAGGGGAGTTATCAAGGTGAGTTGTTAGGTGAGCTCCTAGGTGAGTTACTCGACGAGCTCCTAGGTGAGCTCAAGTTGAGGTACTCGGTGAGCTCCTAGGTGAGCTTAAGGTGAGCTCCCAGGTGATTTTCTGGGTAAGCTCAAATCAAGCTACTTGATGAGCTCCTGGGTGACTTTTTACCAAACTCCCAACCAAGCTCCTAAGTGAGCTACTTGGTAAGCTCCCATGTGAGTTCAAAGGTGAGCTTATCGGTAATCTTTGAGGTGAGCTTATATACGAGCTACAAGATGAGCTCAAGATGAGTTTGCAAGGTGAGTTGTCAGGTGAGCTCCCACTCAATGAGCTCTTGAACAAGTTACTTGTCGAGCTCCCAAGTGAGCTCAGTGGTGAGATTGTCGGTAATCTCTAAGGTGATGTAACATCCCCATTTTAAGATACTAGAACAAGGGAAAAATATATATATATATTTATATACAACGTTCTCTGTTAAGAATTATATAATTCAAACACATGTTCAAGTTTTAATAATTGTTCTCTACCCAAATAACACGGTTTGGAACACACAATTTCCTTTTAAAACTAATGTTCCCTGTTCGCATATTTACAATATGGAACACACATTCAATGCCATTCAATCTTATAACAGATTCTATATGCTGCTGTAAATGACTCGAAGAACTGCCGATCTTCCATTTTCATGGCTCAGAGTTTCACCGATCCTTCATTTCATGACTCGGCAACAACCGATCCTTCATGTTCGTTCATGCATAGTATATTATATATACCAGTTCTCTTAACAATTTCTGGTTATCGAAGTGATCCATTTAAGAAGCCTATCTGAATATCTGTTACTGATATTCATCTGACATCCTGCATCTTAAATTAAGTGATTAGGACAATGCAACCAGCACTTGCGATACTTTGGCCAAATATTTTCACATGCTTTGCATGATCATATTCCTGGATGTGATACACATCAATGGAATACGTCCTTCACTTCACTTCACCTGTTATCTAGAATGGTCTTTCCTGGTTCCTACCAGTCCTTTCAATTTAAGGTCAGATTTAAACTTCCAATTTCCAACTAGCAATATGAACGAATATAGGAAGGCACTCCTGGTAACTAAAGATATGCAGACATACAGGTGTCGTTCCCCATGACTCCGTGTGTCTAGTTATCTTTAGTCCTCCAGAGTCACTCCGTATACGTGATCATACTCCTATCCCCTAGTCAAGAACTTCACATTCAGCCTATGTATTCTTGATGTTTTAATTCGGGAGGGCATTGTAATATGTCAGCTATAACATTGTGTCATCATGAAGACCCCGTCTTCATGAAGACACCTTGCTGTAGCTGGCGTATGTCAATGTCCTATGGAATCCTCCCATCGAGAGTACACATCCTGCTCAAGTGATTTGGATATGATCTTAATATTTAAGATCAACTTTCAGCAACCATGCTGACCCTTTATCCTCGTTCCCGTTACAGTTGTACATAGCTAAGAAAGACTAAATCCTTCCTTTAGCTTGCTATGCATCTTCTCCTTCGTACCGAAGGGATGCATTTCTCTACTTGGATTTCTTCTTAATATTCGGATTAAGCAGCCCGTTACCGACGGACGTGTTAAGTTTAACCTATTAAACTTAACCAAGATTTTTACAACTGTAACTAAATTCAGAATTTCAGCTTACTAGACGTCATTTAAACGAGGTCTAATTCCCAATAAATGTATTCATTTATTCTCCTTAACATTACATAGTTAAGGTCCATTAGTTATGGATATACTTATCCCATATCCTTTCTTTCTGAATTTAACATACGAGGTAATTAATGGAGTTCGAAAGCGAAGTTTGATTACTCCTAAGTTAATTGATATTCCTTAGCTTCCAAGCTAATCCTGAATACCTATCAGTTATGGAATCATATTCTTCCTAATCCTTTTTAATGTCAATTAAAAATTCATCTTTACCCAAGTATGAACTAATTGCACATTTCAACTTAAAAGTTGCATTTAGGTAAGAATAAATATCAATTCCTTTTTAACATCCATCCAAGCACAATTAAATAAATCCAAATCAAGAAATAACATTATATTTCCAATTTAATCAACAATATCAAACTGATATAGTTATTAAAATATCACACTTGTATTCAACAATCCATTTCATAATCTATACATTCGCCAATCCAATTGACTGGACTTTGTTTAAATAAAACATCATTACAACTCATAGATAGAAGAATATACTTTCTTCTTTTCACAATTCCTTGAAGAGGAATAATAGTAAAAAAATACAATTCATCTTTAGTCAATCAAAAGAAGCATCAGGATACAGCCATGTCTTCATTCTAATCAATTCCATCTGTAAAATTACTTGTATGGGTCAGTTTAATGAACTAGGCATATTAAGCACTTGTCATTAAAATCATGTGCTTCAATTAACTGTCTCAATAAAAGAACCCTACTTTTATGAAATGACAGTAAGAGCATCAATCAAAAATCAAGCATCAAAGAATGGACAACATAACAACTGAACAAAATCAAAGACTGTGTAAAATCAAAGACTGCAAGAAACATTTAAATATTCTAATTGTACAGAAAAACACAGCACTCAGGAAGCAACTTAAATACCAAGTCCTCTATAGAGACTGAAATTACAAAGTTCAATAAACCATCCGACTACTAATTTTATCAAATCACAACAGCAGAAAGAAGAAGAATTCCTTACCAATAAATGTTTCTACCCGAATCCATTTTTCTATTCACAATGATGTATAGAACCCAAAATTCGATTTTCATACAATAATACCCTTATTAATAAAAACCCGCATAGGATATCAAATGCACAACAAAGTACAGTCAAAATAGGCCCAAGCAGCAAGACAATTTCCCAATTTTCTTCCTTTGCACATCAATCCAAAGTAAAGTGCATTTTCACAACGATAGACTGAGTAGAAGACCAACCGCATCCATAGAACACTATAAAATCAACTTCCCTTCTCAGCAAGAAAATAATATAATTCATTTATTGCACATAAATATAATTCAAGCTCATTTTCATGACTACAGTCCAACTAGAGATCAAACCGCCTCAAATAAGACATAACAAATCAACTTTCCTCCAAGGCAAGAAGAAGTACAGTTCATAAATATTCATTCATTTCTCATAAATATAAAGCCAAGTTTTTTTTTAATCGTGTCCACCATCCGAACGGTAGACCAAACAGCATCAATAAACACAACTAATCATCCTACCCTCTCAGCAAGAAAACAATATAATTCATTATAAGTTCAGAAGAAAAACTATTTCTTTTTCCAACTCCCACGAATACCCAAATCGTGTTCGTCTATTTCTTAAGAAAGAAAAAGGAACAGAAAAAATGTATTACCATTTCTTCCTTCAAATTGAATTCATATGCTCATACAAAACCCATTTGCCATTTCCATCAAAAACCAAAACAGCAAAAGGAAAAGGATTTATTTCCTTAACAATTTCTATAAGAAACAACTTATACAACAGGCACAGTTTCATAACGCACATGGCGAGTTCCTCAATAATATCAACCAAACTAGCACAACATGGAGGTGTTCCATTCAAAGAAAATGCAAAGACAGTTTAAACACAAGAACTAGAAACGAATTTACCTATCATTTCCAAAAATGACAGCAAGAATCGACTAAACCCAAATCGTATCAACACGAAAACAATCACATAAACCCAAAACCCAAGAGCAGGGTTGTTTTAATGAGACACTTAAACAAAGCAAGTATTTTTAAAGAGAAGGGCTTAACATGCCTGTAAATTCTTCCTCAAAACTCGAAGAAAACCGCATCTACCGAAGGTATTTCCTTCCACGGCGACAACACGAGCTTCCCAGAATCACCTTTCCTCTTACAGGCTCAGCAACAGCCTCCAAATTTCCAAGAACAGTGATAAAACCAAATGAAACTAGTTCGACTGAACCAGCAAAAAAAACCAAATGCAGAGCAACTTCTCCAAAATCCGAATCGACACAATGACTAACAAATTCCTCTCAAACTCTTTCCAAGGCGGACTGGTCACGAAGACCAAAAAAAAATTAAATGCATTAAAGGCTCTACCTTTTCCCATTTTCCCACGCCACTGCCAACTTGGGTTGGTGAACTCATCAAATTTAAATTTTACATGCAAAACCAAATTTAGTTCCATGTCCAACTAGATACCTCCGCCACTTACCTGTCCCCACCAAACTGGCACTTGTCCACATAAGGACTCCACATTAATGCCATTAATTCCCCTTCATCCTTATCCTCTTCCTCCAAGGGTCTGCGCATCCCCTTTAGGTTAGGATTAGTTTAGGATTCATTATTAGTGTTCAACCTAGGTCATAGCCTAGTCTTTAGGTTAATAGGACTTAGGTCTATGTTCCCTTCATTTTAGAATTTAAAAATCCACTTAGGATAGTAGTTTAGGATGTAAGGTAGAACTTAGGATTAGCTTAGGATTTAATTCCTTCTAACCACTAACACTAATCAACCTCCAATCCAGTCTTCCAACTGACATTCATGTCAATGCTGTGCAGGACGTTTCGTCCTTTGCTTCACATGCCAGAGCCACCCATGTCCAGACATTTCCTGCCTCACGAGGTCTTAAGTACGACAGTGCATGGTTTGAGAATCGAACCTTTGTCGTTGGAATTTACGTGCCAGCTGCTCATACCTGCAATCAGGTGCTGCACATTTATATCAACCTCCAGTTCGGTTCAAGAGTAAATCGACAAAGAAATCACAAGAAGGCCACACAACTTTGGATCAATGAGATTGATTCAAGGTGTGCTGCAGCGAAGAGAGTTTAGCAAGTATACGACAATTTGTCGTCACATCAGCAAACATACAAGAAACAATAACTGCTGTCCCATGCAATAAATTACAGCATGCAAGAATCCATATTTGCAACACATTCCCTTAAGATCAAAATATATCTTAACATGTTTGCCTTCATTTCAGCAGTTATAACAGTATGAAAAATAATCACCAAGATAACTTACAAAATCAGGGTGTTACATTCTTCCCTCCTTAAAGAATCATCGTCCCGATGATCAGATTAAACAAATCAAGGAGTTCCTAGGACAAAGTTCAGTTATTGTCCTTCCATTCATAAGTTCATACCAAAAACAGATTCACTCTTAAAAACAATGTTTTAAGACAACTGTACAATAGACTAATAATTGTCTAAATTTGGTAGAATTATCAGTTTTTCGAATTTCAAATTCAATTAAACAAATGTGGAAAAGTAGATCTCATTTCTTCGAGATTTTCCCAAGTTGCACTTTCTTCGCTGAACTGGTCCCACTGGACCTTACATTGGTTCACTTCGCGATTTCTCAAGTACAACTGGGGAGTGCCCAACACTCGAATGGGCTTAACCACGATTATTCCTGGGTCTTGGACCTGCAAGGAATTCCAATTTAGCACATGTGATAAATCTGTCACGTATTTCTTAAGCAAAGAAATATGAAAAACATCATGCATTTGAGACAAAGCAGGAGGTAATGCTAGACGATAAGCTACAGGGTTGATTATTTCAACAATCTCAAAAGGTCCCACGTATCGTGGCGACAACTTGGCAGCCTTGCCAAAAGTTATTGAGCTCTTTTTCGGCTTCACCCGAAGAAAGACCTTCTCTCCCAGTTTATAATTCCTGTCAACCCGCTTTAAGTCTGCATAACTCTTTTGCCTATTGGCAGCCTCCTTTAGATGTTCCCGAATCATTTTGATTTGTTGTTCCATTTCCATAAGGATTTCTGGCCCAATTACCTCTCTGTCCTCAACGCTGTCCCAGCTGACAGGGGTTCTGCATTTTCTTCCATACAATGCTTCAAAGGGCTGCCATTTTTAAAGAGGCATGATAGGTGTTATTGTAAGCAAATTCTACCAGCGGAAGGTATTCCTCCCATTTATACTGCTGGTCCATGCAATACATCCTTAACATGTCCTCTAAAACCTGATTAACTCTCTCGGTCTGTCCATCTGTTTCCGGATGATATGCAGAACTGAAGTTTAATTTAGTTCCCAAGGCCGCATTAAGTGTTTGCCAAAACCTTGATGTCATCCTCGGATCTCTGTCCGATATGATTAATTCCGGTATTCCATGCAATCTGAAGATTTCATGTACAAATCTTCTTGCTAGCACTGGTGCATCGTCCTTCAAATTACCAGCAATGAAGTGTGCCACTTTGGTCAATTTGTCGACTACAACCAGGATAATGTCATGCTTATTTCTTGACATAGGCAATCCTTGAACGAAATCCATCGTTATCACTTGCCATTTATACTACGGAATGCTGTGGGGATACAATAATCCAGCGGGATGCATATGTTCCGCCTTAACACGCTGACATTCCAAGCAGTGTGTTACAAATTCCGCCACATCCTTTTTCATTCCCTTCCAGAAATATTGCTGCTTAAGATCAGCAAGCATTTTTGTAATGCCAGGGTGTCCAGAAAAAGGTGAATTATGAAATTCAGTTAACAATTTCCCTCTTAAGTCATTCGCCAAAGGTATATATACCCTGTTTTCGAACCTCAGAATTCCTTCATTATCAAAATGGAATCCTTTATACCTGACATCCTTCGGGTCTGCAGCAAGTGCTGTTTTGACTTGCTGGAAATAAGGATCTGATTCCAAGGCATCTTTCACCTCATCCTTAAACTGAGTTCTTAACGTTATAAGAGCAGAGATATGCTTCCTTCGACTCAAAGCATCTGCTACTCTATTTTCCTTGCCCTTGATGTAGCTTATATCAAAATCATACTGAGACAGAAATTCTAACCATCTTCGCTGCCTTGCATTCAGATTTGGCTGAGTAAAAATATACTTCAGCCCCAGATGGTCTATTTTTAACTCGAAAGGCTTGCCTAAAAGGTAATGCCTCCACATTTGAAGTGCATGAACAATGGCAGCGAGCTCTAGATCGTGTGGAGCATAATTCTGTTCATGTAATTTAAGCTTTCTGCTTTCATAAGATATGACATGGTTATTCTGTAACAAAATACCCCCAAGGCCTTCTCCTGAGGCGTCCGTTACAACCATAAAATTTCCATTTGGATCAGGTACAGTCAAAATAGGTGCTGAAGTTAACTGTTCCTTTAAATTCTTAAAGGCAGATTCACATTTGTCTGTCCAGATGAATTTCTTATCCTTCTTTTGCAGTGAAGTGATTGGGGCAGCAATTTTTGAAAAGTCCTTAACGAACTTTCGATAATATCCAGCCAAGCCCATGAAGCTCCTCACTTCGTGCACGTTCTTAGGTGCAGGCCACTCAGTTATAGCTGTGATCTTTGAAGGGTCAACAGCTATCCCATTCTTGCTTATAACATGTCCCAAATAATGCACCTCTGCATCATAAAAGGAACATTTGGACAGTTTTCCATACAATTTCCTCTTTCTTAAAATTTCCAGCACTATTCTTAGATGTTCTTGGTGCTCTTCGACATTTTTAGAGTATATAAGAATGTCGTCTAAGAATACAAGTACAAACTTGTCTAAGTATTCTTGAAAAATATTGTTCATCAGATTCATGAAGGCGGCAGGTGCATTAGTCAACCCAAAAGGTAACACCGTGAACTCATAATGCCCGTACCTCGTTCTAAAAGTTGTTTTATGAATATCTTCTTCCTTTATTCTCAGCTGATGATACCCAGATCGAAGATCTATTTTTGAATAAACTGATGCTCCTCGCATCTGATCGAACAGATCATCAATCCTAGGAAGTGGGTATCGATTTTTAATAGTTGCTTTGTTCAGCATTCTGTAATCAATACACAGCCTCAAAGTGCCATCCTTTTTCTTTACAAAAATTACCGGCGCTCCCCAAGGTGAGACGCTCGGTCTTATCAGCCCCTTAGTCAAAAGTTCTTGTAACTGAGCCTTTAGCTCTACCAACTCAATGGTAGTCATTCTATAAGGTGCTTTAGATATGGGTTCAGTTCCTGGTTTGATTTCTATTGCAAAGTCAAACTCACGTTTGGGTGGAAGACCTGGCAATTCCTCCAGAAACACATCACGGAAACCCCTTAACAATGGATATCTTTCCATGAAATCATTATCTTCCTCAGCATTTTCTGTCATTTTTACTGCATACAAAGTGCAGCCTCTGTTTTTAGCCCTTTTTAGTTGCATAGCTGTCAGTTTCCTAACTGCAACTTCCCGTTTTACACCTTGAATGACTACTGCTTTCTGCAGGTCATCGAAGCAACAGATTTGTTTTTCATAACAGTCGACCTTTGCCTTATGTTCAGCCAACCAGTTAACTCCAATAATGATATCATATGATCCTAGAGGAGTGACATACAAGTCAACTTCGGTGGAGAAACTAGGCAAATCAAGAATTGCCCCAAAAAGGCACATTTCGACTGTATGGACAACATTATTCCCATAATGCACTGTCCATGTTTTATCCATTCTTTCAGCCCTTCTTTTTAATTTCATTGCAAGTTTAGCAGAAATAAAGCATTCAGTAGCTCCAGTATCAAAAAGTATGACTACAGGTGTACCAAATAACTTACCCGAAACTTCTATGGGCGTAACTTGCTTTTCAGCTTGTCTGTTAGCCACTGCAGCGTGTATCCTATGTTGCTGACCGCGATCATCCTTCTTCAGAGGACAGTGATTCACATAGTGGTCCTTTCCACAGTTGAAGCATCCTCCAACTGGCCCTTTTCTAGGCTCAAATTTGTTACCAGCCTTGAAGTTATCATTCTGGCTTCCATAGGACTTCTGTCCAATGCCATTAACTTTTGTGAAGCTGTTCCGCACACTATTTACAGGTCTGTTCATCACAGATTTCTTGTTGTTATCTACAACAGTTTTGTTTTTCACACCAAACCTTTTCCAAGGTCCCCTTTTTGGTGCAAGAGATGAAGAAGAATTGGGAATCTTCTTCCTTATCTCTTCCCTGTGAGCAGATATTGCTCTCAATTTCTGTTCCTGTCTGATTGTCTTTTCGACAACTCCATCCATGGTGGTTGGGCTGTGGACATCCACTTTGCCACCAATGATGGGATTCAGCCCCATTATGAATTTCTGTATTCTGAACTTCTCGTCAGCTTGGTACTGCGGCACATACTTAAGGAGTTTAGTAAACCCTTCCCAGTATTCCGTCACCGACAGCCTTCCTTGCGACCAGTTCTGAAATTCAGTCATTTTCCTATCAAAATAGAGTTGAGGCAGCCATCGTTGCCTAAAATAACCCTTAAATTGATCCCAAGTTATGTCTGATTCGACAATATTCAGCTCAACCTTACGGTTGTCCCACCATGATGATGCTTCATGAGAAAGCTGATATGCTCCCCATATCGCTTTAGTCTCTTCGGAGAAGTTTCTTATAGCAAAGTATTTCTCCATTTCACTGAGCCAATTCTCAGCTCCATCCCCAAGGGTTGTTCCATCAAACTTTGGAGGACTTATTCTCTTTATATCATTTGTAAGTTCAGCTGCTAATCTTGCCCTTTTATTTTCAGGGGGATTAGGAGCAATTACATTATTATTATCAACACCCGGATTCCCTCCGTTGATGTTGTCCACAGGAGGCGGCTGATCATTTATTTCAGCTTCATCTTCCTCCTCTTCATTGCCCATTGACTGTTGTTCCAGAACAGTCAAACGATCTCTCGTATCAAGTAGGGCAGCAAGGATTTCATCCAGCTTTTGAGCAGTAGCTGCTTCTCCACCCTGTAACGGGTTATTCGCAGCATTCCCTCTTGTTCTGACCATTTTCTGTTCAATAAGAAAATGTAAACCTTATTAATATCGTGGACTCATTAGGTCCAAGAGCTGCAACCTTCAGCTCTGATACCAAGATGTAACATCCCCATTTTAAGATACTAGAACAAGGGAAATTTTTTTTTTTATATACAACGTTCTCTGTTATGAATTATATAATTCAAACACACGTTCAAGTTTTAATAATTGTTCTCTGCCCAAACAACACAGTTTGGAACACACAATTTCCTTTTAAAACTAATGTTCCCTGTTCGCATATTTACAATATGGAACACACATTCAATGCCATTCAATCTTATAACAGATTCTATATGCTGCTGTAAATGACTCGAAGAACTGCCGATCTTCCATTTTCATGGCTCGGAGTTTCAACGATCCTTCATTTCATGACTCGGCAACAACCGATCCTTCATGTTCGTTCATGCATAGTATATTATATATACCAGTTCTCTTAACCGTTTCCGGTTATCGAAGTGATCCATTTAAGAAGCCTATCTGAATATCTGTTACTGATATTCATCTGACATCCTGCATCTTAAATTAAGTGATTAGGACAACGCAACCAGCACTTGCGATACTTTGGCCAAAGATTTTCACATGCTTTGCATGATCATATTCCTAGATGTGATACACATCAATGGAATACGTCCTTCACTTCACTTCACCTGTTATCTAGAATGGTCTTTCCTGGTTCCTACCAGTCCTCTCAATTTAAGGTCAGATTTAAACTTCCAATTTCCAACTAGCAATATGAACGAATATAGGAAGGCACTCCTGGTAACTAAAGATACGCAGACATACGGTGTCGTTCCCCACGACTCCGTGTGTCTAGTTATCTTTAGTCCTCCGGAGTCACTCCGCATACGTGATCATACTCCCATCCCCAGTCAAGAACTTCACATTCAGCCTATGTATTCTTGATGTTTTAATTCGGGAGGGCATTGTAATATGTCAGCTATAACATTGTGTCGTCATGAAGACCCCGTCTTCATGAAGACACCTTGCTGTAGCTGGCGTATGTCAATGTCCTACGGAATCCTCTCATCGAGAGTACACATCCTGCTCAAGTGATTTGGATATGATCTTAATATTTAAGATCAACTTTCAGCAACCATGCTGATCCTTTATCCTCGTTCCCGTTACAGTTGTACGTAGCTAAGAAAGACTAAATCCGTCCTTTAGCTTGCTATGCATCTTCTCCTTCGTACCGAAGGGCTGCATTTCTCTACTTGGATTTCTTCTTAATCTTTGGATTAAGCAGCCCGTTACCGACGGACGTGTTAAGTTTAACCTATTAAACTTAACCAGGATTTTTACAACTGTAACTAAATTCAGAATTTCAGCTTACTAGACGTCATTTAAACGAGGTCTAATTCCCAATAAATGTATTCATTTATTCTCCTTAACATTACATAGTTAAGGTCCATTAGTTATGGATATACTTATCCCATATCCTTTCTTTCTGAATTCAACATACGAGGTCATTAATGGAGTTCGAAAGCGAAGTTCGATTACTCCTAAGTTAATTGATATTCCTTAGCTTCCAAGCTAATCCTGAATACCTATCAGTTATGGAATCATATTCTTCCTAATCCTTTTTAATGTCAATTAAAAATTCATCTTTACCCAAGTATGAACTAATTGCACATTTCAACTTAAAAGTTGCATTAAGGTAAGAATAGATATCAATTCCTATTTAGCATCCATCCAAGGACAATTAAATAAACCCAAATCAAGAAATAACATTATATTTCCAATTAATGATATAGTATTTAAAATATCACACTTGTATTTGTATTCATCATCCATCTCATAATCCGTACATCTGCCAATCCAACTGACTGGACTTTGTTTAAATAAAACATCATTACAACTCATAAATAGAAGAATGTACTTTCTTCTTTTCACAATTCCTCGAAGAGGAATAATAGTAAACAAATACAATTCATCTTCGGTCAATCAAAAGAAGCATCAGAAAACAGCCATGTCTTCGTTCTAATCAATTCCATCTGCAAAATTTCTTGCACGGGTCAGTTCAATGAACTGAGCATATTAAGCACTTATCATTAAAATGAGGTGCTTCAATTAACTGTCTCAATAAAAGAACCCTGCTTTTATGAAACGACAGTAAGAACATCAATCAAAAATCAAGCATCAAAGAATGGACAGCATAACAACTGAACCATCAAATACCATCCCAATCAGCCAAAGAACTGCTGTCCTATTTTCCACATAACCGTTACAAGTTCCAAATTACAATATTTGTAAAGTTTAGGAATACAAGTAGCATACTGCTGATATAACATAACTGTTATCCTTTCCACCCTTTCATTAATAATAAATGCAAAAGGGTAAAACTAACTGAAACGTAAACCAATTACTTTCCTTTCAGTTCATGCATCACATTAGATTCCAAGCAATCAAGCACAGACGAGAAAGCAAACAACAATGCATATAGTTGCTCATATCTAAGCACTACAAGATTCGTTATTAACGATTACAGATTTCCAACTGAATGAAAGAAGAAAAGATCATTTTTCCAAGTTATCCAACCACATTCCTATCTCTTTCCTCATGACTGTTCTAAAAATTGAATCCAACCGAGACACAAATCAAGATAACAGTTCAGAGTGAAACTTACAAAATCCATTCGAAATTCACTTTCCAGCAGCAAGAGTAATTTCATTCATAATCAGCTTTAAATGAAAACAAGGAAGAATTTATCGTCCTTATCAATACTTCATTTAAATCAGGCTCATATGAATACCCAAAAACAGGTTAGTACAACATCGTATTTATCATAGATCAAATAGTATAAGGATGCATACTATGTATTTACTGTACTAGAAGAGCCCATACTTCCTTCACTGTATTTTTAACCAAATAAACAGTTATACAATCATGCAATCAATTAATCACATGACCTTCTATATCCATGATTGCATACAGTTCAAAATACAATTTACACATTGCTGTTACCTACAGCAAGACTAAATCTTAAAGCACAGTAAGGCTCTAATACTATTCCCAGAATTCAACAGCAAGAAGAGAAGAATTCATCCCTTTCACCTTTCAATAAGAAAACAACCATTTTCTTCGAACTCAACAAGAATTGTTCAGGTCGGTTTCATTTCTTTTAAATGACTGTGCAAAATCGAAGACCGCAAGAAACATTTAAATATTCTAATTGTACAGAAAAACACAGCACTCAGGAAACAAATTAAATGCCACTGTCCTCTATACAGACTGAACTTACAAAGTTCAATAAACCATCCGACTACTGATTTTATCAAATCAAAACAGCAGAAAGAAGAAGAATTCCTTACCAATAAATGTTTCTACCCGAATCCATTTTTCTATTCACAATGATGTACAGAACCCAAAATGCGATTTTCATACAATAATACCCTTATTATTAAAAACCCGCATAGGATATCAGATGCACAACAAAGTACAGTCAAAACAGGCCCAACAGCAAGACAATTTCCCAAGCATTTCTTCCTTTGCACAGCAATCCAAAGTAAAGTGCGTTTTCACAACGACAGACTGAGTAGAAGACCAACCGCATCCATAGAACACTATAAAATCAACTTCCCTTCTCAGCAAGAAAACAATATAATTCATTTATTGCACAGAAATACAAGTCAAGCTCGTTTTCACGACTACAGTCCAAACTAGAGATCAAACCGCCTCAAATAAGACATAACAAATCAACTTTCCTCCAAGGCAAGAAGAAGTACAGTTCATAAATATTCATTCATTGCTCAGAAATGCAAAGCCAAGTTTTTTTAATCGTGTCCACCGTCCGAACGGTAGACCAAACAGCATCAATAAACACAACTAATCATCCTACCCTCTCAGCAAGAAAACAATATAATTCATTATAAGTTCAGAAGAAAAACTATTTCTTTTCCAACTCCCACGAATACCCAAATCGTATTCGTCTATTTCTTAAGCAAGAAAAAGGAACAGCAAAAACGTATTACCATTTCTTCCTTCAAATCGAATTCATATGCTCATACAAAACCCATTTGCCATTTCCATCAAAAACCAAAACAGCAGAAGGAAAAGGATCTATTTCCTTAACAATTTCTATAAGAAACAACTTTAAAACATCTACTGCTTCTATCATTCCAGTTCGTATTTAGCAACGGAACGATTAATTCACTGAAAACAACTTATACAACATGCACAGGCACATGGCGAGTTCCTCATTACTGTCAACCAAACCAGCACAACATGGAGGTGTTCCATTCAAAGAAAATGCAAAGACAGTTTAAACACAACAACCAGAAACGATTTTACCTATCATTTCCAAAAATGACAGCAAGAATCGACTAAACCCAAATCGTATCAACACGACAACAATCACATAAACCCAAAACCCAAGAGCAAGGTTGTTTTAATGAGACGCTTAAACAAAGCAAGTGTTTTTAAAGAGAAGGGCTTAACATGCCTGTAAATTCTTCCTCAAAATTCGAAGAAAACCGCGTCTACCGAAGGTATTTCCTTCCACGGCGACAGCACGAGCTTCCCAAAATCACCTTTCCTCTTACAGGCTCAGCAACAGCCTCCAAATTTCCAAGGAACAGTGATGAAAACCAAATGAAACTGGTTCGAATGAACCAAAAAAAAAACCAAATGCAGAGCAACTTCTCCAAAATCCGAACAACTCAAAATGACTAACAAAATTCCTCCAAACTCTTTCCAAGGCGGACTGGTCACGAAGACCAAAAAAATTAAATGCATTAAAGGCTCTGCCTTTTCCCATTTTCCCACGCCACTGCCAACTTGGGTTGGTGAACCATCAAATTTAAATTTTGCATGCAAAACCAAATTTAGTTCCATGTCCAACTAGATACCTCCACCACTTACCTGTTCCCGCCAAACTGGCGCTGTCCACGTAAGGACTCCTCATTAACTGCCATTAATTCCCTTTCATCCTTATCCTCTTCCCCCAAGGGTCTGCGCGTCCCCTTTAGGTTAGGATTAGTTTAGGATTCATTTTAGTGTTCGACCTAGGTCATAGCCTAGTCTTTAGGTTAATAGGACTTAGGTCTATGTTAGTCATTTTAGAATTTAAAAATCCACTTAGGATAGTAGTTTAGGATGTAAGGTAGAACTTAGGATTAGCTTAGGTTCTAATTCCTTCTAACCACTAACACTAATCAACCTCCAATCCAGTCTTCCAACTGACATTCATGTCAATGCTGTGCAGGACGTTTCGTCCTTTGCTTCACATGCCAGAGCCACCCGTGTCCAGACATTTCCTGCCTCACGAGGTCTTAAGTACGACAGTGCATGGTTCGAGAATCGAACCTTTGTCGTTGGCATTTACGTGCCAGCTGCTCATACCTGCATTCAGGTGCTGCACATTTATATCAACCTCCAGTTTGGTTCAAGAGTAAATCGACAAAACAATCACAAGAAGGCCACATCATACTTTGGATCAATGGAATTGATTCAAGGTGTGCTGTCAACCAGCGAATAGAGTTTAGCAAGTATACGACAATTTGTCGTCACATCAGCAAACACACAAGTAACAATAACTGTTGTCCCATGCAAATAAATTACAGCATGCAAGAATCCAAGTTAGCAACACATTCCTTTAAGATCAAAATATATCTTAACATGTTTGCCTTCATTTCAGCAGTTATAACAGTATGAAAAATAATCACCAAGATAACTCACAAAATCAGGGTGTTACACTTGGTGAGTTGCTCGATGAACTCTGATTTGAGCTACTAGACGAGCTCAAGGTGAGTTGGCAAGGTGAACTCCTCAGCGAGCTCAAGGTGAGGTTGCAAGTTGAGCTGTTAGGTGAGCTCCCATGCGAGTTGGCAAGGCTAGCTGTCAGGTGAGCTCCCATGTGATTTTTTGAGTGAGCTACTTGATGAGCTCCCGATTGAGCTCAAGTTGAGCTGCTTGGCTAGCTCAAGGCGAGTTGGTAAGATGATATGTCATATAAGCTCCCATGAGAGTTTCTAGGCAAGCTTAACTCAAGCGTCTCAACGAGCTCCAGGGAGAGCTACTTGTCGAGCTCTGAGATGAGCTCCTATGTGAGCTACTTGGTACGCTCTCAGGTAAGCTCAAAGGTGAGCTTGTGGGAAATCTTTGAGGTGAGCTTACATGTAAGCTATCAGATGAGCTCAAGGTGAGTTGGCAAGGTGAGCTATTAGGCTATCTCCCGTGTGAATTACCAGGAGAGTTACTTGACGAGCTCCCTATTGAGCTCAACTCGAGGTAATTGATAAGATCTCAGAAGAGCTCCCAGGTGAGCTACTTTGTGAGCTATTCGGTGAGCTCCCAGGTGAGCTACTAGGTGAGCTCCTAAGTGATCTACTTGGTGAGATCCCAAGTGAGGTCACCAGCGAGTTACTCGGCAAGCTAACTAGTGAGCTCACAAGCGAGCTTAAGTCAACCTACTCAGAGAGCTTCTTGGTGAGCTCCCAAGTGAGCTGCTTGCTGAGCTACTTGAAAAACTCTGAGGTGAGCTACCAGAAAATATAAAGGTGAGTTGCGAAGGTGAGCTCCTCAACGAGCTCAAGGCAAGCTTCCATGCAAGTTTCTGTGTGAGCTGTCAGGTGAGCTCCCATGTAAGTTTTAGGGTGAGCTGCTTGACAAGCTCCCGAGTGAGCTCAAGTTAAGCTACTCGGTGAGCTCTTAGGTGAGTTCAAAGTGAGTTTCCAAGGTGAGATGTTAGGTGAGCTCCCAAGTGAGTTTCTGTGCAAGCTCAAGTCGAGCTGCTCGATGAGCTCCTGGGTGAGCTGCTTACCAAGCTCCCAGCCAAGCTCCTAGGTGAGATGCTAGGTGAGCTCCTATGTGAGCTCAAGGTGATTTGGTAAGGTGATCTCAAGGTTATTTGGGAAGGTGAGCTCAAAGCGAGTTGGCAAGGTGAGATGTCAAGCGAGCTCCCAGGTGAGTTACTTGATGAGCTCCTAGGTGAGCTCAACTCGAGGTAATTGGTGAGCTCCCAGAAGAACTCAAGGTGAGCTACTTGGTGAGCTATTTGGTGAGCTCCCAGGGAAGTTGTTAGGTGAGATCCCAAGTAAGCTACTTGGCAAGTTCCCAAGTTAGGTTCCTCGTGAGCTAATCGGTGAGCTCACAAGTGAGCTCAAGTGAACCTACTCGATGAGCTACTTGGTGAGCTTTCAGGTGAGCTGTTACGCAAGCTCCCAGCTAAGATCCTAGGTGAGCTACTTGGAGATTTGATTGATGAACTCTAAGGTGAGATACCAGACAAGCTCAAGGTGAGTTGGTAATGTGAACTCCTCAGTGAGCTCAATGCGAGTTGGCAAGGCAAGCTCCCTTACAAGTTGACAAGCCATGCTATCAGGTGAGCTCCCATGCAAGTTTTCAGGCAAGTTGCTTCATGAACTCAGCTGGGAGCTCCCATGCAAGTTTTTGGGTGAGATGTAAGGTGAGTTTCTAGGTGAAATACTTGGAAAGCTCTTGGGTGAGCTCAAGGAAAGCTAGTAAGATGAGCTATCAGGTGATCTTTGAGGTGAGTTTCTGGACAAGCTCAAGTCAAGTTGCTTACCAAGCTCCCAACCTAGCTCCTAGGTGAGCTACTTGATGAGCTCCCAGGTGAGCTCAAAGGTGAGCTTGTCAGAAATCTCTGAGGTGAGCATACATGTGAGCTACCAGATGAGCTCAAGGTGAGTGAGCTTCTTGGTAATTTCTGAGGTGAGCTTATATGTGAGATACTAGCTGAGCTCAAGGTGAGGTTGTTCCTAGGTGAGTAATTAGGTGAGTTACTTGACAAGCTCTCAGGTGAGCTTAACTCGAGCTGATCGGCGAGCTTTCAGAAGAGGTCTTAGGTGAGCTACTTAGCGATTTTCTTGGTGAGATCATAAGTGAGTTATTAAGTGAGGTCCCAAACGAGCTACTTTGCAATCTCCCATGCAAGGTCCCTGATGAGCTCACAAGTGAGCTATTAGGTGAGCTCCCAGGCGAGCTGTTAGGTGAGCTCCCATGTAAGCTACTTGGTGAGATAATCAATGAACTCTGAGGTGAGCTCCTTAGTGAGCTCAAGGTGAGCTGGTAAGGTTAGCTCCCATGTGATATTTTAGGTGAGCTACTTGACGAGCTCCTGGATAAGCTGTGAGTTCCCAGGGAAGTTACTTGATATGTTTCTAGGTGAGATCAACTTGAGATAATTAGTGAGCACTAAGAAGAGCTCCTAAGTGAGCTACTTGACAAGTTGTTCAACAAGATTCTAGGTGATCTCCCAAGTGACCTACTTAGTGAGGTCCCCTGCGAGCTACTCAGCAAGCTCACAAGTGAGCTCATAAGCAATTTCAAATCAACCTACTTGACGAGCTACTCAGTGACCTCTCTAGTGAGCTGTTAGGTGAGCTCCCAGGAAAGCTACTTGGGGAGTTTCTTGGGGAGCTTAAGGTGAGTTTGCAAGGTGATCTCCTGAATAGGCTCAAGGTGAGCTAGCAAGGTAAGTTGATAGGAAAGCTCCCACACAAGTTTTTGGGTGAGCTCTCAAGTGAGCTCCCATGTGAGTTTTTAGGTGAGCTACTTGACGAGCTCCCGTGTGAGCTCAAGTTGAGGTGCTCAGCGAGCTCCTGTGTGAGCTCAAGGTGAGCTACTAAGGTGAGCTATCAGGTGAGCTCCTAGGTGAGTTTTCAGCCAAGTTCTAGTCAAGCTGCTCAAGGAGCTCCTGGGTGAGATGCTTTCTAAGCTCCTAGCCGAGCTCCTAGGTGAGATACTTGGTTAGCTCCTAACTGAGCTCAAAGCCAATCTTGTTAGTAATCTCTGAGGTGAGCTTACATGTGAGCTACCAGATGAGCTCAAGGTGAGTTTGTAAGGTGAGGTCAAGGGAAGTTGGCAAGGTGAGCTATCAGAATAGCTCCCAGGTGAGTTCTCAGGTGAGTTACTCAATGAGCTCTTGGGTGAGCTCAATTTGAGCTGTTCAGTGAGCTCCTAGGTGAGCTTAAGTAGAGTTGGCAAGGCGAGCTATTAGGTGATCTCCCAAGTGATTTTATAGGTAAGCTTAATTCGAGATACTCAATGAGCTCCTGGGTGACCTATTTCTGAGCTCTTAACCAAGCTCCTAGGTGATCTGAAAGGTAAGCTCCCAAGTGAGCTCATAGGCAAGCTCCCAGGTGAGGTACTTGGTGAGGTGCTCGATAAACTCTGAGGTGAGCTACCTTCTGAACTCAAGGCTAGTTGGTAAGGTGAGCTCCTCAGTAAGCTCAAGGTGAGCTCCCATGCAAGTTAGTAAGGAGAGCTATCAGGTGAGCTCCTATGTGAGTTTTTTGGTGAGCTGCTTGACGAGATCCTAGGTGAGCTCAAGTCAAGCTACTTGGTGAGATCCTAGGTGAACTCAAGACAAGCTAGCAAGGCAAGCTGTAAGATGAGTTCCCAGGTGAGTTTCTGGGAAAGCTCAAGTCAAGCTGCTTGATGATATCTTGGGTAAGCTACTTGTTGAGATCCAAATCAAGCTCCTAAGTGAGCTAATCAGTGAGATCCCAGGTGAGCTCAAAGGTGAGACTATCAGCAATATCTTAGGTGAGCTTACATGTGAGCTATCATATGAGCTCCATGTGAGTTGGTAAGGTGAACTTTCAGGAGAGCTCCAAGGTGAGTTCCCAAGTGAGTTACTCGATGAGCTCCTGGGAGCTCAACTCGAGTTGATCGGTGAGCTCCCAGAAGAGATCCCAAGTGACCTACTTGGTGATCTATTCAGTGAGCTCCTAGGTGAGGTCCCAACCAAGTTACTTAGCAAGCTCACAGGTGAGGTCCCCAGTGAGCTGTTCAGTAAGCTCACATGTGAGATCAAGTCAACATACTTAGTGAGCTACTTGGTGAGCTCCCATGTGAGCTGTTAGGTGAGATACCAGGTAAGTTATTAGGCAAGCTATGTGGTGAGATACTCAACAAATTCTAAGGTGAGCTACCAGATGAGCTTAAGGTGAGTTGGCAAGGTAAGTTTTTAGGTGAGCTCCCATGTGATTTTTCATGTGAGCTACTTTACAAGCTCCTGGGTGAGCTATCAGGTGAGCTCCTAGGTGAGTTTTTGATTAAGCTCAAGTCAAGTTTCTTGATAAAATCCTATGTGAGCTACTTTTCGAGCTCCAAGCCAAGCTCTTAGGTGAGCTATTCAGTGAGCTCCCGGGTGAGCTACTAGATGAGCTCAAGGTGAGTTGACAAGGTGAGCTCAAGGTGAGTTGTAAGGTGAGCTCAAGATGAGCTAGCAAGGTGAGTTTTCAGGCGAGCTCCTAGGTGATTTCCCTGGTGAGTTACTTGACGAGCTCCCAAGTGAGCTCAAATTGAGCTTATCAGTGAGCTCCCAGAAGAGCTCCTAAGCTAGCTACTTGGAAAGTTGTTCGGTGAGCTCCCAGGTGAGATATTAGGTAATCTCCCAAGTGAGCTACTTGGTGAGATCTTAAGCGAGGACCCCAGTGAGCTACTCGGTGAGCTCATAAGTGAGATCAAGTAAACCTACTCGATAAGCTTCTCCGTGAGCTCCCAAGTGTGCTGTTAGGTGAGCTATGAGGTGAGCTATTAGGTGAGGTGCTTGTTGAACTCTAAGGTTAGCTACTAGATGATCTCAAGGAAAGATGGTAAGGTGATCTCCTCAAGGATCTCAAGTCGAGTTGTTAAGGCAACCTCCCATGTGAGATTGCAAGCCAAGCTATCAGGCGAGCTCCCATGTGAGTTTTTGGGAAAGCTACTTGATGAGCTCCCAGGTGAGCTCAAGTTGAGGTGCTTAGAAATCTCCTAAGTGAGCTCAAGGTGAGCTAGCAAGGTGAGCTCCCAGGTGAGTTTCTGGGCACGTTCAAGTAGAACTACTTGATGAGCTCCTGGGCAAGTTACATGCTGAGCTCTCAGCCGAGCTCCTAGTTGAGATGCTCAGTGAGCTCCCAGGTGAGCTCAAAGGTGAGCTTATTTGCAATCTCTGAGGTGAGATTACATATAAGCTACCGTATGAGCTCAAGGAGAGTTGGCAAGGTGAGCTCAAGGTGAGTTTGAAAGGAAATGTCAAGGTGAGTTAGCAAGAAGAGCTGTCAAGTGAGCTCCTAGGTGAGTTCCTATGTAAGTTACTCGATGAGCTCTTGGGTGAGCTCAACTTGAGCAGATCAGTGAGCTCCTAGAAGAGCTACCAGGTGAGCTACTAGGCAAGCTCCCAAGTGAGCTACTTGGCGAGCTCCCAAGTAAGGTCCCTAGCAAGCTTCTCAGTGAACTCACAAATGAGCTCAAGTCAACCTACTCGGTAAGTTGCTTAATGAGCTTCCATGTGAGTTGTTATGTGAGCTCCCAGGTGAGCTACTTTGTGAGCTAATAAAAAAACTACGAGGTGAGCTACCAGATAAGCTCAAGGTGAGTTGGAAAGGTGAGCTCCTAAGTGAGCTCAAGGAAGGATGTTAAGGTGAGCTCCCATACAAATGTTCAAGTGAGCTGCCTGACGAGCTCCTAGACGAACTGTGAGTTTCTATGTGAGTTACTCGATGAGCTTCTGGGCAAGCTCAACTCGAGCTTATCGGTAAAATCCTAGAAGACCTCCTAGGTGAGCTACTTGGTGAGTTATTCCCAGAGCTCCCAGGTGAGCTACTAGGTGATCTCCCAAGTGATCTACTTGCCAAGCTCCCAGGTGAGGTTCCCGGTGAGCTATTCGGTGAGCTTATAAGTGAGCTCACAAGTGAGCTCAATTCATATTATTTAACGATATATTTGGTGAGCTCCCAGGTGAGCTATTAGGCAAGCTCATAGATGAGTTGTTCGGTGAGCTATTACGTGAGCTGTTAGGTGAGCTACTCGACAAACTGTGAGGTGAGATACCAGATGAGCTCAAGGTGAGTTAGCAAGGTGAGCACCTCATTGATCTCAAGGTGATATAGAAATGTGAGCTATCAGGTGAGCTCTTATGTTAGTTTTTAGGTGAGCTACCTGACGAGCTCTTAGGAAAGCTCAATTTGAGCTTCTCGGTGAGCTCCTGGGAAAGCTCAAGGTGAGCTCCTAGACAAGTTTCTAGGGAATTTGAAGTTGAGTGGCTTGACAAGCTCCTGGGCGAGCTGCTTCTCGAGCTCCCAGCTAAACTCCTAGGTGAGCTACTTGATGAGCTCCCAGGTGAGCTCAAATGTGAGTTTGTTGGCAATCTATGAGGTAAGCTTACATGTGAGGTACCAGATGAGCTCAAGGTGAGTTGGCAAGGTGAGCTCAAGGTAAGTTTACAAGGTAAGCTCAAGGTAAGTTGGCAAGGTGAGCTATCAGGAAAGCTCCAAGGAAAGTTGGGAAGGTGAGTTCCCATGTGAGTTATGCGATGAGCTCTCACTCGAGTTCAACTCGAGCTGATCATCGAGCTCCCAGGTGAGCTACTTGGTGAGTTATTCGGTGAACTCCCAGGTGAGCTTTAATGTGAACTAGTTGGCAAGCTCCCAGGTGAGGTCCCTGATGAGCTGCTTTTCATGCTCACACAGGAGCTCAAATTAACCTACTCAGAGAGCTTCTCAATGAGCTCCCAAGTGAGTTATTAGGTGAGCTCCTAGGTGAGATGTTAGTTAAGCTCCCAGGTGAGCTACTTGGTGAGCTGCTTGACGAACTCTGAGGTGAGCTACCATAAAAGATCAAGGTGGGTTGGAAAGGTGAGATCCTAAGTGAGATTAAGGTGAGTTGGCAAGGTGAGCTGATAGGTGAGCTCCCATGTAAGTTAGTAAGAAAATATCCCATGTGAGTTTTTGGGTGAGCTACTACATGAGCTCCTAAGGGAGCTCAAGTTGAGCTACTCGGTGAGCTCCTGGGCAAGCTCAAGTTGAGCTGGCAAGGAGAGCTATCAGGTGAGCTCTTGGGTGTGTGGATTTCTGAGCTCCTAGTCGAGCTCTTAGGTGAGCTACTTGGTGAGCTCCTAGGGTAGCTCAAAGGTGAGCTTGTCGGCAATCTCTGAGGTGAGATTACATGTGATCTACCAAATGAGCTAAAGGAAAGTTGGCGAGGTGAACTTAAGGTGAGTTGGCAAGGAAAACTTAAAGTGATTTTGTAAGGTGAGTTGTCAAACAAGCTCCTAGTCAAGTTCCCAGGTGATTTACTTGATGAGCTCCTAGGTGAGCTCAACTCGAGCTGATCGGTGAGCTCCTAGAACATATGACAAGCAAGCTATTTGGTGAACTATTTGGCAAGCTCCTAAGGGAGCTACTAGGTGAACTCCCAGGTGAGCTACTTGGCGAGCTCCCAGGTGAGGTCCCTGATGAGCTACTTGGTGAGCTCATAAGCGAGCTGAAGTCAACCTACTCGGCGAGCTACTTAGTGAGCTCATAGGAAAGTTGTTAGGTGACCTCCCAGGTGAGTTGTTAGTCAAGCTCTTAGGTGAGCTACGTAGTGAGCTGCTCGATGAAATCTAATGTGAGCTACTAAATGAGCTCAAGCTGAATTGGCAAGGTGAGTTCCTCAACTAGCTCAAGGTGAGCTGGCAAGATGAGCTGATAGGGGAGCTCCCATGTGAGTTGACAAGGTACGCTATCAGGTGAGCTTCCTTATGAGTTTTTGGGTGATTTGCTTGATGAGCTCCTAAGTGAGCTCAAGTTGAGCTATTTAGTGAGCTCCTAGGTGAGATGGCAAGGTGAGCTATCAAGCAAACTCCTAGGTGAGATTCTGGTCAAGATCAAATTGAGCTACTCGATGAGTTCCTTGGTGAGCTGCTTGCCGAGCTCCCAGCCAAGATGTTAGGTGAGCTACTCGGTAAGCTCTTAGGTAAGCTCAAAGGTGAGATTTTTGTTAATCTATGAGGTGAGCTTACATACAAGCTACCAGATGAGCTCAAGGTGAGTTGGCATGGTGAGCTCAAGGTGAGTTGGTAAGGTGAACTCAAGGTGAGTTCCCAAGGTGAGTCAACTCATATCAATGCTCGATGAGCTCCAATGATCTCCAGGTGAGTTAAGCGAGCTACTTGGTGACCTCGCAAGCAAGGTCCCTGGTTCTACTCGGTGGCTCACAAAGCTCATGACCCGGTGCGTTACTTGGTGAGCTCAAGGTGAGTTCCCAGGTGAGATCTAAAAAGTACTATTGGTGAGCTCCCAGTCAAGGTCCCTGAGTGCTCTTAGGTGAGCTCCAACTAGGTGAGCTACTTGACAACATATATGAGCTCCAAGGGTGAGCTCAACTCAGAGCTCGATCGAAGCTCAAGTTGAACTACCCTAAATCTCCCAAGTGAGAGCTACTTGGTGAGCTCTTAAGGTTAGTTGGCATTCCATGAGGTCCCTGGTGAGATACTCGGTGAGCTCACAAGTGAGCTCAAAAGTGAGGCTCAAGTGAACCAAGTGAGCTCAAAAGTACTCGGTGAGCTCCCAAACTCTAGGTGAGCTCCCAAGTGAGCTACTTAGTGACCAAGTGATGACCTCAAAGTGAGTTAAGAAGGTGAGCTCCTCAGTGATCTCAAGGTGAGCTAGCAAGGTGACCTTATAGGTGAGTTCCTGCATGATTTTTTGGGTGAGTTACTTAATGATCTCCTAGGTGAGCTAAAGTCGAGATGCTCGGTGAGCTCCTGGGCAAGCTATCATGTGAGCTCCCAGGTGAGTTTCTCAAGTCGAGTTACTCAACAAGCTCCTAGGAAAACTACTTACTGAGCTCACAACTGAGCTACTAGGTGAGCCCTTCGGTGAGCTCCCATGTGAGCTCAAAGGCAAGATTTTTGATAATATCTGAGCTGAGCTTACATACGAGCTACCAGATGAGCTAAAGGTGAGTTAGCAAGGTGAACTCAAGGTGAGTTAGCAAGGAGAGCTCTCGGTGAGTTGGCAAGGTGACCTATTAACTGAGCACCCAGGCAAGCTCCTAGGTGAGTTACTCAACGAACTCCCAGGTGAGTTCAAATTGAGCTGATTAGTGAGCTCCTAGAAGAGCTCATAGGCAAGCTACTTGGTGAGATGTTCAGTGAGCTCCAAGGTGAGATGCTAGACAAGCTCCCAAGCAAGATACTTGGTGAGCTCCTAGGTGAGCTACTTGACGAGATCCCAGGTGAGCTCAAGTTGTTATGCTTGGCGAGCTCTTGGGAAAGCTCAAGGCAAGTTGGCAAGGCGAGCTATCAGGTGAGCTCCCAGGAAATTTTTTAGGCAAGCTCAAGTTGAGCTGGTTGATGAGCTCCTAGGTGAGCTACTTGCCGAGCTCCCAACCTAGCTCCTAGGTGAGCTACTAGGTGACCTCTCAAGTGAGCTCAAAGGTGAGCCAATTGGCAAGGTGAGCTATCAGGTGAGCTCCCAGGTGAGCTTCTAGGTGAGTTACTTGACGATATCCTATGTGAACTCAACTCAAGTTACTCAAAAAAATATGAGGGGAGCTACCTTCCAAGCTCAAAGTGAGTTGGCAAGGTGAGCTCCTCACTGAGCTCAAGGTGAGCTGGTAAGGTGAGCTGATAGATGAACTCCCATGTGAGTTCACAAGGTGATCTGTCAGGCGAGCTCCCATGTGAATTTTTGGGCAAGCTGCTTGACGAGGTCCCAGGTGAGCTCAAGTTGAGATTCTCATCAAACTCCTAGGTGAGTTCAAGGTGAGTTGGTAAGGTGAGCTATTAGGTAAGTTCCTACGTGAATTTCTAGGAAAGCTTAAGTCGAGCTACTTAAAAAACTCCTGGACAAGCTACTTGTTGAGCTCCTAGCCGAGCTCCTAGGTGAGATGCTTGGTGATATCCCAGGTGAGCTCAAAGGTAAGCTTGTCAGTAATCTCTTACATGAGCTTACATGCGAGGTACCAAATGAGCTCCAGGTGAGTTGGAAAGGTGAGCTCAAGGTGAGTTGGCAAGGCGAGCTATTCGGAAAGCTCCCAGGTGAGCTACTAGGCAAGCTCCCAAGTGAGATTCTTAGTAAGATCCTAGGTGAGGTCCCCAGTGAGCTGATCGGTGAGCTCACACATGAGCTAAAGTCAACCTACTTAGCAAGCTCCAAGGTGAGATGTTAGGTTATCTCCTAGGTGAGCTATTAGGTGAGCTCCCAGGTGAGCTATTAGGTGAGTTACTTGAGAAACTCCAAGGCGAGATACCAGATGAGTTCACGGTGAGTTGGCAAGGTGAGCTTCTCAATGAGCTCAAGGTGAGATCTCATGTGAGTTAGCAAGGTGAGTTATTGAGTGAGCTCCCATGCGAGTTTTCGAGTGAGCTGTTGGGTGAGCTCAAGGTGAGCTAGCAAGGTGAGCTCCTAGGTTAGTTTCCGAGTGAGCTGCTAGGTGAGTTCCTTGGGGAGCTCAAGGTGAGCTAGTAGGATGAGCTCTCAGGTGAGCTCCTAGGTGAGTTTCTGGGTAAGGTAAATTCAAGATGCTTGACGTACTCCTGGGTGAGCTCAAAGGTGAAGTTGTCAGCAATCTATGAGGTGAGCTTACATGCAAGCTACCAAATGAGCTCAAGGTGAGTTGGCAAGGTGAGCTGAAGGTGAGTTGGAAAGGCAAGCTCAAGGTGAATTGAAAAGTTGAGTTGTCAGGCGAGCTCTCAGGTGAGCTGCTAGGTGATCTCCTAAGTGAGCTACTTGGCGAGCTCCTGAGTGAGGACCCTAGTGAGCTGTTTAGTGAGCTCACAAGTGATCTCAAGTCATCTTAATCAATGATCTGCTTGGTGAGCTCCCAAGAAAGCTATTAGGTGAGCTCCTATTTGAGCTGTTAGGTGAGCTCCCATGCAAGCTATTAGGTGAGTTGCTTGACAAAATCTAAAGCAAGCTACTAGATGAGCTCAAGGTGAGATGGGAAGGTGAGCTCCCATATAAGCTGTTAGGTGAGCTACTCGATAAACTCTGAGGTGAGATACTAGATGAGCTCAAGGTGAGATGGTAAGGTGAGCTTCTTAGTGAGCTCAAGGTGACCTGGCAAAGTGAGCTCCCATGTGAGATGGTAATGAAAGCTATCAGGTGAGTTCCCATGTGAGTTTTTGGGTGAGCTACTTGACGAGCTCCCAGGTGAGCTCAAGTCGAGGTGCTCGGCAAGCTCATGGGAAAGCTCAAGTTGATATGCTCAATGAGCTCCTAGTTAAGCTGCATGCTAAGCTCTCATCCAAGCTCCTAGGTGAGCTACTCAGTGAGCTCCTAGGTGCACTCAAAGGTGAGCTGCTCAGCAATCTCATAGGTGAGCTTACATGCAAGCTAGTAGATGAGATCAAGGCAAGTTGGCAAGGTGTGATCAAGGTGAGTTGGCAAGGAGAGCTATCAGATGAGGTCCTAGGAAAGTTCCTATGTGAGTTACTCAATGAGCTCCCAGGTGAGCTCAACTCGAGCTAATCAGCGAGCTCCCATAAGAGCTCCCAGGTGAGCTACTTGGTGAGCTTTTCAGTGAGCTACTACTTGGCGAGCTTCCAGGTGAGGTCCCTGACGAGTTTCTCGGTGAACTCACAAGGGAGATCAAGTCAACCTTCTTAGTGAGCTACTCAATGACCTCCCAGGTGAGCTATTAGGTGAGCTCCTAGGTGAGCTACTTGGTGAGCTGCTCAAAAAACTCTGAGATGAGCTACCAGACAAGCTCAAGGTGATTTGGCAAGGTGAGCTCCTTAATGAGCTCAAGGCAAGCTGGCAAGGTGAGGTTTTCAGGTGAGCTACTTGACGATCTCCTAGATGAACTGTGAGTTCCCACATGAGTTACTTGACGAGATCTTAGGTGATATCAACTCGAGCTTATCGGAAAACTCCCAGAATACCTCACACCTGAGCTACTTGGCAAACTATTCGGCGAGCTCCCAGGTAAGCCACTAGGTGAACTTCTAAGTGAGCTACTTGCTGAACTCCCAGGCGAGGTCCCTGGTGAGCTGCTTAGTGAGCTCACAAGTGAACTCAAGTCATCTTACTCAAAGATATGTTTGGCGAGCTGCTAGGTGAGCTCCTAGATGAGTTGTTAAGTGAGCTGTTAGACAAGCTCCTAGGTGAGTTGTTAGGTGAGCTGCTCGATGAAATTTGAGGTGAGATACCAGACGAGCTCAAGGAGAGTTGGCAAGGTGAGCTCCTTAGTGAGGTCAAGGCGAGTTCCCATGTGATTTTTTTGGTGAGCTGCTGGATGATCTCCTGGATGAGTTGTGAGTTCCCAGGGGAGTTACTCGATGAGCTTTTGGGCAAGATCAACTTGAGATTATCGGCGAGCTCACAAAATAGGTCCTAGGCAAGCTACTTGACAAGATATTTAGTGAGATCCCAAGTGAGATACTTGGTGAGCTCCCATGTAAGGTCCTCAGCAAGCTACTCAGTGAGCACACAAGAAAGCTCAAGTCAACCTACTCAACGAGCTGCTCAGTGAGCTACCAGGCAAGCTGTTAGGTGACCTCTCAGGTGAGATACTTAGTGAGCTGCTCGACAAAATCTAAGGTGAGCTACACGAAAAGCTCAAGGTGAGTTAGCAAGGTGATCTCCTAAGCGAGCTGAAGGTAGGCTAGCAAGGTGAGCTAATAGGTGAGATCCCATGTGAGTTTCTATGTGAGCTATCAGGCAAGCTCCTATGCGAGTTTTTAGGTGAGCTACTTGATAAGCTCCTGGGTGAGCTCAAGTCAAGATACTCAGTGAGCTCTTGTGTGAGCTCAAGGCATGCTGGTAAGGTGACCTGTCAAGCAGCTCCTAGGTGAGATACTTTCTGAGCTTCTAGCCGAGCTACTTGGTTTGCTCCTAGGTGAGCTCTAACACGAGCTTTTCGGAAATCTCTGAGGTGAGCTTACATGCAACCTATTAGGTGAGCTCAAGGTGAGTTTACAAGGTGATATTAAGGGTATTTGGTAAGGTAAGCTATTAGGTGAGCTCCTAGGTGAGTTCCTAGGTGAGTTACTTGAAGAGCTCTCGAGTGAGCTCAGCTCGAGCCGATCGGTGAGCTCTCAGAAGAGCTCTTAGATGAGCTACTTGGTGAGTGTTGTTGCAGACTCACAGCACCCTTGGATGTAGATCAAGCTTCTAATTTGATCACTCTAGCATCCAGTGTGATTGTACAACATGGAAACCTCTCTCCAAGTGTGGGACTTGAAAAGTGAGAAAGGATTCTCCAGAGGAGGATGGTTCCTATTCCTCTGTTCAGATGCACACGAAATATGTAGAGGGTTTGCTCGAAACCTAATCTAATCTACCAAGGAGATAGGGTAAGAAGATGTACAAAAATAAATCTAATCTAATGGAGGTGATGCACTGAGGAATGAAGAACACCTATCTTTCCAGTAAACAAAGACCATTCAAATGTGATATAAGATCATGCACAGATAACGAAACTTATAGTAAAAGACCAGGAGGATGTAAAAATTGAACACAGAGAGGGTTGAGAATCATCCACAGACATGTATTACTTGCTCAAAAGATTGATACAATACACTACAGAATGCCAAGAGGTAGATTCATATTATAGTTTCAAATGAGAGGTTTGAACTCCACAAATTCACCTGATAGGAGAAGAAGGGAGGAGAAAAATAGAAAATGTTCAACCTTTTGGAAGAAGCTCCTCTTTTCAATATATAGGAAGAATGAGAGAGGGAAAAGAGAGGAAATTCAGAATCTGCCCCAACCACTTCTAGGTCATATTTTAAATGATCTCATTATGGCAGAAGTGGCGGATCCTGGCAAAACAGCAGGATGTCTAACAAAAGTGGCGAACTATCTACTGCATTAAAGCTGGTTGTTAGAGTGTCACTTCTGGCATTACCACACGTCAGAGCTGTTTCTCAATTTCCTCTCTCCATACTACACCAAAATTCAAGATTAACCCTAGAATCATGTAGATAATTTCATAATATTTCCGTTGATATAAAGAATGTGGAAATCCGAGCTCTGGATCGAAAGATATGACGATCTGAAGATTTAGGGAAAAAACAAGGAAAAACAGGTCGGCGGGAAAAATATTTGAACTTTCCCTGCGCCCTGCCACTTGGATGACACGTGGCAGGCTCTGATTCACTGAGTAATTCTCTCTCCTCCACCTTTCCGCAGGCTTTCCTTTGAAATTTCCTTGTGGGCCCTTAAACTTGGACACGTGGCACTATTTCATTGGTTCGGGTCAGTGCTTGAAACCTCGCCCTTTGACTTCTGGACTTTCTCCCTTGTGACACGTGTCATGATTTAATTGGTATTTGGGTCTGCCGGCTTTTCACATCCACCACGTCCATTTGTCCCAGATGTCCCAGTTTTGTTTGGGACAAAAACTTCTGATCCGCCCGAAATGGGCTTCCCTATCCATTTTTCTGCTGGTGACACATGGCGTTGCTTGATTGGCTTTCGGCTCCTTTAGCTATCCGCATCCCATGCGTCCCTTTGTTTAAGATGTCCCAGTGCTAAAGATCCTCTTTTCGGCCGAACCAGCCGGTTCGCGTCCTTCGTGTCCATTTGTTCCAACTGTCCCAGACTGTCTGGGACAAGTTCTTCCGAACTACCTGAAATGGCTTCCTTTGCTCTTGGCCACTTCACCTTTTCATGTCCTTTGCATCCTTGCGGCCCAGATGTCCCAAATGTGTAGTGCGAAAGTTCTCCTTTTCATCCGAACTGGGTGGTTCGCGCCCTTCACATCTTCATGTCCCAAATGTCCCAAACCAGTTAGTCAATTTTCTTCTCCTTCGTCCAAACCGGCTTTCCGTGTCCTTCGCGTCCTGATGCCAGATGTCCCTTTGCTTCGCGGGCCACCTAGAGGCTTTTCGGCCGATCCACGCCTTGATGTCCCAACTGTTCCTAGACTTTTGCGAGGACTAGGACTTAGCCAATTTTCACGATTTTTCCTGTCCCAAGCTTGTTTTTTCCACTCTTTTCACCTTTCCTCAGAACTTGCTCTTTCCTTCAACATGGCCAGGGGAGTTAGAAAAAATTCTGAGGGGACCCTAGAAACATGATTTTTGCCCTGAATCAATCCATTTTCCTGGGACTTGAGAATTCTGATGTATGTTATCGAATTAACCCTGGGGGGTGAATTTGGATAACAATTGGCGACTCAGTGGGGGTACCTGCCTACTAGGTGAAAAGACCAGTAGCCAGAAGCAGTCCATTAGGCATGGAGTTATCAAACATTCAGTTTAGAATCCCAATTGACTAAGAATGTGTAAGAAGGAAGATGGAATATCACCTGATGAAAGCAAGGACTGCTAAACATCTCCATGGAAAGTAAGCTATGCCAAAGCACTTAGGGAAAACAAGACCAACATATAGCAAAACAATGTGCACAAGCACTTGGAGGAAATAAAATCTAATCTAATATTTATAGAGGTAGTGAACTTCCCTCTAGAAGCAATGCTTGAGATAGATTCCATTGACTGGAATCTGCAGTTCTTCACCATCCAATGAGGCTAATTGGAAAGCATTGCTGTTCTTGCACTTTGTGACCATGTATGGACCACTCCAAATGGCATCAAATTTTGAATGCCTTCCCGGTTTTCTCTGTCCACATCCCATTTCAACACTAGATCTCCAACTCTGAAAAGATCTATCCTTGGCCTTTCTATCAAAGGTCCTTTTGATCAAAGCTTGATCCTTTTCCATTGTTTGGGATGCCTGATTTCTGATCTCTTGCAGCTCCATCAACTCTGCATACCTCACCTCCATGGGCTCAAATTCAAGCAACTCCAGCTGCTTCATGAGTTCCAATGTTGGTAACTCAAGTGACATGGGCAAGATTGCTTCTCTTCCATAGACAAGCCTGAATGGAGAATTACCTGTGGATCATTTTGGGAGTGATCCTATCAGCCCATAAGGCTGATTTCAGCTTGGTATGCCAAGACCTCTGATTCTCATCAAGAGTCCTCCTAATGATCCTCAACAAGTTCTTATTTGTAGACTCGGCCTGGCCATTACCTTGAGGGTAATGGTTTGATGAAGTGCTTAGGTAGATCCCGTTCTTGACAGCCCACTCAGTCACCTTAGATCCAATGAATGCCAATGCATTATCAGATATTATTGTAGCAGGTATGCCAAATCTGGTAGTTATCCCCTCATAAAAGTCTAAGATGCTAGACTCATTTGCCTCTTTGAGTGCTACTGCTTCTGTCCATTTGGTGAAGTAGTCCGTGGCTGTCAAAATCCATTTGTGCCCTTGGCTTGAATTGGGATTAATGACTCCAATGAAGTCCAAACCCCATTGCATGAATGGCTGGTCAACTGAGATTGGATGTAATGGAAGGGCAGCAAGTCTTTCTTTTCCTGTGAAGAATGCACAATTCTTACACCTCTTGATCCATGCATAGCAATCACTGAAGATTTTAGGCCAATAATAACCAGCCTTCATGATTTTTAGAGTTGTCACTCTTGGTGCAAAATGACCACCAGCTGGTCCACCATGAAACTCTTCCAACACCCTTTGAATCTGATTTGTGCTAATGCATCTCAGCAACACTCCATTCACATCTTTCTTGAACAAAACTCCATCAACAATGGCATATGGAACAGCATGCAACCTGAAGTATCTCCTCTTCGCTTTGCTCATTTCTAGAGGGCATAGGCCTATTTGTAGGAAGTGTATCATACTTTGAGTCCAACAGGGAGTGGGCACATTATCATTTTCCTGTTCTTGACCATCATGTAGTACCAAGACAGCATCTTCTTCATTACCTGCTTCAACTTGTTGACTCAAGGCTAGTTGTTCGCATAGTCCCTTCCCACATACTAATTTGGTGACCTTGATCTCAATGTCATATTCCATGACACGAGTTATCCATCCTGCACGTTTCTCATTTAGATCCTTGTTTAGAAGGAAGTCCCTAACTCCCGCATGAGAGACCAATAATTGGATCTTGTTGTTTGAGACTAGGTGCTTGAATTTCTTTAAACTCCTAATCACTGCAAGTACATGCTTTTCAATGAAAGAGTACCTAGTTTTGTATTCCTCCAAGCCTTGACTGAAGAAAGAAATTGGTTGTTCTAATCCTTCTTTGTTTTGTTGTGCCAAGATTGTAGAAATTTTATCTCCACCACCAAAGGCGTATAGCATGAAATCCTTAGAGAAGTTTGGATTGACGAGAGTTGGAGCTTGAGATATAGCCTCTTTTATTGCCTCAAAACTTGTCTTGCCTTCAGATTTCCACTTAAATGCCATGCTCTTCTTCAACATCAGTGTTATTGGCTTTACAAGAGCTGCAAAGTTTGGAACAAACCTGTGGACAAAATTGATCCTTCCTAAGAATCTTTGAAGAGCCTTCTTATGACTTGGCAATGGCAACACTCGAATTGCTTCAACTCTTTTTGGGTCAATCATCAATCCCTCCTTTGAAACAATATGGCCAAGAAGTTTTCCCTCATGAGCCAAGAATATGCATTTTTTGGGATTCAATGATACCCCAAATCTTCTACACCTTTGAAATACCTACCTCAGATGAAAGAGGTGATCCATTGCATTTTTGGAGAATATAGTGATGTCATCAAGGTATATCAAAACTATTTTATTGATCAACCCCTTGAATGCCATATCCATTGCCCTTTGGAAAGTGTCTCCAGCATTTGATAGCCCAAATGGCATCTTCTTGTAGGCATAGGTCCCCCATTTGGTGGTGAAAGCCGTCTTGAACTGGTCATCTTCCTTCACCATTACCTGATTATACCCTTCCTGAGTAGCCATCTAGGAGAGAGAATCTCTCCGAACCAGATACTACCTGCAATATTTGTTCCATTGAAGGAAGTGGGTAATGGTCTTTGAGAGATGCCCTGTTTAGGTCTCAGAAATCTACACACAACCTGATTTCTCCACTCTTCTTCCTGACCGGAACCAAGTTTGCGACCCAGCTTGAGTGCTTGATCGGGAATATAATGTTTGCTTCTATTAGCTTATTTAGCTCTTTCTTCATTAGAGGCTCAATGTGAGGCTTGACTGGTCTCTGCTTCTGCCTAATGGGCTTAGCATCTGGATCCAATTCTATGGTATGCTGAGCCAGGTTGGGATTGAAACCTTTCAAGTCTTCATAGCTCTAAGTGAAGACATCTGGAAATTCTTGGCAAAGTTGTATGAAATCTGATTTCTCCTGTTCAGTGGCTACCTTGCCAATTTGAAGTGTTTTGTTTTCCCCAACCGGAATTGGCTCTGAATCTTCTCTTTTGACCTGTATGTTAGCCTTTTCCTTACGGAACTGGTCATTAGGGTTGAAGATAGACTCCAATGTTACTAAACCCCTAGGAGCTTGTTTAGCTTGTTTGTCCGAAGCTGCACTACTTGATCCCCATACTACTGCTCTAATCTGTCCTAATTCCTAGCTGAGAATTCAGCCTCTTCTTGTAAGAAATTGACGATCTGTTGATCGTTCTCAAACACCTGCCAGCTGGTGTTATTATCTAGAACTACTGTCCTCACAATCACATGGACATGTGGCTGTGTTTTTTCCCTTTTGATGTTGTCAACCACATCAAACATTGCTCCAACAGCTGCGAGCCTATCTGCGGCTTCATTTTTCTTCCTAGGTATGGACGCGATATTGAAAGCTTCGAAATCCTAGGGTTCATTTTAAGAGACCTCCTAGAAATCAGAGGTGGAGAATACCTGGCGAATATCCCCGAAACCGGTTTCACGGGAAGGCAAATTTTTTGGGGGTTGTATGAAAAAATTTCACCTAATTATCAAGAACTGCGACAGAAGGCTGCAGACGCGCGACGAAAGACCTATTGACGCGCGTCACTAAGGTCTATTGATGCGCGTCACTGCATTTTTTTGACGCGCGACAGCAAAATCTTCTGTCGCGCGTCTGCAGCCTCCGACCTCTGCTTTCTCATCAAAAAATCTCTGTGTCGCACATCAACAAACTCTTTGTCGTGCGTTTGCTATGTGTCAATATCTGTTGTACCTCCTTGTCGCGTGTCAAAAAAATGTAGTGACGCATGTCAACAGACCTTAGTGACGCGCGTCAATAGGCCTTAGTGATGCGCGTCAACAGGCCTTAGTGACGCGCATCAATAGGCCTTAGTGACACGCGTCACTAAGGTCTATTGACGCGCGTCACTAAGGCCTATTAACGCGCATCTGCAACCTCTGCCCTCTTCTTGCTCATCGAAAAAAAATCCATGTCGCTCGTCAACAAAATCTTTGTCATGCGTCAATATCTACAGTATCTCCTTGTCTGCAAACCCTCAGCTTGTCGCGCATCAATAACTTACCCCCTTGTCGCGCGTCTATAATACGCTGAGATATATCATATTGTTGAAAAATGTGAAGCAGAAGTGTTCTACCTGGCGAATAATCTAGGTTTATATAGGGGATATTTTTCAAGGGTAGGCGAAGCCGATCCCTAAAAAAAATTAAAGTGTAATTTTTAGGCGAATAGGTCACTGGCCCGTGCCAAAAAATTCACCTTTTCAAAATTTTCAAAAATGGAATATTCGCCATATTACGAATATTCGCCACTAAAATTTTCCCTGTGAAATCCTCAGTGAGGTCCCATACCTTGTTCTTGTAGTTCCTTAACAGTTCATTCTTTGTAGCATGTTGTCCCCTGACTTGATTGACGATTAGTTCACTGTCACCAAAGACTTACAAGTTCTTTATTTTCTTCTTGATTGCCCAATGTATCCCTTACACCAAGGCTTCATATTCAGCAGTGTTATTTAAACAGGAAAACTAGAAACGGAAGGCTAAGTAATACCTTATACCTTGTGGTGAAACGAGCATAGCTCCTCCTCCTGCACCTTGTCTACTCCTTGATCCATCAAAGAAAAGCTGCCATACTTCATTTTTGTCCTTATGATCTGGCTTGGTGATGCTGGGGAGAGGTTGATACTCTTCATGTAAACAATAAACCCCTAGCTTAGATTCTTCTACTTCTTGATAAGGATCAAAAGCATGCACCTTGCTTGCCCATTCATCAAGAGTCAAATCCAGGATACTTCCAACCTTGGTGTCAGCCTCGTCAGTGCTAGGGTGATCTTCTTGATCAAATACTGAGCAATTGGCATTAATCTGAATTGGAGTGTAAGGCTCAATATGGAAGTTTGCAATAGGTTCAGACCTAATTGTAGCCTTAGTTCCATACCTTGTTCTAAACAGCATGTGAGACCAATCCGCCAAAAGATAGCCTCCAATTTTAGCAGTGAAGTCTCTTGACAAGCACAATGCAAAGAGTGGTGGAAGGTCTATGATTGATACGTCTTGTAAAACAACAACATTTGGACATGCATGCAAGGTAAGACTCAAATTTCTAATCACTCCAACTATTGTTATTGCTGTCCCATCTAGTTGCACTACCCCTTTAGATGTTATTTCATACTGGAGCCCTAGCTGATCAGCGATCTGTTTAGGCATTACTGAACTACTTGCCCCGGAGTCTATCATGCAATTATGTACTAGCTGATTTCCAATGATTAACGAAACATAGAAAGGGGGGGGCTTCAACATTTTACCTTGTTGTGCTCCATGACTTCCTTCAGGCTCGGCAGCATTTGTAAGCACTTTGTCTTGCATCTGAACCTGTTGATTCGAAGTTGGCCAATCCTTTATGGTAGCTTGCAGCAGATCTCTTTGGCCTGGGATGGATAGGGATTCCCACATAGATATATTGACGTTTTTCTTCTTCATCTGATCAATGATACTGAATGGTGATGAAGGATCTCTCTGTTGTCCCTTGGTTTGCACATTTACTCCTTGTACGTGGGCAGCAACAGCTGGCATTTGAGTTGGCCTACGGGCTATTCTTGGCTGCCCTTGTGCATTTGAAACGGGACTTTGCTTGCCAATCATTTCTGGAGTCATAGAAGGTTGTGGACTGGTTGGAGCTAATGGCTGCTCCTCACCCAAATTTCTCCTTTTTGACCTTGTGCTGGCTGTAACACCTTGAGAAACCGCCTGATTCATGCCACAGAAATCTTCTGCTTGCCAGTTCACCAATGTGGTGTCATTTGGGGCTGATTGTTGTTGGAATGTTTCTTGTTGTTGACTGTTTCCTTGACTGCCCTCACCCTCCACACCAATAGTTGTCACCATCAATGCTTGATTGAGGGCACCATTGAAACACATGGATTGGTTATAAGGCTCGTTGCATGGAAAGCACCAATCGTATTCCTGAGAAATGTTGTTCTGTGTTGGCACTAATGCTTTAGAGGCAGATATGACATTTGGATTATAGGGCTGGAATGGTCTATTGGTAGGAGGCCTTGTTTGATTCATATTTGCAGCTAGATTAGGTGGTCTTTGTGGTTGGTATGACTGCCTATTAGGTTGAGCTTGGGGTTGATAAGAAGGTCTGAAACCTTGGGCTTGTTGCCTCTTGAGAGTAACTAGCTCATTGCCTAGGTTTTGCAATTGCTTCATGACCTCTTGAAGCTCATTTGGGGAACTTGGAGATGAAGTGAAAGCTTCATTTGAACTCTAATTTCTAGGAGCGGGAGAAGGAGTCAAATTAGGTGCTTGACTAGTGTTTCGACTCTCTAAACTTGGAAACAATGGCATGGTAGGCCTAGGGGCAAGTTTTCCAGCTTGAATCAAACAATTTTCAGCCCTAATGGCAATGCTATAAGCCATAGGGATTGTTGTGCCTCCCATGGACTGAATTAACATAGAAATATCAGAGTTTAGAGCTTTGAGATAGTAGAGAAAAGCACCTTCTGCTATTGGCCTGATTGCCACTAGAATTCTCTCCCAAGTTTTTTGAAATCTGAAGTTGAAATCAGTCAGCTGCTCATTGGGAGCTCTCTTGATAGTTGTCAGTTGCTCTAAAAGAGACAAGTTGTCTCCCTTCTCTCCAAATTGCTCGTGAAGTGCTATACACAACTGATTCCAATTTGTGATAGAACCAGCTCCAAGGCTCCTAAACCATTGCAACGCTTTACCCTTGAATGAAGATGTCAGTAACTTGACAGCCACTTACATTTCATTGATTTCATGGATTGCACAAAGGTTAGCAATATCTTTAACATGATCACCTGGAGTAGTCTGATTTTCTCCAGTGAAGTAGGGAATGTTCTTCAAGGCTGTAATAGGAACTGGATGTTGTGCATTGAGAGCAAGTGGGTTGTTGCCTGTGAAGTTGACGTAGGGATTGTTTTGAGCCATTCTGATTGGTCTTAAAACCCTTGTTGACTGAATGAAAGGCCTACCAGGTGGAGGAGTTGAGAGAGTTCTATTTGGTGGAGATGGAGACCTCTGAATCCTTCTTCCTCTTTGCCTTCTTCTCGGAGATAATTGCAGGTATTCAAACAGCACTTCTTCTTCTCCGACTCTTGACCTTGTGGTGATTCTTCTCATGAGTTTTCAGGCTTTACACTACTGAAACCAGTTGATTCTTCCCCTTGGAGTCGCTAGATATGCAAATAATAGCTCTTTTAAGCAAGAAAAATGCAGCAGATGCACATCAACCCTGCTGCGATAAAAATGAGACCTCTAGGTCCCACCGGGCATGCCAAAACTGTTAGTTGTAAAATCACAACACCCCTAGATGCTGGTCAGGTTTCTAGGTTGACCATACTATCATCCAATGTGATTGCATAACATTGAATCCTTTCTCTGAGTGTGGGACCTGAAAAAGTGACAAAGGATTCTCTAGAGAAGGCTGGTTCATATTCCTCTGTTCAGATGCACACGAAATATGCAGAGGGTTTGCTCGAAACCTAATCTAATCTGCCAAGGAGACAGGGTAAGAAGATGCATAAAAATAAATCTAAGCTAATAGAGGTGATGCACCGAGGAATGAAGAACACCTATTTTGCAAAGTAAACACAGACCATTCAAAGATGTAATATAAGATCATGCACAGATAACAAAACTTGCAGTGAAAGATCAGGAGGATGCAAAATGAACACAGAGAGGGTTGAGAATCATCCACAAACATGTATTACTTGCTCCAAAGATTGATACAATACATTACAGAATGCCAAGAGGTAAAAAGGACATATTATAGTTTCAAATGGGAGGTTTGAACTCCACAAATTCGCCTGATGCGAGGAGAAGAAGGGAGGATGCAAAACAGAAAATGTTCGACCTTTTTTAAGAAGCTCCTCTTTACAATATATAGGAAGAATGAGAGAGGGAAAAGAGAGGAAATTCAGAATCTACCCCAACCACTTCTAGGTCGTATTTTAAATCATCTCATTATGGCAGAAAGCGGCGGATCCTGGCAAAACGGTGGGTTGTTTAACAGAATGCGGCGAACTGTCTGCTGCATTAAAGCTGGTTGTTGGAGCGTCACTTCTGGCATTACCACAAGTCAGGGACGTTTTCTCAATTTTCTCTCTCCAGACTACACCAAAATGTAAGATTGATCCCAGAATCATGTAGAGAATTTCAACAGCTTTCCGTTGATATAAAGAACATGCAAATCCGAGCTCTGGATCGAAAGATACGACGATCCGAAGATTTAGGGCACGAAACAGGCCAAAACGGATTTTGAAATCTTTTCCCGCGCTCTACCACCTGGACGACACGTGTCAAGCGCTGATTGGATGCGTAATTATCTCTCCTTCCCTATCCGTGGGTTTTCCTACTTCATTGGACACGTGTCCTCTTTTAATTGGCTCGGGTTAGTGCTTGAAACCTCGCCCTCTGACTTTTGGACTTTCTCCCTTGTGACACGTGTCGTGATTTGATTGGTCCGCGGGGTCTGCCGGCTTTTCACGCCCTTCACGTCTTCATGTCCCGGATGTCCCAAAATGTTTGGGAAAAAAACTCCCGATCCGCCCGAAATGGGCTTCCTTATCCCTCATTCGGCCGATGACACGTGGCGTTGCTTGATTGGCTTTCGGCTCCTTCGGCTATCCGCGTCCCACGCGTCCCTTTGTCCCAACTGTCCCATTTGAACTGAAGTTCCCCATTTCGGCCGAACCGGCCGGTTCGCGTCCTTCGCGTCCATTTGTTCCAACTGTCCCAAACTATTTGGGACAAATTCTTCCGAACCGCCCAAAATGGGCTTCCTTTGCTCTCGGCCGCTTCGCCTTTTCATGTCCTTCGCGTCCTCGCGGCCCAGATGTCCCAAATTGTTTAGTGCGAAAGTTCTCCTTTTCGGCCGAACCGAGCGGTTTGCGCCCTCCGCGTCTTTATGTCCCAAATGTCCCAGAGAAGTTAGTTGACTTTCTTCTCCTTCGGCCGAAACCGGCTTTCCGTGTCCCTTTGCTTCGCGGGCCACCTGGAGGCTTTTCGGCCGATCCGTGCCTCGATGTCCCTCACTGTCTTAACTGTTGTGAGGACTAGGAATTAGCCATTTTTCATGATTTTTTCCTGTCCCAAGCTTGTTTTCTGTAACTTTTTTCACGTTTTTCTCAGAGCTTGCTCTTTCCTCATCTTCGGACTAGGGGAGTTAGAAAAAATATGAGGGGACTCTAGAAACATGATTTTTTCCCTGAATCAATCTATTTCCCTGGGACTTGAGAATTTAATGCATGTTATCAAAATTACCCTGGGGGTGAATTTTGGATAACAGTAAAATTATGGGGAATGAGAATGGGAGTAGAAACTAATCAACATAAGTAAAACGATCTTCTCAAATGATAATAAACTAGTGCAGGTTAACAAAACTTACTATTTTTTACGAGCTTGATGTCTAGTTGGTAATGGTGGGTGATCAAATGGAAGGAACTCAGTGTGGTTCTGACACTTCCTCGGATGCTCCTGTGAAGGAAAGTGGCTCTGTAGTTGTTTTTGGTGCTGGATATGGATGCTTTGATGCATGTACGGATGTTAGTTTTTCTTACATACAGCTTTGGTTTTGTCATTTTTTCTCAGAAGATGTATCAACCTCTCTGAAATGAGCTACTTGACAAATTGTTCTATGAGCTTCTAGGTGAGTTCCCAAGTGAGTTCCCAAGTGAGTTACTCGATGAGCTCCCGGGTGACCTCAACTCAAGTTGATCAATGAGCTCCGAGAAGAGTTCTCAGGTGAGCTACTTGGTGAGCTGTTTGGAGAGCTCCAAGGTGAGCTGCTAGGTGAGCTCCCAAGTGAGCTTCTTGGTGAGCTCCCAGATAATGTCCCCAGCAAGTTACTCGCGAAGCTCACAAGTGAGCTCAAGTCAACATACTTGGTGAGCTACTTAGTGAGCTCCTAGGTGAGTAGTTAGGTAATCTCCCAGGTGAGGTACTTAGTGAGTTGCTTAACAAAATATGAGGTGAGCTTCCAAACAAGTTCAAGGTGAGTTGGCAAGGTGAGCTCCTCAGTAAGCTTAAGGTGACCTAGCAAGGTGAGATGATAGGTGAGCTCTCATGAGTGTTTCTAGGTGAGCTCCCATACGAGTTTATAGGTGAGCTGTCAGATGGGGAATAGTAATGAAGTTGGAGGAAAAATAAATGGTCTTTTTTATTGTTTCATTTGGAATTTTTGAGCCTTTGAGCTCTGCATGTTTTTTTCCATTCTTCAAAACCTCTAGTTTGAATATGTTGCATGTATGATTTCTCTTTGTATGGTAGAAATAATGGATAAATCTGATTAAGGAAGCTATAAGAAGAAATTGGGAAAAGTTTCAGAGGATTGTTTTGGCATTTTTGTGGGAAATAGTTTTGTGGAAGCTCGGTTTGAAGGATTGAAGAACCTATATCTTTAAAATATATTTCTTTTATTTAAATGTTTTCATAAAAAGAACTCTTCTCTTTATGAAAACGCCTCTGAGAATGTTTCTTATCGTATTAATTTCTCCTTGAGCTTTCTTCTATGTGTTTTATTTGAACTTGAGTTTCTTGGATTGAGTTATTATGTAAAATCCCAATTAAGCTACTTGGCCATAGTCCCATGGTGAGGTCCCCGGCGAGCTACATCTTTTATATCACAAGTAGTTTCTCTTGTTCAACCTACTCCTTTAGCTACTTCACGAGGTCCTTTGTAGGGATCTTTTTGGAAAAATCCCAGGTTAACTGTTAGTTAAGTTTCTCTTGGTTGTAGCTGAAACTTAGTGAGTTTGGTTTATGACACATCTGATAGGGTCAACTTTATTCTCAAAATGAAACAATGCTTGGTAATGAAAGCTATCTATTTCAACCTCGGTTTTGTGTTTTGGCTATGTTTTCATGCTTATTTATGAGCTCCCATCATGAGCTCTTGTATGGCCTATTTTGGAAGCTCCTGGGTGTGCTCGAGGTGTTCTGTTCCTTGGAGCTTTCAGGTTAAGTTTCTAGGCAAGCTCAAATCTTTGGGTCTTTTCGACTTGCTTTTGCGTGAGATACTTACAGATTTTCTAACTGAGATCCTAGGTGAAATCCCAAGTGAGTTTAATTTTGAAAATTTTAAGTGCATACTTTATTGGTTGTTGATGGAGTATTTGTCTCTTCCATTTTTCAGTTCAAGGAAAGGTGGATAGGTTAGTTATCCTTCAAGGTGGTTTTGACAAGGTGAAAAATGTTACCGGTGGAACATTTCTGTCCTTATCTGAGTTTCTGGGTTTGATCTTTGTTACTCTTTTTTACTCCTTCACGGAAATGGCTTAACTCTTACTAGAACTTGCAAGCTTTTTTTAGAGCTTTTCAAAGTGACCCTGGGTCGGTAATATTATCGATTTGAGGTTACATGTTATCTTCCAGTTTTATGTTTTAGGTGAGTTGGCAAGTTGTAGGCTATAAAGTGTTATGTTGTGGGTATTGTACTTTGGTTTCAGATCTTGTACATATTTGCGGGTTTATTATATGGAATCGTCATTGTGAGTCTTGCATGATGATTGTTCAAGGTTTTTTGGCAAGTGTTTGAATCCTATCAAAATAGTCTCCTTGAGACCGTTCCTCACATGACTTACTCGATGATTTTTCATGTCTGAGCTACAATCTCTAGCTCGTAATTTTTAATTCTCTCAGAAGAGCTCCCAATGTGATGGTATGAGTTTATGTTTGCTTCACGTTAAGGAGATTTCATTTCTTAAAATATGAGCTACTTGGCAAGCTCCCATTGTGAGGTCCCTGGCAAGTTCCTCAGCAAGCTTTGTAGTTGTTTTTTTTTTTTACAAGTTAGCTTATGTCACATTTTCCTACTAGTTTGTACTACTAGGAAAATTTTTGCAGGCGAGGTACTTGAATGATTTATGATCGAGCAAAATTGTGTAAGTGAGCTTTCTCCTTGTCGTGTCAGTAGAATATCATGTTGCGGAAGGTTAGTTGTGTTAATAAGATCAAGTTTTTTTTTTTTGGAAAAATGTTTCAAGCTGATTATTTGACCTTGAAATTGTGTGCATTTCTGGGTATAGATTGTTTAGGTTAGTTCGCATGTGAGTATATTATTGATGATTATAATTTACCAAGTATCCTTTAGTTAGCAACTAGACAACTTTGCTGACATCGGTTAGCTCCTAGGACAAGCTAAATCTCCATACTGGTATTTTGAGCTGTTAGGCATGCAATCCTTTTTGAGTTTTTATATGCAAAGTGATTTCTTTCAGCTAAACAATCATTATTCTCCTTATATAAACTTTGTGTTTCTAGATCCCTTCCTTTTTGTTCAATCGATTGGTGAAATAACTATGTTTTAAGTGGAGCTTGTTTGGTGAATAAATTAGAAACTAATGCTGCACAGATCATGACTTGAAATAGTTAGCTTCTAAAGCGAGTTTGCAAGTTGAGCTATTACCAGTGAGCTCTTAGGTGAGTTACTTCATTAGCTCCTGGGTGAATTGAACTAGAATTAAATTGGTTAGATCCCAAATTTTTAGACTTCTTATATAGGCGGGCTAATTGGTAATTAATTTAGTTGACTTCTTGACTATTATGCTGCAATGTGAGCTTTTCAAGTGAAGCTTACTTAATTTTTTCTTCTTGTGGGGTACTTGGTAACCTGATTTGTGAGATCACATGCAAGCTGAGTTTAAACCTACCTCAGTAAGCTAATCGGTGAGCATCCCAAACTATATCCCTTTTAAACTGTTAGGTGAGCTAGCTAGGTAAGGTCCCCGCTCAGTTTCTTGTGAACTAACTCACTAGTGAGCTAACAATTTTGCTCAAGAGTGGACCTACTCGGTGAAAAGCTGACTCGGAGAAAGACTTATAAAAAGATGTATTTTTTACTTAATAAAATCATTTTCTTTATTTAGATGTTTTATGCTACCAAATGATTCTCTCGAAATCAATTTGTTGGAAGGAGAGCTCCTGACCGAGGTATTAAAATTAGTTTTGTAAGCTGAGCTGAAAGATGAGCTCTTATGAACTTGTGGAATATTAATTAAGTTAAGAAGTAAAGTGACCTCTCTCTTTTGATATGTGAATTTTTTGTTGAATTACTTGACGAGCTCTAAGGTGAGCTCAAGTCAAGCTACTCGGTGAGCTCCCAAGTGAGTTTTCGGGAAATCTCATGTCGAGATACTCGACAAGATCCTAGGTGAGCTACTTTTCGAGCTCCTAGGTGAGATGCTCGGTGAGCTCCCGGGTGAGCTCAAAGGTGAGCTCAATGTGAGTTGGCAAGGCGAGCTTAAGGTGAGTTAGGAAGGTGAGCTCAAATCAAGTTACCGAGATGAGTTGTCAATCGAGCTCCCATGCGAGTTACTCGATGAGCTCCTAGGTGAGCTCAACTTGAGATAATCGGTGAGCTCCTAGAAGAGCTCAAGGTGAGCTACTTGGTGAGCTATTTGGCAAGCTCCCAGGCAAGTTGCTAGGTGAGCTCCAAAGTGAGCTACTTGGAAAGATCCTAGGTGAGGTCCCTAGTGAGCTGATCGGTTAGCTCACAAATGAGATTAAGTCAACTTACTTGGTGAGCTCCCAGGTGAGCTAATAGGTAAGCTCCCAAGTGAGCTGTTGGGTGAGATCCTTGGTTAGCTACTTGGAGATTTTCTTGACAAAATCTGAGGTGAGATACTAGATGAGCTCAAGGTGAGTTGGTAAAGTGAGCTCCTCAGCAAGCTTAATTTGATCTTGCAAGGCGGGCTCCCATTCAATTTGGCAAGGTGTGATGTTAGTTGAGATCCCATGTGAGTTTTCGGGTAAGTTGCTTAACGAACTCACGGGAAAGCTCAAGTCATGTTGCTTGGTGAACACCTGGGCAAGCTCAAGGTAAGCTAGCAAGGTGAGTTGTAAGGTGAGCTCCAAGGTGAGTTTCTGGGAAAGCTCAAGTTAAGCTGCTTGATGAGCTCCTAGATGAGCTACTTGTCAAGCTCCTAACCAAGCTCCTAGGTGAGATACTCTATGAGCTCCTAGGAAAGCTCAAAGGTGAGTTTGTCAGTAATCTCTTAGGTGATCTTACATGTGAGCTACCAGATGAGCTCAAGGTGAGTTGGCAAGGTGAGATCAAGTTGAGTTGGACATGTGAGCTAAAGGTGAGTTGACAAGGTGAGGTGTCTTGCGAGCTCCCAAGTGAGTTCCTAGGTGACTTACTTGACGAGCTCCTAGGTGAGCTCAACTCGATCTGATCAGTGAGCTCCCAGAAGAGGTCTCAGGTGAGCTACTTGGCAAGCTGTTCAGTGAGCTTCTAGGTGAGCTACTAGGTGAGGTTCTAAGTGAGCTAGTTGGTGAGCTCCCAGGAAAGGTCCTTGTTGAGTTTCTCGATAAAATCACAAGCAAGGTCCCTGGAGAGGTACTCGGTGAGCTCCTAGGTGAGCTACTTGCTGAGCTACTCGATGAAATCTGAGGTAAGCTCCCAGATGAGATCAAGGTGAGTTGGAAAGGTGAGCTCCTTAGCAAGCTCAAGGTGAGCTGGAAAGTCGAGATCCCAAATGATTTTATGGGCAATTTTTAAGGTGAGTTTTTGGGTGAGCTACTTGATGAGCTCTTAGGTGAGCTCAAGGCGAGCTGGTAAGGTGAGCTATCAGGAAATCTCTGTGTAGACACCAAATTTGTGTCTTATGACCCCCTGTGCCCCGCATCTCATTTCGTAACCTAACCTCATCACCTAAACCTTACACAATTATTTATTAATTACATTATAATTAATAAATCCACATTGCCATACCTGCTACCTCATTTTACCACCTCATCATGACCTAGTATTAACCCTAAACTAACCTAATTAAGACCTATAACTTGGTCTACATCCACACCCATGACTAACGACTCCTCACCCGCACCTAAAACCAACCTCATAATGACTTGAGCAAGCCCGTAACTAATCCCTCGGGAGAAAAGGAGGGAAAGCTGGCTATTTTACTAAAAATAGCCCACTTTGACCAAGCCGATATCGGTTCCTACTCGACCACCGTCAGTTACGTAACCGCCATTGGTTCCCTGTAAATGACCACTCCCAACCAAAAAAAAAGGGTTGGATTTTCATTGATCCGAATCAGATGTCATTGGAAGAATCCGGAATTCACTTTGCCGAGCAGAGACAAGTGAAGGAAAGAGAGAAGTTTGCAAGGAAGGACATCAAGCCCCAAACTACAACTGAATAACCAGAGTCCAGTGACACTCATCCAAGCATCAGGAGAGGAGATAGCTCATCTTGGATTGTCAGATCATCCTACTTGAGCCCTGTCTTCGTCATCACAGCCCCAGAACCTACATTTTCCATCAAGAACTAGTAAGTCTTATATGTTATTTTAGTAATATTTCTTCGATTTCTGAATCACAACAATTACAAGTCTACCCTCAGATCTATTACTCGGTAACACTCTCCGCCCAATTTACATTCCTCTACCCCTACTTTGCCCCAAGAGCAGCCCCAATACTCTCTGAGTCTTCTCTATCACCTCATTACCTATCCCCAGTCATTCTACCAGCCTTATAAACACCATAACTATCATATAGCCATCTTATAGCCAACCTTCACCCAACCCCTTAAATCACCATCCCAACCGATATCGGTTATCATCAACCGGTACAGGTGACACTAACCAGCGTCGGTCACTGTGATTCAAAACCAAAACCAGCCTTTCCCCTACTTGTTTCAACGAGGCAATTAAATTGTGATTTTACAATCATTTGTGTTAATTCATATTAGCAGGGGAACTGACCACCTTCGAAAGGAATATTTATATTTCCTAAGCCTAAGGCAGCTCCCTCATTTATTGTCTAATTAAAATCTGGTGGTCTTGTATTCTTACTTGCAGGTAGTCCTTCCAAGACAAAAAGGAGTTCTTCACAGTCGATCTGATCTTTCTCTACTGTACGCGCACACCCCCTCGACATTCAATAGGTATTCCTCCTAGCCCTAACCCTTATTTGTTTCTCAAAGGAATGAAAGGATAGAAGCAACTCTGTCCCAAAAGCTGAAACATTCTATGCGAAACATTTTGGCACACCTGGTGGGACCCATTTTGGGTTTCTGTTTCTCTTGCTTGCTTTCATATAGGGAGCATACTTGCTGTTTTCTTCTTCTAAAAATTTCACACGATATTTTCTTATATTTGGTAAAAGAATTTGTTTTGCTTTCCCAGCTTTGCATTAGTGAAAGTCATCTTCTTTGCTTCATCGAATATCATTTTCAATTTGGGTTTAAAACACGTGCATCCCATTTTTGCGTGTTGTTTTCAATTCTAGTGAACGTAGATTAAGTAACAGGTCGTACACGTGGGGGTGATTTCCATGGTATTGACAAGAAATTAATCTTACTTTCACTGCACAACATATACTGAATCACTTCACAATTAACACAACAGCTCAAAATATCCCCCCTTTTCCACGGTATTCCTCCGCCCGATTGAGGTAACCTTATAAGCCAAAACAAACTTGACATTTCCCCTAAGTATTTTGTTTAGGATTGACATCATTCTGCGTCTAAAGGAATAAGCCCAAATTGATTAAAATTAACCCTAGGGTTAGTCTGTTAATTTGTTTGTGCATTCTTGCTTGTTTTCAGTTCTGTTTCTCTGTCATACACTATTTTCTGTGATCACTACAGAACAGTTTGGTAGGAATACTAAGCACTGTTAACACCAAATCAACAACTTCCTACTACTTCTTACACTAGTTCTATTCTACCGACATCGATTAGCTTACCACCGCCGGCTGAATCCTGACCGACATCAGTTACCTGACTAATATCGGTTACTGTCTTTCCCAGTTTCCAAAACCAGCAACCTACCAATTTCACCATTCTGAGTCTGTTGTTGATCCTGATAGATTGAAACCCTACTGTGTACTCTTGTCCATGGTTTTTATCACTCGAAAGCAAGCCGCCGCCATGGTTTCACATGCTTGCTCTATGCCTTTGCCTGAATCACCCCCTTCACATTCTATGGGGAACCCTATGGACACCAGTGAGGTTCCTAAAATCCCTGTAGGAGATAAGGAATTTGTAAAATTTTTGGACGCCAATCCTAGTGCTGTACAATACTATTTGTCTCATGCCCCTGACTGTACGCCTGATTGTCAAATCCTTGTTGGCATGCCTATTAGTATAGCTACTCATTTAGCTCCTTTTCTGCCTGATAACTTCGCTTTGCCTTCTGCATCTTTAGTCCCGTCTCTTAACTCAGCAGCTTTAGGGGTTCATATGGCAGAGATTAGCTTTCCTTTGGTTAATCTTGGGCCCAAAATATCATTACCACCAACTGCTCCCACCTCATCTCTCTTGCAGACTGCCCCTTTTATGACTTTCTCTCTGCCACCTATCCACACAATCTTTCCTTCTCAAGCTCCGCCCACATTTTCATTTCCACACACGTATCTGGTAACCTCAACGTCTTATATAGGACATCCCTATTCGGTCACCTCAACACATTTGTCCTCCATACCATATCAAAATTTAACCCCACCATTGGCTAGTGGTGGCCCTTGGCCCAATCTGCCTCCGTTTACCGCAACCACACCATCATCTCATCTAACTAATGATTAAATCAAACAAATGATGGACAAAATGTAAAATCTAGAGGCTTCTGTTTTAGGAAGTCGTAGCACCTTGACATATGAACAATTTTGTTGGGAGCCTATCCACCCTTCTGTCCCCCTTCATTCATATCCTCCTCAATGGGAATTACCAAAATTTACTCGTTTTAATAGTAAGGAGGATCCTCAACAACACTTGCGCTCATTTAGACATGCCTGCTATCCAATTGCTCACAATGATGCCTTACTACTTCACACCTTTCCCATGTCCTTATCAGGACCCGCCTTGGAGTGGTACAGTGCTTTAACCTAGCACTCAATCTTCTCTTTTAACTAACTAGCCCAATCTTTCTTGGATCATTTCTCCATTAACATTTCCAAGAAAGTATCCATCACTGACCTCTATGCCATCCAACAATTTGAAGACGAATCTATCACAGATTTCGTTGAACGATGGCGGGGCCTTATCAACCAACTTACCTATGCCTTACCTTAGGCTGAACTTATTGAACTTTTTACGTGGGCCTACGCTAAGCACATCTCTCCTACCCTCCAAATTCAAAATTTCCACACATTTGACGAGGCCTTTACTATGGCTCGAAAACTAGAGATTCGAGCCTTAGAGGAAGAGAAATTGTGGTTGCACAACAAAAAACCCAATTTCCGAACCCAAGATTCCACCAACAAACCTAACACCACCAATCCTCACCCATCGACTGCTTCGAAATCAAAAGGATCTGTGCACACAGTGATGGTAAAATTCCAACCACCATCTAATACCCCGCCGAAAACCACCTATAAGTATAAAGCAGAGCCCATCAACTACACTCCCTTGGGAGAAACTTATGGTGTGATATTGGAAAAATTGCTTAAAGCAGGAGCCATTACCTTACCTCTTGTTAAACCTCACTCCGGGTTTGATTCCACTTGCGCCATACCTTCTTGGTACAAAGAAAATGACTTCTGTAACTTCCACTGTGTGAAGGGACACAGTCATGAAAACTACAAGATGTTGAAAAACATAGTGCAAGAAATGGTTGATGCAGGAGATATAGCCCTCGATAATCCTAACGCTCCTGCTAACCGAAATTTGAAAATTTTCAACAAAAAATTCCCAAATCACTCTTCTAATAGTAACATAAACCAAGATATCTTAGCCAAGGAGAGTGTTATGAGATCCATGCAGTCTTCGACTCCCAGCCAAAAGCCTCTATCGAAAAAATTCTGAATCAAGCCTCTTCACTAACGCAGGAACCCGAACCCCCTTCCTCACCATCAAGACAAGATGAAATCCTTGCCGTTCCTTTACCCATCAAAGAATTAACCACCCAGAGTTCCCTTCTCACAAATGACCCTTCTTACACCACATCCTTGCAAGACTGTGAGTGGATGTTATCTAACTTATCTATTTCCCAAATGTCTCCTTCTACCATTATTTCTGTACAAGAGGAAGGCTCACCACTTCTTTTGTCATCCTTAGATGAGAAACCTCTTACACCGACATCACCACATTCTTTAAACATGATGTATCCTCTCAAACACGCCCTCCTACCTATTAGTTCTTCATCGCCTAAATCTTTTTAGCAACCGGTTGACCTCTTAACGCCCATTGATACAGTGCCTCAACTACCCCCTGTATCACACCCACAGTGGACCGGAATCACAACCCACCTTTCTTCCATACAAAAGTTCCTATTCACACGTGAGGATTGTCATCCCTCAGAAGATAGACGAGTCCTATGGGAACGTTTGAGTATGCCATATTCTACTCAAATGCAGATGACCGATCTAGATGCCTCTACCATATACTCGAAGTGTTTACAGAAGCTTAAAATGCCTATGTCCTCATCTTCACCCCCCTCATCTCTACCAAATACCTCATCCACCTCTATTAGCCTAACCAAATATTCCCCTATGCTTGGGACCTCACCAATACCCAGTCTAACACACCCACCTAAGCGGCTAGATTTATCTAAAAATAAAGCCATCCATCCACTTAGGAGACAGACTCAATCTCCTCAACCTATGCCTCTATCACAACTAAAACCATCGTCGTCACACCTACCTTCAATATTGGGACCTCATCCCTCCACCTTGCATCAATATATCATACCTCCTGCATTTTCTTTAAAAATACCTATGCCTTCTGCACCCATACAGAGATCCAAGGGTACATCAACACCGTCACCCCGCGTATCCTGTCCACCTATCAACCCTAAACAAATCCCATCATCAAAAGATTTGTTTGCTATCACTCCTATTTCTCCGTGGTTATTTTCTGATACCACATCATCTGTGGCCTCATCATCTAGCCAACTAAACATAGCTTCTGCGCCAAATAAGCCACGTTTAGTTAAAACCCATTATCAAAACCCCTTGGCTAAACCACCACCCATATAAATCAATCATACCCGATCATTACCAGAATCTACCCAGTCAATAGCCTCATCTTCCTCTGAATTTGACCCACTCAAAGGGTCTTACGTGCAAATCCTTGCTATGTTGGTGGAGAAGGAAACCATTTCCCTACCCCCACTTAGACCTTATGATCCATCTAAACCTCGACCTATAGATTATGATGAGTCTAAAATCTACGCTTACCACCACACACCAGGACATGACGTAGAGGGATGCAAAGCGTTGAAATCCATACTTCGTCAGTCACCTTTCTCAGATAAAAAAGTTAAGAAAGACAACTTAGGAAGGGAGAGACCTTTAGCTTCAATTCCCTCTCCTATACCACCTGTCCCCACGTCACCAAAATCTATCATTATTACAACTCCACCTCCCGAAGACCATGAATTATCCATACCATCTTCCTCCTCTCGTGTTCATGAGATTAACATGATTAGTTTTGCCACTCGAGGGTAGAAAAACAATGGGAAAGTGAAAGAAATCACACTTGTGGCCTCTCTTTCTCCATCCACCATCCCGATTGCACCACCACCTAAAGTGGTTATTCGCGGACCTGCCTATCCCGTCTCTAATGGAGTTTCCCACCGAACCATGATCAAACAACTTCACCAATCACCTGTAAAAATGACACTGCATGATCTCATTCAGACTTCTGAATCTCATCGACAAGCTCTCGTTGAAATCCCTCAAGGGATAGAGGTCTTACCTAATGAAACCTTTCCTGTTACCTCCATTCTCACACCCAATCACATTGCTTCGCTCACCAAACAACCTATCTCCCCAACCACTTCTGTCTCTGTACAGCAAGCCACTGCTGTCAGTTTCTCTGAAGACGAAATTGTTGACTTTGGAGTAGAAGATCTTGACCCTACTCTTTTCATCTCAGCTTATGTCTGGGACATTCAGGTACGTCGTGTTATGATTGACGGGGGCGCTAGTCTCAACATCATCACTTCAAAAGCCTTCCTACAAATGAATATCCCTTCTAGTTGCATGTGTGCCAACCCCATCATGTTGCGGTCATTCAATGATGCTATTACTTTTACCTTAGGTACCGTGATCCTTAACATTCATGTAGGGCCACGCACTTTACCTGAACTCTTCTATGTCCTTGAGGGAGAGTTCCAATACAATATGTTGTTAGGCCACCCTTGGATCTGGGCTATGGGATGCGTTCCCTCCACCTTACATAGATGCATAAAATTCGAGTATGAGGGGAAGTCCTACACCGTAAAAGCTGATCCTCCCCCCTTCAAAACCTACAATATGTTATATTACCCTAATGATGTGCTTGTACCAGTCAAGACACCCATTCATCCAACCTAACCATCCACTTCAACCACACCTCTACCATCCACTTCAACCGCACCTGCACCTTCAACCAATGAAACCGCCATCGCAAATACCACTTCCTTTCTCACAGATAACATCCCAACCTCTGACCCCTTAGTAGATGTTTTTCAATGCCTTATGCTGGGGGAGTATCACCTATATAACGTTAGCTCTTTCCATACCCCGTAGGAGTATGGACAGTTACATGCGCATCCTACCTACGACCGTTGCATGGGGGAGGTAATCTCTTATGGACCACCTAATTGCCGCACCAACCTAACATATGGGGGTGTCGACGCATCCTCCGTTACCCCTGAACCTCATCTTGGGGTGGTTCCCTTCCAATCCAATTTTCAATACCTAAAAGATCGTCGTTTCGCCCTCACCTTCTTGACTCGCTGTGCTTGGAAAGGCTTTGGTTTTGGTTTTTATGAACAAGGCCGACATACAATCATTCATGTGACTACACGCAAACACAATGATCGTAGTGGTCTCAGATTTCTTGAAACACTTACACTGGAGAAACCTCATGTCAGTTGTACCCTTGAAGATGACGACGTCACCCCTACCAAACCATCATCACCCATTTTTCCATCGTCACCCACAGAGTCGATAGACCCTGAATCTATCCCTCCTAACTTTTTTTTTTCATAAATGCTATCTTCCTAGGTCCTCTCACTTATCAACGCGATAATGAGGACCCATCTTCTCTTCCCCTGCTATATCCAGACATGATTGAAGAGGATTCACCTTCAATTAATGTTGTTGAGTGCCAGGATGACGATTCCATCCTCACTTACCTTGGTGCAGACGACTCCTATATTCAACGCACCTTACCGTCTGAAACTCAAACCATGCTGAATGAGTCGACTATAGAAATCAACATCCACACAGAGGAGGATCCTCACATTGTGAAGATCAGACAATCCCTTAACACATCAGAACAAACCGCCTTTACTACCTTTCTCCGTACCCGTAACCAAGCCTTTGCTTGGTCCTACGCTGACATGCCAGGCATTGATCCTGACATTGCTATCCATAACATTACCCTAAAACCTGATTCCAAACCAGTCAAACAGAAACTGAGAAAAATGCATCCACGCATTGCCCTCTTGGTCTAAGAAGAGCTTCAACAACTCCTTTATGTTTCCTTCATCTTGCCTATTGATTATCCTCAATGGATTTCTAACATCGTACCTGTCACTAAAGCGACGGGGGGACTTCGGATATGCACGGATTTCTGAGACCTTAACCTCACTTGTCCCAAGGATGACTTCCCCCTCCCAAGTATTGATCAACTTGTTGATCTCACTGCGGGCCATGAGATGCTTTCTCTCATGGATGGCTTTTCGGGATACAATCAAATTTTGGTAGCCCCAGCCGATCAACATAAAACTACCTTCATCACTCCTTGGGGAACCTTCTGTTATCGTGTCATGCCGTTTGGCCTTAAGAATGTTGGTGCGACCTATCAGCGGGCTATGACTTACATTTTTCATGACATTATGCACACTATCCTTAAGGATTATGTCGATGATCTTCTTGGCAAATCTAAACATCGCAGTGAACATCTTGATGTTTTAACCATTATTTTCGATCGCCTGTTACAATATTCGGTCCGGCTTCAACCAAAGAAATGTGTCTTTGGTGTTCTTTCGGGAAAAATTCTTGGCTTTATCGTCTCTTTATGTGGCATTAAGGTTGATCCATCTAAATTCAAAGCTATCCTAGAAATGCCCCCACCCAAAAACCTCAAACAATTGCGTAGTTTGCAAGGTAAAATTCAATATATCCGGTGTTTCATTTCCCAACTCTTGGATCGATGTCAACCATTCCATCACCTTCTTAAAAAAGACATTGCCTTTCATTAGAACGAAGACTGCCACCAACCCTTTGAGGCTCTCAAATCCTATCTCTTGCAGCCACCTGTGCTTATCCCACCTCAGGACGATCTCCCTTTCTACCTTTACCTTTCTGCCACTGACCATGCTATAGGATCCATGCTCGTACATCGGGACTCGGCACGTCGAGAACAAGCCATTTATTATATAAGTCATACTCTCATGGATTATGAGACTAGGTATACACATGTAGAAAAATTGTGCCTAGCCCTATCATTCGTAGCCACCAAAATATGATACTACCTCCTAAATCATAAAAATTTTGTCATCACCAACACGGACCCCATTCATTATATGTACGCCAAACCACATCTAAACCAATGCATCGCCTGATGGCTTATGCTCCTCACTGACCTCGACCTTGAATTTATACACCAGAAGTCAATCAAAGGACAAACTATTGTGGACCAACTCGCGGAGGCCCCTTTACCTAGGGAACAATTTACCAATCTTTATTTCCCTGACGAACTCATCACCACTCTTTCACTCAGGGAGGAGTCCTATCCAATGACCCTTTTCTTCGATGGATCCAAATGCCAGCGCGGTGGTAGAGCCGGCATTGTTCTCATTCCTCTTGATGCGAAGCCTATGCCTCTTTCATTCCGACTCGATTTCCCCTGCATTAATAATACAGTGGAATACGAGGCCCTTGTTTTGGGTCTCCAGGTTGCGTTACACTTAGGTGTCAAATCTATTAATATTTTTGGTGACTCTCAATTGGTAGTCAATCAAGTTATGGGCATCTACCAATGTAAAAATGAGGAACTTCAAAGGTACAAACATTACGTGGATTCACTTTTAACCTCATTTACTCGTTATTCTATCCAAACCATTCCCCGCTCCACTAACAAATTTGCGGATACTATGGCTTGTTTAGCCTCGCAAATTCCTACCTCACCAACTGACTCTGACATATTCATCTTGGTCCAACAACTCTTTGCCCCATCTTACTCAGCCCCGGTTGTTTGTATGATAAATACTGTGTCTATTAATTCGCAGGATATCTGGTATCACCAATTTCACGACTACCTTACAACCTTTGTTCTCCCACCTGACCTTACTAGTAATGACAAACGTGCTTTTCTTAAAAGTGTTTCTCGTTATGTCATCATGGGGGGACTCCTTTATAAACGTGGCTTTGATGACATCCTCCTTCGATGTCTAACCGGCGCGGAGGTCATGTATACCATCCAACAGGTCCATGATGGTATTTGTGGTGGACATTTTAGCGTCCTTGCCATGGCTAAACGAATCCTTCGCCTAGGTTATTATTGGCCTACTCTTAATAACGACTGCTACGAATATGTTAAGCATTGTGTTATGTGTCAACAACATGCCAACCTTCAACATACTCCTAGCCATCCACTACAGGTCGCACGAGATCTTTGGCCTTTCTCACAATGGGGTTTAGACCTTATTGGTGAGATTCACCCGCCCTCTTCACAACGTCACCATTGGATAATCACAGCAACAGAATATTACACTAAATGGGTGGAGGCCATTCCACTCATTTCAACCAAAAAAAAAAAATTGTCGAATTCGTTAACCATCACATTATCTGTCGTTTTGGTGTTCCTCATCGCCTGATAACAGATAATGGTAAATCTTTCAAAAATAATTTGTTACAAGACCTTTGTGACAACTTTGGTATCAAACTTAGTTTCTCATCACCTTACTATCCATAGGCCAATGGTTAAGCTAAATCTTCTAATAAAACCCTAACCAAAATCCTCATGAAAGTTGTTAATGATTCTGGAAAAAATTGGCATGATCACATTCCCTTTGCCCTTTGGGCTTATCGTACTAGCATTCGTACCTCCACTAATGCCACACCATTTTCTTTGGTATATGGTACTGAGGCTGTCTTGCCTCTCGAAATACAAATACCCTCCCTCAGAATATCTCTTCAGGATATTCTCACCAATGATGATTTCCACCAAGAGCGGTTAGCCCAATTAGAGCTTCTTGACGAGCGTCATCTTACGGCTCTTGACCACCTTCAAATCTATCAAAAACGCATTAAGCGTGCTTATGATAAGTGACTTCATGAGCGTACCTTTAAGGTTGGTGATCTTGTCCTCAAAGAGAATCAACATGTAAACAAACTAGAAAAGAGCAAACGTGGAAAATTTTCTCCTAATTAGATTGGGCCTTACATTATTACTCATATTTATGGATCAGGCACTTACCATTTAGCTTCACTTAATGGTAAACCTGAGCCTGAACCCCTTAATGTCTTGCATCTTCGACCATTCTACTGTTGAAATTAGTGTTATATCACTTCTTATCTACCTTACGCTCGTCCCTTGAGCTCTTTTACCACCACATACACTTTGTTTCCTACATCTCAAAATCAAATCAAGCTCACATGGTTTGATTATCACCTCCCCTTAAAGAATCCTTCCCCTTTTTTAGTCTAGTCCATGACTTCAAAGTATTAAAATGACACATTCTTGATTAAACACTTATGGGATTTTCTTGAGTCAAACTTCCTACAAAACTAGATGCTTTATGCCCAATGGACATCTAAACCTCTAAAAATATACATAGACTACTCCCTAGAAGGATAGCTATATGCCAAACTATTGCTGCTATTATATATAGACTGTTCCCCTGAAGGACGGCTATACATAAACACCGCAGCTGCTACTATAATAGACTGCTCCCTTGAAGGACAACTATACACAGTCAGGCTTTATCATAAGCTTCTCGCATTGATCAACTTTGTGAAGACCTCAAGAGTAACCAAATACATATCCCTTGTAGACTTCCCGCATTGATCAGTCTATATTCAGCAAAATAAAAGCCGCATTCGAAAGCACTTTTGAGTCATGGACTTGTCTATTTAGGTTTGGTCCTCTTTCGTCAGAATAATCACCTTGTAACAAGCTCTCAGCACCCCCACCTATATCAACCACCTCACCTCACCATTTGTCAAAACAACAAAACTCAAGGGACGTGACGTATATCCGATATATTGTGATTATACAACACTTTTCACCAATCGACTTCTCGCCTATGCAAGGTACATAAGGATTCAAGCTCATCATATGTTAATATGTGGTTTGTTTGGCTCTTCTCAACTACGGGACACTTTTGCCTCTTTTTCTCGACTCTAGGATTGTGTGTTGACCTTAATCAGGATACGGTTCCCTACTACTTGGGTAAGCTAAATTTCACTTTACCTATACCTACATCAACATTGCCAACATCAACAACATTACCCTACCAACATCAATCCTACACCAACCAACAAATTTCCTAACCACAAACAAATTGCCTGAATTCACCTCTCCCTAGTCCTAAGGGATAACTACATCATTCTGAGGCCCTTCCTTGATTTGTGCAATGGGCTATATAGGCAGCACTTGGGAGACATGGGGTCTCCCAAGGTTAGCTCGACCATCCCCTACCATACCCTATCATGTGTTGTAAATATAAATATTTTTGTGTATTTCTATTTGACAACATTCATCTTTATCCTTTTTCAAACAAACAAAAACAAAATTCAAAACACAACCATTCTTATTATTATCATCACTCAAAACAATATACATATTTAGTTTTATTTTAGACGTTAAACAAATACATCTTCTCTATCATCGACTCGCAGGTCGGCATCCTTATTTATTCTTATATTCCCTACGAAATTCACTTAGACCCTTGCCCCTCCTCCCGAATCAGGTGGTGATCGTGATCGTCGACGCCCTTCACTTGGCCTCTCCATCCTCAAAGGTGCCACTGCTATTTGTTCCTCCCACTGATCCGCCAACAATCTCCTGTAACATACAAATACGTCCTCTCGCATGGAGGAATCTTGCCTCTAGTCCTCTCCACTCGTAACTGTGAAAACCTCTAAACAATCCTCATTGTCTCATTCACCTGTGTTTGAAGCTGGTGAATCAAATCCTGCAGACGATCTCTCTCTGCTATAATCACAGCTATGTCAGGGTGCTCATGTGCAACCTCGTAGCTCTGCTACCTACCATAATCTATAGGCCCTCTGTCATTCCCACATCCATTACCCAACGATCGGATGCTATCTCTTCTGGCCCTTCTGGAGGTGTCGGCCAGGGAGGTGAGAATGCTGCCTTGGTATCGATCCTCATGTGTGGTCTATATGTCATAGGAATATCCTGAACGAACCCAAATTGTCGCCGCACGCGATCTAGAGGAATCCTCTGGTACTCGCCCGACCTGTGCCCTGTGATCCACCTCAATCGCTCCACAACCCTTAACTCCTCAGCTATGTTCTTTCGGTCACCATATAGTTTCCCGTAAGGCCTCTAATAAATATCCGCAATCGTTACCATCTCCCATTCCTGCCTATAATACTCGATATCATCTATCACGGGTCCTGGGATCTCGCTTCCTGTTTCTGTTTGGGACCCATCGTCTGAATCCACAACCTCTGCACTCCTACCTCTCTCGACTCGATGGGTCGACCTATTGGACGCACACAAAAAATGTGCTCATAGGCCCCAGTAATGTAATAAGTACAAACAATCTAGTGTCGTCCTGTGTTTTTCGCTGGCAGGCCCCATAAACCCCTGTATAACTCTGCCAGATATGCGGGTGCCCATGTGTAAGTTACGCTCATTTCTATCATTTCCCAAATAACACTCATCAATGTTTTTGGAAATCTTCCCACCCTCCGCCCTCGGTAATGCATAATACCATACCGCTATCATTAATACCACTACCAACCTTGTTTCCTTAGGATGTGTTGCATTACATTGTACCATAAGTGAATGTCAAACCTCATTGTGTCAAATCTCGTGTAGCCGAACCAAATACCGCTATTATCGCTGCCCACCCCGCGCTAGGCAACGCCTGATACACTATTTTTTCCTATCATTGGGAGTCTCAAAATATGGAACACATCTTCCAACGTCACTGTCATCTCCCCTGTTGGCAGATAGAAGGTATTCTTTTCTGGATTCCATCTCTCAATCAATGCCTGCAACATAGCATGGTTACGTGTGATTCGTGAATAATAGCGGATTCCACTTAACCCCAAATGATTTATCAATGCCCATTCAGCTGGTGTTACATCCGCTCGGATTCGTGACAACAACGCTGGCACAGTATCATTCATCCTTAACCCTGCTTCCACCTGCATACATCAAAACGACACATAATTATTCAATAGAACAAATCTCCACGGGTTTTTTTTCTCAAATTCTGGAAACTCCTACAGTAACCGATATCGGTTATGAGATAACCGATACCGGTTTGCTAACTGATATCGGTTATCTCTAAACGATACCGGTCACTGTCAAAAATATACCTACCCTACTTAAAAAACATACACCTACGATAATTATTTTTTCCCGTTTACTCCTATCTATACCTAAAAACATACGTGAACACCCTGCTTACCTACCCCATAGCACTCACCCCATCCCAAACCCTTGCCTATCACCTTTTCTTTCTCATCTTTACCCACTTACTCTCTCTCATCCTATTCACACAAAACATGCAAGAATCAAATTACAACCAAAACAGTTTACCTCTCGGGATGCAGCAGCTTGGGGTGGAACTTGTCTTCCCCCTCGTCCCTGCCTGCTGGATGCTTCTCCTCGTTCAGCCATGTTCACCACCCTCTTCAAATATAACTTGTCTTTCTGCCTTCTAAATCTCAGCCCACACTCACTTCACCTGTCTCTTTCCTCCTTATCACTCAAATTCTTTCATGCAATTACCTGTATCAGTCATCAAACAGCGTCGCATTCGCGTATTTAACTTGTTGCATGACTCTAAAAATAAGAATGCTAAAAATAAGAACTTAAGTTGCCAACCAAGACAGTTCTATTTTTAGGAACAATAATTTTTGGCATAACCGATATCGGTTACATAACTGCTATCGGTCATAGAGATACCGACATCGGTTACATAACCGATATCGGTCATGTGCCCCGTTTTGCTTAAACCTCGGCCGTTTCTTCGTTTTTGCAAATTTTTGGTGGCGCCCGTCTCTTTTTCCTGCATCACAACACCATTACCAATATTTGTCATCAAAATCACCTCAATATATTATCGCTATTTCATCAACATCATCTATCTACAATAAGACAAACCATCGACAAAACACATACACCATTTCATATACACCATGTGGATTAAACTCATCATATATTAAATTTCACAAACCATCAACAAAACAAATAAAACATTTCATATACACCATGTGGGTCAAAATCATCATATATATATATATCAAAGGTTTCAAATATACAACTTGCCCTGCATAGGGGCCTCTGTGATCTCAAAATAATACAAAGCCGGCACGCAGGCCGCAATAACTGTCAAAATATCGACTCGGCTCGTAGGCCGGTCTCTCATATCAAAAAATATACTCGGCTCGCAGACCAGTATCAACTATACAACCCGTACTCGGCTCGCAGGCCGGGTATATACAACAAGATGAATAAATGAATGAAAGAATCATATGTGGGCATGCAGGTCTCTCTATACATAACCGGTTCGTAGAACGGTGCCTCTATCTAATATCCAAAAACACAAACTATCTCCTCTACATGGATACCTCAGCTCTCTCCACCGCCCTCGGCCTGTCTCCCTGTGCTGGTCCCTATGCTGCCTCTCGCCTCCTCCCTGTAACGGACCCACCGGCTATGGCTGCACCCCCCTGGGATCTCTGGCTCTGCGAGGTCTCAGCTCTGTGTGCCGCATATGGCTGATAGTCAGCCCCGGTACCATCAAGGACATCCTGATAGTACCGGGCCTCCGCTCTCACCTCCATATAACGGGCCCGTGCCACCATAGCTGCTGGGGCTGGTCCCCTGACTCCTAATAACAATGGCCCCTGTCCTACCAGTACACCCTGTGCCTGTGGCTATGCTGGTGCCAGTGGCGGTACCTGTGCCTGTGGCTGCGCCGGTGGCGGTACCTGTACCTGTGGCTGTGCTGGTGCCCGCTGGTGGTGCCTGTGGCTGGTGCCTGTGGCTGTACCTGTGGCTGTGCCTATACCTGCGCCTGGGCTAACTGCCCCTGTAATACACCTATTTGTGCCTATGCAGCAGCAAGCTGCCCCTGTAATAACTGCACCTGTCCTAGGAGGCGGTCCCTCTCTGCGGTAACAGCTGCCAAATCTGGCTGTGCGGGCTGTGCTATCCTCGCTGCTCTCTGACCAGCCCACCAAACCAAGAATGAACCTGTACACCCGACGTCATCCACTGTATCATCTGCTGGCCTCTCTGCTACCCAATCTGGGTCAACGGGCTGTGGGGCAGGCAGTGGGGCCTCTACATCATCCCTCCGGTACTGAGGGAAGGGAGGTGGCTCATCCTGTCGTAGCCCCAACTGTCGTCGTACCCTCTCCAGGGGTATCCGCTCATACTCTCCCGGCCTCCGTCCTGCTATCCAGAATGTATACTAGATCCAGCGCATCTGTGATCGGGCTCCTCCTCAGGGCTGATGGCCTCTGTAAGGCCTCCATACAATATCTAACATGGTCAGGCCCTCTAGCATATGCCGGTAGTAAGCTACATCCCGTCCGGCGAGCACCACTCGTGGCTGGCCCACGACCCCCAACCACCTCTGAAAGCCATATCTATATATCACCTGTGGCCCTGGCTGCTGGGGCAGCCCTACTGGTTAAATACATATGATATGCTCATATGCCCAGCAGTGTAACAAAAATGTGGAACAAATCCCGAATCGCCTCATCCGGCGATAGCCCCACAGCTCTCTGTATAACTGCACCAGGTATACTGGTGCCCAAGCATAACATGTATGCTCCTCCACCATCTCGTGTAGTACCCCCATCAACGCACGTGGAAAACGGCCTCCCTCTGAGTCCGGGAGGGCGAAGCATGTGATGCCTATCATCATCAACACGGCTAGCCGTGTCTCATGTCTGTGGGCACGATACATGTCCCCATAGGCAATGCTCGCGCTGTGATAAGTCAATAGCGCGGCTGCATCCCCAAATACCTGTAGAATGCTGTCCATAGCTGTCTCTGCATCTACCTGAAATACTGCCTCTCCATCGATCGGCAGTCTAAGGATGTGATACACATCCTCCAGTGTGATAGTCATCTCTCCAGTCGGGAGATGGAACACATTGGTCGCCGGATCCCATCTCTCGATGAGGGCGACCATAAGACTGTGATCCCTCTCTATAGCCCTATATCGCTGGACTCCGCCGAGTCCCACCTCGCGCATGATGGCCCAGTGCGCCGCGGACACGTGTGGCCACATCCATCTCAACAGCGGAGGCATCCTATCCCGCATAGTCAGCTGCTGATGTGCCTGCACAAATCACCCACTTCATTAGACCTACCCTTTCAAACAACAACTCCTTTAACCTTCTATACCCCCTTTTACCCACCCGACCACACCCCGACTCTATAACACACACTTACACCCACCTATTTTAATATAAAACCTTTACGATATCCCCTTGCCTTACCTCCACCCACCAATCATCAACCATTTCCTATGTCCCAACCTCTCCCCATTCTTCCCTCTCCTAACCCCCAACAAACACAAGCCCAACAATCAACCTTCCAAAACCCCTTCCCTCTAGATCACTACTACCAACAACCCAAACAACAACCAAAAACACCCAAAACACACAACAACAACCAAACACCCAAATTCAACACAACAACAACCAACCCAACAACATAAATAATCCTAACTAGGGACCGGTACCGGTCACCCATGACCGCCACCGGTCCTCTCTCCCCTCTCCACCGACGCCGGTCGACATACGACCGACACCGGTCAACCACAAACCCACCTCGCCCGAAAACTTCGTGACCGACGCCGGTCGCTTAGTGACCGGCATCGGTCACTGTAAAATTACGGAGCCGAACCCGACGCGGCCCCCCAAATCCATTTTTGGCCTATTTATCTCTATTTACCCACCCAAACACCCTAAAAACCTACCCACCCTGCCGCCTTGGCCTATTTAACTCATCTACCCTCTCCATTTTTCAAATAGCTTCACTTTATTCATTATTTTATCAAAATATTGGATTCCTACCCAAACCCCCAAATCTAGCTTAACAACATCAAATTCACATAATGAGAGGTTTCGAACCTACCGGTACGACTACACGTCGTCGTGGTGGGATAGGTGGTGGCAGTCCAGCTGGTCCAGCACCTCCAGCTCCTCCTGGCTGTGCCATGGCTCTAAAACTCCTCTGCTGGGTCCTCCACCAATCAAATGCTGCCTCCTACTCGCTCGGGCCTACCAACCACTCACTTCTCCCCTCAAATAGTGCCACCTCAGCCGAACAAATTCAACAATTTCACTAATACACCTCAGACAACTAAAATTGGTTTTCAAATTGACAATAGGACAATGACAGGCCGTATTTTTCTTTTTATAGGTTTTTTCGACCTATAACCGATATCGGTTATATAATGCCCTAAAGAACCGGTATCGGTCATATAACCGATACCGGTCATAGAGAATCGATATCGGTTTTATCCCACCTTTCCCCAATTTCTGCCCTTATTTACTAATCGCCCTTTCTCACAACATCGCCTATATCCGCCTTCGCTGAAAACCCTTTGTTGACTTCATTGGCCCGACCCAAGGCCGCAACCAACCATTTGGCCCGACCCAAGGCCACAACCAACCATTTGGCCCGACCCAAGGCCGTAACCAACCATTTGGCCCGACCCAAGGCCGCAACCAACCATTTGGCCCGACCCCAAGGCCCGCAACCAACCATTTGGCCCGACCCAAGGCCGGCCATTTGGCCCAACCCAAGGCCCAACCAACCATTTGGCCCGACCCAAGGCCAACCATTTAACCAACCATTTGGCCCGACCCAAGGCCGCAACCAACCATTTGGCCCGACCCAAGGCCGCAACCAACCCATTTGGCCTGACCCAAGGTAACCAACCCGCACAACCAACCATTTGGCCCGACCCAAGGCCTGTAACCCAATCTGGCCTGACCCAAGGCCGCAACCAACCATTTGGCCCGACCCAAGGCTGCAACCAACCCATTTGGCCCGACCCAAGGCCGCAACCAACCATTTGGCCCGACCCAAGGCCGCAACCAACCCATTTGGCCCGACCCAAGGCCACACCCAACCATTTGGCCCGACCCAAGGCCGCACCAATTAAATACCTCGCCCAAAATCAACAAATTACAATTTTATCCACCCATCATGTAGCTTTTTGTTCAATCGAGCTCACCTGTTCGTGTTTTAGCATGATTAGGGTCCTTGACTTGATCAGTCGACCAACTTTTCCTAGACCAAGACCGTGACGTTTATCTCAACCAAACCAACCATTTGGTACTGCCGAACATGCCTAAAACGTTCATGTACCTTACCCGTTATATCCCCTGGAGCTACTTCCTATGCCTTGGATACCAGGATTATATCACCCTTGTTTGGATAAACTATCGACCTTTGCCTATGAATTGCTTGTTTACTCTTCAAATCATGTACCCTGGTCGCACTACTGCATTTCAACGTGCGTCTGCTTCCTTGGACCTACCCCACCATCTTACCATCATCTAAACACCATTTACCCTTTATCAACCCTATCCCTGATTTCACGCTACCTCAATCTGTGATAGATTTGAGGGGGATTACCTATACCCTTAACAGGGGTAACCACTTCTTATTATTGTCCGTGCAGCTTTAACAAGACAAGCTACACGACAACAAGGGGCTAATGTAGACACCAAATTTGTGTCTTACGACCCCCTGTGCCCCGCATCTCATTTCGCAACCTAACCTCATCACCTAAACCTTACACAATTATTTATTAATTACCTTATAATTAATAAATCCACATCGCCATACCTGCCACCTCATTTCACCACCTCATCATGACCTAGTCTTAACCCTAAACTAACCTAATTAAGACCTATAACTTGGTCTACATCCACACCCATGACTAATTACTCCTCACCCGCACCTAAAACCAACCTCATAATGACTTGACCAAGCCCGCAACTAATCCCTCGGGAGAAAAGGAGGGAAAGCTGGCTATTTTACTAAAAATAGCCCACTTTGACCTGACCGATACCGGTTCCTACTCGACCACCGTCGGTTACGTAACCGCCATCGGTTCCCTGTAAATGACCACTCCCAACCAAAAACAAAGGGTTGGATTTTCATTGATCCGAATCAGAAGTCATTGGAAGAATCCAAAATTCACTTGGCCGAGCAGAGACAAGTGAAGGAAAGAGAGAAGTTTGCAGAGAAGGACATCAAGCCCCAGACTGCAACTGAATAACCAGAGCCCAGTGACACTCATCCAAGCATCAGGAGAGGAGATAGCTCATCTTGGATTGTCAGACCATCCTACTTGAACCCTGTCTTCGTCATCACAGTCTCAGAACCTACATTTTCCATCAGGAACTAGTAAGTAAGTCTTATATGTTCTTTTAATAATATTTCTTGGATTTCTGAATCACAGTAATTACAAGTCTACCCCCAGATCTATTACCCGGTAACACTCTCCACCTAACTTACATTCCTCTACCCCTACTTTGCCCCAAGAACAACCCCCATACTCTCTGAGTCTTCTCCATCACCTCATTACCTATCCCCAGTCATTCTACCAGCCTTATAAACACCATAACTATCATATAGCCATCTTATAGCCAACCTTCACCCAACCCCTTAAATCACCACCCCAACCGATATCGGTTATCATCAACCGGTACCGGTGACACTAACCGGCGTCGGTCACCGTGATTCAAAACCAAAACCAGCCTTTCCTCTACTTATTTCAACGAGGCAATTAAATTGTGATTTTACAATCATTTGTGTTAATTCATATTAGCAGGGGAACTGACCACCTTCGAAAGGAAGTTTTATATTTCCTGGGCCTAAGGCAGCTCCCTCATTTATTGTCTAATTAAAATCTGGTGGTCTTGTATTCTTACTTGCAGGTAGTCCTTCCAAGACAAAAAGGAGTTCTTCGCAGTCGATCTGATCTTTCTCTACGGTACGCGCACACCCTCTCAACATTCAACAGGTATTCCTCCTAGCCCTAACCCTTATCTGTTTCTCAAAGGAATGAAAGGGTTAGCAATACAAGCTCAAGATGAGTCAGCAAGGAAAGCTATCAGGTGAGCTCCTAGGTGATTTCTGTGGTGAGTTACTCGACGAGGTCCCGCGTGAGCTGATCGACAAGCTCCCAGGTGAGCTACTAGGTGAGCTCTCAAGTGAGTTGTTAGGTGAGCTCCTAGGTGAGCTGCTCAATGAACTATGAGGTGAGCTACCAGACAAGCTCAAGGTGGGTTGGTAAGGTGAGTTCCTAAGTGAGCTTAAGGTGAGCTAGCAAGGTGAGTTGATAGGTGAGCTCCCATGTAAGTTAGTAAGGTGAGCTCCCATGTGATTTTTCGGGTGAGCTACTTGATGAGCTCCTAGGTGAGCTCAAGTCGAGCTACTTGGCAAGCTCCTGGGTGAGCTATAGGTGAGCTTACATGGCGAGCTACTTTCTGAGCTCTCAGTTGAGCTCCTAGGTAAGCTACTTGGTGAACTCCTAGGTGAGCTTGTCAGCAATTAGTGAGGTGAGATTACATGCGAGCTACCAGATGAGCTCAACGTGAGTTGGAAAGGAAAGCTTAAGGTGAGTTCAAGGTGAGTTGGTAAGGTGAGCGGTCAGGTGAGCTCCTAGTCGATTTCCTAGGTGAGTTACTTAACGAGCTCCCGAGTGAGCTCAACTTGAGCTGATCGGCGAGCTCCTAGAATAGCTCGTAGGTAACCTACATGGCGAGTTGTTTGGTGAGCTCCCAGGTGACTTGCTAGGTGAGCTCCTAGGTGAGGTCCCCAATGAGCTACTTCTTGGTTTGAAAATCTGTTCGGATGGACAGGTCTATGGACAGATGAGCCAACAGTGTGCAGGGCATAGCCCCTCTTTGAGTCAGCAAAGTGAAATTGGTTTATTGCTATTCTACCAACAGGAATCTTATGCAAATCTCACAATATTCTACCTTCAGAGGTTGGGATATCATCCCAGTAGAGGTATTTCCAACTGTAAAAGAAGGGTAAGAAATGAGGTGGGGAGATAGGAAAGATCTAAAGAGAGAAAAGAAATGAATTCCAAAGTAGAAAGGTCAGAAGGTCTATGTTTTGGGCTGGTAGTAAACAGAGTCGAACCTACTTGCATAGAAAAACAAAGCAATACTGATGAATAAATGACAAAAAAGTAGAAATAGATCGAATAGAATAAATGCATAGATCTAAGATAAGAAAGATCAGATGCCCATAACACACATATTCAGCACAAAGTCTTAATATTTGTATTAATGTTTTCTTCTATTACAAAAAGTACAAATCCTTTTCTTCTCACTTCTATTTTTCATCTAAAAAATATCCACACTTGAATACAACAAATATTCAAGTATTTATAGAAGGAGAGAAGAAGAGAAGACAAAAGCAAACCAACCACTTAATTACAAAAATATCTTATAATAGATATACTCAAAGTCATTTGTTGACTTTTGACAACTTTGGTAGATGACATCATCTCATGGTGCAACATGGATGATGTCATCATATGTGTCAACACACTTTAGATAATTTATAAGGAGAAGGTCGGGAAGAAAGAGATTATTCATCGTCATCCCTGTGGCTGAAAGGGGGGATCCTGCTTTTGCTACTGCTCAGGTGACGAGATGTGGAACTAGGCACGATACTCCATGAACTTGGTGATCATGGGTTTACAGCACTGATCCTGGGAAGGATCCCACCAGTCGAAAACTGATATCCTCGCAATTCTGCCCGCTCAGTTTTTCTGTCCACGAACTTTTTGGTGAGTTTCCGGAATATCTGGCCCAGAAATTCCTCCATCTATCAATGTGACCCAAGTTCTGAAGGCTCTGATATCCAGGTCAACAGGTCTATCCTGATGGATTCGGGCGTCAAAAGTGACCCTCTAGTCCTAGCCCTTGTGACTTCATTTCTTCCTCTGAAGATCTGCTTGGCTTCCTCTACCTTTCTTAGATTTGAAAGTAGGAGTGAGCTTGCCTTGATTTTGACATATGTCAAGACAATCTGAACTCCAGTTGCTGATCTGCATTGAAGAAGAAGTGAAACTTCCAACGCAAGATTTTGTTGATATTAGCTAGGAAAAACTTCCAGCTGATCGACTCGGTAATGACAGAAGTAGAAGAGTTATTAATGTTAAGGCCTCTGGGGTGCAGGGCACATGAATACTGCCGAACTTGACCAGATCTTTAACTGAATATGGCGAGCATTTTCTGAAAGGGGTGCCGCAAGGGATAAATCCAACGCCAAATGGTCGCAGGTCTTCGAATGCATGGGTAACATCATTTTTTCATGTGCACACAGGGGAACTTTGTTCATGGCGCATGGATAGGTCTGCATATAATCTGGTGAACTTGTTGTAATAATAGATGCGCCTGCACTTTCTTTAACGATTTTGTACTTGGCGCAAATAGAAGTTGGTGTTGCATGGATGCAAGGTGCGCCGATGGTGCAAGCATATTAACAATGCTACATCATGAGTCCTGGTGCGCCAAGAGGGTCAGGAGTTTCGGCGGGTAGTTGCAAGCAGGGGAAGTGCACCTTGAGGGCGTAGCTATTTTTTATGCAACAGGCATGGTGAAGATGTTTATTTTGCGCCATTGGTAACAGACTTTATTCTCATCCTTGTAGGGGTGGTGGATGCTTCTTGCAAAGAGCGTCAACTGCAAATACAGTCTCTCCTTTGAAGGCTTTCTGAAGATGTCCCCATTTTCTCTGAGGAGTTTACATGCGTGTGTAAGCTTATCGAAGCAGGGTTCCTTGGGTGATGAACAAGCTAATACAAAGAGATTTAAGTAATGCTTTTTCCAAGACAGAGTCTCACTCCTGACCAGCAGATCTGAGAGAAGCGGGTTATAGGATTTTGCTTCTTGGTCCCATTTGATGGGAAGACATGGCAAAAAAAACATCAGTGCGAAGGGAACTTTCCATGGTTTCATAGCTCTATTTAATCCAACCCCACAAACCATGCTGGCCAATAATGGGAGAGGGGCACAAAAAACACAAGAGCAAGGGAGTAGCTGCACCAGTAGAATATATATAACGTGCGAGGTGAAACTGGGTCCATGACGTGACATATTAGAATGACAGGCTGCACTGACAGGTGCTCAGAGGGAGGAAGAGATAATGTACGTGATTCTTGTCTGATGGGAATGGACAGGGCGGATGCGCCTATATATAGGCAAGGCTGTAAGAAATGGTGGCCAACCAGCTCAGCGAAGTGGCACACCAGAAGACGCGATGATCGAGGAAGGGAGAACAATTGCACCCTTTGGCGCATCGAGGACATGACCAAAGTTGACATGGTTGCTTATGTGCACCTTTGAGCGCACCAAAAGCGTTGTCAGACACAGAAGAGATATGAAGCGACCTTAATTGGCGTACCAAAACGCGGTGCAACATCCTGAGTGGATTGTTGACACAAAGGCGCATGCACAACATAGTGACTGCTTCTTTTTCTAACGCATTTCGAAGACTTCACAACCATCCGTTCCAAAGTGAATTTAAAGGAGGACTTTCATGAGCTTCCTCTATGTGTCATAAACATTAGACTGCACCCTGACCAAAAAAGACCAAAAACTTTTCTAAGTTCGGAAAGACTAGATTTGGGCCTGGAAGGTGATGTTGCCCAATGGAGATGTGGTGAAATGCAACGAGTCCCTGATGAGTAGACTGAGAACATTCATTCTGCACCAATGGTCCATTCTCCGCAGAGTTTCTTTGACCCTTTCTTCAATCGTTACGAGGATAACAAATGGTTCCTCTCAATGACCAATCAAACACTTTAAGCAATTCACCAAAGCTCGTCCCAAGATACTAAAAGAAAAAAATAAATCTACTAAAATCAGCAATTCACGATAACCCCTTTTGGGACAATGGCTCACGTCTCGTACTTAATTATAGATTTAAGATAAGGCTAAGCGGGAATGGTGGAATCCTTCATGAGCATCGACCTCATGATACAGGTCGATATAACCCATGTGCTCGATCCCAAAGGTATGTGTATCGGATCAAGTTCAACATCCATGGGAATGAAAATGTAATAGGGTCGAAAGTGGGCAAATCTT